>OU342948.1:0-2500000 GCA_910592335.1 Adalia bipunctata | reverse complement strand
CAAGTCTCATCCATAGTAACAATTCGGTTTAAGAAGTCTACTACACAGATCGAACGCGATGCTTCTACCCTTGCACGCTTTTGGTCAACATTCAAACCTTTGGGGATCTATTTTGCAGAAATTTTTCTCATGTCCAAATTGACGTGAACTATAAAATATTCATATTCTCACTTTAGGAATATTAAACAGATTGAAGCAACTCTTCACTATCAATAGCCTGGTTTGTTCATTCAGGAAAAACAAGCACAAGGAAGAATTGTCTACCCTTTCCACAGTATGTTATATTGAGAAACTATAGAAAGAGTGTCTAAATGAACTAACCGATAATTTGTTACATCGTACAATGGAGGAGTGGACCATTTTTTCTTGAACGAAACTCCAGAGCACTGCTGGACTTGCCGATGACATATTTCCGTTGAGCACATCTTTAGAAGCTGCCAAAAGGGTGGATTTGTAGAACACACATTCAACGTCTCCATTGTACAAACTTGCAGTGGCGTAAAGTATTCGAGTAGCTTCTATAATATAACCTAGGATTGAAAATAGTGAAGATAACCGCCAGACCGAAAAATAAAAATCCCGGAGAAATCCCGGGGAATGAAAACGGACATGTACATTTAGGCTTAGTCAGGCAGAAAGTGTGTTTATCCAGATATACGTATTCAAGTAGGTGCTCGGGAGCCATTGAAAGGAAGCAGGTCGTGGATAGCGCGCCCTTATAACAAAATAAGACGAATAGGCAGAAGGGGAATTTGTCGGTTTTGATTGGAACGAGAAACCCTCACGAGCTCCCGAACAAATCCTCTGAATACCTAGAGACGGTGGCATTTTTCGGCCAACTACGAGGAAGATGGATGCCTTATCCGTTACATGTGTAAAGATGGACTGAGAGCATCCTTCAGAGCTTCTCAGATTGATCATTATATTTCTACAAACTGTAACGACGAATGTAAATTTGATTCAATATGATATCTATGTAGGTAGGTTTGTTTTCGGTCCTCTAGGAATATGACTTTCGCTTTGGCTGCCGAACCCATATTTTACGTCTATCGTCTTCATGGAGTTCTCTCAAGAACCAATTAAACTCAAACTGTCTATAAACAGTTTATTTACAGTCCTTACACAATAATCTAAACTTGTAAGTTATACGTCTTATACTAGACACAGTACGTTCAATTACGATTTATCCGTCTTTACGCCGAACAAATGAATTGAAGATCTAATTCCGTCTCTAATGGCAATAACTACCTCCGTCTCAACTTTCTACCGACTCCCCGACTAGCTGACTGTTCCCTGACTAACTGCCCCCAATTTGCTTTTGAGAAAAAAAGTGTTACTTCTTATGCGATCTAAGCCAATGAAATAAGCCAAGAGCCAAGTGTATCTTTAAGCATCATAAACTATCCTAGGTGGCCTCGAACCACCAGGGGTGAAAAGCTACAAAGAAAACACTTGCGTCTGAATTGGTCCATTTTTATTATTCTAAGGAATGGTACAACTACTAAATCTCGTATTGCACTTATGGATTCTTTTCAATTATAAGATAAATGTTGCACATCCGGGACTCGAAAGCTCACGTATGGACATCATCAAACGCAAAGCCAAAAGTGTCACGCTTATCTTGGGTACAATATAGAGCGATTTCTTTCAGAATATTTCTCACAACACTAATTGATAATCTCGTGTTTTGAAGACCTCCAAATCCACCATAATCCAGCTAGCGTTTAGGTATATGTCTCTCTCATTCAACCGCCCCCAAATTAAGCCGTCGGCGTCGTGACGAAAGTTTCGTGTGAAGATTCCAACTTCATCAGGACATCGGGAAGTGTAAAGACCACATGCCCGAAAAGACAACGCTGCATTTCGGCGTAGCGAACGGGGAGGTAGCTGGGGGAGTTCCCCGCGTAAGAGATCCATCGAGTTCATTTCATGCACCGCCAACTTGTAATGCTTTCTTTCCAAATTCCTGTCGATCTTCCGACGTCCTCGGAGCTTTTCGGTCCTTCGAAATGGATCGGGCAAACTTCGTCGGATGAATATCTGATTTATTACTGTTTGAATGCGGAGATATTCCGGATTTATTTCACGTGCAATCGAAATTATGAGTTTTGAATCGTATATTTCGAATCTGGTCGTAAAACCAACGGAGCAGGCCGTAGTTTCACGGAGGAGAATATTGAATCTAATGGAATTTACAATTTGGGAGATTTACTCTGGAAATATCTCGAGTTACTAGGGGAAAATGTTTGAAACGAATGCGACGTCCGGAACTCCTATCTGATGTTTGATCTTCAACTTTTTCGGAAATAATGAGTGTTTTCAGATTTTTTACAATTTTACATTAGACTTCTTTTTGTGGGGATATGTCAAGTATAAAAAACCGAATCACGCTTGCGATTAGATCAGTCACGCCTGAAATGTTGAGTAACGTTAGAAGACAATTCTACACCAGATTAGCATGTTGCCAAGACGTTCGCGGCGAGCATTTGAACATTTCCTACATTGAGGATAATGTTTTTTTCGGATAATTAAGAAATAATCAGTATTACTTTTTAGGTTTTAAGTGTAATGTGACAAGTACGGCCCTGTGCATTCAAAGCGCTACGGGGCCGATCGAGAGGTTTCTGGAAACGCGTGGAGTGTTCCATCAGACGTTACGGCGGTGAATGATTCGGGAAGGTTCCAGACGGTCCGGACTTAACTAGAAACAATCGGCGTGATGCATATAAGGGGCCCATCGACGATGAGAGATTCATTCAGTTAGAGACGAGCGCCGAGTGAAAATAAATTTGTAGTGCATATAAATCAGTAGAAATAAATTGTACAGACTTTTGTTAGAATAAGTTCATTAGTTGTTAATCATTAGTGTTATAAGTAGTGTAAATAAATAGTTTAATTATCCCGGACGTTTTAATAACGAAGAAAACGTTACATTGGTGTCAGGTGTGGAGTAGTTTTGAATGCCGATAACAAGATCGCAAAAGGAGAAAATGGACCAGGCGAGTATGGAATTTCTCAAGCAAGCCTTTGAAAAGATGAGCTTGAAAATGGAAGAGAATTCTCGGGAAATGAGCTTGAAAATGGATAAAATGGAAAATAAGGTGGAGGAAAACAATGGACAATTGGTGAGTCAAATTGCAAGTACATTGGATGAGAGAATGGAAGCTATCAAGGAAGTAATAATAGATGAAGTCAATGAAAAATTTGATAAGGTTGACAAAAAAATTGAAGGAGTAGTTGATAAGGTTGACGAAAAATTTGAAGAAGTCAATGAAAAATTCGAGGAAATATCAGGAATAATTGAACAGCATGACAAGTTGATAGAGTCCCTGAAGAGAACGTCAAATAGAAAAGAAACTATAGCTTCACCATCCTATAGCTTCGTGAAAGCGGAGAACAACATAGATAGTGGTAAAATGAAGATCAAGCCACCTAAATTCGATGGAAAAGTTCCTTGGTCGACATATCAAAAACAATTTGAAGCTGCTGCGTTGGCAAACAGTTGGAGCGACAACGAAAAAGCCACAGCATTAATAATAGCTCTACGAGGAGATGCACTTAACATTCTGCAGACAATACCGGAGAGTCAACAAGCCTGTTATGAAGTTTTAACATCTAAACTTCAGATGAGATATGGCGATGTTCACCTACAGCAAGTTTATCATGCTCAAATAAGGAACCGGATGCAGAAATCAGGAGAAAGCCTCCAGGAGTTCGAGGCCGATGTCGCCAGATTAGTGAGGCTGGCTTATCCATCAGCTCCAGAGAGCTTCCTCGAACTGCTATCGATCCAGACGTTTGTCGACGGAATCAAGGACAGCGAAACTCAACAAGCCTTGAGACTTGCACGCCCTAAGACCATTGATGATGCCTTAGCTCAAGCTCTAGAATTTGAGGCAGCGAAACAGGCGTCGCATAGAGGACAATTTCGTGTGGGACGAGTCCAAGAAATAGACCGACCTGTGGAGGAAATCATCCGAGAAGAGGTTAGCAAATTATTGAATGCTAAGGAAAAGGATGCTGTGTGCTGGTATTGCAACAAGAGTGGGCATTTTAAGCGAAATGGCCCAAGGATTGGGAAAAGAGACACAGCAGATAAACTAAAAAAGGTTGGTGATAAGGGGCATAAATCGACCCAGGTTAAAAATGCCTCTGACGTGATAATCCGTAGAATCACGTCCGAAGATTTGACAAGAAGTCCTTGCCCCGATAATGGCAGCCACTGCTCTCGTGTGGAAGATAAGGCCAATTTGAGGCGGACCACTGTGATCGAAGATGACTGGCTACCATCAGAAATTCGACGAGCACAGGGGGAGGATCCAGATCTGAGAGTAATCCTAAGTTGGAAGAAGAGTGGCAGACGACCTTCTTGGGAAGAAGTATCCAGACTGAGCCAAAATGTCAAGTCGTATTGGGCCCAATGGGAAACGTTGAAGATTGATGAAGGTCTTCTGAAACGTTGTTGGGAAAATGAAGATGGATCTCAGCAGAGGCTTCAGTTAATTGTGCCCAAGAGTAGGGTAACGGACATTTTGACCAGACTACATAATGGAACTTCGGGTGGCCATTTTGGGATTACTAAGACTCTGGAGAAGGTCAGGCAGCGATTTCATTGGATCAATTGTAAGAAGGACGTTAAGGATTGGTGTAGAAAATGTAAAGTTTGTGCTGCGGCCAACGGACCCTACGGTAAAGGAAAGGCACCAATGAAGCAATATAACGTCGGATCCCCCATGGAACGAGTAGCTATCGACATCGCAGGCTCTTTTCCAGAAACAGGCAATGGAAATAAGTACATTTTGGTAGCGATGGACTACTTTACCAAATGGGTGGAAGCGTACGGTATTCCTAATCAAGAGGCAAGCACGGTAGCTGACAAGTTGGTCAAAGAGTTTTTCTGCAGATTTGGAATACCCCTAGAGCTGCATTGTGATCAAGGCCGAAACTTCGAGTCAAAATTATTCCAAGAAGTTTGCAAAACATTGGGTATACATAAGACCAGAACTACACCTCTGCAACCTCAGTCAGACGGCATGGTGGAACGAATGAACCGGACTATGGGAAAACATTTGGCCAAAGTTGTCTCTGACCATCAAAGGGACTGGGATGAATACTTGCATTTTTTCACGATGGCCTATAGATCTTCGGTTCAAGAATCTACGAAGGAGACTCCATCCAATATAATGTTCGGCCGAGAAATAAGATTACCTTGCGACCTCGAGTTTGGGTGTAAGCCTGGAGAAGATGTAGCTGGGGAGGACTACGTTAGTAATCTCAGAAGCAAGCTAGACTACATCCATGATAAGGTGCGTAATCAAATGCAGCAAGCAAGTGACCGGATGAAAATGCGCTATGACATCAAGGCCATTGAAGGTGGGTTTACCGCAGGAGATCTGGTATGGTTGTATAACCCACAAAGAAGAAAAGGTTTTTCACCGAAGCTGCAGAGACATTGGGAAGGACCGTACGAAGTTTTGAAGAGAATAAATGATGTAGTTTACCGAATACGGAAGCTCCCCAGAGGAAAACCGAAAGTCGTCCATTTCAACCGATTGGCTCCGTATGCGTCCACGCAGGATGAAGAAGAAGTACGTCTCGTCGAGGTTCCGGCAAGGAAAAGCTGCAAATTCCAGGAATTTATTAACACCTATGGGGGAACACGCATTGCAAGGTTCGGCGTCACACAGGAAGTTCATCAGGACCTGTTCACAGTCCCCAAGGAATACTCGCTTGCTCATTGTGTAGCAGCCGATTTACGTATGAGTAAGGGAATAGCAAGAGTATTCAAAAACAAATTTGGTCGGCAAGAGGAACTAATGGGACAGCAGCCCAGAATCGGGAAATGTTTGAGATTGAAGTCTGGAGGTCGGTTCATTTACTATTTGGTTACCAAGCAGCATTCTTTCCAGAAGAGCCCACCTACCAGAACTTATGGACCTCGCTGCATGGCTTGAAAGAAGATCTTCAGCGTTCCGGTGTTAGGAAACTAGCAGTTCCCAAGCTTGGTTGTGGACTGGATCTACTGAATTGGAGGGTAGTACGAAGCATGCTTGAAGTAATTTTCCAGACGGCAGGTATACAGATCCTAGTATGCAGTTTCTACCCAAATCGTGTCGAGCTCCCCGGCAAAACTATAGAATGCTATTTCCATCAAAGGGGCTACTGTAGAGAAGGAGCCGACTGCAGATTTCGCCACGGTCCTCTGAAGAATCCATGCGATCTGTTCTGGGACAGAACAGGCTTAAGGAGGGGACAGTGTGACAAGTACGGCCCTGTGCATTCAAAGCGCTACGGGGCCGATCGAGAGGTTTCTGGAAACGCGTGGAGTGTTCCATCAGACGTTACGGCGGTGAATGATTCGGGAAGGTTCCAGACGGTCCGGACTTAACTAGAAACAATCGGCGTGATGCATATAAGGGGCCCATCGACGATGAGAGATTCATTCAGTTAGAGACGAGCGCCGAGTGAAAATAAATTTGTAGTGCATATAAATCAGTAGAAATAAATTGTACAGACTTTTGTTAGAATAAGTTCATTAGTTGTTAATCATTAGTGTTATAAGTAGTGTAAATAAATAGTTTAATTATCCCGGACGTTTTAATAACGAAGAAAACGTTACAGTAATGTACCGAATTTGTGAAATAAAATAATTTTTATTTAACGTTGATTTTTGCAATGTAAGGCCTGTTTTTGAAAGCTTTTATTCAACTTGCAATGTATGTATGTATGTTTGTTCGGGTGGAATCTTGCTACTCAACTTTGAAGCAGATATTCCACAACAAAGCTTCAAATTTCGAAAAAAAAACCGTACGAACTCATTTATACTCGTCACATATTCTAGAGTGTTGAGTTACTCCACCAAGTGTAGTTAAAAGAAACGAATAATGCTTGAAGAATAAAATTGCGGATGAGTATTGTTGTAAAACCGCTCGTTTCCAGCACGAGTAATGACCGCATCACTTTCAGCAGATACGCCGGAACAATGCGGAAATATCCCCGCATGTTTAGATCGCGAACGGCAATTCCGGCTCATGGAAATTAAATGATTCATATTGCGATTTCATATCTCTAGGGTCCGGCCCGAAATCATCCTTTGTGCGAACTGGTATTCATTTCACTTCATCCGGTCTGGAATAGCGAAAAATATTGTTTTTGCGCGAGCGACGTCATGAATTCCAAATGGTATTCCTGACCAGCTTATATCGATAAACAGGGTCGCATGGGAGTTTTCCGAGCGCTGCATTCCGTCGACATTCCGAAGTACATTATGCTTCATTCCGTATCCAACCCTTGATGTACAGATATGGCTTCAAGTCTCCTATGAATTGTGTTGTGCCGGATACCCAGGGAAGCTTTCTATTCTTGCGGCGTATTGAGCACTCCGAATTTGAATACAGCAACTGCAATGGAAAGACCAACAGATCCAATGGCTCGTGGAAAAGGTCCATATTCTGTCATTTGCTGTCTTATAGAATTGGCATCTCCTTAACCTAGTACAGCCCTTACTCTCAGGAAAATGGTGAGGTGTAGAGGAATTAGCACCAGATCCATAACTTTTGCAGGCCATAATATCCCTCATACCGTGCTATTAAAGTTCTTTTCTCGACTCTCTTGTATTGATTCAACGCTGGTAGCAATTTCTTTGCAGTTAGGATAGGCGAATCGTTTTTCTTTCAGTTCGAACGCCGGTCGTCATATGGGAAGTTATTTGCATATCTTAATTCGGCGGCCATTTGTGCCATATTTACGACGTCTACTTTATGGGCATATATCACGGAACGTTTTTGGGCTGAATTTTGCTCGGCACTTTCGTTCATGGTCAGTTGAATTCGCTAAGGAGTTCGTTTACAATCGCGATTTGAAATGAAACCGTTCCGAAAGCATTATGGTCGACTGATTCACCTTATATTGTTACTAGTAGAGCGCGTAGATCTACCTTTTAAGTAGATCCGCATTTAAGGCAGATCCATGTAGATGAAAGATTCGCATTTTGAAAATAAAGAGGCCAGTAGTAGGAAGAAGAAGAAAAATCATCTTTGACAGGTTTCAAGCTCTGTGATCAACATCGAAAAACCACAGTTGTCATATTTCACATCTAAGAATCGAAAAATTGGAGTATCGAGCCACCATCAAGTACCTGTATTTGAAAGGGTTAAGAGGTAAGCAGATTTACGAAGATATTTTAATACCCTTGGTGATCAATGTCCTCCGTATGCGACCGTGAATGATTGGACTGCAAGCGTCAAAAGAGGTAAATTTTCTATTGAAGATGATGACCGATCGGGAAGGCCAGTTTCTGTGTCAGTCCCCGAAAATATCGATGCAGTTCATGACATGATTTTATCAGACCGTCGAATTGGGCTAAAACGGATACCCGAAGCACTGAAGATTTCATACGAACGCGATCATCATATAGTTCACGTTAATTTGTTTGAATGTTGATCAAAAGCGTGTAAGGGAGAAGCATCGCGTTCGATCTGTGCTCGATTTGAAAATGATGTAGACTTCTTAAACCGAATTGTTACTATGGATGAGACATGGGTACATTTCTACGATCCAGAAACAAAGCAACAATCGATGGAATGGCGATACTCTGGTTCTCCAAGATCTAAGAAGTTTCGTGTCCAAAAATCTGCTGGAAAAGTTCTTGCTTCAGTTTTTTGGGATTGCAATGGAGTAATCATGATTGATTACTTTTGATTTTTTGGATAAGGGTAGAACAATAACTGCAGATTACTATTCGACATTACTGACCACTCTACTGGAAAAAATTAAAGAGAAAAGACGCGGAAAGCTATCCACAGGTGTTTTATTTTCACACCACAACGCCCCAGTACACAAATCTCATGTTGCCATGAAAAAAATTCGTGATTTAGGGTTAGAATTACTAGAACACCCCCCTCATTCACCAGATTTGGCTCCATCCGACTATCATCTCTTTTCTCAACTGAAAAAAAGTTTAAAAGGTCGCAAATTTTCTTCCAACGAGGAGGTAATAAAAGCTGTGTAGGACTGGTTTGCAGAGCAAGAAGAAACCTTTTTTTTGAAAGGTCTAGAGACGTTGCAGGTTCGCTGTAATAAATGTATTAAATTAAGAGAAGAAAATGTTGAGTAATAAAATATTTTGACATTGAAATTTTGTTTGGTTCTATAGTAGGCTAAGAATTTTTGAATATATCCTTGTATATGATGTGGTCGATTGGCGTTAGAAGAACCTTCCAGACCTGCGACCAGATTGGGGGATATTCTGAACTGTGACTTCAACCTACAGGTCTAGGATATGCTCAATTTTTCAAGTCAACATTGAATATCTCAATCAGCACTAAGAGCTGATGCCTTGCGAAAAGTGCATCAAATGTTGAACCCTGAGGCTTTGGAAAGGACGACTTTGAGGCATCCAGAAAAACGAAATTTTCGCCAAAAACCAAGTGAAAGTTTGAGACTTTTTTTATTCGTAGTGAACCGTCCTACCTTGCTGAGTCCACATTGGATCATTTCCCACCCCGTCTCCTAAAAAATGAGGCATTCTCTGCTTTTATTCTCGTATTAATCAACAACGAACAGCGAATGAATTTCGCGTTGTCCTAATTTCGAAACCTCCATCAAAATGATCCCACCTCTATCCCGAGAAGGCCTCACAATCGTCGCCCGCGAAAGGTTTCGATTTTTCAACTGCGAATTCCATTTTTTCCGGGTGCCGGAAAATTGAAGCCGTCACTTTTCATCAGAATTAATCCGGGCCTACTTCGGCCGGACGGCTGCCGCCGAGGTAAAGTGATTCCGTAATGCCGAGATTATGCAAAATAACGAAGGTTTTGAGTTCCTGCGGAAGATTATAATCGAAATAAATTTCGGACGTGGATTTCGGACGACGCATAAATGGCCCGATGGTTTCTATTCAATCCCGCCGCCTTTATTAAGAGAGAATCGGCCTAGAATCAGGTGAATCAAATCGCAAATGATTCATCGATTGAGCCCTTTCGACAATTTATCATCTGTAGCGTGAAGTAGCGTGAAATATGAGGAAATCATTAGGGTTGTTACCGTCGCCGTCGTTACATCGACGACTCGGGGAAAATTGTGTAAAAATTGGGGGTATCGATTAGGATGCTGCCATCTTGGGACGTGAACACCTGTGCCTTCACTTCGACGGCGACTTTTTGAGGGAATATTTGTTCATTAGCGAAAACGTTTTCCATACAGCTTGATTTGTGCTCATCTGGCATGATTCAACCTTAAGGGGCTGTTACACTCTGCCGATGGCACCGATTCTCCATTCAAAAAGTGCCTTTTCCTTTTCCAAGTTCACGCCCTCAATTTTTCACCTAAAAGCTCGATTTTTTCTATATTCTCCTGGAATTTCAGACAGTTCTCGGCGATTCCACACTTTTCAATATTTCCATCAGTTTTTGCATTATTCAAGCGCCTATCCAAATGAAATTTCTTCATAATATAGAAAATTGATTTGTCGAGGGCATTCCAGAAAATTTTCTAGAGAAACTTGATGAACAACCGCCAAAAATCGATTGTGAAGTCAATTTTCATAGACTCTCAAATTCAACCCAATTTTTTCATGCGAAAAAACAATGTTTTCCGCAAATCGCTAGGAAATTTTGACATTCCTAACAAAATTTGTCATAGAAAAAGTCAAGATTTCCCCACTGTTAGGAAATATTCATTTCCTTTCTGTGAGGAAATGATTTTTCCTTACAGTTGTCAGTGTTCTACATAAGCATATTCGAACTTTTCTCTAGATTTCTTTGGCAATAATTCTAATGAAGCAGTAGGTACTGCCTCAACCAGCTCTGGAGGAGTTTCAGAAATGGAAAATTCATCATCACTCATCATTTTACACTGTTTTGCCTTCGAAAAGACCAGCAATTAAATTAATATCATATCAATTTTGACAATTCAGCATTTATACGTGTTCATAGAAAAGCAACCAATTCTATTCCGAATTTCAAAGCTCCATTTATATATGAATCGAATAGTTCACGATTTTCTTCAAAATTCACTGAAATCTGTCGAATTTCAAACAATTTGCGGAAAAATAGTATGTTTACCTTGTCCGAAAAGCTACATTCCTGGACTCAGTGTTCACGATCGTCCAGGAATGTAAGGCTTTTCCTACGCGGTAAATAATGTACTTTTTCCAAGAGAAGAAATTGGGGTGCCCCAAAACATCCCTCAACTTCAATTAAAAGAAAAAATAAAGCTTTCAGGTGAAAAATTGAGGGCGTGAACTTGGAAAAATGGAAAGCACTTTTTGAATGGAGAATCGGTGCCAAAGCCGATTTTTTCATGCGAAAAAATCATTTCATCGAAGAGAAGAAATTAGAGTGCCCTCAAAACATCCTTCAACTTCAATTTGAAGAAAAAATCAAGCTTTTAGAAGAAAAATTGAGAGCGTGAACTTGGTAAAATATGAGGCACCTTTTTGAATGGAGAATCGGTGCCGTAGCCGATTTTTGCATGCGAAAAAATAATTTTTTTGAAGAGAAGAAATTGGAGTGCCCCAACACATCCTTCAAATTCAATTTAAAAAAAATTCGAGCTTTTAGGTGAAAAATTGAGAGCGTGAACTTGGGAAAATATAAGGCACATTCTGAATGGAGAATCGGTGCCGTAGCCGATTTTTGCATGCGAAAAAATAATTTTTTTAAAGAGAAGAAATTGGAGTTAAGGAGGATTCCTTGGAGATGGTATTACGTGAAAATGTCCCTATTGAACCTGTCAATAGGGCCTTCACTTTCTGCTGATATCTTAAGCAACGCAAAGGAGCATTTATTTGATAGTGAATGCTGGCATACTAAAAGTGATCGCAACAGAATAAACGAGTAGAATATTCCGTAAATCGTACGATCAAACGGTGTAAGCTCATGTCCGAACATGTTTCTCTATCCTGGAGTCCTGGGTCCATATTAGCATGAACGCCGCTGTACCCCTCAGGTGCTTGTTAGGATCTTATCGATCTGAAAAACGGGCATGGAGGCGCATCCCGATGTTGACCCAAGCGAGTGGAGGTAGGTAGATCTTATCATAGATGAAAATGAAAAGGTGCAGATAAAGTCCACGGTCATCACATACTTCTTCTATTTACGACGACTGGAGAGGTCGTACATGTTCGAATGTGGGTATTCATCATGTCCGTATGCGGAATTATGCACTTCCAGAAGTTCATTCTTCGATATGAGGTAGGAATGAAGCATTGTGGGCTTTCATTCTGATTGTGAAGGGAGATTTTCATCTGTATCGCGAATTGCTTCTTTGGTTGCGAATGCATACAGGGCTACTTCTCGATTCGAATGCCTGTATATTCTTTAGGTCGGAAGGAATCTACATATTGAATTTTCCAGTTTTTCGAATTCGGCGTTGTTTACTGATGCCGCGAGAAAAAACGTTTTACAAGATTCAAGCCTTGCATGATTATAAGGCATTGATTTTTTATACAGGGTGTGGCGTAATGAATGGATGATGTGGTGTCTACAGGTAAAGGCTTTTGCGTATATTCAGGAAAATATGTTTTCTGTTTAGTAAAAGTCACATTCACACACCTCTCAAGGGGCCGTTATACTCTGGCCGACGGCTGCGGCACCGATTCTCCATTTGAAAAGTGCCTTTTATTTTTCCAAGTTTTCACCTAAAAGCTTGATTTTTTCTTTAAAGTGGAGTTGAAGAATGTTTTGAGGGCACTACAATTTCTTCTCTTGGATTAAATAATTTTTTCGCATAAAAAAATCGGCTACGGCACCGATTCTTCATTCAAAAAGTGCCTTTCATTTTTCCACGTTAACGCCCTCAATTTTTTACCTAAAAGCTTTGGACAAATCAATTTTTTATATTTCAACAAAAAATCCATTTGGAAAGGCACTTACATAATGCGAAAAATGATAGAAATACTGAAAAGACTTCCAAAAAGTGTGAAATCGCAGAGAAAATCTCTGAAATTCCAGGAGAATGAAAAAAAATCGAGCTTTCAGTTGGAAAATTGAGGGCGTGAACTTGAAAAAATGAAAGGCACTTTTTGAATGGAGAACCGGTGCGTCGGCCAGAGTATAACGGCCCCTTAAAGCCCCGGGATGCCAAGGCGATATCACAAGTTCCAGTCAGAAACCACTTCTACTGTATCAACAACTCAGTAGCTAATGATCATCTTCAATTAAGGTAAGTTACGTTCTTTTGTACAGAATCACTAATTGGCAAAATTATTTCGCTACAAAAAAAATGTTGCCGATAACAAAAAGCTCTTGTGTTTTTACTGTTGATGAAAATATCTTCAACAGAAGATCTATTTCAAAAACAGCGCCTGATTGAAAATCGATAGGAAATGACTGTGCCGACAAAATTTCACTTTGAAATGCCTGCGAGAAGTGCGAAGTCGCATCGAACGGACCGAAAATTAACGGAGAATAACTAATAGTTCATCATCTGCACATTATCCAATTACCAAGTCAATATACCGAAATGATAGTGTTATCGGCGTACTCGTATAATCAGTTTATAAAGCCGGATCCAGGTTCAGAGGTAATTGGTAACGCGCCACGGTGCTATGTTCATGTTATACAGGGGACATAAATGTTAATGCTACGATGATAATCTTACATCGATACCTGGTGTTGGGACGGAACGGTCTCGTACGGCAGCGGCTTCATCTCCTGAGAAATTATTGATCATATTGTTCTCAATGTTCTCATTAATTTTCACGAGGCATGTGGGCGCTTGCAATTAGCGCAGTGGAGTTCGGAAAGCATAGTTGATGCAGGAGAAGGAGATCAAGTTCTTTTGAGCAGAAACCTTGAGAACTGAAGGTTTTTTCCAATAAGAAGTGTTATCTTGAAGAGCCCGCTATTTCGATAGATGTCACTTGTGGAGCTGTCATTTTTTGAATTTGACAAGTAAAAACTACGCCATTAATGAAAATGGAACGATACACGCTTTAACAACACATCGAAACTATACTCCATTCACTTTTATTTAATCACATAGGAGGTCATGGTTTCGTTTTCAGGAGTTGGTGCACCTGATGAAAAGTCTGTGCGCGTACAAAAAATATCGTTAATGACAAAACGATATTGCCAGTTCCTTTGTTTACATCAAAGTGAAAGATATTCCACATTTTGTTAGTTCGAATCGATCGGCGATTTTGGGGCGAAATATCGATAGGAAACCGCCTATTTTTCCGTTCTTCGTCGTCCAGAAGATTTTGTGCAAGTGTCATTTTTTCCTTTCACGACTTCTCGCGTGAGTACGAACGGCAAATTTGAATTGGACCAAAAATCGATTTATAAGTATAAATAAAGCGAAAGTAAGTACTAATCGACCTTTTTACACTTGATAACGAAGTTTTTTTAGGTATCTGGCCGTTTAGAAAGATTTCAAACGAAATTCCGGTCCCCCAGAAGTTTTGGTTACTTTCGGTATCGTTGTTGGTGCTCAAAATTTATTTGGAATGTGTAAATGGACGAAAAAGGGCTTCCTTATACGATCTTCTAACGAAAGCGACCGGAAAATATGGTTCAGGTAGGATTTTCGATGAATTATGAGGAAAGAACTTGCAGAATGAAATTGCACGATTTTCGTAAGTAAACGGGTTCTGGATGGCCATCATCGGTCTCTAAATGATTATTGTTGATCGTTTTCACGTTTCAGAAAAAAACACGTCGAAAAGCTGAAAAAAGAAGAAATATGACTATATTGCATTCAACGGTACTTGAATTCAAATTCCGATGAATTGAAATGTGTCACTGGAGCTTTCATTCCTATCAATCATCTGCCAAAAGTAGAAATAGGCTATATTGAACCAGAATACATCGGTTTTTTCCATATTCCAGGAGTTTGTGTCTTATTTTAGAACAGGTGAATGATAAATGTGAAGCATATGTTTGACCTATTTCATTTTATTTGTACAAACTTACTGTGGTAGTACATATGAATATTTTTTAAACTAATAAATTACTATACAGTCAGAATATTTTACTCCTTGTTCATAAGATCAAATAAATGAAATGTATATCTATAAAGCTTTCAGGAATTGACATTCTTGCTTATTAATTTATAACCAAAAATAACCAAAACTCAATTACTATTGAATTGAAATTATTAGTTTCTCTGTGAACAAATTCGTTAATTTAGTTATTGTGTTTATTTTCTTTGTGATGAATGAATAAAACTGTTATTTATTTGAAATAAAGAAATATTAGAAATAGAAATGTTATGCACCCTCACAATCATATCACATACAATATCATGATGAAAACAAAGCACATCGATAAATCTTTACAATCATAAATCCAAAAACTCCTCTACATGTAGAATATTGTTCACAATTTTTTGTTGTGTTCTCCAAAATGAAATATACATTCTGAGAAATACGCTAAGAATGTAGAAAGGGCAACATAGTGTTGACTTGGAACATAAAAATATTTTGAAAAACGTCATAACTTCGATACAGAGTGGAATGTGTCAAATTTCCAAGGCCAGAGTTGTGATTTTATAATTGTGAATGGAGTATATAGAAATTCACTATAAGCAAACTCCAAGGAGCTCAATCATCATTTTCGCTGCATCATTCGAAGTACTTCCCTCTCTTGAGATAGGTCATAAAAAATACGATAATCCACAACTTCGTCTCGACGTCCTGCTTGAATTCCAGAGCCCTGTTTTTCAAATTTCCCACGAGACTGATAAAATCTAATAAAGATCTAATCGGGAAACACGGTAAATTCGATATAAAACAACGTCACGCTCATAATTCGCCGCTGGCCGGTCCTTTGTAGCGACGAATAAATATTAGAGTAGCCCGTCCAATTTTCGACCGTGACTGTCTAATATTTCATTCCTCAAAGACAATTTTTGAGTCGGAAGGATAATCCGATGAAGGAAATTTTCAATCATTCGTATTGTGAATGTGCTCGCGAAAGACGTTGATTGGAATTCATGAATGTACGCCTCTGGATTCTACTACCGGCACGACGCGATTCCGAGACGATAATCGGAAGTAGGGACAGGTGATCGGCGATCGCATCGCTGTATCTCATGGTGGGGACGGTCCTATCAGTAACTAGACCGTGGCCTATCGATATGGAACGGTAGGATCGTAGCGATCGCGTCGCTATTGTGAACGACCGGCCGCAGTGTTGGAACGCGAGTTCAGTGATCACTTCACGCGTCATTCCCACTCAAAAGAGCAACAAATTCACCGTATTAGATTCCTCATTTGCTGAAATCAGATACGGTAATGAGCCGGTCGGCTCAAATCAGATAGAAAGCGCGATAAATGTCCCGTACGGTCAAGGACGAGCACGAGAATCTCGAACTTACGAATCGCGTTCTCCGACCCGTTATTAATCCGAAAAATCGTACGTTTCGAGGGATCTAACGCGAAGAAATCATGTTTACGTGAAATCGACCACGACACTCGTGAAAATACCTCGGATGTCGCCTGTCCCGACCGAGAACCTCGCGTGATTCGCCCTCGTTTCGGGGCGAGTTCCGTGTGTGCGCGTCCGTTATAGGTTATGTCACGTGATAGCGCCGCCGGTCACACCATTTGAAGTGGAAAAACGAGTCTGTGATCTGCCTCAGACCGGTTGGTGGTTGCGGCCCTGTTCGTGAACCCTTTACATACATTCGTACATTTTTATTCATTAGGGCTGTCGAGAAAGAGAATAAAAGCGCAGTTAGTCGTGAGAATGTTTGGCGTCATTTCGCACAAAGGGCAGGTGGGACCGGGAATGAAAACAGTGCGAATTTATTTTTCGCTCGTCGCTTACGAAACATATTCTTGTGCTTTCATGATGACTAATGGAGATTCAAATTTATGGCAGTCTACGTCGACCAAAATCCTCTGAAAATGATTTTTTTTCGTTCATAATTTGGACAGCCCCCATTATTATTACCACAAGGTAGTCATTTCAGCCTTGAAAATGAAGAAAAGTTGCAACACGATTTTCTGTTTCGGTAGGAAAGACTTCAAGCAGTAGCACATTCTTGGTGAAGTGGGAAGGTGAAATTTGATATCTCATTTTATGGCGAATGTTTTGGCCACCTGGTTTCCTTTCATAAACTTCTCAAGGTCTCTTGCAACCCCAATCGGTACTGTTTTCGCAACTGCGCTATCTACCTATCTACCTCGCCAAGCTTTCATCTTATGGCGTGCCCCCAAAGCTATGTTCTCTGCTAGCTAGTTTTCTCTCAAACAGATCTCTCTATGTAGTGGTCGATGGAGTTTCATCTGACTCTCTATCCATAAATGCTGGTGTTCCGCAGGGATCAATTCTGGCTCCAACATTATTTCTACTTCACATCAACGATTTGCTGGAAGCAACTTCGTGTCCAGTGCACAGCTTCGCGAATGATAGTACCCTCCATACCGCCTTTGCTTCTAGGGCTCCAATACCAGCCCGCCAAATCAAAAACGAACGAGGAAGAAATGTTTACAACATAAATATGGACTTGGCAATAATTCTTGAATGGGGATCTAATAACTTGGTAGAATTCAACGCAAACAAAACACAAGCATAACTTTTCTCTAGAAAAGCGGATCTTACTGTGCCCAGCATAAAATTGTCGGGAGTGACCATACCATTGAAGTCATCCATTTCGATGCTTGGCATTACTGTCGGCAGTAACCTTTCCTGGGAGAATCACGTGAGATCCATTGCTAAAAGTGCATCCCAAAAACTTGGTTTTCTGTTTCGTGCCAGGAGCTATTTCACCTCAGGTCAGCTGCTTATGATCTATAAGGCACAGATTCGACCTGTCCTGGCATACTGTTCCCATATTTGGAGTGCTGCACCTAAACACACCCTAAAACTCTTGGATTCCGTACAAAAGAGGGCAATTCGTCTCGTCGGTGATGCATCACTTACAAGCTCGCTCACTTCTCTGGAACACCGTAGAAAAGTGGGCGATCTGTCTCTATTTTATAGATATTTCCATGGGCGATGCTCTTCTGAATTATCAGCAATCGTTCCCCCTCTGGCAGTCTCTTCCAGACTTACCCGTCAAGTTAAGTCTTCACACCCCTTCGTGGTAACTTTGGAGACCTGCAAAACATCTCTCTTCAAAGACTCGTTCATCCAACGAACAGCGAGGCTTTGGAACACATTGCCTAGGGAGGTGTTCCCCGAGGCATATAACCTCCAGAAATTCAAGAAGAACACCAATTCCTATCTGCTTGCCCTTGGTTCTCACGATGTTCTCTGAACATTACAGGAAATTAAAAAAAAAACTATAGTTGGGCACGTTCTCGCAGTGACTGACACACATGCTGGTCTTTGTTTCGTGTTCACGGTTTTCCTCCAGTTGTTATGGGTGCCAGACTATTGAGCCATAAGTGATTATGGGTCTAACCGTCTAACAATCCTAGGGTAGACCTGTTGCAGTATTTGAGGGCTGTAGCCTCTAGTCTAAGTAGCAAGACTTCTCAAACCCATCAGAGTTTTTGGTGCTTTACTCGACATTTTCATTCCATAGAAGTTTGCTGTGTAGGCTCTAGGGATACTCTCCAGTCTTCTCTTCAGCGTCTCTATTCAGATGAGCAAGTTTCCTTTTTCACGTAAATGGGTGTATGTGTTCTTGGTCGGCTCAATATTCATTTAGCCTCAGAACCAAGCACCATTTTTGAGGCCCCTAAATTCCAAATCGCACAAAGTGCCCCCATCGAGACGCCACTATAGACTACAATCAGTAAAACGAACCTCGAGCTGAAGTCGGCAGAGGAGGTAAATGACATCCGCCGATAGAAACGAATCCGAAGGAAAAGTCCGTATCACCTTCCCGTTGTATTATTGAACACACGTGCATATCGAAAAGGTCATTAAGTTGGCATGCTCACAACGGTTTGCTTTTAACTCCATGAAATTATTAAAGGCGTCAAGTTGAACCTTGCAGGGAAGGTAGCGGATAACGTGATGCAGAATTTATGGGTCATCGATCCGGTTGTGCCGTCCTCTTTATTTCATGCCATCTCATGATGCATGCACATGAGGATTTTGGAGGATACCCTACCTTCTGAGATGTGGACGAATCTCCTGAAAATGTTTCGTTTTCAGTTGATCGCCCGGTATAGTCGAATATGGAGGTCGGAGTGAATCGATATCGATTAGCCGTTTATGCGTTGTCAAAACAAGTCTCCACAACGGATCATGGAAAGTTCCAAAACACACGTTTATATTCGGGGTGCTTATAATCATAACATGAAATCAAGGCTAATTTGGTTTGCTCTGTCGAATTTATGGGCTCTTAGAAACAATATATAACAATGAATATACGATTTATTTCAGCTGTAGGAGGACTATTGATTTTCCACCACTGAAAATATACTAACTGACAAAGAACTGCAAAACCCAGAAGGGGCTGTTTACATTTTAATTTTTTGGCTCCCGGGAAGGTTTTGAACGAAACAAGACACATTAAATGGAAGAAAAATTCAGGATTTCACCGAATCTTATGTGAAAGAAGAGAAATGAACAATTTTCAAAATACTGAAATGCTGATGAGTGATTTAATACTTGGTATTTCCACCCCTTGCGTTAATTACAGCTCGGCAACGACGGTTCATACTCAAAATGAGTGATCTTAAAATGTTCTGATCTAATCCTTCCCAGATTTCTCCGAGTTGGATTCCTAAGTCATTAAGAGTAGCTGGATGATTTTCTGAACTTCTCAGCCATCTATTGAGGTTGTCCCAAACCTGCTCAATCGGATTGAGATCTGGACTTCTTGCTGGCCATTCCATTCGAGAGACTTCAACCTCTTCAAGGTACTCCTGAACGATGCGCGCACGATGGGGTCTGGCATTATCGTCCATAAAAATGAAATTTTCACCAATGTATGGGGCAAATGGCACTACATGCTCTTCAAGAATGTTCCTTATATACTTATCAGCATTCATAGCTTCATTATCAACGACCACTAGGTCTGTGCGAGCAGTCAAAGATATTCCACCCCATACCATAATCGATCCACCCCCGAAACCAGTAGTATGCAGGAAATTGCACTGAGCATATCTTTCATGTGGACGTCTGTGTACAAGGGAACGTCGATCACAATGGTAGAGGCAGAATCTAGACTCATCTGTGAAGAGAACTCTTTCCCAATAGGCCTCTTCCCAATGGATATGCTCTCTCGCAAAATCCAAACGCGCCCTTCGATGGGTTGGGGTAAGAGCTGGGCCTCTTGCCGCGACACGAGGCCTTAAATCATATTCTCTGAGGCTATTTCTTATTGTCTGAGTGCTAATTTGCACCTCATGAGTTTGCTCAAGCGGATTTTGAAGGAGGCGAGCGGTTGCAAACCGTTGTCTCAACGAAGAAACAAGTAACGTTCTTGAATGGCAGTTGTTACCCGTGGTCTACCCTGTCCTGGTCTTCGGACATTCATACCTGTCTCCCTGAATCGCTGCAACATTCTGGACACACTTGTATGGGAAACTCCAAACCTTTCTGCAATTCTTGTGTATGTCCACCGTTCTTCTCGCAAAACTACCGCTTGGGCACATTCCTCTTGGGTCAAATTGCGTGTTTCGTCGATCTTGAACTTAGTAGTGCCCCTTCAACGTTCTGTGCCTGCTCTTCTTCGATTTTGGACATTCCTCTGTTTTCTGGCCTGTTTGTTATGAAAGGGACCAAAACTTTTCATGTTGTGCAACGGATAGTAGAGCTCTGAAGGTTCAGGTTGATGAGGAACTCAAGAAAGATTGACCCTGTACGGTTGGTCGCCAAATTTCCTGATCATTCATAAGTGAACCTGCTGCCGATTTAAATTCTCTCTACAATAAAGACAAAGTGAAGCCCGGATGGCATCCGGAAAATGCTCAAGCGCGCAATTAGATGCAATATGGTGGGAACTACTGGGAATGCGAAATCTCTGGTTCAATATTTGGAGGACGATATGACTGGCAAACAAAGCATATCTCCAGTCGCTGCATTCCGGTCGACGCGACGTCGGAAACGCGAAATTCCGCTATTTTGAAATTCATAATGTACTACGAGTCGAAGCCACTTCTTCGAGATTATGTTTGCTTTGTGGGAGACGTAGACGGATTCGTTCGGATTAACGTGCTTTGCTGGGTTCCGAAACCACCGGTTGAGCTTTGTTTCATGTTCGAATATCGATTTCGTCGGTCCTCGGGGACATTTTTCGGATTCAGATGAAACTACATCATGGTTAGGATAGTTGAGATTTACTTTTATTTTCTACACCCGTACTAGCAAGCCGTTGCAGTGTCCGCAGAAGATTGCGTGTAGTGACTGATTTTGTCCACGATACTGAAGACGCAAAGGTGACCATATGGCGTACTTTTACCATGTAAGACCAGATTACCATGTCTGGTTTCAACTCCCAGGCCTTCCCAAATAGTCTTTTACATGCCCATATGATGACGATGGCAATTTCTGGTCGATGTGCAATTTCCTAATTCACTGGAAAATTCAGAATCTGACCATTAAGAGATGACGCTCTAAGATTGAAATTCCTTTTTCAAATAAAAGGAAAAGGGGTGTTCTTCGTGAGATTGATACTTAGCCCTTCTACCTCGCACCACCTTTCGGTGATGCTCAGGAACATTTGCTTACGGTTACTTATCGTGCCTTCATGCTAGGCCCTAATTGTTATCTTTAAATCATCAGCATGAGCCTTACTGTTGAAGCCATTCGCTGTATTCAGGATACCGTCCACTACCAAGATTCTCAGCAGAGGTGATAGAACCCCTTCTTGTGTGGGGTTTTTGTTAACAATTGACTACAATTATTTTATGAGAATCTGCGTCTTATTTTTCCCAAAAACTTCCATGCTTTCAATGTCAAAATATTTTATTACCCAACATTTTCTCATCTTAATTGAATACATTTATTACAGCGAACCAGCAACTTTCAAAAAAAATGTTTCTTCTTGCTCTGCAAACCAGTCCTCCACAGCTTTTATTACCTCCTCGTTGCAAGAAAATGTACGACCTTTTAAACTTTTTTTCAGTTGAGGAAAGAGATGATAGTCGGACGGAGCCAAATCTGGTGAATAAGGGGGGTGTTCTAGTAATTCTAAACCTAAATCACGAATTTTTTGCATGGCAACATGAGATTTGTGTACTGGGGCGTTGTCCCGTAAAAACAAAACACCTTTGGATAGATTTACGCGTCTTTTCTCTTTAATTTTTTCCCGTAGAGTGGTCAGTAATGTCGAATAGTAATCTCCAGTTATTGTTCTACCCTTATCCAGAAAATCAATTATGATTACTCCATGGCAATCCCGAAAAACTGAGGCAAGAACTTTTCCAGCAGATTTTTGGACACGAAACTTTTTAGGTCTTGGAGAACCAGAGTGTCGCCATTCCATCGATTGTCGCTTTGTTTCTGTATCGTAGAAATGTACCCAAGTCTCATCCATAGTAACAATTCGGTTCAAGAAGTCTACATCGTTTTCAAATCGAGCACAGGTCGAACGCGATGCTTCTACCCTTGCACGCTTTTGGTCGACATTCAAACATTTGGGGATCCATTTTGCAGAAATTTTTCTCATGTCCAAATTGACGTGAACTATATGACGAACGCCTTCGTATGAAATCTTCAGTGCTTCAGATATCCGTTTTAGCCCAATTCGACGGTCTGATAAAATCATGTCATGAACTGCATCGATATTTTCGGGGACTGACACAGAAACTGGCCTTCCCGATCGGTCATCATCTTCAATGTAAAATTTACCTCTTTTGAAGCTTGCTGTCCAATTTTTCACGGTCGCATACGAAGGACATTGATCACCAAGGGTATTAAGGATATCTTCGTAAATCTGCTTACCTCTTAACCCTTATTAATAGAGGTACTTGATGATGACTCGATACTACAATTTTTCGATTTTTACAATTTCGGTGGACATCTTTTTTTTAATTTATTGCGTAACTTAATTGGCGAGTACAAAATTTCTATGAGCATAACAGATGAACTTCATCGTGCAAACGGATCCAAGTGAAGAACATCGCAATAAGCTAAGACAAGGCTAATTTGCAAGGAACATTGTGTTCCTTGATTTATTCTCTAATTTGATAGGCCAGATATCATGGCCAATTAAACGTTAAACGAATCGGGGAGCTGGAAATATTTTTGTGCCAGTCGGCTCGATTGCGGTTATTTATTATTTTCATTAATTTACAGAGAACGTTTCCACGAGGAAGAATGCTAGGGAAAAATTGTCTGCAGAACTTCCGATCTTCATTATTCAATTTTTTTTTACTCAAAACTGACGCAGGTTGATACTCGTTGCCAAAGTTAATTTCTATTTATTCTTTTTTAACTTTGTAAATGGAGTTAGTTCTTTTGAGGTTTAACTGTGACACAGGTTTCGTAGTACTACTATATTTTCATACTGGAGTATTTCAAGTGGTGCAAAAAGGTATTTGAATGTCTTATGTAGGCTTATTTCTTGAGAATTTTGATAAGTGGGGAATCCCATTGGTCCGTCTGTTCGTTTAGAAGTTTTTCTGTCGGGTTATTCGAGTACTTTTATTCTTTTTTCGAATAAACTATCACAAAATAACTGACTATTCTGTCCATTATTTTTCAGTAAAATTTCAACACTCGATTCTTGATTTCCGTACAAGAAAATAGCATAACTGAATTATCCAACCATGTTTATACAGGGTCTTTCACGAGGAACCTCACCCATATTTATACGGGAAACTACTGAACGTATTTTCATGAAATTCAGCACTTATAAGTATTTCACGATGCTGATGAAATCTAAAATATTTTCAAGGCATGAGCACCTCCGGTTTTTCCGGAAATGACGTCAACTTCCGTTTTTCAAATTAGAACACCATTTTTTTATTGCAGAAATAGATTCCTTAGAAAATTTCAAGTTATTTTGATGTAACATTTTTCAGTTTTGGTTGGAAAATTCTCTCTGAGCGGGAAAATTCGAAAAAAAAATCGAAAATAGAGCTCCGCTGAAACAAGAATAACTTCGAGGTTTTTGGATGGGAAATTTTCATTTTTGGGATTTTTCAAGATGTAAGATTGATGTATCCACTTTAAAAATCGAAATCGCGATTCATGATACAGGGGGTGAAAAAATCGCTTTCAAAGTTAGGGATGACAAAATCGTGAAAAATAATTTTTTTCAAATTAGAACCCCATTTTTTTATGGCAGATATTGAATCTACGTTAAAAAATAATGTGAGTGTATGCATCACACCCTTGCCCTAAAATGGATATTTTCTGAGTTAATATCCACATACGTTCAGTAGTTTCCCGTATAAATATGGGTGAGGGTCCTCGTGAAAGACCCTGTATACGTGAATTCCAGTATTAACAGAGAAAAAAGTTTCTTCAACATTCGCCAGGTCTTTGGAGTTATTAAATCCACATAATATTTTCTCGAATTCATTATTTTCCTATAGTAAATAAACATTTCGATTAATACGTAGGTAATCACTACGATTTCTATGTAGAAAGGACAACGTTCATCATTCATCTGACAGGAAATGACTATAACCTAACATATTCAACATATACATGGTGAAATGTATAGACAGACTAGGCAATGTTTGTGCCAATAATTCTTTCTCTATTGTCTATCTACATACATATCATGTTCCTAAGACGATACTTTTGTCTTTCGAAGCACAATTCTCTTCGGAAGTATCAGTTGAGCACTTCTGCTATTCATTTCGCGATATTAGATCGCATAGAACTTCCCTGTCATCTCGAAAAAATCTCCCAAAGACACGTCAGTTCCAAGAAACGAGACGAATCTTGCTCCATTCACGTCCCTTGGCGAAATAAATATTCTTTCCTCAAAAGCAGAGCTGACGCCTTCGGCAAATGTAATGCGGGAAGGCAAAGATCAAACGAAACATTTTCTGTTTCTACTAATGTGGAGACAGTATGAAAAAAATACTATTCGTTATTTCTAGAGGTCGCGTTCAATGGATTCCTAATTGAAAACGTCGCGAGTACGTCATCTGTCAAAGAATCTCCGTGAATGGAAATGTTTACGAGGTTAGGAAATGAAGGAAATACAACGAAGGGTTGGATACCATGGAAAAAGATCCGAGACGAATTATAAAGGTAATAAGTCGGTGAATAGGATGGTCTCCTTAATTGAGACCTCGAAAAATGAAACGGGAGTACTGAAAGCAAGTTTGGAAATGGAAAGAGATTCTCGAATAGTTGCATGAGGAAATTTCGAATTCAAATTTTTGATGATTGCTGGCTTATCCTGAATTGATGTAATTAAAAGGTTTCACGCTGACTTGAGTTATCCTATTCCTTTGACACTTAATTGATTCGCTAGACACATCGTCAAAAGACTTATTGAAATTTTTACTCCTCACTATCTCATCACTTGAATGAAAACAATAAACAAAAAATATTTCTTTTTCGGGAGAATACAGGTGTATTCGAAGTTAAGTTTTCACCGGACATGAATCCAATTGAGCACGTATGGGATAAGTTAGAAATAGCAATATCTAATCGCAAAAACCCACCTTCAATTTTTCTGGAACTGAGTTTAGTCCTTCAGGAAGAATGGAAGGATATGCTTGAAAATTTCATTAATGACTTGATTCGATAAATTTAGAATTTTCCTATTTTGTCTCATCCTGCACTAAGAAAAAAGGAACAAATAAAGATTTTCTATCAAATACACTGCGCAACAAAATTAACGCACATTATGGAAATCTCAAATTTATTCTACAACTGAAGGTGTTCTCAATGATAATTGATAATTATTTTTATCATAATCATGCATGTATATGTTATTCACTTTCAACGTCTTTCTTCAATACAGATGTTTTCTCCCAGCAGGAATAAAAAAAGATGATATTATCAGATTTTGAATGTATTGGCTCCATTCTAAAATCAGTTGTTCTCGATCAATTCTAGTCATCAATAGTTTTTCTTTCGTTTGATTTTCTACACTCGATCGCTATGCAACGCGAAACACGCAATTTGACCCAAGAGGAATGTGCCCAAGCGGTAGTTTTGCGAGAAGAATTGTGGACGTACACAAGAATTGCAGAAAGGTTTGGAGTTTCCCATACAAGTGTGTCCAGAATGTTGCAGCGATTCAGGGAGACAGGTATGATGAATGTCCGAAGACCAGGACAGGGTAGACCACGGGTAACAACTGCCATTCAAGAACGTTACTTGAGAGTTTCTTCGTTGAGACAACGGTTTGCAACCGCTCGCCTCTTTCAAAATCAGCTTGAGCAAACTCATGAGGTGCAAATTAGCACTCAGACAATAAGAGAATATGATTTAAGGCCTCGTGTCGCGGCAAGAGGCCCAGCTCTTACCTCAGCCCATCGAAGGGCGCGTTTGGATTTTGCGAGAGAGTATATCCATTGGGAAGAGGCCGATTGGGAAAGAGTTATCTTCACAGATGAGTCTAGATTCTGCCTCTACCATTGTGATCGACGTTCCCTTGTATACAGACGTCCACATGAAAGATATGCTCAGTGCAATTTCCTGAATACTACTGGTTTCGGGGGAGGATCGATTATGGTATGGGGTGGAATATCTTTGACTGCTCGCACAGACCTAGTGGTCGTTGATAATGGAGCTATGAATGCTGATAAGTATATAAGGAACATTCTTGGAGAGCATAGCATGTAGTGCCATTTGCCCCATACATTGGTGAAAATTTCATTTTTATGGACGATAATGTCAGACCCCATCGTGCGCGCATCGTTCAGGAGTACCTTGAAGAGGTTGAAGTCTCTCGAATGGAATGGCCAGCAAGAAGTCCAGACCTCAATCCGATTGAGCAGGTTTGGGACAACCTCAATAGAAGGCTGAGAAGTTCAGAAAATCATCCAGCTACTCTTAATGACTTAGGAATCCAACTCGGAGAAATCTGGGAAGGATTAGATCAGAACATTTTAAGATCACTCATTTTGAGTATGAACCGTCGTTGCCGAGCTGTAATTAACGCAAAGGGTGGAAATACCAAGTATTAAATCACTTATCAGCATTTCAGTATTTTGAAAATTGTTCATTTCTCTTCTTTCACATAAGATTCGGTGAAATCCTGAATTTTTCTTCCATTTAATGTGTCTTGTTTCGTTCAGAACCTTCCCGAGAGAACATAAAAAATAAGTTATAAAGTCAATGTAGAGTTAACTTTCATTAAAATTGAGATTTTCAGAATGTGCGTTAATTTTTTTGCGCAGTGTATTTTGCACTTGGAATAGAGGAAAATATTAAACTCATTTCCAGAACATAGATTGTTTATTTCTTGAGAAATGGCATACACACCATTTCAAGAACTACATATCTTTAGCAATAACTCATATTCCCCACTAGGATATCCAACAGATAAAAAAGTTCTGGCAGCCATTTGAATGCATAGACTCATCGACACTTATTAAACGCCATATCCAAAAAGAGTTCAAAATTACCCCAATTCTAAAAGCTTTCAAAATACCTGGCAGAACACCCTATTCATCATTTATTCCACAATATTATCGGAAAAATGTTACGACCATGAACTGTCTGTTCATCATGGCAGATCAATATCCAATCTGGTCACATTCCGACACATACCCCCAAGTCAGAATCTGAATTTTCCCACAGAGTAAAAAATGGAATTCCGCCATATCTCCCTCACCGATAATCAGTTCTGTACGGGAATAAACTTCGTTACACATTCGTCGCTTCGGTATTTCGAGTTTGATAAATCCGTTAATTCATCATACTTCCATGGAAGTTATTATCAAGCGACGAGTCGGACGTTCATACGATGATATTCCGTATGAGGCACGCCTTTGGAAAGGCACGAATATTTACCGAAAACCGAGACTGAATTGAGTTAGTTCATAACTACGGGTTTTAGAAAGGACCGTTTCGGTTTCGGATTTTCCGTGGAATGATTTCATGCCGCGATAATGAGGGTATTTATCAATGTGTGGTCCACTACTCTTAAATTTTCGCATTTTTTTGGTGCCAGGTCTCTGCCGTTGAGATTTTCCCGAAGTACCTACAATTTTCCTAAGGAACAAGAATTAAGGAAGAATTTGCCCAGCACTCTCGTTTTTTCTTCTCAGAATTGAGTGGGAAAAATTGTGCCACATTTGTGCCCTCATGTAACGTTGTTATTTTCACGGAAATTTGACGGATTCTCCGGCAATTCTGTAATTGATGGAAGTTGGCACAGCCCATGAGGATTTCGGAAATAGTCAGACTAGGCCTTTCGTTCTTCTTTGACAAAAATTGTTTTCAAATAATTGTGAAACATTTCTGCTGACTTATGCCGTTCAGATTTTTTATATTGTTTCGTATGTATGGTCTTCAGAGTCTTTCAACACTTCCCTCTGCTTCAATACCAAACACAAGTACTTGTGAGTCATCAAAGAATAAACAAGAAGCCTGGACAGAAACTTTCAAGACAAAGGATCTTTCTAAAGGGATTCAGAATATTTTCTTCGCCGAAGTGGAAATGTCAGGTGCAAACTCTACCATATTATTTTGTCAGGGGCTTTTTTCTTGAAAGTTTTTATGAAGACTTGTCCATTATTAGAGGTACAAACTCTTCACTCTTCTGTTTGGTATAAAAGCAGAAGTAATTCTGATGAAAATTCCAATGCACAAAAACGTAAACACGAAAACAGGAGTACAACAATCTGTATTTCTTCGTCCTGTTGATTGATTTTTTGTGTATTTGTCTACAATACAGTCCATCATTCATTATGGAATCCAAGGAACTGACAACGGATTGTTGTATTTTTCCTCAGTGAAAGTACCTTCCCAATACCACAGAAGAACTACGACGGTCGTTCAATCCCTTCTTAATATTGCTTCAGTTTGATGCACTGATGAAATCAAATGCATGTTTGATTTTGGTTGTTTATTGGTTTTGCGTTTATTTTTGTCGATGTCCTGTCCTGAAAATTTTTCCTCAACAAACCAGTTAAACCAAATAATGAAAAACTGAGGCAGTAATCAATCATATTCGGTTACAAAGTTGGAAACATGAATACCGGTTTTATTTTCGTGTAATCGATTATGTGCGTGCTTAAAAAATTGGTTTATGTGTCGAATTAATTTTTTGTTTTTCAAGGATCAGTCGGATTCAACAGCATTTTTTCGTTTCTACAGAGTGTAATAGCCAAATGGAATAAATTCGATAACGAATAAATGAGGGGGTGTTAGGAAAAACGCTCGGACACGTCGATTTGTAATTTTAAATGCGCATATTTTCAAGAAAATAAAATTATATAGGGTGTTCCATGCGACCGTGGCCAATACCAACTTTCTTATTTCAATTGCATATTATTTATTTTTTGGATTCTTCAGAAAATTCAAGACATAATTCATGTACAATGTCCTATACCTATCTTCAACTTTTTCGGAAATATTAAGTGTTTTCAGATTTTTTACAAAAATTAACATTTTAAATGAAAACTATTTTATTTCACAAATTCGATACATTACACTCAATACTTATTTCCCATTTAGGTACTTCTTGATATGAAGAAAGTGAGCAAAAACGCCTGAAATGTTGAGTAACGTTAGAAGACAATTCTACACCAGATTAGCATGTTGCCAAGACGTTCGCGGCGAGCATTCTGAACATTTCCTACAGTGACATTAATGTTTTTTCGTTTTTTTTTTAATAATTAAGAAATAATCAGTATTACTTATTAGGTTTTAAGTGTAATGTACCGAATTTGCGAAATAAAATAATTTTTATTTAAAACGTTGATTTTTGCAATAAATCTGAAAACACTTAATACTTCCGAAATAGTTGAAGATAGGTATAGGACATTGTGCATGAATTGTGTCTAGAATTCTCTGAAGAATCCAAAAAATAAATAATATACAGGAGGTTGCATTTAAAATAATAAAGTTGGTATTGGCCACGGTCACATGGAACACCCTATATAATATTATTTTCTTGAAAAATATGCGCATTTAAAATTACAAATCGACGTGTCCGAGCGTTTTTCCCAACACGCCCTCATTTATTCGTTATCGAATTCATTCCATTTGGCTGTTAAACTCTGTATAATAACAACGTATAGACTTTGAATTCTTGGAATAAATTCAATTTATTTCCAAATTCTTTTTCGTTACTTTCCTACGTGCCAGAAAATAGAATTCCACGACTGAAATCCCGTAAACCTATATGGTCGAATAACTTTCTTAGTTCGAACTATAACGTTAAAGAAATCTGGAAATCCGAATGGGATGCATGTTTTTTGTCTAATAAAGATCTAATATCTGATCCATCGAATAAAGTTCCTGGTTTTGATCTTCCCAGGAGAATATGGTCCCTTCTTAATCGAATAAGAACAGGTCACGGTCGTTGCAATAGTATGCTTTTCAAGTGGAATTCGGTTGAGAGTCCTAATTGTGAATGTGGTGAAGCAGAGGAAACTATTGATCACCTAATTAATAGTTGTTCGATTTATAAATTTCAAGATGGCATTAGAGCCATACACAATGTAACAATTTCATTTTTGCAATGGATTGAAAATTTTAGATCAATTTGATGAAATTTATTATGTTATAAATTGCATTCTTTTGTCTGCTTCTGCCTTTTTTGATTTCAGATTGGAGTTTTTTTTCGGGTGTTTGGAAATCCTACCTCCGAAGAGCCGTTTGGATAAACGAGATGTCCTTCAATATGTTATATTCAGATATTTTCACACTACACAATTTTATTTTATTTTTTTTACGGGGAGACAGGGTTTTTTCGGCTGAGGTTTTTCCCTGAGCTCTAGTATCATACGCAGAATGTTATGGTACCCCGTTTTTTTTTAACCTCAGCTAGGACCTTTTTGTTTCACTATGTATTGTATTATTTATGCTCTCTAATTCAAAAGAATATATATATATCATTGTATTAATTTCAAAACGTTTCAAGGCACCATCAATCAATCGATGAATAAAATATTTCGTGGACCACCGTAACGAAAATGTGTAACTTTATCTGTATCCATCAGGAAGAGAGCACTTCAAGGGATATTATTTTCATCCATATCTCAAAGTCTGGCGCTGTATTCCTCCAAGGAATAGCGCCGAGAAAGCAAGATGCTGTATGCGATAAGAGGATATAGGTTTTATTAGGGTCTACCTCGATAATTCCCGAACGCTTTTAGTTGATCGAAGAAGAAAAACGAAATGGTCCAGTCAACGAAGAAAATGAATGCAGAGAATCAGGTCGTCTGAGTTGGCCCGTGCAGGCATAACATACCAAGTCGAATTTTCGGGAATATTTCGAAAAATAAGTGCAAAAATGTTCTTTGCGTATTTTCGATAGAAGTGATAATATTCAGGGAGACAAGGCAGGGTTGATGTGAAGAAAAAAATGAGAAAGCATGTTTGGCATTGCCAAATGTTTTCTAAAACGAGACATATTCATCAATTTCTTGAAAGCGTTAATTAATAATGTTCTTTCAGGTTTTGCTCCATGCCACTACTTGAAAATCATTGATTGAATATTTTTTGAGTCGAAAATTCCATGATTGGTACAATCACAGCTCGAGAAACTATATCGACGACGTATGTCCAAAGATATCAGAGGAATCAATGCTGAAAAATATGCAACGCACCAGAAAAATCTTCCAAGGCGATCATTTGAATTATGTTCTCTATGAAGGTTTGTCAAAAAATTGATGAAAATGTAAAATTATTTCTATCACAGTGACCATCCTTAAATTTTTCTAAATACATTTTCAAAGGGGAAAGATTAATATCCCCATCAATATTGCTCCTAGCGAAAATGCAAAAGGGTTGTTATTGTAGGAAATATCTTTTTGTATTCCACAATTTTTTCCATCGCTAATCTTCAAAATATTCTCAAAAACCGAGAAATGGAATTTTACACCACTTTTGGTATGTTACACCTGTGGTCACTGGAACCACACCATATTATATCCCAAGTAACAAGATTTTTTGCACCAATTGGATCTCCGTTGATCGGACCAGATCGTACATGCTTAAAACTGAAAAGGAACTTACCGCTTGAGAACACCTGGCCGGTAGACAGGAGCAGTATGAAAGCTGACAGCAAGGATGTCCCTCCCGAAGACGGAACTCCAAGCCTTGTCATCGTAACCTGTATCAAATTAAAGAAAATAGATTATAGCAAACCCTTTCTCTCTTCCTCCATCAGCTCAGAAGACTCGCTAATCACAGAACACAAGATTTCTCATCAACACCATCCAATACACTATTTATTATTTAATGGAGTCCACAAGATCATTCATCATTTATTCATATATGCACTTTAACTACGGAAGATTTAAATGAGTTCTAGATTCGATTCGGAAGTCTGGCTCCACAATGCATCATCCTTTTTTCTGAGGTTCCAGTATTCGCGTATTTTCATCCCTCATCATCAGCGTTGACCAAACCTTCTCCTTCAACAAAGCACCACTAGGTAACCAAAATACGCAGATTTCTCACGTCATACTCGCAGTTTTCTTCGCGCGATACAGGGTGTTCTTCGGCGACTGCAGTAGCGTTCTCGCGAAGAGCGTGGCCGCAACTGGAGAGCGTGGCGGCGCGTGCCGAGGTCCGACGCCCGGCGTCGGGACGTCAGCGCAAGGGGCTGGAGCTATGCGCCCACGACGGCGACTTACCTAGTGGAGCGTGCACATGGAAGGTCTTCGGCTGATGACAGAGGGAAATTTTTCGTTATGTTTAGGAATAGTTGGAAGGCAAGTATCGTGTGGAATGGTCGCGTTGGCGGGAGGGTTTCGCGTATTGGTTTTTGCGCGATCATCAGGGATGCGGCCGCGTACGGTATCGTTGCGAGTTGTCGTCGAGCAGGAAAAGAAAGGAACTCTGGTGAGTTGTACCTACTCATGCTTTATTGCTTCATGAATTTCAATTGGTTGATGATGTTTTTTCCGGTTTCCGATTCCTAAACTACGCGTCTCGAGTAGGAAGGAATATACACGGTGATTCTGTGACATGTACGTCTTTTTCAACGAGAGACTCTTGCGGTCAAAGGATATGTCAAATGTCCGCCACTGTGCCACTGAAGCGCTCTATTGAATGCTGAGAAGATAACTTAATGAAAAAGCCAAATCTGGCCTGTCGTTCTGAGACTGTGCGAGTGAAAATATACTGGTTCAGACGAACTCAAAAAAAGAATTGACTGACAAATAAACATTCTGAGGACTTATGGTCATTATGCCCCTTTTTTATAGCTCACAATCCTTCATAATTTGTTTCCTTGTTAGTGATGCTTCGACTGCATTTTCTACCGAAGCTTCTTTCTGGATTCAGAAGTTCGTTGACCAAATTTGACTTCTGCAATGAACCTGTTGAACATCTAAGGACTGAACGAGAATAAATTCGCTATCACAAAAACGCTTATATCTTTTGAACCACTGGACCGATTTCGAAAATCAAACTCATTTTCGAATCATCTTCTAATTCTAATGAAATCTGTCTTTACAATAAAAAAAAACAAAACTATTTTTTACAAAATTGATGGATTTTTCCGAGGATTTTTCTGGAATTCTTCCCATCATGCTTCTAATAGTGTTCTCAGTCTCTTTCTGGGATGCTGTCTTCCACTTTTGCTTCAATTCCGCTAATGTTTTCGTTGATTTCTTAGTCTTCTTCAATTCTCTTTTTACCAGGGCCCAATATCTTTCGATTGGCCTGAGTTCTGGGCAATTTGGTGGATTGGCCTCTTCGGGGGCAAAAACCACCTCATTAGCTTCGTACCATTCCTTGGGGGCCTTGCTGTAGTGGCATGAAGCTAAATCTGGCCAAAAGATTGTTGACACATCGTGCTTACGTAAAAATGGTAAAAGTCACTTCTTCAAGCATTCCTCGATGTATATCTTCGAGTCAACAGAGCCTTGGCCAACGAAAAATTTGCTCCTTTTCCCACAAGTGCAAATTGCTTGCCAAACCAGGAATTTTTTAGGAAACTTTGCTTGTTTCTTCACGCGAAATTGTTCGTCAACATTTCCACGAGAATCTGCACTAAAATTCTTGATCAGGAAGTTGCGAGAAATAAGCCAAGACATAGGTTTCGTCGTCCATCACGCAACAGGAAGAATTTTTCAAGAAACCTTTTTTTAATTTCTTTGCTCTTGATTTCGCTTCTTGATTCTTCACAGCGTTCCTGTCTGGCACTTTCTGCACTTTGTATGTTCTAAGCACACAACTCAACTTGATTTCCTGAACGCTTGACTGCGAACAACCCACTGTTTGGGCCACTTTCCGTCCTGAAAGGTTAGGATTCTTCTGAAAAAGGCGATGACTTTCTTCACTTTTTTGGGCTATGAAACCCCCTTTTCCTCCCGGTTCCTTCCTTGCGGTTGATTGAAAGATCTTCGTTGAAGCGCTTAACAACTCTTGATACCGTTTCCGGACGAACGCGAGCCTCTTTTGCGATTCTTTTGAAGCTCCACTTTCGATCATTTTGAGAAAGTTTCACTATAAATTCTCGTGTTTTCACTTCGCTTGACGTTTTGCGACGGTGAATTGGAATATCTATGAAGTAAATGTTCCACATGTTTCTGACGTTCATAACAAAGCTAACTATGATCAAATTCTGATTTTTTCTCAATTGGTTCAATAGATATAGGCGTTTTTGTGATAGGTAGCGAATTTATTCTCGTTCAGTCCTTATGAGTTGTTCTTCTTAAGCCGGACTCTCACTATTCGTGTATTTGGCAAATATTTGCCACTTGCCTATATTTGGCATGTAGTGGGAGTGGTTCACTCGGCCAATACTTGTCAATCTTGTCATTCAAATTCGAAACTTCATCTACTTGCCAAGTACGCAAATAATTGCGTACTTGCCGAATATACGAGTAGTGGGAGTCCGCCTTTACAGTGATAGTGCATCAGTTCTATTGTCGAATGAATTTAAAACCCATGCAGTTGGACAATTTGACATAATTTCTTGCCTTTCACACTCAAACTGTTTCAAATGGCTTGTCAATCAAGTACCAAGCGACTCGATTGACTTCATGAAGACTTCCTCCGACTGTGTTTAGAGAAGTTGAGTACCTGTGGCATCTCTAAGAACCATGTATCACAATTTGGCTGAACGAAATTTAGGTCCAAGAGAATTATTGTTGAAATGTCGATTTCAACCGTATGATATCTGCAGCCTCTTCGATTTCTCTGGTTTCTGAGTGACCAGGAACCCAGCCTAAAGAGACCTTGATATTCTTGCCTACTTCATTAAGCTTTGAACTTTTGATTCCAAGAATCCACATTTGTGGCGCACAGAACAGTCCTTCAACAATTGCGATGTTTCGAATTCTGCATCATTTACAAGTCACTTCACTCGAAGCATCATGTATATTCGCAGAAATAATGATCAATAATTGAGCGGCAAAAACTTTCCACTTTATGTTTTCGACAGAATGCTTGCAGTTGCTCATAGAAGGACAACCTCTTACCGGAAAGTTAACGTGTTTCGTTTATGTTGTCATGTTTACACGGTCTGTGAGTACGCTACAACTTTGGGATGGGTTTTCAGCTCGCAGGCTTTCTGTACCTACCCTGTTTGAAACGAATCTGCAGGAAAAACTGTATTCTCGATGTGAAAAGACGAAGTCTCTGCTGCAGCAATGAGATAGACTCCATTTTTTTTCGATTCGACCATGGAAAGATTTCAGATTATGATTTCTCCAGGTTTAACTTAATTCTTCAACTTCGCAATCATTTAATCGATACAGAGCTTCTTCCAGAAGAGAATTGAAACTTCTGACCTCTTGTTCTCGTGTTCTCTACGATCGAGATACTTCTAGATGCCTACTGTTGGTGTAGGCGGAACGTTAGGTAAAATTTTCTATGCAACGCGAAACACGCAATTTGACCCAAGAGGAATGTGCCCAAGCGGTAGTTTTGCAAGAAGAAGGGTGGACATACACAAGAATTGCAGAAAAGTTTGGAGTTTCCCATACAAGTGTGTCCAGAATGTTGCAGCGATTCAGGCAGACAGGTATGAATGTCCGAAGACCAGGACAGGGTAGACCACGGGTAACAACTGTCATTCAAGAACGTTACTTGAGAGTTTCTTCGTTGAGACAACGGTTTGCAACCGCTCGCCTCCTTCAAAATCAGCTTGAGCAAACTCATGAGGTGCAAATTAGCACTCAGACAATAAGAAATCGCCTCAGAGAATATGATTCAAGGCCTCGTGTCGCGGCAAGAGGCCCAGCTCTTACCCCAGCCCATCGAAGGGTGCGTTTGGATTTTGCGAGAGAGCATATCCATTGGGAAGAGGCCGATTGGGAAAGAGTTCTCCTCACAGATGAGTCTAGATTCTGCCTCTACCATTGTGATCGACGTTCCCTTGTATACAGACGTCCACATGAAAGATATGCTCAGTGCAATTTCCTGAATACTACTGATTTCGGGGGCGGATCGATTATGGTATGGGGTGGAATATCTTTGACTGCTCGCACAGACCTAAAGGTCGTTGATAATGGAGCTATGAATGCTGATAAGTATATAAGGAACATTCTTGAAGAGCATGTAGTGCCATTTGCCCCATACATTGGTGAAAATTTCATTTTTATGGACGATGATGCCAGACCCCATCGTGCACGCATCGTTCAGGAGTACCTTGAAGAGGTTGAAGTCTCTCGAATGGAATGGCCAGCAAGAAGTCCAGATCTCAATCCGATTGACCAGGTTTGAGACAACCTCAATAGAAGGCTGAGAAGTTCAGAAAATCATCCAGCTACTCTTAATGACTTAGGAATCCAACTCGGAGAAATCTGGGAAGGATTAGATCAGAACATTTCAAGATCACTCATTTTGAGTATGAACCGTCGTTGCCGATCTGTAATTAACGCAAGGGGTGGAAATACCAAGTATTAAATCACTTAACAGCATTTCAGTATTTTGAAAATTGTTCATTTCTCTTCTTTCACATAAGATTCGGTGAAATCCTGAATTTTTCTTCCATTTAATGTGTCTTGTTTCGTTCAAAACCTTCCCGAGAGAACATAAAAAACAAGTTTTAAAGTCAATGTATAGTTAACTTTCATTAAAATTGAGATTTTCAGAATGTGCGTTGGGTTCTTTGCTCAGTGTATTAAATACTAGCTGGCCCGGCGAACTTCGTTTCGCCTAAATGATACCTACTTACGGTAGATTTCACAAATCGTAATTACCATCGCCATCTAGCGGCGATAATATCAAATATAGTACCTTCACGACTACGCTACAGTGTCTAGATAAGAGCCATTAACCGTAGCGTCACCTAGGAGGAAAAGCATTTTCTACATAAACAAAATTTTCATCGAATTTTTCAGAGTTTTAATGTATTTTATAATAACCAGGCCGTAGACGAATCCATAAACGAAGTTTCATAACAAACATTCCATCCGATCTCGAGTTATAAATGGTGTAACCAACAACTTTGTTTTATATATTATATAGATATAGATATGTTGTGGGATGCTGAGTGTGGGAAAAGATATCAAATAGCGCTTATTTCAAAGCGGTTTTCAAACCGTCAGGGACCTTCCCCCTTAAACAAGTCACCCTAATCGAACTCGAGGCAATCTCCCGAAATACAATAAGAGCGAATTCCGAGGAATCATAGGCAATTACCGCGGCGGAACGAAAAACAAAATTGTACGTTCCGAACGGCGGGTTACGTGTAATTCGGCGTCAGACCTCGCCGGCGGTGGTGGAAAAAAAAAGAATCCTGGAGCACACAATGAAATTGAGTTCTTCTCCTTTTCCCGACCGCGCCGCTAAAAGACTCCACTAAATTCGAGATAAATTGGATTTCTGACACATTAAATACGAGACATAAAGATGCGTATCTGGGGTGTATTTCGAGCGAAGACAAGAACGAGGGACGGGGAGTGTGGAAGGGAGATTAGAAGCAATAATGGAAAACCAATCTAGTCAAATGTAACGGCCGTTTGAGGAGATAAACGATTTCGCCCGGTCGTCATCTGTGGCCTAGGCTCGAATTAGAGGGCCAATAAGGGAGGAAAAGTATCCTGTTATTACGGGATCGGGATTGTACCCAGACGTCCAATGGAAATAGACCGGGATTTTTCTTCGAACTGAAACATTCAGTTTCAGAAAAATTGAATTATTACAACTTAGAATCAAGACAAAGATATTCGTCATTTGGGCGAGAGCCGAAAATATGGATCCAAAAAACAAGGCGTAGTAACTTTGCCAGAATTAATTCGACAGTACAATTTTAGACGAAATGTGAAATTTATATTTGGTATGACTGTCAACACCTCTAAGTTGTTTTTTCTTGATTAAAACTGACTGAATACATTTGAAATATTTCAATTCAGGATAACCTTTGAATCTACGACTTTTTGACTAATCTCAACGAATATAATTAAAAAAAACTGTATATAGAAAAATTCCGAATACCATATTGCGAAATTTCAAATTTTGTAGAGAAATTTATTTTACCAAATTGCCTCGTCACTTAAGTAAAACCAATCAGTACAGTGACGTATTTTTGATCATAAAAACATGTGTTGATTCCGTTACGAAGGCATCAAACCACTATAACATAATAAGCCAAGCTGGAGAATAAACACAAAAAATTCAATTTCAATGCCACCCCGTTAATTTAATGAGCGATTTTCTTCCTGGCTTTCGTAGCGTTTTGAGGGCTTTATTACCTGTTGGAAAAGGGGTAATTGCTCACGAGAGCTGCCTCAAAGGAGAGCGAATAAAAACATTTTTCAGTGGTTTTTATTTCAGCATGATGGCCTGGTTGAAACAGAAGGAGAGGAAGATAAATAAAATTTTCAATGAACGCAAATTATTCAACATTGCGGTTTTTCGTTGCGCGACCATAAAATATTCATCGAGAATAGTGAATGTCGGAAAGTTAATTACACTTACCGACTTGCATTGGCATTTTTTCCAGAAATCGAAATTTCAAACGATTAGCTCCATTTCCTCTGATCGTCGCCACTATTTATTCATATTATGTTGATCAGCATAGGTCAAAGTATCTCTGTGCAAAATATGAGCGATTTGAAAAATTCAGAATTTTGGACGAAAAATGACTAAGGGGTATGACCTCCTAAAAACGCCGTAAACTCAATACCAAAAATATCTGGGTGGATCTAACGGTGCGATTGTTCGAAGAAGTCGTTCGAACAATTCGAATCTACAATAAATGCTATTTTGCAGGTCTAAAACATCTAAATCTTGAGTGGCATGTGCTCGAAAACAAAACTTGAAAATGAAATTTGGAAAAACAAAATCATGAATAATTCTTGACTCAGAAGGGCTACATGGTTGATTATGGTATCGAAATGTAGGTTTTCGGGGTCGATCCGTTCAATAAACAATGTTTCAGAGCTCTATCCATCATAGTTTAGATTTTGACCTGCCAAATGGCATTTTTTCAAAAAAATCTAAATTTCAAACCATCATAGCTCTCCTTCCATTGATCGCCGCCACTATTTATTCATATTATGTTGATCAGCATAGGTCACAGTATTTCTGCGCAAAATATGAGCGATTTGAAAAATTCAAAATTTCGGACGAAAAATGACTAAGGGGTATGACCTCCTAAAAACGCCGTAAACTCAATACCAAAAATATCTGGGTGGATCTAACGGTGCGATTGTTCGAAGAAGTCGTTCGAACAATTCGAATCTACAATAAATGCTATTTTGCAGGTCTAAAACATCTAAATCTTGAGTGGCATGTGCTCGAAAACAAAACTTGAAAATGAAATTTGGAAAAACAAAATCATGAATAATTCTTGACTCAGAAGGGCTACATGGTTGATTATGGTATCAAAATGGAGGTTTTCGGGGTCGATCCGTTCAATAAACAATGTTTCAGAGCTCTATCCATCATAGTTTAGATTTTGACCTGCCAAATGGCATTTTTTAAAAAAAATCTAAATTTCAAACCATCATAGCTCTCCTTCCATTGATCGCCGCCACTATTTATTCATATTATGTTGATCAGCATAGGTCACAGTATTCCTGCGCAAAATATGAGCGATTTGAAAAATTCAAAATTTCGGACGAAAAATGACTAAGGGGTATGACCTCCTAAAAACGCCGTAAACTCAATACCAAAAATATCTGGGTGGATCTAACGGTGCGATTGTTCGAAGAAGTCGTTCGAACAATTCGAATCTACAATAAATGCTATTTTGCAGGTCTAAAACATCTAAATCTTGAGTGGCATGTGCTCGAAAACAAAACTTGAAAATGAAATTTGGAAAAACAAAATCATGAATAATTCTTGACTCAGAAGGGCTACATGGTTGATTATGGTATCAAAATGTAGGTTTTCGGGGTCGATCCGTTCAATAAACAATGTTTCAGAGCTCTATCCATCATAGTTTAGATTTTGACCTGCCAAATGGCATTTTTTCAAAAAAATCTAAATTTCAAACCATCATAGCTCTCCTTCCATTGATCGCCGCCACTATTTATTCATATTATGTTGATCAGCATAGGTCACAGTATTTCTGCGCAAAATATGAGCGATTTGAAAAATTCAAAATTTCGGACGAAAAATGACTAAGGGGTATGACCTCCTAAAAACGCCGTAAACTCAATACCAAAAATATCTGGGTGGATCTAACGGTGCGATTGTTCGAAGAAGTCGTTCGAACAATTCGAATCTACAATAAATGCTATTTTGCAGGTCTAAAACATCTAAATCTTGAGTGGCATGTGCTCGAAAACAAAACTTGAAAATGAAATTTGGAAAAACAAAATCATGAATCATTCTTGACTCAGAAGGGCTACATGGTTGATTATGGTATCAAAATGTAGGTTTTCGGGGTCGATCCGTTCAATAAACAATGTTTCAGAGCTCTATCCATCATAGTTTAGATTTTGACCTGCCAAATGGCATTTTTTCAAAAAAATCTAAATTTCAAACCATCATAGCTCTCCTTCCATTGATCGCCGCCACTATTTATTCATATTATGTTGATCAGCATAGGTCACAGTATTTCTGCGCAAAATATGAGCGATTTGAAAAATTCAAAATTTCGGACGAAAAATGACTAAGGGGTATGACCTCCTAAAAACGCCGTAAACTCAATACCAAAAATATCTGGGTGGATCTAACGGTGCGATTGTTCGAAGAAGTCGTTCGAACAATTCGAATCTACAATAAATGCTATTTTGCAGGTCTAAAACATCTAAATCTTGAGTGGCATGTGCTCGAAAACAAAACTTGAAAATGAAATTTGGAAAAACAAAATCATGAATAATTCTTGACTCAGAAGGGCTACATGGTTGATTTTGGTATCAAAATGTAGGTTTTCGGGGTCGCTCCGTTCAATAAAAAATGTTTCAGAGCTCTATCCATCATTGTTTAGATTTTGACCTGTGAAATGGCATTTTTTCAAAAAAATCGAAATTTCAATTCATCATAGCTCTCCTTCTTTTGATCGCCGCCACTATTTATTCATATTATGTTGATCAGCATAGGTCAAAGTATCTCTGTGCAAAATATGAGCGAATTGAAAAATTCAAAATTTTGGGTGAAAAATGACCAAGGGGTATGACCCCCAAAAAACGCCTTAATCTCAATACCAAAAATATCTGGGTGGTTCTAACGGTGCGATTGTTTGAAAAAGTCGTTCGAACAATTCGAATCTACAATAAATGCTATTTTGCAGGTCTAAAACATCTTAATCTTGAGTGGCCTGTGATCGAAAACAAAACTTGAAAATGAAATTTGGAAAAACAAAATCATGAATAATTCTTGACTCAGAAGGGCTACATGGTTGATTTTGGTATCAAAATGTAGGTTTTCGGGGTCGCTCCGTTCAATAAACAATGTTTCAGAGCTCTATCCATCATAGTTCAGATTTTCACCTGTCAAATGGCATTTTTTGAAAAATTGCAAATTTCAAACCCATCATATCTTCCGTTCCAATCATCTCCGCCAAAAGTTATCTGGATTATGTTGATCAGCATAGGTCAAAGTATCTCTGTGCAAAATATGAGCGATTTGAAAAATTCAAAATTTTAGGTGAAAAATGACCAAGGGGTATGACCTCCAAAAAACGCCTTAAACTCAATACCAAATAAATATGGGTGATCCTAACGGCGCGATATTTCGAAGAAGTCGTTCGAACCATTCGAATCTACAATAAATGCCATTTTGCGGGTCTACATCATCTAAATCTTGAGTAGCCTGTGCTCGAAAACAAAACTTGAGAATGAATTATGGAAAAACAGAATCATGAATAACTCTTGACTTAGAAGGGCTACAAAATTGGTTTTGGTATCAAAATGTAGGTTTTTGGGGTCGCTCCATTCAATAAAAAATGTTTCAGAGCTCTATCTATTATGGTTTAGATTTTCACCTGTCAAATGGCATTTTTTGAAAAATTGCAAATTTCAAACTCTCATATCTTCCGTTCCAATCATCTCCGCCAAAAGTTATCTGGATTATGTTGATCAGCATAGGTCAATGTATCTCTGTACAAAATATGAGCGATTTGAAAAATTCAAAATTTTGGGTGAAAAATGACCAAGGGGTATGACCCCCAAAAAACGCCTTAATCTCAATACCAAAAATATCTGGGTGGCTCTAACGGTGCGATTGTTTGAAAAAGTCGTTCGAACAATTCGAATCTACAATAAATGCTATTTTGCAGGTCTATATCATCTAAATCTTGAGTGGCCTGTGGTCGAAAACAAAACTTGAAAATGAAATTTGGAAAAACAAAATCATGAATAATTCTTGACTCAGAAGGGCTACATGGTTGATTTTGGTATCAAAATGTAGGTTTTCGGGGTCGCTCCGTCCAATAAACAAGGTTTCAGAGCTCTATCCATCATAGTTTAGATTTTGACCTGTCAAATGGCATTTTTTCAAAAAAATCGAAATTTCAAACCATCATAGCTCTCCTTCCTTTGATCGCCGCCACTATTTATTCATATTATGTTGATCAGCATAGGTCAAAGTATCTCTGTGCAAAATATGAGCGATTTGAAAAATTCAAAATTTTTGGTGAAAAATGACTAAGGGGTATGACCCCCAAAAAACGCCTTAGTCTCAATACCAAAAATATCTGGGTGGATCTAACGGTGCGATTGTTCGAAGAAGTCGTTCGAACAATTCGAATCTACAATAAATGCCATTTTGCGGGTCTACATCATCTAAACCTTGAGTGGCCTGTGCCCGAAAACAAAACTTGAAAATGAATTATGGAAAAACAAAATCATGAATAATTCTCGATTAAGAAGGGCTATCTGTTTTATTAAGGTATCAAAATGTAGGTTTTTGGGGTCGCTCCATTCAATAAAAATTTTTCAGAGCTCTATCTATCATTGTTTAGATTTTCACCTGTCAAATGGCATTATTTCCAAAACTCGAAATTTCAAACGATCATATCTCCCCTTCCTCTCCATCGAAATCACCAAAATATCAAAATTTCGTTATTTTTTCAAAACATATGAAGATAACTCGAAACGGCTTTCAGTGGAGTTTTCACGAAAATCGAGCCCAGGACTCCTTTCAACATTTTCACCTATCTAGCCTAGAAGTACCAGAAACAGCCGACATCGAGCAATTTGGATTACCCTGTTAAAGTCAAAGAATCAACCTAGATCACCTACTCGAATCATGACAATATCAAATTTGACATATCCACGTTAGTTTTGCCATGTCTCAAATCAAAACAGCAGGAGATATCCCAGTATTGGAAATCCCAATAATTATGTTGTGTCGGACACTAACTGGCTCCTTCACCATTTTGCATTTTCAGACCACATACATTATACTTCTGAATAATAGTAATGAACTCATCTCCAGTTGACAGGCAGCAAACCTTCGGCAACAGGAAATAAACAGCGTTCTGCACGAAGGAAAGAAGAAACATGTCATACGTCCAATCAACCACTCGACCATATTATTCCTCCTCGAAGAAAATCCACCGAAATTAAAACCACAATTTCCGTCCGTCATCATAATCGCATACGTTCTGCGAAAGCCATCGAAAAGACTGAATACGGAGAGAAGTAATCATGGGGGTATCAGAACGGTACATCCTCTACAGATGTGTCGTCACAAAAGATTAGTATTTGAGGTATTGGGGCAAATCCCTGAGCCATGTCGGGGCAATTTCGTTCACTCGCAGCGGAAACATCAAGACTGAAATGAAAATTTTCACGACATTTCCATTTGTTTTAATCCCGGTATATTCTTTCGGGATTAAGCAGCAGTTTCTAGTTTTCAATTCGGGAACGTTATTACCCGAGCTTACGAGAGGGGGGGCAGAAGGAGAGAGACGCATTATTCTTCGGTTCATTCATTAATTTACGCAAGCAAGAAATTGGAAACATTTTCCATATTTGTCGCCGAAGCTTTTTTTGTATAAGGATTATTTCAGTTCTCTTGTACGATGAAATTTATTGCCATGAGACAGAAAAGGGATTTATTATATATGTAAACTATAATATGTGCTCTACCTTCGATGAAGCTCACGGAATTGATCCACGGTCGCCCAGATTGTGAAAATGGCCGTTTGTGAAGCGATCAAAAAGGAAGTTTCGCTTTATTAAAGTCTAAACTACGCAAATGCCAGGAATTCATTCGTCGGACTATCATCAATACGAGATATTGCTATCGAATCTGGCTTAATATTCGTTCGTCATATTCATGGAATTCGTAAAGTTTCCGCATTTGATGATGTTCCTATATAATTCCCTCTGATACTTCAATATTCAGGTAGCTAAGTCGGTATTGAATCGTAATAATTCCAAGTGATAATAAGTTTGGCCTACTTTGAAATAGCAACATCGATACGGGAGCATATTTATTCAGCAGGAACTTATAATTACTCTCGTAAAAAAATATAAGTAATAAACTGTTTCTCAATAAGGTGCGCAACTAAGTTCACGCTGTTTCTTCGATGAAAATGCAACTTTATTGTGAAATAATGGTTAAAAACTGAATATAAGAGGATGTATTGATAACTAGTTAGCCTAGACCAGTTCCATGCATAAACAAAATATTGCGATACCATATCAACGAACAATAACTTATTAGAAGTGTTAGTGTAGAGTTCGACGTCAAAAAAGTTAACCAGAGTTACGCAATAAATTAAAAAACCGAAATTGTAAAAATTGAAAAATTGGAGTATCGAGCCATCATCAAATACCTGTATTTAAAAGGGTTAAGAGGTAAGCAGATTTACGAAGATATCCTTAATACCCTTGGTGATCAATGTCTTTCGTATGCGACAGTGAAAAATTGGACTGCAAGCTTCAAAAGAGGTAAATTTTTGAAGATGACCGATCGGGAAGGCCAGTTTCTGTGTCAGTTCTCGAAAATACCGATGAAGTTCATGACATGATTTTATCAGACCGTCGAATTGGGCCTAAAAGGTATATCTGAAGCACTGAAGATTTCATACGAACGCGTTCATCATATAGACCAGGGTCGATAATTTTTGAAACAGAAAAAAATTACAGTAGGATGAAACCCATTAGAAAAGGAGGGGAATATGATCAAAATGAAAGGAAAAATAAATTACGGTCGATCCGAGTCCGGGAAGTGGGAGGGGGTGAGTTTTTAAGGGTAAAAAATGGTTTTCCTTGATTTCCGGCAAAACTACAAGTCCTATGGAAAAAAGTTGAAGGGCAAAGTTGTAGGTAACAAAAAGATCTACAACTTTTGTATTCGAAATTTTTTCACATAACCTCAAAATTTATATGAAAATTTCAAAAAACCAAGTTTTAGGTTTTTTATTTATATCTTTTTCAAAAAAAATTTTTTTTCTACGGAATTTGGTGAAAACTTACCTTATTATATCTCGAATATACTGTAATTTATTTGATTTAAAATATTCATGTTTTCGTCTTATTTTAACTTTTAAATTTTCAATCGAAAATTCTGACGTCAAAATATCAGCTTTTTTCAAAAAGTTTGGGGGCTTTTTGTTCGTTGAAATAACTTCTCTCTGATGGTGTGAAAAAAATATACATTACTATAAGGAGTGTTCTCAGAAAATGCAAAAAATTGAAAAAACTCAAATTCGAATTTTTTTTTTAATCACTATGTACAATTTCATCAAAAAAATGTGATTGCTGCATTTTTTTTAGGATACAGAGTTTATTTATTTAATTCGAATTACATTCATGTCATAGAAAATCAATAGAAATATACAGGTAAATCGTACTATTGAATTTAGATACTTAATTCTGATTACGCATTTTATTTTTTTTCAAAAACGTTAATCTTGTTATTCATAAATACCTTATCTGAAATTCTAATCAGTTATTCATTAGTTTTTGTCTCTTCGAAGGCATTTCTTCATCGTCAGATTCGAAAAACCTTTCCAACTCTAGTTGATCGTCGAAATCTTCAAGACCATCATTTTCGTTTCCAATGTTATTTCCAGTCTGCATTGTTTCTTCTTCCACAATTTCATCTGAATCATTTACTTCCTCATAGATTTTTTCTTCTATATTGTAGCAATTTTCAGAACCATGACAATTAGTGCATAAATTCGTGCATTTTAAACCATGTTTTCGGCAGCCACATTTTAAACTGTGATTTGTTCAATCAACGATTTATGAAACCCACCATTAGAGTAACTCAGTCCCCACTTCTCTATGAAATAACTTACAATGGGTTAAAAATCAACCAAAGGTCACTCAGGTATATGAATTATCTTAAAACAGCAATAAATAGTCATCTAAAAATATTATTTAAACAAGATTCTACAACTTTTTCAAAATATTGTAGATGTCTTATTAAATATTAACTTTATTAACTTATTTTTTTGTTAAGTATAGAAGTATATTTCAATTTGCAATTTTTTCGTTTAAAAATGAAACAGGAAATCTTACGTTTTTTGAGTAATTAAAGGGTAAATTTCAATAAACACCTCAAAATTGTACATAATGATTAAAAAAAATTTCGAATTTGAGTTTTTTCAATTTTTTGCATTTTCTGAGAACATTTCCAATAGTAATGTATATTTTTTTTACACCATCAGAAAGTAGATATTTCAATGAAGAAAAAGCCCCTAAACTTTTTGAAAAAAGCTGATATTTTGACGTCAGAATTTTCGATTGAAAATTAGGGTGCTTTTTTTATATTAAGTTAAAATAAGGCGAAAACATAAATATTTTGAATCTAATAAATTACAGTGTATTTGGGACATAATAAGGTAAGTTTTCACAAAATTTCGTAGAAAAAAATTTTTTTTTGAAGAAGATATAAATAAAAAACCAAAAACTTGGTTTTTTGAATTTTTCACCTGAATTTTGAGGTTATGTGAAAAAATTGCAAAAAAAAAGTTGTAGGTCTTTTCATTACTTACAACTTTGCCATTTAACTTTTTTCCATAGGACTCGTAGTTTTGCCGGAAATCAAGGAAAACCATTTTTCACCCTTAAAAACTCACCCCTCCCACTTCCCGAACTCGGATCGACCGTAATTTATTTTTCCTTTCATTTTGATCATATTCCCCTCCTTTTCTAATGGGTTTCATCCTACTGTAATTTTTTTTCATTTTTTACCATTATTGAAGGTTTCGGCCCTGGTCTAATATGGTTCACGTCAATTTGGACATGAGAAAAATTTCTGCAAAATGGATCCCCAAATGTTTGTATGTTGATCAAAAGCGTGCATGGGTAGAAGCATCGCGTTCGATCTGTGCTCGATTTGAAAACGATGTAGACTTCTTAAACCTAATTGTTACTACGGATGAGACTTTGGTACATTTCTACGATCCAGAAACAAAGCAACAATCGATGGAATGGCGACACTCTGGTTCTCCAAGACCTAAGAAGTTTCGTGTCCGAAAATCTGCTGGAAAAGTTCTTGCTTCAGTTTTTTTGGATTGCCATGGAGTAATCATTAGTGAATTTTTGGATAAGGGTAGAAAAATAACTGGAGATTACTATTCGACATTACTCTACGGGAAAAAATTAAAGAGAACAGACGCGGAAAGCTATCCAAAGGTGTTTTGTTTATAGGACAACGCCCCAGTACACAAATCTCATGTTGCCATGAAAAAGAATCGTGATTTAGGGTTAAAATTACTAGAACACCCCCCTTATTCACCAGATTTGGCTCCGTCCGACTATCATCTCTTTCCTCAACTGAAAAAAAAAGTTTAAAAGGTCGTAAATTTTCTTCCAACGAGGAGGTAATAATAGCTGTGGAGGACTGGTTTGCAGAGCAAGAAGAAAAATTCTTTTCGAAAGGTCTAGAGACGTTGCAGGTTCGCTGTAATGAATGTATTCAATTAAGAGGAGAATATGTTGAGTAATAAAATATTTTGACATTGAAATTTCGTTTGGTTCTATAGTAGGCTAAGAATTTTTCAATATAATCATCCTCGTTTATCTGATAGAAAAACTTATTACATCCAAATTCATCAATGATAATATTGAACCTATAGATTATTCACATAAACATATTTCACGTCATACACATAGATATAGAATTTTATTTCGCATGTGACACTGTTGCCAATAATCCAAGTTTATCTGAGTGTAAAACGTCAAGCTGTAACCGTATTATACAGGGATAAATGGACATATCAGCATTGTACGGGAGTCACAGAGAGGTACTGCCGTAAGAAACACTCCCCGATGATGGGGTTATCTGGGGTGAAGCGTAGAAAAAGGAGGTTTCAAACCATCTGCGGATATGAATTGTCTTCGTTACGAATTCTGTTTTGCCCAGTGAAGAGAAAGGGACAGACGCTTCGAATTCCAGTCGTGGCCTGCGACTTCTTCCAAACTTCAGAGGGAAATTAATTAACATTTGAAATTCATTTTGCTCTTTCTGCCTCTGTCCCCGAGCGTTCACCGCTCGGGGCGAAATTCAATTCAAATGTCATCATTGAAAATAATACGAAAATCTACCAGATTGCGGAACTCCACCTTTCGAGTTCGGCCGGAGTCATTATCTGACTGAAAGTTTTCATTTCATTCAATTGGGACGGTGAATGGGACGGCCATCCGCTGGAAAACTGAGAGATTTACTGCTGAAACCGCTGACGAGATTTGCTTTGGGATAATTAACTGCGCAATGTCTATATCGAGGGTTTCTCGTTCAAAATCAACATCTCTATATTCAAAACAGTCGAAATTCGACGTATTTAATTTCTACAGAATCCATTCCGTGTAGACTGAGGATGCACAATATTCCGAAACATGACTTATACAGGGCGAGTCTTTGTGTTGTATGTACAGGGTGAGTCTTCTTGAGGTCAAAAGAAACCTTTTTCTCATTTTCCATTTTGCGGAATTCGGCTCTGTTAAAAAGAAAGAGCCATTTGACAAAAAATGGCTTAATACGCCCCCGAAACGATCTTCTGGAATTGATGCAAAGCATATTTCTCGATTGAAATTGAGTTGATACATTTAGGAAATATTCCAGTACTAACCTCATTGGAATAAAAATGGTACAAACACGATATTTCCTTGAAAAAACACTTAGTATAGTCCGATTATATTGGCAGTTGAAAAGCCATATTTATCCCACCAAAATAAGTTCCTCCTTCAATTTTCATTAAGATTAGTTTGTGAGCACTAATAACTTGTTCATATTTTCCTCTATCTCCCAAAACTATGTCGAAAAGAATTGTTTTAACACAAATCGAACATAACTCTATTAACCTAGGTCATAGGATTCGAGGTCAATGACCTACTAACCCATCTTCTCTGACAGAGCTATTATAGAGCTTTCGGGAAGACGATGCCAGATTGTGTTGAATTTCTCTTTAAACAAGGAACCAGTACGTCTCCTATCGTTAATAGATGAACTAACGCAAAGGCACTAGTTTTGTTTACTTTTGGCTGATGGCGTCTTGTAGTGCCTCTTTGGAAATGCCGAATGAGTAGTTTTGATTCTCGCCGATAGAGCGCTACGACGTTAATTTCAGTCTCCTATAACGGTGGGCAAGACAAACCGTTGTTCCACAGACCGAAGAGTTGGTCTGTGGTTGTTGAACGAAGCATGCGTATAGCGGCGTGATGGACTAAGATTTGTCGATTTCTTAGACTATATATAGTCAAAGGTCGATTCGTTTATTTATAGAGAAGAATGCAAACGGTTATGTGACGACTTTCAGTGAAAGTGAATTAATGTGATAATAACCGTGTAGTGTTGAGTTTATAAAATTCCAAGAGGATATTGTTTAGATAGAAACAACATTTCATTCTGCATTCATTTCAATTCATTACGTGGTGTATGGGATATTCATCATTAATATACGAATTTTGTATTCTACTGACATTTTAGTCTTGACAAAGTTAATAAACATTCTGACTCTGACAACATTGTTGATTTGTATAGATAATAAGAGGGTTCATAAAGTTCAGCCATTCTGTGATATTATAAATCCAGGGAAGCATCCAGATTATTCTTATGAGTTTTGATTTTTTCGTCAAATTTCATAGGGTAAAATTGGGAATAACTCGATAACGACGCGTTTTATTGAAAAAAAATTAGAACACTTTTATTTTCGAAAATGATCGATTTTTTCGAAATTTCGAGCCGTTTATCTTTTTCGAGTGTTTTTATAGTATTTTTGCTTGGATTTATGAGTGGGCTACGCTGTAACTTTTATACCAGGAGCAATTTCGATTGAGTTTTGATTGAGGAATATGCACCATGAATAGAGTAACCAATCAACCAAAATTCAATTCATTTGAAATAAAGGAAAGTGTTTTTTTCGTGGATTTTCGACACCCTGTATCTTCCAAACGAAACCGAATTTTGAAAAATGGTATAGAAAAAAAGTGATTCATATGATGAGAGGAATCTACAGTTAAAATATATGTACAAGTCGAAGACTCAACCTGTATATTCAACTGTAGATTCTTGAGACCAAAAGAAACCTATTTTTATTTTCCATTTTTACGAATTCGGCTCTGTTTGAAAGATATAGCCATTTGAAAAAAAAATGGACCGAATACGTGCCTGATACGATTCTGGAATCGATGCAAAGTTCATATCTCTCGATTGAAATTGAGTTGATACATTTAGGAAATACTCAAGCACTAATCTTATTTGAATAAAGAATGTTACAAACACGATATTTCCTAACAAAAACACTCATTTTATCATAGTAGATGGACATCTTTTGATTTTTTGGGTAGAAACTCGCTCAAAAATCTTGAACGGAAATAGGGGTCGAGTGACAATTACTGAACTAATTCTGTTTCTGTGTAAAAACCCAATTGAAACTGTTTATTATCTGCTCGTATGCAGTACTTGAATTCTTATTAAATGTTGTTATCAACATTTTGATGAAGAAAACCCTTTCTTTTTTCGCCGCTGAAACAGTTGTCCTCTGATGTCACTGTCACTTTGTGTGACTAGTCCTCAATATGTAATTTTCCAAACACAGCAAACTCAAAACTTTAAAATCTGAGTAAATAGATTTCCACCAACTAGCGTCACGTTCATGAAGCAATCTCAAAAAACTTTCCCAATAAGGCAGGCGCACAAAATATCGCCCAATTTTCTGTAGACCATCTCGTTATTTAATAATTTCAACAATCTCGACTCCCAGGGCCGGCTGCAATAAATTCAAAACTTATACATGCACGCAAAGTTTGGTTATCACGGATGGCCAACTTGAATAATGAATTTTCCTAGATGAATCTCAAAGTGATCCTTAAACACGGGCGCGCCAGATTAAGAAAAACATCGCGCACAAAAGGAGTAGCACGGGTATCACGTGGAAATTATCAGAGAAAATCCCTTTCTGAAACCGGTCGCGGCTCCTTTTTTTTTCCGGGAGAGCGAAATTAACGTGAAGCGGGAGTTCAAAAGGAGCACTCAGAAAGACGAATGAATGTCGGTTTCAACGATGGCTAATTTATTTTGCCGGGCTTCCCCGATGAATATGCAAAAACTGGTGTTATTGCTGGGCCGTGACTGAAAATTTGATGGTACAGTGGGCTCTTAGCGGGGCTGGCTGGACGAATCCATTATAACTTGACAGGAATTTCGATTTTCTTCATACATGCAAACATTCTATGGTGGTATGTTTCCAAAACGCCCCGACAACGTATTTAAAATGGCGGAACCGTCACTGGACGCCATTCTTGTGTCAAATACAGTCTCAAAATTCACATTCAAGAAAATTGGAATGAGACAACCAAATGTGAGAAACCAAGAGAATAATTAAGTTGAGAAAAATAAGATTTTATCGAGACCATAATTCCACCATTTCCAACCGCTGACCAGGATGACCCGGTTTGAAATATTAATTCATAAATAAAAAAAATTTTCAAAAAACTTCGTTGGGATTCGAACTTTCTTTCCAGTCTATCAACTAGCGTTGCTCGGTAACGGATATTTATACGAGGATATTTCGAAAAATGCTTAGCCTACTATAAAACCAAACAAAATTTCAATGTCAAAATATTTTATTTCTCAACATATTCTCCTCTTAATTGAATACATTTATAACAGCGGACCTGCAACGTCACTAGACCTTTCAGAAAAAATTTTTCTTCTTGCTCTGCAAACCAGTCCTCCACAGCTTTTATACCTCCTCGTTGAAAGAAAATTTACGACCTTTTAAACTTTTTTTCAGTTGAGGAAAGAGATGATAGTCGGACGGAGCCAAATCTGGTGAATAAGGGGAGTGTTCTAGTAATTCTAACTCTAAATCACGAATTTTTTGCATGTCAACATGAGATTTGTGTACTGGGGCGTTGTCCTGTAAAAACAAAACACCTTTGGATAGCTTTCCGCGTCTGTTCTCTTTAATTTTTTCCCGTAGAGTGGTCAGTAATGTCGAATAGTAATCTCCAGTTATTGTTCTAGCCTTATCCGAAAAATCAATCATGATTACTCCATGGCAATCCCAAAAAACTGAAGCAGGAATTTTTCCAGTAGATTTTTGGACACGAAACTTCTTAGGTCTTGGAGAACAAGTGTGTCGCCATTCCATCGATTGTTGCTTTGTTTCTGGATCGTAGAAATGTACCCAAGTCTCATCCATAGTAACAATTCGGTTTAAGAAGTCTACATCGTTTTCAATTCGAGCACAGATCGAACGCGATGCTTCTACCCTTGCACGCTTTTGGTCAACATTCAAACCTTTGGGGATCCGTTTTGCAGAAATGTTTCTCATGTCCAAATTGAGGTGAACTATATGATGAACGCGTTCGTATGAAATCTTCAGTGCTTCAGATATCCGTTTTAGCCCAATTCGACGGTCCGATAAAATCATGTCATGAACTGCATCGATATTTTCGGGGACTGACACAGAAACTGGCTTCCCGATCGGTCATCATCTTCAATGGAAAATTTACCTCTTTCGAAGCTTGCAGTCCAATTTTTCACGGTCGCATAGGAATGACATTGATCACCCAGGGTATTAAGCATATCTTCGTATCTGCTTACCTCTTTTCCCTTTTAAATACAGGTACTTGATGATGGCTCGATACTCCAATTTTTCGATTTTTACAATTTCGGTGTAGATCTCTTTTTTTTATTTATTGCGTAACTCTGGTTTACTTTTTTGACGTCGAATTCTACACTGACACTTCTGATAAGTTATTGTTCGTTGATATGGTATCGCAATATTCTGTTTATGCATGGAATTGGTCTAGGCTAACTAGATATCAATACATCCTCGAAAGATCAGAATAAATCCAATTTATACTCGACAGAGAAGACTTCCTTACTGCCCTACCGAGTGGAGAGAGTTTGATTCCCACCAAAGTCCTTTCGAGAGCGAAACTGAAGCCGATTAAAAAAATCATCTTTCCAGACGGAGCTAATTTCTGGTTGAACTAGCGGAACTTCCTCCGATTAATAGTCAAATAGTTCCCCGAAATTACATTTTGCATAATTCACCCCTAAAAACGGGTTCGAATTGCAAATCGACTTATGCATATGCAAAGGCACAATTTAATTAACATCGACTGCGGTAAATACAATAGATTCGAGGGGTGCCTCGTCCTCAACCATAGATTATAGTTACAGTAATAAGTAAAATGAAATATCGGGCATTCGGCGATGCGATAGCGCAAATTAAACACAACCCTGTCGCATTTCTAGACGCCCGCTTGGGCCATGAATTATTGTCGGCCGGGATTCTTGTTCTCTACTCATTAGACTGCCACTGTGTATCCCTGGAGAGGACGCCCACAAGCAGTGCGGTACAGCCGCGGTCTTCTTCATAACTCTCGAAGGTCTGACACATCAGGTTGAAAGCCAAAATACACTGCACAAAAAAATTAACGCACATTCTGAAAATCTCAATTTTAATGAAAGTTAACTCTACATTGACTTTATAACTTATAACGACGGTTCATACTCATAATGAGTGATCTTAAAATGTTCTGATCTAATCCTTCCCAGATTTCTCCGAGTTGGATTCCTAAGTCATTAAGAGTAGCTGGATGATTTTCTGAACTTTTCAGCCTTCTATTGAGGTTGTCCCAAACCTGCTCAATCGGATTGAGATCTGGACTTCTTGCTGGCCATTCCATTCGAGAGACTTCAACCTCTTCAAGGTACTCCTGAACGATGCGCGCACGATGGGGTCTGGCATTATCGTCCATAAAAATGAAATTTTCACCAATGTATGGGGTAAACGGCACTACATGCTCTTCAAGAATGTTCCTTATATACTTATCAGCATTCTTAGCTCCATTATCAACGACCACTAGGTCTGTGCGAGCAGTCAAAGATATTCCACTCCATACCATAATCGATCCTCCCCCGAAACCAGTAGTATTCAGGAAATTGCACTGAGCATATCTTCCATGTGGACGTCTGTATACAAGGGAACGTCGATCACAATGGTATATGCAGAATCTAGACTCATCTGTGAGGAGAACTCTTTCCCAATCGGCCTCTTCCCAATGGATATGCTCTCTCGCAAAATCCAAACGCACCCTTCGATGGGCTGGGGTAAGAGCTGGGCCTCTTGCCGCGACACGAGGCCTTAAATCATATTCTCTGAGGCGATTTCTTATTGTCTGAGTGCTAATTTGCACCTCATGAGTTTGCTCAAGCAGATTTTGAAGGAGGCGAGCGGTTGCAAACCGTTGTCTCAACGAAGAAACTCTCAAGTAACGTTCTTGAATTGGAGTTGTTACCCGTGGTCTACCCTGTCCTGGTCTTCGGACATTCATACCTGTCTCCCTGAATCGCTGCAACATTCTGGACACACTTGTATGGGAAACTCCAAACCTTTCTGCAATTCTTGTGTATGTCCACCCTTCTTCTCCCAAAACTACCGCTTGGGCACATTCCTCTTGGGTCAAATTGCGTGTTTCGCGTTGCATAGCGATCGAGTGTAGAAAATCAAACGAAAGAAAAACTATTGATCACTAGAATTGATCGAGAACAGATTTTAGAATGGAGCCAATACAGTCAAAATCTGATAATATCATCTTTTTTTATTCCTGCTGGGAGAAAACATCTGTATTGAAGAAAAACATTGAAAATGGAGAACATATGCATGTATAATTCTGATAAAAATAATTATCATTAAGAACACCTTAAGTTGTAGAATAAATTTAGGATTACCATAATGTGCGTTAATTTTTTTGCGCAGTGTATTTCGAAAATAAACTTCTTCTGCAATTTTGTCGTATTTGCTACCGATTTCTGGAAAAATCTAGGAACACCTAGCACATCCTGTATCTCGAAAACGATACGTTTGCAGGACTTTTTTTCCTTGAAATTGCGCAAGGAATTTTCCCTTTTCGTTTGTACCAATTGAGGAACATCCTGTATACCAATACCTAGATATGCAGAAGCTGTGTCCAATTTGATACGTTTCGCATCTGGACTTGTTGAAAAGACTCTTTTATTCCGAACGAAAAAAGATGCAATTTCAAACGTAAGAGCACCTTCCCCTTCAACGTTGTTATTGAATCATATCATCGATAACCAAATGTAAGCAGCGCGGAAAGGACCCGGCTCCCTTCCGTTGTCTGAAAAAACTTCGACATAATTCAATTTTTCCTCTCGGCATACGTTTCAGTCCAACCGACGCGAAAACATCCAGCTATGAACACTTGCAGACAGCTCTATTCCTTGGGCGGCGTTCTTAGTTTCCTTCGCCGCCAACTGACGGAACCCGATACGCGCCAGAGGCGTAGATACCCCATGAATGATACTTCTGAGGCCCGAGGCTCGACGTATCTATGCAAAATACGTAAAATATCATCCACATCTCCCAGAACAGAAGAGATGATTGAAAGTGATGATTCACGTCGAAAAGTCCCTATTGAACCTATCAATAGATGATTAAACTAGAGGACAGTGCCTCCTACGTTCCGCGGATAACTTGAGAACAGGGGCAATTACTGAAGGGTGGATGTTAGCACGAAAAACTACGCGATTCCTGAAATCACCTAAAGGACGCGTTATAACTTGATTCACCAAATAGAATCTTGACCTGGGTGCGGGACTCACTCGCTAGTAAATTATTGAGAGGTTGTTCTATGAGTCTTTATCTACTCCCATAGAATAATATATCCATTATTCAACTGAATTCGATCTGTAATAGTCTCTATAAACCAATAGTGTGAGGTAGATAATAATAACTAACGCCTATAACTCACCCTAATACAAATAGGAAAAATGTAGCTTACGAAATGAATAAAAAAGTCGGGTTAATGGGGAACTCTATTTCAGACATCGAGGTAACATTCTCGCCATCCATTTCTACATTTTCTTAGGTCTGAATATCGAAAAATTGTATTTGGAAAACGTGAATTTTAGACGTTTTCTACGGGATTCGATATCGATTCGATTTTCGACCACAGAAATCGCTTTCGACAACTGTTGTCAATTTTGAAAATGCAGATTAATTCGAATTTTACTGAAGAAGTCGAAGATAAAGTATAATGTTCAATTCGCGATAATGGTCATAACACACTTGATGAATTACACCCCTCGCCTAACGGATCGGGTTGCAAAATTCATCTGCGTGTGTTATGACTTACATTACCGCTCATAGAACAATATACTATTCCATGATAATTTGTCAATGCTTACTGAATAGAAATGTCGAAACAACATGGCTTCTACCTCCTGTCAAATAACAGTAGTCCCTATCGAAAATTCTATCACTCTTAAACAAACACCCGAACTCTCCTACCTGATATGAGAACTGCGATGGGCGAGGTTATGTTTTCGATTATGTTGCGCCATAAACATAACCTCCATTTCGGTCGGGTGGAGATTTCCCCCTGCCCAATGTTGAGACTACCCGCGCCACTGATACACGACCTGGGTCGAATGACGTTCCTGTTTACAAACATCAGGTTAGAACAGTTAAAGGGGTCTGGGAGCTACCCCTGCCCATCTTACAGGTGAAGCGACCTGGGTGTGTATCCGGAATAAATATCATATGAGATCCCCGAGGACTAAAATGTGGCTGGGGGTCTGGGCTGTGCGAGGAATACATAAAATAGATCGGAAACGGGCGGAAAAATAGGAGCCTGAAAAATACCTCGCTTAACCTGACTCTTGCCGTTGGAACGAGACGAAAGGTTATCGTCTATCATAATGGCGCGGCCTTCTTTATACCCTACATATAGAATATCTTCTCGCCTCTCACACAGTTGCCAATAATCCAAGTTTTTCCGATTGTCAAATGTCAAACCGTTACCGTATTCAGAAAGAACTACTCTAGACAAGAGAGATATAATGGATTTGGTATCGAAATGTAGGTTTCCAATGATACACTGCGCAAAAAAATTAACGCGCATTATGGAAATCTCAAATTTATTCTACAACTGAGGTGTTCTCAATGATAATTATTTTTATCAGAATTATGCATGCATATGTTATCCACTTTCAATGTTTTTCTTCAATACAAATGTTTTCACCCAGCAGGAATAAAAAAAGATGATATTATCATATTTTGAATGTATTGGCTCCATTCTAAAATCAGTTGTTCTCGATCAATTCTAGTGATCAGGGGTAGAAATACCAAGTATTAAATCACTTATCAGCATTTCAGTATTTTCAAAATTGTTCATTTCTCTTCTTTCACATAAGATTCGATGAAATCCTGAATTTTTCTTCCATTTAATGTGTCTTGTTTCGTTCAAAACCTTCCCGAGAGAACATAAAAAATAAGTTATAAAGTCCATGTAGAGTTAACTTTCATTAAAATTGAGATTTTCAGAATGTGCGTTAATTTTTTTGCGCAGTGTATATCAAACGAACAGTGGCTCACCAAAATATTCTGGAGGAAATAGGGAAAATGTTCCAGAAAAAATCAACCTGTAGATATGCAATCGAAATTGGCAAGTCACAAGGTGTGAACTTTAAATTGTAATATCTATGCCAAATGTTAATTGAATATCTTGTGAAATGCAGATAATTGGCTTCACCAATTCTCGAATTTGTGAATTAGATGCTGTGTCTCCTCCTTTCTATGGTCTAAGATCCATACCAATAAAATTGGAAATGGTGCAGTTTCGCAGTTATAATATGAATGGCTCTCAATTGCAACCATAGTCTATCGATCCTCCGTAGAATAGTGGACAATCGAACATTCATTCTCTCATTTACAATATTGATGAGGTCATAACACATTATTTCACTAATTGCGTATATTATACTTCATGTTGAACTCGTAGATTATATCGAGTGAAAAAAAAAAGAGTTATTGAGAGCTTCATCAATTATTCAGTTTCTATTTGCACGAAGTGGCTTTGGAAATTTCCCCATTTTCTTTATCTACTGACAATGTTTTCTTCATCTACTGGTGTCAAATTGAAGGTTTAAACCACAATATGTCACTTCTGCAATTAAATTATTACCTACACTGATCAGAAAGATAACAAAAGTTAATTGAAGCACAATAGGCATTTCCAGTCATTTTCAGAAAAAATATATTTTGACATATTGGATTCTCACGTAATTCGTGATTGTTTTTTATTTTCTCCATCAATTTATTCCCTTAAAAATGAACTCAAAAATAATCTACCGAATTCGAACGATCAGAAGAAGCGGGAAATCGTGTGACGTCGGTGGCTAGAGAGATTTTTGATTGGTTGTACTCGTCATGACGTGCTGTTAATATAAAAATTACAGCATTGCCAAATCACAAAAAAATTAGCCTGAACAAGCCCCTGCTTTCACTTTCCTAATAATATCATAATATAATGTTGATTTTGGATGTTTTTCTTTTATCATCATGACATTTTCATTTGTACTCCATAAAGCTTCATAATATCATTCAATTTATGACCTCCTAATTGGAGATAAAGAGAGTTCAAGTAAGCAGATAGGTCAGAAATTCAATTAAAAATAATTATCTCTAGTCTACACAGGTAAGAATTGGTATATATAGGCCGGTCTTCTAATTTAGGAAGCATTAATAATTGTTTTCATTTTGAGAAGTGCAAATTTGTGGTAAGAATAATTATTGATTTTGCAACTGTGTACCTAGGAGTATAGAAAATAAAGTATAGAATACTCCTAGACTTAACTGTAAGAATCGCCATTCTATAGTACGCAGAGAAGACGTCGAAATGTCGAATAATGACAAATAAGAAGGTTATGTTTATATTTATAATTTGTAGGCGTGGTTGTCACATCCGTATTTATTTTGTATTTTCAGAGAATGAGTATTATATCACCTTCAATGAAAATTAAGTTGTTAAATGACGATGTTTCAAAAACATTATGGTGATCACATCAAATATAATACGATTACTGAATATATTTATGAATAAAATCAGAGAGTTTACAAAGACTTGACAACAGCGGCGTGTCTCTCAGTTACTCTGGGCTTTGTCTCCTCAATCACAAACTTCAAGCAATCATATTACAAATGGAGCCACTGACGTCACAGCAGAGGGACGTTTGAATTCACACGTGTTGAAATCACATTTTCAATATCGAAAAATTAGACAATTCTTCAAAATTCAGAGTGAATAAATGGTTACAAATGTGTTATAAACTGCCCTTCATTAGATTATGGGAAGAAAAGTGCATATTTTGAGGTACTGGAAATCCCCATTCTTAATTTCTGTAGGTAAAGAAGAATCACCTCCAAAACGTAACTGCTGAAATTCGAGTACTCAAAGCCGAAATGTTCACGCAGCATGAAAATTTTCGAGGTTTACCTTGCCCGGGCATTAAACGAACTGTGAAATAAAAGCAATATCAACGAAACATAACCCTTCTTTATTTATTCATGAATATTATAAATTTCAAGATAGTTCACAGGATTCCCACCGAAATGATTTACATACTAACCGGGAAGGTTAATTTAATTGCTAGGTTGAAGACTCCCCACAGGGGTAATGAGAACGGTAGAAGTGAAATAGGATCATCCAATTCCCTGCAATATTAACGTGGAATACGTGATGAGAGCTTCGTTTATTCTCGAAATGTAAAAGTGCAGGAATATTCGATTAGCTCATCAAGAAATTCGAGTAAATGGACGAAAAGATGCAGTCTTGACTTGGGGAGACAACAAGCAGTTTTTTGACGGGGAGATCCAATGGAACTCTCAATGGGTCTTGAGACATATGTGTAGTATTGCCCTAGTGTGAAATAAGTTAGGATACGTTACTTTTCCACCTTTTGGTCAAAACAATCTTCAGCAGAATGCATAGTATCCCCGGTAGTAGTAATCATATTCTAGATCCTTCAAAATCCATCCACACCATATAATTTTCATCATACCTTATATTCACGAACTAGAATATCTCACCTCGCTTTTCACATGCAACTTCTGCATGCAAGTATGAGACATTCGGTGGTATGACGTGCTAAGAAACCATCCATTAGTAGAATTTTTGTTTCGTGTCGGGTTTCTTGAGGAAAAGAATCGCTTATTAAATATCAATTAGGTAGATTAATTATCCTTAGGTTCTAGAGCTCCCTCATTTAACTCAAGAGAGTACGAAAATAACGACTGTGACTACTTATTGACTAAAATTAATGAGCTATACGCTCTATAATATAAATTACCAAATAGAAAAAGAAATAGAATCAGTATAGGCTTTAAAAACATATGAATTTGAAATGGACGGATAAATGTACTCCAAACAACACATGAAATAGTTGACGTATACGAGGATGTATTGATATCTAGTTAGCCTAGAGCAGTTCCATGCATAAACAAAATATTGCGATACCATATCAACGAACAATAACTCATTAGAAGTGTCAGTGTAGAGTTCGACGTCAAAATAAGTGAACCAGAGTTACGCAATAAAAAAAAAAGGTGTCCACCCAAAATGTAAAAATCGAAAAATTGGAGTATTCGGCCATCATCAAGTACCTGTATTTAAAAGGGTTAAGAGGTAAGCAGATTTACGAAGATATGCTTAATACCCTTGGTGATCAATTTCCTTCGTATGCGACCGTGAAAAATTGGACTGCAAGCTTCAAAAGAGGTAAATTTTCCATTGAAGATGATGACCGATCGGGAAGGCCAGTTTCTGTGTCAGTCCCCGAAAATATCGATGCAGTTCATGACATGATTTTATCAGACCGTCGAATTGGGCTAAAACGGATATCTGAAGCACTGAAGATTTCATACGAACGCGTTCATCATATAGTTCACGTCAATTTGGACATGAGAAAAATGTCTGCAAAATGGATCCCCAAATGTTTGAATGTTGACCAAAAGCGTGCAAGGGTAGAAGCAACGCTTTCGATCTGTGCTCGATTTGAAAACGATGTAGACTTCTTAAACTATGTTACTATGGATGAGACTTGGGTACATTTCTACGATCCAGAAACAAAGCAACAATCGATGGATGGCGACACTCTGGGTCTCCAAGACCTAAGAAGTTTCGTGTCCAAAAATCTGCTGGAAAAGTTCTTGCTACAGTTTTTTGGGATTGCCATGGAGTAATCATGATTGATTTTTTGGATAAGGGTAGAACAATAACTGGAGATTACTATTCCACATTACTGACCACTCTACTGGAAAAAATTAAAGAGAAAAGACGCGGAAAGCTATCCAAAGGTGTTTTGTTTTTACAGGACAACGCCCCAGCACACATATCTCATGTTGCCATGCAAAAAATTCGTGATTCAGGGTTAGAAATACTAGAACACCCCCCTCATTCACCAGATTTGGCTCCTTCCGACTATCATCTCTTTCCTCAACTGAAAAAAAGTTTAAAAGGTCGTAAATTTTCTTCCAACGAGGAGGTAATAAAAGCTGTGGAGGAATGGTTTGCAGAGCAAGAAGAAACATTTTTTCGAAAGGTCTGAGACGTTGCAGGTTCGCTGTAATAAATATATTCAATTAAGAGGAGAATAATATGTTGAGTAATAAAATATTTTGACATTGAAATTTTGTTTGGTTCTTTAGTAGGCTAAGAATTTTTCAATATATCCTCGAATATATTGACGTTGTCTTCACTGCAAACGAAGCCTGTGATGGATATGCTAGCTTCAAACTTTGTCGTGTACCATCCCCCTTAACCGCCAGAATTACCCCTTCGGTTCCAGGGCAATAAAAATTGTAAATTCAGTAATTGCGGCAGTCGGTAAACACTAGAACGAATAGGTAGACAGAAAAGAGAGTTTCGGTTGGCATTTTTAATTGCAATACCGGCTCGTATGCATGCATACGATGAATAGACCGCCAAGATTGCTGCAGACCATTGCCGTATTATACTTTGCCTCTTCAATGAACGGGGTAAATTTGCACGTAAATACGGCCCTATCTCCAGGATAAAAACCGAACTCGTGCCGTTATGCAATTCCGAAAATGCCACGCTGAATTATTCATCTTGACGTCGAGAGAGTATTACCCCAGTCATTGGCGTCTGTTACGGAATATTCTCAGAGTTGAAATTTGAATTTGGGAGATGCATCTCTTCTCCGGACATATTTCATGGTGTTTTGGGTTTAATGGGCAAACTTACTCTTCTTCTAGTCATTTGCTGGTATCGATTACTGGTAGTTCGTGAACAGTTCAGGTATTTGCGTACTACCCCCGTATACTCACAGAAGTGGATTGTTGAATTGTTCATACTGGAAAATATGTACTATTGCTTGTCAGAATCTTTCATTTTCAAATGCGACAAAACTGAAAAACTTAATAGACGAATTTGATCCCGCTCATATTTCACAGATGTCTGCTGAGGCAAATTAGGACCTAAATTGAAATTGTACTACAAAATTCACCTATCTTGCTACTTTGTCCTGTTCTGAAATGTTAAACTCCAATGAAAGTCAGAGAATTTTTCAACGATATAATATTCTTCAATATACTTCAATACAGCTTCAAGGTGACAAATTATACTTGAACACTTTTTATTTTATATCTAACAGGAAATTATACAAAACAAAAAAAAACTCATCTAGAAAATTGTCCACCGATGGATTCTCTGGGTTCTAGATGTTGATTTGCTTGGCTAGTTACTTCTTATCAGTATCATCTCCAGATCTTGATACAGAAGGTATAACAGCAGTATTCTTCAACAGTTCTACTAAAGTCTTTACACAAATGGTCGCCACCAGAAATAACTTCATACTGAAGAAATGGGTTATACCAGAAAGCTGTTGAAAAACAATCAATACGAATTACAAAAGTGAATGCTGATTACATACATTGTCCAAGTCTTTGAAATCAGTAACTATACAGCAAAAGGTTATTACAATAATTCAACTGATAAGAAAAGAATATGAATGTAAAATACGCAATAAAGCATTTATTACTAATTCATAGACTTGAACTCAATATACACTTTAATCTTAATGCAACTTATGAAAATCCTCACGATTAATCAAATAGTTATCTTGTTATTCAAATCTATACTAAACTGCTAACACACATTCAATCAAATCAAAACGTTTCAACATGGCCACCAAGTACAATGAATGTGTATTAGTTTACTCGAATTCCCAATCAACAAAGGAATAAATCAGTGACTTGAACTATAAAATGCCCGCATATCCAAACACAAAAACAGAATTCACAAACTACAGAAAATCTCAAATAAACAGAACCTATTTCAAGCCCGGAGGCTGAAAATGAACTAAACTAAATTTGTTATAAACTCATATCAAAGATGATAGCATCCTTTATGTAGTATTCATTTAAATGTTAGGCTTCTTCGATGAAAACTGGAGACATAACCGTTTTCCGTAACAATGACGTACGATACCTAATCATCCATATTGTTTAATTACCGAATGCACGATCACAGGGGGTGGTTTCGGTGCAGCACCTAATAATCAGAGAACAGGAGAACCTCGCCGTTAAGTAAAGCCGCACTGTCAACTAGAAATTTCCTACATGGAATTGGACCACGCCCCTGAAACAAGATAGCTTTATGACCATGCCGCTGCAACTACGATGCCAAATGATGTAGGTATTACGTTTTCAATTAAATTGGAACGAACCTATGCTGATTAGTTCGGTGAAAAGGCCCCGTGAATACGCTTATGCCGTGATGTCAGAGATATACACCGGTGAATAGGTTCATTCTTCGAGCTACGAGGTCAAGCACCACCTACCTCTTCTCGAAACGTTTCGTCCTGTATCCGAAACCACATAACTTCAGACTGAAGAGATCTGCAGTCCAATCTCGCTCTTCGTTGAGTACAGAACACTAGTCGTCAATCAGGAAAATGGCATTAAATCTGTTTTATTGCTTTTCTGAGGGTCGGATATGATTAGAAATGTGATTTCTTCCAGTGTGGCTTTAACTACGACAGATGCTTCAATTTCTATCAGTTTCACAGACGACATTTTTGCAGTGAAATCGGACGAGAACATTAAATTTCCGACGTTCCATAAAGACACTTCTGCCACTTCTATTTTCCAGGCGCAGCTACGAAGGAAAAGCGGAAAAGATACTCGGAGGATATGTCAAAATGCTTTATAAAAATCGACATTTTATCGATTCCATATACGGTATCCACTTTAATAAATTAACATCCGACGTTCTAAAGCACCGTCATCACATTTCGCACCGGCGAACGAGATGCTAAGAATCAAATAAAGAAAGTAATGAGATTGATGTTCGCCAGATAAATATAATTTAATACTTCTGTAGCCGTCATATTTTACCCGAAACCAATTTCGGTAATGTTATCGCGCGGTACGAGCAGTGAGCACAGCAGATGTTCCTTCCAGAAAGTTCGTTCAATGTTTTTTCATCGCTCTTTTCCTTTGCATGCGTAGTTTTTATTGCGAGAACCCCCCGTAACGAAAGGAAAATTCCCGAATAGGTTATTGATGCGCTATAAGGAACAGATGAGCGTTTGCTTTCCCGAAAATAAATTGAATCCGAAGTATGTAGACGCTCAAATGTTCAGATTATAACGAGAAAGTTCGCAAGCCCGGAGGCAGAAATGGACTGATGAATATCAAACGACCGCAAAGCCAAGAGATTCAGCTCGATTTTCTTGAAGCGTTACCTGAACACGACAATTCAGAGAATTCACTGCCGAGAAAAATTAAGAGCCTAGGAACGATACAGTTTCATAAGGGGGTTAAAAATGTTCTGCTGGAGAGGAACATTGACTCCTTGTACGAAATCCTTGAGGATTCTCCATTCAAAAAGTGCCTTTCATTTTTTCAAATTCGTAGCCTACTATAGAACCAAACATAATTTCAATGTAAAAATATTTTATTACTCAACATATTCTCCTCTTAATTGAATACATTTATTACAGCGAACCTGCAACGTCTCTAGACCTTTAAAAAAAATGTTTCTTCTCGCTCTGCAAACCAGTCCTCCACAGCTTTCATTACCTCCTCGTTGGAAGAAAATTTACGACCTTTTAAACTTTTTTTCAGTTGAGGAAAGAGATGATAGTCGGACGGAGCCAAATCTGGTGAATAAGGGGGGGTGTTCTAGTAATTCTAACCCTAAATCACGACTTCTTTGCATGGCAACATGAGATTTGTGTACTGGGGCGTTGTCCTGTAAAAACAAAACACCTTTGGGTAGCTTGCCGCGTCTTTTCTCTTCAATTTTTTCCAGTAGAGTTGTCAGTAATGTCGAATACTAATCTCCAGTTTTTGTTCTACCCTTATCCAAAAAATCAATCATGATTACTCCATGGCAATCCCAAAAAACTGAAGCAAGAACTTTTTCAGCAGATTTTTGGACACAAAACTTCTCAGGTCTTGGAGAACCAGAGTGTCGCAATTCCATTGATTGTTGCTTTGCTTCTGGATCGTAGAAATGTACCCAAGTCTCATCCATAGTAACAATTCGGTTTAAGAAGTCTACATCGTTTTCAAATCGAGCACAGATCGAACGCGATGCTTTTGTCAACATTCAAACATTTGGGGATCTATTTTGCAGAAATTTTTCTCGTGTCCAAATTGACGTGAACTATATGATGAACGCGTTCGTATGAAATCTTCAGTGCTTCAGATATCCGTTTTAGCCCAATTCGACGGTTTGATAAAATCATGTCATGAACTGCATCGATATTTTCGGGGACTGACACAGAAACTGGCCTTCCCGATCGGTCATCATCTTCAATGGAAAATTTACCTTTTTTGAAGCTTGCAGTCCAATTTTTCACGGTCGCATACGAAGGACATTGATCACCAAGGGTATTGAGCATATCTTCGTAAATCTGCTTACCTCTTAACTCTTTTAAATACAGGTACTTGATGATGGCTCGATACTCCAATTTTTCGATTTTTACAATTTCGGTGGACATCTTTTTTTTTTTAATTTATTGCGTAACTCTGGTTTACTTTTTTGACGTCGAACTCTACACTGACACTTCAAATAAGTTATTGTTCATTGATATGGTATCGCAATATTCTGTTCATGCATGGAACTGGTCTAGGCTAACTAGATATCAATACATCCTCGTATATCCTTGTTGACATGTAATATTTTGATGACAATAATAAATGAGAGAATGAAGTTATACATGGTGTCCATGAATTTGTTCATTCTAGTTTTCAGATAATTAATTTTTGAGTTTGGTTCACCAGCACAGAACACTGGAATGGTAGATATCGATCCGAGAAATGTCGTTCATAAGAAAATGTGGGGGCGATAGGTATAAAGGCGGTATACATGAATTTCCTGAAAATCGGAGAGGCTCTTTGAAGTCCTGCGACTTTTCCTCGGTTTCTGCCATTGCACCTCCCTGCGAACGAGATTCATTTGCAAACAAAGGGACCGAAGGACAAGAACAAAACAAATCCCGTTTCTTCCAATAATGGGAAAAGATATTACCCAAAACCGACATCAAAACATTCCGTAATTTGATATATACGATTTTCGAGAGAACGAATTCCGCAGAACACTAGACCGGCGGTTTCCGTAGTTACGTTACTCCCTGGGAGATGAGAGGAAGGAATATTTGCCGGAGATAATACGATTCGGCGGGCCCATTACAACGGAGAGGAAGAGTGAGGTACGCGATATTGCCAAAGAACTCACAATCTGATATTCTCTTTGTGTAACTGATCCCTCATCTCTCTCTCGACGATGTTTAAGGACCGCGCTCCGAAGGCTAAACACAAAAGATCACTCTGGCTGTATCGAAGAACGTTCAGTGTTCTTTGCGTTTCGCGATCGCTGCAATTAAGAGATTTTTCGTGTGATTTATGGTTCCCTTTGATCATTTCCCGATCGGAATGGGGACCAGCTTATCGCCGGCATTCGATTTCGATCTAAAGATCAGTCTCTGAAAGTTGATGAATGTGCATCTACATTGGACACGCATTTCCGACGACACGGCAAGAATTCGTTGGAAAAGCTAACACAAAGTGATCAATGTAGGTGTTCACACTGGACACGGAAGACCCGACGAACCGATAATTCCTACGATATCGTCGTTCGAAGAGAGCTGTTGGTTTCAGAACGATTTGTCAAGATACTGGGGAAAGGAAAATTGACAAAGAACTTTTATTGAATGCCGTGATTAGTGGTCTCAGCCTGTGGTAGACTATAGGGGGTCAATTTTCAGTTGAAGATGATCAAACGGTTGTTTAGAAGCTAAGTATATTGATACTTCCCGAAGATGTACATTTTCTGTATCATCCTTATCTTCTTCTTCATTCATATGAACTTGTTACGAATATACACTGTGCAAAAAAATTAACGCACATTATGGAAAACACAAATTTATTCTACAACTGGAGGTGTTCTCAATGATAATTATTTTTATCAGAATTATGCATGCATGTTATCCACTTTCAACGTTTTTCTTCAAAACAGATGTTTTCTCCCAGCAAGAATGTATTGGCTCCATTCTAAAATCAGTTGTTTTCGATCAATTCTAGTGATCAATAGTTTTTCTTTCGTTTGATTTTCTACACTCGATCGCTATGCAACGCGAAACACGCAATTTGACCCAAGAGGAATGTGCCCAAGCGGTAGTTTTGCGAGAGGAAGGGTGGACATACACAAGAATTGCAGAAAGGTTTGGAGTTTTCCATACCAGTGTGTCCAGAATGTTGCAGCGATTCAGGGAGACAGGTTTGAATGTCCGAAGACCAGGACAGGGTAGACCACGGGTAACAACTGCCATTCAAGAACGTTTCTTCGTTGAGACAACGGTTTGCAACCGCTCGCCTCCTTCAAAATCAGCTTGAGCAAACTCATGAGGTGCAAATTAGCACTCAGACAATAAGAAATCGCCTCAGAGAATATGATTTAAGGCATCGTGTCGCGGCAAGAGGCCCAGCTCTTACTCCAGCCCATCGAAGGGCGCGTTTTGATTTTGCGAGAGGGCATATCCATTGGGAAGAGGCCGATTGGGAAAGAGTTCTCTTCACAGATGAGTCTAGATTCTGCCTCTACCATTGTGATCGACATTCCCTTGTATACAGACGTCCACATGAAAGATATGCTCAGTGCAATGTCCTGAATACTACTGGTTTCGGGGGAAGATCGATTATCGTATGGGGAGGAATATCTTTGACTGCTCGCACAGACCTAGTGGTCGTTGATAATGGAGCTATGAATGCTGATAAGTATATAAGGAACGTTCTTGAAGAGCATGTAGTGCCATTTGCCCCATACATTGGTGAAAATTTCATTTTTATGGACGATCATGCCAGACCCCATCGTGCGCGCATCGTTCAGGAGTACCTTGAAGAGGTTGAAGTCTCTCGAATGGAATGGCCAGCAAGAAGTCCAGATCTCAATCCGATTGAGCAGGTTTGGGACAAACTCAATAGAAGGCTGAGAAGTTCAGAAAATCATCCAGCTACTCCTAATGACTTAGGAATCCAACTCGGAGAAATCTGGGAAGGAAGGGGTGGAAATACCAAGTATTAAATCACTTATCAGCATTTCAGTATTTTGAAAATTGTTCATTTCTCTTTTTTCACATAAGATTCGGTGAAATCCTGAATTTTTCTTCCATTTAATGTGTCTTGTTTCGTTCAAAACCGTCCCGAGAGAACATAAAAAATGATTTATAAAGACAATGTGGAGTTAACTTTCATTAAAATTGAGATTTTCGGATGTGCGTTAATTATTTTGTGCAGTGTATAAAAGACACCTTCCTTCCCATCCACAATCATCAACAGGGTCATATTAATAAAATATCCCGGGATATATTTGAGGGGTAAATTAGCGTGGGAGGTTGTGATATAACCCCGGCTGAAATATAGTGAAAATTGCAAGAAAAAAGTTCGTCGGTGAGTGTTTTTCGCAATAAAGTCCCAAGAGAAAATGAAGGTTAATGCTTGAGCGGGCGTCCTTCAGACTGATCTCTTATTTCACTTAAATAATAAATAAGTTTTCGTTTACGGCTTTGGGAAAACTATGAAAACATGAAGTTGGCCCAGAATGAACTGCGAAAAACTTGGACCCTCAAAACTTGTTGAAACTAAATTTGAACCACGCAGACAAGTAATGATTCACTTTGATACCTAATTCCTGCAATTGACTTTCTGTTTCATATTTTTCTGGCATTCCTGATGATGAAATAAGAAAAAGCTGTGGAACATATTAAAATCAACCAGAAAATGGTTTCACTATACTTCCATTTTCGGACAGAGATGTTCATACTACATACTATCAATATTTTCCAGTTAATGTTGGCACATCTCATTGAGGACGACCTATATTTTGATATTTTATTTATAATAGGAGAGCAGGAGCCATAATTTTATTCCAATAAAAATTCTCTTACCAATGCTTGGATTTCCTTAGAATTTTTGAGTTTTGAAAATCATACAAATTCTGTAGACATTGTCTTTCACAAACGTCATTCGAAATCACAACGTGTCACACTGGCGCCTTCCCAAACATATCAGAACACGAACAAGAGTTTCTAACCTCTCTTTCGGCAAAACCAAAACCCAATATAAACAAACACACTCCGTTCTTTTTAAATAAGCACAGCAAAAATCGTTAGAACACAGCACTAAAATATTAATTTGTCGAAATCTGAATTGATTCAATCCGCATCTGCTAAACACACAATGAATGTTGAAGGAATCACAGGAAGTTAGGAATTCCTATGACACATGGGGCGTTATCCATCCCCCTAAATTGTCAATTCACTAGCGCCGACGCTGGTGTGTTCGAACGTTCAGAAAGGCATTCTTTGGGTCAGGTAGATCAGATATGAAGAAATGACACCTTACAGTTTACAGGTCCACTTGGAATAGTTTATTGTTCCATTTAAGGTTTTTGAATCTTTGCATTATTGAACAAATTTAAGAAGTTACGTTCAACGTTATCACGTTATTTTTCTGTAAAAATGCCTGTTGCAACAGTTGAAACTTGAAACTCTCTATATTCATTGGGTTGTTTAAGAGGACCTGGTACACGTCCGCGCTCGCGAGCTCCCTTACAAAATTGGGCTTTTTATTTCCATGAAATCTCAGTTCGTATGCGGCGTAGACCAACAATTTTTTTTAATTAAAGCTTAATCATTTCTCTAGAATGTATATTACTCGCTTTTCTGTTTTTCTTCGTATATTAGGAAAAAAAACCTGGTGAGCTGTAATTTCATGAAAATCTGGACAAACGATTTTATTTCCATGATATCTCCGTCAATTTTCGGGATAAATGTATGAAATTTTCAGTTTACATGCGAAATAATATTTTCCAGAATGTGTTAGGACTGAACGAAAATAAATTCGCTATCACAAAGACGCCTATATCTCTTGAACCAATTGAGAAAAAATCAAAATTTGATCATAGTTAGCTTTGTTATGAACGTCAGAAACATGTGGAACATTTACTTTATAGATATTCCAATTCTCTGTCGCAAAATTTCAAGCTAAGTGAAAACACGAATTAATTAGAAATAATAGTGAAAATTTTTCGAAATAAACAAAAATGGAGCTTCAAAAGAATCGCAAAAGAGGCTCGCGTTCGTCCGGAAACGGTATCAAGAGTTGTTAAGCGCTTCAACGAAGATCTTACAATTAACCGCAAGGAATGAACCGGGAGGAAAAAGGGATTTCATAGACCAAAAAAAAGTGAAGAAAGCCCAGCCTTTTTCAGAAGATTCCTAACCTTTCAGGACGGAAAGTGGCCTAAATAGTGGGTTGTTCGCAGTCAACCGTTCAGAAAATCAAGTCGAATTGTGGGCTTAGAACATAAAAAGTGCAGAAAGTGCCAGACAGGAACGCTGTGAAGAATCAAGAAGCGAAATTAAAAGCAAAGAAATTAAAAAAAAAAATTCTTGAAAATTTTTTCCTGTTGCGTGATGGACGACGAAACCTATGTCTTGGCTGATTTCTCGCAACTTCCTGTTCAGGAATTTTATACTGCAGATTCCCGTGGAAATGTTGACGAACAATTTGCACTTGTGGGAAAAGGAGCAAATTTTTCGTTGGCCAAGGCTCTGTTGACTCGAAGATATACATCGAGGAATGCTTAAAGAAGCGACTTTCACCATTTTTACGTGAGCACGATGTGTCAACAATTTTTTGGCCAGATTTACCTTCATGCCACTACAGCAAGGCCACCAAGGAATGCTACGAAGCTAATGAGGTGGTTTTTGTCCCCAAAGAGGCCAATCCACCAAATTGCCCAGAACTCAGGCCAATCGAAAGATATTGGGCCCTGGTAAAAAGAGAATTGAAGAAGACTAAGAAATCAACGAAAACATTAGCGGAGTTCAAGAAAAAAGAAGAAGACAGCATCCCAGAAAGTGACTGAGAACACTATAAGAAGCATGATGGGAAGAATTCCAGAAAAAATCCATGAATTTTGTAAAAAATAGTATTGGTTTTTTTATTGTAAAAACAGTTTTCATTAGAATTAGAAGATGATTCGAAAATGAGTTTGATTTTCGAAATCGGTCCAGTGGTTCAAAAGTTATAAGCGTTTTTGTGATGGCGAATTTATTCTCGTTCAGTCCTTATGGATCAGTTTTTCTGTTTATTGCCCCCCCAAATTTTTGAATGAATTATAAAGTAGGAACTTTATTGGTCATATTTTCAACCAGGTTTTTTTCCCAATATACGCAGAAAAACGGAAAAGCGAATAATACATATTCTGCAAAATATTATTCCGCATGTATACTGAAAATTTCATACATCAAAAAAATTGCAGTAGATATCATGGAAATAAAAACGTTTGTCCAGATTTTCATCAAATTGCAGGTAACCAGGTTTTTTTCCTAATATACGAAGAAAAACAGAAAAGCGAGAAAAAAACACATTCTAGAGAAATGATTAAGCTCCAATAAAAAAAAAATTGTTGGTCTACGCCGCATACGAACTGAGATATCATGGAAATAAAAAGCCCAATTTTTGAAGGGAGCTCGCGAGCTCAGACGTGTACCAGGTCCCCTTTACGTACCAAAATGTGTTAATCTTTCACATTATTTCTTGTTGAAACAACTCCATATTTGATTCTTTATGAAAGTTCGGAAAGAAGCCCCCTAACTTCAGCGAACCTTCAAAAACCGCGTTCATTATAAAATCCCCCCGACGGTATCGCAAAACCAGAATCGAACAAGGAAAAACGTCCATCAAACACATAATGACCCAAGTCTGAGAGAACACCGGGACACAAAAAATAAATTGCGGAAATTCAATTATCCGAGGATGCCGCCGCCTCGACAAGTGGGACGGCAAGAAAAGATTCAAATTTTGTTTTTGTTTTCCCAGGTCGACACACAGACACGGACGTACGAGATGAAGAAATAGAAACACCGGAACGAATAAAAAAGTTTCCGCCCCGGCAGAGCGCGAACTGAAAAAACGGAGAACTTATTTATACAATATGTCTATGGGGAAGGAATAAATTCGGTAGAAACGGGTATCAGTCTATCCGATACACATCAAAAGTTGATGCCTCGAAACTTGAGAAGGAGGCTGTCCCATGTCACAATTGTCTTCCTTTCGTCAGGGGAGCAACTGGATTATAATCCGCACTGTATCGACTTTGCTCTTCTGGAAGAGCTGTCCCTTTCGTTTCGCAAATAAACTTACCGATAGTGTGCTATATCTACTGAACATGTTCATCAGAATCTTCCAGTTCTGTTTTTCCTAGATTAACATTACAAAGGGCGTCTCAATAAGAGCGAAAGATTTCACTGTCAAGCTAATTTCTATTCACTCTTTTTCAACTTTGTAAATGGTTTAACTGTGACACAGGTTTCGTAATACTATAACATTTTCATACTGGAGGAGTATTTCAAGTTGTACAGGGAGAAGTATTTAAATGTCTTCTATTAGCTTATTTCTTGAGAATTTTTAAAAATGGTTGTCGGAAAGACCAAGGCTTGGTGGGCGACGAAAAACAACACCTGCTCAGGATCGTTTCATCACCGTTTCGGCGAGAAGAAACCCTACATCTACGTGTAGAATGCTACGGAATACTCTTCAAAATGCAGATGGGGTACAAGTTTCCATCGAAACCATCAGACGACGTTCGAGAGAGGTGAATCTAGGTTCTAGACGTCCATTAAGAGGAGTACCATTAACAGGTGACCATAAGCTTCAAAGACTGGAATGGGCAAGGCAACATATCAATTGGAATGATCAATGGCGTAGTGTCCTATTCACTGATGAATCCAGATATGGACGATTTTAAGATTCTCGAAGAATAAGGGTATGGACAATCCCACGCATAACCCGTAATCGTCGCTATGTCCAAGAAGTCCATCCATTCCGAGGGGGTAGTGTTATGGTATGGGCCGGGATATGTTTCAATGGGCGCACAGATCTAGACATCTGTCCTGGGAATATGTCCGCCTTTCATTATAGGGAGCATGTCATTGACAATGTTGTGCCAAATTTTCACGCTGCTATTGGTGAAACTTTTCAATTTCTAGACGACAACGCTAGACCGCACCGTGCAGCCATAGTTGAGAATGCGCGCGAGTAGCTTGGTATTCCACATTCACCAATACCTCCGCACTCACCAGATTTGAATTGCATAGAACATGCATGGGATATGCTCCAAAGAAGATTAGATAATCATAAACCTACCCCAGAATCCTTAAATGATCTGAGAGAGCTTCTGCCCCGTTTATGGAACCAAATTCTTCAAGAAATGTTCAACAACCTCGTGTGTAATATGCAAATAAGATGTCAAGCTGTTATTGATGCCCGTGGAGGCTATACATTGTATTGATAGTCTTAAAATGCTTGAATTCTCTGGGAATAAAATTTCGTTATTTTACTCGATTTTTCTTAACCACCCTGCATACGCTGCAGATCTACAGGCTTAAATAAATTGGCAAGTTGAAATCATATTAAAATGAATTTTCATCACAAAAATCTTATTTTAACTATATTTTTTGCAATTCAAGTCAATATCCCTAACTCATGTGGAGCAGTGTATTATGAAAGTGAATGGTGCAAATAATCTCTTCCCTCATTGTGAACAAATGGTTTCAACGAATTATTCAAAGTATTGCCTATTTCGAGGCTCCTCGAATCAAGCTATTTTTTTATGTCTTTATATAAGTGGAACTGCTGATCGTTGCTGAAAGAGATAAGTTGGTGGAATAACTTTTCTTCTCGCGAGAATCGCAAACAATGAAGTTGGATGAAACAGTACCTAGAATTCAGCCAGAATTTATTCTCTCCCCACTGACCCGGAAAAAGAGATACATGCATACGCAACGATGACTTCACAACAGACTTACAATATAGATAAAAATCAGCAGGGTGTATGGTCTGGCAAGGTTATAAACGTTTTCTTTATGGTTATAGTCCGACCGTTACGTCAAGCAACAAAACAACGAAGGGAACAATGCATGGCTCCGAAGGTATAGCTTTGACGTCGTAAAATATAATGTTGTTCTCTGTCGTTAACCAAAAAAGTAATACGGATAATCGGTATGGAAGGTTTCTACACATGTGATGATAAAAGCAGAGGGTGTTTTAGACAATCGGCAATTATGACGGTCCTCACCGCATTTACGCAACCCCCTTACGAAGAAATTTCTAATCGGCTTCACGAAGATGAGATGAAATTGAATTGAATCTGGCAGCCATGTTGGAACTTGTTTTATTCCTAATATAGAGAGAAACACTGGTGTAACGACTCCTCACTAGAAATCGTGACCAAAATTTTTAGATCAAAAAGGCACTCTATATTGCCGATTGAGTCCTACTTCCGGAATAATCCGCAATATTTCAAGGTTGTGGCGCTATTGCGGCAATGGAAGAATAGCACGACCCCTTTCAGGAGAAATGAAAAGTAGGACCCCATCACAGATTTTCGATCGACAAAAAAGTTTTAATCAGAATCTAATCAGTGCCAACACCTGGAATTCTGTGCATCTACGAGGATGTATTGATATCTAGTCAGCCTAGACCAGTTCCATGCATAAACAAAATATTGCGATACCATATCAACGAACAATAACTTATTAGAAGAGTCAGTGTAGAATTCTACGTCAAAATAGTAAACCAGAGTTACGCAATAAATTAAAAAAGCAAGATGTCCACCGAAATTGTAAAAATCGAAAAATTGGAGTATCGAGTCATCATCAAATACCTGTATTTAAAAGGGTCTAGAGGTAAGCAGATTTACGAAGATATGCTCAATACCCTTGGTGATCAATGTCCTTCGTATGCGACCGTGAAAAATTGGACTGCAAGCTTCAAAAGAGGTAAATTTTCCATTGAAGATGATGACCGATCGGGAAGGCCAGTTTCTGTGTCAGTCCCCGAAAATATCGATGCAGTTCATGACATGATTTTATCAGACCGTCGAATTGGGCTAAAACGGATATCTGAAGCACTGAAGATTTCATACGAACGCGTTCATCATATAGTTCACGTCAATTTGGACATAAGAAAAATTTCTGCAAAATGGATCCCCAAATGTTTGAATGTTGACCAAACGCGTGCAAGGGTAGAAAGCATCGCGTTCGATCTGTGCTCGATTTGAAATTGTTACTATGGATGAGACTTGGGTACATTTCTACTATCCAGAAACAAAGCAACAATCGATGGAATGGCGACACTCTGGTTCTCCAAGACCTAAGAAGTTTCGTGTCCAAAAATCTGCTGGAAAAGTTTTTGCTTCAGTTTTTTGGTATTGCCATGGAGTAATCATGATTGATTTTCTAGATAAGGGTAGAACAATAAATGGACATTACTTTTCGACATTACTGACCACTCTACGGGAAAAAATTAAAGAGAAGAGACGCGGAAAGCTATCCAAAGGTGTTTTGTTTTTACAGGACAACGCCCCAGTACACAAATCTCATGTTGCCATGCAATGATTTAGGGTTAGAATTACTAGAGCACCCCCTTATTCACCAGATTTTTTCCTCAACTGAAAAAAAGTTTAAAAGATGGTAAATTTTCTTCCAACGAGGAGGTAATAAAAGCTGTGGAGGACTGGTTTGCAGAGCAAGAAGAAACTTTTTTTTTTGAAAGGTCTAGAGACGTTGCAGGTTCGCTGTAATGAATGTATTCAATTAAGAGGAGAATATGTTGTGTAATAAAATATTTTGACATTGAAATTTTGTTTGGTTCTATAGTAGGCTAAGAATTTTTCAAAATATCCTCGTAGCTTTATTGCTCGATATCAGGGTTATCAATATTTAAGTTATCTTAATTCGACTGAACTCTTCGGAGAAAGGGTCAGATTATAAATTCAGCATGAGCACGGTTAATTTATGGCTTCGCTGCAGAAGTACACGGGGTCTGTTATAATTATCGACCTTCGATCAATTATTCATTGCCCCATCCTTTAGTGCTGCCATGGCATAGGCTGATTGGAAAACTTTATCTCATTATCCTATTTGGCAAAGCCCTTGAATCTGACATTGAACCGCAAATCTTAGAACATGATACAGCGTGGCGGAACAGTTGAGGTTCATATTTTCATCCCACCACTGTCACAATTTAGGTAATTTTTTCAATTTTTGAAAGAATTTCGACGTCATTTTCATCTAGATGGCAATATTGTATCTTTGTGACGTAATAATGATCGCTGTGAATAGGAAAAGTGGGACGTTTCAACGAATAATGCCAGGCGCGAAAGGCGCATCTTCGGAGTCATCAACCAGGCCCATTCTCTCGCAAAATTCAAACAGCCGGGCGTCGGGCGCGAACAGGCACACGCCGACGTTAAAAGTGACAAAATCCCCGGCGCCGCGATATAGCGACGCCGGATTGTTTCATTCCGCCAATCCGAAAACCGCGCCGCAGCTCTCGACGCGTCGCCGCTTCTTTCCGCATGAATGACACCGAAAAGGTGGGAATTTCGCAGCCATAATATATTATGGAGGATTTCCGCCCCCAAATATATACATTATACCGAACTGTTTAGCTCTCGAAGCGCCGTTTTCTGCGGCGTCGAGTTTATTCCCGGCCGGTAATTAAGTTCAACCGCTTTTCGTCGTTTGATACGTTACAATTTATGGGGGGGTGTGTGTGGGTCCTTTTTACGGCGGATTTCACGATCAATTCGGCCGCAATAAACCGGAAAAATATACGACGCGCCGTTCGGATCCAGGCGTGGAGAGGCTTCCATAACTTATCATCTTCGAAATGAGTCCGTAACATTCAAGTGATGGCCAGCTAATGCTGCGCATGGGCGTTGTTACAAAGGCGACCAAAGACACGAAAAGCGCAGATATACGAGGATATATTGAAAAATTCTTAGCCTACTATAGAACCAAACAAAATTTCAATGTCAAAATATTTTATTACTCAACATATTCTCCTCTTAATTGAATACATTTCTAACAGCGAACCTGCAACGTCTCTAGACCTTTAAAAAAAAATGTTTCTTCATGCTCTGCAAAACCAGTCCTCCACAGCTTTTATTACCTCCTCGTTGGAAGAAAAGTTACGACCTTTTAAACTTTTTTTCAGTTGAGGAAAGAGATGATAGTCGGACGGAGCCAATTCTGATTATGAATAACGGGGGTGTTCTAGTCATTCTAACCCTAAATCACGAATTTTTTGCATGGCAACATGAGATTTGTGTACTGAGGCGTTGTCCTGTAAAACAAAACACCTTTGGATACTTTTCCGCGTTTTTTCTCTTTAATTTTTTCCCTTAGAGTGGTCAGTAATGTCGAATAGTAATCTCCAGTTATTGTTGTACCCTTATCCGAAAAATCAATCATGATTACTCCATGGCAATCCCAAAAACTGAAGCAAGAACTTCTCCAGCAGATTTTTGGACACGAAACTTCTTTGTTCTTGGGGAACCAGAGTGTCGCCATTTCATCGATTGTTGCTTTGTTTCTGGATCGTAGAAATGTTCCCAAGTCTCATCCATAGTAACAATTCGGTTTTAGAAGTCTACGTCGTTTTCAAATCGAGCACAGATCGAACGCGATGCTTCTACCCTTGCACGCTTTTGGTCAACATTCAAACATTTGGAGATCATTTTGCTGAAATTTTTCTCATGTCCAAATTGAGGTAAACTATATGATGAACGCGATCGTATGAAATCTTCAGTGCTTCAGATATTCATTTTAGCCCAATTCGACGGTCTGATGAAATCATGTCATGAACTGCATCGATATTTTCGGAGACTGACACAGAAACTGGCCTTCCCGATCGGTCATTCATCTTCAATGGAAAATTTACCTCTTTTGAAGCTTGCAGTCCAATTTTTCACGGTCGTATACGAAGGACATTGATCACCAAGGGTATTAAGCATATCTTCGTAAATCTGCTTACCTCTTAACCCTTTTAAATACAGGTACCTACTTGATGATGGCTCGATACTTATCATCAACTTTCAAGCTGAAGATCATGCCAATAATTTGGAATTATGATATTCCGCTTTGGCGACAACTTGCCTGTAGCTTTATGACGCTTCAGTCAAGAATTCACCTGTTAACAACCCTAATAATCGAACAGCATTTCCAGCAGGAAACAAATATTCGTCGGACATATCATGACGAACTAATAAACAGGGTAGGTTTATACGGGGAGCCGATATGAAAAACGCGTTTCCAATTATTTTCCATAACTGAACGAGAATTCCATGGGCTCGATAAAACGAATCATTTCAAGTATGCTCGAGTTATCCAAAATATTCGAAACGCTAAATATCGGCAAGTATGCACTCACATACGGCCTGGAAAAATATGCGCCTGCATATTTTATTTATCGACTGCCTGTCTAATCGAACCCTCGATGTTTCGCATAACTATCATATTTCATGAAAAACTATATTGGAATCCCTCTCTGAGTTAATTATTATAGGGAATTCGAGAACTCCGTTTCGATTTCGGTTTTTTCGGATCGAACACTTTTCGGAATCCGATAAATGTTTTTAATACCCATTTGATGGATATCGTTGGATCAGCATTTGGCAATTGATGCAATAACGCCAAACATGGTTTAAATATGAACAGATGAGACATATGATTCCAAAATTTTCTCATAACTCTTTTCAGAATAAAGGAAATTATTTGTCCATGAAGATTTTTGAGACTTCAAGCTAGCAAGTCTTGTATTCGGCATATAAGAGGATGTATTGATATCTAGTTAGCCTAGACCAGTTCCATGCATAAACAAAATATTGCGATACCATACCAACGAACAATAACTTATAAGAAGTGTCAGTGTAGAGTTCGACGTCAAAAAAGTAAACCAGAGTTAGGCAGCAAATTAAAAAAAAAGATGTTCACCGAAATTGTGAAATTCGAAAAATTGGAGTATCGAGCCATCATCAAGTACCTGTATTTAAAAGGGTTAAGAGGTAAGCAGATTTACGAAGATATGCTCAATACCCTTGGTGATCAATGCCCTTCGTATGCGACCGTGAAAAATTGGACTGCAAGCTTCAAAAGAGGTAAATTTTCCATTGAAGATGATGACCGATCGGGAAGGCCAGTTTCTGTGTCAGTCCCCGAAAATATCGATGCAGTTCATGACATGATTTTATCAGACCGTCGAATTGGGCAAAAACGGATATCTGAAGCACTGAAGATTTTATACGAACGCGTTCATCATATAGTTCATGTCAATTTGGACATGAGAAAAATTTCTGCAAAATGGATCACCAAATGCTTGAATGTTGACCAAAAGCGTGCAAGGGTAGAAGCATCGCGTTCGATCTGTGCTCGATTTGAAAACGATGTAGACTTCTTGAACCGAATTGTTACTATGGATTAGACTTGGGTACATTTCTACGATCCAGAAACAAAGCAACAATCGATGGAATGGCGACACTCTGGTTCTCCAGGGCCTAAGAAGTTTCGTGTCCAAAAATCTGCTGGAATAGTTCTTGCTTCAGTTTTTTCGGATTGCCATGGTGTAATGATGATTGATTTTTTTGATAAGGGTAGAACAATAACTGGAGATTACTATTCGACATTACTGACCACTGTACGGGAAAAAATTAAAGAGAAAAGACGCGGAAAGCTATCCAAAGGTGTTTTGTTTTTACAGGACAACTGAAAAGTTTAAAAAGTCGTGAATTTTCTTCCAACGAGGAGGTAATCAAAGCTGTGGAGAACTGGTTTTCAGAGCAAGAAGAAACATTTGTTTTGAAAGGTCTAGAGACGTTGCAGGTTCGCTGTATTCAATTAAGAGGAGAATATGTTGAATAAAAAAATATTTTGACATTGAAATTTTGTTTGGTTCTATAGTAGGCTAAGAATTTTTCAATACATCCTCGTATGTTCATTTAGAGTATTTTATCTGAATCCTTTATGAGAAATTCCTTCGCGTGAATAACCCTGTATAGAGATGCAACTGTTACATTGTGTAAAAATATTTGGCCGTATGTATAACCTTATCCCGAACCTATCAACAAGCCCAAATATTTGACATGCCCCATGTACATGCTACGGCGTGTGGCGGCACATCAATCGAACGGGACATCAAACATTAACATCCACTCATAGGGGCAAGGATTCACAAGTCCAGATAATATCGGCCATGAACCAACAACGGCTTCAAAGGACATGCAGTTGTATGATGGTAATGGCACAATTTTGTTGCTAGACAAGCGACCGAATTGTCTGCCATCTACTGATTCATTTCCACTAATTAAATTCAATCTTTCGTCCAAAATCGGCAACCAACTCGGTATCTTTAACAAAGGGCATTTCGAGAACTTCCGTCTTTAACAAAGATTTATTTTTTCTGATTGATGAAGGAATGTATGAGTGTATAAAGATAAAAATAATAAAAAAATATTTTATAAATATTGAATGAATGAATAGTATATTCTAAAACTAGTTGCAGAATGAGCTCCTATTCCAATACGAATGTGAAATTCGAACGCATGAGTGTTGGAATTGCATTCTGCAACGAGTATTAGACGATATTTTCTCTATTTCAGTCAAATTTCTTTGAAATTCAATCAAAAATTCAGATTATACATCCTAGTGACTTTTGTATTGTATCTTGGCAGTTGGTTCACTGACGAAAATTGACATTTTCAACTTGACGTGTGTTGAAAATTGATAGGATCGGCAGTCATTGTTGACAACCACGAAACGAAAAATATTACTAAAAACAGTGCTGTAATGAATTCATTACAGCACTGTTTTTAGTACTGTAATGAACTCATTACGATACTGGAATAGAGAAAAGGATATTCCCCATCATTTTTGGTTATTTTGTAACATTCCCACCATCAAAACAAACAAACATTTTTGTGTTTTTCTTTTCAGTATGGAAGTCTATCATTTAGTTCATCAAACGTCTATCTCATTTTTCTTTCAGAATTAACCGTTTTTTTGTAAATAATATTACAACAATGTGTTGTTTTCGCGAAATTTATTTCCTCGAATTTTTCTTTTCGAAATGATAAATATCCATTTTTATCAACGACAATTTATTAAGGTTTGTTTTAGCCGTCGATTAGTGAAAATTAATTGTTTCTCACAATTATGGATTCTAAGATGGAATTGAATTTCTTTTAAATGACACGCCCCGCAGGTATCACCACCCAGATGACTGGTGAAGGAAAGAGAGAGTATTATACAGCCACTCTGAGATCTTGTTCAGGGTAGGATTTCTTGTTATATTCCCTGCGACCCAACATTTGTTCTATTAAGCTGAATAATCCAATAAATAAAAATTAATGCACTGCACTGCCATCTGGCGGTACCTATACGTTTCTTATTTTGAATGATCATTTAATTAGAGGTTTGTTTATTATGTGAAATCAGGGGACAATGAAAGCAATCTCATTCTGCTGTAGTATTTATTGTATTGTCATGGTCTTTATGTTTAACTTGTTTTTAGCGAGTCTTCTTTCTTCAGAACTTCTACTATTTTTTTCGAAGCATTCATGGATACTCACCGGTTACGATGCCAAAGCTCCTTAGATAAAGCTGACTATCTGCAACCAAAAAAAAATGTTAATTCCAATCATTATGAGAATTTTCGAATATTTCGACAGGGTTCAAAGATTGTTTACAATTTTGGTAGTTTTCTGCCGATAAAAATCGTCGATCATCAATTAAACTCTTCTTCTTGTCAGATTCATAACAGTGAAGTTTCCATACTTATCGATCGAACCAAAATAATATTCCAAAACAACAGTTTCCGATCAGGTAACCCAAGAGCCTGGATCAAAATCGAAGCAAAATCTTCTCGTCGGTCGACCCCATTTCAAAGTTCATCTCGCGTTACCAGGACGCTGGAAATATTCCAGGTTGATCGTTAATTCAGGTACATATTTTCTCATGAAAGCGCTACAGAAGATGATTTTATTAATACCCATATTCGGGCTCTCTCCAGGTTACTTTTAATTAAATTCAATCTATGTAACAAGCATGGAACGGTCATGATATTTTAGCTTTATTAAAAGTTATAAACCTTATGAGGCGAGAGAGCTGGCGAGGATGCTTTCCGGAATGGAGATAGAAAAACACGTGAGGAAAACGAGTCGAAGAATGTTGGAGCTTGATAATGCGGGTTAAGTGCATTCTGGGATGAAACAGGATGTGTATTTGATTTATTTATTAAATTCAAACAGTAAATTGAATTTGTAAGGATGCATCTTTTGTATATGAAAAATTTTCGGGTTCACAAGAAAATATGTCAGGACAGAAATGTCACTATTTTCGTTATCTAAAAGATTTCCCTGTTTTGTGACTCTGCTAAATTCTCCTCTTCCTCGCAGTTTCTGACAAACCCATTGTCTCATCGGAGTTGAAAAAAAACATTACAGTACCTCCTTTGTATTTAGGGATCGGTCTTGCAGCTTGGAGCCTAGCTTGCCTCCCTCTACCTCTTAAAATGCGAACACGCCGGTCGTCTGATCGTAGGCCAATTCTGGTCTCATTCCAATCTTCAATAGTCCAATTTTCATGCTCTAAACACCAATTAAAACGGTCAACTTTATTTTGCCTTGATAGTTCTGGAACTCTTAACGCTCTTCTCTTGAATAAGTCCCGAGCGCGAAGTCTTTTTCTGATAGTTTCGATAGAAACACTAACACCTGTAGCTTGCAAAAATTGCCTTTGAAGCTCTGAATGAGATACTGCGGGATTTCTTCTTGCTGTGTTTGGGCTAAAAAGCGATCCTGCCTTTCTGTAGTTACTCTTCCACGACTTCTTCTCGGCCTATTCTTTAGGGTTTCTAACTCCAGAAACCTTGCATAGGTTTTTGAAACAACCCCGTGTGTAACCCCCACCGTTCTTGCAATCTGTCTTTGTGACATACCTTGTTCTGCCATAGTAATAATTCTTCCGATAACCCCACATAAGGCATTTTTTTTTAAACTTCGCAAAAAAACAAAATATAAATTCACTGCGACGTTCGAACGAAATGGTAAAATCGACACTGCAAAGCCAAATCTTATCAAGTGCTTATGAACCTAACTGTTTTTGTGAGTGAACACATGCACTTTTTATTTGCTTCTAACGAAAAAGATATCAAAATAATATTTCATCTTAATACTGGGTGATTCCATATAAGTTTGGTTGTGTGTACATTTGATCTTTCACAATCAGGACCTCTAGTTTTTGCCTCGAATCGCGTTTCCATAGGACTCTCAAACCTTACACACACGGTATACCTAGATGCATTCATCCCTTCGCGATCTACGCCCCCCCCCCTTTCCATTTACACACCGCCTATCAATAATCGTCGATCTTTTCAACTGGCTACAGCCGCCGATATTTTCAGCCGCAAACTTTTTGGGTACAGAGAGTAATGCGGTTCTATGAATATCTCCATACGTGAGGCAATCAGCACAGTACGTGCTTCGGTTCTGGGTTTGGGCCCCTAAATATTGCAGTCCGTTCGAAACCAACACTTTTCTGAATATTCGTCACTCCGCTGTTTGTGGTCGTGTCTCGCCGTTGGTCCGATGGAGCGACCCTCTTTGAATAATCCATCTGGGTTCAGTCCGTGGCGACAAAAGTTATCGTAGCGATAACCATGAGTCAGCGCCGTACGAAAATGGGACGAAGGGCTCGGAATAGAATATTTCTTCTTCCGGACTGTTTATTATTCTTTTATAATATTAAGAAGTAACTTCGAGGATATATTGAAAAATTCTCAGCCTACTATAGAACCAAACAAAACAAAATATTTTATTACTCAACATATTCTCCTCTTAATTGAACACATTTATTACAGCGAACCTGCAACGTTTCTAGACCTTTCGAAAAAAATGTTTCTTCTTGCTCTGCAAACCAGTCCTCCACAGCTCTTATTATCTTCTCGTTGCAAGAAAATTTATGACCTTTGAAACTATTTTTCAGTTGAGTAAAGAGATGATAGTCGGACGGAGTCAAATCTGGTGAATAAGGGGGGTGTTCTAGTTATTCTAACCCTCAATCACGAATTTATGCATGGCAACATGAGATTTGTGTACTGGGGCGCTGTCCTGTAAAAACAAAACACCTTTGGATAGCTTTCCGCGTCCTTTCTCTTTAATTTTTTTCCGTAGAGTGGTCAGTAATGTCGAATAGTAATCTCCAGTTATTCTTCTACCCTTATCCAAAAAATCAATCATGATTACTCCATGGCAATCCCAAAAAACTGGAGCAAGAACTTTCCCAGCAGATTTTTGGACACTAAATTTCTTAGGTCTTGGAGAACCAGAGTGTCGCCATTCCATCGATTGTTGCTTTGTTTCTGGATGATAGAAATGTACCTAAGTCTCATTCATAGTAATTCGGTTTAAGAAGTCTACATCGTTTTCAAATCGAGCACAGGTCAAACGCGATGCTTCTACCCTTGCACGCTTTTGGTCAACATTCAAACATTTGGGGATCCATTTTGCAGAAATTTTTCGTATGAAATCTTCAGTGCTTCAGATATCCATTTGAGCCCAATTCGACGGTCTGATAAAATCATGTCATGAACTGCATCGATATTTTCGGGGACTGACACAGAAACTGGCCTTTCCGATCGGTCATCATCTTCAATGGAAAATTTACCTCTTTTGAAGCTTGCAGTCCAATTTTTCACGGTCGCATACGAAGGACATAGATCACCAAGGGTATTAAGCATATCTTCGTAAATCTGCTTACCTGTTAACTCTTTTAAATACAGGTACTTGATGATGACTCGATACTCCACTTTTTCGATTTTTTCAACTTCGGTGGACATCTTCTTTCCATTTATTGCGTAACTCTGGAGTACTTTTTTGACGTTGAACTCTATACTGACACGTCTAATAAGTTATTGTTCGTTGATATGGTATCGCAATATTTTGTTTATGCATGGAACTGGTCTAGGCTAACTAGATATCAATACATCCTCGTATACTGTTACAATTATCTACATGGAACTTCTGTTCACACAATGCTTAAAACATTTCCGATCATCAATTGAAAAAACACATATTGAAACATGAAATGATGATTTCAGCTCGACCATATTGGAAAACGTTTGCATTTCTAATTCTCTTATTCTAGGGTAGACATTGTACCTGAGTTTCAATCGGATGTCTCTGTCCCCTAAAGAGTTAGTAGTAGGTAATACGTATTAAGTGGCACTCTAGACAAGGTCTCTAGGGTAAATTTACTGCGTCATTCGACGTTTGAAGGCAACTGTAGCTGGTCGAGTAATTAAATAATCTAATCCCTCATTATTATCCTATTGTTAGGCATGATTGGTCAGATGAATTCCCCAATGAACCCCTAGAGAGGTGGACTGGAAAGGCCAATCCACCATGTTAGAGTACGGAAAGCAATCATTTAATCCACAATTTCATATTGAAGGGTTTTCCAACAAGATGTGTTATTGCGACATTCAAAGGAAAATGCCATTTTTTCAGATGGATGATTTAGTTATAAAGAGGAAGGAATACCGTTAATAATGGGAAATAATATAAGACTACAGGACCTTCTCTTTCACATGGCCCCAAAAGAAGAAGTCGCAAATCACAATTGTGTTCCCCTCCAAGAGATAACACGGTCCGGAAACTTTTCCCGTGAAAGATCAATGATTTCGTAGCTTTTGTGGCACGTAGCGCCGTCTTGTTGAAAGTAAACGTACCTGAAATACATTGTCCATTCAATATAGATCAATATGGCCCTTTACAGCATGTAATTTAAATGAATATTTCTGGAGATATTACAGATTTAAAAAGCAGGGACATATCGGTGCGGCGCCGGCACTACCGTTGTTTATAAGTATTGCATTATATCCGTGCGAAGCCGGGGCGGGTCGCTAGTAATAATAATAATTATCACATTTCCTTCGATTTTCGCAACATAAGAGTGATATACAGTCCATTTTTGCTACCCAAGAGAGTACAAGCTTCTAGCGAAGCTATTCTACATTCGTGCTTTTTCCGTGCACTCTCCTCACAATTTACACAATGAGTCAGTAAAACCGGTTTCAAATTACACAAACTTCAAACTCCCTCCACGGCAAAAATGAAGGCAAGTAGATGAACAAACAGGTGCGCAAAATAAAGAGAAGAGCACATTAAGGAAATGTAAATAGAGGAGTTAGGGTTCATTATTTAGTAACGATGCTTTTACCGCATGTCACGAGGCAGCCTGTCGTCAGATAAAATGTGAGACGTTACATTTTTCGTACATCGGCCGACAGCTCAGCGTTGTTTAAAGACGGCGAGCGACAGTTATGTCTTTCCGAGAAGCGTCTTTTTTGCGTCGCGGTAGGTGTGATATATTGGCATAATTTGCGGCAGTTCGGAGCAAGTTTTTCACGTATGGATCGACGAATCCAATTCAGGTGAGTGCACAACTATTATCTCCTGTTCCGACAGTTAAAGATGAGCGAGGGAGGGCGAATCGTATTTCTCGGTATTTCGAATGCTACTCGAACGGAAAAATGGCGAAGACTCCATTGAGGGAGTTTTCCGATAAATTTCGTTTCGGATAAATTTACCGCCGTCCCTGTATCTATTTCTGCTCCGTAGTTGTTCGAATATTCAGAACAAGCCTCGTTATTCATCTCAGTTACGACCTGATCCCTCTGTCGTTACCAGTTGTAACAGCGACATCGGTTTTTTGGAATACATACTTGAATGACGGAATTAGATCAAAATTTACTGTTCGAAGGAATTTCTTCTTGTTCCACAAGCTAAATCAACAAATATACAGATATGGATAATGTTGTTGGGAACACTGGGATCTTCTAGTCCAGTTGAACAGTGGAATAATCGAGACCTCAGTGCGATGCGATATCGAATAATCGGTTGGTCTAGTTTTATGGCAGTTTGTAGTGGGGATGCCAGAACGCAACGATCTAGGTGAGCAGCAGAAATCCAGGCATCCCCACTACGATAGAAACTGCCATTAAACTAGATCAGCTGCTTATTCTATATCCAATCGCACTGAGGTTTCGATTCTTCCACTGTTCAACTGGACTAGAAGACTGCTCGAATTTTGTACTGAAATTCCAGTGTTTCCAATTACATTATCCATATCTGTATATCAATGTAGAATAAATAAGCAAGTGTAGAAGGGCAAACCATCAGTTTACCCCGAAAAGTTTCTGCGTTCTTTTTGAATGCAGAATGCAGAAGATGCTTCTGATCCACAGCGCCTATAAATCTAATCTGCTGAAGCTCAGCTCCTGACAGCTTTAGGAGCTTACTGGTAAAGGTCGATCACGAATATCTTGGACTGAGTAAGTCCAGGAGTGCTTCTCAAGAGGGTAATTCTGTTGTCCAACTGCCATTGTTGGACATTGTTGCTGCCTTATATTGGTCTTTTCGCGTTTGAAAATGTTGTATAAATAAATTATACTTGAACTGCAATATCGTTCCATATGCCTTTAGTTACATTTCTCGTTCTTTGTTTAAAATAACCCTTTGTAGTGATTAATTGGTCAGCTGTTGAAAGATTAAGGTCAAGTTGAGAAATACATCTGGTTTTTTGAGACAATAACCAGGTCCGGTGAACCTTTCAGTTTCTCCGTATAAGCTCATAAAATTGAGTATATCGTGACGTTTTTACTGGAGTTCAAGTTACATTTGGCAACACCTGGCAGGATCGAATACATACCAAATCGTCCAAGGTTATCTCATTGATCTGTTAGATTGAAGAAATGGGTTGTTTTTCCCACATTATTAAAAAATGGCAAATGAGAGCACTTTGTTGGCTCAGCGAGCCGTTTTTCGGTTCTGACACCCAATCAATTTTTGATCTTTCCAATTTTCTTCAGAGGAAATGAACCTCCCTCATTTTCCAATTTCAAAACCCTATGTTACAGTGAAAAGCAGTCAGTAAAGTAGAGTAATTAGTCAGTAATCATATCACTTTGCTCCCTTGTTATACATTTTCTTATAGAAGGTACATTTTATAATTCCTCCTTGCTATACATTTTCATATAGAAGGTACATTTCATAATTCATCCTTGCTATACATTTTCATATAGAAAGTTGAGTTTATAATCGTCAGCAAAGTAAAGTCAAATTAGAGTAAAGAAAAGTATTCGAACAGTAATGATTCAATTGCAACTCAAAATTGTCGGCAATTAATCAGTTTGTAATTCAGAACAACTCTTTGCTCCCTTGCTATACATTTTCATATAGATGGTACATCGTAATTCTTCTTTCTATTCATTCTCATATCATTCAATGGAAAATTTACCTCTTTTGAAGCTTGCAGTCCAATTTTTCACGGTCGCATACGAAGGACATTGATCACCAAGGGTATTGAGCATATCTTCATAAATCTGCTTACCTCTTAACCCTGTTAAATACAGGTTCTTGATGATGGCTCGATACTCCAAGTTTTCGATTTTCACAATTTCGGTGGACATCTTTTTTTTTCAAATTTATTGCGTAACTCTCGTTTACTTTTTTTACTTCGAACTCTATACTGACACTTCTAATAAGTTATTGTTCATTGATATGGTATCGCAATATTTTGTTTATGCTTGGAAATGGTCTAGGCTAACTAGATATCACTACATCCTCATATTGTGCAGGAGAGATAGATCTTTGGCGTCTACTTCTTGGTCTTTCGATCACGTTTCCAATTTCTCGATATCGATGGAAGAGCCCGCCTTGATCATATTAATAGCCCTATTGACTTAGTTTAAGCCCAGGCATGATTGCAAAACAACTTTTAGATTTTGAATCAAACTTGATTGTAAGAACGTAAAACAATGATTGGTACAAAATTCTTAGAAAAGAAAACGACAAGAACTTGCCTAAAACTGAATAAGTTATCAAACGAGCAAAACGACCATTCAGATATAAGAGAGAAAACATTCGATTTCTCATAAAACAACATTAGATGGACATGATTCAGCAACGTCCTCAACTATGCCATGCTCTTTCGAATCGTTGAAGAGAATCAATGATGTAAAATGGTTTGTTCTCCATTTGACCTCATGATGCAGGAAAGTTAAAAAAACTCTTCCACATCTTCTATATCAGTCGGTGAAAGATCATCAGTTGAATTCAAATCGGAGGACCCACTAATTGAAACACCATACCTTTCACTCCTGTCTCGCAATAAACACAGAGGACGAAGGGACCGAATTCCCAAGATATTGTTCCTGGGCGTCATCCCTTAATCCCGACGTGATCATCAAGTCAGCGAAGATAACAAGGCTGCCTCCACCCCCGGAGGCAATCTTACGGCGGCAGTCCTCCTAGGAATTCGGACTATGTAATAGAATGTCCGACGTAAAATCTTTCTCGGACATTAAGCATCGTGCCGCCGATCGACCGGACATATGCAAATCCCGATCTGGCGGAAGGAGATGACAAGTCGAAGGATAATTGAAGGACTGCGAACTGTAGGACCCCAAGACCTCCCTTATAGATTCGGCCGGATGCGAGATTTATGGGTTGCAATCAAAGTGGAGGGTAGACTGAAAAATGGCGATGGGAATGCTCGGGGCCATTTTAATACTGTTTGCAGTGCATTGAACTATTGGACCGGGAGATGGAACTGACGATGCTTCCTACAGTCAGATTGAGATTGTTCACTGTTCGATACAGGACTTCGCCTGATTGGATGGGGGGCTCACCAATAGGAGAAATCATGACGGTTTTATCAGACCTCGAAAATGGACAACTTCTCAACTCCAAACGATCTCATGTAGCTCATCAAATGTTCATACGTGATAAACTTCGTTCTCATCTGAGTTTTTTTCGCTTTATGTTCTGATACTTTTGTTTTGATAAACCGAGATCAGTTTCTCCTCATTTTCACATTATGAAATTATAAACTCTACCTTTTATATATGATGACCGATCAGGAAGGCCAGTTTCTGTATCAGTCCCCAAAAATATCGATGCAGTTCATGACATGATTTTAACAGACCGTCGAATTGGGCTAAAACGGATATCTGAAGCACTGAAGATTTCATACGAACGCGTTCATCATATAGTTCACGTCAATTTGGACATGAGAAAATTTCTGCAAAATGGATCCCCAAATGTTTGAATGTTGACCAAAAGCGTGCAAGGGTAGAAGCATCGCGTTCGATCTATGCTCGATTTGAAAACGATGTAGACTTCTTAAACCGAATTGTTACTATGGATGAGACTCGGGTACATTTCTACGGTCCAAAAACAAAGCAACAATCGATGTAAAGGCGACACTCTGGTTGTCCAAGATCTAAGAAGTTTCTGTCCAAAAATCAGTTTTTTGGAATTGCCCTGGAGTAATCATGATTGATTTTTTGGATAAGGATAGAACAATAACTGGAGATTACTATTCAACAAAACTGATCACTCTACGGGAAAAAAATTACAGAGAAAAGACGCGGAAAGCTATCCAGAGGTGTTTTGTTTTTACAGGACAACGCCCCAGTACACAAATCTCATGTTGCCATGCAAAAAAATCTTGATTTAGGGTTAGAATTACTAGAACACCCTCCTTATTCACCAGACTTGGCTTCGTCCGACTATCATCTCTTTCCTCAACTGAAAAAAAGTTTAAAAGGTCGTAAATTTTCTTCCAACTAGGAGGTAATAAAAGCTGTGGAGGACTGGTTTGCAGAGCAAAAAGAAACATTTTTTTGAAAGGTCTAGAGACGTTGCAGGTTCGCTGTAATAAATGTATTCAATTAAGAGGAGAATATGTTGAGTAATAAAATATTTTGACATTGTAATTTTGTTTGGTTCTTAGTAGGCTAAAAATTTTGCAATATATCCTCGTAATAATAGAATGAGTATCAGTGTGGTGCATGATGAGAATCTCCAGGAGATCAAGATTATCCCTAAATAAAGTCAGAATTCTCTCAGTTCGCAGTCTCCAACAGCGACATCTGTCTTCGTAATTTCCCGCGAATTCCGTCTCCCCCACCTAGATATAAGTCCCGAATTAAGTCTTTATTATATTTAATGTGTCGGACGCCCCAAGTCGGCCCTAAGCCGAGCTCAGCCCCGGATAATATACGGCGGATCTCGCAGCGCAGTCTATGAAGATTAAGTTTCGAATCGGGCCGGCAAATCTCGCGCCGGTTATATTTTGTCGAACATCCACGGTTCGCGGAGGGAACATTATACATCCTGATGTTGCTCGCGTCCTTTGTTTCCCGCGCCGAGATATTTATCGTGGTTTATAATTCATAAATTTGCATATTCGCGGCGGTTATACACGTCTTATTTTGCGAGAAAAAGCACCGAGCCGCAATATGGCGCGCTCATGATAACGGCTCAATAAGGCCGCTCTTCGCGGATGCTGCGGGGGATTATCAATCGATGCGTGGCGAATGTGAGGTGGGGCTGATGCTAATGAACACAAGATGCTCGCGCGAATTTACAGGAGACTGGGTTCTCTTCCGCAGGGAGGAGGTACCTACTTTAATTTCTATAAGAAGGCTATGGAGAGCATACGTGGAGTTTCAGGGATGCCAGTCATACGAGGATATACTGAAAAATTCTTAGCCTACTATAGAACCAAACAGAATTTTAGTGTCAAAATATTTTATTGCTCAACATATTCTCCTCTGAATTGAATACATTTATTACAGCGAATCTGCAATGTCTCTAGACCTTCAAAAAAAATGTTTCTTCTTGCTCTGCAAATCAGTCCTCCACAGCTTTTATTACCTCCTCGTTGGAAGAAAATTTACGACCTTTTAAAACTTTTTTTCAGTTGAAGAAAGAGATGATAGTCGGACGGAGCCAAATCTGGTGAATAAGGGGGGTGTTCTAGTAATTCTAACCCTAAATCACGATTTTTTTGCATGGCTACATGAGATTTGTGTATTGGGGCGTTGTTCTGTAAAAACAAAACACCTTTGGAAAGCTTTCCGCGTCTTTCCTCTTTAATTTTTTCCTGTAGAGTGGTCAGTAATGTCGAATAGTAATCTCCAGTTATTGTTCTACCCTTATCCAAAAAATCAATCATGATTACTCCATGGCAATCCCAAAAAACTGAAGCAAGAACTTTTCCCGCAGATTTTTGGACACAAAACTTCTTAGATCTTGGAGAACCAGAGTGTCGCCATTTCATCGATTGTTGCTTTGTTTCTGGATCGTAGAAATGCACCCAAGTCTCATCCATAGTAACAATTCGGTTTAAGAAGTCTACATCGTTTTCAAATCGTGCACAGATCGAACGCGATGCTTCTACCCTTGCACGCTTTTGGTCAACATTCAAACATTTGGGGATCCATTTTGCAGAAATTTTCTCATGTCCAAATTGACGTGAACTATATGATGAACGCGTTCGTATGAAATCTTCAGTGCTTCAGATATCCGTTTTAGCCCAATTCGAAGGTCTGATAAAATCATGTCATGAACTGCATCGATATTTTCGGGCACTGGCACAGAAACTGGCCTTCCCGATCGGTCATCATCTTCAATGGAAAATTTACCTCTTTTGAAGCTTGCTGCCCAATTTTTCACGGTCGCATACGAAGGACATTGATCACCAAGGGTATAAAGCATATCTTCATAAATCTGCTCACGTCTTAACCCTTTTAAATACAGGTACTTGATGATGGCTCGATACTCCAATTTTTCGATTTTTACAATTTCGGTGGACATCTTTTTTTTTAATTTATTGCGTATTTCTGGTTTACTTTTTTGACGTCGAACTTTACACTGACATTTTTAATAAGTTATTGTTCGTTGATATGGTATCTTCGAACCGCTCGATAGGTACAACCCATCGAAATCTAAATAGAGGATCGACCTAAAAGTTAGTCTGCACGCCTCGTTTCGTTCTTATGGACCACACCAACGATATCAATTTCTTCCGTTCTTTCATACCGCCAGGTCGACTGAGTATTTTCGCTACACAGTTGCGGTTTTATTATAAACTTGTCAAATCTGAATAACTCCCCTTTCCTCTCGTACCGTTGGGTAACAGCCCTCGGGAAGATTAGACCGGCTTACCCTCTGCATAATTCATGAAGCGGCTTTCTCGCCACTATTGTCACCTTACATCCCGCGCATTTTATCATTTGGCGTAGCGAGCTAGCTCAAGGTGAGCTCCATTATTTTCATGAACCTCCGCAAAATGGAAAGCTCACCCAGCGACCAGGGGCGGAGGTCCGGAATGGGGAATATCGAGCGGGGATGGTCGGTTGATTCGAGAGCAATTTCGAGATGGTGACGGTGGTCACTAGAATTCGATACCGATTTCGTGCGTGTCTTGAAAAGATATTGCGATAGATTAAAGTAGAATTTTCCACTCGAAAAATAAGAAAAAATCCAATTTTTGAACATGAAAGGGTGAATCTTCGACTATTTGTTTCAACTCTACAGGGTGTTTTGAATATCTATTCCTATCTCCACTTATGGTGCACATTCCTAAATCAGAGTAATCGAAAATTATATTTTGGTAATTACTTCTAGGCTAGATGGGTGAAAATATTGATGGAGTCCTGGGATCAATTTTCGTGAAAACTCCATAACTGAAAGCCGTTTCACGATGTCTTCATTTGTTTTGAAGATAAAACGAAATTTTGATATTTTGGCGATTTCGAAAATGTGCCATAACTTCTTCATTTTCTGAAATATCTGAAAACGGCAAAAACTTTCTACAGGTACTTTTTCATTAGCAATGCGACACCGTATTCAGTTTTTTATCTCCTGTATACAGGGTGGAAAAAAAAACACTTTCTTATTTTGAATACGAATGATTTTAATGAAAGTTAACTCTACATTGACTTTATAACTCATTTTTTATGTTCTCTCGGGAAGGTTTTGAACGAAACAAGACACATTAAATGGAAGAAAAATTCAGGATTTCACCGAATCTTATGTGAAAGAAGAGAAATGAACAATTTTCAAAATACTGAAATGCTGATAAGTGATTTAATACTTGGTATTTCCACCCCTTGCGTTAATTACAGCTCGGCAACGACGGTTCATACTCAAAATGAGTGATCTTAAAATGTTCTGATCTAATCCTTCCCAGATTTCTCCGAGTTGGATTCCTAAGTCATTAAGAGTAGCTGGATGATTTTCTGAACTTCTCAGCCTTCTATTGAGGTTGTCCCAAACCTGCTCAATCGGATTGAGATCTGGACTTCTTGCTGGCCATTCCATTCGAGAGACTTCAACCTCTTCAAGGTACTCCTGAACGATGCGCGCACGATGGGGTCTGGCATTATCGTCCATAAAAATGAAATTTTCACCAATGTATGGGGCAAATGGCACTACATGCTCTTCAAGAATGTTCCTTATATACTTATCAGCACCACTAGGTCTGTGCGAGCAGTCAAAGATATTCCACCCCATACCATAATCGATCCTCCCCCGAAACCAGTAGTATTCAGGAAATTGCACTGAGCATCTCTTTCATGTGGACGTCTGTATACAAGGGAACGTCGATCACAATGGTAGAGGCAGAATCTAGACTCATCTGTGAAGAGAACTCTTTCCCAATCGGCCTCTTCCCAATGGATATGGTCTCTCGCAAAATCCAAACGCGCCCTTCGATGGGCTGGGGTAAGAGCTGGGCCTCTTGCCGCGACACGAGGCCTGAAATCATATTCTCTGAGGCGATTTCTTATTGTCTGAGTGCTAATTTGCACCTCATGAGTTTGCTCAAGCTGATTTTGAAGGAGGCGAGCGGTTGCAAATCGTTGTCTCAACGAAGAGACTCTCAAGTAACGTTCTTGAAAGTCTTTGCCGTTTTTAGATATTTTAGAAAATGATTAGTTATGGCACATTTTCGAAATCGCCAAAATATTAAAGTTTCGTTTTATCTTAAAAACAAATGAAGATATCGTAAAACGGCTTTCAGTCATGGAGTTTTCACAAAAATCGAGCCCAGGACTCCTGTCAACATTTTCACCTTTCTAGCCTAGAAGTATCAGAAACAGCCAAAATCAAACAATCTGGGTTACCCTCTACACCAAATGATATATCTGAATCTATAGTATAGCATAAAGGTGGTCACACACATTGAATCAATATATAAAAATTAATTGTTTTGAAATCTAATTATCCAACAAACATAAATGAAAAGCATATGGTTGTAACTAAACAACTGACGTAATCGGTTTTTTACCCTTTTGGTGTTACGTCAATGAGTTCAATTAGTTCGCGATCGTTCAATGTCGGACGGTGCATGTATGTCGTTCATGAATTAATCAAAGTCTGCATGTTTGGTGCAACAGCTGATTTGTTAATTAAGGCGACGAAATTGAGTTCTTTTATAGTTGGTCTTTTGGACAGGCAGACCATACGAGCGTAATTTTTGGGTTGTGTAAAGAAGCACTGTGAATCATAAAATTTTCCGTTCATTCCGAAAATGGCTATATCTCATCACCAAAAAATTTTCTTCGTTCATATATGATTCACATTCGGATAGTCTTGAGCAGGCTTGCATGAGAGTAGCACTATCTATTTTCCAAGTAGGGAACGAAGAAACTGTTTCTTTTTCACAAGAATCCAGTATTCAGTTCATGAAAATTCATTTCGAAAATTTATTCTTCGAGATTTGAGGGTTTTCTTTTCGTTCAAGTAATCTTGAGCATCACAATTTTCATCATCTACGATTCCCTAGTAAACTAGACTGTTTCATCCAACGTAAATTAACAATACACGATAAAAACGCCATAAAATGATTGTCGCTTGTAGTCATTGAAGCTGAAATTGACGCCTTTTATGTTAGTACATCGTAGACAGGGAAATAAAATCTACCATTATAACTTCCATAAAAACTAGTCAATTTTCTAGTTCCAGAAAACGTTTATTTGGGAAAGGCTATCTTTCGTTTTGCAAACATTTGGAAGGTTTTGCAGTTCTATAAATGAGTATGATTAAAAAATTCTGCTTGGTGTTTGTTTCAGTGTAAAAAACTCTTATTCAGTGATGAATAAGAATTTCTACAACTTTTTTTTAACAAAATGGCAAAAAGATCTTCATGATATCGATGTTAATACGTCTACTGTCTCCCAAATACGTACGATATCGACACTTTTATATCCTTCCGAGGGCACGCCCCCCAGACTGAATTGACGTTCGCGTCTGATCCGCCCGATGGTCACTCAACTTGAACGACATATCCAGAAAAAAAACACATCTATATACATTCTATGCTCGCACAACGTCGAGTCTGTGATTTATTCGGAGCGATACGATCCTGACGGGTGCGATTTGTAAATGCCAACTTTCGAACTTCATATTCCGCGCAGCACGGGTTTCGTATCAGGCCCTGCTCTGGCCTCTGCCTTGATCGACGCACAGCCGATTTTAATTCCGCCCGATGTTAATTGCGGACTCCGGCGTTTTCGGAGTTCATAATTTTTTATCCCGTTTATCGAAACCGCGAGATCGATTGGAATACGGCACGGAATGCCTCCATTTAATTTTCGAAATGCCACTAAATTGATACTGCGATAGTTTTTCAGTAGTGATATTCCTAGGTCATTGATGATGGACAAGATAATTTTATGACAATTGAGATTCCGAGCTTTGGAAGCAACGAGCTCGAATATACAGTTAGTGAAAGTAAACTAAATAGGTATATATATATATATAAAAAAAGTTGTTGGTTACCTCATTAATAACTCGAGATCGGATGGACTATTTGTTATAAAACTTCATTTATGGATTCGTCTACGGCCTGGTTATTATAAAAAACATTAAAACTCTGAAAAATTCGATTCAAAATTTGCTTATGTAGGAAATGCTTTTCCTCCTTTTGAATAAGGCCACTTGGTGTCGCTACGGTTAATTGGATATTTTCTGAGTTAATATCCACTTTAGGGCAAGGGTGTGATGCATACACTCACATTACTTTTTAACGTAGATTCAATATCTGCCATAAAAAAATGGGGTTCTAATTTGAAAAAATTGATTTTTCACGATTTTGTCATCCCTAACTTTGAAAGCGATTTTTTCACCTCCTGTATCATGAATCGCGATTTCGATTTTTAAAGTGGATACATCAATCTTACATCTTGAAAAATCCCAAAAATGAAAATTTTCCATCCAAAAACCTCGAAGTTATTCTTGTTTCAGCTGAGCTCTATTTTCGATTTTTTTTTCGAATTTTCCCGCTCAGAGAGAATTTTCCAACCAAAACTGAAAAATGTTACATCAAAATAACTTGAAATTTTCTAAGGAATCTATTTCTGCAATAAAAAATGGTGTTCTAATTTGAAAAACGGAAGTTGACGTCATTTCCGGAAAAACCGGAGGTGCTCATGCCTTGAAAATCTTTTAGATTTCATCAGCACTTATAAGTGCTGAATTTCATGAAAATACGTTCAGTAGTTTCCCGTATAAATATGGGTGAGGTTCTTCGTGAAAGACCCTGTATTTGATATTATCGCCACTAGATGGCGATGGTAATTACGATTTGTGAAATCCACCGTAAGCATGTATCATTTAGGCGAAACAAAGTTCGCCGGGCAAGCTAGTTATCCATAAATTGAAGAACAGATACATGTGGGGGATCATGAATACGAAAAAAAACAGTCCATTTATATAATTATAATTTATAATTATATTTTATCCCACAATCTTCTCGAGCCCTTCAAAATGGTCTAATTTTCAAGTCGAAGCTTCAAGAATAACAATGAAACACAAACGATAATAAATTAAGGTACAAAACACTTACATACAAGCTACAAAAGTCAAAAAATTAAAAAACAAATCTCGCGTCATATAATCAAGTGTCAAAATTCACAAAATGAAGAGCAACAAGGCAGATAAAACAATATGAATGAACAATATGTTATATTCAAAATAACCTTCTCAGATTCAAACAATGAAGCGACATCTAACTGAAAAACCAAACAACAGGACAAACCACGACAGGAACATGCCTCTGCAGAAAAATGAGAGACGAAGAAATCTACAACAAACGTCACAACAAAGACGGAATGAAAACATTCACACGAAAATTAACAATCGACTCGCATGCAATAGCGCTGGTCAAAGCAATGAGGAATAGACAAGTACCAAATCATAACCAATTTGTCTATTCAGAACATTTTCCCTTCGTATTCATGATAAAATTATCCAAACTTAACATAAGATTCATTCTGTTCTTCAACTACATTTTTGACGATTGTCTTAGAGCAGTTGATCTATTCCAGTGATTTGTTATTTTTTTGTCCTCCAAAATTTGTAGATCGAAACGGCACTCTAGATTTCAGTACCGGTACTACTTCCGGAATAATCCGCAATATTTATCGGTCGTGGCGTTATTTTCTGTATGACATATATATGTCATATATATGTTATGTTATCTTTTTAGAGAGATGACAGATATTTTCATTGTGTCATAAATTCCATCAATACATGGATAAATTTCGAATGTCATATAAGATTGTGGTTATGGAAGAACACGATGACACTAATAGTCGAGGAAACCAGCAGGAATCGAGTGGTAATTCCGAGCACAAAGCTAAACCAAGTGGATCTGATATAACAAGAGTAAAAAATGAATCCACAGGCCGATCCAGGATGAGAGCGAATTCAGTTCCTTTCCGAATCTAAATCAGAATCCGCATCCAGTACTTATAGGTATCAAATGAACTGAATAATACGGGATTATTGCTTCGATGCATAAAATGATGAATTGAGGAAGCCCACTGAGTGAGGATTATATCCTTCGAATTCGCAGATACAGACTCCGACCGTGAGACGTAATTGAACTGACAAAAATAATCCGAAATTCACTTCTCCCTATCTTAGTTGGAATCGGCGAGAATTCTCGGCGATCTCATTTTGTGCGGGGCAGAGATAGGATCTTGTCTCCTCATTCTTTTTACTTCCGGGCCATCTAACGTTTTTGGGCAAGAGATAGTTACGCAGTCCGGAGAAAAAATGTGGAAAGGAAATGGAACGCGAATATGACCTTTTTCTTTTTATATTAGCAGTACCAGTATGTAACATGTTCGTCAGATTACGGAAGATTCTGAGAATTGAAATTATCTATTTTGATTCTGACGCTCCAGACCATCGATGGTCATCGGAAATTAGTTCTAAGTCACAGAATCCTATAAGGAGTTACTCATTTTTTTTTCTTTAGGACGGTAATATTTCGTTGACCTGATTCATGTGCGAAAAAACCATTCTGCAGATTCACCTCTCTCAAATGTCGTCTGATGGTTTCAATGGAAACTTGGACCCCATCTGCATTTTGAAGAGTAATCCGTTGCATTCTAAAAGTAGATGTAGGGTTTCTTCTCGCCGAAACGGTGATGAAACGATCCTGAGCAGGTGCTGTTTCTCTTCGCCCACCAAGCCTTGGTCTTTCCAACACGGAACCTGTCTCCCTGAACCTATTTCAAAGTTGAGATATCACACTTTGGCTGACTTGGAGCCTTTCCGCTACAACAACCTGAGTTAGGCCACCCTGTAGCATTCCGATAGCCCCATTAGCCTCAGCGTTTGTTAATATACGTCTTGGCATTTTCAGAAAACTCGTTTCAAATCGAAGCCGTTGATAACTTCATTTCAAAATAAGAACATTCATGAAGCATATGCAGAGAACCAATCTTCAGAAAAAAGGCGACCAGATTGACGAAATGTCTAATACTGATTTTTATTGGATCGATTCAAGTTGTTATTGAGTTTTAAATGATTTCACAGCGATTTTCTCGAAGATTACATACTTTTGAAAACGATTGAATACGATATCCCTAAAACAATGAAAAAACTTCATTTATAATGAAACTAAGAGATCCTAAAATTGATCTAGCGATTTCACCATGACACTTCGATCGCATCCCGACTTGGTCTTCTCTAATCCCGAAAATCCGGGGCCGACCCGTGAGGAGCATCCCGCCTGAAGCCCGAACAGATCATTAAGAAGCGTGTGCTGGTTTCCTCATTTTTATCAAGCCCCCCAATTCAGATCACGAACGGCTGGTGTCTATTGTTATTCTTCCGAGGTCAAGTCGTCAAGTTTTAACAACGATGTCGCGTCGCATCATTCCCTGTCAATAATTACGATTGTTAAAACTTGAGTTCCGGGGGCGAGAACAGTTTGAAAAACTGAGGAGACGAAACATATAAAGGGAAACTTTTTAATTCTGCCCTTGACTCTGACGGCTGCGACTCGGAAAAATTGCGAAACTTCGGATATTATCGCGTATAACCGCCAACCGGGCCGAGATATTAATTTTCCCTAGGCGAAATCCAATTACCACTTGAAGAATACGAGTTTAGAACGCTAACGCGAAGATTCTCAGGTCTTCGACAGCGGAGTAATCATTTTCGCGCCGAGGAAATAATGGATCTCGACTCCGTTCTGTTGACATTGTTTATATCTTTACGGCGTGAACGAGAATGGGCAGTTATTGTCTTTCGGGCTACGAGGAAACGCCGGCAATAGGTCGGGAGAAACGACGAGTAGCATGGCCCAGTAGCCTCAAAGTTTCCACACTTCAAATATTCGACACCATAATGGGGATTTCCAGTACCTCAAAATATGCACTTTTCTTTACATGACGTAATGAAGGGCAGTTTATAACACATTTGTAACCATTTATTCACTCTGAATTTTGAAGAACTGATTAATTATTCGATATTGAAAATGTGATTTCAACAAGTGTGAATTCAAACGTCCCTCTGCTGCGACGTCAGCGGCTCAATTTGTAATATGATTGGTTGAAGTTTGTGTTGGAGAGGACAAAGCCCAGAGTAACTGAGAGACACGACGCTGTTGTCAAGTCTTTGTAAAATTTCTGAATTTATTCATAAATATATTCAGTAATCGTATTATATTTATGTGATCACTATAATGTTTTTGAAACATCGTCATATTACAACTTAATTTTCATTAAAGTTGATATAATACTCATTGTCTGGAAAGACAAATAATGATGTGGCAACCACGGCTACATATTTATAAATAAAAACATAACCTTCTTATTTGTCATTTCGACGTCACCTCTGCGTACCACAGAATGGCGTTTCTTACAGTTGAGTCTAGGAGTATTCTATACTCTATATTCTATACTCCTAGGTTAAGTCAACGACTGACGACTATACACAGTTGCCAAATCCATAATTTTTCTTACCACTAATCTGCACTTCTCAAAATGAAAATAATTAGTTATGCTTCCTAAATCAGAAGACCGGCCTATATATACCAATTTTCACCTGTGTAGACTAGGGTTAATTATTTTTAATTGAATTTCTCACTTATCTGATTATTTGAACCCTCTTCATCTTCAATTAGGAGCTCGTAAATTGAATGATATTATGAAGTTTTATGGAGTACAAATGAAAATGTCATGATGATAAAAAAACATCCAAAATCAACATCATATTATGATATTATTAGGAAAGTGAAAGCACGGCTTTTCAGGCTATTTTTTTTTTGTGATTTGGCAATGCTGTCATTTTTATATCAGCAGCACGTCATGACGAGTACAACCAATCAAAAATCTCTCTAGCCACTGACGTCACACGATTTCCCGCTTCTTCTGATCGTTTGAATTCGGTAGATTATTTTTGAGTTTTCAATATTTTTTAAGGGTATACATTGATGAAGAAAAAAATTTGAAAAAAAATCACGAATTACGTGAGAATCCAATATGTCAAAATATATTGTTTCTGAAAATGACTGGAAATGCCCATTGCCACCTTTCTATGTTCTCGGAAATCGTGTACATTCAAGTTATTCAATTTCTCATCATTTTCCTAGAATAGACTTTCCTGTTGAACCTGCAACTTCAACAGCAACATTGATTATCCTATTGAAAGTATTCCCAAGTTTTTGAGATATTTCTAACTTTATCGGATACGATTTGACAAAAAAGTCGTAAATTCGAAGATAATTCTGGATGTAGCCCTGGGTTTTCTAAATGTTAAACATAAACTGAATTTACAAGAGGGTGAAATAAGAAGTCTTATCCTCACTCGTTTTGCTTCATTTATTGTTTGTTCTTCATAACAATATGTTTCGGCAAAATGCCATCTTTAGGTTATAAAATCGAATCAAACTATATCATAGCAAGGAATATGTCAAAATTTGTCGAAGTTAACTCACATCAGCGGTTTATACTCAAAATAAAACTTTATTTTGAGTATAACACGTCCCGGAAACTTTTCCCGTAAAAGATCAATGGTTTCGTTGCTTGTGTGGCACGTAGCGCCGTCTTGTTGAATGTCAACGTTGTTCAGATCAATAACATCCAATTCCGGCCGTGAAAAAGCCTCAAGACCCAAATCTTTGAGCAAAATACGGTGAAATGACGTTTGTGGAATGCCTAATTCCAAAGAACGACAAGGAATGAACAAACCTGGGTTTTCTTCAAGACTTTCGGCTACAGCAGCAATACTCTCGGCTATTCTTGAGCGACTTGCACGTGGGTTTTATTCTTCAAATCACTAACTTGTCCCAACATCTCAAATTTTTCCCATAATTGCTGTATTGCGGTTCGACACGGTGCTTCAGGACGACCCAAAATTGTTCTAGTTTTACGAACCGTCTCTGCCACATTTTCACCATTTTCATAGCGAATTTTAATAATTTCAACGCGTTGTTGAAGCTTGTATCGTTTCATTTTTATGGATGGCGTAGTTTCTACTTGTCAAATGTCAAAGTCCAGAGTGACTATTCAAAATAACACCTCTTATTGGAAAACCCTTAATATCGTTTCGACAAATCCGAATTCGGAAACTGGAAACATGAAAATTTATAATTCTTTGCGCTAAACGGGAATAAAACCTCAGAAACACTCTCTCAAAACTTCTCAATTGACCCGACGTACGTCGACATTAAACTAAACGCAAGTCGCATTAAAGTAAACAAATGATTACCGATGCAAGGATTAGGCACAGACCGCAATAACCTATTATTTCTGCTAATTCGCATTTGAATTACGTTTCTACGACCTGCCCCTTCGGGAAACATATCCGATAATATCCGAGATAGAAATGATTTAAGACGGCAGTTCGACTACAGCAATTTCGGATATTATAACGCCATTCACGAAGTTTACGAGGACTTTCGGACTAAGAGCTCTCGATATAACCATCGAAATCCATAAAATTAAGATCTTCCTCGAGGGGTAGGTGCATGCAGTACTAAGGTAGATTAACGGATTCACTTATCGTTCTCTGATAATTTCGAGAAATTAATTTAAGGTCCGGTCATTCAGCTCAAGTGTGGCGGTAGAGATTGAATTCGCCCCACGTGAGACTGAGATTTGCAACTTTAGTATCCGAAGTATTCGTCTTTTAATGCTTCCGTCCCTAATTACAACTCTCTACCGACTCCCGTAGGAAGTCTAAGTTCAGCATTTCCTACATGAGCAAATTTTCAATCGAATTTTTCAGAGTTTTAATGTTTTTTATAATAACCAGGCCGTAGACGAATCCATAAATGAAATTTCATAACAAACAGTCCATCCGATCTCGAGTTATAAATGGTGTTACCAACAACTCTGTTTTATATATATAGATATGAGAACCGAGAACATCACGATCGTGAACCACCTTAAGATTATCCTTCAATGTGTAGCAACCGTATGATCCATATCCCGTACTTCAGGAGGTTTCCCGTAATAATGATCCTTTAGAGGCGGAATTGAAAAGCTCCAAGAACCGATAACTCACCCCCGATTGTCGGCGAAACGGAAAATCCTTCGGTTATTCGGAGGTGTGTATGTGGACGTTCCCTCGAAATACCAACATATCAAATCAATTGGAAACAAATCTCTGGCAAACCTCACGTATCCCGAAGAGTTACCGGCACCGACTCCTTTTTATTGCTTATTTATTCCCCCGTTATATCGATGCCGCAGTTTGAATTCATGAATCGGGAATAAAGCGGAAAATGAAGCGTGCCTTTGATTCCGAACTTTTTCGCCAAACTGGACTCAGAGAAATTTCGACAATTCGAAAGTTCTCAGGCAGCTAAAGTATACTGACAAAGAAACTGCAACACCCAGGAGGACCTGTTCAAATTTAATTTGTTTTTGGTAAAACATAGAACGTATAGTGAAGAGTAAATGATTGAAATTTGCGAAAAAAAACGTGAAGGTTTGTCCATGAAAACATTTTTTGTTACTTAAATATTGTAGTCGTTTTTTGCAATTTTTTTGAATTTTACAACAAACCAGTTGTTCGAGGAGATCCAAAGTCGATGTTTAGTTGTTGTTAAAATGCCTAGAGCACGTGTACGTGGAATTTATCGCCAGCTAAGTGAATTTGAAAGAGGTCGAATTATTGGTCTACGGGAGGCGGGGTTGTCATTTCGAGAAATCGCTAACCGTAAGAACAGAAATCCAACTACTCTTATCAGATGCTGTCAAGCGAGGTTTGATAATGCCCAAAATCGAAAAAGAGTAGGCACCGGGCGTCGAAGGGACACAAATGAAGTTCAAGATCGACGTCTAAGACTTATGGTCATTAGAGACAGATTTGCGACAACTCTATCTTTGGCTGATGAGTGGTTAGGAGAACAAGGCTATCCTGTAACTGTCCGAACGGTTTACTGCCGGATAAGGTCTTTTGGACAGCAGCATTATCGACCCCATCTTGTGTTACCTCTGACGGTTGAGCAACGCCGGCAACGATTAATGTGGTGCGGAGAACAATAACATTGGAATGATGAATGGCATCAGGTCGTCTTTTCTGAGGAATCTCGATTCTTCTTGGGTGCACATGATGGTCGAAGAAGGGTTAAACGACGTCGGGGAGAAAGACGTGAACCTCAGTTTGATGTTGAACGTCATGTACACCGGATAGTAGGCGTTCTGGTATGGAGTGCTATTGCACATGCCAGTAGGTCAACTTTAGTATTTATTCGAGGCAATATGACAGCGCTGCGTTACCTTCAAGAAATAGTGGAGCCATATGTTCTCCCTTACCTTAACCGGCTCTAGGATCCAATATTCCTGAAAGATAATGCTCGACCTCATGTTGCCAGAGTTTGTTTAAACTTTTTTGAAACGACCCATGTGAATCTTTTGCCATGACCGCCCAGATCCCCCAATCTTTCGCCCATAGAGCATGCTTGGGACATCATGGGCAGAAGGCTTGGAAATTTACCCCAGCCACCACGGACTTTGGCGGCTCTGAGACATGAAGTATAGGAAGCTTGGGGTAGTATTCCTCAAGAAGGAATAGACCATCTTATTGCATCAATGCCAAGACGTGTTGGGAAGTGTATAGATGAACACAGTGGACAAACACATTATTAACAAATTCATTAAAAAAAATTGTAACCCTTCGTCTTTTTTTCCAAATTTTAATCATTCACTGCTTGCTATACTATCCATGTTTTACCAAAAAAAATTTATAATTTAAACAGCTTCATCTGGGTGTTGCAGTTTTTTTGTCAGTCAGTTAATCAGCTGATACTGAAAAGCGTTATGAACGCAGCAGGCATTTAGATCATCCAACAGCTCAATTTCAGGAGGAAAAAGTTAAGAAAGCATCTCTAATTCTCTATGAATATGAAGACCAGAGAGATCTGTAGGCTTAACGGCCATCGGATGCTGGCAGGGCTGCGAAAACTAATAAACCCGCCCAAAAAATGATATAATTAACTCCGTGCAACATAATAACAGGCCTGAAAGAACGAAATTGCAGCAGCAATCTGCGGTCAGCGGGCGGGCAAAGTTAATTCGGAACATTTGTTGCCGTCGACGCAGATGCAAACGGTCGGCGTGCCCCAAATAAAAAGCACGTTCTTCGTCCGGGGATTACAATAATTGATATGTCTTAACTGCGGCCACGTACAACGCCCGAAAACATGAGATGTTGGGGGAGCTTCATCAGATCAACATCACTTCGCAGTTTGGATGCTGCGGCCATTATAGTGGTCCCATTTAACTCAACACGAGCAGCCACTAGGGCGGTCAAGATAACCTGGGGAAACAGGATTTTAGGGAGAATTCAACTTCTAGCTCGATGCTCCAGTAATAAATCCTAGATCCTTCATTAATTGATAACTTTTGATGAAAGCCGACCAAACTTACGAGGATATATTGAAAAATTATTATGTTCAAAATTCATTATCTTTTATTTTATTATACCACAAAGTTTTGTACTGGAATGGGCTTTCCCGGTCGGTTGCAAAGAAGAACAGGTCTATGACTGTACCCATTTCTTCTGTGGTTCACCGAAAAACCCGGAATCTTCCCTTTTTCTACCTGCTCAAGAGTTCAGTGCTAATTCACCCGCTGCCCCAGTCGCAACCTAGATACGAAAGTTCGCATATACTCTAGTTTTCTTCCCAAGTCGGACCTCGTAACATTCGTACCTAAAAGTGTACAAGTGAGACTTGTCTCACTTGTACACCGCGTAAAGTCCTTGGACTCTACGCGGTACAACACCTACGAAAGCACCAAGTCTACAAGTGAGATAAGGACTCCACGCGGTACAACACCTACGAAAGCAGACAGAAGCAGATGCGTAATTTTAAATCTGAACAATCGTGAGTACCATTTCCTACAGTGTTTACTTTGTGGTATTTATTTTCTCTATTCAAATATTCATTTTTTTTATTCTTTAATTCTCGTGGTAAAAGAATTGATACGCAGTCCATTCCTTCTCTCCAAGAGAGCTCCTGTATTTTATTCACTTAGCCTACTATAGAACCAAACAAAATTTCAATGTCAAAATATTTTATTACTCAACATATTCTCCTCTAAATTGAATACATTTATTATAGCGAACCTGCAACGTCTCTGGACCTCTCAAAAAAATGTTTCTTCTTGCTCTTCAAACCAGTCCTCTACAGCTTTTATTACCTCCTCGTTGGAAGAAAATTTACGACATTTTAAACTTTTTTTTTCAGTTGAGGAAAGAGATGATAGTCGGACGGAGCCAAATCTGGTGAATAAGGGGGGTGTTCTAGTAATTCCAACCCTAAATCACGAATTTTTTGCATGGCAACATGAGATTTGTGTACTGGGGCGTGTTCCTGTAAGAACTAAACACCTTTGGATAGCTTTCCGCGTCTTTTCTCTTTAATTTTTTACCGTAGAGTGGTCAGTAATGTCGAATAGTGATCTCCAGTTATTGTTCTACCCTTATCCAAAAAATCAATCAAGATTACTTCATGGCAATCCCAAAAAACTGAAGCAAGAACTTTTCCAACAGATTTTTGGACACGAAACTTCTTAGGTCTTGGAGAACCAGAGTGTCGCCATTCCATCGATTGTTGCTTTGTTTCTGGATCGTAGAAATGTACCCAAGTCTCATCCATAGTAACAATTCGGTTTAAGAAGTCTACATCGTTTTCAAATCGAGCACAGATCGAACGCGATGCTTCTACTCTTGCACGCTTTTGGTCAATATTCAAACATTTGGGGATCCATTTTGCTGAAATTTCTCTCATGTCCAAATTGTCGTGAACTATATGATGAACGGGTTCGTATGAAATCTTCAGTGCTTCAGATATCCGTTTTAGCCCAATTCGACGGTCTGATAAAATCTTGTCATGAACTGCATCGATATTTTCGGGGACTGACACAGAAACTGGCCTTCCCGATCGGTCATCATCTTCAATGGAAAATTCACCTCTTTTGAAGCTTGCAATGCAATTTTTCCAGGTCGCATACGAAGGACATTGATCACCAAGGGTATTAAGCATATCTTCGTGAATCTGCGTACCTCTTAACCCTTTTAAATACAGGTACTTTATGATGACTCGATACTCCAATTTTTCGATTTTTACAATTTCGGTGGACATTTTTTTTTAAATTTATTGCGTAACTCTGGTTCACTTTTTTGACGTCGAACTCTACACTGACACTTCTAATAAGGTATTGTTCGATGATATGCTCGTAAATAGGTAATATTTTCCTAGGAATCATGTTTGCGTCAATCCCAGGAATCTGTGTAGTTTATTACTCTAGTAATTAAGAAAGAAGCTCTTGACACGTCGTAATAGGAATTTATTTCGTTATTGGAAATATAGGGAGTTATAGACTCTCGGAATCCATCAATAATCAAAAAAATGCGAATATGTTTCCACAACATTCCAGGTCGTAATCAATATTCGGCTGCATGAAGCGCTCCAGAACGAATACTTCCCGATGCGATAAACAATATCATTGAAATTCATTCCCCGCGGTTGAACATTCAAGCATCCTCATTTCCTGGAGGCCTCGAGCCAGCCAGAAATAGAACAGTAGCGATATCCGCGAGCTCCACTCAATTATTCCCGAATGACTAATGAATCTCCACCCTTAACAACGACGCTTCAAAGATAGAACAGTACTTAAATCCCCATACACGACGAGAATAAAAATCCACAATACGATTATGGGATATCTATGCATAGTGTAACGAAATTCGTTCTAATTAGCAGTCGAAGCGAGGAAAGCGCAGCAGCCACGACGATACAAAGACGAGAGCAAACAAGGAGGAACATTAACCATTTTCTTGTCTCCTAATCAGATTTCTTCCACCTGCGCAATTACCTTGCAACAATGGCTCACGTTCCTAATAGTACAAGCAACGAAGAGCGACGAACAATGGCAGTGAAAGATGATACAGAAACGGGAATGAGCGCCGACAGAATTATACCGAGACCGAACGCCTCGGGATTAAATTAGACTATTACGTTTGGAACATGATTCTTGGATCCCGAAAAATCATTTCTGTTCATGAGCGAGAATCGCAACGTCCATCGACATAGTCGAGCAGAAAATTGACTGATTGGACTGATTTATGGTATGTAAGGTTCTCAACCCAAGAATTTAGGTCAAGTTTGGGAAATTCATAGGGTTTTTTGAAAAAAAAAAACCCATGTCCTGTGAACCTTCTACTCAATTTCACAGCATAAGCTCAAAAAACTAAATATATGGTGACACATTTATTGCAGAAAAAGATGCATTAGGGAACACATGACAGACTTCAAATACCCCAAGTACAAAGATTCTCTCATTGGCCTGTAGATTCAAGAAATGAGTTGTTCTTCCTAATTTAGTCAAAAATGACAAATGAGAGCACTCAATTATGTGTTGATCTTTCACTGTTTTCTTCAGCTTCCTTCAGAACCCTATGTTACAGAGACAAGCATCCAGTAATTCGTCAGTACTTAGTTGTTATCCAGTACTTTGTCAGTTGTTAATCAATTTTCGTTAGTCAATTTGTAAGTAAATCGCTAGTAAACCATACATATTCATAGATTACAACTGATCATTTTGCCCCTTGCTATACATTTTCATATAGAAGGTACGTTTCATAATTCTATACATATATAATTATTTGTGCAGTATAGTACAGATAAAAACTTATCGCAGTGATCATCAAGATTTACGAGGATCACCAACATCCTACCAACTAAAAGCAGTTCAAGGAGACTATTATCCTCGTAAAACAATATGGGAACAAAAATAAAGCCAGAACACCCTGATAAACTAATCAAGGTACAAAACAGTAACCACTTCATCGCAATAAAACTGTATTTTCATCAAAAAAACAAAGGAAACTTAGTTGTGCACCTTATAACACATAATTATGAATCGACAAGTTTTATGGCATACAATCAATTATTTCACCCTGAGCGTATGCTCTCGGAATCCTCAGGAGTGAAATGTAATCAATCGACCGCATAAACAATTAATTAGTTTCAAACTCAAGTTGCTAATTAATCGATTTGTTATCGGGCGAACGTTATATGCAGACCTGTAAACACCTATAAACATCAAGTTTAATATTGGCACATAAAAATGAAACTCAGATACACCAAGACAGCAGCAGCGCATTCTGTGTCATAATAAAGTCAACATCATTATGTGAGGTACAGGGAAGTTTGAACCGAGGAGGAACTTCTTGGAGTAGTTTAATCCCCTCAAATTTGTGCCTACCACGAGAAAAGTCTTAGTGTAAGAGCTATCGGAGTATCGTCAACAACTGGGTAGTATCGAATTTACTAGGCTACTCGAAAATTTTCGAAACAGAAATGAAACATCACAAATTACGTGCTGCTGTTATAAATATGACAGCATTGCCAAATCACAAAAAAAAATTGCCTGAAAAAGCCCTTGCTTTCACTTTCCTGAAAATATCATAAAATAATGTTGATTTTGGATGTTTTTCTTTCATCATCATGACATTTTCATTTGTACTCCATAAAGCTTCATAATATCATTCAATTTACGACCTCCTAACTGAAGATAAAGAGGGTTCAAGTAAGCAGATAGGTGAGAAATTCAATTAAAAATAATTATCCCCAGTCTACACAGGTAATTATTGGTATATATAGGCCGGTCTTCTAATTTAGGAGCATTACTAATTATTTTCATTTTGAGAAGTGCAAATTAGTGGTAAGAATAATTATTGATTTCAGAGAATCAGTATTATATCAACTTTAATGAAAATTAAGTTGTTATATGTCGATGTTTCAAAAACATTATAGTGATCACATCAAATATAATACGATTACTGAATATATTTATGAATAAATTCAGAGATCTTACAAAGACTTGACAACAGCGGCGTGTCTCTCAGTTACTCTGGGCTTTGTCCCCTCCATCGCAAACTTCAACCAATCATATTACAAATTGAGCCACTGACGTCACAGCAGAGGGACGTTTGAATTCACACTTGTTGAAATCACATTTTCAACATCGAATAATTAATCAGTTCTTCAAAATTTAGAGTGAATAAATGGTTACAAATGTGTTATAAACTGCCCTTCATTACGTCATGGGAAGAAAAGTGCATATTTTGAGGTACTGGAAATCCCCATTCCGCTCGATATGCTTGGCGGATGTTCGTTAAATGTTCGCCTTGTTTATTTTCGTTCGAAATTTATCGCTCCGCCACCGAAACAAGTGGCTGTATATCCCGATCGCAATAACAACGGCAACCCGGCATGCAATTAAATCGACTATCATTTCGAGGTGGGATGTATTTGTCAAGTGGCAAGGGGTGGGCGGTATGTTAAGTATCGTGCGCTGTTCAGCGTACACCGTCGTCCAACTGTTGAACGCTCGACGGCTTCAACATCCGAGGCCGCCGCAAGCGTATACATCAAGCGGGCTCCGAACTGTCGCCGTCGTACGATACGGCCCGATCGCAGCCCACCCCGCCGATAAGAAATATGGCACGGATTAAATCTATTAACGTTCGCTATAATCCAATACAACCGACCTGTCGGGCCGTTGAAGACTCGGGATAAATCAGAAGCTGTTCGGGCAAACTAGACCAGGTAATGAATTTCCGAACCGAGGTTTGATCAACGACTTCGGTTCGGTTCTGATATTCTCTGAAATCATTTCGGTTATCTATAAGTTTGGCATATACAACAAAAGCTCTTCTTCTTCATCTTTTCGAAAGCCAAAGGCTTGTTTTACTTCACAAGTGACCTCTTGAGATGCCGATGATCAGCTAAACTTCCATGTCGTCCTGGTGGTCTTCTAGTAGCTTGATTGCCATTCTGTGGGTAAAAGTTCATTTTACGCCCAGTAGAGGATTTTTTTTCCCGATTTTTTCCTAGCTACATTTTAGAAGATATGAATTTTTGAAATTTGCATAAAATATTCCATTTTAAAACCTATAATTCGATTATTACACATAATATATTCATGGAATAATATGTTTGACATATAATTTAACCAATTATTATCGTCCTTTCGAATTCTTATAACAACAGGAGCGGCAATAATGTTTTTTTTCGGGTGGTGAAGAGTAAATGGTAGAATAATGCTGCAAAAAGGTGAATGCTCGAGGCACCCCAAGACCTCCACGTTTGTATAATGATTATCATTAGGGTTAGAACAAAATGTTGCATATTTAAGAATATAGGCCATTCAGATTGGGTACTGCCTTGTGAGATCTTCCAGAAGATACTCGAAATACTCTCAGAGTCTTACAGTCCCTAAACCTGCTAGACCCTCTGAAGCAATCCTTACAAGGACGCCATATCGCCTCAATCTGTTGGGTATTCGTTCCAGCTTCAGCTGTAACAGATTATTATACTCTGTTCGACAAAAACTAACCTATCCAAACCTAACCTAATCTAATCTAATCTTATCTAACCAAACCAAACCTAGCCTAACCTGACCTAACCAAACCAAACCTAACGTAATCAAACCTAACCTAACCTAACGAAACTTAACTTTACCAAACCTAAGCTACCCTAACCTAACCTGACTTATCCTAATCTGATCTAACCTAACCCAATATAACCTGTCTACCATTCCCAGGACCCAATGTCCATCAAGAACTCTTCCCCGATTATATTTGCGATGTAAAGGGGTATTGATGATTACACAATGGCAGTATGCATTTGCAAACGAGTCTTTGCAAAAAACGATACCTCTGCACCAGAAGCTCCTTAGCTGCAATTCTTCTTGGTGCAGCGAAAACGTCTGTGGCCACGATCGTCATACAACTTCATGCCTCCTCTATGGACTCGGCAGGTTGTATAAGAACGCAGAAGTCCATGACGATGAGCATTATATATACCTTATACCTGCGGTGCCTCGCGCATTCACCATTTTGCAGCATTTTTCTGTCATTCACCCTTGATATAATAATTGGCTGAATTTTATGTCAAACACAATATTCCATGTATCTTGTGTAATGATCGAATTATAGGTTTCAAAATGGTATATTTTGTGCAAATTTCAAAAATTCACATCTTCTAAAATATAGCTTTCCGCAACTTGAGAGTAGCTTTGATCGATTTTTTATGTCAAAATGTACCTAGAAAAAAATCGGGAAGAAAATCCGCTGCTGGGGGAATTCGTATTTCCAACATCGTCAGTGACGAAGGAAATCATCTAGAAATGTACACGCGAAACAATTATTACCCAAATGGTCAACAGTTTGCTACAGCTTGACTATCAGAATAGATCGCAACATTTGCAAGATAGCAGCAAAACTGTAACTTTGAGTTCACTGAAATTTAATCAGCACGATCAATCAAGAACGCACTACCAATTAGGTGCAATGTTCTCGTCCATTTCTTCACAAGATCTTATCGTCTCCCATCAAGACGAATGACCCAAAATGACAATCTCACAACCCTCGGATGTAACTTGAATTCAGCCCTTTTCAAACGATTTGTGTCTGTCACCTTCAGAGATTTCGCTAAAACAGATTAACGATTGGCAGTGTTGATGGGACTATCTGAAAGTCCTCGAACATGCTGTAGGATCTTCTTGGGATCGGAATCGCATTAATCTTCGCCCAAAGTGATTCATCAGCCGGGTAATAGTCATTTCATATCGATCCTTCGCTATAATCCTGACAATGGGGAGTATCAATTTCCGGATTATTCCCATCGCGGTTTTTCAATCAGTGAATTGATTTGCGATGGAAATTTTCAGTTTTTTCATTGGCCATCGAATGCATCAATGCAAACAGGAAGACAACTTATGCTACTGAAGTGTATTATTATCGATATCAGAGTCGTCTTTGAGTGTCGCAAATTGGTGAAGGCGCCAGTATCTTTCGGAATTTCATAATATACTGCTCCACAAGAGTTAGGGATATCGTATTCAATCGTTTTTAAAAGTATGTAATCTTCGAGAAAATCGCTGTAAAGTCATTTAAAACTCAATAACAAAACTTGAATCGATCCAATAAAAATCAGTATGAGACATTTCGTCAATCTAGTCGCCTTTTTTCTGAAGTTTGGTTCTTTGCATATGCTTCATGAATGTTCTTATTTTGAAATGAAGTCAGTTTATCAACGGCTTCGATACGAAACGAGTTTTCTGAAAATGCCAAGACGTAAATTAACAAACGCTGAGGCTAATAGGGCTATCGGAATGCTACAGGGTGGCCTAAGTCAGCCAAAGTGTGATATCTCGACTTTGGAATAGGTTCAGGGAGACAGGTTACGTGTTGGAAAGACCAGGGCTTGGTGGGCGACGAAAAACCTGCTCAGGATCGTTTCATCACCGTTTCGGCGAGAAGTAACCCTACATCTACGTGTAGAATGCTACGGAATACTCTTCAAAATGCAGATGGGGTCCAAGTTTCCATCGAAACCATCAGATGACATTTGAGAGAAGTGAATCTAGGTTCTAGACGTCCATTAAGAGGAGTTCCATTAACACGTGACCATAAGCGTCAAAGACTGGAATGGACAAGGCAACATATCAATTGAAACGATTAATGGCGTAGTGTCCTTTTCACTGATGAATCCAGATATGGACGATTTTCAGATTCTCGAAGAATAAGGGTATGGACAATCCCACGCATACCCCGTAATCGTCGCTATGTCCAAGAAGTTCATCCATTCCGAGGGGGTAGTGTTATGGTATGGGCCGGGATATGTTTCAACGGGCGCACAGATCTACACATTTGTCCTGGGAATATGACCGCCTTACACTATAGGGAGCATGTCATTGACAATGTTGTGCCAAAATTTCACGCTGCTATTGGTGAAACTTTTCAATTTCTAGACGATAACGCTAGACCGCACCGTGCAGCCATAGTTGAGAATGCGCGCGAGGAGGAATACCTCCGCACTCACCAGATTTGAATTGCATAGAACATTCATGGGATATGCTCCAAAAAAAATTAGATAATCATCAACCTATCCCAGAATCCTTAAATTATCTGAGAGAGCTTCTGCCCCGTTTATGGAACCAAATTCCTCAAGAAATGTTCAACAACCTCGTGTGTAGTATGCAAAGAAGATGTCAAGCTGTTATTGATGCCCGTGGAGGCCATACATTGTATCTATTGATAGTCTTGAATTCTCTGGGAATAAAATTTCGTGATTTTACTCGATTTTTCTTAACCACCCTGTATACGCTGCAGACCTACAGGCTTAAATTAATTCGCAACTTGAAATCATATTAATATGAATTTTCATCACAAAAATCTTATTTTAACTATATTTTTTTGCAATTTAAGTCGATATCCCTAACTCATGTGGTGCAGTTTATTTAAATCCGTTACTGGGTTCAACTCTGCTCGTGGGGTCACTTGGCAAAGATATGACCCTGTTGCCGATATCTCGTCAGTTTTTTCTGAAAGATATCCCGGAAATATATACATGTCCATTAGGCCGTATTCTTGCTCCACTTGCCACGATCTGGCCAACCCTTACATCAGCCGAGATTTGGGAAACGGACCGGCAAAGGCGAAATATGTGATGAATATCAACTTTTATGTGGTAGCGTATTGCGTCACGACTCTGCCCAACCGCCCAATAAAACGACTTTTTATATACCGCCCTGCGGTATTTTTTGTCGTTTAGTTTTATAGTGAAATATACGGGACCCTCCGTGGGCCGACACCACTTCCGCGCGGTTTCCAAGTGAAATCAGATTGCGTTTCACTTCCGAGAGACTCTGTCGAACGCCGCCATATTTCATATTTGGCCACGAATTCCACAGGGTTGTCTTGATAGATTGAAGTTGGTGGCTAGATTTGCGAAAAGAAATGTTGGCTCAGAAAAGTAACTGATTTAGAGACCTTTCTGTAAAAATCGCTAGTAGTATAGCAAGCGGGTTCCTGCGGCACTTCAAGGTCATATCCATCGAGAGCGGTAACGTGTTATAAAGAAGAATATGTTCAACTGACTGTCAATTATGAAAAAACACACCTTTTTCATTCTAATTTCACTGTATTTCCAGCATTCAATACAAAAAAATTCCTATTATAATGAGTCTAGCGCTTTTTCTTTCTTGATCACAAAAATGCTGAAATTTTCAGATATACCTGTGCTGTTTCCTAGAAAAATGTCACCGAATGTTAGTATTTAGTTGACTACGGTTTTACTGATGAGTATTTCGAAAAATTGGTGATTAATCGTCAGATCCAGGAAAATATTCGTTTTTAATATCATAAGGGCATTAGATTTTTCAGAAAAAAAATCATATGCTCGAATGGTATTTGACAAGACTATTTTCGTTGACAACAGCTGTCAAGTTCTGCCGCGGGTAAACCCGAAAAAATTGCTGACAGATGCTGCCATACAGTTTTTCCATCTAGAAACCATTTGTGATTCAAAATTGCGCGTTTCTGATTGATGAATATCAAGACGAGGGAAATAGTCTGAATTAAAACACATTAAATTATATGTACCTAATGGCTAAAGCTAAATTTTAGTGATTGGCCTCAATCGAATCAATCAATAAGAAAACTCTTACCAGATCTCGATAATCTGGAGGTCAAAATGCGTACCTGAAACAAATAAATATAAAAAGTTAAAAACTCTGTCGATAAAAACACCGTAACGATAAAATTGAATGCATATGGGCAATGTGGAACTAAACATAGCCTCAACTTTATGGAATTCCTCCAAATTATCGTTCTAACGAAACTTTCTCTATTGTTCTAGGACCCGAAAACGAAATCATCAGCGGTGCCTCGTCCCAGATTCCCGAAAATGAAACCGGACACTAGAAACGGCGGAATTCGAAATCGGGACGCTGCAGAAGTTCTGGGAAAACGGGCAATGTAAGGCAGTTATCTCTGGGGGCCTGCTAATTTGAAAATGTAGATCTTTCCCGGAACCCCATCGCTACGGCTTATCAGCCTCGGAAAATCCACTCGTCTCGTGTCAGTACGTTAGCTGAGCCTGCGCGGCCTAATTAAATTCCCGACAAGAAATATTCCGTTGATATTTCAAACGCTGAAAATTGGGATCTGTATCGTTGCGCTTTTATTCCGGCAGGCTGCAGACGTCGAGGTGCTTTATTTCTTTCCATTCATCATGGCCCTTGATTGCCTTCTTTTAGGAATTAATCAACATTATATTGAGACTTTTCGTTCGGGTTGAGATAGAAAATTCATCGAGGCTTTCGCAAAACTCTGAAACATCTCAAATCCTCACATCCATTTTCAAAAAATACATCCATATAATTAGCCATACGAGGATATATTGAAAAATTCTTAGCCTACTAAAGAACCAAACAAAATTTCAATGTCAACATATTTTATTACTCAACGTATTCTCCTCTTCATTGAATACATTTATTACAGCGAACCTGCAACGTTTCTACACCTTTCAAACAAACATTTTTCTTCTTGCTCTGCAAACCAGTCCTCCACAGCTTTTGTTACCTCCTCGTTGGAAGAAAATTTACGACCTTTTAAACTTTTTTTTAGTTGGGGAAAGAGATGATAGTCGGACGGAGCCAAATCTGGTGAATGAGGGGGGTGTTCTAGTAATTCTAACCCTAAATCACGAATTTTTTGCATGGCAACATGAGATTTGTGTACTGGGGCGTTGTCCTGTAAAAACAAAACACCTTTGGATAGCTTTCCGCGTCTTTTCTCTTCAATTTTTACCCGTAGGATGGTCAGTAATGTCGAATAGTAATCTTCAGTAATTGTTCTACCCTTATCCAAACAATCAATCATGATTACTCCATGGCAATCCCAGAAAACTGAAGCAAGAACTTTTCCAGCAGATTTTTGGACACGAAACTGCTTAGGTCTTGGAGAACCAGAGTGTCGCCATTCCATAGATTCTTGCTGTGTTTCTGGATCGTAAAAATGTACTCAAGTCTCATCCATAGTAACAATTCGGTTTAAGAAGTCTACATCGTTTTCAAATCGAGCACAGATCGAACGCGATGCTTCTACCCTTGCACGCTTTTGGTCAACATTCAAACATTTGGGATCCATTTGGTAGAAAGTTTTCTCATGTCCAAATTGACGTTAACTATATGATGAACGCGTTCGTATAAAATCTTCAGTGCTTCAGATATCCGTTTTAGCCCAATTCGACGGTCTGATAAAATCGTGTCATGAACTGCATCGATATTTTCGGGGACTGACACAGAAACTGGCCTTCCCGATCGGTCATCATCTTCAATGGAAAATTTACCTCTTCTGAAGCTTGCAGTCCAATTTTTCACGGTCGCATACGAAGGACATTGATCACCAAGGGTATTAAGCATATCTTCGTAAATCTGCTTACCTCTTAACCCTTTTAAATACAGGTGATGATGGCTCGATACTCCAATTTTTCGATTTTTACAATTTAGGTTGACATCTTTTTTTCAATTCATTGCGTAACTCTGGTTTATTTTTTTGACTTCGAACTCTACACTGACACTTCTAATAAGTTATTGTTCGTTGATATGGTATCGCAATATTTTGTTTATGCATCGAACCGGTCTAGGCTAACAAGATATCAATACATCCTCGTGATTGTTCAAATTCATTTTTCTCTGCCAATGTTTGAGAAATCATACCAAAGATCCAGTTACCACAAATTTTGTGTTGAGGGGGTGCACCATCTTGTTGAAGTTCTGAACATTGTTCTCCACTCGTGGCTCAACTCTTCGCGGTAAATCCATGAAAATTCCTTGATCAATTCTCCGTCCAATTTTGGATGAGGTTCGGAAAGAATGACCCTGTTTTGGGGGATCCTTCACCGAGAGAAATTATTTCGATATGCCGGCCATTGTGGAATTATCGAATGAATCATTTCGAACGGAAACAGAGCGGAGGGCACGGGCTCGAAGACGATGACGCCGGCGATGTATAAAGCCGATCTATTGTAGGAGTTTACACATAGTTTGTAATTTCAATTAAAGTGATCAGTTGGTTGGCAAAGTAATTAAAAGCTGTTTGTCATTGGGAAGCGTCAGGAAACTACGCGATCATCTTCACGCTCGATGGAGCGTATCGCGAACGATTTCGGTATAAACTCGATTCTATACGAACGTTTGGTATAGTTTCAGGGCGAGATCACGTGTATTCAATTTTTAGATATAGTTGATGGAGCTATTGGAATCGTCCATAATAGGACATTTGCGGATCGATAACTTTCATACCTGGAACAGTCTGAGCTTGAGAACAAAACTCGAAAATGGAATATCGAAAACAATAAAACTAAAAAATTCATTACATACTTATGAGGGCTACATGGTCGACTTTGGTATCAAAATGTAGGTTTTCGAGGTCGCTGAATTCAATTAGACCAATTCCAGAGCCCTAACCAGCATAGTTTAGATTTTCACCTGTCAAATGGCATTTTTTCAAAAAAATCGAAATTTCAAACCTTCATAGCTCTCCTTCCTTTGATCGCCGCCACTATTTATTCATATTATGTTGATCAGCATAGGTCACAGTATTTCTGCGCAAAATATGAGCGATTTGAAAAATTCAAAATTTTGGACGAAAAATGACTAAGGGGTATGACCCCCAAAAAACGCCGTAAACTCAATACCAAAAATATCTGGGTGGATCTAACGGTGCGATTGTTCGAAGAAGTCGTTCGAACAATTCGAATCTACAATAAATGCTATTTTGCAGGTCTAAAACATCTAAATCTTGAGTGGCCTGTGCTCGAAAACAAAACTTGAAAATGAAATTTGGAAAAACAAAATCATGAATAATTCTTGACTCAGAAGGGCTACATGGTTGATTTTGGTATCAAAATGTAGGTTTTCGGGATCGCTCCGTTCAATAAACAATGTTTCAGAGCTCTATCTAGCATAGTTTAGATTTTGACCTGTCAAATGGCATTTTTTCAAAAAAATCGAACTTTCAAACCTTCATAGCTCTCCTTCCTTTGATCGCCGCCACTATTTATTCATATTATGTTGATCAGCATAGGTCACAGTATTTCTGCGCAAAATATGAGCGATTTGAAAAATTCAAAATCTTGGACGAAAAATAACTAAGGGGTATGACCCCCAAAAAACGCCGTAAACTCAATACCAAAAATATCTGGGTGGATCTAACGGTGCGATTGTTCGAAGAAGTCGTTCGAACAATTCGAATCTACAATAAATGCTATTTTGCAGGTCTAAAACATCTAAATCTTGAGTGGCCTGTGCTCGAAAACAAAACTTGAAAATGAAATTTGGAAAAACAAAATCATGAATAATTCTTGACTCAGAAGGGCTACATGGTTGATTTTGGTATCAAAATGTAGGTTTTCGGGGTCGCTCCGTTCAATAAACAATGTTTCAGAGCTCTATCCATCATAGTTAAGATTTTGACCTGTCAAATGGCATTTTTTCAAAAAAATCGAAATTTCAAACCATCATAGCTCTCCTTCCTTTGATCGCCGCCACTATTTATTCATATTATGTTGATCAGCATAGGTCACAGTATTTCTGCGCAAAATATGAGCGATTTGAAAAATTCAAAATTTTGGGTGAAAAATGACCAAGGGGTATGACCCCCAAAAAACGCCGTAAACTCAATACCAAAAATATCTGGGTGGATCTAACGGTGCGATTGTTCGAAGAAGTCGTTCGAACAATTCGAATCTACAATAAATGCTATTTTGCAGGTCTAAAACATCTAAATCTTGAGTGGCCTGTGCTCGAAAACAAAACTTGAAAATGAAATTTGGAAAAACAAAATCATGAATAATTCTTGACTCAGAAGGGCTACATGGTTGATTTTGGTATCAAAATGTAGGTTTTCGGGGTCGCTCCGTTCAATAAACAATGTTTCAGAGCTCTATCCATCATAGTTTAGATTTTGACCTGTCAAATGGCATTTTTTCAAAAAAATCGAAATTTCAAACCTTCATAGCTCTCCTTCCTTTGATCGCCGCCACTATTTATTCATATTATGTTGATCAGCATAGGTCACAGTATTTCTGCGCAAAATATGAGCGATTTGAAAAATTCAAAATTTTGGGTGAAAAATGACCAAGGGGTATGACCCCCAAAAAACGCCGTAAACTCAATACCAAAAATATCTGGGTGGATCTAACGGTGCGATTGTTCGAAGAAGTCGTTCGAACAATTCGAATCTACAATAAATGCTATTTTGCAGGTCTAAAACATCTAAATCTTGAGTGGCCTGTGCTGGAAAACAAAACTTGAAAATGAAATTTGGAAAAACAAAATCATGAATAATTCTTGACTCAGAAGGGCTACATGGTTGATTTTGGTATCAAAATGTAGGTTTTCGGGATCGCTCCGTTCAATAAACAATGTTTCAGAGCTCTATCTAGCATAGTTTAGATTTTGACCTGTCAAATGGCATTTTTTCAAAAAAATCGAACTTTCAAACCTTCATAGCTCTCCTTCCTTTGATCGCCGCCACTATTTATTCATATTATGTTGATCAGCATAGGTCACAGTATTTCTGCGCAAAATATGAGCGATTTGAAAAATTCAAAATTTTTGGTGAAGAATGACCAAGGGGTATGACCCCCAAAAAACGCCGTAAACTCAATACCAAAAATATCTGGGTGGATCTAACGGTGCGATTGTTCGAAGAAGTCGTTCGAACAATTCGAATCTACAATAAATGCTATTTTGCAGGTCTAAAACATCTAAATCTTGAGTGGCCTGTGCTCGAAAACAAAACTTGAAAATGAAATTTGGAAAAACAAAATCATGAATAATTCTTGACTCAGAAGGGCTACATGGTTGATTTTGGTATCAAAATGTAGGTTTTCGGGGTCGCTCCGTTCAATAAACAATGTTTCAGAGCTCTATCCATCATAGTTTAGATTTTGACCTGTCAAATGGCATTTTTTCAAAAAAATCGAAATTTCAAACCTTCATAGCTCTCCTTCCTTTGATCGCCGCCACTATTTATTCATACTATGTTGATCAGCATAGGTCACAGTATTTCTGCGCAAAATATGAGCGATTTGAAAAATTCAAAATTTTGGGTGAAAAATGACCAAGGGGTATGACCCCCAAAAAACGCCGTAAACTCAATACCAAAAATATCTGGGTGGATCTAACGGTGCGATTGTTCGAAGAAGTCGTTCGAACAATACGAATCTACAATAAATGCTATTTTGCAGGTCTAAAACATCTAAATCTTGAGTGGCCTGTGCTCGAAAACAAAACTTGAAAATGAAATTTGGAAAAACAAAATCATGAATAATTCTTGACTCAGAAGGGCTACATGGTTGATTTTGGTATCAAAATGTAGGTTTTCGGGGTCGCTCCATTCAATAAACAATGTTTCAGAGCTCTATCCATCATAGTTTAGATTTTGACCTGTCAAATGGCATTTTTTCAAAAAAATCGAAATTTCAAACCTTCATAGCTCTCCTTCCTTTGATCGCCGCCACTATTTATTCATATTATGTTGATCAGCATCGGTCACAGTATTTCTGCGCAAAATATGAGCGATTTGAAAAATTCAAAATTTTAGGTGAAAAATGACCAAGGGGTATGACCCCCTAAAAACGCCGTAAACTCAATACCAAAAATATCTGGGTGGATCTAACGGTGCGATTGTTCGAAGAAGTCGTTCGAACAATACGAATCTACAATAAATGCTATTTTGCAGGTCTAAAACATCTAAATCTTGAGTGGCCTGTGCTCGAAAACAAAACTTGAAAATGAAATTTGGAAAAACAAAATCATGAATAATTCTTGACTCAGAAGGGCTACATGGTTGATTTTGGTATCAAAATGTAGGTTTTCGGGGTCGCTCCGTTCAATAAACAATGTTTCAGAGCTCTATCCATCATAGTTTAGATTTTGACCTGTCAAATGGCATTTTTTCAAAAAAATCGAAATTTCAAACCTTCATAGCTCTCCTTCCTTTGATCGCCGCCACTATTTATTCATATTATCTTGATCAGCATAGGTCACAGTATTTCTGCGCAAAATATGAGCGATTTGAAAAATTCAAAATTTTGGGTGAAAAATGACCAAGGGGTATGACCCCCAAAAAACGCCGTAAACTCAATACCAAAAATATCTGGGTGGATCTAACGGTGCGATTGTTCGAAGAAGTCGTTCGAACAATTCGAATCTACAATAAATGCTATTTTGCAGGTCTAAAACATCTAAATCTTGAGTGGCCTGTGCTGGAAAACAAAACTTGAAAATGAAATTTGGAAAAACAAAATCATGAATAATTCTTGACTCAGAAGGGCTACATGGTTGATTTTGGTATCAAAATGTAGGTTTTCGGGATCGCTCCGTTCAATAAACAATGTTTCAGAGCTCTATCTAGCATAGTTTAGATTTTGACCTGTCAAATGGCATTTTTTCAAAAAAATCGAACTTTCAAACCTTCATAGCTCTCCTTCCTTTGATCGCCGCCACTATTTATTCATATTATGTTGATCAGCATAGGTCACAGTATTTCTGCGCAAAATATGAGCGATTTGAAAAATTCAAAATTTTTGGTGAAGAATGACCAAGGGGTATGACCCCCAAAAAACGCCGTAAACTCAATACCAAAAATATCTGGGTGGATCTAACGGTGCGATTGTTCGAAGAAGTCGTTCGAACAATTCGAATCTACAATAAATGCTATTTTGCAGGTCTAAAACATCTAAATCTTGAGTGGCCTGTGCTCGAAAACAAAACTTGAAAATGAAATTTGGAAAAACAAAATCATGAATAATTCTTGACTCAGAAGGGCTACATGGTTGATTTTGGTATCAAAATGTAGGTTTTCGGGGTCGCTCCGTTCAATAAACAATGTTTCAGAGCTCTATCCATCATAGTTTAGATTTTGACCTGTCAAATGGCATTTTTTCAAAAAAATCGAAATTTCAAACCTTCATAGCTCTCCTTCCTTTGATCGCCGCCACTATTTATTCATACTATGTTGATCAGCATAGGTCACAGTATTTCTGCGCAAAATATGAGCGATTTGAAAAATTCAAAATTTTGGGTGAAAAATGACCAAGGGGTATGACCCCCAAAAAACGCCGTAAACTCAATACCAAAAATATCTGGGTGGATCTAACGGTGCGATTGTTCGAAGAAGTCGTTCGAACAATACGAATCTACAATAAATGCTATTTTGCAGGTCTAAAACATCTAAATCTTGAGTGGCCTGTGCTCGAAAACAAAACTTGAAAATGAAATTTGGAAAAACAAAATCATGAATAATTCTTGACTCAGAAGGGCTACATGGTTGATTTTGGTATCAAAATGTAGGTTTTCGGGGTCGCTCCATTCAATAAACAATGTTTCAGAGCTCTATCCATCATAGTTTAGATTTTGACCTGTCAAATGGCATTTTTTCAAAAAAATCGAAATTTCAAACCTTCATAGCTCTCCTTCCTTTGATCGCCGCCACTATTTATTCATATTATGTTGATCAGCATCGGTCACAGTATTTCTGCGCAAAATATGAGCGATTTGAAAAATTCAAAATTTTAGGTGAAAAATGACCAAGGGGTATGACCCCCTAAAAACGCCGTAAACTCAATACCAAAAATATCTGGGTGGATCTAACGGTGCGATTGTTCGAAGAAGTCGTTCGAACAATACGAATCTACAATAAATGCTATTTTGCAGGTCTAAAACATCTAAATCTTGAGTGGCCTGTGCTCGAAAACAAAACTTGAAAATGAAATTTGGAAAAACAAAATCATGAATAATTCTTGACTCAGAAGGGCTACATGGTTGATTTTGGTATCAAAATGTAGGTTTTCGGGGTCGCTCCATTCAATAAACAATGTTTCAGAGCTCTATCCATCATAGTTTAGATTTTGACCTGTCAAATGGCATTTTTTCAAAAAAATCGAAATTTCAAACCTTCATAGCTCTCCTTCCTTTGATCGCCGCCACTATTTATTCATATTATGTTGATCAGCATCGGTCACAGTATTTCTGCGCAAAATATGAGCGATTTGAAAAATTCAAAATTTTAGGTGAAAAATGACCAAGGGGTATGACCCCCTAAAAACGCCGTAAACTCAATACCAAAAATATCTGGGTGGATCTAACGGTGCGATTGTTCGAAGAAGTCGTTCGAACAATTCGAATCTACAATAAATGCTATTTTGCAGGTCTAAAACATCTAAATCTTGAGTGGCCTGTGCTCGAAAACAAAACTTGAAAATGAAATTTGGAAAAACAAAATCATGAATAAATCTTGACTCAGAAGGGCTACATGGTTGATTTTGGTATCAAAATGTAGGTTTTCGGGGTCGCTCCGTTCAATAAACAATGTTTCAGAGCTCTATCCATCATAGTTTAGATTTTGACCTGTCAAATGGCATTTTTTCAAAAAAATCGAAATTTCAAACCTTCATAGCTCTCCTTCCTTTGATCGCCGCCACTATTTATTCATATTATGTTGATCAGCATAGGTCACAGTATTTCTGCGCAAAATATGAGCGATTTGAAAAATTCAAAATTTTGGGTGAAAAATGACCAAGGGGTATGACCCCCAAAAAACGCCGTAAACTCAATACCAAAAATATCTGGGTGGATCTAACGGTGCGATTGTTCGAAGAAGTCGTTCGAACAATTCGAATCTACAATAAATGCTAATTTGCAGGTCTAAAACATCTAAATCTTGAGTGGCCTGTGCTCGAAAACAAAACTTGAAAATGAAATTTGGAAAAACAAAATCATGAATAATTCTTGACTCAGAAGGGCTACATGGTTGATTTTGGTATCAAAATGTAGGTTTTCGGGGTCGCTCCATTCAATAAACAATGTTTCAGAGCTCTATCCATCATAGTTTAGATTTTGACCTGTCAAATGGCATTTTTTCAAAAAAATCGAAATTTCAAACCATCATAGCTCTCCTTCCTTTGATCGCCGCCACTATTTATTCATATTATGTTGATCAGCATCGGTCACAGTATTTCTGCGCAAAATATGAGCGATTTGAAAAATTCAAAATTTTAGGTGAAAAATGACCAAGGGGTATGACCCCCTAAAAACGCCGTAAACTCAATACCAAAAATATCTGGGTGGATCTAACGGTGCGATTGTTCGAAGAAGTCGTTCGAACAATACGAATCTACAATAAATGCTATTTTGCAGGTCTAAAACATCTAAATCTTGAGTGGCCTGTGCTCGAAAACAAAACTTGAAAATGAAATTTGGAAAAACAAAATCATGAATAATTCTTGACTCAGAAGGGCTACATGGTTGATTTTGGTATCAAAATGTAGGTTTTCGGGGTCGCTCCATTCAATAAACAATGTTTCAGAGCTCTATCCATCATAGTTTAGATTTTGACCTGTCAAATGGCATTTTTTCAAAAAAATCGAAATTTCAAACCTTCATAGCTCTCCTTCCTTTGATCGCCGCCACTATTTATTCATATTATGTTGATCAGCATCGGTCACAGTATTTCTGCGCAAAATATGAGCGATTTGAAAAATTCAAAATTTTAGGTGAAAAATGACCAAGGGGTATGACCCCCTAAAAACGCCGTAAACTCAATACCAAAAATATCTGGGTGGATCTAACGGTGCGATTGTTCGAAGAAGTCGTTCGAACAATACGAATCTACAATAAATGCTATTTTGCAGGTCTAAAACATCTAAATCTTGAGTGGCCTGTGCTCGAAAACAAAACTTGAAAATGAAATTTGGAAAAACAAAATCATGAATAATTCTTGACTCAGAAGGGCTACATGGTTGATTTTGGTATCAAAATGTAGGTTTTCGGGGTCGCTCCATTCAATAAACAATGTTTCAGAGCTCTATCCATCATAGTTTAGATTTTGACCTGTCAAATGGCATTTTTTCAAAAAAATCGAAATTTCAAACCTTCATAGCTCTCCTTCCTTTGATCGCCGCCACTATTTATTCATATTATGTTGATCAGCATAGGTCACAGTATTTCTGCGCAAAATATGAGCGATTTGAAAAATTCAAAATTTTAGGTGAAAAATGACCAAGGGGTATGACCCCCTAAAAACGCCGTAAACTCAATACCAAAAATATCTGGGTGGATCTAACGGTGCGATTGTTCGAAGAAGTCGTTCGAACAATTCGAATCTACAATAAATGCTATTTTGCAGGTCTAAAACATCTAAATCTTGAGTGGCCTGTGCTCGAAAACAAAACTTGAAAATGAAATTTGGAAAAACAAAATCATGAATAAATCTTGACTCAGAAGGGCTACATGGTTGATTTTGGTATCAAAATGTAGGTTTTCGGGGTCGCTCCGTTCAATAAACAATGTTTCAGAGCTCTATCCATCATAGTTTAGATTTTGACCTGTCAAATGGCATTTTTTCAAAAAAATCGAAATTTCAAACCTTCATAGCTCTCCTTCCTTTGATCGCCGCCACTATTTATTCATATTATGTTGATCAGCATAGGTCACAGTATTTCTGCGCAAAATATGAGCGATTTGAAAAATTCAAAATTTTGGGTGAAAAATGACCAAGGGGTATGACCCCCAAAAAACGCCGTAAACTCAATACCAAAAATATCTGGGTGGATCTAACGGTGCGATTGTTCGAAGAAGTCGTTCGAACAATTCGAATCTACAATAAATGCTATTTTGCAGGTCTAAAACATCTAAATCTTGAGTGGTTTGTGCTCGAAAACAAAACTTGAAAATGAAATTTGGAAAAACAAAATCATGAATAATTCTTGACTCAGAAGGGCTACATGGTTGATTTTGGTATCAAAATGTAGGTTTTCGGGGTCGCTCCATTCAATAAACAATGTTTCAGAGCTCTATCCATCATAGTTTAGATTTTGACCTGTCAAATGGCATTTTTTCAAAAAAATCGAATTTCAAACCTTCATAGCTCTCCTTCCTTTGATCGCCGCCACTATTTATTCATATTATGTTGATCAGCATAGGTCACAGTATTTCTGCGCAAAATATGAGCGATTTGAAAAATTCAAAATTTTAGGTGAAAAATGACCAAGGGGTATGACCCCCTAAAAACGCCGTAAACTCAATACCAAAAATATCTGGGTGGATCTAACGGTGCGATTGTTCGAAGAAGTCGTTCGAACAATTCGAATCTACAATAAATGCTATTTTGCAGGTCTGAAACATCTAAATCTTGAGTGGCCTGTGCTCGAAAACAAAACTTGAAAATGAAATTTGGAAAAACAAAATCATGAATAATTCTTGACTCAGAAGGGCTACATGGTTGATTTTGGTATCAAAATGTAGGTTTTCGGGGTCGCTCCGTTCAATAAACAATGTTTCAGAGCTCTATCCATCATAGTTTAGATTTTGACCTGTCGAATGGCATTTTTTCAAAAAAATCGAAATTTCAAACCTTCATAGCTCTCCTTCCTTTGATCGCCGCCACTATTTATTCATATTATGTTGATCAGCATAGGTCACAGTATTTCTGCGCAAAATATGAGCGATTTGAAAAATTCAAAATTTTGGGTGAAAAATGACCAAGGGGTATGACCCCCTAAAAACGCCGTAAACTCAATACCAAAAATATCTGGGTGGATCTAACGGTGCGATTGTTCGAAGAAGTCGTTCGAACAATTCGAATCTACAATAAATGCTATTTTGCAGGTCTAAAACATCTAAATCTTGAGTGGCCTGTGCTCGAAAACAAAACTTGAAAATGAAATTTGGAAAAACAAAATCATGAATAATTCTTGACTCAGAAGGGCTACATGGTTGATTTTGGTATCAAAATGTAGGTTTTCGGGGTCGCTCCATTCAATAAACAATGTTTCAGAGCTCTATCCATCATAGTTTAGATTTTGACCTGTCGAATGGCATTTTTTCAAAAAAATCGAAATTTCAAACCTTCATAGCTCTCCTTCCTTTGATCGCCGCCACTATTTATTCATATTATGTTGATCAGCATAGGTCACAGTATTTCTGCGCAAAATATGAACGATTTGAAAAATTCAAAATTTTAGACGAAAAATGACTAAGGGGTATGACCCCCTAAAAACGCCGTAAACTCAATACCAAAAATATCTGGGTGGATCTAACGGTGCGATTGTTCGAAGAAGTCGTTCGAACAATTCGAATCTACAATAAATGCTATTTTGCAGGTCTAAAACATCTAAATCTTGAGTGGCCTGTGCTCGAAAACAAAACTTGAAAATGAAATTTGGAAAAACAAAATCATGAATAATTCTTGACTCAGAAGGGCTACATGGTTGATTTTGGTATCAAAATGTAGGTTTTCGGGGTCGCTCCATTCAATAAACAATGTTTCAGAGCTCTATCCATCATAGTTTAGATTTTGACCTGTCAAATGGCATTTTTTCAAAAAAATCAAAATTTCAAACCTTCATAGCTCTCCTTCCTTTGATCGCCGCCACTATTTATTCATATTATGTTGATCAGCATAGGTCACAGTATTTCTGCGCAAAATATGAGCGATTTGAAAAATTCAAAATTTTGGGTGAAAAACGACCAAGGGGTATGACCCCCAAAAAACGCCGTAAACTCAATACCAAAAATATCTGGGTGGATCTAGATAGATAGATAGATAGATAGATAAATTTCTTTATTTCAAAATATGTATAACATAGAGTGAAATAGTGTCAGAAGAATATACACTTATAAACTACTAAACCTAAAATTAAAGTACTCTGACAATGAGTATGGTTCTAAACTAATTAACATCTCTTTTATTTTACTTTTGAATGATCTGAAATTATTAATTACTCTGAAACTATTCGGTAAATGATTATAAATTCTTATACAATTATAAGAGGGATGTCTCTCACTTAAGCTCAGTCTATGCTTTGGATAATGTAAGTCCAGAGTTCTTGTCTGGTATCTATGAGCAGTTGTGTGCTGCATCATTGCATCTTTGTTTTTGAAAAAAAATATCAAGCATTCGAATAGGTAAATACCATAAACTGTTAAAATCCTATTCCTTCTGAATGTTCCCCTACATGTCTCTAAAAATTTCATCCGAAACATAACTCTAACTATTCTTTTTTGTACAATAAATATGTCATTTACTTTTGCACTAGTTCCCCAGAATATAATGCCATATCTTAAAAGTGATTCGAAATTCGCAAAATATACCACTTTCATGCAAGGCTCACTTAGATAGTCACGAAGAGATCTGATCCCATACCCTACTTTACTCAATTTTGTTGACAGATATTCTATATGGGTCGTCCATTTCAAGACTCTATCTATGTAGATTCCTAAAAATTTGGTGGAATCTTCTAGTTTTATATTATCTTCACCTATCTTAACGAAGTCTTTATCAATTCCCGTTCTACATGAACTGAATAGTACTGCAGCTGTTTTTTCCTTATTCAAAATGAGTTTATTATTGTTGAACCATAAATTAATTTTACTGAAACACTCATGTGCAGCAATTTCCAGATGTTGCAGGTTACAAGGTTGTATAATAATGTTAATATCATCCGCAAAGCCAGTTATGAAATCTGAAATTGAAGTGTACAAATCATTTATAAAAACTAAAAAGAGAATAGGTCCCAGAATGCTGCCCTGTGGAACACCAAATTTTGATTCTAATGTATCAGATTTAATTTCCTTTCCATTCTTCATTACACTAACTCTTTGTTGGCGTTCAGTTAGATATGAACGAAACCATTTTCCTGCTGTATTCTTTATACCTAATCGATCTAATTTTTTTAATAGAAGTTCCCTTACTAAACAATCATAAGCGCTTGACTGATCCAAAAACAAACCCAGAGCTAGTTCATGTCCCTCAAGTAACCTAATAATTTCTTCAGTGAATTGGTATATAGCAGACTGTGTAGATTTTCCCTTAAGATAGCCATGTTGAGAGCTACTCATGATGTTACAATCTTCGATAAATTTCAATAATCTTTTAGACATGGCTTGTTCAAAAATTTTAGAAAAGGACGACAGCAGACTAATTGGTCGATAATTTTTCATAGATGTTGCTTCTCCTTTTTTATAAATAGGCCTAATAAGTGACATTTTCAAATGTTTTGGGAAGATACCATACTGGAAGGAGTTGTTCACTATATAAGAGAGAATATGTTTGATCTCATTCACACAATTCTTAATTATACTGGGAGGTACGCCATCCTCTCCGCTTGTGAATTTATTTTTCAGTTTATTTATAATTTCTTCTATTTCTTCTGGCGTTGTTTGTTCTAATTGAAATGTTTTACTATTCAAAGGAATATTGTGAGAGGATGGTGCATCCACCAGGTCACCTAGCAATCTAGGTATTTTCTCTATAAGAAAAGTATTGTACTCATTTGCCTTTTCCATTGCATTACCCAAGAAAATCTGCTCATTTGTATTTCTCCTTTTAGTATTTCCCCTTATTTCGCAACAAATTGACCACATGGTTTTGTTCTGATTATTAGATTTCTTAATTCTTTCATTATAATGATTTTCCCTAGCCTTTCTCAACAATTCTTGATATTTTACTCTTTCATTATTATATTCGCTTCTGAAAATATCATTTTTTAATTTCAATGTTAAAAGCATATCTAGTCTTTTCTTACAGTTGATAACTTCCTGTGTATTGTAATAACTTTTAGGTCTATTGACCTTTTTGAAACATTTCAAAGGAAAACATTGTTCAAAAATGGGCATAAATGTTTGCATAAACATACTCCACTGCATATCAACATCACCTTCACCTACATCAAGTACTTGTTTCCAATCCTGAGCACCTAAAGTTATTTTGAATTCATCTATTGCGTTTTCATTAAATTGTCTTCTATAAACTGATTCTTTCTGATTATTAATAGGTAATTCAATTATAATTTTTTGTCCAGTATGATCAGAAATATTTGTTGTTAGAATTTCAGCTTGCGCAATATACATATTACTAAATATATTGTCTATACAGGTTTTTGTACAATGAGTTATTCTGGTAGGTTCATTAATAGAAGGTTCCAGTTGAAATGACCTCATAAGTGTTAAAAAATCAATTCTATGCTTACAGGTGTTATCCAACAGGTCGATATTGAAATCACCCGCAACTATCATGAATTTACTTTCCGCGAACACCACATTTAAAGCTTCCTCCATTTGCCGCAGAAAGATGTCCACATCACTGTCACTGCCATTTGGCCTGTAAACAGATAGCACCACTATGCTTCTACTGCCCACAAACACCTCTGCAGCTGCACATTCAAACTGTCCAATTATTGATAGTTCTTCTAATTGTTTTCGCCTTTTACTTCTAATAGTAGGATGGACATAAACAGCAGCTCCTCCATGCCTGCCATGATCCCGGCATAAACTAGAAACAAGCTTCAAATTTCCCAGAGTTTCCCTTAGTTCCATTGCTGACATCCAGTGCTCCGTTACACATAGCATTTTACAATCTGCTTGGTTGTCTAACAAATTTTGTATCATGTCTACACAATTTCCCATTGATTGAAGATTGTGATGTATAATGCTGCAAGTAGATGTTGTTCGATTGGGAGGTTTATCTACATCCTCAACACTTAATTGCCCTTTTTTTGGCGTGTTCCTTACAGAAAATTTCCTGCAGGCTTATTTTTTTCATAAATCTGGAAATTGAAACGTTTAATGCCAACATTTTCAGGCCAGAACTCGGGGTTCATCCTTTTTTGGGAATGCCACCTTTACTAAAAAGCTTTTCAAGGCGCCCTTTCTTCTCTCAAATTCTAGTTCTTTCACCTCAATTTCTTCTTCTTTGAAACCAGGTTTATTTCTTATGTACTCTTCTATAATACTTTCGGTTACATGGTTCTTCACTCGATTAATGAAGAACCATGCTTTCTTTTCTTGTCCTGTGAATTTATTTTCGCTATTGTGGTCCATTTTGTTAGTTCCCAACCTTAATCTTCGAGATCGTTTATTGCGTTTTACTTGCCATTCTTCATATTTGGAGGTTCGGTTTTCTGTTTCTAAATCCTCAAGCTCAGGCTGTGTTTTGTCCAAACCTCTTTTGTTCACCTCGCAGACTGCTGAAGATGATTGATTGTTTAAGTTTATTAACTCTGTCATTTTCTTTGCTTGAATCATTTTTATATTATCACCGGAATTCTTTGTTACAGCCTTCGAATATCCGGTCTTATTTATTTCATGATCATTTGTTGCAGTATCCTTTACCTCATTCATCATTTCGACGTTTTTGATATTTTTCAATATGCGATTCCCACTCGCTTGATTATTTGTTTTGGTTTTTTTTTCTATGTTTGAATTCGTTATCTGTTTCTTCAGCTGATCAATTTCGATGTCCTTGTCTGAGATGTCGTTTTCAAGCTTGTATATTTTCTCTTGTAGTAGGTTCTTGTTTTCCATCAATAATTTATTCGATTCTTCCAATTTTTGTATTATATTGATAAGTAGATCGTGTTTTGAAGACTCAACATTGATTGAAATTTTCGAACGAGTAATCACAACTGGCTCGTTGTTTCCATTTTCTGAAGACTTTTCAATGTTTTCGTTTCCGCAGCAAATAAGTGCGGATTCACTCAAAATTTTGATGCCTTTCTGGCGTTGAGCACATGATGGATGATACGTGCAACAACATTTTTCACATTTTATAGATTTCACTACGTTTTTTCGGCAATAATTGCAGAGCGCATCGGTAGATTCATCTTCACTCTCCGACATCTTGCCGATCTAACGGTGCGATTGTTCGGAGAAGTCGTTCGAACAATACGAATCTACAATAAATGCTATTTTGCAGGTCTAAAACATCTAAATCTTGAGTGGCCTGTGCTCGAAAACAAAACTTGAAAATGAAATTTGGAAAAACAAAATCATGAATAATTCTTGACTCAGAAGGGCTACATGGTTGATTTTGGTATCAAAATGTAGGTTTTCGGGGTCGCTCCATTCAATAAACAATGTTTCAGAGCTCTATCCATCATAGTTTAGATTTTGACCTGTCAAATGGCATTTTTTCAAAAAAATCGAAATTTCAAACCTTCATAGCTCTCCTTCCTTTGATCGCCGCCACTATTTATTCATATTATGTTGATCAGCATCGGTCACAGTATTTCTGCGCAAAATATGAGCGATTTGAAAAATTCAAAATTTTAGGTGAAAAATGACCAAGGGGTATGACCCCCTAAAAACGCCGTAAACTCAATACCAAAAATATCTGGGTGGATCTAACGGTGCGATTGTTCGAAGAAGTCGTTCGAACAATTCGAATCTACAATAAATGCTATTTTGCAGGTCTAAAACATCTAAATCTTGAGTGGCCTGTGCTCGAAAACAAAACTTGAAAATGAAATTTGGAAAAACAAAATCATGAATAATTCTTGACTCAGAAGGGCTACATGGTTGATTTTGGTATCAAAATGTAGGTTTTCGGGGTCGCTCCATTCAATAAACAATGTTTCAGAGCTCTTTCCATCATTGTTTAGATTTTGACCTGTCAAATGGCATTTTTTCAAAAAAATCGAAATTTCAAACCTTCATAGCTCTCCTTCCTTTGATCGCCGCCACTATTTATTCATATTATGTTGATCAGCATAGGTCACAGTATTTCTGCGCAAAATATGAGCGATTTGAAAAATTCAAAATTTTGGGTGAAAAACGACCAAGGGGTATGACCCCCAAAAAACGCCGTAAACTCAATACCAAAAATATCTGGGTGGATCTAACGGTGCGATTGTTCGAAGAAGTCGTTCGAACAATTCGAATCTACAATAAATGCTATTTTGCAGGTCTAAAACATCTAAATCTTGAGTGGCCTGTGCTCGAAAACAAAACTTGAAAATGAAATTTGGAAAAACAAAATAATGAATAATTCTTGACTCAGAAGGGCTACATGGTTGATTTTGGTATCAAAATGTAGGTTTTCGGGGTCGCTCCGTTCAATAAACAATGTTTCAGAGCTCTATCCATCATAGTTTAGATTTTGACCTGTCAAATGGCATTTTTTCAAAAAAATCAAAATTTCAAACCTTCATAGCTCTCCTTCCTTTGATCGCCGCCACTATTTATTCATATTATGTTGATCAGCATAGGTCACAGTATTTCTGCGCAAAATATGAGCGATTTGAAAAATTCAAAATTTTGGGTGAAAAACGACCAAGGGGTATGACCCCCAAAAAACGCCGTAAACTCAATACCAAAAATATCTGGGTGGATCTAACGGTGCGATTGTTCGAAGAAGTCGTTCGAACGATACGAATCTACAATAAATGCTATTTTGCAGGTCTAAAACATCTAAATCTTGAGTGGCCTGTGTTCGAAAACAAAACTTGAAAATGAAATTTGGAAAAACAAAATCATGAATAATTCTTGACTCAGAAGGGCTACATGGTTGATTTTGGTATCAAAATGTAGGTTTTCGGGGTCGCTCCATTCAATAAACAATGTTTCAGAGCTCTATCCATCATAGTTTAGATTTTGACCTGTCAAATGGCATTTTTTCAAAAAAATCGAAATTTCAAACCTTCATAGCTCTCCTTCCTTTGATCGCCGCCACTATTTATTCATATTATGTTGATCAGCATCGGTCACAGTATTTCTGCGCAAAATATGAGCGATTTGAAAAATTCAAAATTTTAGGTGAAAAATGACCAAGGGGTATGACCCCCTAAAAACGCCGTAAACTCAATACCAAAAATATCTGGGTGGATCTAACGGTGCGATTGTTCGAAGAAGTCGTTCGAACAATTCGAATCTACAATAAATGCTATTTTGCAGGTCTAAAACATCTAAATCTTGAGTGGCCTGTGCTCGAAAACAAAACTTGAAAATGAAATTTGGAAAAACAAAATCATGAATAATTCTTGACTCAGAAGGGCTACATGGTTGATTTTGGTATCAAAATGTAGGTTTTCGGGGTCGCTCCATTCAATAAACAATGTTTCAGAGCTCTTTCCATCATTGTTTAGATTTTGACCTGTCAAATGGCATTTTTTCAAAAAAATCGAAATTTCAAACCTTCATAGCTCTCCTTCCTTTGATCGCCGCCACTATTTATTCATATTATGTTGATCAGCATAGGTCACAGTATTTCTGCGCAAAATATGAGCGATTTGAAAAATTCAAAATTTTGGGTGAAAAATGACCAAGGGGTATGACCCCCTAAAAACGCCGTAAACTCAATACCAAAAATATCTGGGTGGATCTAACGGTGCGATTGTTCGAAGAAGTCGTTCGAACAATTCGAATCTACAATAAATGCTATTTTGCAGGTCTAAAACATCTAAATCTTGAGTGGCCTGTGCTCGAAAACAAAACTTGAGAATGAAATTTGGAAAAACAAAATCATGAATAATTCTTGACTCAGAAGGGCTACATGGTTGATTTTGGTATCAAAATGTAGGTTTTCGGGGTCGCTCCATTCAATAAACAATGTTTCAGAGCTCTATCCATCATAGTTTAGATTTTGACCTGTCAAATGGCATTTTTTCAAAAAAATCGAAATTTCAAACCTTCATAGCTCTCCTTCCTTTGATCGCCGCCACTATTTATTCATATTATGTTGATCAGCATAGGTCACAGTATTTCTGCGCAAAATATGAGCGATTTGAAAAATTCAAAATTTTAGGTGAAAAATGACCAAGGGGTATGACCCCCTAAAAACGCCGTAAACTCAATACCAAAAATATCTGGGTGGATCTAACGGTGCGATTGTTCGAAGAAGTCGTTCGAACAATTCGAATCTACAATAAATGCTATTTTGCAGGTCTGAAACATCTAAATCTTGAGTGGCCTGTGCTCGAAAACAAAACTTGAAAATGAAATTTGGAAAAACAAAATCATGAATAATTCTTGACTCAGAAGGGCTACATGGTTGATTTTGGTATCAAAATGTAGGTTTTCGGGGTCGCTCCGTTCAATAAACAATGTTTCAGAGCTCTATCCATCATAGTTTAGATTTTGACCTGTCGAATGGCATTTTTTCAAAAAAATCGAAATTTCAAACCTTCATAGCTCTCCTTCCTTTGATCGCCGCCACTATTTATTCATATTATGTTGATCAGCATAGGTCACAGTATTTCTGCGCAAAATATGAGCGATTTGAAAAATTCAAAATTTTGGGTGAAAAATGACCAAGGGGTATGACCCCCTAAAAACGCCGTAAACTCAATACCAAAAATATCTGGGTGGATCTAACGGTGCGATTGTTCGAAGAAGTCGTTCGAACAATTCGAATCTACAATAAATGCTATTTTGCAGGTCTAAAACATCTAAATCTTGAGTGGCCTGTGCTCGAAAACAAAACTTGAAAATGAAATTTGGAAAAACAAAATCATGAATAATTCTTGACTCAGAAGGGCTACATGGTTGATTTTGGTATCAAAATGTAGGTTTTCGGGATCGCTCCGTTCAATAAACAATGTTTCAGAGCTCTATCTAGCATAGTTTAGATTTTGACCTGTCAAATGGCATTTTTTCAAAAAAATCGAAATTTCAAACCTTCATAGCTCTCCTTCCTTTGATCGCCGCCACTATTTATTCATATTATGTTGATCAGCATAGGTCACAGTATTTCTGCGCAAAATATGAGCGATTTGAAAAATTCAAAATTTTTGGTGAAGAATGACCAAGGGGTATGACCCCCAAAAAACGCCGTAAACTCAATACCAAAAATATCTGGGTGGATCTAACGGTGCGATTGTTCGAAGAAGTCGTTCGAACAATTCGAATCTACAATAAATGCTATTTTGCAGGTCTAAAACATCTAAATCTTGAGTGGCCTGTGCTCGAAAACAAAACTTGAAAATGAAATTTGGAAAAACAAAATCATGAATAATTCTTGACTCAGAAGGGCTACATGGTTGATTTTGGTATCAAAATGTAGGTTTTCGGGGTCGCTCCGTTCAATAAACAATGTTTCAGAGCTCTATCCATCATAGTTTAGATTTTGACCTGTCAAATGGCATTTTTTCAAAAAAATCGAAATTTCAAACCTTCATAGCTCTCCTTCCTTTGATCGCCGCCACTATTTATTCATATTATGTTGATCAGCATAGGTCACAGTATTTCTGCGCAAAATATGAGCGATTTGAAAAATTCAAAATTTTTGGTGAAGAATGACCAAGGGGTATGACCCCCAAAAAACGCCGTAAACTCAATACCAAAAATATCTGGGTGGATCTAACGGTGCGATTGTTCGAAGAAGTCGTTCGAACAATTCGAATCTACAATAAATGCTATTTTGCAGGTCTAAAACATCTAAATCTTGAGTGGCCTGTGCTCGAAAACAAAACTTGAAAATGAAATTTGGAAAAACAAAATCATGAATAATTCTTGACTCAGAAGGGCTACATGGTTGATTTTGGTATCAAAATGTAGGTTTTCGGGATCGCTCCGTTCAATAAACAATGTTTCAGAGCTCTATCTAGCATAGTTTAGGATTTCACCTGTCAAATGGCATTTTTCGAAAAATTGGAAATTTCAAAATCTCCTAGCTTCCGTCCCCCTTGTCGTATCCACCATCTTTTTATATCCCAAAGTATCTCTGAGCAAAATATGAGCGATTTTAAAAATCTGGAATTTTGGCTGAAAAATGAGCAAGGGGTAAGACCCCCTAAAAACCTCATATTCGTCAATAGAACAAAAATCTGGCAGGATCTAACGGTGTCATTGAGTTGGGAAGTTGTTCGACCCATTCGAATCTTCAATAAAAGCCATTTTGCGGATAGATAGCACCCATAACACGAAAGCTCTGAGCTTGCGAACAAAACTCGAAAATGAAATATCGAAAACAATAAAACTGAAAAATTCCTTTCTTATGGGGGCTATATGTTCGACTTTGGTATCAAAATGTAAGTTTTCGAGGTCGCTGAATTCAATAAAAACAATTCCAAAACTCCAACTAGCATAGTTTAGATTTCCACCAGTGAAATGGAATGTTTTCGAAAAATGGAAACTTCAACTATCAGAGCTTCCTTTCTTTCTATCGAATCCACTCATAATTTCTATATTATGGATCAGCACCTCCCAAAGTATCTCTGTGCGAACCTTTTCCAGTCATTCCACATACGACCTATCATTTCGACACCTTACATTTTCCCTTCACGACCCTCTCGGCCCAGCGTAACACACAATTGACCCCCGCTCAATTACACCCCCTCGATATCGGCAAAACTCACGATTCAATTGTGTTCCCACAGCATCCAGTTACTCGGGATATTACAACCGTTATGCCCTTTATAGAAAACGCCTATACCGATATATACGACACGAATCCGCATCGTTCGGTATCGATAACGGATGAAAATCAACGGAATTGCGGGGGCCGGGATTAGAGAAAATCGCGGTTTATTACCTGGTCACAAGGGCCGTGGACCACAGAGCGGTACGGCCGCAAAGATAAGCTTGATTTAATTTTGTGGCGATTGTAGCTGGACGCTGCCGCTTGATCTTGTTCTACCTTGTTATTTGTTGACCTGCTTCGACAACGATACCGAAATCAGATTCCGTTATTGATTTTCGCTATCGGAACTGCGCAGACATCGCTTTTTGATTTTTTTTCGATCGACGTTGTTTGTGAAACTACATCACCTTTGTCGGATCCAGTCGACAACGCCGTGTTTGATCTTTGATTCGTTTACGAACGCTCCTTTTAGTTGTCCCAATGTAAACTTAGGTATTACATATTCGAATACCAGCTTGAAGAAGAGAATAAATTTTGTTGACACAAAGATAACAAATGCCTAGAATAGATCAGCTGTTGCTAGTGAATTGGCAAAAAATGGTTCAGAAGACCGACGATTGCTGAAAATTACTGGTCGTCGCGATCAAAATTCTATAAAATCATACTGGAATCTCGATAGAGAACACCACATCAAGATTATAAGTGTACTAACTGACAAAGAAACTGCAACACCCAGAAGGAGCTGTTTGAATTTTAAATTTTTTTGTTAAAACATAGATACAATAGCAAGGAGTAAATGATTGAATTTGGAGGAAAAAACGAAGGGTTTACAATTTTTAAAAAAAATTTGTTAATAATGTGTTTGTCCACCTCGATTATCTATACACTCCCCAACAAGTCTTGGCATTGATGCAATAAGAAGGTCTATTTCTTCTTGAGAGATATTTTCCCAAGCTACCTGTACTTCATGTCTCAGAAGCGCCAAAGTCCGTGGGGGCTGGGGTAAATTTCCAAGCCTTCTACCCATGATGTCTCAAACATGCTCTATGGGCGAAAGATCAGGGGATCTGGGCGGCCATGGCAAAAGATTCACATGGATCGCTTCAAAAAAGTTGAAACTAACTCTGGCAACATGAGGTCGAGCATTATCTTGCTGAAATATTGGATTCTCGAGCCGGTTAAGCTAAAGGAAAACATATGGCTCTACTATTTCTTGAAGGTAACGCAGCGTTGTCTTGTTACCTCGAATAAAGACTAAAGGTGACCTACTTGAATGTGCAGTAGCACCCCATACCATAACGCCTACTGTCCGGTGTACATGACGCTCATCATAAAACTGAGGTTCACGTCTTTCTCCCCGACGTCGTCTAACCCTTCATCGGCCATCATGTGCACCCAAGGAGAATCGAGATTCATCAGAAAAGACGACCTGATGCCATTCCACATTCCAATGATGACGTTCTCTGCACCACTGTAATCGTTGCCGGCGATGCTCAACCGTCAAAAGTAACACGAGGTGGGGTCGATAATGCTGCAGTCCAAAAGACCTTATCCGGCGGTAAACCATTCGGACAGTTACTGGATGGCCTTGTTCTCCTAACCACTCATCAGCCAAAGATCGAGTTGTCGCAAATCGGTCTCTAATGGCCATAAGTCTCAGACGTCGATCTTGAACTTCATTTGTGCCCCTTCGACGTCCGGTGCCTACTCTTCTTCGATTTTGGGCATTATCAAACCACGCTTGACAACATCTCTATCTCATAACAGTAGTTGGATTTCTGTTCGTACGATTAGCGATTTCTCGAAATGACAACCCCGCCTCACGTACACCAATAATTCGATCTCTTTCAAATTCACTTAGCTGGCGATAAATTCCGCGTACACGTGCTCTAGGCATTTTAACAACAACTGAACATCGACTTTGGATCTACTCGAATACCTGGTTTGTTGTAAATTCAAAAAAATTGCAAAAAACGACTACAATGTTTGAGTAACAAAAAATGTTTACATGAAAAACCTTCACGAATTTTTTCTCCAAATTTACTCCTTGCTATACTATCTGTTTTACCAAAAAAAAAATTAAAATTCAAACAGCTTCTTCTGGGTATTGCAGTTTCTGTGTCTGTCGGTATATCATTGGTGGGAATAGAACTTCTTGAGGGGACTATCATTTTTCCAATTTCACGCCCTCAATTTTTCACCTCAAAGCTCGATTTTTTTTTTTAAATTGAAGTTAAAGGATGTCTTAAGGGCATTCCAATTTCTTCTCTTTGAAAAAAATTATTTTTTCGCATTAAAAATCGGGTTGAATTTGAGGGTCTATGAAAATTGACTCCATAATCGTTTTTCGTCGGTTGTTCATCAATTATTTTTTAGAAAATTCATTATAGTGCTCTCGACGAATCAATTTTCTATATTTCAAACGAAATTTCATTTGAATAGGCACTTAAATAATGCAAAAAATGATGGAAATACTGAAAAGACTTCCAGAAAGTGTGAAACCGCAGAGAACTGTCTGAAATTCCAGGAGAATTAAAAGAAATCAAGCTTTCAGGTGGAAAATTGAGGGCGTGAACTTGGAAAAATGAAAGGCACTTTTCGAATGGAGAATCGGTGCCGTCGGCCAGAGTATAACGTCACCTTAAGCAGAGAACAGCGCAGAATAATGTTACGTTAAATTTTGATAATTTTACGTTCACCAACTCGATCATAGACGATTTTTTCGACAGCTGCTGGGAGGGAAATTCCGCAATAACCTGTGCCTCAATTTTATATCGACACAGCTACGGCAGATAAGCCATTATCGCATTAAGCATTCACGGCGCAGCGAGACGAATTGACGTCGTGCAGGTTAAGATCGCCTTCGAACAATATGCTTGTATCGTTAGGACGCCCAAGGACCGGCTGGAAGGATTCTTCATCAGGTCACGTTCCCCGGCGAGCCGGTATATCTGGGAGAGTATCTTGTTTTCGGGGAGAGCAGTTGGCTCCGCCGCCACCAGAGACCCTAATACCCCCCCAGGCTACCGTTATTTAATCTTGGGCGACCTCGATGAGACATGTTCGCCATTGTGGGAGTTATGGTACGATGCCCGTTTCCTTATATCATTGGAGGAACTGAAAGGTTTAATGAAGTTTCCCGTAATATACGGCCTGAGGTAAACTTATTTTCGGAAACTTAACAAGTTCGGTATCGATTATTCATCCGCTGTAGGAAGTTGTTGCAACGCTCCGCAAAACGTCTAGTTTTGATAAAGGAGGAAAATATCCGTATGATGTTGGTACAAAAAAACTACTCCTACCAGAAATGAGATTCATTTGTCGGGAGTGACCATACCATTGAAGTCATCTATTTCGATGCTTGGCATTACTGTCGGCAGTAACCTTTCTTGGGAGAATCACGTGAGATCCATTGCTAAAAGTGCATCCCAAAAACTTGGTTTTCTGTTTCGTGCCAGGAGCTATTTCACCTCAGGTCAGCTGCTTATGATCTATAAGGCACAGATTCGACCTGTCCTGGAATACTGTTCCCATGTTTGGAGTGCTGCACCTAAACACACCCTAAAACTCTTGGATTCCGTACAAAAAAGGGCAATTCGTCTCGTCGGTGATGCCTCGCTTACAAGCTCGCTCACTTCTCTGGAACACCGTAGAAAACTGGGCGATCTGTCTCTATTTTATAGATATTTCCATGGGCGATGCTCTTCTGAATTATCAGCAATCGTTCCCCCTCTGGCAGTCTCTTCCAGACTAACCCGTCAAGTTAAGTCTTCACACCCCTTCGTGGTAACTTTGGAGACCTGCAGAACATCTCTCTTCAAAGACTCGTTCATCCAACGAACAGCGAGGATTTGGAACACATTGCCTAGGGAGGTGTTCCCCGAGGCATATAACCTCCAGAAAATCAAGAAGAACACCAATTCCTACCTGCTTGCCCTTGGTTCTCACGATGTTTTCTGAACATTACAGGACATTCCTTTTCGTGAAAACCACAACATAAAAAAATATACTGTTATTCAATAACAGTAAATATAAAGAATTAACTTTTTTGCAGCAACCATTTCAATTGAGCCGGTCCAGCAAGAATCAACTCGGCAATTTTTTGCGGGAAGCTCTGAGAACAACCGACTGGGAAACAGGTGGATACAAAATTTCTGTTAACAAGATTGCTGTTCGTTAGTTGATAGTACCCTAAATTGTATTTACCTACTTCCTTTTTCGGAATTAGTTTCGTGATGCTGCAAGGAACATATGGGAACGGTGCAAACACTTTAATTGGATTTCGCTATTCGAGATCTCGAATTTCTTAATTCATCCGACCAGAAGGATTCCGTTCAAGAATGTGCATTCTTCAGTTGCACAACAGGACAAAATGGTATAAAGATAAAATCAAAAAACAGTTCATTGTTCTTTTTTTTCAACGCTTCGCACGATAACTAAGACGCACCTTACCTAAACCTACGAGGATGTATTCATATCTAGTTAAACTAGACCAGTTCCATGGATAAACATAATATTGCGATACCATATCAACGAACAATAACTTCGACGTCAAAAAAAGTAAACAAGAGTTACGCAATAAATTTAAAAAAAAGATGTCCACCGAAATTGTAAAAATCGAAAAATTGGAGTATCGAGCCATCATCAAGTACCTGTATTTAAAAGGGTTAAGAGGTAAGCAGATTTACGAAAATATGCTTAATACGCTTGGTGATCAATGTCCTTCGTATGCGACCGTGAAAAATTGGACTGCAAGCTTCAAAAGAGGTAAATTTTCCATTGAAGATGATGACCGATCGGGAAGGCCAGTTTCTGTGTCAGTCTCCGAAAATATCGATGCAGTTCATGACATGATTTTATCAGACCGTCGAATTGGGCTAAAACGGATATCTGAAGCACTGAAGACTTCATACGAACGCGTTCATCATATAGTTCACGTCAATTTGGACATGAGAAAAATTTCTGCAAAATGGATCCCAAAATGTTTGAATGTTCACCAAAAGCGTGCAAGGGTAGAAGCATCGCGTTCGATCTGTGCTCGATTTGAAAACGATGTAGACTTCTTAAACCGAATTCTTACTATGGATGAGACTTGGGTACATTTCTACGATCCTGAAACGAAGCAACAATCGATGGAATGGCGACACTCTGGTTCTCCAAGACCTAAGAAGTTTCATGTCCAAAAATCTGCTGGAAAAGTTCTTGCTTCAGTTTTTTGGGATTGCCATGGAGTAATCATGATTGATTTTTTAGGATAAGGGTAGAACAATAACTGGAGATTACTATTCGATATTACTGACCACTCTACGGGAAGAAATTGAAGAGAACAGACGCGGAAAGCTATCCAAAGGTATTCTGTTTTTACAGGACAACGCCCCAGTACACAAATCTCATGTTGCCATGCAAAACATTCGTGATTTAGGGTTAGAATTACTAGAACACCCCCCTTATTCATCAGATTTGGCTCCGTCCGACTATTATCTCTTTCCTCAACCAAAAAAAAGTTCAAAAGGTCGTAAATTTTCTTCCAACGAGGAAGTAATACAAGCTGTGGAGGACTGGTTTGCAAAGCAAGGAGAACAATTTTTTTAGGAGGTCTAGAGACGTTGCAGGTTCGCTGTAATAAATGTATTCAATTAAGAGGAGAATAATATGTTGAGTACTAAAATATTTTGACATTGAAATTTTGTTTGTTCGAGCGAAAATATCACAATATCTTCGCTGAATAAAGTGTATTCCAATCTTAAGTACTAAGTGTAATAGAAGATTCAAACTGATGTACTCCTGCCATTTTAAATAGAATTCTCGTCCTTTCATCCGAATCCTTGACGAATTCCATGTACCGAAGGCATTCTTCGCTCAAATTTCCATGACTGAGAGAGTGTCGCTTGTTCTCAGTGAACCCAGAGGAATTAATGAAGGGTGTTGAAAGCCTGCCGATTGTTCGGATGTTAGGTGCTGGTGAGGGTTAATTATGTTTATCGTCGGTTCCTCGAGTGTGTTCTCGGTAAGTTGAGTCACTTGATGAATCAAAACTAGGTAAAGTTCAATTCCAACTTCCCAGGAATGACTTTGTCTCCCAATATGACAAAGAAGTGATTTGATTAAAGTAATCGAATCAAATGTAAAGAATATTTAAAAGATCCATACACCATCAAAATCCGTCACTAAAAATGTGTATTTTCTATAAGCGAAGAACTTGTCAGCAGTGTTCGTTTGACGATTTTCCTCACTCTGTTTGTTCATGGGTAGTCGAGGTCTATTTCACAATCTATTGCTTGATATGGGAAAAAAATGTTTCGTATTTTGAACGATTAGTAGAAGATGACAAACACGGTTCCTGCCTTAGGAAACGGATGAAACTTTCTCAACAGCAGCAGTATCATTAGCAGAAGAATAAAACAAATAGGAGACCATGTACCCTGTCCAGATAAAGGAGTCAAGGAGGAATTCTGACAAGACATGCGGAAACGTGAGCACTCGAACCTAAAATTGACGTCAAGTTATCTTCTGAGGACCTTTATAACCCTTGGAACGTCCTTTCAACGAAATCAAATATTGAGGGGCTTTCAACTGAAACAACTCACAAGCGGTTAAGTACCCCAGAATTGTTCCGCGACCAGTGGGTGACCGATCGAATTAGGAGAATCGTAAATTTCGGGTATCCCAATTTTATCAGCACCACGATAACGTCTCTACGTGCAAGGTCGATCAATTTTCATTACACGCTTGGGCGCGCGAAAGAAACTGTAGGACAATTATTTCCTTCGTTCTGGAGAGGAGCACGTGGAACATAATTGAATGTAACGGAAGAGGAGTGATGGAGGGTGGCTTTTATGGCCGCGACAAAATGTATGGCGGAGGACACCAATTTTTTCCTGTTGAGAAATAAAAAATACCAGAGATGATTTCAGCCTTCGCCATGGCACTCTCTTCGAATAGAGTGAATAGGGTGAGTCTTTGACTTGTGCATATATTTTAACTGTAGATTCTTGAGGTCAAAAGAAACCTTTTTTTCATTTTCCATTTTTCCGAATTCGGCTCTGTTGAAAAGAATAGCCATTTGAAAAAAAAATTGGGCTGACTACGCCTCTGAAATGATCTTCTGGAATTGATGCAAAGTTCATATTTCTCGATAGAAATTGAGTTTATACATTTAGGGAATACTCAAGTACTAACCTTATTGGAATAAAAATGTTGCAAACACGATAATTTCAACAAAAACTGTTAGTTTCATCGGATTATATCTGCAACTATAAAGCCACATTTCTCACACCAAAATGAGTTCCTTTTTCGATTTTTCTGCAGATTAGTTTGTAAACACTAATAACTTGTTCATATTCTCCTCGAAAGTCCCAAACAGTATCATTAAAAAAGACTTTTCATTCAGATCATCAGAATTTATAATTAAACAACCTAACCTAATCAATTTTGTATCGATTCTGCGAATGTTTCCACAGAAATTTCAAGAAGATGTTGTCAGCTTGCTGATATTTTCATTGAGGTTAAGGATTTGTTATGAAACATAGTATGAATCACGATACACTTGTGTACCGTGGTATAAATATCTATGAATTCTGCCGTTTCCATCATAAATCGAGTTTGCCGCCAAATTTTACCACGCATGCGTAGAGCGAAAACCGGAAGATTGGTTATGTGGAGACCAACTATAAACAATAACAAACCAGAGTCTCTGAACAAACTGTAAACATCATGTGAAGTTCTGAATACATTCAGTGAATTATTGTTATAATGTGATTATTATGTGAAGTGAATTAATATAATATTAACCGTGTCGAGGTTATAAAATTCCAAGAGGATATTGTTTAGATAGGAACATCGACACAGATTACAAGGTATCATTTTATTTTTCATTAATTTCAATTTAATAAGTAGTTTGTATCGAGATTCATCATTCATATCCGAATTTTGTATTATTCATCGACATTTAACTTCAATATGGACCGGTAACTATGAATTTTCAATAGAAACTGTGCGTGTTAAATCCTCCTTGGTGTTCAATTTTATCTCCCACATTTGTGGGATTTTATTATTGAAAAATCTCGACAAAGTTGATAAATATTGTGACAACATTGTAAACTCGTTTAAAGACCAGAGAAGGAATAATATTCGATGATATTTAATTCAGAGACGCATTCGTCAAATTTCTCCGGGTAAAATTGGAAATAACTCGAAAACGACGCGTTTTATTGAAGAAAAAATAAGAATAATTTTAGTTTCTTAAATGATTGATTCTTTCGAAAATATGAACCGTTTATCTTTTCAAAGCGGTTTTATGGTGTTTTAGCGTGTGTATTGATGAGTCGACTACCCTGTAACTTTTATACTAGTAGAGATATTGAATAGGTTTTGATTGAGGAATATGCACTATATAGAGTAAAAACTCAACCAAAATTCAGTTCATTCGAAATAACGGTTTCGAAGATATAAACAGAAAAGTGTTTTTTTAATGGATTTTCGACACCCTGTATCTTCGAAACCAAACCGAATTTTGAAAAATGGAATAGGAAAAAAGTGTTTCGTTTGATGAGAGGAATCTACAGTTAAAATTTATGTACAAGTCAAAGAATCACCCTGTATGTACAAGTCGAAGACTCACCCTTTATACGGAATTTTCTCTGAGGGACGGTGATATTCATCGGACCCAATTCATGTGTAAACCTACCTCTGGCTCGAACACATTCCCCGAAATTACTTTCCGAACGCTCGCAAACTCAGGATACATTAGAAGGAAAATAAGCACAAGAGTTACAGAATGCCGATGTAGGCCAAACTTGACCTGCGCGCTGGCGGGTTTCTCGTCGCATCGCCAACATGATCTGATTTTGACATTGACACTTCGACCGCTTTGTTTATCTTTCGTCGGTCGGAAACGAAAGTAAGGATTATAAATATTTCTGAACTCTGAAATATCACCAGAAATGAATCAATCCGTTTATTGATCACTGAGGTCTTGGAAGAATTAAATTAAGAAAGTCACGTTATAAATCGTGAGCATTATTTATTGATAGTTCCAATTTTTCTGAATGTGAGAACCGATAACTGAAAATCATTTCTCAGCAGGCATTCTACAATGGTATACCTCCAAGCATTATTTTTGCTCCTTTCAAATCAGACAATAGAATTTTATATAAATGGATTATGATCAAATTGCCTTATTAAAATCTACCAGTAATAAAAGTATTCAAAATCAGAAATCTATTTAAATTCTCTCGAGAATTGGATCCAGAATTCGGTGAGGGTTTTTATGTAATTCGGGCACATGAATATTTGAACTGTAGGATATAAAATTTTAACATTAACACTGTTCAATTAAATATGACTGAAAGTACTGCATATTATTGAAAAATATAACAAATTGCCTGTGTTGAATCTCTTATCTACTTTCTATTAGAGCCTCCAATTTCATTCATTGAATTGTCATTATATTCTACATATTGACATAACAAAATATATGATTATATCTTAATCTGAATAATAACAAAGGAGCGGTGGTATATATTTATTCAATCAATTCAGCACATTATCTCATACATATCACTTCTATTGCTACATTATTCTTCCTGAAGCTATGAAATTATTGTAGGGTGACAAAATTCAATCATTACTACACCGAAATCTGCAAAGGAGTTCTTCGAAAGCATAATTACTTATGGATTTGAATGCCATTATGACCTACATGAATGCTTTGTGAAACTCTATACCACAAGCAAAGTGAATATTTACATACTAATTACATGTTACCTACAATTCTCAAATATTAACTTTTGCTATTTAAAATAAGGTTCAATCACTGAATTTGTCACCATTGTGCATTTTTGTCTACTTGTGTACAAATTTAAGTCCACTGTATAAATTCTAGCCATTCCATTAATCAAGCCAATATCAATCTAACAGGTAGTAGGATATATTCATTGTGGAATATAATATTAGCCCACCTTTTTCATGAACGGTTTCTAAAACTCTACACGAAATATACCATGCGAAAGTAAATATCAATTATCTTGCGTCAAACGTTTGGAACTAAGTTCATCATAGTGACCCACATTAGTTTCAATATTCAACTGAATATATCGAGAGAGTTCGTTACAGCTGACCCCATCTCCCTTCCTTCAACCTCTGGTCCTCCCATTATTTGAATGTCAATCCTAAAATTGAAGTAAATTTACTAATAAAACACTAACATGCTATATTAACAGTGAACAGTAACCACCAGAAGTACTAAATTTCACCGACATTCTTGAGTTGATGGACATAATCCATATATTTTTATACCTCGATCTTTCATGCTACGTTGATTACATTGACTCGTAGATAAATTATGTTCAAGTAAAATCAGCTGACATAACTCATAACATTAATAAACCAACCTGTAGTATTACTTCTTGTTCCTTACAAAAATTATGAGTGCATTTTTCTCAAATGGATGAATAATTCTTCATGAGAGCCAAAAGATATTTAGTCCTGTACAGGGCAAAGTGGGCACTTCAAATGAATAGAATGATATTTTTGATCAAATGGTACAGGTTCTTCATGATGAATTTTTCTCATATGCCGATTTCTTGTTGATTATCTTTAAAAATGCTCTTGGCATACGAGATACAGCAAACTTTCACTGAAAATTAATAATCAAAATGAAACCAAGTATAAATTTTTACTGATTAATGATATACTCACTCAACTTCGTCCATGCCTATTGCTTATTATAAAACAGAACTCCTTGTCAATATGATGCAGCAATTAAAATTGCTATTTGTAATAAAATTGAATTGAAATTCTGATGAGCAGAAATGAGAAAACAATAGTCTAATTTTTGCGTGTTACCGTGTTACAAACGGTTATAAACGGTTACGAGATTTTTATCTTTTTTGTATTTTTTCATGAGCGGTAATAGAGGGGAAGGTATTATAACGTAATAAGGCTACGTCAAAATACCTTTCCCTTTATTACCGTTCCCGAAAAAATACAAAAAATATCAGAAACTCGTAACCGATTGTAACACGGTAACACGCAAAAATTGGACTAATGAAAATTTCTCAAACGTCAAAACAAATCATGGAAATAGAGAGAAGCACATTTGACGATTTTACATTAGACAAGGAAAGAGAACCGTGATGTCATGTGCAGATATTCCGTACTGTGATTGGTCAGAAATTCGGCACCGTTGTATCCTGGATCGACAGAAGTTGCAGTTGCCGGTTGCCGCTTCGGAGATTGCCGAACCGATACGAAATTTCCCGAAAGAATTTTCCTTCTAATGTATCCTCGCAAACTCGAGCTCAACCTCGGAGAATCTCAATTCCTGTTTATCCCCATATTCCGGTTTTAATTTCTCCCGGCCACATCTCAATATAGGGTCCTCCATTTGCGGCACGCCATTATTAAAACATAAACCTAATGGTAGGTGTCTTACGCCGACGGCGGTGTGTATTAAAACCGCCTTTCCTCGGTATAATACCGAAATGTTCGGCTCGCAATGCATGTAAGTGTTTTATAAGTGGGGGGTGGACGCCGCACGTCCGGGGGTGGAAGGCGGAGAAGCGCCAGATGTTCTTGGCCGAGGGTTAAGTGCGGAGTCCGGGGTCGGTCAACAATTCCTGCTTTCACAAACATTAAAATTGTTAATCATTCCCCGAGCGGGTACTAAACGCCATTTCTGGATTATTTAGGGTTATGTTGCGGATGCATCGCACCCTTATGAATCAGACGATGCAACTCGGTTACGGTACGGAACCGATATTCGTGCTCTCGCCGAATGTTGTCCCGAATTAGTTCTGTCGCATGGTATTCTCGTCCTTGGAGGATTGTTATTGAACGCCAACTCCGGTATACCCACGAAGATTTACGATTATTCCAATGCACAACAAAAGGCCATAATTTATCTCGGATTTGTGCTTATTTGTTGGATGCGCACATTATGAAATTGTCAACATTGAATCTGACTCTGAAATGTTAAATAACAATTCTACTCTACTACTATAGTAGGAATACCCTTACTACCTTCATAATGCCATCCTCTGTAGGCATAAGTTGATAAATTCTTTAGAGAGTCCGTAATATCCAAGGAAGCTTGGATTCTCTTTCAGATATCAAACACTCTTTTGGATCACTTCACAGGGAAATATTTTAATTGATTCACTCATTTGTAACCAATTTGTCACAATTGCAATTTCATTAAAAAAACAGCGGGAACTTGATTGCGCATTTTACTAACGTCAACTAACATCAATTAAAAATTTTACAATCACTCTGTTGAATCGAGTTATCGTAGGTCATTGTAACGTGTTTTGTTGTAGTATTGTATGTACCGCGGGTTTATTTAAACTTAACAATATTCACAATCAACAAATACATTTACGATGATGTGTGATATCTAGTTAGCCTAGACCAGTTCCGTGCATAAACAAAATATTATGATACCATATCAACGAACAATAACTTATTAGAAGTGTCAGTGTAGAGTTCGACGTCACAAAAGTAAACCAGAGTTATGCAATGAATTAAAAAAAAAAAAGATGTCCACCGAAATTGTGAAAATCAAAAACTTGGAGTATCGAGCCATCATCAAGTACCTGTATTTAAAAGGGTTAAGAGGTAAGCAGATTTACGAAGATATGCTTAATACCCTTGAGCATCAATGACCTTCGTATGCGACCGTGAAAAATTGGACTGCAAGCTTCGAAAGAGGTAAATTTTCCATTGATGATGACCGATTGGGAAGGCCAGTTTCTGTGTTAGTCCTCGAAAATATCGATGCAGTTTATGACATGATTTTATCAGACCGTCGAATTGGGCTAAAACGGATATCTGAAGCACTGAAGATTTCATACGGACGCGTTCATCATATAGTTCACGTCAATTTGGACATGAGAAAAATTTCTGCAAAATGGATCCCCAAATGTTTGAATGTTGACCAAAAGCGTGCAAGGGTAGAAGCATCGCGTTCGATCTGTGCTCGATTTCAAAACGACGTAGACTTCTTAAACCGAATTGTTACTATGGATGAAACTTGGGTACATTTATACGATCCAGAAACAAAGCAACAATCGATGGAATGGCGACACTCTGGTTCTCCAAGACTTAAGAAGTTTCGTGTCCAAAAATCTGCTGGAAAAATTTTTGCTCAGTTTTTTGGGATTGCCATGGAGTATTCATGATTGATTTTTTGGATATAAGGGTAGAACAATAACTGGAGATTACAATTCGACATCAATGACCACTCTACGGGAAAAAATTAAAGAGAAAAGACGCGGAAAGCTATCCAAAGGTGTTTTGTTTTTACAGGATAACGCCCCAGTACACAAATCTCATGTTGCCCTGCAAAAAAATCGTGATTTGGGGTTAGAATTACTAGAACACCCCCCATATTCACAAGATTTGGCTCCGTCCGACTATCATCTCTTTCCTCAACTGAAAAAAAGTTTAAAAGGTCGTAAATTTTCTTCCAACGAGGAGGTAATAAAAGCTGTGGAGGACAGGTTTGCAGAGCAAGAAGAAACATTGTTTTTGAAAGGTCTAGAGACGTTGCAGGTTCGCTGTAATAAACGTATTCAATAAAGAGAAGAATATGTTGAGTAATAACATATTTTGACATTTAAATTTCCGTTGGTTCTATAGTAGGATAATATTTTTTCAATATACCCTCGTAGTTATAGTTATAGTGAAAAGGGGTTACAGTTCACTGCGACCTTAAGGTCTATTGTGCCCCCTAACAGAGCTGTTTTCATCGCGCCTCCTACAGCTCGCCCTCCAGTTCCAGAGATTTGATGAAATCCATTATCTGGAACGGCTTCAAGGAGGATAACTCCCCACTTCTAAAAGTTTCTTGTCCAAAGCTTTCTTTCCTTTGGCTTGCAATGGCATAGCATTCCGTAACCAGGTGAATAGGAGTTTCTTCCTCCTCCCCACAGAATCTACACTCATCAGTGTCCGATAAACCCATTCTCAACAGATGCTTCTTCAGGCGACAATGTCCTGTGAGAAAGCCAGTGAGTGAGTGAAGTTGGTTTTAACTGAGATCCAGATATTTTTTGGATCTAGCAGTTTCAAAGTTCCAGAGGAACTTTTTGGAGTGATCCATCCCTGGGAGATTCCGCCAGAGTTTTTCCCTTTCAGTTCTGTCCTTCCACCTCAACTTCTTCTTATAGTTGCATTTTCCTATACCAAAGAAGGGTTCTGGGCCAGTGAGTGGCGATTGTGCGCTCTTTCTGGCCAGTGTATTGGCATCTTCGTTTCCTACGATTCCCGAATGACCGGGAACCCAGATTAAAAAGACCTTATTCTTCTTGCCTACCTCATTGAGTTTGTTTCGGCACTCCGAAATCAGCTTTGAGTCAATGACGTAGGAGCTCAGTGCTTTAATAGCAGCTTGACTATCTGTATGAATTTCTTTCTAGATTTATATCTAGACATCTGTTGATGGCAAGTATTTCCGTTTGAAGGACGCTTGTACAGGGGCTCAACGATAGTGCACACTTGGTGTTTGTCTCGTAAATGCCAGCGCCAGCTCCTGTAGCGGTTTTGGAACCGTCTGTATACCATTTTATTGTATTTCCTTCGAGATTATAGTTGGTGTATTCCCTTTCGCAATCCTCTCTTTTACTTAGCTTGTACTGAAGTACCCTCGTAACACTCGTCGCTAAAAAATTCCACGAATAACGCGGACAAACAGACACAATATTTTCCGTAAGGGCCGTACGCAATCGCGATTTTCGAAATTGGCCTCGGCCTCCCCCGCCCGGAAACAACTCATAAATAACCCGCAGAACGTTCAAAGCTTCCCTGCAGCTTCGATCCGATGCACTTTTCCCCGTCACGAAATCCCCGGAAAGCGGGTACATTTCCATCGGGAGAGACCGAACTCAACCCGTCCGTAACGACAGGTTTAAATAGCCGCAGCGGCGGTCCGGTCGTGTCCAACACGCCCAACTACTTAAGACCGGAGCTTCCTCTTTTTTATGTGGCTTCTGCAGACACATTAGTGCTCCTTGAACGTTTCAATCGCCCGGGTAGATGTGGCCTTTTAAGTTATGGCCCCGTCGTACCACCCTTTGAAATAATTTCCAGCTCTTACCCTGGACGCCGCTTTTTTTCTTCCTCCTCCTCTTCCCGCTCCTACGTCTCACGCGAAATACGGCGATGCCGGACGGACGAAAGTTTTTTATTCGCCGACCTCCCGATCGGAAATACAGGCCAACTTGAAATATCCCTCTAGGTAGGAAAATAGCGCAACTAAACTGCTCGCCAAAAGTGATTTTCTGATTTTTCTCGCAAAGGTCAAATTTTTCCGATTTTCCATCAACCATATTAAAAAAACAATTAGTCTCAGAAAAAATCTGTTGGGATTTTCTAGATCTACGGCATCGAATTAATGAATGGTGAAAATTTCGTATCGATAGGCGAGATTCGAATTTTCACGAAAAATCCTAAACTAAGGTATGGAAAAATTTCGATTTTTCGAAAAAAAAATCAGATCTTCCGTGAGGAAAACAGTTTTTGATTTACAAACGATGAAAAATCGGAAAATTTGGACCTTCGCGAAAAAAATCTGAAAATCTTAACTGTTCGACTCTGGCGTTTTTCCAAGCGCGCAATTTTTTCCCCGCCATACTGCCCAGACTTTGCCCTTTCGGATCCTACTAATATAGTATAAATTATTATACAGGGTGAGTCTTTGACTTGTACATATATTTTAACTGTAGATTCCTTTCATCAAACGAAACACTTTTTTCCCATACCATTTTTCAAAATTCGGTTTCATTTGGAAGATACAGGGTGTCAAAAATCCATGAAATTAACACTTCTCTTTCCATATATTCGGAACCGATATTTCGAATGAACTGAATTTTGATTGATTCTTTACTCTTTTAATGGTGCATATTCCTCAATCGAAACTTATTGGCTGTTACTGATATTATTGGAAATAAAGACTATTATTATTATTATTCAATATCTCTCCTAGTATAAAAGTTACAGGGTGGTCGACTCATAAATTCATGCAAAAATACTATCAAATCACTTGAAAAGGATAAACGGTTCATATTTTCGAAAGAATCAACCATTTTAGAGAATAAATGCATTCCTATATTTTTTCAATAAAACGCGTCGTTTTCGAGTTATTCCTAAATTTATACGAAGAAATTTGAGGAAAAAATCATGAATTTCATAAAAAATCTGAATGCTTCCCTGGATTTAATATCATCGAATATTGTTTCTTCTCTGGTCTCTTAACAAATTAACAATGTTGTCAATGTTTATCAACTTCGTCAAGACTAAAATCTCTATGACTGAAAAACGTTCGATGTGATAATTGAATTCCGAGAAGCATGAAATTACAGTTTATAAGCACAGTTTCTATTGAAAATTGATTGATACCCGTCCTTCAGGAAAATATCTATCTTCTTAACAATATCCTCTTGGAATTTTTAATCGACCCTAAGACACTGTCTTCACATCACAATCATCACCTGTTTGCTCTATTCTCTGCAAGTAAACAAATAAATAAATCGAATCCATGTAGAAAGGTTATCGCGTTCAAGCGTCGTTCATTGTATCACAGACTGGCCTGTGATGAGACTCTGGAGACACAGAACAACGGCTTGTCTTGCGTGGCGGCTACATCGCACTCGCTGACTCGCAGCCGGCAGCGCACCGCGACTGAAATTTAGATCGTAGCGCTATATCGGCGAGAATCAGAACTACTCGTTTGGCATTTCCAAAGAGCAATGCGTAGAAGCCTTTAGCGAAAAGTAAACAAAACTAGTGCCTCTGCGATAGTTCTTCCGTTAATGATAGGGGATGACTGCTTTCTTGAGTTCGCCTATACCATTGTTGAAGAGAAAATCGGAAATCTGGCATCGTCTTCTCTAGAGTTCTGTGTAATATCACAGAGAAGATGGATTAGTTTAGGTCATTGACCTCGAATCATATGACTTTGATTAATGGAGTTAGGATAGGTTAGTGAGAAACCAATTTTCGTTTCAGGATATCGAGGAAAATATGAACAAATTATTAGTGTTTACATGTTTACAAACTAATCTTCAGGAAAATCGAAGAAGGTACTTATTTTGGTGGGATGAATATGGTTTTTCAATTGCAGAAATAATCGGACAGATGTTTTCGTTAGGAAATATCGTGTTTGTTACATTCTTATTCAAATAAGGTTAGTGCTTGAGTATTTTCTAAATGTATCACCTCAATTTCAATCGAAAAATATGAACTTTGAGGTGTTTGCAGAGAATTGTTTCAGGTGCGTATTAGGCCCAACTTTTTTTTCAAATGGCTATATCTCTTTAACAGAGCCGAATTCGGAAAAAATGGAAAATGAAGAAAAGGTTTCTTTAGGCCTCAAGAATCTACAGTTGAAATCTATGTACAAGTCAAAGACTCACCCTGTATAGTTTTGTCTTTTACCTAGTTTGGTATATGGTATCATTCGTCAATTTGGGTATCTAGGTTAGGATTACTTCAGAAAAATTTATTATGTATTAACGTTTTGGCGCCTTCTTCAGTATACATACAATTTGAAAATTACATTTGAAAACAAACATAATATATCAATATAGTAAAATCAAGGTTATGTAAACATTTCAGTATCTGTTTTCGTTGCCGTCTTGATTTCGTCTGGTGGGTATTGTCCTGTCATATATGTAATTATTTCAAACGTCAACCGAGTCTTGTCTTCTTCTTTTATTTATGGTCTACGCAATATTGACTTGGAAATTTTGTGTCTTGTTTGTCATTTACTACATTTTCATTGTTCACTTGTATGGAAATCATTAACAATATTTCTCTCAGTTTTTGTTGGGATTCGATTCCTAGGATTATTGTGTCTTAAACTCATGTTTGTTGGTTTTCTTATGTTCATTGAGTGCTGTGGTTGCATTTTTCCTATATTTGTGTGCGTTTAGTCTGTCTTTTAGTCTCTGTGAACCCTGTCCCATGAATTGTTTGTCACTGTCCTTGCATGGTACGCTATATGTAGGTATACGACTTGTGATTTTTTAGTTTTGGGCGTTGGAGCTTTTTAATAATTAAAATATGTCCCATCTGGTTGCAAGACCTTTACACTATTTCACGGTTGTATGGTTTCATTATATTATTCATCTTTTGTGATAGCCCTTGTATAAATGGTAATTGTATTCGTTTTGTGGTCTCTTTAGTTGGTTTCTTTGCATGTTGTGTGTTATACAGTCGGTGTGTTCTTTGTTTTATGAGTTTTTTCATTAAGTTTTCAGGGTAGCAATTATCCATCACGAGTTCTTTCACTTCTGTTATTGTTTCCTCCGGAGTATCGGTGATGTCAGAGTCAATGCTCTGTCTATGTATCCTATGACTGTGCTCTTCTTTTGCGAGTGATGATGTTGGGATTTGTTATCTGAGATGTGTCTGGTATTTTATTCATTTCTGTACCATTCCGTTATTAGTTCTTCACTTTTCTTTATCAGTGTCATGTCCAGGAAGTTCAAGATGTTGTTTTCTTCTTCTTCGAGTGTTAATTGTAATGATTCATTCACATTGTTGAAACGATTCAAGATTGTGTGTATTTCGGATGGTGTTGTTAATACTAGACAGTCATCTAGGTAGCGTTTGTAAAATGTTGTTCATGGTCTCTCATAATTTCTTCCTCTATCATTTCCAGTACTGACTGTGCTATTTTGTCTGATATTGGGTTACCCATCCTACTTATATGTATACTGATTTCTTAGTCCAATTCCGAAAGAATAAAGAAAAGAAAAGATATTCAATGAAAAGGACTTGGAATCAAATGAAACGTGAACATTCAGTTACCAACGCCTCCGACAATTTGCATCAAGAAACTCCTCATCGTTTTTCTAAAACTGAGAGGCTCAGATTGAATAAATATTTCTCCACACAGATGAAAAGGATACCAGTAATCAGTTCAAGCAATCTTCGATCCATCAAACAGCAGTTTTCGTTGTATCATCCATGACAAAAAAATACTCCTATTAACCTCTCGGACAAATAACAGTCCTCTAGTTCTGTATTCATTCTGTTACGAACAAAGCAAGGCTAGAGTGATGAAATGACGGTTTTGCTAGAAGCAAGGAGTTCGACAAGTCAGGTTCTCCCAATATTTACGCACATGAACGGGTCTATGCCACCATACAAGGGTGAATCATATCCAACAAAGCATGGAGAATGCGAAAAGGCAATCATCCCCCAAGAATCGGATACGCGCGAGCGTGAGATCGAAAGTAAACAAATAAAATTACTCGCGCATACCAATAAGCCAACAGAATGATGAGATGCAATGTTGGCGCTCCATTCAAACATATGGACAGTAATCACACTGATCAGATTATAGAGTTGAACCGTTTAGAATCTGCTAAAAGGCGTCACTCACCACAATTTAAGATGACGATTAGTTATTAAGTTGTAAATTCGGCCGTGTAGTTTCTGGCTGGAACTTGTGATATCCGCCCCATTTCCCGTGGTTTGAAGGAAGTTACCTTGAAGATGATATCACGTGGATAAGTCCCTATTGACCCTTTCCACAAGGCGTTAAGCGCCCCCGAAAGCAATGCACAGGGGCAATTACTCAATTCTGAATGTCTGTCGGCAGCTGTATGTACTTTGTACGTGATTCTTTTCAAAGCACTCGAATCTTTGAGTTAATTTTGCCATCTATTCGACACAGCAGAGTGACCGAACGGGACAATTTTTCGCGATACCCCGTTCGAACACAATCAAAAACCGTTCGGTACACAACAAATATGGGAAAACGCGGCAATTTCTGTCCGACAAAAAACGCTGTCGCCCGGCCTTTTCGAAATGGCCCAAATTGAAAACCTCTGTAGTGTTTGTGGAAAACATTTTCCAGATTGAAAACAAACGTCCAACAGTTACGGAGAACTATTTTATCGCGCAGATTTCAGCGCCGGATAATTTGATATGGGATTGTTGGAAAACATCGCATCCCTCGCTGTATTATCGGCGTCATATTTTTGTCTCCATACGCTTTCACGTGTATGTCGCGCAATCGAGCCTCGCAAGTTTGGGGGCGAAAGGTATTGTTTCGTAATTTGCATATTTTCAATTTCGTTCAAGTTGAGTATGTCGTTCGCACTTTGTCCTTACATCGAAGCCGAAGCGGAATCATTTTTTCGGTGCCTTTCATCAATCCGGCCCGATAACTACGGAATTCGCGATACATGACTCTGGGCACAGAGTTTTATGATTAATAATTTTAGTTAATTGATCACCGTAAAATCTACGATCTCTTCAACAAATAGTATCAGATGAAATAAGGAAACATGACGATTATTAGCAGAGGAACTACATGGATCCTCGACCCTATGATTCCCTGGTGGGTTGAAGAACTTACTGATCAAACAATTCTAATGTAAGCTTAGGAAAATGTTATCTTCCAGAGTTTTTTATTCCATTGAAGAATTTTATAGGATGACGTTGAGTAACGCTGATTTTGTGTAAATGTTTCAATATAAATATGAATTTTTTGTATCTTGTTGATCTTGTCAACTTTTTATTTCATTTTAATGTGAACATTATAAATTTTGTTATCTTATGTGACCTCTGAAAGCAATGTTTGTTGTGAAAATCACCAATAAAGTCTTTCCCTCTTTCTCTATGTTCGTCGTTTCAATTAAAGCGAATCGCAATTCAGGAAGGCAACGACTCTACAACCGAAAATTAAATGTACGAGGATATATTGAAAAATTCTTAGCGTACTATAGAACCAAACAAAATTTCAATGTCAAAATATTTTATTACTCAACATATTCTCCTCTTAATTGAATACATTTATTACAGCGAACCTGCAACGTCTCTAGACCTTTTGAAAAAAATGTTTCTTCTTGCTCTGCAAACCAGTCCTCCACAGCTTTTATTACCACCTCGTTGAAAGAAAATTTACGACCTTTTAAACTTTTTTTCAGTTTAGGAAAGAGATAATAGTCGGACGGAGCCAAATCTGGTGAATAAGGGGGGTGTTCTAGTAATTCTAACCCTAAATCACGAATTTTTTGCATGGCAACATGAGATTTGTGTACTGGGGCGTTGTCCTGTAAAAACAAAACACCTCTGGATAGCTTTCCGCGTCTTTTCTCTTCAATTTTCTCCCGTAGAGTGGTCAGTAATGTCGAATAGTAATCTCCAGTTATTGTTCTACCCTTATCCAAAAAATCCATCATGATTACTCCATGGCAATCCCAAAAAACTGAAGCAAGAATTTTTGCAGCAGATTTTTTGACACGAAACTTCTTAGGTCATGGAAAACCAGAGTGTCGTCATTCCATCGATTGTTGCTTGGTTTCTGCATCGTAGAAATGTACCCAAGTCCCATCCATAGTAACAATTCGGTTTAAGAAGTCTACATCGTTTTCAAATCGAGCACAGATCGAACGCGATGCTTCTACTCTTGCACGCTCTTGGTGAACATTCAAACATTTGGGGATCAATTTTGCAGGAATTTTTCTCATATCCAAATCGACGTGAACTATATGATGAACGCGTTCGTATGAAATCTTCAGTGCTTCAGATATCCGTTTTAGCCCAATTCGACGGTCTGATAAAATCATGTCATGAACTGCTTCGATATTTTCGGGGACTGACACAGAAACTGACCTTCCCGATCGGTCATCATCTTCAATGGAAAATTTACCTCTTTTGAAGCTTGCAGTCCAATTTTTCACGGTCGCATACGAAGGACATTGATCACCAAGGGTATTAAGCACATCTTCGTAAATCTGCTTACCTCTCAACCCTTTTAAATACAGGTACTTGATGATGGCTCGTTACTCCAATTTTTCGATTTTTACAATTTCGGTCGACATCTTTTTTTTTAGTTTATTGTGTAACTCTGGTTTATTTTTTTGACGTCGAACTCTACACTGACACTTCTAATAAGTTATTGTTCGTTGATATGGTATCGCAATATTTTGTTTATGCATGAAACTGGTCTAGGCTAACTAGATATCAATACATCCTCGTTCAAATAAAATACTCACCCTGTACGCTTCCAATAAGCATCGAAGGCAGCAAAGTTCTCAGGTAAAAACCACAAGAACGACATCAAAGCCACTCAGCCTCTTTTCATTATCCGAAATTGAAAAAATCGACATAATCCCGACAGAAATTCCCCGAGCATACATCAAAATTTTAACCGGTAACCCCCCCGGTAGGATCGTCATGAATATGAAATGATGAAAAGTCCCTTTCTACCTTTCCTTTCACTGCGAGAGAGGACAAAATGGAAAGTCGGAAATCATCGGATCAGATCCGCGACCCCCCCAACTCGATAAATATTCAAATGCGAAGATTGAACGAAAATATTGAACGGATGACAATGAAAAACCGTTTCGGGTTTAAAAGCAATATCGGTTAGCAGTGGCGGATTTAATATTAAAATAGCCCAGGAAATTGTGCACCGACAATTCCCGATTCAAAACGATAATATGCAAATTGAAATATAATCCTATCAACGAACTGAAATTCGTATTTATGTATGAGGAAGGATTGTATTCGAACCGTGATCGGGTATTATTTGTGAGATTTTATCGATCGTCTATAGAGCCATGAATCGTTTGAGCAACAAAAAAATTGCTAAATTCTCCTACGGATCACATTCACTTCCGGTGTAAGAAAATTCATTATTTGAAGATTAAGGCTAGTAGGGTACCTAAGACATCTCAGGATTTTCTGAGAACTTTCATTCGAACTTGCTCAGCAAAATTCTCAATTATCTACTTTTTTTGCGAGTCTCGGCTTTGAATGCTTCGATAGTTGCAGGCTTATTGACATAAACCTATGGCTTCAGACAACCCAACAGCCAGAAGTTTAAAGGCCTTAAATCGCAAGAGCGTAGAGGCCGGTTCTGGTCACCGAATGACACGATCAGGAGCAAACTCGTCAATGTTTCATGGACGGTATGACATATAGCGCCGTCCTGCTGAAACCACATGTCGCCATGGCCAATAGCTGCCCATCGAGGCACAGGAAACTGTGTTATTATAGCACGATATCATTTGCCATTCACACTAAAATTTTTTGACAATCAGGACGCGTTGTTCTACCGTGTAATGCTCCATGTTTACTGACTCCCATCTGTCAACTTTCGATCTGTCACGCCTTAATCAATACTAATATTATAAAGAGGAAAGATTTGTACTTTTGTGGGCCGATTTCAAAAATTCTTTCACCCTCAGAAAGCCACATTATTCCTGAGTGACATAGGCTATACTTTTCACCCGAAAAAATTAAGAATACCTACTATAACTTCAATAATAACAAAAAATCAGCCATAATCAGCTATTTTCACGTGCGCTGCAAAAACCGTAAGACTTAGGTGGATACAATGTATGACGGAAATGTACCTCTCAAATAGTTCTACAAAAAAAGTCCGCGATAGCATATATCTATCTCTCAAGATTGACTTGCTATTACCTGTTTATGGTAATCAGATGTTTTCCAAAATTATGCACTATTTGGGAGTGTGTTTTTATGAATTGGGTATTGATCCTCATCCAACTAATCACGTTATTTATCCCCAGTATTTAATTTAGAACGAAATAGCCCTTCACATCATACAATTACAACGAGTACATCAAAAGATATGGCAGGTTGAAGTGTTGAAGATTAAACCACCGCGTGAAACAAATTTCTACCCGGGCGAAGCTGGGACTGTTTGTCGTGTTATATATTACTGTCAAACATGGCCTTAAATTCGAAGTGTATTCCCCGTACTTGTTGAGATATTTTTATCGAAGACAGAGAAAGGGGAAAAATTAAATTAATATCGAATAATAAAATGTGGATAAAGGCTCAATACATAGAGTTTAAACCTCAATAGAATTCATATAAATGTTTTTGTTTTTTTCCATTCCCCAATTTCTCTGTTACAGCACAAAAAATGCAAGATTGTTATACAACATTCCAATTCTTGGTAAACACAGAAGTCATTGACTTGTATTTTTAAACTGTAGATTCTTGAGGTCAGAAGAAACCTTTTTTCAAATTTAAGACTATCATTGTTAATTATCGAGAGCTATGCCGAGAAAAAGAATCCACTGCTTTACCATTTCTTATCACCAGGAAAATTGAAGAAAAAAATGTATGTATGTACAGGCTCTCATTCCGATTGAATGTACATAGCTGTTTTTCCTGTGTTTTCTTAATTTCGTGTCTCGGACGCTTCATATTGTGCCCAAGATAAGCGTGACACTTTTAGTTGGCATTTGATGACTTCCATGCGCAAGCTTTCGAGTCCTGAATGTGAAACCTTCATCTCATAGTTGAAAAGAAGTGCAATATGAGATTTCTGAATTACTCTGCTAAGTGATTCAAAAAGAGGACAGTGTTTCACGACATGGATATTCTTCTCGAATAGTTGGTGCATGGCGCGGCAGCTGAATACGAGATGCAATTTATTTGCATACACTTTGGTGCTGCATAAGCATAACACACTTAGCTGGTAAATTGATTGGGCTTGGAGTGCCTGCGCCGATAAGGCTGATGGCTCCCACATATAAATATCGAACCTACACGCCGGCAGAAAATTTCACTAAGCAATTACCCCGATAAACAGATTTTACAGCATTCGTTGATGGGGTACTGAAATTTGATTCTGCGGCATATGGGCGTATGAAAATATTCGTTGTTGTTTCGGCATGAAATTCCCTATTTGGATTATACGGCTTCAGTTTCAGTTACGATAACATTTATTTTTCATTAATAGCGTTTCCGCATTATGTTAATGGATCGTGCGGTAATGGCTGATGCGTTCGGGGTATTCCAGTCAAGTTCCATTATTGAACGGGAGCTTTATAATACGGTTTCAGTTTCATCATTTCCAGGGATATCGCTTGAATGATCTCTAATGTAGGCCACTCCTGAGGACTTTTTACGGGAAGAGTCCCCGTGTATGGCCGATCGAGACTACCTTTCGGCGTTCGGGACTCCAGGTATTTGGAAGCCGGAGTCCCGAGATGCCTGGTGAATGGCAAGTTCAAAGCGTTTGGAGAGTCTCAATAGCTTCTAAATGAGGCACAAGAAACTGTGTTTTCATAACGTTTGCCATTCACCGTTACTGCGTTTTTTGACGACAACTCCCATCTGTCAACTTTCGATCTGTCACGTCATAATCATGTGACATTACGACTGTCAAACATGGCGCACAATTCAAATATTGGAGTATCGAGCCATCATCAAGTACCTGTATTTAAAAGGGTTAAGAGGTAAGCAGATTTACGAAGATATGCTTAATACCCTTGGTGATCAATGTCCTTCGTATGCGACCGTGAAAAATTGGATGGCAAGCTTCAAAAGAGGTAAATTTTCCATAGAAGATAATAACGATCGGGAAGGCCAGTTTCTGTGTCAGTCCCCGAAAATATCGATGAAGTTCATGACATGATTTTATCAGACCGTCGAATTGGACTAAAACGGATATCTGAAGCACTGGAGATTTCATACGAACGCGTTCATCATATAGTTCACGTCATTGAACATGAGAAAAATTTCTGCAAAATGGATCCCCAAATGTTTGAATTATGAAAATAGTGCAAGGGTAGAAGCATCGCGTTCGATCTGTGCTCGATTTGAAAACGATGTAAACTTCTTAAACCGAATTGTTACTATGGATGAGACTTGGGTACATTTCTACGATCCAGAAACAAAGCAACAATCGATGAAATGGCGACACTCTGGTTCTCCAAGACCTAAGAAGTCTCGTGTCCAAAAATCTGCTGGAAAAGTGCTTGCTTCAGTTTTTGGCATTGTCATGGAGTAATCATGATTGATTTTTTGGATATAAGGGTAGAACAATAACTGGAGATTACTTTTCGACATTACTGACCACTCTACGGGAAAAAATTAAAGGGAAAAGACGCGGAAAGCTATCCCAAGTTGTTTTGTTTTCACAGGACAACGCCCCAGTACACAAATCTCATGTTGCCATGCGAAAAATTCGTGATTCAGGGTTAGAATTACTAGAACACCCCCCTTATTCACCAGATTTGGCTCCGTCCGACTATCATCTCTTTCCTCAACTGAAAAAAAATTAAAAGGTCGTAAATTTACTTCCAACGAGGAGGTAATAAAAGCTGGGGAGGACTATTTTGCAGAGCAAGAAGAAACATTTTTTTTGAGAGTTCTTGAAACGTTGCCAGTTCGCTGTAATAAATGTATTCAGTATTCAATTAAGAGGAGAATATGTTGAGTATTAAAATATTTTGATATTTAAATTTTGTTTGGTTTCATAGGCTAAGAATTTTTCAATATATCCTCGTACATCCCGGGTTCTATCCCGCCGCCGCTGCAACGAAGGGTACCGTGCAAACTGAAATGAACTAATCTATAGAACAATTAATTAATTAGACTGATTTAGTCAGGCACAGCGGCACGCGAGTTGCCTGCTAATGAAATTTAGAGTCAGAACTGCGTATCAAATTAATCAAATGTTTGCCGGGAATGGGACAATTCACTAATGCCGAACATCGCCTTCTACGGTTTCGGAGGCTAAAGCCAGATTATATCCGCATACAATCAGCGAAATGGGATGAATATTGAAACCACGGATCGGGGCCGCATCTAAGAAGACTCGGTCAGATCACCAGACGAAGTATTATATCGAATTTCCATTATTCAGTTCGAAAAAGGCTCCTGAAAAATTTCAAATTGACCACACAAACCAAATCAAGAGACCTAGGGACCTCATCATGATACTTTTCGAAGTATCATCAAGGGGCAAATGACCAAAATCAAAAGTAGAGTTCTCCTAATTTCGTCTAAAGAACCTGTAACCAAATTTTGTTGCACCCTGTATTGTTTTCTTCTTGATCGTAACCACAACGATTTAGCCCACGCATAATTCCAATTGCTCAAGACAATGAAACGCCTATGAGTATGAAAGTGATCTTATCTAGGAAAGCTCCCCAAAACTCTTGTATTCGCCCTTAAGAAACTCAAATTGATTTTCTCAATGCAGTAATGAAAGTTTTACCAAAAAATCCATAGGTAACATCGTTTTGAAGGTATTATCTCTTTTCCTTCATACAGAACTCAATCAAGAAAACTGTTTATGAAAGCAATAGAGTCTGTCTGCAGGACCAAGCCTGCAAAAATGATTTTCGAGATTTTCAAAATGGTTCACTCTGAAGATTGATATAGGCCCCGCTATCTATGCACGAAGGTTTGAACTTCGTTAGGAAATTCGAAAGTGTCCCTTGAATACCAAAGCGCCATCTCATGTTGGGAACGACCAACTGAAAATTATTGATAACCCCAAAAAGATGCCTGCATCGCTCTAAAATTGTGCCACCTATGGGAAAAAGTGCAAACCTCTCTACGCCAGCGTCATCTAACGAAAGACTGCGGCACGCAACGAATATTATCGACTAGAGAGGGCCCCTACAATTGATATGTCCAGAATATTACCACCGACCCGAAGATGGCGCCACGTTCGTACCCCGACAGTTTCCTGCAACCTGAAAAACTGTATAGTAAGGAATCTGTATGCAATGTGCACACACAACTTTTACAGCTGACCGCTAGAGGTCACCGCTATCATTATATAGTGGCGTGATGAAGGAATGGCAATAGATTTCCGGAATGCGGTACATATTGTCAATATATGGAATTTCTGTGAAGGCCACATTACCATATGGATATGCAGGAAGCAATTACTGCTGTAACGGAGTTATCATTTCAGCGAAAAATAGATGGCAAAAAAGTGTTGAAGATTCAGGAGTATTGGACATTGCAAATTATCGGAAAATTGGATTGGACTGGATGTAAAACTGACACGCAAATAGTGATTTTCAATATTGAATTATCTTACTCAGCTGTACGTAGGTTTTGTTTAGTCTTCAATGTGCTCCTAAATGAAAAAAAAAAAAGAATGAAACTTGCGGAAAGGCGAAGCTTATGCGCTCTCTCGTTATCTCAGATCGATAGAGCAAACGTTCATTTATTTCCGATTTGCTTTTCTATCACCGCAAATTCAAAGTTTCCGCAAATATCCGGAACATTTTCATTGCGATCGTCTCAAGAAAGACCGTGACCTGTTCGATTTTATGTGGCAGGGTTAACTTAGTGGCGTCGGAACTATTTGAATATTTCAGGACGGAGATCGTGAAAATCGTTCAGCATTCGGTAGCCAAGGAATTAAGGGTTGTTAGCACCCCCATTTCTTCTTTTTTTATTGATTCGAAATTCATCACAGGTCAAAGCAAAAAAGTCAATTTCTATATTTGAGGTTCTGATATCGGTATTTTGTTGGAAGAAATAAAACTGATGAGTTGCTGAGATAATATAAACTGCTCCACATGAGTTAGGGATATTGACTTGAATTGCAAAAAAATATAATTAAAATAAGATTTTTGTGAAGAAAATTCATATTAATATGATTTCAAGTTGCAAATTAATTTTAGCCTTTAGATCTGCAGCGTATACAGGGTGGTTAAGAAAAATTGAGTAAAATAACGAAATTTTATTCCCAGAGAATTCTAGGATTTTGAGACTATCAATACAATGTATGGCCTCCACGGGCATCAATAACAGCTTGACATCTTCTTTGCATACTACACACGAGGTTGTTGAACATTTCTTGAGGAATTTGGTTCCATAAACGGGGCAGAAGCTCTCTCAGATCATTTAAGGAGTCTGTGGTAGGTTGATGATTATCTTATCTTCTTTGGAGCATATCTCATGCATGTTCTATGCAATTCAAATCTGGTGAGTGCGGAGGTATTGGTAAATGTGGAATACCAAGCTCCTCGCGCGCATTCTCAGCTATGGCTGCACGGTAGGGTCCTGCGTTATCATCTAGACATTGAAAAGTTTCACCAATAGCAGCGTGAAAATTTGGCACAACATTGTCAATGACATGCTTCCTATAGTGTAAGGCGATCATATTCCCAGGACAAATGTGTAGATCTGTGCGCCCGTTGAAACATATCCTGGCCCATATCATAACACTACCCCCTCGGAATGGATGGACTTCTTGGACATAGCGACGATTACGGGGTATGCGTGGGATTGTCCATACCCTGATTCTTCGAGAATCTGAAAATCCATATCTGGATTCATCAGTAAAAAGGACACTACGCCATTGATCGTTCCAATTGATATGTTGCCTTGCACATTCCAGTCTTTGACGCTGATGGTCACGTGTTAATGGAACTCCTCTTAATGGACGTCTAGAACCTAGATTCACCTCTCTCAAACGTCGTCTGATGGTTTGGATGGAAACTTGGACCCCATCTGCATTTTGAAGAGTATTCCGTAGCATTCTACACGTAGATGTAGGGTTTCTTCTCGCCGAAACGGTGATGAAACGATCCTGAGCAGTTGTTGTTTTTCGTCGCCCACCAAGCCTTATTGGTCTTTCCAACACGGAACCTGTCTTCCCGAACCTATTCCAAAGTCGAGATATCACACTTTGGCTAACTTGGAGCCTTTCCGCTACAACAACCTGAGTTAGGCCACCCTGTAGCATTCCGATAGCCCTATTAGTCTCAGCGTTAATAAATAATAATATTCATGAAGCATATGCAAAGAACCATACTTCAGAAAAGAGGTGACCAGATTGACGAAATGTCTCATACTGATTTTTATTGGATCGATTCAAGTTGTTATTGAGTTTTAAATGATTTTACAGCGATTTTCTCGAAGATTACATACTTTTAAAAACGATTGAATACGATATCCCCAACTCTTGTGGAGCAGTTTATTCTCGTATTCGCCGACATGTATCATGTTCCGCGATATCTGCACGGCATCCGTCATATCCGCATGAATATCCCAGCGCTGACTGGCGGGAATCAAGAGTTCTTTGTCGTCTGTCCCGCCGGCCGCCAGCCAACGGTTCGCCCGCCCGCTAGATTATGCGAGACGACCAGAAAAGAGACGAGCCGTCCCGACGCGTTTCGCCAAGCGCCAAATCCTCCGCAATTCGTTCGGGATGAATTCACCTCCAAAGTTCTGTCGTACGGCATTTGGGCGACGGAAAATGGCGGTTTTGAATATCGGGTCGAACGTCGGTTGACGTAGCGGCGGGTAATGCAATCTACCCGAATTGTCCGACTTTTGAAGAATCAAATCCGAGGCGAATGTGACTGAGAGAAAGGGACATGGTTATAGGAAAATCAGAAATGATATGTATCAGACGTGGGACGTTTGTACGAACGAATTACCCGAAAAGATACCACTAAAAAATTAATAGAGTGGCCCCTTTTTAATGGGGTTGTATCGGTAACATTCAAACCATAAGAGTAAGAAGGTCGGTAAAATGGAGAAAAAGTTGCATTTATAGAAGCATTGTTAAACAGTTCAAACAAATCGAGATTATCAGGGCCGGTTATTGAGATATCATAAGAAAAGTAAATTCTGTCATTTTGATTTTTCTTTTTTCCCCACTAGATTTCAAATATTATCAAAAAATTATACAGTACTTTTTTATTCGACAGTAAATTATCCTCAAATTGACATGATCAGATTTCGTATCCAACGTTTCGTACTCTCTGGGTCACCCTCAACATAATTTTTTTCAATACGGACCTGCATATTTTATGACACTTTTCGGAATAACTTTTAAAGCTGAATTCAACGGTATATCATACAATGTCATTACTTGTTATGTTTTTTTTATCCACGGCCTACTACTTGAAAATAATACATTTAATAAACCTAGAGTTGTGTGTATGTAAGAAAAACAAGTCTATCAACGAATCAATGTTCTTATCGAAATGTATTGCACGTTGTTAATTAAACTAAAGGTAAATGTAATACAGATCCGACCAAAAGAATAAAAAAAAGGTCAAAATCACCTGAAAATCAACTTTGACTGACATTGTATGATATATCGTTGAATTCAGCGTTAAAAGTTATTTCAAGAGTGTCATAAAATATGCAGGTCCGTATTGAAAAAAAGAAAAATCCAAATGACACAATTTACTTTTCTTATGATATCTCAATGACCCTGATAATCTCGATTTGGTTGAACTGCTTGACAATGCTTCCATAAATGCAACTTTTTTCTCCATTTGACCGACCTTCTAACTCTTATGGTTTAAAAGTTACCAATATAATCCCATTAAAAAAGTGGCCACTCTGTATACTCCATACACTTTTATAATGTGGCCATGACATTCTGACACATTTCACAGTGTATATTTTGAAAAAGTAAGTGAGGTTCTACTGATTTTCCTGTCAGATAGCTACGCAGCATTGGCCTCTCTACATAGAGGTCGTTTTTTTAATTTTGTATTTATCGAAATGTTTATTTACTTTGGGAAAATAATGAATTTGAGAAAATATTATGTGAATTCAATAATTCCAAAGACCTGGCGAATGTTGAAGATACTTTTTTCTCTGTTAATACTGGTAATATTTCACGTACATAAACATGGTTGGAAGATTCAGTTATGCTATTTTCTTGTACGGAAATCAAGAATCGAATGTTGAAATTTTACTGAAAAATAATGGACAGAATAGTCCGTTACTTTGTTATTATTCATTCGAAAAAAGAATAAAAGTACTCGAATAACCCGACAGAAAAACTTCTCAACGAAGAGACGGACCTATAGAATTCCTCAATTTTAAGAATTCTCAAGAAATAAGCCTACAGAAGACATTTAAATACTATTTTGCACAACATGAAATACTCCAGTATTTATTTATTTATCGTATGGCGTAATAACACATGAATATACAAACAAGAAATAAGAAATAAATTTATAGTATGAAAATGTAGTAGTACTACGAATTCGACTAGGTGGAGCTAAAATTCTAGACTTCTAGAGCATTAACAAAAAAATTAGAAGAACAAATCCCGGTTCATAGACGACTTACTTGACAGCTACTGTCGAATTGTAGTGGACAGATGTCAAAAGTTGTAATCGTCGTATTCTTGAGAGTGAATCTACCTACAAGGTAGATCTACTTACAAGGTGAATGAACGAGAGATCTCAATAGGGACCGTTGCATGTAACCCCATTTCCCAGGAAGCCTCTTTCAAACGACGGGAAATCAGGACGATATCATCCAGCACCCATCAATGTAGCTGCATTTACAACTCAACCATCGGTCATATCGAATTGCGGTAAGTGATATTCATGACTCAATTCAGTGAACCAACCGAACGTCCATTTAAGGGGCCGATATAATCTGGTTGACGGCTACGGCACCGATTCCATGTTCAAAAAGTGCCTTTCATTTTTCCAAGTTTACGCTCTTAATTATCCACCTGAAAGCTTGATTTTTTCTTTAAATTGAAGTTAAAGGATGTCTTGAGGGCACTCCAATTTTTTCTCTTTGGAAAAAATATTTTTTCGCATGAATAAAACGACTACGGCACCGATTCTCCATTCGAAAAGTGCCTTTCATTTTTCCAAGTTTACGCCCTCAATTTTTCACCTAAAAGCTTGATTTTTTCTTTAAATTGAAGTTAAAAGATGTCTCGAGGGCACTCCAATTTCGTCTCTTTGAATGATTTATTTTTTCCCATGAAAAAATCGGGTTGAATTTGAGAGTCTATGAAAATTGACTTCATAATCGTTTTTCGGCGGTTGTTCATAAATTTTTTTCCAGAAAATTCATTGGACTACCCTCAACAAATCAATTTTCTATATTTAAAAAAACAATTCTATTTGGAAAGGCGCTCAAATAATGCAAAAAATGATGGAAATACTGAAAAGACTCCCAGAAAGTGTGAAATCGCAGAGAACAGTCTGAAATTCCAGGAGAATTCAAAAAATAGTCCAGCCTTTAGGTGAAAAATTGAGGGAGTAAACTTGGAAAAATGAAAGGCACTTTTTGAATGAAGAATCGGTGCCGTCTGCCAGAGTATAACGTCCCCTTAACTCTCAGTTAACGTTTCAGGGACTGAACCCGTCTCCGTTTGCGAAGCAACCAACATTAATTATCAAATTTTATTCAAATTGTCGGCAGATTCTCGAGTCCGATCCTCATCGTGGAACCCTTTACATACTGACGACCTTTTAAATTCTCCCGATAAGAACCGAGTCGGCTCAAAGGAAGATTCACGACCTCGTCCCGTCCCCGATCGATTTCCGCCGTGAAAAATGACCCCCTCACGCCGTCACATTTCCCGTCTTCCCGACATCGAAATGCTAATGACCGATATGACGGCGAAGAGCGGACGGGGGTGAAAAATTAGGGCGATCGCGACGTTTTTCCAGCGTAACTCTTTCCGAGCGCCGCGGCCGAGAGAACGTGCCGAAACTTTTCCTCGGGAAATTCAATTACTGTCCAATATCGGTGATGAATTTTCGCAAAGAATCTCGCTCCGCGCGCCGATTCTCTTCCGGTCTCGTTAGGTTCCGTTTCTAATTCCCGCATAAATGATTGCGTCGAGTGGAGACCTCGGTAATTTGTGGGATTTCGTTCGGAAGGAACTTTTCGGGGCCGCGTCCCCGGATTCCGTAAGGAGGCTACGAAGAGAATAACGTCGCTAGGTTCGGTTCGAAACGCCCGGACGAGGTGCTTTCAGTTGCATACGCCTTCACTTCCACTGCAGGCACCTTAAAAAATATCTGGAATGCGAGTAGAATATTCATTATTGTCCACGACTGTTGAAAACTCCCCCTTTTTCCAATTATTTTTATTCCAACGAACAGAGTGCAGTTTCAAATTGATATGACTTTCAATAGAATTCAATGAACAGAAATATTTGGGCTTTCTATTGATATATTCCCTGGTTGGCAGATTGAACTTGGAGATCAATGGATGTCATAATTCTGGATGAAACAGATGAATTATCAACACCTTATTCGATAGTCGTGAACAAACCAGGTTTCCATTACTCAGGTCAATGTTTTCGTGAAGAATATACACTCGGAAAATTTCCTAAGTAAAATTGACAGAAGCACTACTGTTGAAAGTCGAATGTATTGAAATTGTGAATCCAACAAAAAACATTTTCGATTACAAAAAAATGCTGTACCTACAATAGAGCATTCGTGTTATCCTGAATAACGTTTGTTAACACTATAAAACAAGAACTACTATGATTACAATAGAGACTTTTATCAATATATTATATGTATGTATGTATATGTATTTTAATATACATAGTTAATAATATGTTTATTTTTTTTTTCATCAAAAAAAGTTTGTAATTTCATTATTTTTATGAATTATATTTTATTTTTCTTTTCTAATAAACTCATCATTATAAACTAGTTTGTTTTAACTGAGCTATACCTAGACATTGAATATACATATAACTAGATACTGAATAATAATATTTTCAGGAAGCTGACATCACAGCAGTATCATAAATTCAGCAAAATTTACTGAATTACAATTTTTACATGAAAAAGTGGATTGAGAAAAATCTCAAAATGTGGAATTCTACTTGTTAATCGAATTTCTAGATTTTTCTCAAGAATCATGCGTTTCATGTAAAAATTGCAAGATATAAGAATGTTTTTCAATTGAATGGACTTTCTAACGGTTCAACCATTTTTAAGGTATTAAAATACGCGGTTAATGTTTGGTTGTTCTAAAGATATTGTGGCTCAGTAAAAAGTGTCAACGAATTTTGCACTATTATCATAAAAAAATCAAAGATTAATGAACCTACCTTCTGAAATGAGTTACAACCACACAGTGCTGCTTGATATGTTACCGCGATACCTGAAAATAAAACAGATTCAATTATTTTCAAATATAAATACAGAATATCTTTGAAGACTTTCAAATATATTTTTCCAATTCCCAATCAATCTACAAGCTGTTCTTCAGTAGGTGCAACAAACCTTAGATATTTCTAGTTCAAATATGGCTGCCATGACCTCCCAAAAACCCATCCCCCTTACCGGAAACCCCTTCACCACCCAAATTCGCGCAACATTTTTACACGAGTATCGAAATTGAATTAACCGTCGACACGAGCTAGAAGAACATCCCAAAAACGCCCGATCGAAAAACGTAATTCGACAGCGGAGAAACAAACGGCTGTCATTACCGGAAATGATGAATTGCTCTTGAGGCCGGTTGGGCCGCGCAAAGAAGTACACTCCAATCGTTCCGTGTTGTAAGAGTAATCCCCCACGAAAGCTTGTCCCGACATCGATGAGTCGTCATCTTCCAAACACAATGTCGGTTCGGAATTGATATCTTTTTTACGGGATTTCTACGTCCTACCACTCCGAAAACTCGGTTTTTTGCGTCGACATGAAAAACCGAAAAACGTTTCCTGATCGAAATCAATTAGGGCGGTTTTTATGATGGCGCAACGATATTTTATTGATGTTTCTCCATTGTAACGAAAGTATATTTACGAGAAAGTATTGATATCTAGTTAGCGTAGACCAGTTCCATGCATAAACAAAATATTGCGATACCATATCAACGAACAATAACTTATTGGAAGTGTCCACCGAAATTTTAAAAATCGAAAAATTGGAGTATCGAGCCATCATCAAGTACCCGTATTTAAATGGGTCAAGAGGTAAGCAGATTTACGAAGATATACTTAATACCCTTGGTGATCAATGTCCTTCGTATGCGACCGTGAAAAATTGGACTGCAAGTTTCAAAAGAGGTAAATTTTCCATTGAAGATGATGACCGATCGGGAAGGCCAGTTTCTGTGTCAGTCCCCGAAAATATCGATGCAGTTCATGACATGATTTTATCAGACCGTCGAATTGGGCTAAAACGGATATCTGAAGCACTGAAGATTTCATACGAACGCGTTCATCATATAGTTCACGTGAATTTGGACATGAGAAAAATTTCTGCAAAATGGATCCGCAAATGTTTGAATGTTGACCAAAAGTGTGCAAGGGTAGAAGCATCGCGTTCGATCTGTGCTCGATTTGAAAACGATGTAGACTTCTTAAACCGAATTGTTACTATGGATGAGACTTGGGAACATTTCTACGATACTATAACAAAGCAACAATCGATGGAATGGCGACACTCTGGTTCTCCAAGACCTAAGAAGATTCAGGTCCAAAAATCTGCTGGAAAAGTTCTTGCCACAGTTTTTTGGGATTGCCATGGAGTAATCATGATTGATTTTTTGGATAAGGGTGGAACAATAACTGGAGATTACTATTCGACATTACTGACCACTCTACGGGAAAAAATTAAAGAGAAAAGACGCGGAAAGCTATCCAAAGGTATTTTGTTTTTACAGGACAACGCCCCAGTACACAAATCTCATGTCGTCATGCAAAAAATTCTTGATTTAGGGTTAGAATTACTAGAACACCGCCCTTATTCACCAGATTTGGCTCTGTCCAACTATCATCTCTTTCCTCAACTGAAAAAAAGGTTAAAAGGTCGTAAATTTTCTTCCAACGAGGAGGTAATGAAAGCTGCGGAGGACTGGTTTGCAAAGCAAGAAGAAACATTTTTTTTGAAAGGTTTAGAGACGTTGCAGGTTCCCTGTAATAAATGTAGTCAATTAAGAGGAGAATATGTTGAGTAATAAAATATTTTGACATTGACATTTTGTTTGGTTCTTAGTAGGCTGAGAATTTTTCAATATATCCTCGTATGTAGGTATGCATTAACCCAACTCATGTTTAATTGAATGAACCAGTGCCAGACAGAATAGAACTAATACAGTCCGCTAAATCCAACAACCGCCGTCTTAATGAGGAATAATTCGATCAGATTAACTCGAAACAGGACCCGAACCATTCGAACGCTGTCGAAAAACGGACGCTGATGAGACCGCTGCAGTCCCCGGTTGGTCCAGTACGAGTGCACCGACGACCGCATCCCCGACAGTAACTATGCCACATAAACTTATCGCAAAATAGCGAACGAGAACGTCCGCGAATTTCAGGTGTACTTACAGCGAGCGAACCGTCGACGGCAAATCCCCGCAGGAACGTGACTCGCAACCCGAACTATCCACGCCGATGCGAAGTTCCCGCGAAACTTTTTCTCGTTGACCCGAATTTCGGCAGTTCGCAGTTTGTAATTTTAATCCGGCTTACATAATTCCACGAACCTCCGCCGCCGGCGTACACATGTCGTGATTAATGAAGCGAAATATATGCGACGTTTCTATTGTGCGGGAACGAGCGGCAAGTCGGGAATTAGGTTCCCGTGAAGGGCGGACACATGATGAGCGAGCCTGGCTTAATTCCGCTCTTATAATTTCGGAACGGGCTCGTCAATAGGACCAGCATTAACTCCATTCACTTTCATGATGTATCGCGGTTGACCATGGAATTCTGACGCATTTCGCCGTGCAATTTTGAAAATGTTAGGTTATAGTCATTTTCCTGTAAGTTGAACGAGCAACGTTGTCCTTTCTACAATTCTACATAGTCGTAGTAATTACGTTTATTTGAGAAAATGATGAATTTAAGGTCGCCGTTCAGAGCGAGTAGGAAAACTCATCCGATAGAGGCGCCACCGTGCATTTTATAAAATATCTCCATAGAACTTACATTATCTCTATAGGTTCTATGCATATCTCTCTAATTATGAATGAAATGTACAAGGGCCCTCTCTATCCGAAAATCGCTGAACTATGAAATTAGTGAATATGTGGGTAAAGCAGGAACTTTTTCCCGCCATATATTTGAATTTGGCCATTCTCTGCCAATTCCGTATTTTAAGTTGTTTTTCTGAATGAAATTATCGGTAGATTCACTTTTAATCGGAAGTTGAACTATTTTCATGGGTCTTTCGTTTGAAATAAAACAGAAGCATGAGATGGCTTATTTTCTTCTATTTTTGAAAGAAAAAAAAAGGAACTGTTGAAATGAAATAAATCTCAATCATCTCATTAAGAACTCCACAAAATTTCAGTACTCAAAGTGAAGCCATTTTCAAATGCAACTTAAATGAAAACACAACACATTGAACGTCCACCTTAGGAAAATATACCAACTGACAAAGAAACTGCAACACCCAGAAGGAGCTGGCTAAATTTCAATTTTTTTTTGGTGAAAAAGACAAGTTAGTGAAGCAAGGATTGAATGATTAAAATTTGGAGAAACAAATCGTGAAGGTTTTTCATGTAAACATTTTTTGTTACTCAAATATTGTAGTCGTTTTTTGCATTTGTTTTTTAATTACAACAAACCAACTGTTCGAGGAGATCCAAAGTCGATGTTTAGTTGTTGTGAAAATGCCTACTGCCTAGAGCACGTATACGCGGAATTTATCGCCAGCTGAGTGAATTTGAAAGAGGTCCAGTTATTGGTCTACGGGAGGCGGGGATGTAATTTTGAGAAATCGCTAATCGTACGAACAGAAATCCAACTACGGTAAAAGATGAGATGATGCCAAGCGTGGTTTGATAATGCCCAAAATCGAAGAAGAGTAGTCACCGGACGTCGAAGGGGTACAAATGAAGTTCAAGATCGACGTCCAAGACTTATGGCCATTAGAGACCGATTTGCGACAACTCGATCTTTGGCTGATGAGTGGTTAGGAGAACAAGGCTATCCTTTAACTGTCCGAATGGTTAACCGCCGGATAAGTTCTTTTGGACTGCAGCATTATCGACCCCATCTTGTGTTACCTCTGACGGTTGAGCATCGCCGGCAACGATTACAGTGGTGCAGAGGACGACATGTGGAATGGCATCAGGTCGTCTTTTCTGATGAATCTCGATTCTCCTTGGGCGCACATGATGGCCGAAGAAGGGTTAGACGACGTCGGGGAGAAAGAAGTGAACCTCAGTTTGATGTTGAGCGTCATGTACACCGGATAGTAGGCGTTATGGTATGGGGTGCCATTGCATAAGCAAGTAGGTCAACTTTAGTCTTCATTGGAGGTACCATGACAGCGCTGCGTTACCTTAAAGAAATAGTGGAGCCATATGTTCTCCCTTACATTAACAGGCTCGAGAATCCAATATTTCAGCAAGATAATGCTCGACCCCATGTTGCCATGTTGAATTTTTTGCCATGACCGTCCAGATCCCCCGATCCTTCGCCCATAGAGCATGTTTGGGACATCATGGGTAGAAGGCTTGGAAATTTACCCCAGCCCCCACGGACTTTGGCGGCTCTGAGACATGAAGTACAGGTAGCTTGGAATAGTATCCCTCCAAAAGAAATAGACCATCTTATTGCATCAATGCCAAGACGTGTTGGGGAGCGTATAGATAACCGCGGTGGACAAACACATTATTAAAGAATTTATTAAACAAAACATTGTAAGCCTTCGTTTTTTTTACCAAAATTTAATCATTTACTCCTTGCTATACTATCTGTTTTACCAAAAAAAAATTTAAAATTTAAACAGCTCCTTCTGGGTGTTGCAGTTTCTTTGTCAGTTAGTATATCATCGACGAGATAGGGATGTCCAAAGCAATTCGACGAGCTCACATCGTGTCCCGCACATCGATTTCGGCATGGCCCCGTATTTCACCCGCTGCTCATATCTCAATATCCCATAATTTCAATTGTGTGTCGCGAATATCTCGGATTCCATTTGCATAACGCGATCGACTTCATAACCCGGAAATTACTGTATTGAATAACGACGCTCCTCCGTTGACCCAACTCGCCGAAAAGCGGAATACTCGTTTTCGTTAGGATCGTAATTCACCGGGCTGACATGAAACTGTAATGGCCGCCAGAATTATTCTCGACTTCTCGGACGGCTGTGAAAGATCCTTCAAAAAATCTTTATTACTATGCGAACACGGAACAGGTGACGTTTGTATGATTAGCACGGATTAACCTCTTCTCAGAAATTATTTGATGTTATCCAGTAAGGTAGATTTTCATCATATCTTCTGAGAATGACACTGTCAAATTGGTAAGACGAAATCTCTGATAGAATTCCAAGTCGTCCCATCATTTGACAGATTACAGGTGGACGAATATACCAGCCTTTAACGCGAATAGATATGGCTCGTCTTGACAGATCCATGATGTAACAGGTTAACTATCTGTTGACTGTTGAAAAATATTCTAAGCCCAAAAATCCATGTTTGAAATTTTTCGATCACGTAGTAAATTAGTAATTAATTAATTAAAGTGACCAATCAGGAGCGCCCTACAGAAGAATAAACGCTGTAAACCGAGACTAGCGTCTCACTCTCGCGTCCCCACTGCCTACTTATTCTTCTGTAGGGCTCTCCTAATTGGTCACTTTCATTAATTAATTACTGATTAACTAAGATATCGAAATATTTCAAACATGGATTTTTGGGCTTAGAATATTTTTCACTTTCGATCCTCTCAATGGGGTGCGCGACTTCTTGGGCACCCTGTATACTAATATTATAAAGAGGAAAAATTTGTATTTTTGTGTGTTTGATACGACTTGGTTCAAAAACTACTGAACCGATTTCAGAAATTCTTTCACCCTTAGAAAGCTACATTATCTCTGAGTGACCTAGGCTATACTTTTCACCCGAAAAAATTAAGGATACCTACTATAACTCTAATAATCACAAAAAATCAGCCATAATCAGCTATTTTCACGTGCGCTGCAAAAACCGTGAGACTTACGTGGATACAATCAATGAATGACGAAAATGTACCTCTTAAATAGTTAAAAAAAAGTCCGCGATAGCATATACCTATCTATATCGCAAGATTGACTTGCTATTACCTGTTTTTTTTATGTTGTGGTCTTCACGAAAAGGAATATCCTGTAATGTTCAGAGAACATCGTGAGAACCAAGGGCAAGCAGGTAGGAATTGGTGTTCTTGAATTTCTGGAGGTTATATGCCTCGAGGAACACCTCCCTAGGCAATGTGTTCCAAAGCCTCGCTGTTCGTTGGATGAACGAGTCTTTGAAGAGAGATGTTCTGCAGGTCTCCAAAGTTACCACGAAGGGGTGTGAAGACTTAACTTGACGGGTTAGTCTGGAAGAGACTGCCAGAGGGGGAACGATTGCTGATAATTCAGAAGAGCATTGCCCATGGAAATATCTATAAAATAGAGACAGTTCGCCCACTTTTCTACGGTGTTCCAGAGAAGTGAGCGAGCTTGTAAGCGAGGCATCACTGACGAGACGAATTGCCCTTTTTTGTACGGAATCCAGGAGTTTTAGGGTGTGTTTAGGTGCAGCACTTCAAATATGGGAACAGTATTCCAGGACAGGTCGAATCTGTGCCTTATAGATCATAAGCAGCTGATCTGAGGTGAAATAGCTCCTGGCACGAAACAGAAAACCAATTTTTTGGGATGCACTTTTAGCAATGGATCTCACGTGATTCTCCCAGGAAAGGTTACTGCCGACAGTAATGCCAAGCATCGAAATGGATGACTTCAAAGGTATGGTCACTCCCGACAATTTTATGCTGGGCACAGTAAGATCGGCTTTTCTAGAGAAAAGACATGCTTGTGTTTTGTTTGCGTTGAATTCTACCAAGTTATTAGATCCCCATTCAAGAATGGTTGCCAAGTCCATATTTATGCTGTTAACATTTCTTCCTCGTTCGTTTTTGATTTGGCAGGCTGGTATTGGAGCCCTAGATGAAAAGGCGGTATGGAGGGTACTATCATCCGCGAAGTTGTGCACTGGACACGAAGTTGCTTCCAGCAAATCGTTGATGTGAAGTAGAAATAGTGGTGGAGCCAGAATTGATCCCTGCGGAACACCAGCATTTATGGGTAGAGAGTCAGATGAAACTCCATCGACCACTACATGGTAATCAGATTCAATCAATTTGCACGGTGACAAAGTCAAATTCGAGGTATTCGCATCAGCGTTACCACATCTCCGAAAGTAGCAAATCCATCACCCACAAATTTCTTCATCGTCGCGAATTAAAGCGCAATTTCGATATTTTCCGAGGGCCAGATAGCAAACGGCAAATCGACCGGCTCCGGCGAAATTCAATTCGTCCGAACGTCGTCGCTTCGAAAGGGCATTTCCACCGTGATATGTCGACGTTTGACTCCGACCCGGTCGATCCGATGAAACAAGTTTTGACGCTTCGGAAATATTGTGTCAGACACCTGAGGATTTTTATTTTCGTTCCTCGGGACGCGTCTGAGAAATGAGTTTTCCCGAGAACTATCGATGTTATTAGGAAGGTCGAAGATTGAAAAATAAGTTTGCGAAGGGAGGAGCGCAGCATCCGCTTGATGCACCATAAATATACGAGAAGTGCGCTCCATTCGATTGATTTCTGGATGGCGGAGTGAAAGAGTTCGAAATTGGCTTGTTACGACTCGATATTGGAAATGATGTTAGACTTTCGGAGAAGAATGAAAACTTGTTGGTTCGAAGCATTGATAGGCCGTTTTTCGTATCGATAACACCCACACTTTGAGTAGTTTGAGCTGAGTCGAAAACTAATTATCGGAATACTTAAACGAAAAAATTCTTGGCTTATAATAGGTCGGACATGGTCGAGTTTGGTATCATTTTGTAGGTTTTCGAGGTCGCTGAATTCAATAAAAGACTTTCCAGAGCCCTATCTAGCATAGTTTAGATTTTCATCTGTCAAATGGCGTATTCTCAAAAAATCGAAATTTCAAACCGCCATAGCTCCCGTTCCATTGGTCGTATTCACTTTCGTTTTGTAAACTGTTAATCAGCATTGTCCCAAGTATCTTTAGGAATAATAGAATCGATTTCGAATATCCCAACTTTTTAGGTGAAAAATACGTAAGGGGTAAGACCCCCCAAAAACACCATATTCGTTATCACCAAGAAATCCCTGAGAAATCTAGTGTTGATATTCGATCGTTAATGTCTACAACCCATTCGAATCTACCAGAATACCCTTTTTGCTGACCCATGACACCTTAACTCTGCATGCTCTGAGATCGTAAACAAAACTCGGAAATGAAATATCGAAAAAATTAAAACGAAATAATTCATTACTTATTAGGGCTACATGGACGATTTTGGTATCAAAATGTAGGTTTTCGAGGTCGCTCTATTCAATAAAAGACTTTCCAGAGCCCTATCTAGCATAGTTTAGATTTTCATCTGTCAAATGGCATTTTCTCAAAAAAATCGAAATTTCAAACCGTCATAGCTCCCGTTCCATTGGTCGTATTCACTTTTGGTTTGTATACTGTTAATCAGCATTGTCCCAAGTATCTCTAGGAATAATAAAATCGATTTCGAAAATCCCAACTTTTTGGGTGAAAAATACGTAAGGGGTAAGACCCCCGAAAAACACCATATTCGTTATCACCAAGAAACCCCTGAGGAATCTAGTGTTGATATTCGATCGTAAATGTCTACAACCCATTCGAATCTACCAGAATACCCTTTTTGCTGACCCATGACACCTTAACTCTGCATGCTCTGAGATCGTGAACAAAACTCGGAAATGAAATATCGAAAAAATTAAAACGAAATAATTCATTAGTTATGAGGGCTACATGGACGATTTTGGTATCAAAATGTAGGTTTTCGAGGTCGCTCTATTCAATAAAAGACTTTCCAGAGCCCTATCTAGCATAGTTTAGATTTTCATCTGTCCAATGGTATTTTTCGAAAAATTGGAAATTTCAAACCGTCAGAGTTCCCCTACCTTCGACCACCGCCAATAATTATTCATATTTTGTTGATCAGCATATCTCAAAGTATCCCTGTGCAAAAAACGTGAGATTTTAATTTTAAAATTTCGAGTGAAAATGACTAATGGGTAAGCCCCCCTAAAAACACCATATTTGTCAACAAAACAATACATTCGGATGTTTCTAACGGAGTTCATGATTGAAGAAGTTATTCGAGCCATTCGAATCTTCAATAATACGACCATTGCTGAACGGAAACACAGATACCACGAATGGTGCGAGCCTGTAAAGAAAAGTCGAAAATGAAATATCGAAAAACTAAAACTGAAAAAATTCGTTACTTATGAGGGCTATATGGCCGACTTTGGTATCAAAATGTAGGTTTTTGAGGTCGCTGAATTCAATAAAAACTATTCCAGAGCCCTAACTAGCATAGTTTAGATTTTCATCTGTCAATGGAATTTTTCGAAAAATTGGAAATTTGGTCGCACAGACCTAGTGGTCGTTGACAATGGAGCTATGAATGCTGGTAAGTATATAAGGAACAATCTTGAAGAGCATGTAGTGGCATTTGCCCCATACATCGGTGAAAATTTCATTTTTATGGACGATAATGCCAGATCCCATCGTGCGCGCATCGTTCAGGAGTACCTTGAAGAGGTTGAAGTCTCTCGAATGGAATGGCCAGCAAGAAGTCCAGATCTCAATCCGATTGAGCAGGTTTGGGACAACCTCAATAGAAGGCTGAGAAGTTCAGAAAATCATCCAGCTACTCTTAGTGACTTGGGAATCCAACTCGGAGAAATCTGGGAAGGATTAGATCAGAACATTTTAAGATCACTCATTTTGAGTATGAACCGTCGTTGACGAGCTTTACTTAACGCAAGGGGTGGAAATACCAAGTATTAAATCACTTATCAGCATTTCAGTATTTTGAAAATTGTTCATTTCTCTTCTTTCACATAAGATTCGGTGAAATCCTGAATTTTTTTTCCATTTAATGTATCTTGTTTCGTTCAAAACCTTCCCGAGAGAACATAAAAAATAAGTTATAAAGTCAATGTAGAGTTAACTTTCATTAAAATTGAGATTTTCAGAATGTGCTTTAATTTTTTTGCGCAGTGTATATTCGAGTTGAACTCTGAATCATCATGGAGATGTGCTGTAAACCTCGTCGCATTATCGACGGAAAACTCAAACGTGGCTTAAACAAGCTCGTCATAACGCTCGTAGGGTAGTACGCTAATACGCGTGTTGTAACAGCATTATCGCGACTGAATCTTGAACGGCCAATCTTGGGGAGTTCAAAACATACACGGCGGAGCACTACACAAAAATGTGGGTTTTCCCGCCCCCTCCCTGTATTTATTACGGAGTTTATGGCTGTCAGATACTGAATAAAAGTAGAGACCGCCGAGAAAGGGCGGACAAACGCAAACAGCAACGCTTCGCAATGTCGAAAAGAGGGACTTCGCGTAAAACACCTCAATCCTGTCGTCGTGTCGTGCCAGCTGTCACATTTCGAGCAGAGGGCTAAGCCTCCGCCGAAGAAGATTCCGAATAAATGCCAATTCATCCACTAGCCCCCCCGAGCTTGTCACCGCAAACGTCATTCGACCGTTTTCACCGCCGACTCTGCTGTCCGTAAATTCAAATTTTCTCGTCCGTTCGCCACTTTTCGAACGAAATGCCGAGTCGGAATTTCTTCGGCGTTCGGCGATTTTTATTGAAAATTCCGCCGGTTATCCGGGCTTTGATTTGCGGGCCGGGTGTCGGAGTAATCGAAAAAGCGTGAAAAAAGGGAATTGTGTCGAATCGAACGCGAAGGGGCATTTCGGGAACTGGGAGAGGGGGGGCAACTAACGAATAGAGACAAATCCGCGGAAAATGTAGCTCGGGATCGGCCGAATGGAAATTTGTAGGTTTAAATGGGGGATTTGCGGTCTCATGAATACTGTTTGTGTATTCTTTCGGAACGATCCTGGCTGGGAACGTCGAGTTGTGGAAAAAAATGTATAGGGCAGAAAGCGCGCAATATACAACGAAAAATAAATGGACTATATTCAAGAGTCACACAGGTTCACGACTTTCTTCTGAAAATATACCAAAGGTCGATAACCTATAACTTATTATTATTACTCCCCTGGTTATGATAGGTCGATACTTTCCTGGGGAGAGGTGGTACAGAATGCCGTATGGAATGAAAAGACGCCCTCTATACATATTCAATTATTGCATTCGGAACTATTCTTCGAAGAATACTTCAAGGATTATCTAAACCTTGAGTGGCCTGTGCTCGGAAACAAAACTTGGAAATGAAATTTGGAAAAACAAAATCATGAATAATTCTTGACTCAGAAGGGCTACATGGTTGATTTTGGTATCAAAATGTAGGTTTTCGGGGTCGCTCCGTTCAATAAACAATGTTTCAGAGCTCTATCCATCATAGTTTAGATTTTGACCTGTCAAATGGCATTTTTCCAAAAAAATCGAAATTTCAAACCTTCATAGCTCTCCTTCCTTTGATCGCCGCCACTATTTATTCATATTATGTTGATCAGCATAGGTCACAGTATTTCTGCGCAAAATAGGAGCGATTTGAAAAATTCAAAATTTTGGACGAAAAATGACTAAGGGGTATGACCCCCTAAAAACGCCGTAAACTCAATACCAAAAATATCTGGGTGGATCTAACGGTGCGATTGTTCGAAGAAGTCGTTCGAACAATTCGAATCTACAATAAATGCTATTTTGCAGGTCTAAAACATCTAAATCTTGAGTGGCCTGTGCTCGAAAACAAAACTTGAAAATGGAATTTGGAAAAACAAAATCATGAATAATTCTTGACTCAGAAGGGCTACATGGTTGATTTTGGTATCAAAATGTAGGTTTTCGGGGTCGCTCCGTTCAATAAACAATGTTTCAGAGCTCTATTCATCATAGTTTAGATTATGACCTGTCAAATGGCATTTTTTCAAAAAAATCGAAATTTCAAACCATCATAGCTCTCCTTCCTTTGATCGCCGCCACTATTTATTCATATTATGTTGATCAGCAAAGGTCACAGTATTTCTGCGCAAAATATGAGCGATTTGAAAAATTCAAAATTTTGGACGAAAAATGACTAAGGGGTATGACCCCCTAAAAACGCCGTAAACTCAATACCAAAAATATCTGGGTGGATCTAACGGTGCGATTGTTCGAAGAAGTCGTTCGAACAATTCGAATCTACAATAAATGCTATTTTGCAGGTCTAAAACATCTAAATCTTGAGTAGCCTGTGCTCGAAAACAAAACTTGAAAATGAAATTTGGAAAAACAAAATCATGAATAATTCTTGACTCAGAAGGGCTACATGGTTGATTTTGGTATCAAAATGTAGGTTTTCGGGGTCGCTCCGTTCAATAAACAATGTTTCAGAGCTCTATCCATCATAGTTTAGATTTTGACCTGTCAAATGGCATTTTATCAAAAAAATCGAAATTTCAAACCATCATAGCTCTCCTTCCTTTGATCGCCGCCACTATTTATTCATATTATGTTGATCAGCATAGGTCACAGTATTTCTGCGCAAAATATGAGCGATTTGAAAAATTCAAAATTTTGGACGAAAAATGACTAAGGGGTATGACCCCCTAAAAACGCCGTAAACTCAATACCAAAAATATCTGGGTGGATCTAACGGTGCGATTGTTCGAAGAAGTCGTTCGAACAATTCGAATCTACAATAAATGCTATTTTGCACATCTAAAACATCTAAATCTTGAGTGGCCTGTGCTCGAAAACAAAACTTGAAAATGAAATTTGGAAAAAACATAATCATGAATAATTCTTGACTCAGAAGGGCTACATGGTTGATTTTGGTATCAAAATGTAGGTTTTCGGGGTCGCTCCGTGCAATAAACAATGTTTCAGAGCTCTATCCATCATAGTTAAGATTTTGACCTGTCAAATGGCATTTTTTCAAAAAAATCGAAATTTCAAACCATCATAGCTCTCCTTCCTTTGATCGCCGCCACTATTTATTCATATTATGTTGATCAGCATAGGTCACAGTATTTCTGCGCAAAATATGAGCGATTTGAAAAATTCAAAATTTTGGACGAAAAATGACTAAGGGGTATGACCCCCTAAAAACGCCGTAAACTCAATACCAAAAATATCTGGGTAGATCTAACGGTGCGATTGTTCGAAGAAGTCGTTCGAACAATTCGAATCTACAATAAACGCTATTTTGCAGGTCTAAAACATCTAAATCTTGAGTGGCCTGTGCTCGAAAACAAAACTTGAAAATGAAATTTGGAAAAACAAAATCATGAATAATTCTTGACTCAGAAGGGCTACATGGTTGATTTTGGTATCAAAATGGAGGTTTTCGGGGTCGCTCCGTTCAATAAACAATGTTTCAGAGCTCTATCCATCATAGTTTAGATTTTGACCTGTCAAATGGCATTTTTTCAAAAAAATCGAAATTTCAAACCATCATAGCTCTCCTTCCTTTGATCGCCGCCACTATTTATTCATATTATGTTGATCAGCATAGGTCACAGTATTTCTGCGCAAAATATGAGCGATTTGAAAAATTCAAAATTTTGGACGAAAAATGACTAAGGGGTATAACCCCCTAAAAACGCCGTAAACTCAATACCAAAAATATCTGGGTGGATCTAACGGTGCGATTGTTCGAAGAAGTCGTTCGAACAATTCGAATCTACAATAAATGCTATTTTGCAGGTCTAAAACATCTAAATCTTGAGTGGCCTGTGCTCGAAAACAAAACTTGAAAATGAAATTTGGAAAAACAAAATCATGAATAATTCTTGACTCAGAAGGGCTACATGGTTGATTTTGGTATCAAAATGTAGGTTTTCGGGGTCGCTCCGTTCAAAAAACAATGTTTCAGAGCTCTATCCGTCATAGTTTAGATTTTCACCTGTCAAATGGCATTTTTTCAAAAAAATCGAAATTTCAAACCTTCATAGCTCTCCTTCCTTTGATCGCCGCCACTATTTATTCATATTATGTTGATCAGCATAGGTCACAGTATTTCTGCGTAAAATATGAGCGATTTGAAAAATTCAAAATTTTGGACGAAAAATGACTAAGGGGTATGTATGACCCCCTAAAAACGCCGTAAACTCAATACCAAAAATATCTGGGTGGATCTAACGGTGCGATTGTTCGAAGAAGTCGTTCGAACAATTCGAATCTACAATAAATGCTATTTTGCAGGTCTAAAACATCTAAATCTTGAGTGGCCTGTGCTCGAAAACAAAACTTGAAAATGAAATTTGGAAAAACAAAATCATGAATAATTCTTGACTCAGAAGGGCTACATGGTTGATTTTGGTATCAAAATGTAGGTTTTCGGGGTCGCTCCGTTCAATAAACAATGTTTCAGAGCTCTATCCATCATAGTTTAGATTTTGACCTGTCAAATGGCATTTTTTCAAAAAAATCGAAATTTCAAACCATCATAGCTCTCCTTCCTTTGATCGCCGCCACTATTTATTCATATTATGTTGATCAGCATAGGTCACAGTATTTCTGCGCAAAATATGAGCGATTTGAAAAATTCAAAATTTTGGACGAAAAATGACTAAGGGGTATGACCCCCTAAAAACGCCGTAAACTCAATACCAAAAATATCTGGGTGGATCTAACGGTGCGATTGTTCGAAGAAGTCGTTCGAACAATTCGAATCTACAATAAATGCTATTTTGCAGGTCTAAAACATCTAAATCTTGAGTGGCCTGTGCTCGAAAACAAAACTTGAAAATGAAATTTGGAAAAACAAAATCATGAATAATTCTTGACTCAGAAGGGCTACATGGTTGATTTTGGTATCAAAATGTAGGTTTTCGGGGTCGCTCCGTTCAATAAACAATGTTTCAGAGCTCTATCCATCATAGTTTAGATTTTGACCTGTCAAATGGCATTTTTTCAAAAAAATCGAAATTTCAAACCATCATAGCTCTCCTTCCTCTGATCGCCGCCACTATTTATTCATATTATGTTGATCAGCATAGGTCACAGTATTTCTGCGCAAAATATGAGCGATTTGAAAAATTCAAAATTTTGGACGAAAAATGACTAAGGGGTATGACCCCCTAAAAACGCCGTAAACTCAATACCAAAAATATCTGGGTGGATCTAACGGTGCGATTGTTCGAAGAAGTCGTTCGAACAATTCGAATCTACAATAAATGCTATTTTGCAGGTCTAAAACATCTGAATCTTGAGTGTCCTGTGCTCGAAAACAAAACTTGAAAATGAAATTTGGAAAAACAAAATCATGAATAATTCTTGACTCAGAAGGGCTACATGGTTGATTTTGGTATCAAAATGTAGGTTTTCGGGGTCGCTCCGTTCAATAAACAATGTTTCAGAGCTCTATCCATCATAGTTTAGATTTTGACCTGTCAAATGGCATTTTTTCAAAAAAATCGAAATTTCAAACCATCATAGCTCTCCTTCCTCTGATCGCCGCCACTATTTATTCATATTATGTTGATCAGCATAGGTCACAGTATTTCTGCGCAAAATATGAGCGATTTGAAAAATTCAAAATTTTGGACGAAAAATGACTAAGGGGTATGACCCCCTAAAAACGCCGTAAACTCAATACCAAAAATATCTGGGTGGATCTAACGGTGCGATTGTTCGAAGAAGTCGTTCGAACAATTCGAATCTACAATAAATGCTATTTTGCAGGTCTAAAACATCTGAATCTTGAGTGTCCTGTGCTCGAAAACAAAACTTGAAAATGAAATTTGGAAAAACAAAATCATGAATAATTCTTGACTCAGAAGGGCTACATGGTTGATTTTGGTATCAAAATGTAGGTTTTCGGGGTCGCTCCGTTCAATAAACAATGTTTCAGAGCTCTATCCATCATAGTTTAGATTTTGACCTGTCAAATGGCATTTTTTCAAAAAAATCGAAATTTCAAACCATCATAGCTCTCCTTCCTCTGATCGCCGCCACTATTTATTCATATTATGTTGATCAGCATAGGTCACAGTATTTCTGCGCAAAATATGAGCGATTTGAAAAATTCAAAATTTTGGACGAAAAATGACTAAGGGGTATGACCCCCTAAAAAGGCCGTAAACTCAATACCAAAAATATCTGGGTGGATCTAACGGTGCGATTGTTCGAAGAAGTCGTTCGAACAATTCGAATCTACAATAAATGCTATTTTGCAGGTCTAAAACATCTAAATCTTGAGTGGCCTGTGCTCGAAAACAAAACTTGAAAATGAAATTTGGAAATACAAAATCATGAATAATTCTTGACTCAGAAGGGCTACATGGTTGATTTTGGTATCAAAATGTAGGTTTTCGGGGTCGCTCCGTTCAATAAACAATGTTTCAGAGCTCTATCCATCATAGTTTAGATTTTCATCTGTCAAATGGCATTTTTTCCAAAACTCGAAATTTCAAACGATCATATCTCCCCTTCCTCTGATCGCCCCCACTATTTATTCATATTGAAATTCATGCAAAATATTAGCGATTTGAAAATCTGAAATTTTGGCTGAAGAATGATCAAGGATTAAGACCCTAATAGCAAGTTTAATGAAATCGTGTAATTACAATTGAAGACGAGGAGCTCAGTAAATGATTTTTGAGAGTGTTGAACTCGATATTTTTCAGTGTCAGTCCTTCCACTCATGACAACCTGAAGAATATTTCTCTTTTTGTGAAGAATCAATATTTTGGAAACATTAATCCAGCACATAACCGGTCCCAATAAACACCTCCGCCTCGCACCGAAACCGTCAGCCGTCGCCAAAGTTAAAACATAACAGAGCCCCTCCGTCCCCAAATTCTGCCGCTCAACGTCCCCGGAATTTTACGGACCCGCCGCCGTCCGTGTTCGCCGGTCGAGCCATAAAATTTCCCGGCCTCAGCCGTTGTCGGATCGCCAGCTGGGCCACTTCACACGCGGAGGGACGCTTGTCCGAGTGGCTTAGTTCCGATTGGATGGCGCGCAACTTATAATGGGTTAACGGTGGTCGGACGTCTGTCCCCCGCCCCCCGGTTTTGAGTGGCACTTTATCTACCAATTTAACTCAAAACTGAATTCGTTAATTCGAAAAGTTTGTTTTGGAGAGTTTGATCGACGTTTCCGCGACGGCTAATTGGGATTCGACGCCTTCCAGATCGGCGCGAAGAAAGTCGAAAACCGCTAATTGACGGTTGGGGAACTCCGGTCGAAGCCACCTCCAGTTTTCTGGAATAGTGATGTGAAGAAGTCTAATACTTTGGGAGATGAGGACCTCGAAGAGTTTAATAAGAATCTCAGGAATAAGATGCCTGTTGCGTCTCACTCCGCAACATCTGGACAAGATAAATTCCATCTCCTTTATCTACAAGAATTTAGCTGTTACCTTTAAAAATGTTCTATAGATAAATTGGTTTTAACCATATGGGATCGAACCCTTGAACTGCAATATCGTTCCATATGCCTTTAGTTACAGTTCTCGTTCTTTGTTTAAAAATACCCTTTTTCGACTGATTTATGGTCAGCTATTGAAAATGTTCTCAACCCAAGAATTTCGGTCAAGTTTAGGAGATTCATCTGGCTTTTTGAGATAATAACCATGTCCTATATGAACCTTCATTCAGTTCTCAGTAAAAGCTCATAAAATTAAATATATGTGTCGCTTCCTGTCATGTACGGTTGCCTGTTTTTAAGATTTTACTTTTTACACTCTATTAGATGTTTTTACTGTAAAAGCTTTTATGACATTCTATGTTGACTTGAGTGTATGTTGCGCCCTATGTTCTCAGTCTTATTCTATTTTAGCCTCGAAGAAGACCAGAAATAAAGATCGAAACGTCGACATCTCATAAAGGATTTTATTTCCCCAGTCCTCTTAGCCACTACCCTTACTGTATATTCAAGAATAGGACACGAACACTGAAGATATATGGTGACGTTTATTGCAGTTCAAGTTGAATTTAGGAGAACATGGCAGGATCGAATACCAAATCGTCCAAGGTTTCTCTCATTGGTCTGTAGATTCAAGAAATGGGTTGTTTTCCCACTATCGTCAAAAATGGCAAATGAGAGGTGCTTTTCGATTCTGACACCCAATCAATTGTTGATCTTTCCCACTTGTATTCAGAGGAAATGAACCTCCCTTATTTTCCAGCTCGTTTTTAAAACCCTATGTTACAGAGACAAACATTATAATCGTAATCAGTAAAGTAAAGCATTAGTAACAACAACACCTTGCTATACAATTTCATATAGAAGGTACATTTCAGAATTCCTCCGTGCTTACATTTTCATAAAGGAGGTTGAGTTTATAATCCTCGGTAAATAATCAGCAATTAGTAAGTGGGTAATTATATCACTTTACTCCCTTGCTATACATTTTCATATAGAAGGTATAGTTTATAATTTTATACCTACATATTACTTGTATAATCGTCTCGTGCTTGTTACGAGGATATATTGAAAAATTCTTAGCCTACTATAGAACCAAACAAAATTTCAATGTCAAAATATTTTATTACTCAACATATTCTTTTCTCTTTAATTTTTTTCCGTAGAGTGGTCAGTAATGCCGAATAGTAATCTCCAGTTATTGTTCTACCCATATCCAAAAAATCAATCATGAGTACTCCATGGTAATCCCAAAAAACTGAAGCAAGAACTTTTCCAGCAGATTTTCGAACACGAAACTTCTTAGGTCTTGGAGAACCAGAGTGTCGCCATTCCATCGATTGTTGCTTTGTTTCTGGATCGTAGAAATGTACCCAAGTCTCATCCATAGTAAAAATTCGGTTTGAGAAGTCTACATCGTTTTCAAATCGAGCACAGATCGAACGCGATGCTTCTACCCTTGCACGCTTTTGGTCAACATTCAAACATTTGGGGATCCATTTTGCAGAAATTTTTCTCATGTCCAAATTGACGTGAACTATATGATGAACGCGTTAGTATGAAAGCCTGAAAACACTAAAATGGTTTGGTCTGGCTGATCAGCAGTTCCACCCATACGAAGACATCAAAAAATGGCCTAATTCGTGGATAGCCTCAAAAAATGGACTTTTTTACCGACATAATTCATTTTTAATCATTCTTTACACAAAGAGTTGCATTTTCATAGAAAATATACCGGGATTAAGTTGCGCACCTCACATTATTGGCATCATCGCACTGCATCATATTTTAGCAAGGACTTGTATTGTTCTTCCACATCCAAGCTAAAACTACGACCGCCACAGAACGGAAAGTCCCCGGTGCGATTCGACAGCCACCCCCCACGTGAATTTCCACCCTTTCAACCTAAAAAACTCCAGTTTCCGTACACGGGAACCGTCCAACAGGCTCGCTGCCCGGATTGACGGAGCGCAAACGGTGGCCATATTTCACCGAATTACTTGCCACTTTTCTCTCTCTGCATCCCCCATGTATGAGTTTTTTGTAGCGCCGTCTGCACGGGTCGCGCTACCCGACGACGTCGTCTGGAGCCGGACGTTATTCATAAGCGGAAAATGCATCTGACCCTTTCGGGAATTTTATGAACCCGAGTGATCAAGCGATTCCGGAACGACGTGAAAATTGGATTAGACGTTCCGGTCGATGGTCTCGGCGCTTTCCAAAGGCGGGAAAAGGGCATCAGATTGCACAGAGAAAGGCAATTTTGCTTCGAAATGCGGCTGTATAGGGCGGCTTTCCCTGCGACAAGCTGGGAAATTACACGTGGCAACGCTGTATGCTTTTATAGTACGTTTTGTGGCAACGTTGTACATGTAGGTCAAAATTCGTTGTCTGTGAAGGGATTTAAAGGACTATGAACTCCAACTGTGAACACACTACAGGGTGTATTTTAAGGTGAGGCTTTTCTTATGACAGATGGTAGAACTCATCAAAATAAGTCAGTTCACCTAGTTTCTAGGTGAATCTGAAAATTCCTCAGTCCGAACCTGCTCCCTCGCCTGCTCCTCCGTAGAAATCAACATCTCTTGTTTTTTGTCTTCTTATCTAACAAATTTGCAAAAAATTCTAATGCGGAGAAGAGATCATTTTGGCAGTTTTTCAAATTGAACATTTCATATGAGAAATTTATTTTGATGAGTTCTATCATCTGTCAAAAGAAAAGCCTCACCTTAAAATACACCCTGTATATTCCATTCACTTTTATAAAGTATACCGGTTGGCCATGATTTAGGTTTATCAAGTTCTTTTTCTTGAAACTGACGCAGGTTGGTACTCGTGATATGTCAAAAAATTTTCAGGGACGTTGCCAATGCCAATGACTTATTTCTATTTACGCTTTTTTAACATTGTGAATGGAGTTAGTTCTTTAAAGGTTTAACTGTGATACAGGATTCCTAGTACTACTACATTTTCATATAGGAGTACTTCAAGTTGTGCAAAAAGGTATTAAATGTCGGCTGTAGGCTTATTTCTTGAGAATTTTGAAAAGTGGGGAATTCCATAGGTCCGTCTATTCGTTTAGAAGTTTTTCTGTCGGGTTATGTGAGTACTTTCATTGTTTTTTCGAATGAACTATCACAAAGTAACGGACTATTCTGTCCATTATTTTTCAGTAAAATTTCAAAACTCGATTCTTGATTTCCGTACAAGAAAAAAGCGTAACTGAATCTTCCAACCATGTTTATATATAGGTTAAATATTTCCAGTATTAATAGAGAAAAAAATTTCTTCAACATTCGCCAGGTCTTTGGAATTATTGAATTCACACAAAATTTTCTCAAATCCATTATTTTCCCAACGTAAATAAACATTTCGATTTATAAGTATGTAATTACTACGACTTCTATGTAGAAAGGACAACGTTGCTCTTTCATCTGACAGGAAGATGACTATAACCTAACATTTTCAAAATATGCACTCAAATGTGTCAGAATGTCATGGCCAACTGGGATACATTATAAAAGTGAATGGAGTATAATAGTACTTAACAAACACTTTTTCTTCACATACTCCAAATAAACCATATGGTAAAAGCTTAGCACTACTTTCTATAACAGAACTACATAGCCTTCTGACCTCTAATATTTTTTACTGATATTATTGAATATGTGGAAAAGTAAGGAGCAAACAGCGAAATATTTCAGTCAGAGCGAATACCTAGGCCGAAGTGACTCACAATTGATATTTCAAGCCAAACATAATGATTCATAATATTGGAGCAAATTGCAATCAGATCAATTATTATCCTTCCTTATTCGATTCATTTTCATTACAAATCCCAACACCATGTATATAACCTATAAAAGTGACAACCTCGAATATTTGAGGAAAAGGACCAATTAAGAGAAATGTCCCAGTATTTCAAATGAACATCCATGAATTATCATAATTATTAGTATCATTACATTAAATTTTATGATATATCACAATAATTATGATAGATCCTATTGTGAGCCAAAACACAAGGAATGAAAGCGTTCTCAGGATCACAAATTATTTCCAATTATCCATAAAACAATCTGTTTTTGTTGTTAGTCCACTCCCACGCACATTTCAACATTCCTGGTCTTGACCAGATGTATTGTTTAAGAATCAATGAACACTTTTATTGACAAGTCCATCAATCGAGATTCGAACGAAAATATCGCTTTCTCGAAGAGAACACAGGCATTGTATGGAAATCATCGTATTTTTATCAGTAACATTTGAACTTGGAGGTTAAAATAAACATAAACAAATGGTGTTATCAACAAATTCGAAAAAATCATAACCAAGAAATCTGTCAAACTTACCGAAGATATCACGAAAAGCTGACGGTCGAGCACTTAACTAACACGTGATTAATGAAACGTGACTTAAAAAACATTCACAGCACTAATTGTAACTCCGAAACCCACGAAAATCATGGAAATTAGCGACATTTCTGAAGAGAAATAATAAAATTGAGTGGATCAGCGGCCATGCCATAAGTTGGTGAAGTAGGCGGAGATTGTACCATCTAGCGGCGGAAGGTCCAAGTTTCGGATGTCGGTAACGAAGAAACTCAAACGACGCGAGTTATTGAACTTCTCGTCTTGGTGCAACGACAACTGCATCCAATGATGTAGTAAAAAATGCATTCTTAGCGTTTTTGGTACAAATTCTAACCAACGTATCTTGGATACCTATTACTTAGTAGACCATTACACCTACACATCAACTCCTTTATTACTAAAAAACAAGTTGGAATATTTGTTCTACATAAACCAGGGCTATACCTATCATTTCTATGCATCTATGCTATATCATTGCGTCAAATTTCTGTATTTTTCGAATTCCGTGGTCAAATTTTATCACCGAAAAAATACCTTTATTTCTGTAACCATTCAGATCCGAGATCATAGACGATTCAGACAGCTGCCGTTTAATTATTCTTTGACAGCTGTTGAAGTTTTTTTCAATTAGCTCTCGAAACTGGCGAATGCGAATCAACCTACGAGGTATATCTACTTGAACGGAATTTGAACGAGCGCCCAAAAGCGCCTGACTTCACGTCAATCCCATTTCAGTGCAATAAGTTCAATCATATTCAGCGACATAGAAATAAAGCACTGACATGAAGTTAGGGGCTTTCGAGACCACGTTTGTGCATGAAATTGTCTTGTGATGAAATCATTATTAGGTACTGCAGGGTGTTCTTTATCATGTTATGTTTGCGTTTTATTTGTCATTTTTATATCGACTGACTGAAGGGTGATTCCACTGATTCCGACAGAAGTTAAATAGCTAATGAGCAAACAGTTTACCGTTGTTAATCAGGAACATAGATTGAAAGATCAATTTGATAGTTTGAAAGAAGCTAAGGTCAACTTTTACCTCAAAGAAAAAATGTCAAACGTCGTCTGAACCAGAGAAATACGATTTGCGACGGGCCGTCTATACGTCAACTAGACAAGTTAGGTAACTGCAGGCGGACGTTCTCCATTGTTGTCTCTTTCAATTATTTCTTGTTCGCTTTTCCGCCTTGCATGGAAAACTGTCTGATCCATTCCGCTTCTGGATTCGTACTGTCGGAAAAAGTATGCGAATGAAATTGCCAAACTAGTGCCTTCGTTTTCGGAATTCCTGCTGAACAGAAACTACTTCATAGAGCGAGAAACAACTTCAGACAAACATTCAAGCAGGTAAAATGTTGCCGTCAATACTTCATTGATATTCTATGGGAATTCCACCACAGAATTTCCTCGTACGTTCTTCATAAAAATCTATGTCATATAACAGTCATCACGCTATGTCAGCAAATAGATGCATAGAATAGGGTTTCTATCATAGAACTTATAGTTAATATAAGTTCCATGGTTTCATATGCCACTTGACATTGAGGGGCGAGTTCCATTCGAAGAAACAGAGAGTGGTCGTCATCGAGGGACCGCACGGCCGGGCAGAACTTTAATTTACCACGTACTTGATCGTCCATCGACATAATTAGAACAGGCGCTTTGTCAATTTGTCCGGAAACGGAAGTTATTGGTAGTCCGGATCGGGGGGCACCGCAGAATTCTATTTCCAGAAGTTTCATACGAATCCAGACAGACGGAGAGGCGTAGAGCCAATTAAGACGGCTGACACGTACGGATGTATGTGGATTGAGGGAATGCTGGCAGAGTCAGGCTCCACAATCGATCTTCATTTCGCCAAGTACTATCGCGGGTCTAACGGAAGACGGGGATGACAAAAGGAAATAGAGAAAATATCATGTTAAACCAGTTAGATTCCAAATTTGTGGAGGCTTCAAGGATTCTGAAGTATTGGCGATTTCATAGGGTGTGTTTAGGTGCAGCATTCCAAACATGGGAACAGTATTCCAGGACAGGTCGAATCTGTGCCTTATAGATCATAAGCAGCTGACCTGAGGTGAAATAGCTCCTGGCACGAAACAGAAAACCAAGTTTTTGGGATGCACTTTTAGCAATGGATCTCACGTGATTCTCCCAGGAAAGGTTACTGCCGACAGTAACGCCCAGCATCGAAATGGATGACTTCAATGGTATTGGTATGGTCAGTCCCGACAATTTTATGCTGGGCACAGTAAGATCGGCTTTTCTAGAGAAAATACATGATTGTGTTTTGTTTGCGTTGAATTCTACCAAGTTATTAGATCCCCATTCAAGAATTGTTGCCAAGTCCATATTCATGTTGTTAACATTAACATTTCTTCCTCGTTCGTTTTTGATTTGGCGGGTTGGTATTGGAGCCCTAGAAGAAAAGGCGGTATGGAGGGTACTATCATCCGCGAAGCTGTGCACTGGACACGAAGTTGCTTCCAGCAAATCGTTGATGTGAAGCAGAAACAGCGTTGGAGCCAGAACTGATCCCTGCGGAACACCAGCATTTATGGGTAGAGAGTCAGACGAAACTCCATCGACCACTACATGGAGAGATCTGTTAGAGAGAAAACTAGCTAGCAGAGAACATAGCTTTGGGGGCACGCCATAAGATGGAAGCTTGGCGAGGAGTCTCGATCGAATGCCTTGGAGATATCCGGTGCTACGGCTAGGGTTTCAGCATATTTCTCGATAGATAGCTGCCATATATGTGAGACGTAAGCGAGCAAGTCACCAGTGGATCTCTGATGACGGAAACCATATTGTCTATCGTTGATAATTCCTGAGTGTTCCAGATGTTTCATGAGCTCGAAGTTGATGGCTTTTTCCATGACCTTTGAAATAATAGATAACAGACCGATAGGTCTGTAGTTGCTAGGTAGGGTCTTTTTGCCTTTTTTAGGTACTGGTTGTACTCTTGCGGTTTTCCAGTTGGCTGGAAAAACACCCAATTTGTAAGAGTGGTTGAACAATTTGCAGAGGACAGGTGTTAGTTCGGGGGCACACTTTTTGAGAACAATCGGTGGGATTCCGTCAGATCCACTGGCTTTGTTGGTGTTGAGACCAAACAGAATCTTTCTGATAGTACGTGGGCGAAAGGTTATCTCGGGCATATGGCTGTCAATAGATGTAATATTCGGGGGTTGTTTTCCCGATGAATCTATACGATTTGTACCTATACGAGTTCGAAGAAGCAGTTGTGTTCTGTGTAGGCTTTGTTACTGGGTCCTTACGCCACTTTAGGCACAGCACTGTTAATTTTCGACCCAACAGAGACTGAAAAATTTCTTTCCTAGCCTCAGGATTGAACTCGCGACTTTCCGCGTCAGAGTCAATCGCCATAACCACTGGGCTACGGGCACTATATGGGATGAATATACTGGCCGTTACTGCATTATAGCTATGACCTCAGATATTCATTTCCCGATGAAATTCTCGATCATTTCCATCGAACCCTTCTTCCTTCCTACCCCCCACAGTAATTCCCTGAGTGCCCCGACGTAGCAAGGTGACCACGTGTACCGCAAGGCCGAAACCGTAGTTTCCTCGTCCTTCGAATATTTCGGGGCGTAATCATCGTCTAATTGAAGGCACGAATTCCTGCTGCGAACTCTTTCGGCTACCCACAATTTGTTACGAATTCCTGAGTGCATAGTTTTCCTAGCGATAAAATTTTCCCCGGAGAACAGAATTTCCGCCGGCAGACGTGGGCATCTCCGGAATTTATTTATTATAGGGTCAGATTTGAATGAATTATGGTGGACGGTGGTATCGCCCGCCGGAGAAACGGAAATAATGGACTGGAAAATGATCAGCGTTGAAATTTCTGGGGGAATGGTTCGGCAAAAGGTTCAGAAGACAGTGGTTTATCTGCCGGCCGTATGTTCTCGGCCTGACACACAAACAACGCCATGAATTCAGAATAATTTTATACGGAGTACTAGAGGGCCCATAGTTTCACCAAAGCCCATTAATTTTTTTCGCGTTCATCACATCCATAACCTCAATCAACCAATATATCAATAGAGAATCTATCCAGGTATGGAAGGGCAAACAATTAGTTGATCCCGAAAAAAACTACCTGGATTCCAGTAAGAATAAGATACGCTTCCTCACTTTTCAAAATTCTCAAGAAATAAGCACAACTAAAATATCTAGGTGGCTCTAACGGTGCGATTGTTCGAAGAAGTCGTTCGAACAATTCAAATCTACAATAAATGGTATTTTGCAGGTCTAAAACATCTAAATCTTGAGTGGCCTGTGCTCGAAAACAAAACTTGAAAATGAAATTTGGAAAAACAAAATCATGAATAATTCTTGACTCAGAAGGGCTACATGGTTGATTTTGGTAGCAAAATGTAGGTTTTCGGGGTCGCTCCGTTCAATAAACAATGTTTCAGAGCTCTATCCATCATAGTTTAGATTTTGACCTGTCAAATGGCATTTTATCAAAAAAATCGAAATGTCAAACCATCATAGCTCTCCTTCCTTTGATCGCCGCCACTATTTATTCATATTATGTTGATCAGCATAGGTCACAGTATTTCTGCGCAAAATATGAGCGATTTGAAAAATTCAAAATTTTGGACGAAAAATGACTAAGGGGTATGACCTCCTAAAAACGCCGTAAACTCAATACCAAAAATATCTGGGTGGATCTAACGGTGCGATTGTTCGAAGAAGTCGTTCGAACAATTCGAATCTACAATAAATGGTATTTTGTAGGTCTAAAACATCTAAATCTTGAGTGGCCTGTGCTCGAAAACAAAACTTGAAAATGAAATTTGGAAAAACAAAATCATGAATAATTCTTGACTCAGAAGGGCTACATGGTTGATTTTGGTATCAAAATGTAGGTTTTCGGGGTCGCTCCGTTCAATAAACAATGTTTCAGAGCTCTATCCATCATAGTTTAGGTTTTGACCTGTCAAATGGCATTTTTTCAAAAAAATCGAAATTTCAAACCATCATAGCTCTCCTTCCTTTGATCGCCGCCACTATTTATTCATATTATGTTGATCAGCATAGGTCACAGTATTTCTGCGCAAAATATGAGCGATTTGAAAAATTCAAAATTTTGGACGGAAAATGACTAAGGGGTATGACCCCCTAAAAACGCCGTAAACTCAATACCAAAAATATCTGGGTGGATCTAACGGTGCGATTGTTCGAAGAAGTCGTTCGAACAATTCGAATCTACAATAAATGGTATTTTGCAGGTCTAAAACATCTAAATCTTGAGTGGCCTGTGCTCGAAAACAAAACTTGAAAATGAAATTTGGAAAAACAAAATCATGAATAATTCTTGACTCAGAAGGGCTACATGGTTGATTTTGGTATCAAAATGTAGGTTTTCGGGGTCGCTCCGTTCAATAAACAATGTTTCAGAGCTCTATCCATCATAGTTTAGATTTTGACCTGTCAAATGGCATTTTATCAAAAAAATCGAAATTTCAAACCATCATAGCTCTCCTTCCTTTGATCGCCGCCACTATTTATTCATATTATGTTGATCAGCATAGGTCACAGTATTTCTGCGCAAAATATGAGCGATTTGAAAAATTCAAAATTTTGGACGAAAAATGACTAAGGGGTATGACCCCCTAAAAACGCCGTAAACTCAATACCAAAAATATCTGGGTGGATCTAACGGTGCGATTGTTCGAAGAAGTCGTTCGAACAATTCGAATCTACAATAAATGGTATTTTGCAGGTCTGAAACATCTAAATCTTGAGTGGCCTGTGCTCGAAAACAAAACTTGAAAATGAAATTTGGAAAAACAAAATCATGAATAATTCTTGACTCAGAAGGGCTACATGGTTGATTTTGGTATCAAAATGTAGGTTTTCGTGGTCGCTCCGTTCAATAAACAATGTTTCAGAGCTCTATCCATCATTGTTTAGGTTTTGACCTGTCAAATGGCATTTTTTCAAAAAAATCGAAATTTCAAACCATCATAGCTCTCCTTCCTTTGATCGCCGCCACTATTTATTCATATTATGTTGATCAGCATAGGTCACAGTATTTCTGCGCAAAATATGAGCGATTTGAAAAATTCAAAATTTTGGACGAAAAATGACTAAGGGGTATGACCCCCTAAAAACGCCGTAAACTCAATACCAAAAATATCTGGGTGGATCTAACGGTCCGATTGGTCGAAGAAGTCGTTCGAACAATTCGAATCTACAATAAATGGTATTTTGTAGGTCTAAAACATCTAAATCTTGAGTGGCCTGTGCTCGAAAACAAAACTTGAAAATGAAATTTGGAAAAACAAAATCATGAATAATTCTTGACTCAGAAGGGCTACATGGTTGATTTTGGTATCAAAATGTAGGTTTTCGTGGTCGCTCCGTTCAATAAACAATGTTTCAGAGCTCTATCCATCATAGTTTAGGTTTTGACCCGTCAAATGGCATTTTTTCAAAAAAATTGAAATTTCAAACCATCATAGCTCTCCTTCCTTTGATCGCCGCCACTATTTATTCATATTATGTTGATCAGCATAGGTCACAGTATGTCTGCGCAAAATATGAGCGATTTGAAAAATTCAAAATTTTGGACGAAAAATGACTAAAGGGTATGACCCCCTAAAAACGCCGTAAACTCAATACCAAAAATATCTGGGTGGATCTAACGGTCCGATTGGTCGAAGAAGTCGTTCGAACAATTCGAATCTACAATAAATGGTATTTTGTAGGTCTAAAACATCTAAATTTTGAGTGGCCTGTGCTCGAAAACAAAACTTGAAAATGAAATTTGGAAAAACAAAATCATGAATAATTCTTGACTCAGAAGGGCTACATGGTTGATTTTGGTATCAAAATGTAGGTTTTCGGGGTCGCTCCGTTCAATAAACAATGTTTCAGAGCTCTATCCATCATAGTTTAGGTTTTGACCTGTCAAATGGCATTTTTTCAAAAAAATCGAAATTTCAAACCATCATAGCTCTCCTTCCTTTGATCGCCGCCACTATTTATTCATATTATGTTGATCAGCATAGGTCACAGTATTTCTGCGCAAAATATGAGCGATTTGAAAAATTCAAAATTTTGGACGAAAAATGACTAAGGGGTATGACCCCCTAAAAACGCCGTAAACTCAATACCAAAAATATCTGGGTGGATCTAACGGTGAGATTGTTCGAAGAAGTCGTTCGAACAATTCGAATCTACAATAAATGCTATTTTGCAGGTCTAAAATATCTAAATCTTGAGTGGCCTGTGCTCGAAAACAAAACTTGAAAATGAAATTTGGAAAAACAAAATCATGAATAATTCTTGACTCAGAAGGGCTACATGGTTGATTTTGGTATCAAAATGTAGGTTTTCGGGGTGGCTCCGTTCAATAAACAATGTTTCAGAGCTCTATCCATCATAGTTTAGGTTTTGACCTGTCAAATAGCATTTTTTCAAAAAAATCGAAATTTCAAACAATCATAGCTCTCCTTCCTTTGATCGCCGCCACTATTTATTCATATTATGTTGATCAGCATAGGTCACAGTATTTCTGCGCAAAATATGAGCGATTTGAAAAATTAAAAATTTTGGACGAAAAATGACTAAGGGGTATGACCCCCTAAAAACGCCGTAAACTCAATACCAAAAATATCTGGGTGGATTTAACGGTGCGATTGTTCGAAGAAGTCGTTCGAACAATTCGAATCTACAATAAATGCTATTTTGCAGGTCTAAAACATCTAAATCTTGAGTGGCCTGTGCTCGAAAACAAAACTTGAAAATGAAATTTGGAAAAACAAAATCATGAATAATTCTTGACTCAGAAGGGCTACATGGTTGATTTTGGTATCAAAATGTAGGTTTTCGGGGTCGCTCCGTTCAATAAACAATGTTTCAGAGCTCTATCCATCATAGTTTAGGTTTTGACCTGTCAAATGGCATTTTTTCAAAAAAATCAAAATTTCAAACCATCATAGCTCTCCTTCCTTTGATCGCCGCCACTATTTATTCATATTATGTTGATCAGCATAGGTCACAGTATTTCTGCGCAAAATATGAGCGATTTGAAAAATTCAAAATTTTGGACGAAAAATGACTAAGGGGTATGACCTCCTAAAAACGCCGTAAACTCAATACCAAAAATATCTGGGTGGATCTAACGGTGCGATTGTTCGAAGAAGTCGTTCGAACAATTCGAATCTACAATAAATGGTATTTTGCAGGTCTAAAACATCTAAATCTTGAGTGGCCTGTGCTCGAAAACAAAACTTGAAAATGAAATTTGGAAAAACAAAATCATGAATAATTCTTGACTCAGAAGGGCTACATGGTTGATTTTGGTATCAAAATGTAGGTTTTCGTGGTCGCTCCGTTCAATAAACAATGTTTCAGAGCTCTATCCATCATAGTTTAGGTTTTGACCTGTCAAATGGCATTTTTTCAAAAAAATCGAAATTTCAAACAATCATAGCTCTCCTTCCTTTGATCGCCGCCACTATTTATTCATATTATGTTGATCAGCATAGGTCACAGTATTTCTGCGCAAAATATGAGCGATTTGAAAAATTCAAAATTTTGGACGAAAAATGACTAAGGGGTATGACCCCCTAAAAACGCCGTAAACTCAATACCAAAAATATCTGGGTGGATCTAACGGTGCGATTGTTCGAAGAAGTCGTTCGAACAATTCGAATCTACAATAAATGCTATTTTGCAGGTCTAAAACATCTAAATCTTGAGTGGCCTGTGCTCGAAAACAAAACTTGAAAATGAAATTTGGAAAAACAAAATCATGAATAATTCTTGACTCAGAAGGGCTACATGGTTGATTTTGGTATCAAAATGTAGGTTTTCGGGGTCGCTCCGTTCAATAAACAATGTTTCAGAGCTCTATCCATCATAGTTTAGGTTTTGACCTGTCAAATGGCATTTTTTCAAAAAAATCGAAATTTCAAACAATCATAGCTCTCCTTCCTTTGATCGCCGCCACTATTTATTCATATTATGTTGATCAGCATAGGTCACAGTATTTCTGCGCAAAATATGAGCGATTTGAAAAATTCAAAATTTTGGACGAAAAATGACTAAGGGGTATGACCCCCTAAAAACGCCGTAAACTCAATACCAAAAATATCTGGGTGGATCTAACGGTGCGATTGTTCGAAGAAGTCGTTCGAACAATTCGAATCTACAATAAATGCTATTTTGCAGGTCTAAAACATCTAAATCTTGAGTGGCCTGTGCTCGAAAACAAAACTTGAAAATGAAATTTGGAAAAACAAAATCATGAATAATTCTTGACACAGAAGGGCTACATGGTTGATTTTGGTATCAAAATGTAGGTTTTCGGGGTCGCTCCGTTCAATAAACAATGTTTCAGAGCTCTATCCATCATAGTTTAGGTTTTGACCTGTCAAATGGCATTTTTAAAAAAAAATCAAAATTTCAAACCATCATAGCTCTACTTCCTTTGATCGCCGCCACTATTTATTCATATTATGTTGATCAGCATAGGTCACAGTATTTCTGCGCAAAATATGAGCGATTTGAAAAATTCAAAATTTTGGACGGAAAATGACTAAGGGGTATGACCCCCTAAAAACGCCGTAAACTCAATACCAAAAATATCTGGGTGGATCTAACGGTGCGATTGTTCGAAGAAGTCGTTCGAACAATTCGAATCTACAATAAATGCTATTTTGCAGGTCTAAAACATCTAAATCTTGAGTGGCCTGTGCTCGAAAACAAAACTTGAAAATGAAATTTGGAAAAACAAAATCATGAATAATTCTTGACTCAGAAGGGCTACATGGTTGATTTTGGTATCAAAATGTAGGTTTTCGGGGTCGCTCCGTTCAATAAACAATGTTTCATAGCTCTATCCATCATAGTTTAGGTTTTGACCTGTCAAATGGCATTTTTTCAAAAAAATCAAAATTTCAAACCATCATAGCTCTCCTTCCTTTGATCGCCGCCACTATTTATTCATATTATGTTGATCAGCATAGGTCACAGTATTTCTGCGCACAATATGAGCGATTTGAAAAATTCAAAATTTTGGACGAAAAATGACTAAGGGGTATGACCCCCTAAAAACGCCGTAAACTCAATACCAAAAATATCTGGGTGGATCTAACGGTGCGATTGTTCGAAGAAGTCGTTCGAACAATTCGAATCTACAATAAATGGTATTTTGCAGGTCTAAAACATCTAAATCTTGAGTGGCCTGTGCTCGAAAACAAAACTTGAAAATGAAATTTGGAAAAACAAAATCATGAATAATTCTTGACTCAGAAGGGCTACATGGTTGATTTTGGTATCAAAATGTAGGTTTTCGTGGTTGTCCGTTCAATAAACAATGTTTCAGAGCTCTATCCATCATAGTTTAGGTTTTGACCTGTCAAATGGCATTTTTTCAAAAAAATCGAAATTTCAAACAATCATAGCTCTCCTTCCTTTGATCGCCGCCACTATTTATTCATATTATGTTGATCAGCATAGGTCACAGTATTTCTGCGCAAAATATGAGCGATTTGAAAAATTCAAAATTTTGGACGAAAAATGGCTAAGGGGTATGACCCCCTAAAAACGCCGTAAACTCAATACCAAAAATATCTGGGTGGATCTAACGGTCCGATTGGTCGAAGAAGTCGTTCGAACAATTCGAATCTACAATAAATGGTATTTTGTAGGTCTAAAACATCTAAATCTTGAGTGGCCTGTGCTCGAAAACAAAACTTGAAAATGAAATTTGGAAAAACAAAATCATGAATAATTCTTGACTCAGAAGGGCTACATGGTTGATTTTGGTATCAAAATGTAGGTTTTCGTGGTCGCTCCGTTCAATAGACAATGTTTCAGAGCTCTATCCATCATAGTTTAGGTTTTGACCTGTCAAATGGCATTTTTTCAAAAAAATCGAAATTTCAAACAATCATAGCTCTCCTTCCTTTGATCGCCGCCACTATTTATTCATATTATGTTGATCAGCATAGGTCACAGTATTTCTGCGCAAAATATGAGCGATTTGAAAAATTCAAAATTTTGGACGAAAAATGACTAAGGGGTATGACCCCCTAAAAACGCCGTAAACTCAATACCAAAAATATCTGGGTGGATCTAACGGTGCGATTGTTCGAAGAAGTCGTTCGAACTATTCGAATCTACAATAAATGCTATTTTGCAGGTCTAAAACATCTAAATCTTGAGTGGCCTGTGCTCGAAAACAAAACTTGAAAATGAAATTTGGAAAAACAAAATCATGAATAATTATTGACTCAGAAGGGCTACATGGTTGATTTTGGTATCAAAATGTAGGTTTTCGGGGTCGCTCCGTTCAATAAACAATGTTTCAGAGCTCTATCCATCATAGTTTAGGTTTTGACCTGTCAAATGGCATTTTTTTTTAAAAATCAAAATTTCAAACCATCATAGCTCTCCTTCCTTTGATCGCCGCCACTATTTATTCATATTATGTTGATCAGCATAGGTCACAGTATTTCTGCGCAAAATATGAGCGATTTGAAAAATTCAAAATTTTGGACGAAAAATGACTAAGGGGTATGACCCCCTAAAAACGCCGTAAACTCAATACCAAAAATATCTGGGTGGATCTAACGGTGCGATTGTTCGAAGAAGTCGTTCGAACAATTCGAATCTACAATAAATGGTATTTTGCAGGTCTAAAACATCTAAATCTTGAGTGGCCTGTGCTCGAAAACAAAACTTGAAAATGAAATTTGGAAAAACAAAATCATGAATAATTCTTGACTCAGAAGGGCTACATGGTTGATTTTGGTATCAAAATGTAGGTTTTCGTGGTCGCTCCGTTCAATAAACAATGTTTCAGAGCTCTATCCATCATAGTTTAGGTTTTGACCTGTCAAATGGCATTTTTTCAAAAAAATCGAAATTTCAAACAATCATAGCTCTCCTTCCTTTGATCGCCGCCACTATTTATTCATATTATGTTGATCAGCATAGGTCACAGTATTTCTGCGCAAAATATGAGCGATTTGAAAAATTCAAAATTTTGGACGAAAAATGACTAAGGGGTATGACCCCCTAAAAACGCCGTAAACTCAATACCAAAAATATCTGGGTGGATCTAACGGTGCGATTGTTCGAAGAAGTCGTTCGAACAATTCGAATCTACAATAAATGCTATTTTGCAGGTCTAAAACATCTAAATCTTGAGTGGCCTGTGCTCGAAAACAAAACTTGAAAATGAAATTTGGAAAAACAAAATCATGAATAATTATTGACTCAGAAGGGCTACATGGTTGATTTTGGTATCAAAATGTAGGTTTTCGGGGTCGCTCCGTTCAATAAACAATGTTTCAGAGCTCTATCCATCATAGTTTAGGTTTTGACCTGTCAAATGGCATTTTTTTTAAAAAATCAAAATTTCAAACCATCATAGCTCTCCTTCCTTTGATCGCCGCCACTATTTATTCATATTATGTTGATCAGCATAGGTCACAGTATTTCTGCGCAAAATATGAGCGATTTGAAAAATTCAAAATTTTGGACGAAAAATGACTAAGGGGTATGACCCCCTAAAAACGCCGTAAACTCAATACCAAAAATATCTGGGTGGATCTAACGGTGCGATTGTTCGAAGAAGTCGTTCGAACAATTCGAATCTACAATAAATGGTATTTTGCAGGTCTAAAACATCTAAATCTTGAGTGGCCTGTGCTCGAAAACAAAACTTGAAAATGAAATTTGGAAAAACAAAATCATGAATAATTCTTGACTCAGAAGGGCTACATGGTTGATTTTGGTATCAAAATGTAGGTTTTCGTGGTTGTCCGTTCAATAAACAATGTTTCAGAGCTCTATCCATCATAGTTTAGGTTTTGACCTGTCAAATGGCATTTTTTCAAAAAAATCGAAATTTCAAACAATCATAGCTCTCCTTCCTTTGATCGCCGCCACTATTTATTCATATTATGTTGATCAGCATAGGTCACAGTATTTCTGCGCAAAATATGAGCGATTTGAAAAATTCAAAATTTTGGACGAAAAATGACTAAGGGGTATGACCCCCTAAAAACGCCGTAAACTCAATACCAAAAATATCTGGGTGGATCTAACGGTCCGATTGGTCGAAGAAGTCGTTCGAACAATTCGAATCTACAATAAATGGTATTTTGTAGGTCTAAAACATCTAAATCTTGAGTGGCCTGTGCTCGAAAACAAAACTTGAAAATGAAATTTGGAAAAACAAAATCATGAATAATTCTTGACTCAGAAGGGCTACATGGTTGATTTTGGTATCAAAATGTAGGTTTTCGTGGTCGCTCCGTTCAATAGACAATGTTTCAGAGCTCTATCCATCATAGTTTAGGTTTTGACCTGTCAAATGGCATTTTTTCAAAAAAATCGAAATTTCAAACAATCATAGCTCTCCTTCCTTTGATCGCCGCCACTATTTATTCATATTATGTTGATCAGCATAGGTCACAGTATTTCTGCGCAAAATATGAGCGATTTGAAAAATTCAAAATTTTGGACGAAAAATGACTAAGGGGTATGACCCCCTAAAAACGCCGTAAACTCAATACCAAAAATATCTGGGTGGATCTAACGGTGCGATTGTTCGAAGAAGTCGTTCGAACAATTCGAATCTACAATAAATGCTATTTTGCAGGTCTAAAACATCTAAATCTTGAGTGGCCTGTGCTCGAAAACAAAACTTGAAAATGAAATTTGGAAAAACAAAATCATGAATAATTCTTGACTCAGAAGGGCTACATGGTTGATTTTGGTATCAAAATGTAGGTTTTCGGGGTCGCTCCGTTCAATAAACAATGTTTCAGAGCTCTATCCATCATAGTTTAGGTTTTGACCTGTCAAATGGCATTTTTTTTAAAAAATCAAAATTTCAAACCATCATAGCTCTCCTTCCTTTGATCGCCGCCACTATTTATTCATATTATGTTGATCAGCATAGGTCACAGTATTTCTGCGCAAAATATGAGCGATTTGAAAAATTCAAAATTTTGGACGAAAACTGACTAAGGGGTATGACCCCCTAAAAACGCCGTAAACTCAATACCAAAAATATATGGGTGGATCTAACGGTGCGATTGTTCGAAGAAGTCGTTCGAACAATTCGAATCTACAATAAATGGTATTTTGCAGGTCTAAAACATCTAAATCTTGAGTGGCCTGTGCTCGAAAACAAAACTTGAAAATGAAATTTGGAAAAACAAAATCATGAATAATTCTTGACTCAGAAGGGCTACATGGTTGATTTTGGTATCAAAATGTAGGTTTTCGTGGTCGCTCCGTTCAATAAACAATGTTTCAGAGCTCTATCCATCATAGTTTAGGTTTTGACCTGTCAAATGGCATTTTTTCAAAAAAATCGAAATTTCAAACAATCATAGCTCTCCTTCCTTTGATCGCCGCCACTATTTATTCATATTATGTTGATCAGCAAAGGTCACAGTATTTCTGCGCAAAATATGAGCGATTTGAAAAATTCAAAATTTTGGACGAAAAATGACTAAGGGGTATGACCCCCTAAAAACGCCGTAAACTCAATACCAAAAATATCTGGGTGGCTCTAACGGTGCGATTGTTCGAAGAAGTCGTTCGGAATTCGTGAGGCTATCGAGGACATAGGGCAGCCACTTTGCGATTTAGTCATGGTTAATTTCAAGAAAATGATACGGTCATTTGGCTGATGTTATTCTACATTATGGACGGCAGACCTTCCTTCTCATAGTGAAATAAACATGCGATCATTTATTTAAAGGATTGGCATTTTTCTTTGAATAACAAAATAACACCTCTTCATGAAAAACCCTTCACATATTGTGTTTATACGCCACCGACGTTGACAGATACAATCCGCATTTAACAAAAGGAAAACCCAGGGGTGTCAATTCCCCGATCCAAAGTGACCATCCCAAAACACCTGTCAACTCGTGGGTTATAGCCCTCTCAGAAATCCTGGAGCATAAATTTCGGGAGATGAGGAACAATCCACATTTGACGTCCCATACGAAGTGCCATTCTGTCATCCGGGTCGGATGGACCAGTCTCGTAAACCCTCTCGAATTCTCGCTCTGTTTCAATCCCTGATCCGGGACCTATTTTCGCATCAAAGATTCCGGTCGCGCCGCCTCAGACGACCCACTTTCCGGGTCGGATCGACGAAATTTCGAAATTACAATTTTTCACCAGCCCCAAAGTTGCATTCCGAAGACGAAGAGCGTGTTGGATGGCAGTTCGCAAGGTGAATGATGGGATGCTTTGTCGTGTCAACGTGATGGAGACTTTGGGGTATGATGTAGCCCCTAACTCGATAGAGAGTTGCGAAGTGGAGAACTTCTCCGTTCTCATATTGCGGGGAAACAAGGCAAAGTAATAAAGTGTGTTTTGGGGTGATGCTCGACGCCCATTTCCTTGCGTCTCAATCCAAATTTGGACGAATCTCTCATGCTCCGCAGAAATATGAGTGTAGATAGATATATTGGATCATTCCTCCTTAACATCTCCTGTGTGCCGAATTACGAAAAACAATATCTGTTTCATACCGAAATGGTATTTTCATCATTTAATCTATATATATAAAACAGAGTTGTTGGTTACACCATTTATAACTCGAGATCGGATGGACTGTTTGTTATGAAACTTCATTTATGGATTTGTCTACGGCCTGGTTATTATAAAATACATTAAAACTCTGAGAAATTCGATGAAAAATTTGCTTATGTAGGAAATGCTTTTCCTCCTTTTGAATAAGGCCACTAGGTGTCGCTACGGTTTGCTTATGTAGGAAATGCTTTTTCTCCTTTTGAATAAGGCCACTAAGTGTCGCTACGGTTAATGGCTCTTATCTAGACACTGTAGCGTTGTCGTGAAGGTACTATATTTGATATCATCGCCACTAGATGGCGATGTATACAATTATTGTGTAATTTGGCATAGAACTTATAATAACATTTTTACCAAAAAAAATTAAAAATTTAAACAGCTCCTTCTGGGTGTTGCAGTTTCTTTGTCAGTATAACAAAAGTGCTAAGATTCACTTAATTACTTGAAATTAACTAAAAGATATTTCTTTCGGAGAGTATTCAAACTAATTTCCTCCAGAGAAAAGTCCCCCATTTCATAATATATTCGGAGTTTATTCCATTTTCATTGATCGAGGAAAGTTACTCCGCTGCGGCTGTTTTATTCAATAAACAAGGCCTTCTATCGGATTAGCCGAACATTCGATTTGGAAAATGGCCGGATGAAGAAACAGTAAGAATGGCAGCTTCGCCTGTAATCCAACAAATTTTGTTATATGTTTCTTAGGAAAGTTTGCCAACGCAATAAGTTTCGCCCTGGCTTCTGGCATACTAATTCCGCCTTTTTGGTGACTGCACACCAACGAATTTATTCACACTGGGGACAGGAAGTTGAGTGATATTTCATGATCTCTTTCTCTATACTTTTCAACTATTGATTAATCTCCAGAATCTCCTCGTGGGAGTACCTATTGATTATACTTTCAAAATCTGACTGAAAACTTTCAATTTACGACTTCTTCGATAAATCAGAGACTCATCCTGTGTACTTTTTCCACTGAATCAAAAAACTTAATTCCAAGACAATGGCATTATTTTCTCGCATTTTAAACTCCCTTATCTCCAAAAATATTCCTCCAAGAGAAAATATGAATATGACATTTTTCATTGGAAATTTAAATGTCTTTCATTTTGTACTCAACAAGTTTTTCGCTCATGGCTTAGTTCCCGATATATTCACCAAATACCTAAAAACGGAGTTACTGCCCATGCTAGCGAATCTTAGGCTGGATACTTTCATTCATTTACGAATTTTATATTTATCAGGTCGTCGTAGACTGATTCTTCATCAACATCTTTTTTCCATTTTCAGAATGCAAAAAAAATAAAAACCCCATTCAATCACGGTGGTCGCATGAATTCCACCAAGAACGTCTCCAAATGACTTCTGGGGCAAATAAAATTCCAGGTGTGAGTGTGGGACATAAATCGTTTTATATTGCGGAATAACTAAATTGACCATAAAATAATTTTCGGAATTTACGATACGGCGGAATTGGAGAAACGCTCCATATTTCGTTAGTCGAGCACATAAAGAGGAAATCGTAACCACCATTTGTAGTATTCGGAAAAAATGAGTAGAATGTGGGAGAATTTTGTCTTTCATCTTTCATCTCTGATTCGAAGTACTGTTTTCCAGACTAATTTAAAACTACGTATTCGATCGAGGTGAAATTTCGCTCTGAGATAGAAAATGTCATTTCCAATCTACTCGCAGAATTTTTTTGAGACCGCTCAAGCAGAACCATAGAAAATTATGGCAAATTATCGAAAAAAAATTAAATTCCCAATATTTTTGTAGTAAAGGCGGACTCCCACTACTCGTATATTTGGCAAGTACGCAATTATTTGCGTACTTGGCAAGTAGATGAAGTTTCGAATTTGAATGACAAGATTGACAAGTATTGGCCGAGTGAACCACTCCCACTACATGCCAAATATAGGCAAGTGGCAAATATTTGCCAAATACACGAGTAGTGGGAGTCCGGCTTAACAGAGCCGGGGACATTGACGATTAATTTTACAGCTGCTGTCATTTATTGACATCTGCCGTCATTTTTTGACAGCTGTCAGAAATCATGGGACCACTTGCCATTATGTCGAATGCCTATGAGAAAATGATTGGATTATGCTTCGGCATTTGCGTGTTATTTCATACGGATGCTATTCTGAAGGAGATGTAGTGCATTTGGATGAATTTGGTATTCACGGAGAGCAAAAACGACTCAAATCTCGATCACGACTATACGATACCGCACAATTCGAATTTTAAACACCAACACAGAGTACGTACGAGGATATATTGAAAAATTCTTAACCTACTATAGAACCAATATTTTATTACTCAACATATTCTCCTCTTATAATTAAATACATTCATTACAGCGAACCTGCAACGTCTCTAGACCTTTCAATAAAATGTTTCTTCTTGCTCTGCAAACCAGTCCTCCACAGTTTTCATCACCCCCTCGTTGGAAGAAAATTTCAGTTGAGAAAAGAGATGATAGTCCGATGGAGCCAAATCTGGTGAATAAGGGGGATGTTCTAGTAATTCTTACCCTAAATCACAAATTTTTTGCATGGCCACATGAGATTTGTGTACTGGGGCGTTGTCCTGTAAGAACAAAACACCTTTGGATAGCTTTCCGCGTTTTTTCTCTTTAATTTTTTTCCGTAGAATGGTCAGTAATGTCGAATAGTAGTCTCCAGTTATTGTTCTACCCCTATCCAAAAAATAAATCATGATTACTCCATGGCAATCCCAAAAAACTGAAGAAAGAACTTTTCCAGCAGATTTTTGGACACGAAACTTCTTAGGTCTTGGAGAACCAGCGTGTCGCCATTCCATCGATTGTTGCTTTGTTTCTGGATCGTAGAAATGTACCCAAGTCTCATTCATAGTAACAATTCGGTTTAAGAAGTCTACATCATTTTCAAATCGAGCACAGATCGAACGCGATGCTTCTACCCTTGCATCGCTTTTGGTCAACATTCAAACATTTGGGGATTCATTTTGCAGAAATTTTCTCATGTCCAAATTGACGTAAACTATATGATGAAAGCGTTCGTATGAAATCTTCAGTGCTTCAGATATCCGTTTTAGCCCAATTTGACGGTCTGATAAAATCATGTCATGAACTGCATCGATATTTTCGGGGACTGACACAGAAACTGGCCTTCCCGATCGGTCATCATCTTCAATGGAAAATTAACCTCTTTTGAGGCTTGCAGTCTAATTTTTCACGGTCGCATACGAAGGACATTGATCACCAAGGGTATTGAGCATATCTTCGTGAATCTGCTCACCTCTGAACCCTTTCAAATACAGGTACTTGATGATGGCTCGAGCTCGATAATCCAATTTTTCGATTTTTATTTATTGCGTAACTCTGGTTTACTTTTTGACGTCGAACTCTACACTGACACTTCTAATAAGTTATTATATGGTATCGCAATATTTTGTTTATGCATGGAACTGGTCTAGGCTAACTAGATATCAATACATCCTCGTAATTCAACGCCCTTTATAGTTTCACTAATTTTGCAGAGAGGTGTTTACACAAGTTTGTCTCGCATATATCTTCTGGAACATCATGGGTGTTAAGGAATTGCTAATGAGGCAAATGCGAAGATGTTCGCTGTATACCTGCACCTACCATATCTAGGTAATTGAAGCAGCATCACTCTAAGTGTCGGGTAATTGTTCAGCGAACAATCAGCATTTGAACAATTCCATACATGAATCCAACACTTGTGGAGTTTATAGTGAATGAAATTCACAGGATGCTCCAGAAAAGGTTGTGATTTCTCAATCTTTATAATCATAATTTATTTTGCGAGTTGGCCAACTCATCACTTAAAATTGTAGAATATTTTTATCAAAAAAAGGATGGAAGTCCTTAGAAAAGCAAGACGAGAATCCAGACCAACAAGAGCCACATTAATGGAACATCTATAGGCACATAACTGTGATTCTTCACTTTTCAGTTGAAATCGTTCTGATTTTTGAACGTCTCGAAAGAGAAAAGCAGGAGGAACTTGAAGAAGGAAAATACCAGCTTCTACATAAGCGTCAGACGAGGCACCGAAACGAGGAAAAATTACTCTTCATGCGGAAAAGCCACACTAACAGTAAGAATGAAAAATTATTTCGCCATGCTAATTCCTCCCACCAAATATTTATATCACTTGGCCTCCATTTTCCTCTTATCTTAGTGTGAGCTCTGGGCCTTGCTCGGTCTGGCGTTTCCACTCATCTTTATTAGAGTGACTGGGGCCACCCTTTTTCCATTACGTATCTAGAGCAACCCTCATTCCACCCGAGGCTGCATAACAACTCAAGTCGGTATCAAAATGAGATTGCAGTCAATTTATTGTGATTTGCTCGAGTTTAGAACGTATAGGGGTTGTTGTTCCCATAAGAGCGCAGATACAGTCTTGAATTATCAAATATGTTCATCAGGAATGGTAATTAGGCTTCGAGTATGGGATTTTCCAATCCCAGCAGGCCTGAAAAGTGGTTTCGAACTTTTCCATGATCATTGGTTCAGCGCACCTACTTCCAAATCGATGATAATCGAACTAATTGATTTATTCATAGTCAATATTTGGCCGATTAAAATTCCCATCAAAATTTTAATTTTGGCTAACGGTATGGGGCATACCAATTTTAATTTCCCTTGGGCTTTGATGGAGAATGGCGTGGGTAGACCCTCGATATCGAATGTTTAAATTGGCTTGATTTATTGGAAAGATTCTCCTTTATATACGTCACCGAGATAATGTGGGAGAGTGTTTTTCGAACAGCAATGAATTACAATTATGACAGTGCGGAAATGTGATTCTCGCGAATTGGCGACAAGGAATTAAATAGGATCTTCACATAAAGCAGGATAAAATTGGAGTTGTCGTTGAACTATACAGGGTGAGTCTTCGACTTTAAGATTTTACGAAGATATGCTTGATACTCTTGATGATCAATGTCCTTCGTATACGACCGTGAAAAATTGGACTGCAAGCATCAAAAGAGGTAAATTTTCCATTGAAGATGATGACTGATCGGAAAGGCCAGTTTCTGTGTCAGTCCCCGAAAATATCGATGCAGTTCAAGACATGATTTTATCAGAGACCGTCGAATTTGGCTAAAACGAATATCTGAAGCACTGAAGATTTCATACGAACGCGTTCTTCGTATAGTTTACGTCAATTTGGACATGACAAAAATTTCTGCAAAATGGATTCCCAAATGTTTGAATGTTGACCAAAAGCGTGCAAGGGTAGAAGCATCGCGTTCGATCTGAGCTCGATTCGAAACCGATGTAGACTTCTTGAACCAAATTGTTACTATGGATGAGACTTGAGTACATTTCTACGATTCAGAAACAAAGCAACAATCGATGGAATGGCGACACTCTGGTTCTCCAAGACCTAAGAATTTTCGTGTCCAAATTGTGCTGAAAAAGTTCTTGCTTCAGTTTTTTTGGGATTGCCATGGAGTAATCATGATTGTTTTTTTGGGTGAGGGTAGAACAATAACTGGAGATTACTATTCGACATTACTGACCACTTTACGGGAAAAAATTAAAGAGAAAAGACGAGGAAAGCTATCCAAAGGATTGTTGCCATGCAAAAAATCGTGATTTAGGGTCAGAATTACTAGAACACCCCCCTTATTCACCAGATTTGGCTCCGTCCGACTATCATCTCTTTCCTCAACTGAAAAAAAGATTAAAGGTCGGAAATTTACTTCCAACTAGGAGGCAATAAAAGCTGTGGAGGACTGGTTTGCAGAGCAATGAGAAACATTTTTTTGAAAGGTCCAGAGACGTTGCAGGTTCGCTGTAATAAATGTATTCAATTAAGAGGAGAATATGTTGAGCAATAAAATATTTTGATATTGAAATTTTGTTTGGTTCTGTAGTAGGCTAAAAATTTTTCAATATATCCTCGTAAGCTTATATTATTTTTGTATCAAACTCTGAATCTCCATGGAATTCTGATTTCGGCATAACCTACCTGTCAACATTTATCAGTGTTACTTCTTGATGTAGGCCACTTTTTTCGACAAATTTCATGGATATTACGATTCAAAGGTAATTGTATGATTTTTTTTAATGCCAGAAAGTTTTTTCCTTAAAGGACCTTGAAGTTTTCTGAAAGGAAGAGTGTAGCTGATCCTATTCCAGTTTCCCCCCTCCACATCCCCTCGGCCCCAATTCCACGAGGTGCTCATTTCACCCACGAATTGTCATCATCTTCACTTCGACGGAAACAAGTAGAGAGGAAAATCCGGCGGAATATCTCTTCACGCAGCCCCCGCATAATTTTCCCATCTCATTCCGGATTCACACCAGTCTCTGGGAAATTCATTCATTTGTTTTATTTTTCAATGTCATTCGCGAGTTCAGAACCTGAAGTTCAAGAGACCTACCCTTTCTGTGGTAATGCCCGGGATTGAATCGGCAGAAATAGAAATAAGGAACACCGCATAAAACGGTCGTTAACACGTTCGGAACGCGCCCCATTACGTCTGAAAAATGGAACGGTTTTTCCGTGTTATTTGAAGATGCCGAGATGGCGAAAACCTTGTCTGGTCGGGGTGCAACTGGGGCATTATGAGGAAATATAGAGCCCCGGATAATTCTATCTATTCTTGTGTTTATATACTGTATAATTCATTTTACGAGTCAGTTGCGTAGCGAAGAGGTTAGGAATAGGAAATATACGGGGATATTTTGAAAAATTTTTAGCCTGCTATAGAACCAAACAATATTTCAATGTCAAAATATTTTATTACTCAACATATTCTCCTCTCAATTGAATACATTTATTACAGCGAACCTGCAACGTCTCTAGACCTTTCAAAAAAAATGTTTCTTCTTGGTCTGCAAACCAGTCCTCCACAGCTTTTATTACCTCCTCGTTGGAAGAAAATTTACGACCTTTTAAACTTTTTTTCAGTTGAGGAAAGTGATGATTGTCGGACGGAGCCAAATCTGGTGATTAAGGGGGGTGTTCTAGTAATTCTTACCTAAATCACGAATTTTTTGCATGGCAACATGAGATTTGTTTACTGGGGCGTTGTCATGTAAAAACAAAACACCTTTGGATAGCTTTCCGCGTCTTTTCTCTTCAATTTTTTCCCGTAGAGTGGTCAGTAATATCGAATAGTAATGTCCAGTTATTGTTCTACCCTTATTCAAAAAATCATTCATGATTACTCCATGGCAATCCCAAAAAACTGAAGCAAGAAGTTTTCCAGCAGATTTTTGGACACGAAACTTCTTAGGTCTTGGAGAACCAGAGAGTCGCCATTCCATCGATTGTTGCTTTGTGTCTGGATCGTAGAAATGTACGCAAGTCTCATCCATAGTAACAATTCGGTTTAAGAAGTCTACATCGTTTTCAAATCGAGCACAGATCGAACGCGATGCTTCTACCCTTGCACGTTTTTGGTCAACATTCAAACATTTGGGGATCCATCCTGCAGAAATTTTTCTCATGTCCAAATTGACGTGAACTATATGATGAACGCGTTCGTATGGAATCTTCAGTGCTTCAGATATCCGTTTTAGCCCAATTCGACGGTCTGATAAAATCATGTCATGAACTGCATCGATATTTTCGGGGACTGACACAGAAACTGGCCTTCCCGATCAGTCATCATCTTCAATGGAAAATTTACCTCTTTTGAAGCTTGCAGTCCAATTTTTCACGGTCGCATACGAAGGACATTGATCACCAAGGTTATTGAGCATAAATCTGAGCGAATCTGCTTACCTCTTAACCCTTTTAAATACAGGTACTTGATGATGGCTCGATACTCCATCTTTTTTTTTATTTATTGCTTAACTCTGGTTTACTTTTTTGACGTCGAACTCTACACTGACACTTATAATAAGTTATTGTTCGTTGATATGGTATCGCAATATTTTGTTTATGCATGGAACTGGTCTAGGCTAACTAGATATCCAATACATCCTCGTATGCGCAGAGTACTATCGATTGTGTCAAATTTGAACGATTTCTTAGCCCAAAATTTCCAAGAGATATCTTATATTCTTATGACTCACCCTGTATGGCTAAATACCGTTTGAGGATATCCGAAACGAATAGCTTCATAATTCAGAGGATGAGGCCAAATTCGAAACGGAAGAGAACGAGTGGAATTAGCAGAAAGTATACATGCAGATGGATAAACATAAAGAAATCTGAGGCTCACGCTCTGAAAGGGTCCTTTATTTCCCAGAGAAGGCGTTCAAAGGACTCCGCATCCGTATCATCGTTCTGTAGCGGGTTCAAAGGCTCTTCCTCAGATTTTATCACTCTTCTGCTCGATGTGAACAGAAAATACGATAATAGAATTCGAGAATTCGTGCTTCTTCCGGTATGGGCCCACTGGAATCAACTGCTTACCCTGTTTTGGAGGGCAAATACACATTTTGCATATAAAGGGTCCCCAGAAATGTTGGTTTTCAAATGGGAGCCATATTTAGTTGAAATCATAGATGAATAACACCCCTGGTCTAGCAACTCGTGACCACAAATTGTTGATTTGTTCGGCACTCTGATTGTAGTTTGCTCTAGTTCTCTCAGATGAGAGGTTGCTCCATAAGGCTCTACTGGATCTGCAGCTGTAAAGTCACCCTGTAAACACTATTCCCTTATAAACTCGTAAATTTTTCTGGAAAGCTTTCCAATGGTCGTATATTTCGCGGTGGATTCGGCGATCCAACATCAACACATAAAAATATGATTAGGTTTCCAGAAGCAACGTATATCAAATTTCTCCGAACAATCGACCCATACATCTTGAAAACCGCATTCTGGAACAGAATCTAGACCGAATTCCTGATCGTTTCATAACTCTCTCTCCCGAATAAACGACCAATAATGACAAGGAAAAACCTGAAACCAGGACTGCGGACATAAATCACAGGAAACAATAAATCCGTTTGAAGAATATAAGGAACAATAGAAGACAAGCGTAATCGCTCATGTTAGAGACAGCGAAATAGTGTGTGGTTTTCGAGACCCCGGGAGGTAGAACTTGGGGATGAAATATGAACAGATGAATTTCCACCAGTGAGAGCAACGTCGAGCTAAGTTTTCAACTACAGAGTCGCCCAGAGAAAATGGAACGGGACATTCAGAAACTGCGTCAACATTCCAGGAGAACGCTCTAATCCATCTTTTTTTTTCTGGAAAGGTGATTTGATTATGTTTTGAAAACTAAATAGTATGTTTATAATACTTCGTTTTACAGGGTGCGGCAACTTGTTCTCCCACATTTGAAGGGGCTGTTAAAAAATACGAAGAAAGAAATTGGGAAACATTTTTCGAGTCGAGTGGTCGAGATCAAAATTTTTGGTTCGGGAAATATTCGATTTTGAGTGGAAAATTGGCGAAAAATTGGTCGACTTTGGAGTGACGTAACTTCTGAAAAAATTGGAATTGAGAGGAGCTGATTTTTTTTGTTATACTTTGGTTCTTTAAGAATGAAATGGTGTATTTTTTATATACCTGAGACGAAGGGTTTGGATTTTCTGATTTTTTTCCGCGAAGATCCAATTTTTCTGATTTTCCATCAACCATATTTGAAAAACAATTAGTCTCACAGGAAATCTGTTTGGATTTTCTTAATCTACGGCATCGAATTAATAAATGGTGAAAATTTCGTAGCGATAGGCGAGATTCGAATTTTTAAGAAAAATCCTTTACTAAGGTATGGAAAAATTTCGATTTTTCGAAAAAAAATTTTTGGCTCCGATCGACTTCAAACTCACACCATTCACTAATTTGAGAACGTAGATTAAGAAAATCCGATCAGATCTTCCGTGAGGAAAACAGTTTTTGATTTACGAACGATGAAAAATCGGAAAATTTGGACCTTGGCGAAAAAAATCAGAAAATCTGAACTGTTCGACTCTGATGGATAAAAATAGGTTTTTTTGATTCACAAAGGATCAATCTATATGCAAAAACTCAGCATCTGTATAAATCAATTTTTCTGGGAAATACTGCAGTCCAAAAATGACCTATTTTTCGCGATTTTTTCGACTCAAGGTCGAATCGTTATCTACGACCTAGAATTATGAATGAAATGACGCGGGTCGATATACTACAAAAATTTTTTTTTTTATTTCGAATGTCATCTATTTCGAGGAACATTTTGCTTTGTTGAATATTTACTTCCAGCGATGAAGAATTATCTTACACGAAAAATAAAAAACATTTTGAATGGTGTGTATAAAAAGTAATTTGAAGCCATTTGAAAAAAATAAGCATCCTTGTTGAAATTCCTAAATTTTTGGACCTTGTTGAAAACATCCTTTACAAGGAAATCGCCTTCCATCATATCATCAGATTTGAAACACCCATTAACCAGAGAATTGAAAATGTTGAAGTTCATATCACTCTGATAATGAAGTAAAATCTTTCACTTTTCCATAATTCTTCCGTTATATGTTGGCAACGCAGAATGAATTCGGAAAAATTTTGATACCAAAATATGGAAATATAGAATTGTCTAATTTTCCTGGAATATTCGACTTTCTTGTCAAACCGATAACGCCGACGTAGCCATTTTGCCTTCGTTCGTTGAAAACAAAAAAAAAGGAGGCAAAAAGGTCGTCGAAAAGAGATCAAAACCAAATTCAAAGCCAAATCACAAGCAAACAGAACCAATTAAAGAAGCCGAAAGAGGTAAAAACACGAATCACATTATAAACACGCCAAAACCAAAACGTGGCTTCACTATTTGTCTCACTCACACTTTATGGAAAGTTTTACTCCACCTCATTCAAACAAGATTCCTTATGTTATACAAACTAAGAAATAATGTAATAAAAGTCATACTGTTTTAGAATCCATATTGAATGAGCTTTTGAGGTCACTCGCCGAACTGATGTAGTACAATTTTCTTCAGTACAGTTAGTTAAAGTTAGGCGAAATTAATTGTTAATATTTGGTTCGACAAAAAATTACAATTTCCTTCAAACTGGACCAGTTGGCTTAGAATTGAAGGTTTCAGGCTACAGGTTACAGGACTACTATTAAGGATACCTTGGGAAAAATAAAATTGCGAAAATGTTTGAGAAAAAAAATAATAAGAAATCTTCACACACTTATAAAACTGATTTTTAGCAATCTTTTTCCATATTTTTATTTCAGTCCTTCTATTCACGGTTTATTCAACTATTTAAAGGAACAAGTAGGTTAATTTTTTTATCATTCAGTAACTTGGTGAGGTACATTCCTTGGTTCCATCTTCCAATTCTACCACATCAAAAAAGAAGGCGCTTTTCGAGGAAAGCAGCGAAAACATTGAATATCCCACAGAACTCCGTCTTCTCCTCCTTCACCTTCATCTGTTTATACCAGTACCACTTCGCGCAGTAGAAATCGCAGCCATCTTTGAAGACTTGTCCTAAAGAAGTACACACAGTGCGATCGTCAGTTTTCTTCGGACATTGACAACTGTATTTACATTCTTCATATTCCGTTATGAACAAATCCAAAACTTTTTCTTTGGCTGCCTCGTAGGTGAGCTTGAGTTCCGGATAGGCCCACTTTTCACATTCCGCCGCGTATTTGTTCGGGTACGTTCTTCGATTCGAGCCGCACACGGGTTCGTAGACCAGCGGGACCATACACCTCTCCACGCAGTAAAACCGCGGTTTTTCGGTGAGGGTGTCGTTCTTCTCGAAACTGGCTCTGGTGCAGTTGAACTCGCACCGGTTTTTGTACATTTTTCCGTCCGATGCGCATATCGGCTCCGGGTAAGCTTCCGTGCAATTTTTCCAGCAGGAATCTTCGGCAAATGTGACTTTCGCGAGTACGAGGATGAAGAAGTAATACAACATTTTCTTGTTTGAATATGGAACGTACGTTTAGTTATGCAGATTCTGATGGCGATCTTTACGAAAGTCGAATTGCAACAGTTTAATGGCGTTTTTACTTCTTCAATCAACATATAGGAAATTGGTTCATTTCATTAATGTTTACTGCTGCGTTTTATTTTATGGGTAGAAATCAAATTCCCATATAATCTCCAGCAATTACTTCAGCGAATTTGTCACGATCATTTCGGAAAATTCCTCGGAGAATAATTCATAAGTGTGTCACTCATACTGCATACTCTAAACTGAGTATGTACGAGGATGTATTGAAATCTAGTTAGCCTAGACCAGTTCCATGCATAAAGAAAATATTGCGGTACCGTATCAACGAACAATAACTTATTAGAAGTGTCAGTGTAGAGTTCGACGCTAAAAAAGTAAACCAGAGTTACGCAATAAATTGAAAAAAAGATGTCCACCGAAATTGTAAAAATCGAAAAATTGGAGTATCGAGCCATCATCAAGTACCTGTATTTAAAAGGGTTAAGAGATAAGCAGATTCACGAAGATATGCTCAATACCCTTGGTGATCAATGTCCTTCGTATGCGACCGTGAAAAATTGGACTGCAAGCTTCAAAAGAGGTAAATTTTCCATTGAAGATGATGATCGATCGGGAAGGCCAGTTTCTGTGTCAGTCCCCGAAAATATCGATGCAGTTCATGACATGATTTTATCAGACCGTCGAATTGGGCTAAAACGGATATCTGAAGCACTGAAGATTTCTAACGAACGCGTTCATCAATTGTTCACGTCAATAAGGACATGAGAAAAATTTCTGCAAAATGGATCCCCAAATGTTTGAATGTTGACCAAAAGCGTGCAAGGGTAGAAGCATCGCGTTCGATCTGTGCTCGATTTGAAAACGATGTAGACTTCTTAAACCGAATTGTTACTATGGATGAGAATTGGGTACATTTCTACGATCCAGAAACAAAGCAACAATCGATGGAATGGCGACACTCTGGTTCTCCAAGACCTAAGAAGTTTCGTGTGCAAAAATCTGCTGGAAAAGTTCTTGCTTCAGTTTTTTGGGATTGCCATGGAGTAATCATGATTGATTTTTTGGATCAAGGTAGAAAAATAACTGGAGATTACTATTCGACTTCACTGACAACTCTACGGAAATAAATCAAAGAGAAAAGACGCGGAAAGCTATCCGAAGGTGTTTTGTTTTTACAGGAAAACGCCCCAGTATACAAATCTCATGTTGCCATGCAAAAATTCCGTGATTTAGGGTTAGAATTACTAGAACACCCCCCTTATTCACCTGATTTGGCTCCGTCCGACTATCATCTCTTTCCTCAATTGAAAAAAAGTTCAAAAGGTCGTAAATTTTCTTCCAACGAGGAGGTATTAAAAGCTGTGGTGGACTGGTTTGCAGAGCAAGAAGAAACATTTTTTTTTGAAAGGTCTAGAGACGCAGCAGGTTCGCTGTATTAAATGTATTCAATTAAGAGGAGAATATGTTAAGTAATAAAATATTTTGACATTGAAATAATGTTTGGTTCTATAGTAGGCTAAGAATCTTAGGTACGAATTCTAAAGACCTAATTCACTCGAAAATCTCCACAAATATACAGGGTGTTTCATTAAAATTAAAAAAGGTGAACCTACAATAGTAACGAAAAATATCAAATTCGTTATGTTCCATTTCGAAGTTTCATGAATATCGTCCCAAAACCTCATCATTTCTCGCTTCATATTTTAATTCCGAACATCAGACGAACGTCAGACGTGACGAATCGCCACGAACAAAAGCGACCCAACCATGCCACCGGCGCCCTTTCTTCATACTCGTACCAATCTTCGTTAATAATTCCCGAACCGGAAAGGTTTCCCTGTGTTTCCGTTCCTCGACGTTTGAGGAGTTTCCCGCTTTCGAGAACATTTCTCCCTAAATAGCTCGTCGCTACGCGCCGGTCTCCTGACGGCCACAACGTCGAAGAAATCATTGCGTGCCACGTCGGACGAAAGAATAAATAATCGAGGCAGACCAGCGCAAAATTAGAGGGTGCCGTCATGTTGAAATGCATGGTTAGGCTGTTTGTGATTCCATTCGATTCAAAGTGTTTTTACATGTAAGATACGGATCTTTACTGCTCAATCTATTTGCGTTAGAACTTTGTGTCGGTTCCTTCACATCATTATCGTCGCCGTAAATTTAATGGAGAGATTAAGTGGCTTTTCGTTTGAATAAATAACAATGAAGTTATAATAGTAATAGCCTGAAGTAAGGAATTCCTACGCTCCACGTCAAATCAGCCACTGGACCTCATTCGTTATTTCGTTTTCCCTACATGGTGGCTCGCACTGATTCCACATTGACTTCACGACATCTTCAGATATATACGAAAAGTTCTTTAACTTATATATTGAAAAATTCTTAGCCTACTAAAGAACCAAACAAAATTTCATTGTCGAAATATTTTATTCCTCAACATATTCTCCTCTTAATTGACTACATTTATTACAGCGAACCTGCAACGTCTCTAGACCTTTCAAAAAAAAATTTTCTTCTTGCTCTGCAAACCAGTCCTCCACAGCTTTTATTACCTCCTCGTTGGAAGGAATTTTACGACCTTTTAAACTTTTTTTCAGTTGAGGAAAGACATGATAGTCGAACGGAGCCAAATCTGGTGAATAAGGGGGGTGTTTTGGTAATTCTAACCCTAAATCACGAATTTCTTGCATGGCAACATGAGATTTGTGTACTGGGGCGTTGTCCTGTAAAAACAAAACACCTTTGGATAGCTTTCTTCGTCTTTTCTCTTTAATTTTTTCCCGTAGAGTGGTCAATAATGTCGAATAGTAATCTCCAGTTATCGTTCTACCCTTATCCAAAATATCAATCATGATTACTCCATGGCAACCCCAAAAAACTGAAGCAAGAACTTTTTCAGCAGATTTTTGAACACGAAACTTTTTAGGTCTTGGAGAACCAGAGTGTCGTCATTCCATCGATTGTTGCTTTGTTTCTGGATCGTAGAAATGTACCCAAGTCTCATCCATAGTAACAATTCGGTTTAAGAAGTCTACATCGTTTTCAAATCGAGCACAGATCGAACGCGATGCTTCTACCCTTGCACGCTTTTGGTCAACATTCAAACATTTGGGGATCCATTTTGCAGAAATTTTTCTCATGTCCAAATTGACGTGAACTATATGATGAACGCGTTCGTATGAAATCTTCAGTGCTTCAGATATCCGTTTTAGCCCAATTCGACGGTCTGATAAAATCATGTCATGAACTGCATCGATATTTTCGGGGACTGACACAGAAACTGGCCTTCCCGATCGGTCATCATCTTCAATGGAAAATTTACCTCTTTTGAAGCATGAAGTCCAATTTTTCACGGTCGCATAGGAATGACATTGATCACCAAGGGTATCAAGCATATATTCGTAAATCTGATTACCTCTTAACCCTTTTAAATACAGGTACTTGATGATGGTTCGATACTCCAATTTTTCGATTTTTACAATTTCGTTGGACATCTTTTTTTCCAAATTTATTGCGTAACTCTGGTTCACTTTTTTACGTCGAACTCTACAGTGACACTTCTAATAAGTTATTGTTCGTTGATATGGTATAGCTATATTTTGTTCATGCATGGAACTGGTCTAGGCTAACTATAGATATCAATACATCCTCGTATTTCAATGTGAGAATGAGGAATTATAGAAGTCGGTCAAAGAATCGAGTCAAGTCAAAACTAGCCCAGGCATCCGTTCCTCTACTTCCATTTTCTTGCCGAGGTGACAAGGAACAAACAGCGGACCGCTTGTAATTAGTTTGCACACAAATTATATCAATATAAACCGAGTTTCCAGTCGTTAGTAAACGTAAACACCGAAGGTTCAGTTAACTACAATGACGACTGCGAATAAGCGGGGCAGATTGGTAGCATTTGTTTGCGTTAACCGGCAGGGGTGACAAAATGGATGTTCCCATGATGGCGTCCCCTGTAATCAGAGACGGGAGTCTTCCGAGAACTCCCGGTTCGGTCTTCCTGAAAATGCTCCTGCCAATTAAGGTTGTGGCCTATTTAGATGGCGAGATAAGCAGCGGTTTCCGATTCTGCAACAAGGGATATTCCGTTCCCAATATTCTTCCTGATATGTAAACGATACCGCTTTTTCGGTCTGTATCAGCTGATAGCAGAAGCCCTGTTGTAGCGATTGCGGAAAATGGCAAAACGTAGCTCTTTCGATTAGAAAGAAATCATCATCACTCACATCATTTCAGCCTGTAAGACTTGTGGTGTTGCTGTGCATGGCAAGGTACAAAGGCTTGCCTAAATGTTCACATCACTAGATCTACGAGAGAGTGCCCGACTAGAGCACTTGAGGTCATCAGAGATCTTACTTCTCTTTTTTTATGTTGTGGTTTTCACGAAAAGGAATATTGTGTAATGTTCAGAGAACATCGTGAGAACCAAGGGCAAGCAGGTAGGAATTGGTGTTCTTCTTGAATTTCTGGACGTTATATGCCTCGGGGAACACCTCCCTGGGCAATGTGTTCCAAAGCCTCGCTGTTCGTTGGATGAACGAGTCTTTGAAGAGAGATGTTCTGCTGGTCTCCAAAGTTACCACGAAGGGGTGTGAAGACTTAACTTGACGGGTTAGTCTGGAAGAGACTGCCAGAGGGGGAACGATTGCTGATAATTCAGAAGAGCGCTCATGGAAATATCTATGAAATAGAGACAGATCGCCCACTTTTCTACGGTGTTCCAGAGAAGTGAGCGAGTTTGTAAGCGAGGCATCATCGACGAGATGATTTCCCCTTTTTTGTACAGAAGAGTTTTAGGGTGTGTTTAGGTGCAGCACTCCAAATATGGGAACAGTATTCCAGGACAGGTCGAATCTGTGCCTTGCAGATCATAAGCAGCTGACTCGAGGTGAAATAGCTTCTGGCACGAAACAGAAAACCAAGTTTTTGGGATGCACTTTCAGCAATGGATCTCACATGATTCTCCCAGAAAAGGTTACTGCCAACAGTAATGCCAAGCATCGAAATGGATGACTTCAATGGTATGGTCACTCTCGACAATTTTATGCTGGGCACAGTAAGATTGGCTTTTCTAGAGAAAAGACATGCTTGTGTTTTGTTTGCGTTGAATTCCACCAAGTTATTAGATCCCCATTCAAGAATTGTTGCCAAGTCCATATTTATGTTGTTAACATTTCTTCCTCGTTCGTTTCTGACTTGGCGGGCTGGTATTGGAGCCCTAGAAGAAAAGGCTGTATGGAGGGTACTAACATCCGCGGAGCTGTGCACTGGACACGAAGTTGCTTCCAGCAAATCGTTGAAGTGAAGTAGAAATAGTGTTGGAGCCAGAATTGATCCCTGCGGAACACCAGCATTTATGGGTAGAGAGTCAAATGAAACTCCATCGACCACTACATGGAGAGATCTGTTTGAGAGAAAACTAGCTAGCAGAGAACATAGCTTTGGAGTCTCGACATAAGATGGAAGCTTGGCGAGGAGTCCCTGATGCCAGACTCGATCGAATGTCTTGGAGATATCCACTGCTACGGCTAGGGTTTCACCATATTTCTCGATATATAGCTGCCATATATGTGAGACGTAAGCGAGCAAGTCACCAGTGGATCTCTGATGACGGAAACCATATTGTCTATCGTTGATAATTCCTGAGTGTTCCAGATGTTTCATGAGCTCGAAGTTGAAGGCTTCTTCCATGACCTTTGAAATAATAGATAACAGAGCGATAGGTCTGTAATTGCTAGGTAGGGCCTTTTTGCCTTTTTTAGGTACCTACTGGTTGTACTCCTGCATCTATACTCTATACTATCCTTAGAATATCTAGAGAAGGTGCAGATGATGAGAGAATCAAAAGTCACAGAACCTAGTCCTCTCTGAATAAGTACACATCTGCAGCGAACCTACCTGGTGATGTTATGTTCAAATGAAAACAAGCATTGCAAGCTTGCACAACAAATGCCTTGGGCAAGAGAATTGAAGGAGAATCGAGGATTTAATCTTCTTGAAATCCTCCCAGATACTGTAGTTCATTGGAGCTCCGAACCTGCAGAAGGCTCAGTTGTTAAAACAGATGGAGGGCCTAATGGACCTTGAGGTCGCTGTGGAATGTAACCCCCTCACCAAGCTAAACTAAACTATGTCTATAGGGCTGAGGACGAGTTCACAAACCGTGTGCTGTTTTTTCATCATCTCTGTCACATTTTCTATCTCAGAAGTTTGGTGATTTTGACTGCTTGCTCTGGACCAAAAAAAGTAGGTCTGAGAACCTTGTTTTGCAGAAGTATTTGCTTTCTCATTGCCAAGAATTCCAATGTTCCTCTGTATCAACACAAGTATCATCTTATTGTGGCTTGCCAATCTTGCCCTGATGCAAAAGGCTTTTCGGCATTTCCAGGTTTTGTTAAGATTTGTGTTCCGAAAGAGTACCTAGGTAAGTGTTCTTAGAGCAGCCTGAGCAACCAGTCTTTCCAGGTTTTCGTTGATAGAGGAAACAATTTGGGTGGATTTCTGCTCGCAATGTTGACCGTCACAGAACAGCTCCATTTCATAAGAATATATATACAGAACAGCATGTGGGTAGTTCTGTCTTCTGTCTTCTTCTTTTATGGAATGGTGATATTCCATTGCCCCAATCCAAGCGTAAACCGCTTTTCCAGAATTTGAATGGAGTCCCGAACACAATGTATTGTTTTAGGTTCTCAGTACAATTTTTCGAAGGGAATGCGAAACCCTGAAGGTTCGAGAATTGCCTGAGAACCCACTGAAAGCCGTTTTCTTCGGCATCAATTATGAATACCCCCTTTTTTCATTCAACCGGTCCGATATTATCTCCCAGATTTCGCAGTTCAACGAATCGTCAAGAGCGTTAAAACCCAGGTAAAAAGAGTTGAAGTACACTCAAATTACGGAGGTGGAAAGTTTCATTTCACACTCCCTTTCAGGGAGTCCTGAATGAGCAGCTTTTCAATTCGAACATGCCAGGTATTAAAATTGAGAATCCAGCGGGATAGTTTTTAGCGGGATTGTTTCATACTAAATAGGACGGTTAATGTCGTTCTCGTATTCGCGTAAAGTTTGTATTGAAAATTGTGAAACTCGGCGGGAGGGTCGAATAGAGAGAGCCGGCGATCGAGTGAGTGAAAAAGTCCCGTGTTCATTTCGAGTTTCATGCAATATGCACATTAGCGACGGTAATATCCGGTTTCTTTTTGTTTTTACTAATTGAGAACCACAGCAACCCAGAAAAAACTTGCTGGTAAGGGCGATCATCAGAAAACGGACGTCGGAATGAGTGATGCGACTTGATGTTTCAGTTTCTTTCGAAATTCTCTCCGTACCGCGAACGGTCTGAGCTCGTGAACAAAACTCGAAAATGAAATATCGAAAAAATAAAACTGAAATAATTCGTTACTTTTGAGGGCTACATGGGTGATTTTGGTATCAAAATGTAGGTTTTCGAGGTCGCTCTATTCAATAAAAGACTTTCCAGAGCCCTAACTAGCATAGTTCAGATTTTCACCTGTCAAATGTCATTTTCTCAAAAAATCGAAATTTCAAACCGCCATAGCTCCCGTTCCATTGGTCGTATTCACTTTTGGTTTGTAATCTGTTAATCAGCAATGTCCCAAGTATCTTTAGGAATAATAAAATCGATTTCGAAAATCCCAACTTTTTGGGTGAAAAATCGTAAGGGGTAAGACCCCCCAAAAACACCATATTCGTTATCGCCAAGAAATCACTGGGAAATCTAGTGTTGATATTCGATCGTAAATGTCTACAACCCATTCGAATCCAACAGAATACCCTTTTTGCTGACCCATAACACCTTAACTCTGCATGCTCTGAGCTCATGAACAAAACTCGAAAATGAAATATCGAAAAATTAAAACTGAAATAATTCCTTACTCATGAGGGCTACATGGGTGATTTTGGTATCAAAATGTAGGTTTTCGAGGTCGCTCTATTCAATAAAAGACTTTCCAGAGCCCTAACTAGCATAGTTCAGATTTTCACCTGTCAAATGGCATTTTCTCAAAAAATCGAAATTTCAAACCGCCATAGCTCCCGTTCCATTGGTCGTATTCACTTTTGGTTTGTAATCTGTTGATCAGCAATGTCCCAAGTATCTTCAGGAATAATAAAATCGATTTCGAAAATCCCAACTTTTTGGGTGAAAAATCGTAAGGGGTAAGACCCCCCAAAAACACCATATTCGTTATCGCCAAGAAATCACTGGGAAATCTAGTGTTGATATTCGATCGTAAATGTCTACAACCCATTCGAATCCACCAGAATACCCTTTTTGCTGACCCATAACACCTTAACTATGCATGCTCTGAGCTCGTGAACAAAACTCGAAAATGAAATATCGAAAAATTAAAACTGAAATAATTCCTTACTCATGAGGGCTACATGGGTGATTTTGGTATCAAAATGTAGGTTTTCGAGGTCGCTCTATTCAATAAAAGACTTTCCAGAGCCCTAACTAGCATAGTTTAGATTTTCTCCTGCCAAATGGCATTTTCTCAAAAAATCGAAATTTCAAACCGCCATAGCTCCCGTTCCATTGGTCGTATTCACTTTTGTTTTGTAATCTGTTAATCAGCATTGTCCCAAGTATCTTTAGGAATAATAAAATCGATTTCGAAAATCCCAACTTTTTGGGTGAAAAATCGTAAGGGGTAAGACCCCCCAAAAACACCATATTCGTTATCGCCAAGAAATCACTGGGAAATCTAGTGTTGATATTCGATCGTAAATGTCTACAACCCATTCGAATCCACCAGAATACCCTTTTTGCTGACCCATAACACCTTAACTCTGCATGCTCTGAGCTCGTGAACAAAACTCGAAAATGAAATATCGAAAAATTAAAACTGAAATAATTCCTTACTCATGAGGGCTACATGGGTGATTTTGGTATCAAAATGTAGGTTTTCGAGGTCGCTCTATTCAATAAAAGACTTTCCAGAGCCCTACTTAGCATAGTTTAGATTTTCACCTGTCAAATGGCATTTTCTCAAAAAATCGAAATTTCAAACCGCCATAGCTCCCGTTCCATTGGTCGTATTCACTTTTGGTTTGTAATCTGTTAATCAGCAATGTCCCAAGTATCTTTAGGAATAATAAAATCGATTTCGAAAATCCCAACTTTTTGGGTGAAAAATCGTAAGGGGTAAGACCCCCCAAAAACACCATATTCGTTATCGCCAAGAAATCACTGGGAAATCTAGTGTTGATATTCGATCGTAAATGTCTACAACCCATTCGAATCCACCAGAATACCCTTTTTGCTGACCCATAACACCTTAACTCTGCATGCTCTGAGCTCGTGAACAAAACTCGAAAATGAAATATCGAAAAATTAAAACTGAAATAATTCCTTACTCATGAGGGCTACATGGGTGATTTTGGTATCAAAATGTAGGTTTTCGAGGTCGCTCTATTCAATAAAAGACTTTCCAGAGCCCTAACTAGCATAGTTTAGATTTTCTCCTGCCAAATGGCATTTTCTCAAAAAATCGAAATTTCAAACCGCCATAGCTCCCGTTCCATTGGTCGTATTCACTTTTGTTTTGTAATCTGTTAATCAGCATTGTCCCAAGTATCTTTAGGAATAATAAAATCGATTTCGAAAATCCCAACTTTTTGGGTGAAAAATCGTAAGGGGTAAGACCCCCCAAAAACACCATATTCGTTATCGCCAAGAAATCACTGGGAAATCTAGTGTTGATATTCGATCGTAAATGTCTACAACCCATTCGAATCCACCAGAATACCCTTTTTGCTGACCCATAACACCTTAACTCTGCATGCTCTGAGCTCGTGAACAAAACTCGAAAATGAAATATCGAAAAATTAAAACTGAAATAATTCCTTACTCATGAGGGCTACATGGGTGATTTTGGTATCAAAATGTAGGTTTTCGAGGTCGCTCTATTCAATAAAAGACTTTCCAGAGCCCTACTTAGCATAGTTTAGATTTTCACCTGTCAAATGGCATTTTCTCAAAAAATCGAAATTTCAAACCGCCATAGCTCCCGTTCCATTGGTCGTATTCACTTTTGGTTTGTAATCTGTTAATCAGCAATGTCCCAAGTATCTTTAGGAATAATAAAATCGATTTCGAAAATCCCAACTTTTTGGGTGAAAAATCGTAAGGGGTAAGACCCCCCAAAAACACCATATTCGTTATCGCCAAGAAATCACTGGGAAATCTAGTGTTGATATTCGATCGTAAATGTCTACAACCCATTCGAATCCAACAGAATACCCTTTTTGCTGACCCATAACACCTTAACTCTGCATGCTCTGAGCTCATGAACAAAACTCGAAAATGAAATATCGAAAAATTAAAACTGAAATAATTCCTTACTCATGAGGGCTACATGGGTGATTTTGGTATCAAAATGTAGGTTTTCGAGGTCGCTCTATTCAATAAAAGACTTTCCAGAGCCCTAACTAGCATAGTTCAGATTTTCACCTGTCAAATGGCATTTTCTCAAAAAATCGAAATTTCAAACCGCCATAGCTCCCGTTCCATTGGTCGTATTCACTTTTGGTTTGTAATCTGTTGATCAGCAATGTCCCAAGTATCTTCAGGAATAATAAAATCGATTTCGAAAATCCCAACTTTTTGGGTGAAAAATCGTAAGGGGTAAGACCCCCCAAAAACACCATATTCGTTATCGCCAAGAAATCACTGGGAAATCTAGTGTTGATATTCGATCGTAAATGTCTACAACCCATTCGAATCCACCAGAATACCCTTTTTGCTGACCCATAACACCTTAACTCTGCATGCTCTGAGCTCGTGAACAAAACTCGAAAATGAAATATCGAAAAATTAAAACTGAAATAATTCCTTACTCATGAGGGCTACATGGGTGATTTTGGTATCAAAATGTAGGTTTTCGAGGTCGCTCTATTCAATAAAAGACTTTCCAGAGCCCTAACTAGCATAGTTTAGATTTTCACCTGTCAAATGGCATTTTCTCAAAAAATCGAAATTTCAAACCGCCATAGCTCCCGTTCCATTGGTCGTATTCACTTTTGGTTTGTAATCTGTTAATCAGCAATGTCCCAAGTATCTTTAGGAATAATAGAATCGATTTCGAAAATCCCAACTTTTTGGGTGAAAAATCGTAAGGGGTAAGACCCCCCAAAAACACCATATTCGTTATCGCCAAGAAATCACTGGGAAATCTACTGTTGATATTCGATCGTAAATGTCTACAACCCATTCGAATCCACCAGAATACCCTTTTTGCTGACCCATAACACCTTAACTCTGCATGCTCTGAGCTCGTGAACAAAACTCGAAAATGAAATATCGAAAAATTAAAACTGAAATAATTCCTTACTCATGAGGGCTACATGGGTGATTTTGGTATCAAAATGTAGGTTTTCGAGGTCGCTCTATTCAATAAAAGACTTTCCAGAGCCCTAACTAGCATAGTTTAGATTTTCTCCTGCCAAATGGCATTTTCTCAAAAAATCGAAATTTCAAACCGCCATAGCTCCCGTTCCATTGGTCGTATTCACTTTTGTTTTGTAATCTGTTAATCAGCATTGTCCCAAGTATCTTTAGGAATAATAAAATCGATTTCGAAAATCCCAACTTTTTGGGTGAAAAATCGTAAGGGGTAAGACCCCCCAAAAACACCATATTCGTTATCGCCAAGAAATCACTGGGAAATCTAGTGTTGATATTCGATCGTAAATGTCTACAACCCATTCGAATCCACCAGAATACCCTTTTTGCTGACCCATAACACCTTAACTCTGCATGCTCTGAGCTCGTGAACAAAACTCGAAAATGAAATATCGAAAAATTAAAACTGAAATAATTCCTTACTCATGAGGGCTACATGGGTGATTTTGGTATCAAAATGTAGGTTTTCGAGGTCGCTCTATTCAATAAAAGACTTTCCAGAGCCCTACTTAGCATAGTTTAGATTTTCACCTGTCAAATGGCATTTTCTCAAAAAATCGAAATTTCAAACCGCCATAGCTCCCGTTCCATTGGTCGTATTCACTTTTGGTTTGTAATCTGTTAATCAGCAATGTCCCAAGTATCTTTAGGAATAATAAAATCGATTTCGAAAATCCCAACTTTTTGGGTGAAAAATCGTAAGGGGTAAGACCCCCCAAAAACACCATATTCGTTATCGCCAAGAAATCACTGGGAAATCTAGTGTTGATATTCGATCGTAAATGTCTACAACCCATTCGAATCCACCAGAATACCCTTTTTGCTGACCCATAACACCTTAACTCTGCATGCTCTGAGCTCGTGAACAAAACTCGAAAATGAAATATCGAAAAATTAAAACTGAAATAATTCCTTACTCATGAGGGCTACATGGGTGATTTTGGTATCAAAATGTAGGTTTTCGAGGTCGCTCTATTCAATAAAAGACTTTCCAGAGCCCTACTTAGCATAGTTTAGATTTTCACCTGTCAAATGGCATTTTCTCAAAAAATCGAAATTTCAAACCGCCATAGCTCCCGTTCCATTGGTCGTATTCACTTTTGGTTTGTAATCTGTTAATCAGCAATGTCCCAAGTATCTTTAGGAATAATAAAATCGATTTCGAAAATCCCAACTTTTTGGGTGAAAAATCGTAAGGGGTAAGACCCCCCAAAAACACCATATTCGTTATCGCCAAGAAATCACTGGGAAATCTAGTGTTGATATTCGATCGTAAATGTCTACAACCCATTCGAATCCAACAGAATACCCTTTTTGCTGACCCATAACACCTTAACTCTGCATGCTCTGAGCTCATGAACAAAACTCGAAAATGAAATATCGAAAAATTAAAACTGAAATAATTCCTTACTCATGAGGGCTACATGGGTGATTTTGGTATCAAAATGTAGGTTTTCGAGGTCGCTCTATTCAATAAAAGACTTTCCAGAGCCCTAACTAGCATAGTTCAGATTTTCACCTGTCAAATGGCATTTTCTCAAAAAATCGAAATTTCAAACCGCCATAGCTCCCGTTCCATTGGTCGTATTCACTTTTGGTTTGTAATCTGTTGATCAGCAATGTCCCAAGTATCTTCAGGAATAATAACATCGATTTCGAAAATCCCAACTTTTTGGGTGAAAAATCGTAAGGGGTAAGACCCCCCAAAAACACCATATTCGTTATCGCCAAGAAATCACTGGGAAATCTAGTGTTGATATTCGATCGTAAATGTCTACAACCCATTCGAATCCACCAGAATACCCTTTTTGCTGACCCATAACACCTTAACTCTGCATGCTCTGAGCTCGTGAACAAAACTCGAAAATGAAATATCGAAAAATTAAAACTGAAATAATTCCTTACTCATGAGGGCTACATGGGTGATTTTGGTATCAAAATGTAGGTTTTCGAGGTCGCTCTATTCAATAAAAGACTTTCCAGAGCCCTAACTAGCATAGTTTAGATTTTCACCTGTCAAATGGCATTTTCTCAAAAAATCGAAATTTCAAACCGCCATAGCTCCCGTTCCATTGGTCGTATTCACTTTTGGTTTGTAATCTGTTAATCAGCAATGTCCCAAGTATCTTTAGGAATAATAGAATCGATTTCGAAAATCCCAACTTTTTGGGTGAAAAATCGTAAGGGGTAAGACCCCCCAAAAACACCATATTCGTTATCGCCAAGAAATCACTGGGAAATCTACTGTTGATATTCGATCGTAAATGTCTACAACCCATTCGAATCCACCAGAATACCCTTTTTGCTGACCCATAACACCTTAACTCTGCATGCTCTGAGCTCGTGAACAAAACTCGAAAATGAAATATCGAAAAATTAAAACTGAAATAATTCCTTACTCATGAGGGCTACATGGGTGATTTTGGTATCAAAATGTAGGTTTTCGAGGTCGCTCTATTCAATAAAAGACTTTCCAGAGCCGTAACTAGCATAGTTTAGATTTTCTCCTGCCAAATGGCATTTTCTCAAAAAATCGAAATTTCAAACCGCCATAGCTCCCGTTCCATTGGTCGTATTCACTTTTGGTTTCTAAACTGTTAATCAGCATTGTCCCAAGTATCTTTAGGAATAATAAAATCGATTTCGAAAATCCCAACTTTTTGGGTGAAAAATCGTAAGGGGTAAGACCCCCCAAAAACACCATATTCGTTATCGCCAAGAAATCACTGGGAAATCTAGTGTTGATATTCGATCGTTAATGTCTACAACCCATTTGAATCCACGAGAATTCCCTTTTTGCTGACCCATAACACCTTAACTCTGCATGCTCTGAGCTCGTGAACAAAACTCGAAAATGAAATATCGAAAAATTAAAACTGAAATAATTCCTTACTCATGAGGGCTACATGGGTGATTTTGGTATCAAAATGTAGGTTTCCGATGTCGCTGAATTCAATGAAGCCAATTCCAGAACCCTTACTAGCTTAGTTTAGATTTTCACCTGTCAAATGGAATTTTTCGAAAAAGTGGAAATTTCAACCTTTCCTAGCTTCCGTCCCTCTTGTCGTAGTCATTATTTGTTTGTATTTTGTTGATCAGCATATCTCAAAGTATCTCTGTGCAAAATATGAGCGATTTTAAAAATTTCAATTTTTGGGCGAAAAATGACTAAGGGGTAAGACCCCCTAAAAACACCATATTTGTCAATAAAATAATATATCCAGAAGTTTCTAACGACGTTAATTATTGATAAGGTTATTCTAGCCATTCGAATCTTCCATAATAGGTAATTTGCGGATCAATAACAACCATACCGCGAACGGTGTGAGCTTGAGAACAGAACTCGAAAATGAAATATCGAAAAACTAAATCTGAAAAAATTCGTTATTTATGAGGGCTATATGACCGACTTTGGTATCAAAATGTAGGTTTTCGAGGTCGCTGAACTCAATTAAAATAATTTCAGAACTCTTACTAGCTTAGTTTAGATTTTCACCTATGAAATTGGGAATTTCCAACTGTCCTAGTTTTCGTCGCTCTTGTCGTATCTTCTTTTTGTTTTTATTTTGTTGATCAGCATATCTCAAAGTAACTCAGTGGAAAATATGAGCGATTTTAATAACCACAATCTTCTATGAAGAATCTGCCAATGCTCGGAAAGATGTGAAAAAGTAGAGCCTGTAACGGACCATACTTTGAACATTTCCGGAATATAACCGTACAAATTGCTCAGATTGCTTCATAATGAACCCCCCACATGGCTATTTATTCTTGCCTGACCTCAGAGGAAGGAATGACAGATCTCGTGCGTGTCACTCCACAAAGTTGGATGACGCTGCTCAGATTCCGCCGCTATCAGGATCTAAATTCAATCCTGACCTCATTACTGGAAGCTGGAGCTCGATAAGTCCTCTCTGCTCCACCCCCTCTAATTGCATTATATTAGGATGCCAACGCCACTGAAAATGTGAGCAAATAAAACTAAACGACCTCACATACACTCTTCACCCTTTGTCATACGCCTTTCAAAGTGAGGTGTGAGCACGAGATCGATAGTCTGCAATCTAAGAACGGTCTATATAGCTCTCCTGTCTTCTCTACAATACTTTCATACAGATTCTGCTAATAAATCAGGAAGTAAAAAAGTTCCTCTTCCTTAGTAAGCAGCATAGGAAAAACACAGACTAACAATGGATTCATCATAAATATTTCCTGGGAATATGTTTGTTTTTGTGTTCCTATCTGTTCTGACAAAGCAAGTAAGTAATAAATCTATTATTACTAGATGGATTTTGCTGGTACTGGTGAATATCCATCATGAAGAAAAACTCATAATATCGCGTTACTGTAGGTTATGCAAGCAATAGGATAAAATAGAAATACACCGCATAATACACATAATACGTTCAGTGTGGGGACACTTGCAGTGAAATGGATAGGAAATTTTTCAGTCGAGTAGAAATAAGAGCCATGAGTTGCACAAGAGAAAATTTGATATGTGCCGTATTTCGATTCAACAGTACCTTTAAAAGCCGGTGGAACTTACCGATTGTTATCAGTTTGTCTACAGATACGAACAGTGCAAAATGCTAGTCAGGGTATGCCTCTGTTTTTATTCTTATTATTGAAATATTATCTGAAAGTGTTTCCTAAATAAATCGAGTTCAAAACCAAAATTGGCACGACCCAACATTTTTCTACGATTATGAATACCGAAGATTTAAATTTCGTGCGTGTCTCACTCTATATAATAAAGATGGCGATATTCCCAATATTCCTTTTGCTTGTTATCGTATTCACGATTCATATCACGTTTTAAATTCATCTGGATACACATAACGAAGCATTAACTTATCAGAAACTTGAAGAGGGTTCCAATTTTCATTTTTACGCGTGTATAAGAATATACCTACGCCGGAAAAGGGAGGAAATGAGTATGAAAGATTACGGAAATGCTTTTCCAGGGGATCACACGTCAGGAAGCAAAAATGGGAGCCTCATGAAATTTTCAGACGAGTATTACTCAATTCCGAACGTCGAAAAAAAGGATAAAGTTTCCGGTACTGCGCAACTTGATAGGAAATTTGATATTTTCTTCGTGGTGATCCTCGAAGGGAATGTGTATACAGACCGCGAAAGCCACGCAGTATATAATTCGATCAATTCATTGAAGCTGAGGCGAAAATATTGTTGGCTCCATCAGAATAGAATAACGAATTATGGTTTCTTGTATTCGTGGCTCATGATTGTTGAATATATACACACAACCAAACTTATATATGGAATCACCCTGTTATTTGGAAAAAACGAATTTTAATTAAAGAAAAGTCGCTGCAAAGTGAAGAGCAGTTTTCCCAAAACAAGTTTATTACAAAAATAATATAAATTATTAAAAGATTATTTTTATAAGAACAGAAAATTAAAAGTGTAAATTTCTCTGAAAATAATTTTTATGTAACTGAGAATTGAACAACAAATAAAACGATTTTAACAAATCAATAATCAGTATTACCACCCCTGGCATTGATACAAGCTTGAATTCGACGAGGCATGCTTTCTATTAAGTTGTTAATTTCTTCTTCTGTAACATTTGCCCATTCCTCTAAAGCCGCTTGTATAAGTTGCTCTGCGTTACCAGGATTATTTTAACGAGCTCTAATTTTTCTTTTGATCCTATCCCACAAGTTCTCGATAGGATTAAGGTCCGGTGAACAAGAAGGCCACTCTAAAACAGTCACACCTTCTGTTTCGAAAAAATTTTTTGCAACTCTGCTGGTATGTGGAGGTGCATTATCCTGCATAAATAGGAAATAATCTCCAAAAGCACCTCGCCAGAGCCTCACTACAGGTTGTAGCACTAGATCAACATACCTAGGCCCTGTCAGAGATTGTCTAATGGGAATTAAAGGAGTTTTCTCACCAAACATAATTCCGCCCCAAAACATTACAGTACCTTTGTATTTAGGGATCGTTCTAGCAGCTTGGAGCCTAGCTTGCCTCACTCTACCTCTTAAAATGCGAACACGCCGGTCGTCTGATCGTAGGCCAATTCTGGTCTCATCCGAAAATAAGACATTTTTCCAATCTTCAATAGTCCAATTTTCATGCTCTAAACACCAATTAAAACGGTCAACTTTATTTTGCCTTGATAGTTCTGGAACTCTTAACGCTCTTCTCTTGAATAATTCCCGAGCGCGAAGTCTTTTTCTGATAGTTTCGACAGAAACACTAACACCTGTAGCTTGCAAAAATTGCCTTTGAAGCTCTGAATGAGATACTCCGGGATTTCTTCTTGCTGTTTGGGCTAAAAAGCGATCCTGCCTTTCTGTAGTTACTCTTCCACGACTTCTTCTCGGCCAATTCTTTAGGGTTCCTTACTCCAGAAACCTTGCATAGGTTTTTGAAACAACCCCTTGTGTAACCCCCACTGTTCTTGCAATCTGTCTTTGTGACATACCTTGTTCTGCCATAGTAATAATTCTTCCTCTCTGGACTTCCGATAACCCCACATAAGGCATTTTTTTTAAAACTTCGCAAAAAAACAAAATATAAATTCACTGCGACGTTCGAACGAAATGGTAAAATCGACACTGCAAAGCCAAATCTTATCAAGTGCTTATGAACCTAACTGTTTTTGTGAGTAAACACATGCACTTTTTATTTGCTTCTAACGAAAAAGATATCAAAATAATATTTCATCTTAATACTGGGTGATTCCATATAAGTTTGGTTGTGTGTATTTATCTACTGGTTCAATATTATTTTATTTTGCTACAAATTGCTACTGTTAGATTGTGCTCCCCTTCAGAGCTGACCGTTGAAAGCTACCCACTAGATCCAAATCCCTAAAGAACTTGGTAAATCTCATCAATTAATCATTCTGCAGGTGGTAATTCCGTTCGCTCTCGTCGCCATTTGCTCTGGGGGTCAAATCAACACCCAGTCTCTCGGATACTTGACCCAGCAACATCATCCAGGACCTTCTGTCATCAACACCGTGCAAACTGTCAGAGTACCTCACCCAGTGCCTGTACCGGTCCCGCAACCTGTTCCAGTCCCTCAACCAATCCCGATTCAGGTGCAAGTGGAATCGATAGATCCCTACCCCCAGTACAACTTCGCCTACTCGGTGAACGACTTCCAAACAGGCGATTCGAAGAGCCAGCACGAAACTAGGAACGGCGATGTTGTTAGAGGTAAGAGTAAGAGTTTTGGTGACAAAGTCTGGAACTGGTAGACTTATTGTGTTCATGAATATCTTTCCAGGGCAATACAGCGTGAGCGACCCTGACGGCACCAGAAGAACTGTCGATTATACAGCTGATTCACAGAATGGCTTCAACGCTGTTGTGCAGAGAACTCAGCTCAGTCAACATCCCCAACAGCTGCTCACCAATGCCCATCATTGATGCTAATTGTGGCACTGAAACGTGAATCTCTTCAATATCTTGATGCTTTGCTCCCTTCAGCTGTTTCTTCCTTGCTTGACCACCTACTGCCTGTATATAATGAAATGTAAAAAGCACTATTTTTAAGCTATGCTGTATTCGGACTTATTGGAAATAAATTAGTCTTATGTAGGTATGTAGTAATGGTCATTCATTGCCTCCGAATAATGTATGAAGATTACAGTGATTTATGCATCGAGTTATATTCAAGAATATTCATTCATAAGAACACTGCGGGTTCATACAAATTTGAATCCATGCATACATTTGTGCTACAAAACTACCCACTTTCCCTATTCAAATTCCTGATGGGGTTGCAATCCCATCAGTTGAGTTATTGAGGGTGGACACTTCTGAATGAGACACCTTGTATGAGGTGAGCAACTGTTTTTCGATGGAAATGCAACTTTATTGTGATAAAATGGATACAAAATTGCCCAACACTTGCTGATGTACGAGGATATAATGAAAAATTCTTAGCCTACTATAGAACCAAAGAAAATTTCAATATCGAAATATTTTATTACTCAACATATTCTCCTCTTAATTGAATACATTCATTACAGCGAACCTGCAACGTCTCTAGACATAAAAAAAAATGTTTCTGTTTGCTCTACAAACCAGTCCTCCACAGCTTTCATTACCTCCTCGTTGGAAGAAAATTTACGACGTTTTAAACTTTTTTTCAGTTGAGGAAAGAGATGATAGTAGGACGGAGATAAATCTGGTGAATAAGAGAGGTGTTCTAGTAATTCTAACCCATAATCATGATTTTTTTGCATGGCAACATGAGATTTGTGTACTGGGGCGTTGTTCTGTAAAAACAAAACACCTTTGGATAGCTTTCCGCGTCTTTTCTCTTTAATTTTTTCCCGTAGAGAGGTCAGTAATGTCGAATAGTAATCTCCAGTCCTTGTTCTACCCTTGTCCAAAAAATCAATCATGATTACTCCATGGCAATCCCATCAAAAAACTGAAGCAAGCACTATTCCAGCAGATTTTTGGACACGAAACTTCTTAGGTCTTGGAGAACCAGAGTGTCGCTATTCCATCGATTGTTGCTTTGTTTCTGGATCGTAGAAATTTACCCAAGTCTCATCCATAGTAAAAATTCGGTTTCAGAAATTTACATCGTTTTCAAATCGAGCACAGATCGAACGCGATGCTTCTACCCTTGCACTCTTTTGGTCAACATTTAAACAAACATTTGGGGATCCATTTTGCAGAAATTTTTCTCATGTCCAAATTGACGTGAACTATATGATGAACGCTTTCCTATGAAATCTTTAGTGCTTCAGATATCCGTTTTAGCCCAATTCGACGGTCTGATAAAATCATGTCATGAACTGCATCGATATTTTCGGGGACTGACACAGAAACTGGCCTTCCCGATCGGTCATCATCTTCAATGGAAAATTTACCTCGTCTGAAACTTGCAGTCCAATTTTTCATGGTCGCATACGAAGGTAACTGATCGCCAAGGGTATTAAGCATATCTTCGTAAATCTGCTTACCTCTTAACCCTTTTAAATACAGTTACTTGATGATGGCTCGATACTCCAATATTTCGATTTTTACCATTTCGGTGGACATCTTTTTTTTTAATTTATTGCGTAACTCTGGTTTACCTTCTTGACGTCGAACTCGACACTGACACTTCTAATAAGTTATTGTTCGTTGATATGGTATCGCAATATTTCGTTTATGAATGGAACTGGTCTACGGCTAACTAGATATCAATACATCCTCGTAGCTATTTATTGACAAACACCAGGTAATACGTTGTTGCGCAGCTAATATTAATATCTATAATTTTGTGTTGAGAATTATTCAACCCCGTTTTTGAATGCTGCTAACATGCATTACAGAAAATCCCACGATATTCCGAGTATTGGCGTACAAAGTGGGGCCTCGAGCAGTGCACCTCATCTCCGTAAATTCTAAACAGTTCTCTGTTCCCCCAGAAAGGCACAGCTATGCCAAGCCGGCATACGAGTAGATTTCCATTACCTAGACATCGCTTTATTTCCCTCAAAGCATCCGAAGCACACCTCAAAGGCCGACACTTTATAGTCGTGCTCTTGTGGATTTTAAGCGTTCATTTTCACATTTTCCATTAAGTATTTGAGATGGTTTCTCACAGAAAAAAAAATAACAAATTCCTTCAAGTATAACCTTATCGTCGAAGTAGGATTCAGAGGTATCAGGAACCTCATGCCTGCTGCTGAATGTTAATCTTGATTTATGAATGTTTACCCTCATGTAGATTCAGCGAACACATACATTCACCTTCATTTAACATTATCTTGGATCTTGATACAAGAAGCAGGGCTCTCAGCCTCGTAGGTATACACGGTGGGGTTGTTGAACGAATTTATGTCTGGCTTCGTCTTCCTTGGAGTTCTGCTTGTCAAACAGAACGTGCTTCCGCAGTTTCACGAACTTAAAAAACACGCACTGCTACCTATAACACATCTCGACTCGAAGAGAAGCTGCTGCAGAACATGGTACATATTAATATTGTCATCTTTCCGATGTATCTGAAAATTGTCCTGATTGAGATCTTTCCTTTTTCAATTGGTATGATTAAACTGTGTGCGATAAACTTAACGTGAGATAAACAAATGAAAATCCAGCATATCGCGAATCTTCAAGGCATCAAAATTCATTATCGGCTGGAAAACCCCCTTTACGGTTAGACCCCTCACACAAAACGAGCTGAATCGATCGATATCATCAAGAATCATTGTTCTTTCACGCATAAAAACTTCCGACAAAGCATAGTCGGAATGTTTCTTCTGCTCTGGAACATTTCCCAAGGGCAGAATAAAAGGGAATAACGAAAGCAGGCTCATTGAATGGAGTCAAAAGCGAGGAGAATAACATCGTTCTGATATTATTGTCTTTTTTCAATGTCGCGTGTTTGGAAAACATACATTTTTCTGTTTCAGAATAGCAGACAATCTGCTCTATCAATATGAGGAGTTTAACCCAGGAAACTACAAATGTTCCTTTGTTGATATACACTCGTTTAATTGATTTTCACTATATGTTATGATTAGTATTCATCTTTCATTTTTTTTGTTGATATCTGATGAATCGTCAAACTTAATTGGTAAATCGAATATTTGAAACATTTCCTATTTCTCACTATGTTCTTTGTTCAACAGAAAAAATCAGATAAAGCACAGTACAGGTACAGCATTCCATGCAGGTATATTTTAACACTTATGTATCACAGTAATAAATTTCCTGCTTGCAGATATAAAATAATAGTTTGAACTATTTTTAATTCTCCTCCTCTATATGAATTTGAGATCGTAAATGATACCCACGTAATCCAAATCATGGAATTCACTATGGCGTAGCGCAAATTCATTCCAAGTGTCCGCTTAAATTATGACCGCATTAATTTGCAATTCCAGCATGTTTGTTAATCTGAAAAAAGCTGCGCATGTTGGTGAGGCATTTAAAATACCAGGCGATCAATGAAGTGAGCTTGTAGTAATTAAAATTTGTCGTGAGACCTCCATTTGGCTGCATTTTGCACTGGAAATAGTCGGTGAACTTTGGGGGAAAACCCTGTATATATTTCAACTTTCTTTATTGATCAACGACTAATATACTGCTCCACAAGAGTTAGGGATATCGTATTCAATCGTTTTTAAAAGTATGTAATCTTCGAGAAAATCTCTGTTAAATCATTTAAAACTCAATAACAACTTGAATCGATCCAATAAAAATCGGTATGAGACATTTCGTCAATCTGGTCGCCTTTTTTCTGAAGTTTGGTTCTTTGCATATGCTTAATGAATGTTCTTATTTTGAAATGAAGTCATATCATCAACGGCTTCGATTTGAAAGGAGTTTTCTGAAAATGCCAAGACGTAAATTAACAAACGCTGAGGCTAATAGGGCTATCGGAATGCTACAGGGTGGCCTAACTAAGGTTGTTGTAGCGGAAAGGCTCCAAGTCAGCCAAAGTGTGATATCTCGACTTTGGAATAGGTTCAGGGAGACAGGTTTCGTGTTGGAAAGACCAAGGCTTGGTGGGCGACGAAAAACAACACCTGCTCAGGACCGTTTCATCACCGTTTCGGCGAGAAGAAACCCTACATCTGCGTGTAGAATGCTACGGAATACTCTTCAAAATGCAGATAGGGTCCAAGTTTCCATCGAAACCATCAGACGACGTTTGAGAGAGTTGAATCTAGGTTCTGGACGTCCATTAAGAGGAGTTCCATTAACACGTGACCATTAGCGTCAAAGACTGGAATAGGCAAGAAAACATATCAATTGGGAACGATCAATGGCGTAGTGTCCTTTTCACTGATGAATCCAGATATGGACGATTTTCAGATTCTCGAAGAATAAGGGTATGAACAATCCCAAGCATACCCCGTGATCGTCGCTATGTCCAAGAAGTCTATCCATTCCGAGGGGGTAGTGTTATGGTATGGGCCGGGATATGTTTCAACGGGCGCACAGATCTACACATTCGTCTTGGGAATATGACCGCCTTATACTATAGGGAGCATGTCATTGACAATGTTGTGCCAAATTTTCACGCTGCTATTGGTGAAAATTTTCAATTTCTAGACGATAACGCTAGACCGCACCGTGCAGCCATAGTTGAGAATGCGCGCAAGGAGCTTGGTATTCCACATTTACCAATACCTCCGCACTCACCAGATTTGAATTGCATAGATCATGCATGGGATATGCTCCAAAGAAGATAAGATAATCATCAACCTACCCCAGAATCCTTAAATGATCTGAGAGAGCTTCCGCCCCGTTTATGGAACCAAATTCCTCAATAAGTGTTCAACAACCTCGTGTGTAGTATGCAAAGAAGATGTCAAGCTATTATCGATGCCCGTGGAGGCCATACATTGTATTGATATGTCTTAAATGCTTGAATTCTCTGGGAATAACATTTCGTTATTTCACTCGATTTTTCTTAACCACCCTGTATACGCTGCAGACCTGCAGTCTTAAATTGATTTGCAACTCGAAATCATATTAATATGAATTTTCATCAGATTTTAACTATATCTTTTTGCAAGTTAAGTCAATATTCCTAACTCATGTAGAGCAGTTTATTTTGATGATTGAAAATAATAAATTTTAAGATTATACTCATGTTCTTCGATATTGATACAAAAATTCATCAAAAATCTCATTGAATTCAATGAATCAATCCAGTATTTGAAGCGTATCTTGGGAATTCGATGCAAAAAGGACCATTCGTGATGCGAAAAGATTCCCTATCGCAAAATTGGTATTCCGAATAACATTCTCGCCAAAAGTAGGAGAATTCCAACCCTACAATCCTGTAATGTAATACAATGCCCGGGACGAATAAGATTCCCGGATTGCAATAGCGTATATTTATGGCATTAAGCCCGAGTCTCTAGGTGTGTGTGTCTTTCTCCCAGAAGCAGCCACGTATCTCCACCGAAAGCTTTTCCGAAGAGGCACGTTCCCTACTATGTATTTATTAATCAACTCAACTCCTTTGAAGGGCGATCCTGCTTCCGTAGGTTTTTTATAATTCATACAGCGTACGTGCATGCAATCCTTGTCATACACCGAGTAATATAGTTGGTGTTACTCTGGGGATGTTTTATGAGGGGTATATCCTGAAATTTATTGACACTACTCAAATATGATCAGCGTGCTGATATTCAAGTTGTACGATTTTCCATCTGGACCAATCCTCGAAATGATGTACATGTAGGTTAGTTCCCAGTCGACTTGACTCTAGGAATATGACCTGCTTTGGATACAAAACCTATACAGGGAATTCGGCAAGCTTTAATGAATCTTTGGCCGATGATATCTAGGCTGATTCTAACCTTTCTTCCTGTTCATGAAACGCTATATTCAAGGATCAGTATTTGTTCAGTATTTGCTTCCGATGCTTTTTGTTAACACAGCATAAATAAAGTACAGTAACAATCAAACAATCTTAGACGCAACTACTCCAACGGAACCAAGGAACGTCTAAGGGCCGGTTTCATAAAACAATTTCAATCCTCGGTTGAGCTCAAATCCGCCGTCGAATGTCGATTTCCGTATTATAAACATCCAACCTCGGGTTCAACCCTGGATTGACGCAACCGGTGAATAAAGCTCCGTTTGAGATTTGAACCGAGGATTGAAACTATTGACGTTTCTAGATGGCCGACAACTAACCTCACTTTATGTTAAAAACAAAACAAAACATTTTGTTTTGGCAGATTGAAGTTGCTTGGAATGAAAATATTATATGATATTATAATGATAGAATGCCTGTCTTCTGTAGGTTTGCTATGTATTAATAATTCATCTTTGGTGTTTGGAAAAATATTCCTAAATTGAAACTGAATTTTTGTGCCTTATCTTCGAGGGATAGAACTGCCAGGTTCCTGTGTGAATATAATAAACATGACTCTAGTTATGACAATAATGAAATAACTGCAAGGCATTCGAAAGATAGTAACGATAGTGAATAAGAAAGATACCAATTGGATGATTTCACATTTCCTTTCGACCTCTTCGAAGATGGCACGAAGAAGAGATTTTGGTCAAATAAAAAAACTCTTTTATCGGGTGGATAAAATTACTCTGAATAACCTGAATCTTTTCAGACTTGTTAACATTTTCGAAGATTTTTGTGGTTACATAAATCAACATCAGAAAAAAGTAAGAAAGTTGTGAAATGTCGAGAACTTTGGACATTATAAAAAAGTATTCTAATGCTTATTTTATCATTCTATAAAAATGCCAAGCAATCAACAGGAATAGCAACTAACAAGGGGAAGGTTGTATTGACTGACCAAATTTCGGTGTATTAGAACCATGTTGCTGGAGCGCACTCACGTTCTAGAAGGATTTCTTATTCTTGATTATTATTACATAGTATAGGTGCATGCTTATTTTAATGGGTTGTGAAAATGCTGAATGCTACAGATGTGAAAAGGATTACTTTTCTTCAAATTTCCAAGTTGCTAAGTTTATAAATTTGGTAATTCTCATCTTAAAAAATTTTCAAGATACTCTAAAGAAATGATTGATGACACCGATCCCATCTCGCAGATCAATGGATGATCAATTATTCAATGAAGCTCACATATGAACTATGAATTCAATTTAAAGACTCTCTGGCGTGTAAAAGAACATTTCCCATTCTTTTATTCAGGATCTGATTACATTCGAAAACAACTATTATTTTTGTGACTTGCGGAGTCCTGCATAATATTGCTAGACTGATTCTATTCATGACTCTCAACCTGAATAAAGCGAAAGTTAATAATAAATGCTATCTTCAAATTTAATGTATATTTCATGTACTCAATCAAAGAAGATCAAGAATGATTTGTTCCTATCCTAAGTATAACTACATCCTTGTACGACTAAATGTTAATGCAATTTCATTGGATGTTTTGTATTGTCCTAGCTTTTATTTGGTTACTTGGCATAAAAGTTTGAGATAATACTTTTCAGAATATCAAAATAGTACAATCTTAGATCATTCGAGTCAAATAAGTTGACAAAAGTGATAAAGACTAGAGCGTATTTGGCAATAGCTTCGAGTGAAAAAAATTCGTACGAAGTCTGTCCTCATTTCATAAATTACAACGTTACACGTTTGAGTAACCTCGGATTGAACGTGCCCTTTATAAAACCGGCCCTAAGTCAATTTGCAACTTCGACAAAGCCAATGAAACTAGGCAACGAGAATTCATGTTAGGAAATGTGGCCTGCGAGACGCTTGCAAAATCTCATTGATCAATCGAGATCGTTCACGTTAACTGGGTGGGACATATGAGGATCCTGAAAGAAATAGACTTCTTGGCCGAACCATCTGACGTTTGAGACTGTTCTTGAATCGCGGTTGGACCCGCCCCTTCGCCATTCTGTATCTCGTGAAATTTTTGACCATTTTCACTCATTATGCACTTGGCTATTATATTCTGCCTAACCCAAAATCTGTGAGCCAGATAACCTAAATACCAGCCATACGCATCAATTTTGAAATTAAACCAATCTATTTCGACCAACTGCAATCAATTAGGGATGTGTTACAGAAAATTTAGTACGACGACTAATTATAGACAGATTGAATTGACTGTTTATGGAAATTACAGAATCAGCGATTTGTTAGTGGAGATTTGCCAGATAGTCAGCAGGATTTAATATTCACTCATGAAAATGGTTCCGAAATCCTGAGTATTTCAATCGAATATTATGCAACTGAAAATATGTTTAATGAATTTTAAATTTTCATCAAATCCTCGTTTGTGTGTGGACTTTTTCTGGTAACACAACTTGGGCCTAAAACAATGCTGCATATCTTTTTACCCACACTGCATTCTAAGTATCGTTTCTTTCAGACTTGCTAATTGCTATGTATAAATGCCAACTGTGAATTCCATCGACAAAACTGAATGATTCTGATGTGGTTCATTTCCTCACCATCTGTAATTCCCAGCCTAGAGTTCAAATCCACCCGACCAGAGTAAAATCGATTTCATCAGACGATTAAATCCCCTCGGCTCTATCGAATAACCGAACAATTTTCTTTTGCGGTGTGCTGCATATTTTGGAAAGCGTTCATTAAGCCCCTGCCACAAGAACGCAACGTACACCTGAGGGGAATGAATTAAAACAATTACATTTAATACTTACCGATTCGCAGGGCAAATTTACATAGTCCCTATCTCTGTCTGCCGCTTCTCTTCGATCTGAAACGTAAATTTGAGGTTGTGAAAACTGCTTGTCGCCGGTTTTATCTAGGAAAAGTATGACTTGCAGTTACCGGGGTTAATTCAGTTGGCTTAGTGGGACTGGTTGATAGGGATGTGATCAATTCTGCTGGAAACCACATAAAAATTGTCTCAGTTTCGGGAAATCCAGTGAATGAGGAAGGTTCTCAGTCAATGTCAGCATTCTCAGGGAAAACTTCAAATTGTATACTTTCTTTCATTTGCATTTAAAACTGAGAATGATTATTCACAGTTTCCTAAACTATATTAGAAGTGGATAGCAATATCATTTTATAATTCCGTGGCAATATTGCAGAATCTAACTTGAAAGGTCCAGTGGGGTGGTGTTATTGGTATTAATGAATGGAAATAAAATTACAAATGAATCAAATCTTTTGCAGAATTCATACAATGTCTCGAACATTTGAACAGATTCCGAGTTAGATAAATAGAGTCAGCTAAATTCAGAATTGATAACCAAATGATCCTTCTCTCAATATCAGACGGGAATTTAAAAAGTAAAATTCTAAAAATCCAAGAATCTAGGTTCTAGGCCACTGTTACTTAGAATGATAAGAAACTCAAATCAAGATTCAAATAGTCCAATTTATGCGAACATTCCGATACTTTAGTTTATTTAATGTGAAGAACTTTTCGTTTTGATTGAGAGTTTGTTCATTAGAAAATTCAAAGAACGTCACAACGTTGAAAAAATGTCTTCTACATTTTGAGTCCGTAGTAGTACCACAGAATACTTAACTAGGTATTCTGAGGTAGTACAGTTATGCAGTTTAGTTCTGATGATTTTGAAAATTGGATTTACCATTTATCATTGAGAGGTGCGTCTCCCCTTTCTATAGTCCAAGTGAATTACCATTGGTACCGACTCCTAATGATTATAAGGATTGAACGAGAATAAATTCGCTATCACAAAAACGCTTATATCTTTTGAACCACTGGACCGATTTCGAAAATCAAACTCATTTTCGAATCATCTTCTAATTCTAATGAAAACTGTTTTTACAATAAAAAAACCAAAACTATTTTTTACAAAATTCATGGATTTTTTCTGGAATACTTCCCATCGTGCTTCTTCTTAAAGTGTTCTCAGCCACTTTCTGGGATGCTGTCTTCCACTTTTGCTTGAATTCCGCTAATGTTTTCGTTGATTTCTTAGTCTTCTTCAATTCTCTTTTTACCAGGGCCCAATATCTTTCGATTGACCTGAGTTCTGGGCAATTTGATGGAATGGCCTCTTTGGGGACAAAAACTACCTCATTAGCTTCGTCCCATTTCTTGGATGGCCATGCTGTAGTGGCATGAAGCTAAATCTGGCCAAAAGATTGTTGACACATCGTGCACACGTAAAAATGGTAAAAGTCACTTCTTCAAGCATTCCCTGATGTATACCTTCGAGTCAACAGAGCCTTGGCCAACGAAAAATTGGCTCCTTTTCCCACAAGTGCAAATTGCTTGCCAAACCAGGAATTTTTTATGAAACTTTGCTTGTTTCTTCACGCGAAATTGTTCGTCAACATTTCCACGAGAATCTGCAGTATAAAATTCCTGTCCAAGAAGTTGCGAGAAATCAGCCAAGACAGGTTTCGTCGTCCATCACGCAACAGGAAAAAATTTTCAAGAAATCTTTTTTTAATTTCTTTGCTCTTGATTTCGCTTCTTGATTCTATACAGCGTTCCTGAGTGGCACTTTCTGAACTTTTTATGTTCTAAGCCCATAACTCGACTTGATTTTCTGAACGGTTGACTGCAAACAACCCACTATTCGGGCCTCTTTCCGTCCTGAAAGGTTAGGATTCTTCTGAAAAAGGCTGATGGCTTTCTTCACTTTTTTTGGGCTATGAAACCCCTTTTTCCTCCCGGTTCCTTCCTTGCGGTTAATTGTAAGATCTTCGTTGAAGCGCTTAACAACTCTTGATACCGTTTCCGGACGAACGCGAGCCTCTTTTGCGATTCTTTTGAAGCTCCATTTTCGATTATTTTGAAAAAGTTTTACTATAAAACAGAGAATTGGAATATCTATGTTTCTGACGTTTATAACAAAGCTAACTATGATCAAATTTTGATTTTATCTCAATTGGTTCAAGAGATATAGGCGTTTTTGTGATAGCGAATTTATTCTCTTTCAGTCCTTAGTAATGAAGGACACTTCACACTTTATAACAGACTGTCGAGAAAGCGTTCTTAACACACATACCGAAGATGTCATGAGAAATGAGGTTAAAAAAACTATCGACATGAAAGATGGAAAGATCCTTTATTCCAAGAAATGTATTGTCATTGCGCAGCTTCTGCATTAATTCCTAAATGGAGAGTTATCTCAGGCAATTCGAAATCTGGCTCGAAGTGAAAACGTTCCCAGTCCCATTAGGAGGGTACTCGATTAGAATCTGGAAATAATGAGAGAAATTTCTCCGTACCCTGCTCTTGAGTGATATTATTCACCCCATACTGCCGCTGTATAAGACAATCCTGCTGGGAAAATCCCCTCTAGACGAGTACAACAAATGTCTCCGACGATAGAAAAGGATGGCCTTCGGGTCCTTGGCTCCGCTGCGTATTTCGAAACAATCTACCATTTATTCCGTGGATAACAGAACAGAGAAGGATTTGTCATGGATTCTCTTCAAAATAGGAAGAATGTAGTACAAAGGGTGAGTTGTACGGTTTTCAACAGTGGATAGATTACACAGTTTGGCAAGGGGTAATTCCATTGCGACCTCATGTCTATCGTGCCCCAATGTCTCCAATTTTAAATATATTTTCCTGCAGAATACATTTTTTTTCGATTTGCCCAATTAAGTTTGTAAGCACTAATATTTCAATCAAATTATCCTTGATAATTGATATTGAATAAACTATAATTCAGAACAATATCTGAAAATACCCTATAATACCGTGGCCACAGCCGACATTATAAAGCCAATCTATCAGATCCCCCCCCCCCCCCCCCCCCCGAGTAGCCTGCAACTTAGTTACCCGGAGCGGTACCATCGAAGATTCTGGATTATTTGAATTTTGTTCCATAATGAGTCTTGTTGAGAGTATTGTTGATGAATTGATTAAATATAAGACTATTTTCATGAGAATTATGAGTCTCTGAGTTTTCCGAAATTTTTCGGACTCAGCGTTTGTCCGATTCAAAATCTCTCAACTAGCTTAATTCCGGGTCCAAAGTTGGCAGCATAAATTTTCAATTACAGGCCGAGAACTGCATATATCACTAGAATCACTGGCGGTTGGTCCTATCCCAACTCTAGCCAAATTTTCGCTCATTAGAAGGGTCCACGCCATTTTCCTATATAAACGGAAACTCACACGAAGATTTGTTGCGCTCCGTGCTGGGATTCGGATACAAAAAGCACGCTTGAATGGATTAGGCCTAATGAATGTGCACGTTTCTAACCGTGTTATAGCCTTTATGGTTCTACAAGAGTGAAATTAATTCCAGAGTTGCTACAATTGGCCAGTCGCTGCTGACATCGCTCCTGTTATGGTGTCACTTAATCAAATTCTTTTATCTTCGTTATAGTTGTTGTTGTGCTTTTAACGAGGCACTCAAACAGATTTCATAATCACATCCACCCACATTTGCGGATTTACGACCTGCACATCATTCATCTATCGGGTGTTTTTTTAGAGTGATAGTAGGTACTTTAAATTGAATTAAAACACATTTTAATTAAGATTGAAGCCAATTTTTTTTATTGAAAAATAATTTCATGACATTTATGTTTTCAAAATAATTTCCGGCATATGTCCACCACGAGTAGCTCTGAGGAACCGCATTCGACCAGACCAATTTTGGACCACTTTTTCGAGTAGTTCGGGCCTTATTTCAGCAATAACTCGAGTTACGTTGGCTTCCAGAGCGTCTATAGTTTCTGCTTTATCATAAACCAATGACTCGATGCCCAAAGAAAATAATCCATTGGAGTTATGTCGCATGATCTTGGAGGCCACTCAATTGGACAATTTCTCGAAATAATGTTATCGCCAAATCTTTCTTTCAATAAATCAATCGTTACGGTAGCAGCATGAAGTGTAGCACCATCTTGTTGGGACCAAAACACTTCTGGGTCGATACCATTCTTTTAATACAAATAATCGTTTTTCATCGATCTGTAACGAGCACTAGTCACTGTAACATAAGATCCAGCATCGTTTTCAAAGAAATATGGACAGTGCATTTTTTAGGATGCAATGGAACTTGCAGAGCTTCTTGAGGATTGTTTTCACTCCAAATACGGCAGTTTAGCTTGTTTACGTCGCCGTTCAACCAGAGAGATCAACAACGCTCGTTACATGACATTAGAAGAGGTACAATTGATAGAATAATCCCAGCTCTTCCATTATCCATAGTAACCTCAAGAATCTACAGCAGGAATGAAGTACAAGTCGAAAACTCACCCTGTAAAATACACTGCGCAAATAATTAACGCACATTCTGATAATCTCAATTTTAATGAAAGTTAACTCTACATTGACTTTATAACTTATTTTTTATGTTCTCTCGGGAAGGTTTTGAACGAAACAAGACACATTGAATGGAAGAAAAATTCAGGATTTCACCGAATCTTATGTGAAAGAAGAGAAATGAACAATTTTCAAAATACTGAAATGCTGATGAGTGATTTAATACTTGGTATTTCCATTTTCCACCCCTTGCGTTAATTACAGCTCGGCAACGACGGTTCATACTCAAAATGAGTGATCTTAAAATGTTCTGATCTAATCCTTCCCAGATTTCTCCGAGTTGGATTCCTAAGTCATTAAGAGTAGCTGGATGATTTTCTGAACTTCTCAGCCTTCTATTGAGGTTGTCCCAAACCTGCTCAATCGGATTGAGATCTGGACTTCTTGCTGGCCATTCCATTCGAGAGACTTCAACCTCTTCAAGGTGCTCCTGAACGATGTGCGCACGATGGGGTCTGGCATTATCGTCCATAAAAATGAAATTTTCACCAATGTATGGGTCAAATGGCACTACATGCTCTTCAAGAATGTTCCTCATATACTTATCAGCATTCATAGCTCCATTATCAACGACCACAAGGTCTGTGCGAGCAGTCAAAGATATTCCACCCCATACCATAATCGATGATCCTTCCCCGAAACCAGTAGTATTCAGGAAATTGCACTGAGCATATCTTTCATGTGGACGTTTGTATACAAGGGAACGTCGATCACAATGTAAGAGGCAGAATCTAGAATCATCTGTGAAGAGAACTCTTTCCCAATCGGCCTCTTCCCAATGGATATGCTCTCTCGCAAAATCCAAACGCGCCCTTCGATGGGCTGGGGTAAGAGCTAAGCCTCTTGCCGTGACACGAGGCCTTAAATCATATTTTCTGAGGCGATTTCTTATTGTCTGAGTGCTAATTTGCACCTCATGAGTTTGCTCAAGCTGATTTTGAAGGAGGCGAGCGGTTGCAAACCGTTGTCTCAACAAAGAAACTCTCAAGTAACGTTCTTGAATGGCAGTTGTTACCCGTGGTCTTCCTTGTCCTGGTCTTCGGACATTCATACCTGTCTCCCTGAATCGCTGCAACATTCTGGGCACACTTGTACGGGAAACTCCAAACCTTTCTGCAATTCTTGTGTATGTCCCCCCTTCTTCTCGCAAAACTACCGCTTGGGCACATTCCTCTTGGGTCAAATTGCGTGTTTCGCGTTGCATAGCGATCGAGTGTAGAAAATCAAACGAAAGAAAAACTATTGATCACTAGAATTGATCGAGAAAAACTGATTTTAGAATGGAGCCAATACATGATAATATCATCTTTTTTATTCCTGCGCTGGGAGAAAACATCTGTATTGAAGAAAAACGTTGAAAGTGGATAACATGCATGCATAATTCTGATAAAAATAATTATCATTGAGAACACCTTCAGTTGTAGAATAAATTTGGGATTTCCATAATGTGCGTTCATTTTTTTGCGCAGTGTAATAAGGCATATCCTTGCAAAGAATGGGGGACCCAAATCATGGATATTTCAAATCCTCAATTATATTTCTCCTTCACAAGGATGTCGAGTTTTGCTTCACTGGAAACAGAACATCCGCAATCCTCCCGCCCAAATGAGCCTCATCATCTTTTCATGATTATCGTCGGTCTTCAACATCTCTTTGTCCCTTATTATTGTTTCGATACATTCGCTCAATTTCCCCAGCCGAAATCTAGCGGGAACGAGGCACTCGGTTTCGTAATCACGCTGTCTCGCGAAATTTATTGTTAGAAACTCGGCAGCTGTTAGCAGTTCGAACAATCTGATAAACCCGCGAACGCCCCCGCTTTTATTGATAACAACTCACCCCCCGTTCCCTGTTGATATACAATCAGAAGTAATCGAAATTTCCATAGTGGGAAGGACTGGATTCGCTCGAAGCTGAAATCAGTCGATTTTGCGAAAACTTGATTCTGATCTGGTTTTCGCCCGGGGGTATTTACGTTTTCTTCCGTTTTTTCCGTGAGAAGGTGCAAGATGGTGATTTACATCCATTATATGAGATATTTTGGATAGAAAACAGTGCCTGGAACATTCAAATATTTTATTACTCAACATACTCTCCTCTTAATTGAATACATTTATTACAGCGAACCTGCAACGTCTCTAGATCTTTAAAAAAAAATGTTTCTTCTTGCTCTGCAAACCAGTCGTCCACAGCTTTTATTACCTCCTCGTTGGAAGAAAATTCACGACTTTTCAAACTTTTTTTCAGTTGATGATATTCGGACGGAGCCAAATCTGGTGAATAAGGGGGGTGTTCTAGTAATTGTAACCCTAAATCACGAATTTTTTGCATGGCAACATGAGGTTTGTGTACTGGGGCGTTGTCCTGTAAAAACAAAACACCTTTTGATAGCTTTCCGCGTCTTTTCTCTTCAATTTTTTCCCGTAGAGTGGTCAGTAATGTCGCATAGTAATCTCCAGTTATTGTTCTACCCTTACCAAAAAAATCAATCATGATTACTCCATGGCAATCCCAAAAAACTGAAGCAAAAAATTTTCAAGCAGATTTTTGGACACGAAACTTCTTCGGTCTTGGAGAACCAGAGTGTCGCCATTCCATCGATTGTTGCTTTGTTTCTGGATCGTAGAAATGAACCCCAGTCTCATCCATAGTAACAATTCGGTTTAAGAAGTCTACATCGTTTTCAAATCGAGCACAAATCGAACGCGATGTTTCAACCCTTGCACGCTTTTGGTCATCATTCAAACATTTGGGGATCCATTTTGCAGAAATTTTTCTCATGTCCACATTGACGTGAACTATATGATGATGAAAGCGTTTGTATGAAATATTCAGTGCTCCAGATATCCGTTTTAGCCCAATTCGACGGTCTGATAAAATCATGTCATGAACTAACTGCATCGATATTTTCGGGTACTGACACAGAAACTGGCCTTCCCGATCGGTCATCATCTTCAATGGAAAATTTACCTCTTCTAAAGCTTGCAGTCCAATTTTTCACGGTCGCATACGAAGGACATTGATCACCAAGGGTATTAAACATATCTTCGTAATTCTGCTAACCTCTTAACCCTTTCAAATACAGGGTCTTTCACGAGAAACCTCACCCATATTTATACGGGAAACTACTGAACGTATTTTCATGAAATTCAGCACTTATAAGTATTTCACGATGCTGATGAAATCTAAAATATTTTCAAGGCATGAGCACCTCCGGCTTTTCCGGAAATGACGTCAACTTCCGTTTTTCAAATTAGAACCCCTTTTTTTTATGGCAGATATTGAATCTACGTTAAAAAATAATGTGAGTGTATGCATCACACCCTTGCCCTAAAATGGATATTTTCTGAGTTAATATCCACTTTAGGGCAAGGGTGTGATGCATACACTCACATTATTTGTTAACGTAGATTCAATATCTGCCATAAAAAAATGGGGTTCTAATTTGAAAAAATTGATTTTTCACGATTTTGTCATCCATAACTATGAAAGCGATTTTTTCACACCCTGTATCATGACTCGCGATTTCGATTTTTAAAGTGGATACATCAATCTTACATCTTGAAAAATCCCAAAAATGAAAATTTTCCATCCAAAAACCTCGAAGTTATTCTTGTTTCAGCGGAGCTCTATTTTCGATTTTTTTTTCGAATTTTCCCGCTCAGAGAGAATTTTTCAACCAAAACTGAAAAATGTTACATCAAAATAACTTGAAATTTTCTAAGGAATCTATTTCTGCAATAAAAAAATGGTGTTCTAATTTGAAAAACGGAAAAACCGGAGATGCTCATGCTTTGAAAATATTTTAGATTTCATCAGCATCGTGAAATACTTATAAGTGCTGAATTTCATGAAAATACGTTCAGTAGTTTCCCGTATAAATATGGGTGAGGTTCCTCGTGAAAGACCCTGTATAGGAACTTGATGATGGCTCGATACCCCAATTTTTCGATTTTCAATTTCGGTGGACATATTTTTTTTAATTTATTGCTCAACTCTGGTTTACTTTTTCGACGTCGAACTCTACACTGACACTTCTAATAAGATATTGTTCGTTGATATGGTATCGCAATATTTTGTTATGCATGGAACTGGTCTAGGCTAACAAGATATCAATACATCCTCGTATATTCGGTTGTGTGCAAGAATTCCTGCTGACCATTCGATCAAAATAGACCACAGGTCATTGCAATTGTGACTTTAATTTCCTAATTGGGATAATCCCGATGTTACTCCGCTTATTTAGATACCGTCCTCGATGATTTGGTACCTCCAGCTCTCAAACTGATTTACGATCTTGTAAATCATGCACATCGCGAGCATTGTCGACGATACGAATGTTGAACAAGAGATTATTTGGGAAATGCTTGGCAGAATGAAATATTTTCCAACGGCAATGTTGGATCGGACAATTCAGAATGAGTGTTAGTTTGTTCAGGTCGAATTCTGTTCGTTATAACCGATAAATGATGGCCTCGTTGAAATTCAGTAAAACAATAGAATGTAGGTGCGTTTGTCGATTATGACACCTCAGAAGCCCAGAATGGGTTGTACCTAGAAAATGTGTTGTATCCTTTTCGTATCATAGTCATACTTCGAAAAGAAATGGACGCCTAATATTGATCATTCCTATTGAACCGGCGCCTTCACCATTTTGTTACACCTCTTGCCACTCTTTTTGGTGGCAAGAATCCAAATGAAGGAGTTTTATCGATCTGTTTTAGGGAAAGTATTCATGGATAGATGCGCTATCGAAGGTGAAATGCAATATTTCGAGAACATACATAGATCTAGCTCAAATTTCATGTTTTGCTTATTCGAGGGGAGCAAAAAACGAAACATATCAGTTTTTTTGAGGTTCTTTGGATAAAAATTGGGTTCTTCATGAAATAGTGATCATTCATTTTTCTTTTTCCTCAACAAGTTGAGCATCAGAATCCAGATTTACCTTCACTGAAATCCTTCAGCAACTTCATTAAGAAACACAAATAAGTCAGCGAAATGAACCGCTGGCTCGACGTATCTACGAAATATTTTGAATAATGAATAAGAATGTGCTTATTCGGAATGTTATTTCGATGTTTTCCATTTATGGCAATAAATTTCAGGGAAATCTGTCACGAACATTCATGTCCCGACTTTAACCCCTGCACAAAACGAAAAACCGAACGAACAAGTTCAGTGGAAATGGGAACAAACCACGAAACCAGCGAATGCGAGGCTAGACAGATAAATTTTCCTCGATTAAACTGTTCAGCGTTTACGCGAACGATGTCATAAATGCTAAACACGAAATTAAAGCTACGTGTTGGCAACGGTGCGTCTATGCCTTAAATTTAATAATACCTGCGGATAGCTTTGAAGAGCGAAATTTTATTGGGACTCTGCTTCGGAACCAATCAAAGTGTTCCGCTTGATTCAAGCCGTCTTCGCATGGATGCACTTCCTGTCGTTCATTTGGAAAAGGCGGGCTTCTTTGATATCGGATACTAATCTAGCGTTCTGGAATATTGCCACGGAATCATATTTTTATAAATATGAACCGTATTTCATTCGAAGAGAAAATATGCTGCCTGCGCTGCCTTATTTTCATTGAAAAGGAAATAAGTTTTCAAACTTACTGATCGAAACTTATCTTCGAGAAACGGTGTCCAGCTTTTCAATCAGTATACTTCGACTTGTACCTATATTTTAATCTCTCCTGGTGTAAAAGTTACAGGGTAGTCGACTCATTAATACACGCAAAAACACCATAAAACCACTTAAAAGAGATAAACGGATCATATTTTCGAAAAAATCAATCATTTAAGAAACTAAAAGTATTTCTATATTTTTTCATAAAACGCGTCGTTTTCGAGTTACTTCCAATTTTACCCGGAAAAATTTGACGAAAAAATCATCAATTTCAAGAATAATCTGAATGCTCCTCTGAATTAAATATCATCGAATATTATTCCTCCTCTGGTCTTAAATAGTATATAACATTACTAGCAAGGTAAGAGGGTTTTTACTGGAATGGAGGATATAACTGACGAGCCGCAGGCGAGTCAGTTACCTCCTTGAGCCAGTAAAAGCCGTTACCTTGCGTGTATTGTTTTATATTTTATTTGTTTCTCATTTGTAAAAAGTTTAGATAAATTCCAAAAAAATCTCAATAATTTCTCGCAAATGTCGTAAGCTATGGAAGCGTTGCCATGAACATGTCGGTTTATTTTACTTTACATTTGTTTTGGCGAAAGTGAAAATGAATGTACCAAAAGAAATTATTGAGGCAGCCAGCATTGTAGCTTCAAGTTTATCACCTGCAAAATCAGCCTCAAGGTACGAGCGAGAATACGACGACTTCAAAATGTGGTAAAACAAAAATAGTGTGATTGGGGTAACTGAAGATGTTTTGTTGGTCTACTTGAATCAACTATCAGCTAGATTCAGCCCCAATACTTTATGGGCAAAATGGTCTATGCTGAAAAGCTGCTTGGAAATTAAAGAAAATGCCCCTGTTCGCAGGTTTGTTTTTCTTAAAAATGACGTTTAGTTGTCATTTGCAGATTTCAAAAGGTAATAGCGTTTCTGAAACGAAAAAATCAGAGTGATACGCCAAAAAAGGCCAAGGTATTGAGTAAAGAGGAGGCTGAACAATTTCTTTCACATGCTCCTGATGACCAGTGGTTGCTGGCGAAAATTGTAACAATATTTGGGATTTTTGGATGTTGTCGATGTGACGGAATTCTCTCCTTTAACATGACTGATGTAGAAGATATGGGAAAATACGTTTTTGTGACAATGCGGCAAACGAAAAATTTAACAACAAGAAGATTCACCATAACCGATTATGGCTGCAGCTTCAAGCCCTGCATGTTATACAGAAAATATGTAAATCTTCGGCCTCCTGGAACAGAAAGCCTAAGAATTTCTTTGACATACCGACATGGAAAGTGCATTTCCCTTAATGCTGGCCAGCACACTATTGGTGGTGTCCCAAAGCAAATAGCGAAATATTAAGGTTTAAAAGACCCAGAGTTATACACCGGCCACTCTTTTCGCAGAACTGGAGCCACTATAGTTGCGTATTCGGGTCGAGATATTTTAGCACTAAAGCGTGCAGGAGGGTGGAAGAGCACCGAAATTGCGATGAGTTATGTCGATGATTCGGTCAACAAAAAAATCGAAACGTCTAGCAAATTATTTGGTAGTAAGGAGAGTACAAATGTTCTGCAGTCCTCGAGTTCAGCAGTTTCTGAGTCAACAGATGGTTCATCATCATCAGTATCAACTCTTTCATCATCAAAAATCTGTGTTACTATGGAAATAACAATTGTACCATGATTTTCAACATATATGACGATGAAACAAAATTTTCTAATGTAAAAATTTTACAAGTTAACTGTCAGTTTTACAAGTTAGTGCCTTGATAAAATAAATTTCTTCTTGATTGATACTGTGTTTTTGGAAACTGATGTTTACAAATTAGAAACAAATAAAATTTTTATGATCTGAATGAAAAGTCTTTCTTCGTGAGATTGTTTGGGAATTTCGAGGAAAATATGAAGTTATTAGTGTTTACAAACTAATCTGCAGAAAAATCGAAGAAGAAACATATTTTGGTGGGAGAAATGTGGCTTTTTAGTTGAAAGCCACATGAAACCGGATGCCGGATGAAACTACATAACTGTTTTTGTTGAAATTATCGTGTTTGCAACATTTTTGTTCCAATCAGGTTAGTACTTGAGTATTCCCTAAATGTATAAACTCAATTTCAATCGAGAAATATGAACTTTGAATCAATTCCAGAGAATTCTATCTTTTCTATAATCATCTATTCCGAGAATTCAGAGTATGTAGACCGATTCTTGAGACGCTCACGACCTAAAATGCACAAGAAGCAACTTAATATAGTGCGATGTCGTAGCCAACTTCAGATCCCCAATTCCATCGAACAAATTTATCGACTTGAACTTTTCCACTTAACGGTGCGACTGGATCCGAACAGTTTTCCCGCATTGTTCCCGTTCTCCGCCGCCTACCTGCCTGATAAATCGTTCACGGTCGTTTCACATACTCACAATAACATGTCCGAATTATGGGACAAATTAAGTTGGCGGTATCAAGGTGGAGACGGCGTGGCACCGTGGAGATTTAAGAAAACGATATTGCTCTTGTTATGAGTCAGCTTTATGAGACGTTTTAAGGACGATAAAGCGGGCAACTTTTCCCGAGGTAGGCGTGTAAGAGATGACAAGGGTGTTCCGGATACTTGTTTTGGGTATGATGGACGACGCCACGGTACGAGGGAAAATATGGGGATCCTGGTGGCAATGTCGAACATCTTGGGGAGGTTTCCGACTTGGTTTGATCAAAAAATGAGGGAAAACGCGGCATCTTGAAGTTTTCAATCAATGTATTCTGTTTCGGACATAATTCCGATATGTATATTTTCTAAATACATAAATAAACTGCTCAACATGAGTTAGGGATAAGTATTGACGTAAATTGCAAAAAAAATTTAGTTAAAATAAGATTTTTGTGATGAAAATTCATATTAATATGATTTCAAGTTGCAAATTAATTTCAGCATGTAGGTCTGCAGCGTATACAGGGTGGTTAAGAAAAATCGAGTAAAATAACGAAATTTTATTCCCAGAGAATTCAAGCATTTTAAGACTATCAATACAATGTATGGCCTCCACGGGCATCAATAACAGCTTGACATCGTCTTTGCATACTACACACGAGGTTGTTGAACATTTCTTGAGGAATTTGGTTCCATAAACGGGGCAGAAGCTTTCTCAGATCATCTAAGGATTCTGGGGTAGGTTGATGTTTATCTAATCTTCTTTGGAGCATATCCCATGCATGTTCTATGCAATTCAAATCTGGCGAGTGCGGGGTTTTGGTAATTGTGGAAAACCAAGCTCCTCGCGAGCATTCTCAACTATGGCTGCACGGTTCGGTCTATCGTTATCGTCTAGAAATTGAAAAGTTTCACCAATAGCAGCGTGGAAATTTGGCACAACATTGTCAAAGACATGCTCCCTATAGTGTAAGGCGGTCATATTCTCAGGACAAATGTGTAGATCTGTGCGCCCGTTGAAACATATCCCGGCCCATACCATAACACTACCCCCTCGGAATGGATGGACTTCTTGGACATAGCGATGATTATGCGTGGGATTGTCCATACCCTTATTCTTCGAAAATCTGAAAATCGTCCATATCTGGATTCATCAGTGAAAAGGACACTACGCCATTGATCGTTCCAATTGATATGTTGCCTTGCCCATTCCAGTCTTTGACGCTTATGTTCACGTATTAATGGAACTCCTCTTAATGGACGTCTAGAACCTAGATTCATCTCTCTCAAACGTCGTCTGATGGTTTCGATGGAAACTTGGAACCCATCTGCCATCTGCATTTTGAAGAGTATTCCGTAGCATTCTACACGTAGATGTAGGGTTTCTTCTCGCCGAAACGGTGATGAAACGATCCTGAGCAGGTGTTGTTTTTCGTCGCCCACCAAGCCTTGGTCTTTCCAACACGGAACCTGTCTCCCTGAACCTATTCCAAAGTCGAGATATCACACTTTGGCTGACTTGGAGCCTTTCCGCTACAACAACCTGAGTTAGGCCACCCTGTAGCATTCCGATAGCCCTATTAGCCTCAGCGTTTGTTAATTTACGTCTTGGCATTTTCAGAAAACTCGTTTCGAATCGAAGCCGTTGATAAACTGACTTCATTTCAAAATAAGAACATCCATGAAGCATATGCAAAGAACCAAACTTCAGAAAAAAGGCGACCAGATTGACGAAATGTCTCATACTGATTTTTATTGGATCGATTCAAGTTGTTATTGAGTTTTAAATGATTTTACAGCGATTTTCCCGAAGATTACATACTTTTAAAAACGATTGAATACGATATCCCTAACTCTTGTGGAGCAGTATATTGCAATACTTTGCAGCAGGAAACCATATTTTGACATCATAAATTATTTCCATTAAATCTATTCATAAATCTGACCATGTTTCTGTTGATCAACTGCAGATCTTTTCGCTTTGAAATTTCTGCGTTAGTTTCCGCTTCATCAAATTCTCTGCTTCATTCATTCACCGACCGAATGGGAAACTTTAACCTGCAGGCTGCATTAAACCTGGACCGCAGGCTGAGAATACTCCGTATGTATCGTGCTGAGTGGAACAGGAGTCACCCGAGCCTTGGGCGAAGTTTTCTAATTTGCGCCGATTGCCCATTTTCCCAGCCCTCTGTCGTCTGCCTGGGTAACTTTTTAAATGGGAAGAACTACCAAACTGGAATATTTATTCATTCGTGAGGAGGGGGAGGGGAATATCTGCGAGAATCACTCCCGGGGAGAAAATCGGGAGACAATAGCTTTGACGAATTCCTGAAAGATCCTATTCGAGCCCGTTTTGAATGGAATCTTTTCCTTCGGTAATCGCTGGATGAATTGAAACTGTTGAGAAATTTTTGGAGGATGAGAACTTTTCAGTTTTCATCTGGATCCTATAAGTCTCCATTTCTTTCTAATCTGTTGAAGCCGTCTCTTTCATAATTCCTCATTCAATTTTCTCATATACAGTTGAATTTTTACCGAATCTGTATTTAACATGACTACACAAATTTGGAAATTCCAATGGGTTAAGGTCGCCGTTCAGAGCGAGTAGGAAAACTAATCCGATAGAGGCGCCACCGTGCATTTGTTAGAAAATCTCCATAGAACTTACATTATCACTTTAAGTTCTATGAATATGTCTCCAATTTTGAATGAAATTAACAAGGGCGTTCTCTATCTGAAAATCGCTGAACTATGAAATTAGTAAATATGTGGGTAAAGCAGGAACTTCTTCCCGCCATATATTTGAATTTGGCCATTCGCTGCCTATTCCGTATTTCAAGTTGTTTTTCTGAACGAAATTATCTGTAGATTCACTCTCCAGGGCCGGATTTAGGGGGGGGCAACAGGGGCAACTGCCCGGGGGCCTCCACAAAATAGGGGCCCCCACAAAAAGGAGCCACCACTCAAGAAAATTCGGAAAAATTTTAAATTTCAACTAGGAAACACTAGTAAAAAAAATTTCCTTCAATATTTTTTATAATATCATGATAAAAAAAAAGACCAATCTCTAGAAATGTACTATTACCAAATTATCGATGATCAAAATCTTCGAGCTACATTCCCAAACATCGAAATCGCGTTGAGAATGTATTTGGTTCTTATGGTATCCAATTGCACTGGAGAGCGATCATTTTCGAAAATAAAAATCATCAAAAATAGACTCAGAACGACTATGGGACAAAATCGTCTTCGTCTCTCAAAGCTTACTCTCCTAAGCATTGAGAGCGATATACTCCGTGAACTGGATTTTACTGAAATAATTGACGATTTTTCAGCCAAAAAAGCTCGGAAGGTTCCGTTCATTTAATGCCACTCAATTAATGTTTTTTCATACTATTTTTGTTAAATAATAAAAGAATCTTGGTTTCTCGATAAATTATGTATTGAAAACCCCTACTTTAAAAAATCATCCATTTTATTTTGAAAATAATTCGAGGCTAGAGGGACCCCACTTATTAGTTGCCCTGGGGCCCCCACACCTCTAAATCCGGCCCTGTCACTCTCAATCGGAAGTTGAACTTTTTTCATGGGTCTTTCGTTTGAAATAAAACGGAAGCATGAGTTGGCTTATTTTCTTCTATCTTTGAAAGACAAAGAATGAACTTTCAAAATGAAATCGATTTCAATTATCCAATCCTTTCTGAGTTTTCCCACAAAATTTCAGTTCTCAAAGTGAAACCATTTTCAAATGCAACTTGAAATAAAAACACGCTACATTGAACGTCCACCTTAATGAATGGATAATACGGCTCCCTAGGAAAGAGGACTTTTTGGCTGTTAAGAAATTTTATTTCTCTATTTCAGTATCGTAATGAGTTCATTTGAGTACTAACAACAGTACTGTAATTGCATTGTTTTCAGTTATATTTTTCGGTTTGTGGTTGTCAGCACTCGCTTCCGATCCTATCCAATTTCATGGTAATTATTTAGAACTGAAAGAATCGTGTTGGAAAAGTGAAAAAATTTGTACCCACTAAGTTTGGGTCCCAGATTACGACAATGATAACGAGAAGTCGGCAATCATCTTTTTTTGCAACAAAAATCCCAAAGTTTCCGTTTGGAAGGTGAGGTTATACGTATAGTTCTATAGCTAGTTTTCTTCTATTTTCTCAATCAATACTCGTTGGGAATGTTTTATTTATCAATTTCTGAGCCATACTGCGTTATATTGAATAAGCCCTACTTCATAAATACGTTATTCAAAATACGCTAACAACACATTTCCTGAAATTCAAATAACCGAATTCTCTTCACACCACTTCACGATTAGGATTAGGATTTTTGAGGTATCAATTTATTCGCAACATTATTCGCAATTTTTCTTAATTCTGGTGTTCTAGGTGTTAAATCAATTTCTTAAAACATAATTCATGAATTCAATGCGTAATTATAAATGATTTCAAGTTACAATACAGAAGTCACTAGGATGTATAATCTGAATTTTTCATTTAATTTCAACAGTTTTTCACAAAATTGACTGAAATAGAGAAAATATCGTCTAATACTCGTTGCAGAAGGCAATTTCAACACTCATGCGTTCGTATTGGAATAGGAGCTCATTCTGCAACTAGTTTTAGAATATACCATTCTGGATACACAATCGTATTTCGAATTCTCATATTCAATATTCGAGATTGATCCAGAGATATTTTTATCGTGAACAGAATTTATAAGGGAAATAATTAATGTCGTAATCATTACTCTTCAATTAATACAAGCTGAATAGTTCGAAATCTGGTATTTTCGTCCGTTAAATTTCGTGAACTAATGAGAAACAGCCGAATCGATACGTGTAGGTACATGTTCCACAGTTAGGATCGGTCTCCGATTCCGATATGATTAATGAACAATTAAATCCATCCCATCCGATGTAGGGCAGAAGCCCAAATCATTATCGATAACGAAAATGAAACGAGTCAACCCTTTCGATAATTTATTTAGCAGGATACACCACATTCGGAATATACACACGCAAAATGACCTGATATTACGAGCTACCGAAATGGAGCAAAAACATCATTGATATATCGCTGCTTTTGTACATCGAAAATACGGAGTTGTGAAGTTTAGGATTGGCTTTGCCCGGTTGTTTTGCGGATATTAATTTACCTCAACGCCGGATAATTATACAGAAAATGTTTCGCGCTTTATGGTTGTGAAGGGAAGCTGGATAATTTGTTTATTTTACGATTTGTTCAGATGCTGAGCTGTATATGTATGGCGGACAACATTCGCCGCCTTATTACCGAATGACCGATATACGATGATGTATTGATATCTAGTTAGCCTAGACCAGTTCCATGCATAAACAAAATATTGCGATACCATATCAACGAACAATAACTTATTAGAAATGTCAGTGTAGAGTTCGACGTCAAAAAAGTAAACCAGAGTTACGCAATAAATTTAAAAAAAATGTCCACCGAAATTTAAAAATCGAAAAATTGGAGTATCGAGCCATCATCAAGTACCTGTATTTAAAAGGGTTAAGAGGTAAGCAGATTTACGAAGATTTCCTTAATACCCTTGGTGATCAATGTCCTTCGTATGCGACCGTGAAAAATTAGACTGCAAGCTTCAAAAGAGGTATATTTTCCATTGAAGATGATGACCGATCGGGAAGACCAGTTTCTTGCAGTTCATGACATGATTTTATCAGACCGTCGGATTGGGCTGAAACGGATATCTCAAGCACTGAAGATTTCATACGAACGCGTTCATCAAATAGTTCACGTCAATTTGGACACGAGAAAAATTTTTGCAAAATGGATACCCAAATGTTTGAACGTTGACCAAAAGCGTGCAAGGGTAGAAGCATCGCGTTCGATCTGTGCTCGATTTGAAAACGATGTAGACTTCTTAAATCGAATTGTTACTATGGATGAGACTTGGGTACATTTCTACGATCCAGAAACAAATCAACAATCGATGGAATGGCGACACTCTGGTTTTCCAAGACCTAAGAAGTTTCGTGTCCAAAAATCTGCTGGAAAAGTTCTTGCGTCAGTTTTTTGGGATTGCCATGGAGTAATCATGATTGATTTTTTGGATAAGGGTAGAACAATACCTGGAGATTACTATTCGACATTACTGACCACTCTACGGGAAAAAATTGAAGAGAAAAGACGCGGAAAGCTATCCAAAGGTGTTTTGTTTTTACAGGACAACGCCCCAGTACACAAATCTCATGTTGCCATGAAAAAAATTTGTGATTTAGGGTTAGAATTACTAGAACACCCCCCTTATTCACCAGATTTGGCTCCGTCCGACTATCATCTTTTTCCTCAACTGAAAAAAAGTTTAGAAGGTCGTAAATTTTCTTCCAACGAGGAGGTAATAAAAGCTGTGGCGGACTGGTTTGCAGATCAAGAAGAAACAATTTTTTTTGAAAGGTTTAGAGACGTTGCAGGTTCGCTGTAATAAATGTATTTAATTAAGAGGAGAATATGTTGAGTAATAAAATATTTTGACATTGAAATTTTGTTTGCTTCTATAGTAGGCTGAGAATTTTTCAATATATACTCGTACGGCCACAAATGTTGGAAAAGGTCATCGTGAATGGGACCTCCGGATTAGACTACTTCCAAGACAGCCGTGGCGTTCATATGCCATATTTAAATTGTAATTCAAGAAGATTATATTTCGAGTAAAGTAAATTTCATGTTATTCTGAAAAAAACATCTTAATTTCATTCCATTTCAAATTTCTATACCTTTGAAAAAACACCCTTTATAACTGAATATGCAGTTACCGTACCAACCGCATCTGCCTATTGTTCTCCAAAACTTATGAACGTTCTCAATTTCACTGGCTCGGATGACAGATATTATAAATTCCGAGTAAACTTCCATTCAAGCTATAGGAAACTTCCTATTGTCGAAACGCAAACTGACTCATCTAGAAGTGTATCACGGAGTCCTCATTTAACCCAAGAACTTGGAAATCTGTCTTCCGTAAAGTTTCTGTTAGCTAAACTTCAAACTTAATTTGTCGTAATGATTGGAAAGTTCTAGACAACAGTAGGAATTATTATTTGCATATATCCGTGCATGCTCTCCCATTCCGAATTTAGTGCAAAGTTTGTTCGAATCGATTTGCATAACATCATAGCAAATTTTAGCACATAACCTTGATTGAATAAGAATAACACTCAAACCAGGAAGCACAGAGGAATTAACAAAAAATTGAATTTATAACAAACTATGTTAATATGGAAAAGGTTACATTGGCGAAATATCAAGGCCATGTAAAATCAAAACAATGAACGCGAAAATTATGCAGACGTGTCTACAGAAGGAGATTACCCTGTATATTTGTTGATTCACCTAGATTGTGGAAGGTTATTGTACACGTAAAGAGGATCAGAAGAGAATGAATGATACAGATTTTTCGATCAGATGCTGGGGCATGTGCTTTCAAAAATTATCCCATGTTTTACTGAGCGAAATATTTTTAATTCACCGCATGAAACGTTAGTGCTTCCAGCAGCGTGGTGCTCTAATTGGACAAAATGCTCCTGGAGTTTCCCCCTGCTTCCGACAGAGCCGCAAATCTTTCCAATTTGTAAGAAAAGTTTCCAGAAATGATGCGACAAATTACGACGTACTCCACAACTGTTGTCGGGCTTTGTTGTGCAGGTGCGTGCCCCCCAAACACTCCAGGGACGAAATTACTCTCGCTTCATTTCAGACCAGCAGTTTGAGTCTCTTGACTCTGGAAGATTTAATGCTCGAGATTGAAAAGTAAATAAGAAAGCCGGGAGGAGAAGCGACGTTTTTACAATGTTTCTCGTCATGGAGTAAAGATGGGAGGGATTCGAAAAAAGTTGTAAATTGAAGGGCACCAGGCAGTGACATCCGCCTGTTCAAGAAGAAGAATTGATCACTCCTTTTTAGTTTTAGATTCAAGCATGTAGACTGTAGAGGAACAACGTCAATAAACGCATTGAAGCCACTTTTAGTGGTAGTTCCTTGTCCCGTTCATAGTGACGCAGTTGTGTTTCAGAGAATCGAAATTATTAACCCTCGCATCTGTCGGTGAGTAGCTGAACCAAAAGGCACTATTTTATAAGTGGGCTCGGCACGACTGCGTGATCTATTTATTATTGTTATTCAAATGATCTACATGATCTTTCTTTCACACCGTTTGTAACGTAGATGCTTGCATGTTTTATCGATGCTAAACGAGAGTTTCTATAAAAACTTCCTCACTAAATATGGAATGAGTGAAATAGTCATAAGTAAAATGTGGCGTCATACTTCGATGTGAACAAATGGTCATAGATGTGTCGAACGAGCACGAAGCCAATTTCTCCCTATTCACTGACGTCCAATCAGCAATAGATTTAGATAATAACCGCAGAATTCAAACTTCCAAGTACATTCATCGCTAGGACAATGTTAGCAGGTGGTTAGAGCACATTAATTTCTTGTCTTCTCCACTTCCAGCATCTGCTCCTGAACAGAGGCATCATTTCACACCTATTATCATCAACTATCGCTTAATCTATACCAGACTATAATGGTTAGTTCATCGGCCGATATCCCTCGGAAAAGCGATTATCAGATAACAACGCAGAGTGTAGCACCAAACCTGGCGTTCTCCCGAGGAATATTTCATCCTTTCGATGTTGGTCAATAATTCAAAGTTCAATATTCTGGCAGACAGGAAATATGATATGCGATAACAGGAAATAGAATCAGCGGCCAACATACGAGGATATATTGAAAAATTCTTAGCCTACTATAGTACCAAACAGAATTTCAATGTCAAAATATTTTATTACTAAACATATTCTCCTCTTAATTGAATACATTTATTACATCGAACCTGCAACGTCTCTAGACCTTTCAAAAAAAAATGTTTCTTCTTGCTCTGCAAACCAGTCCTCCACAACTTTTATTACCTCCTCGTTGGAAGAAAATTTACGACCTTTTGAACTTTTTTTCAGTTGAGAAAAGAGATGATAGTCGGACGGAGCCAAATCTGGTGAATAAGTGGGGTGTTCTAGTAATTCTAACCCTAAATCACGAATTTTTTGCATGGCACCATGAGATTTGTGTACTGGGGCGTTGTCCTGTAAAAACAAAACACCTTTGGATAGCTTTCCGCGTCTTTTCTCTTTTTTTTTTTCTTTTCTGTAAGCAATATTGATTTTTTTTTCTCTTTTACATAATTAAGTGTTTTCCATTCTATTTTCAAAATTTTGTAATGAGTTTATAGGTTTAACCTCTACTCTTATCGAACAAATAATAATAATAATAATAATAATAATTTTTTTCCGTAGAGTGGTCAGCAATGTCGAATAGTAATCTCCAGTTATTGTTCTACCCTTATCCAAAAAATCAATCATGCTTACTCCATGGCAATCATAAAAAACTAAAGCAAGAACTTTTCCAGCAGATTTTTGGACACGAAACTTCTTGGTCTTGGAGAACCGGAGTGTCGCCATTCCATCGATTGTTGCTTTGTCTCTGGATCGTAGAAATGTACCCAAGTCTCATCCATAGTAACAATTCGGTTTAAAAAATCTACATCGTTTTCAAATCGAGCACAGATCGAACGCGATGCTCCCACCCTTGCACGCTTTTGGTCAACATTCAAACATTTGGGAATCCATTTTGCAGAAATTTTTCTCATGTCCAAATTGACGTGAACTATATGATGAACCGTAGGCTACGTAATCTAGATTACGTAGGCTACGGATCAACGCGTTCGTATGAAATCTGCAGTGCTTCAGATATCCGTTTAAGCCCAATTCGACAGTCTGATAAAATCATGTCAAGAACTGCATCGATATTTTCGGGAACTGACAAAGAAACTGGCCTTCCCGATCGGTCATCATCTTCAATGGAAAATTTACCTCTTTTGAAGCTTGCAGTCCAATTTTTCACGGTCGCATGCGAAGGACATTGATCACCAAGGGTATTGAGCATATCTTCGTAAATCTGCTTACCTCTTAACCCTTTTAAATACAGGTACTTGATCATGGCTCGATAGTCCAATTTTTCGATTTTTACAATTTCGACACTTCTAATAAGTTATTGTTCGCTGATATGGAATCGCAATATTTTGTTTATGCATGGACATGGTCTAGGCTAACTAGATATCAATACATCCTCGTACGAGAGGGTTTTTCGAATTATTGGAAAATTCATTGTCAGCCGCCACTTCAAACTGGGTGAGGGGGCAGATGAGTGGGTTTTGTTTTCTCAGTGGAGACTCGTTGAAGGGGAACATCACTGGAATGCTAGCCCTATAGGATTATTATCCACCATTTTTGAAAGCCATATCTAAACGAGGACAAATCATTTCGTCGCGATGTTTCTAATTTTGGGCATAGAATGGTCTCAATCGACTTGGTCAAATTCAATTCTGTACGTCCGAACGGTCTCGAACAGATATACCTAGCAAAATTCGACAAGGGGTTCTGTGAATAAGGTCATTCGAAATTATTCCTCACAATGCACTCTCATATAAACTACGGTAGCTATACTCCATTCACTTTTATAAAGTATCGCGGTTGGCCATGATTTAGGTTTATCAAGTTTTTTCCCCTAGAACAGACGCAGTTTGGCACTCGTGAAAATTAAGCGACATTGCCAGGTCTACTTTCTACATATTTACTCTTTTTCAACTTTGTAAATGGAGTTAGTTCTTCGAAGATTTAACTGTGGCGCAGGTTTCGTAGAACTACTACATTTTCATACTGGAGTATTTCAGGTTGTGCAAAAATGTAGTTAAATGTCTTCTGAATTAACATAATATTTTCTCAAATTCATTAATTTCCCAAAGGAACATTTTGATAAATACGTAATTACTACGATTTTTTAGCAGAAACGGCAACGTTGTGGGCGTATCTGACAGTGTAATGACCATAACCTAACATTTTCAAAATATATACGGTGAAATGTGTCAAAATTTCATGGCAAACCGCGATACTTTATAAAAGTGAATGGAGTATACAAAGTGAAGGTTTCAATAGTCTTTTTCTGAATGTCATAAAGCGCAATTAAACTAGTTAATTTTCAGATAAATAAATTCTCATGTATTTATAGCTTCGGGTTATTTTTCCATAGAAAGTAATTATAACGATATAATACTCAATGAAAATTATCATTTATGGAACAATAACTTCAGGAGCCCTTTGTTGTTTGGCTGCTGAAAGGAAAATGGAACAGCAATTTGTTTGTCTTGACAGAATTCGTTTACACCAGTGAGGCAGGTTCGAATCAGCCCCTTGCGGAAACCAGTTCATAATTTTCAGAATTATTTGGATTTTAGATTGAAGAGAAATATTGTGAAAACAACTGGAAAATTCTTGACCTCTTGAAGAAAAGATGAATTCGCTAGAAGTTTTTAACAACCTTAATGATTAAAAAAGTTATTCTAGCCATTCGAATCTTCCATAATAGGTCATTTGCGTATCTATAACACCCATACCGCGAACCGTCTGAGCTTGAGAACAGAACTCGAAAATGAAATTTCGAAAAACTAAAACTGAAATAATTCGTTACTTTTGAGGGCTACATTGGTGATTTTGGTATCAAAATGTAGGTTTTCGAGGTCGCTGAATTCAATAAGAACAATTCCAAAACCCTAACTAACACTGTTCAGATTTTCACTTGTCAAATGGCATTTTTTTTTAAATTGGAAATTTCAAACTCTCCTTGCTTCCGCAATTCTTTTCGTATCCACCATTTGTTGATATTTTGTTGATCAGCATATCTCAGTAACTCAGTGTAAAATATGAGCGATTTTAAGAATCTCAAGTTTCTAGCGTTGTTGAGTGAAATAGTTATTCGAGCCACTTTTTACCTTACGACGTCAATCTTCTAGTTTACACCGAATCCGGTCCTGCGTGAAATTCAATTATTTTTCCTTTGCGTGTCTCAACGAACAATGCATCAATTTTCGATCAATATCGAATAAGTTTGGTGTCTTCCTTTACCGAAGGAGAAAAACGCAAAGAGGCCAACCCGAGATGGGTTTTGTCCTTCGAGTGGAACGTGCTGTTGACAAAAAATCATTGGAAACTTGGTCCGAAGTACTTCAGAGCCATCCCGATGGCAGAATCTGAATGGAGCAATTATGCCTTGTAGGTCTTCCCTTCATATTGAATCATATAATGAGATCTGTACCGCATTTAAGGGGCTTCTGTTGTATTTTTCAATAAAGAACTTCTCAGAATGAAATTTTCATTCGAAACAAGCCATACATTTCTTTGGATCAATCGCCACGAGATCTTTTTGAGCCATATTGAATGTGCAAGTGGATCCTAAGTATGCCTCATTGCGGTACCTATACTCCATTCACTTTTATTTAATCACATAGGAGGTCATGGTATCGTTTTCAGGAGTTGGTGCACCTGATGAAAAGTTTGTGCGCGTACAGAAAATATCGTTAATGAGAAAACGACGTTGCCGGTTTCTTCGTTTACATCGATCAAAGTAAAAGTATCAAAGATATGCCACATTCTGTTAGTTCGAATCGATTGGCGGTTTTGGGGCGAAATATCGATAGGAGATCGCCTATTTTTCCGTTCTACGTCGTCCAGAAGTAGTTTCCTGTCGATATGAGAAATTTTGTGCGAGTGTCAGTTTTTCCTTTCACGACTTTTGTCGTGATTACGAACGGCAAATTTGAATTGGACCAAAAATCGATTTATAAGCATAAATAAAGCGAAAGTAAGTACTAATCGACCTTTTTACACTTGATAACGAAGTTTTTTTAGGTATCTTGCCGTTTAGAAAGATTTCAAACGAAATTCCGGTCCCCCAGAAGTTTGGTTAGTTTCGGTATCGTTTTTGGTGCTCAAAATTTATTTGGAATGTGTAAATGGACAAAGAAGGCTTCCTTATACGATCTTCTAACGAAAGCGACCGGAAAATATGGTTCAGGTAGGATTTTCGAGGAATTATGAGGAAAGAACTTGCAGAATGAAATTGCACGATTTTCATAAGTGAACGGGTTCTGGATGGCCATCATCGGTTTCTAAAGGATAATTGTTGATCGTTTTCACGTTTCAGAAAAAAAACACGTCGAAAAAGCTAAAAAAAAAGAAGAAATATGACTATATCGCATTCAATGGTAGGTGAATTCAGATTCCGATGAATTGAAATGTGTCACTGGAGCTTTCATTCCTTTGCCGAAAGTAGAAATAGGCTATATTGAACCAGAATACATCGGTTTTTTCCATATTCCAGGAGTTTGTGTCTTATTTTAGAACAGGTGAAAGATAAATGTGAAGCATATGTTTGACCTATTCCATTTTATTTGTACAAACCTACTGTAGTAGTAAAGTATGAATATTTTTTAATTTAATAAATTACTATACAATCAGAATATTTTACTCCTTGTTCATAAGATCAAATAAATGAAATGTCGTCAAGTCTTGAACTTTCAGTTCAAGAGGATAATAAACATTAAATCTTCACAAGCTTGCATATGAAAATTATGTGAAAGCATTGCGATTTTTTTTCCATGGCGAAAAATAATATATTTCAACGGTGATCTCTTGTACCTACTTTTCATGCAAATAACTAGAAAATGAATCCTTTCTATCAATTCATATAAACGTTAATTATTTTCGTCCATCACATCTTTTCCAATTCATTCACATTCTGAGAAATAGGTACGCTAAGAATGTAGAAAGGGCAACATAGTGTTGACTTGGAACATAAACATTTTGAAAAACGTCATAACTTCGATACAGATAAGAGTGGAATGTGTCAAATTTCCAAGGCCAGAGTTGTGATTTTATAATTGTGAATGGAGTATATGTCACTAGACGTTCTTGCAGTATCAATTCGGCCTGTGAATTCGGGAAACCATCAAAACACAGTGGCTCGAGAGTCGAGATGATGCTTTATTACCGAAAATCCAAGAGATTTTCGGCACACTGCTGTTGGCTTAGTCCAAGTCGAAAGTCATAGAAAATCGTCACACGAAGATGTCTACGATTTAATTCACTGTTCAACAAAGATGGATGTTTCATGTATCAGCTCTCGTATCTGACAACACCTTCCGCGTAGGTTCACCATTAAAACTCAAGAACTTCACGAAGCTGATTACGAAGTAGCAACCCTGTATTGATGGCTCCAGAAACCATTATCAAGTTTTCCTTCGATATAATGTGTTGCCGCAGCTGCTACAACATACAGTGACCCGATGAAAAACAGCAATGAAAATCCCCCTTTTATCATCCTAGTCCCGTGGGCAAGAACTCCGGATTATTCTCAACTGAGCAAGATTTCTTTGAGAAATATGGATGTTGGGATTTAACGGTCCCAGGTCTATCAGGAAAGAATATTGGGTGTAGCGGCCTGAATCATATTTCTGTGTCCCCAATTCAATTCGTTTCTTCGATACTAACACGTATGATATCGCTGAGGAAGTTACACGATATGTTTTACAAGGACAAAAGTGGCGACGAGGAAAATAGCCAATTATTTTTTGCGATGAGTTCAGTTAATAAAATTGACCTAGGGAAAATATCCACTGGTTGTTCAAAGGTTGGATAGAGGAAACCAAACATATACATACCTACAAACAAGTTCAAATTTTTTCAAAGATGTAGCATTTCTAATTTATTTAGGCCATCAGAAATATTGTTATTGGCAGAGAGTGCAGAGACTGATAGTGGACGAAATACATCTGAAATTTCCGTTTTAAACGTTCAAAGCACAAGGATTCCGGTTGGCATTCCTGACTAATACCCTCACTCAATTTTTAATTCGTCGGTTTCCCCGCTTAAACTCACGCAAACTGCCGTGTGAATGATTTGCTTATCTAGATTGGCAGTTCCCGAGCCTACCCAAATATCTTCATTCGAGGTGAGCCGAAAGATATATTGGAACTGTCCCTAAAGCTCATAAAGTCGAAACGAGGTGGGATTTCCATTGAGTTTTTATTGATTTCATTTCCCACAACGTTTACTCTCAACTTCCGTTCGTCGTTTTGATTCATTTTATCATTTTTTGGTTTTTTACTTATTAGTAAGTTGTCTTTAGATTATTGGCTTGTTACTTTATTGGTTTTGGAGCCATTTTGTTGGAATTCCTGTGAGGTTGCTGTTCTGGTTTTGTCTCCCAGATATTCTTGATATTCAGTATAATGCTGATGTTTTTATAAAAATTTTGTTTCTTTTTGATTTCGTCATATTTAATACCACAAGTGATGAAATTTTTCCGGCAAATTCTATCTATTGTGCAAGTTGGTTATTTGTCTATTTCCCGAAAAAAAATGTCATGGGCGAAATTGCCGAAAAAAAACAATCTTCAATAGTACAATCAAGAATTTTATCTCAAGAGATTGACTGTATAGATTCAAGATGACTGCGACCTCAAAGTAAACTGCTCCACATGAGTTAGGGATATTGACTTAAATTGCAAAAAAATAAAGTTAAAATAAGATTTTTGTGATGAAAATTCATATTAATATGATTTCAAGTTGGAAATTAATTTTAGCCTGTAGGTCTGCAGGGTATACAGGGTGGTTAAGAAAAATCGAGTAAAATAAACGAAATTTTATTCCCAGAGAATTCAAGACTATCAATACAATGTATATGGCCTCCACGGGCATCAATAACAGCTTGACATCTTCTTTGCATACTACACACGAGGTTGTTGAACATTTCTTGAGGAATTTGGTTTCATAAACGGGGCAGAAGCTCTCTCAGATCATTTAAGGATTCTGGGGTAGGTTCAGGTTGATGATTATCTTATAGCGTGTTGCTACCAATTGTGAATCGGGATGGGACTACGTTTCGTCCCAGCCTCGCTGCCTCGCTTACGATGGACTCATCAGATTGGCTAATGTAAGCGAGGCCTGCCAATGACGTAGATGTTACAGCTGCCGCGAGCGAGGGTACTGGGTAGTTGACGTGGTCAGTCTATAAAGAATATGGTACCGCAGTTATCTGCCCGCCTAGGGAGAGGTGCCCCCTGCCGAGCACGTGCTCAAGCGCGGGCGGCGTGTGAAGCGCGGTTAGCAGACTTCTGCACGCCGCCGCCGGTGGATTTATGTCGCCACAATCTAATCTTCTTTGGAGCATATCCCATGCATGTTCTATGCGGAGGTATTGGTAAATGTGGAATACCAAGCTCCTCGCGCGCATTCTCAACTATAGCTGCACGGTGCGGTCTAGCGTTGTCGTCTAGAAATTGAAAAGTTTCACCAATAGCAGCGTGAAAATTTGGCACAACATTGTCAATGCTCCCTATATTGTAAGGCGGTCATATTCCCAGGACAAATGTGTAGATCTGTGCGCCCGTTGAAACATATCCCGGCCCATACCATAACACTACCCCCTCGGAATGGATGGACTACTTGGACATAGCGACGATTACGGGGTATGCGTGGGATCGTCCATACCCTTATTCTTCGAGAATCTGAAAATCGTCCATATCTGGATTCATCAGTGAAAAGGACACTACGCCATTAATCTTTTCAATTGATATGTTGCCTTGCCCATTCCAGTCTTTGACGCTTATGGTCACGTGTTAATGGAACTCCTCTTAATGGACGTCTAGAATCTAGATTCACCTCTCTCAAACGTCGTCTGATGGTTTCGATGGATACTTGGATCCCATCTGCATTTTGAAGAGTATATTCCGTAGCATTCTACAGGTAGATGTAGGGTTTCTTCTCGCCGAAACGGTGATGAAACGATCCTGAGCAGGTGTTGTTTTTCGTCGCCCACCAAGATTTGGTCTTTCCAACACGGAACCTGTCTCCCTGAACCTATTCCAAAGTCGAGATATCACACTTTGGTTGACTTGGAGCCTTTCCGCTACAACAACCTGAGTTAGGCCACCCTGTAGCATTCCGATAGCCCTATTAGCCTCAGCGTTTGTTAATTTACGTCTTGGCATTTTCAGAAAACTCGTTTTAAATGGAAGCCGTTGATAAACTGACTTCATTTCAAAATAAGAAAATTCATGAACCATATGCAAAGAACCAAACTTCAGAAAAAAGGCGACCAGATTGACGAAATGTCTCATACTGATTTTTATTGGATCAATTCAAGTTGTAACCAATTTTGAAGAGAAATCATCAGTAGGTACACGATATAAAATATAAGACTGCAGCTATCTCCTCCCACAAAGTAACCTCGTCTGAAATTACTAAAAATGGTGATATCCACATCTCGACAAAAACATTCTGGATTGAAGTAGGTCAATAATTTCAAGTTAATAAATAAAAACAATCGATCGATTCAAATTTGTAATTGAGTTTTGAATGATTTTACAGCGATTTTCTCGAAGATTACATACTTTAAAAAACTATTGAATACGATATTCCTAACTCTTGTGGAGCAGTATATATTGTGCGACCCTCAGAGTCATTCTCGCCATTAAGAATGTTCCTGTTCAGCAGGAATTCTGAAAATTGATTGTAGACAGACGTGTTTTTGATTACCTACTTGTTATTAAAAGATTAGTTTTTTTAATAGATCAATTACTAATACTTACCCAACCCTAAGAGACATGTATACAAAAAATCGATATACCTAGTAACTTGGCATATTTCGTTTTTTTCGTAATCATTCATTGGTCTGTAATTTAAGCACAAAAAGATTTCCTGTCACGCTGTCAGTCACCGGTTCGTAAAAAGTTATTCACACTCCATCAGCGCCCAACGATTTCAGCTGATGAAACTTGAGATGGTAGCGTGGGACGGATCAATATTTACTCGGTAATATTAGCAAGTTCTCCTTTCACAAATCCAACAAACACGGTCTAATACGGTTAGAAGTCACGACTGAGATTCTCCATGATCGATTGGGAATTGCCGGAGGCCTGTGGAAATTGCGAGTTTGCAGAGGAATGGCTATTTGTTTCCAGTTCGGAACTCAAACTTAAATACAGCCATTCGGATGTTTCTGTCCCATTTGGTCGCCGAACTGTTGGAACTGTCTGTTGACTCGTGAGGTTGGCATTGGGAACCCAGTTGAATTCATTTCTTGGCCAATGATATTTGTTACATGGATTTCTTGTGGTCCCATAAATTTCCAAACGTGATCCATATGGGTGGGAAGATCCGGAGATCAAGGAGGCTTACAATAGCGAGGCATTCCGTCACCAGGTGTTTCAAAGTTTCCCCCCTTCTGTTCAAGATTCTGCACTCGTCGTTTTCTGCTAGACCCTCTCGGTCTTCTCCTTTTCCAAGAAAAATAAGGTCTCTTTAACCTGGGTCACCGGTCATTCGGGATTCAAAGGAAACGAAGAGGTCAACACCCTTGCCAGGAAAGGACCACAAACGCTAATTGCTGGCCCAGAACCTTTCAGTGATATTGGGAAATGCACCTATGAGAGAAGGAGAAGAAGAAACTCCTCACTGGCTTTCTTACAGGACATTGTCGCCTCAAGCAGCATCTGGTGAGAATGGGTTTATCAGATACTGAAGAGTGTAAATTCTGTGGGGAGAAAGAAGAAACTCCTATTCACCTAGTAATTGCAAGCCAAAGGAAAGAATCCTTTGGGCAAGATAGTGAGGAACTAGCCTCCTAGAAGTCTTTTCAGATACTGGAGTTCATTGAAGCTCTGGAACCGGAAGGCCATCTGTGAAGTGCGTGGTGAGAACAGCTTTGTTAGGGGGCACAAAGACCTTAAGGTCGCACTGAACTGTCCCCTTTCAAACTATAACTTTACCTGAACGTACATTTGTTCATACCATAGAAAGGTTCTGGACAAGTGAAAGAAGTACGTGATCCTTTTCTGGCAAGGGTGTTTGTTGGCCTCTGTATTTTCGAGTGGCCTTGAACCCAGCCTAGTAGACCTTGATATTCCTACTACCTATTTCTTGTTGTTCTAATTCTTTCAAACCTAGCAGCCAATAATGCATGAATGAAGACGGGTCTGTGGTCATTCCCGCAGTTCAATACCTGTCCAATATTTTCGAAGAGAATTTTTATTTTACCAAATCTGAGTTTTCATGAAATTGGCTTGAGATAGAAGGATTCTGTTTTCACTAAAATTCATGAATCTCATATTATGTTCTTGGATCAACTATCATCGGATGGAGCTGAGTCCACCCTGTCCAATATTTTCGAAGTGAATTTCAATTGTATCAAATCTGGGTTTTCATGAAATTGGCTTTAGATAGGAGGATTCTGTTTCTACTAAAATTCATGAATCTTATATGTACTTGGATCAACTATCATCGGATGAAGCTGAGTCCATCCTGTCCAATATTCTCGAAGCGAATTTTTATTTTAGAAGGATTCTGTATTCACTAAAATTCATGAATCTTATATGTACTCGGAGTAAATATCATCAGATGAAGCTGAGTCCACTCCGTCCAATATGTTCGAAGTAAATTTCGATTTTCTTTATTTCAGTATCGTAATGAGTTCATTACAGTACTAAAAACAGTGCTGTAATGAACTCATTACAGCATTGTTTTCAGTTATATTTTTCGTTTTGTGGTTGTCAGCACTGGCTTCCGATCCTATCAATTTTCAACATACGTCAACTTGGAAATGTCAATTTCGTAACAGTCACCAACTGCCAAGATACAATACAAAAGTCACTAGGATGTATAATCTGAATTTTTCATTGAATTCCAACAGTATTTCACGAAATTTAACTGAAATAGAGAAAATATCGTCTAATACTCGTTGCAGAATGCAATTCCAACACTCATGCGTTCGAAAACTCGCTCCTTCGTCGCTCGTTTTCGAATTTCGCATACGTGTTGGAATAGGAGCCCATTCTGCAACTAGTTTTAGAATATACTATTACACAATCTGGGTTTTCATGAAATTGGCTTGAAAAAGAAAGATTCTGTTTTCACTAAAATTCATGAATCTTATATGTACCTACTTGGATCAACTATCATCGAATGAAGCTGAGTCCATCCTGTCCAATATTCTCGAAGCGAATTTTTATTTTACCAAATCTGAGTTATCATGAAATTGGCTTGAGATAGAAGAATTCTGTTTTTACTAAAATTCATTAATCTTATATGTTCTTGGATCAACTATCCAAGCTCAAGACTCGAGGCAATCGCATACAGGCATACCCCAAAACAAGCAAGGCAGTGGATCGAGCTACAAGCATCGTGCTTATCAAAATATTTAATTTTGCATTGTAGCAGTTTCGTCTTTTCAAATTCCCTTTATTATTTCCTCGTTGAATCATCACTGGTCCAGGAGCTTCCGAATCCGCGAGGAAATTCTCGAATAACTAACCCAATTCGGCGGATTCTCAAACGAAATCTTGTACTTTTTGCTTCGCTATAACGACGTGATTCACAATGCCGAACAGACGAGTTCATGGCTGGTACAAAGACGGCATTATTAATATAATTCTTTATTTTTATCTACTGAGCGAGTTTCGGATGTTTCGGTAATACCTTAAACGGATTATATTCTGTACCGTTTAGATAAAAAGAAGAATTTCCTCCCGAGAATTCGGCAAACGAAGCGGGGGCTGGGGGAGGTGGAAATCTGAAAATCATAAAGTCTCTCCGGCGAGAAAGGTTCTGCTTTGCGTCTATGTCGGATTTCTGGATGGAATTTTTCATTTCCTTTGAGTTGTTGGTGCTGGTGGAAACGAAGGAAATGGGAATATACAAAGATCTTTTCTCATTGATTGCTCATCATTAACATGGGAAGAAGGAGGATTTGCAAAGTCAACGATATGAAGCACCAACAATTCTCTGAGCCCATTGAAACAAATTCCTCCCCAAACAGTAGCTGTATCACCTCTTAACAGATGAACCGAATGAACGTCCTGCACCGCTGAGGATGGATCCATATTCAAACATGCAGACTATCCGAAAACGGTCAATATCTCGATTCAAATGTTTAATAAAATGTAATAAAACACTAAGATACATCTTTTTTCCATTTTTTCCTATGAAAGAAATCGAAAAAATCTAGATGACGCAGATGAATGTTTAGTGAAGAAGGCTTTAAAAAATAACTGCTGAAGAAATGATTGATTGGATCGAATGAACGACGAGCCAACCCCATTTTTCACACCAACACAAAAGAAATTCTCGAAATATTCCGCACAAACATGCAAGCTACAAACCCTTTGCCGCCTGCCATAAAAATTAATTCTCGTACCTAATCAGCGGCCAACAAATGTCGAAAAAGTGGGGTCCGGACTGATATGAATATCCCCCTGATTGAAAGCATGACGTCAAAGCTGAATTCTCTCCCAGAACGGGCTTCAAAGCGGGTGCTTCATTTAATTTGGGTAAACATGACGTGAATTCATTTTTCCACACAGCTTCAGATGTCATGCTACCGTCCAATATTTCCGCGGGAGAAGGGAAATAATCAGTGTGTTCTGTCGAAACGTACTACTGACATCGACATGATCAATAGGAAAAAAAACGAAAGAAGCAGTGACTTCGAGAAAGGAGCTTAAGAGAGTTCAATGATTAAAGGTAAGAGTCATGTTTGGAAGAATAATAATGACTGCAATTTATAGGGGCCTTGTAGAAATGAAACTCATTTATGGGCAGAGATGTTCGACTATTTTAAACTAAGTCTGCTGTACCAAGAGAACATTCTTTTGGAAGATGAGTTCTTGATGAAACGAAAACTGATCCATACCACAAAAAATTAATTTCCCTTTCAGTTCACTGGAACCAAAACAAACTTTTCTCATACCTGAAAAACTGAAGGAAAAACTAATTTCCTTCTCGGCGAGCCTCGGGACTTCAATTTACATCGTAATTGCTTCGGATAATGTAACCGAATTTTATGCGATTTCGAAAATTGCGAGAAAACTTTCAGTTTGAATTTGTTGGAATCCCAGAGCATCCACGCCCATTTTCATTCCCGAATTCTTGGCGAAAGAGAGTTCGTAATGACTATCGTTTGTCTGCAGCCAGAAGAAGAAACTTGGGCAGTTTCTTTTCGATTGCCCATTAACCTGTTTTGCGGAATTTTACTCGAAATTACCCTTTGGAAAAAATGGTTCCTTCAAGTTGGCGATACTGAGTAAGTTTCAGCAAAGCTTATGCGCGAATCTTCCAGTGCCTCATTTCTGGAATAATTTAAGAAGTTATGTGTATTCGGAGGACATCATATAGTTTTAATTGATGGAATCTGGTTCTCTTCGAATTCAGATCAGACGTTTCACAGTGCCCTCCCTCAGCCGCCCAACAAACAGGACTCGTTAAGGACTATAGTCTGTTCGAATGTAAGAAAGAGCAATAATAACATGTTTGGCGCATCGGTAGAAGGGCCTTCGTAAAGTTTCTTTCCGTCCAGAGTCGAATCGAGGAGATTTCACACAATCGTTCAGTTTTAACTGAACTTGAATTCCATTTTGTTCAATAATTTATAGAACGTTGTTCTTTTCAAATTTGGCAAACTGTCGTCATCATTCACAATTTCTAGAACTTTAGAAATCGTTGGGATTTCATTCGGAAAAAAAACCGTGGACAATTCTTCTGATAAGGTTCATATCGAAATCGTCAACCGAATCGATTATTTTTAACGAGTGGGAACTCCTCTTAGGTGGCATCAATGTCTTATTCTCTTCATATTCTCTGAGAATTCTGAATACAGCTGAATAACTCGCCCCTGAGGATTTTGAAACAATTCCTACTAAGTCTCTTTTCGATAAATCAGGATGTTCTTCCAATTCTTTTCGAAAAATGTTAAAAATTATCTCTTTCTCTGCAGCAGAGAAATGCGACCTTTTGGACCTTTTTCGTGGTGGTCCCCACATATCACCCTCAGATGCAGTATCCAATTCCGAATTCGACATTGTTCTATAAACACTATAAACACTTTGTCAAAAGATTTTCCAACACAATACACTTTTCACAACAAATCTATAAACACTTTGAACAGCTAGACCTTCACAGTAGCTCTAGGTATTTCAACTGGTCTTGTCAATTGAAAACTTCGATATTTATGCAAATCAAGATGGCTTTAACTCATTAAGGAAAAGGACGCAAATCTGGTGTTTCCCGGAATTACCTTGTTGGAACCTTGAGCAGCCGACAAAGAGTTTCGTTCAAAATAATATAAAATTTTGGACCGAAACTAAATATATTTCGGATATTACAAGTAAATGACCATTATAAATTTGAACAGAGATCTTTTACGAGTCTTGTCAATTGAAAACTTCGATTTTTATGCAAATCAAAATGGCTTTCACCCATTAGGGAAAAGGACCCAAATCTGGTGTTTCCCGGAATTACTTTGTCGGAATCCTGCAAGATTCCGACCCAAATCTCTAAAACTCTGGGTTTTCCTGGAATTACCTTGCCGCAACCTCGAGCATCCGAAAAAGAAATTATTTAGTAGATAATAATATAAAAACGAAACAAAATAAAAAAATAGGGAACGTCGGATATCGATATAAAATGTTTATGACAGTTGCAAATCAAAACAGAAATTTTGCACTAGAGTTTCTGAGGAAAAAAGTTCTAATGTGGAAATTGCTGACTCAAATTATTGAATCATTTCTATCCACAACCATTCACAGTCCGTTCCGAGTACGATCCTGGCAATCTTTTAGGGCGTTCAAAGGAGGGGTGGTTATGACCGTTTGACGAATATGAGCTTTATTGTGTGCAAAGCAGACGATTCTGTTTGTTAACAAAGCTCCTTCTTGGACGGACTATAGAATTAAAGCTCCGATAAAACTATTTTTGAAAAAACATCTTAGAATTCCTTATTCCTTTAAATTATAGTTTTTCGAGGTGGTTATCAGAAAATGAAAGTATCCTGTAGAACCACCAAAGCGTAGATTTGGCAACATCGCGGAGGCAGATTTTTCCAAATGTGGACCATCATCGCTCTCATTAATACCGGAATAAATTCTCAAAGAGACAGAAACCGGATGTATAATCACTTCAGTCCGAAGATAAAAAGTTATAAATGTGGGGCCCTATATTTCATGAAGGATACAGAGAGGCAACGGATGAGAATACCTGTCAGTGTAGGTTAGGTGTGGTAATCCTTTCGCAAATATTCGGAATTAATGCAATTTTTCAAGAGGCATGTTTTATCATCGGGTTATACAAACGATGGAAGCGCCTCGTGTGGAAAAGGTCCGTAAGAGGATTATTTCATGTTGAATGTTCGCAATCAACGTATGTAGTGTGAAGTGATAAAAGGTGGAAACGGGTGAAATGCCAATTTCCGGAAAATTTGTTGGAAATATAGTTCCATTGTTTCGTACAAGAGTTCCGGGAGCGTTTTTGTTAAATCGAATGATTCTGACCGGAAATACAGGAAATTGGTATCAGGTTAGAGGACATACAGGGTTGTTTTAACAATATTCACTCTCTCCTACTGAGGGATGTGAAGATGCTTCGAACCTCATTCCTGTCAGTAGCTCTGTTCGACAATTAAAAGTAAGATGAATATTCCGGCCGTTCATCGAATGATTTTTAACTGGTAATTCGATGTTACCAAAAATTTCTATTTCCTTTGTTAAACCGTATATTTCTGGATCCATCCTCGAACAAATTGAACTGATTCTCGTCATCAATCGATATAAAAATGAACCGAGTGAAGGTCGTCGAAAGCACGATTTAACGATTGCCCGTTCGCTATCTTGATGCCATCAATGGATAAATATCGAATCGGAGTAATTTCCACAAACAGGTCAACTATTGATGACCATCCAGTATTGACCATTACTGCAATTACCTGCCAATCACGGAAGGCAGAGCTTAATTGCGTGAATGATTACCCGAGCAAATAGATTTTGATAGTTGTAATGGAATATGCGCTTGTAATCATCTCTCACTCCGGATTATCGGCGACACAGGTAGTAGCTGGTATCGCAGCATTGCAGGTATAAACTAGAGTAGCTGCACATATACAGGGTGTTGCGTAATGGTACCTTGTTGGGGTTCAGAAAAATATGTTTTACGCTCAGTGAAAGTCCCTTGGTTTTCGAGATATTGGACATTTTCAAAAATTAAAAACAAAACATCCTTATTCACTATTTTTGGTGGCAAGACTCCAAACGAAGAAATTTTTTCAATATTCAGATTTACCTAACGTAGTACCAAATTAAGAAATGAATAGCAAAACATGAAATTTGAGTTAGATCTCTGTTGAAAAAACTATGCATACGCGTCAAAAATCATAGGGTACATTCGATAGCGCACCTATCCAAGAGTACTATCCAAAAATTGATTGAAAAAATTCCTTTATTTGGAGTCTTGCCACCGAAAATAGTGTCAAAGGGTGTAGTGTTTTTTGATTTTTCGAAAATGATGAATATCTTCAAAACCGAGGGACTTTCACTTCTTTTGTATATTGTTAATCAGCATTGCCCAGACTATCTCTGAGGATAATAATATCGACATCGAAAATTTCAACTTTTTGGGTGAAAAATGCCAAAGGGGTAAGACCCCCCAAAAACACCATATTTGTCATCACCAAGGAATCCCTGACGAATCCAAAACCGTTTTTCGAACGTGAAGATCTACCACCCATCCGAATCATGCAGAATACCCATGAGGCTGATCAGTATCGCCTATACATTGAGTGCTCTGAGCGTCTGAACAAAACTCGAAAATGAAAAATGGAAAAAATTAAACATTACAAATTCGACTATGACAAGGCCTGTCTGGAAATGTTTGATATCAAAATATAGGTTTTCGAGGACTCTGAATTCAATAAAAAGAAATTCAAGTCGCTATATATCATGGTTTAGAATGTTTAGATGTTCACCGGTCAAATGGCATTATTTAATCTAAATTTCAAATCGTCATAGCTCCCGCTCCAGTGACCTTATCCACGATTATTTTGTATATTGTTAATCAACATTGTCCAGAGTAGATAAATTAATATAGTCGAGTATGAAGCTTTCGGGAAAACGCCGATATAGGTCAATCTTTCATGGCAATAGGGGTCCAGCGACACTTTTAAGCGCGTTTCTGAAATGTCGACTCAGTTACCGAAATTGGCCTCCGTTTCGTTTTCAGTTGGCAACCCTGTATAAGCTTCCACCTTATCTAACATCTTCAAAAGTCCAATTCCCAGGAATTCCCCACCGTCGAACGTGTATATCTGGGCGGATGTGTCATGAAAAATGTATTTAAATTTTGAATAATTTATGCCAGAGATGTGTCTTCTTATCTGTTTCCCGGGATACGCTTTCCAAGGGGCAAATCTGAACGTTCGTTACGGCGAAAGAATCCCGCACGGAAACAAATGCTATATTTTACGTCCGTTTAAAATCCCCCGGCGAATATTCTAATTTCGGGGGTATTCAGATCTTGACAGTTCATTCCGATCTATGGTCGAGATAGAAGGGATCAAAGGGATATGCTGCGGTTATTTCTCAAGAGATGATTATTTTCTTGATGATGCTTAGGTAGAGTAGTTGCCAGAATGCTAGAGGTGAACATTCTTGAGCTCAACCAAAATTATATGGAATGCTACTCGAGATAGAGTACAAAACTTTTCACAGATTCTCGAGACGAAATTAGGAGACCCTTATTTTTTTTTTGTCAGCAGCCTCCCTCTTTCGGATATGCAGAATCTGGTCATAAGAAAATCCCTGTCTTTGGTAGACAGGAGTTTTCTGATTCACGAAATCTCATAGTGCTACCTATTTTGGCCTCCTAGATACTTTTTATGGAGCAACAATGAAATTGGAGCCACTTAACATTAACAAAGTATCAGAATTCCTTGCAAATTGTTAAACCCTTATAAAGCCCATTGATTGAAACTTTCTTTTCTCAAAATTCTTGAGTTTCATGAAAAAATTGCAATGCTTCATGTTGTTCATTATTCTGCTGACTTCCCATGGAATATCTACTACAAATACGAGGATGTATTGATATCTAATTAGCCTAGACCAGTTCCATGCATAAACAAAATATTGCGATGACATATCAACGAACAATAACTTATTGGAAGTGTCAGTGTAGAGTTCGACGTCAAAAAAGTAAACCAGAGTTACGCAATGAATTTAAAAAAAAGATGTCCACCGAAATTGTAAAAATCGAAAAATTGGAGTATCGAGCCATCATCAAGTACCTGTATTTAAAAGGGTTAAGAAATAAGCAGATTTACGCAGATATTATGCTTAATACCCTTGGTGATCAATGTCCTTCGTATGCGACCGTGAAAAAATGGACTGCAATCTTCAAAAGAGGTAAATTTTCCATTGAAGATGATGACCGATCGGGAAGGCCAGTTTCTGTGCGGTCCCCGAAAATATCGACGCAGTTCATGACATGATTTTATCAGACCGTCGAATTGGGCTAAAACGGATTTCTGAAGCACTGAAGATTTCATACGAACGCGTTCATCATATAGTTCACGTCAATTTGGACATGGGAAAAATTTCTGCTAAATGGATCCCCAAATGTTTGAATGTTGATCAAAAGCGTGCAAGGGTAGAAGCATCGCGTTCGATCTGTGCTCGATTTGAAACCGATGTAGACTTCTTAAACCGAATTGTTACTATGGATGAGACTTGGGTACATTTCTACGATCCAGAAACAAAGCAAAAATCGATGGAATGGCGACACTCTGGTTCTCCAAGACCTAAGAAGTTTCGTGTCCAAAAATCTGCTGGAAAAGTTCTTGCTTCAGTTTTTTTGGGATTGCCATGGAGTAATCATGATTGATTTTTTTGGATAAGGGTAGAACAATAACTGGAGATTACTATTCGACATAACTGACCACTCTACGGAAAAAATTAAAGAGAAAAGACGCGGAAAGGTATCCAAAGGTATTTTGTTTTTCAGGACAATGCCCCAGTACAAAAATCTCATGTTGCCATGCAAAAAATTCGTGATTTAGGGTTAGAATTACTAGAACACCCCCCTTATTCACCAGATTTTGCTCCGTCCAACTATCATCTCATCTCTTCCCTCAACTGAAAAAAAGTTTAGAAGGTCCTAAATTTTCTTCCAAGAAGAAACATTTTTTTTGAAAGGTCTAGAGACGTTGCAGGTTCGCTGTGATAAATGTATTCAATTAAGAGTAGAACATGTTTAGTAATAAAATATTTTGACATCGAAATTTTGTTTGGTTCTATAGTAGGCTAAGAATTTTTCAATATATCCTCGTAGATACTTGGAAATATTACCAGAAAACCACTTCGAAAGTGGTCCAAACAAATTGTGCACTAAACCTTTGACCTTTCTCTGAAAACTGAAATTCCATTTTCACAGAATTTTTACCTATCAAAAGAGTGATTTAGGGTTCCATATATCCATTCGAAAATTAATGAAGTCATGTTATTGCATTCATATGTGAAACTGATGAAAAACTGGGAATACAAAGAGCTTTAATATGCACTATGTCCTGCATTAACAGCAGCTTTACCCTGTTATGATTCCGGTTGAAACGGAAAATTCGTGGCTGAATCGATACAAAGCCATTTATAATTCAATAGTTCGGGAATTGGATTGGAAGGTCTAATTATTTCACCGGATTCGTGTACTACAACTAGTTCACGATGCTATCGGATGCTAAACTGTCGGATTTTTTTCGTTCAGATTTCCATTTGGAAAATGGAATTTGGAATATATTCGGTACATTTTCAACCGATGGAAAACCAGATTGGCCGATAGTCACCCAATAATTCAATGAATATGAAAAAAAAATCAGTCTGGTAATATGCCAATCAATAAGGGAAATATGTTTTCGAAATGACATAGCAGCCATTTTCGAAATGGCAAACGAGCTGTCCAGTTTGTTTAGAATAGTCCGAAAATGTTTGGCAGCTGTCGAATAAATCGTTAATGATCCTTGTTCAGAATTCAAATTTTTATTTTTGCTCATATGTATTTAATACCACATGCAGACAATTTTTTTAAATTTCGGAAAAAATTACGCACCGAGCAGGAATCGAACCTGCGTCTCCCTGGTCAAATGACCAGCACTTACTGCTTGAGCCATCCATTGGAGAACATCGAACTTCAGTTTCGCCTTGCTTCCATATGGAACCGGCTGATTCAAAGATTCAAACCTCTGCCTCTGAACTCTGAAGACAATTCGCCTCCATCTAAACGAACCGAGCTTTTCTACCATTAGTTACATTGACACTTTAGCGCAATTCACGAGAAATGATTCTTCAGTTTCAGTTATCTCGAATATAAATTTCAGCGAAGACATGCTAAATGAGAGTTTGGAACGCTCTAACAGAAAAGACAGGAAATTAAGTGAGACCCTCAGGAAATACGTTTCGACTTAATCAATGGATTAATTCCGCCACATATCTCCTTGAGTTTGAAACTCGGATTCAGAGGACAAGACAGAGAAACGCAAACTGTTCGAATAAATGGTTTATTCTTCATGATTGATGCATTGTGTCCTTTTTTGACGGAATAAGTTTCTTTGGGAGAGCGACCGTATCCAATTGGTTTGACGAAGCTGTCGCCCGAAGTATTATACAGTGTGGCCTGCATTAAACATTCCAGTTGGACATTTTCGCCAAGACAGTTCCATTTTTATTTGGAGGGGGTCATCTATTCACTGCATATTTGTGGATGGGAAGGCCACCCCCGAAGAATCTTAAATGGCGATTTCTAAGGTTCCCCATAATTGATTCGCAGAAACTGGAAGAGGTGCAATTAGTGCCTTTTAATGAAGCTGATTCTTTCAATATTCTCTTTCTGCCATTAGTTTCTCTTGCAAGAATAAAGTATCCAATGGAATGGTATTTTTCCAGAGAATATAATGGTGAAAAGAGAAAATGAAAGGAATCAGCATTCATTCTGTTATATGTCACTAACTGCATCTCTACCAATTCCTGCGAAATGAGCTATTTCCAGCTATTCAGAGAGGAAGAGACAAGTAGGTACTTATTGGGGTGATTCCGCAATGACTTCATCAAAGTCAAACCATGTTTGATGTCGGTGATAGATTCATGAGGCATCTCAAGAATCTGCTCTAAGATTGAATATTGTTGTTACTAGTTTTGAAAACAGAACCGTTGATTAAGAGAAGTATTCCTTGTGCCGTAAGAAGAACTTAGTATATAGATAAAGGGTGTTTCAAGAAGAGAGAAAGATTTTAGAGCTCAATAAGACATGGTTTTCTGTAGCAAAGTATTGGAATAATTATTGACTTAGGAAATATACCTACATTTGGGAATTGTGTACGAAACAAAATAATATTCCTTGTTCACTTACTGTCAACTTTCGATCTGTCACGTCATAATCATGTGACATTATGACTGTCAAACATGGCGCGCAATTCAAATCTTCTCCTATTGAAAACCCCTTTGGAATGTTGTGAATTCAAGCGTGTTTCGATTGGGAGCTAGACGTAATCACAGCCACGATACGTATCCTTCACTGCAAATATCCGCAGTACGAAATGATCGCATAAATTCAATATTCGCCAGAAATTCATCGTTATATCGCATCGAATACTGATTAATCAGGTTAATTATCTGCGTTCAAATTGCCTCGGCATATAAAGCAAGAGGCCCTATTGCGCTCGGCAGCGTTGTGCACACAACAGTCTGCTGGGTTACGTTCAGCAATTATGAATTTCTGAGTCAAAAATTCGCTACTGTTCTCCATTATCCAAAGCCTCGTGTCTCTGGGAACGTGAAACGTGATATGCATTTGCGTCTAAGGGGAGCAAACTTGATTGTTTCGCTTCAAAGAAAAAAAATTAATGTATGTATTTGTTTGTGGTACTAGTTGAATCTGCTACAGCAGAGCTGCATCTCATGTAATATGGACAAAAGCTAATCCACTTGCAATTTTACAGAGTAGGCATCAAGAAAGATTTTTGATGAACATTTGGATAGGAATCATATTTTGCTCGAGGTAAATTAGGTGATATTTCACTTTCAACGAAAACGAATGATCAAATCAAAAAAGTATTCAGTGTTATATTCAGAGGGAAAAGACCTTTCCAACAACATATCGCACGACAAATCATCCCTATTCAAATTCAAGGAGTTGGAACGTAATCCCAGAGAGATAAAATGATATGCTTTTGTGTGGAAAAATGCCTCCCAAGAACAAAATGGTAAATTTTTCGAAAGGCTCAAATCTGGCATATAACTTAAAGTAGGAAATAAATTTGGATAGGAAAGGAATTCATCTATGAATGACTGCAGTGAAAAGACTCTAATGGTAGCTATAGGTCCGGAAAAAAGGGAATAACTTAAACCACTCTGTATACACATCGATAAAAATGAATCGTAGAAGTTAATGCTGTATTTCTTTCAGCTTTTCCGCTTCAGGCACCCCATGTACAAACTCTGTAACATATCCCCATCTATTTCAGATCTCCGCAGTTCTAGACCGATTTTGCCATCTCGCTAAATTAAATAATAACAAAATGGTCGTCGAGAGGACACACATATATCACTTCAGTTCTAAATTACGCTCGTCGATCGTTCGGAAAAAAGCTATATCTGGTGTATTGTCGGCTGCAAAGTTAAATGGCGCGATCGCTCCTCACACCGAGTATCGAACTGCTCTCGGAAAGTTATAATAAGGTTACGTGTTGATGGCACACTGTGCCTCAATTCACGTGCTACAATAACATGGCATTATTGCCTGCTAGATAAGATGGCAGGGCTTTACGATTGGTTGGAAGATGAGATAAGAGAAAAGGGATGTTAGTGGAAGGAACGCTGCCCTTCAAAATGTGGAATACCTTCGCGATAACAATTAAAATTGATGAGATCTTAGATTTGGAGGAACGAATTGCTTGAATGGGACTTTGGAGAGAATATTTTGCGTCATTAACCCCTTAACTGGAGCGAATATCGCCTCTCTTACTCCTAATAAAACAGGGCAAACTGAAAGTTCTGTGATAAACTTTGACAGACCACGGCTATTCTCAACATTCTCATCCCTACAAAAATTCAAGAGAATATTCAGTACGCATTCATTGTACTGCCATCTCAAAAACAGTAAATGAATAGTTGGTTAAATTGGATAAGAGTGTCTCATTTTAGTAGACAACGATGTTTCCAATTCTGGAATATGACAAACCGTTTTCCGAATATACAGGGTGAGTCTTTGACTTGTACTGTACTGTAGATTCCTCTCATCAAACGAAACACTTTCTGCCTATACCATTTTTCAAAATTCGGTTTCGTTTGAAAGATACAGGGTGTCGAAAATCCATGAAAAAAACACTTTATTGTCCATATCTCCGTAACCGTTATTTCGAATGAACTGAATTTTGGTTGAGTTTTTACTCTATTCATGGTGCATATTCTTCAATCGAAACCTATTCAATATTTCTACTAGTATAAAAGTTACAGGGTAGTCGACTCATCAATACACGCAAAAACACCATAAAACCGCTTTAAAAAAATAAACGGTTCATATTTTCGAAAGAATCAATCATTTAAGAAACTAAAAGTATTCCTATGTTTTTTCAATAAAACGCGTCGTTTTCGAGTTATTTCCAATTTTACCCGGAAAAATTTGACGAAAAAATGATCTATTTCAAGAATAATCTGAATGCTCCTCTGAATTAAATATCATCGATTATTATTCCTTCTGTGGTCTTTAAACGAGTTTACAATGTTGTCACAATATTTATCAACTTTGACGGGACTTAAATTCAAATGATGGAAAACGTTGACGTAGAGATATTTTAACGTTAAATAATAAAATTCCACAAATGTGGTATATAAAATTGCAGGTTGAAGTGTTGAAGATGAAACCGCCGCGTGAAACAAATTTCTACCCGGGCGAAGCTGGGACGGCCTGCTTGTAGTCTATAATGAGAGTGCAGTAACTTTCCTTGGCAATTGGCAAACAATGCGTTTGCCTTTCTACGATGGCAAAGATTTTCTTTATTTCTGGAAGGTGATTATCCTGAAAAAATGAGGAAAACTATTTCCTTCACAAAAATAACCTTTATGCAATCATTACAATTTCCCCTAGATGGGACTCACATTGTTGTCGAATACACGCAATACCCTACTTCAGTTTTACTGAATCCAGTTCAAGTTTAGGAAAATCCACCACGGTACTTAGGGGCAATCGATAAATCGATGTTTATCGCTGTACTAAATTCAGTTCGATTCTCTCTACCTTCCTCAGTTCAAATCTCACCTTCCTCTTTGCCTACGCTCGGAATCTTAGTTTTACTTTAAATCCAAAGGGTCACTGAGCAACTTATACAGTGCGGATCCTAAACACGGTCACAAACCAAACTTTCCTCGCAGAATGTTACTGTTCACTCGATAAAATCCAATGGGTGATAAATGATAAATCCTCAAAACGGCCTCAAAGCTCACAACAATTCACAATCAGATCGATCGGGAGAACTTCGATAAGGAGAAGCAGCGGGATCGCGCCTTCGTCACGGCCACCCTCGATACAGTGAAGTAATTCTGGCAGCGGCATGCGACTCGGAAGGGATGCGCGGTGGACGACGGTGGCGGGCGCCGCGACGCTGCTTCTGTGTGATGTGATTGCGATGGTCGCTTGATTATGGGGCAGGGGATGATTTGCGGTCATATCTGAACGAGGGGGTGGATGTACGTAGCGTAGGTTCCTAATCAGGTGACGAGGCGAGGTGGGGTGGCTTGCTTGTAGGTCCTTGAGGGTTGTGCTGGAAATGTCGTCGTTGGTTTTGTTGAAGGTCGAGTCCGTGGTGATTAGCTGGAAGAGGGATGCAGCCTTTGCCTTCATTCGGCTTTTTAACACAATTTTTTTATCTTCACCTGTATCTACCCATCTATTTTTATGCAGAATGTAGTCGAACATATCTTTTGACATATATCAACAAATGCCATTAAAAGAACAAGGCATACCATTGTTGAAGGAAATCAAAAAAGTTCCACTTTTGTTGAAGTGGATTAAATCTGCCACAAGGACTCAATGGAACATTGGTCCTATTAAATAATTTTCAGAAGGCACTTTTGAAATATACACTGCGCAAAAAAATTAACGCACATTATGGAAATCTCAAATTTATTTTACAACTGAAGGTGTTCTCAATGATAATTATTTTGATCAGAATTATGCATGCATATGTTATCCACTTTCAACGTTTTTCTTCAATACAGATGTTTTCTCCCAGCAGGAATAAAAAAAGATGATATTATCAGATTTTGAATGTATTGGCTCCATTCTAAAATCAGTTGTTCTCGATCAATTCTAGTGATCAATAGTTTTTCTTTCGTTTGATTTTCTACACTCGATCGCTATGCAACGCGAAACACGCAATTTGACCCAAGAGGAATGTGCCCAAGCGGTAGTTTTGCGAGAAGAAGGGTGGACATACACAAGAATTGCAGAAAGGTTTGGAGTTTCCCATGCAAGTGTGTCCAGAATGTTGCAGCGATTCAGGGAGACAGGTATGAATGTCCGAAGACCAGGACAGGGTAGACCATGGGTAACAACTGCCATTCGAGAACGTTACTTGAGAGATTCTTCGTTGAGACAACGGTTTGCAACCGCTCGCCTCCTTCAAAATCAGCTTGAGCAAACTCATGAGGTGCAAATTAGCACTCAGACAATAAGAAATCGCCTCAGAGAATATGATTTAAGGCCTCGTGTCGCGGCAAGAGGCTTAGCTCTTACACCAGCCCATCGAAGGGCACGTTTGGATTTTGAGAGAGAGCATATCCATTGGGAAGAGGCCGATGGGGAAAGAGTTCTCCTCACAGATGAGTCTAGATTCTGCCTCTACCATTGTGATCGACGTTCCCTTGTATACAGACGTCCACATGAAAGAAATGCTCAGTGCAATTTCCTGAATACTACTGGTTTCGGGGGAGGATCGATTATGGTATGGGGTGGAATATCTTTGACTGCTCGCACAGTCCTAGTGGTCGTTGATAATGGAGCTATGAATACTGATAAGTATATAAGGAACATTCTTGAAGAGCATGTAGTGCCATTTGCCCCATACATTGGTGAAAATTTCATTTTTATGGACGATAATGCAGACCCCATCGTGCGCGCATCGCTCAGGAGTACCTTGAAGAGGTTGAAGTCTCTCGAATAGAATGGCCAGTAAGAAGTCCAGATCTCAATCCGATTGAGCAGGTTTGGGACAACCTCAATGGAAGGCTGAGAAGTTCAGTAAATCATCCAGCTACTCTTACTAAGGAATCCAACTCGGAGAAATCTGGGAAGGATTAGATCAGAACATTTTAAGATCACTCATTTTGAGTATGAACCGTCGTTGCCGAGCTGTAATTAACGCAAGGGGTGGAAATACCAAGTATTAAATCACCTATCAGCATTTCAGTATTTTTAAAATTGTTCATTTCTCTTTTTTCACATAAGATTCGGTGAAATCCTGTATTTTTCTTCCATTTAATGTATCTTGTTTGGTTCAAAACATTCCCGAGAGAACATAAAAAATAAGTTATAAAGTCAATGTAGAGTTAACTTTCATTAAAATTGAGATTTTGAGAATGTGCGTTAATTTTCTTGCGCAGTGTATATTTCACGCTCAGCGACATCTGGAAACGAGAAGATGAAGTCCACAGTTCCCTTTCGCTTCCGATTATCTAATTAAACTTTTCACAAACTGCATTCTCTTTTGCTTACAGCAATTATATTCTCTTTTATCTATCTATATCTATGATGACAGAATCTTTCGACAAGGCTTTTCACCAACTTCAAGAGGTGCAACCATCATGAAAATTCGCACATAGATCAGGAACTTATGACAATACAATATTCTATTTGTTTTGTGCCAATAAAATGACCAGGATGAAAGAACAATCATTCTAATAAATTTTTATACGACCCGGATCCTCCGGCAATTTGTAATCATCTGCAGAATCAAATTCATTATTCTTTTCAATTTTAGACTCAGTTTTTAAAAAAAAAATTGCTCAGAATGGTCGCTTTAAACGCTTTCATTCACTCGATCAGTACTTATCCATATAAGGTGACCCTTGTTAGTCGTCCTCATTCTAAGTAGATCCATCTTGTGGTAGATTCGAATTCAAAAATCCAAGGGAATTCTTTTTCGAAACCTGTCAAAAGTGACTGCTGCTTTCTTAGAAATTGTCCTAATCCCGGACATGATATTACAAAATTATTGAGTTGCAGCACCCAGAATTTTGCCTCTGAAAATAGTCTCTTTTTTTATCTCAGCATCCGGTGAATTTGGTACACAGGAATTTTATGATATGCGATATCTTGAATTAAAAAAAAAGAATCTAGAAATGTGATTGAACGTATGGAATTATACTCGTTAATCACAAATTTCAGATTTTTCTCAGAAATCTGGCGTTTCATGAAGAAAGTTTTTCAATCGAATTGGGTTTCTGTTGGTTCAACAAAGACGCAGGTAATGGTTAGTGGTTCTAAAGACATTGTGGACCTGCGAAAAATATCTTGAGGAAACCCAATTCCAAAAGTGGAAGCACTATGAGATTTCGCACATCATAAATCTGCTTCGTACCAAATTCAGTTATTTTCGTACAACCGGATTCTGATTTAGAAAGAAAAAGCTATTTTTAGGGGCTCCTAATTTTGTCTCGAGAATCTGTGACCAAATGTCGTATTACCCATATAAGGAATTTTTCCTCGAATGGTTTCGATGAGTTCTACCCCCTGTTCAATAGGGACTCACCATCAAAACACCCTGTATAAGGTACTCAAATACGCCACATCATGGCAACTGTGAAAGACTACGATTTCAACTTCGAGCTCATTGAAATGAGTAATTACTGAACCAGATGTCAGATTGTATTTGAATGCAAGTAGGTAACAATTATTGTATTTTAATGTGGGTATATCCAAATGGAAGTTCCAAAATGAACACAACGTGTTTAGAAGTCGTACTACAATTATTGTTGATCGTTCTGAAAACTCATGTACACACATGACATTTTATTCATATCTGAATATTCCACAAGAGCTCTACATCTCACAAAATTCCCTACAAACTTTTTGCTAATTATTCGTTAAAATTTCCCACATTAAAAACGAAACTAATAGACCATATAATTTACAATGTGATGAGTATAACTAAAGACAAATTAGTATACATCGATAAGCTCTCTTGTCATATATGGATGATATAAAAACTGTCTACGTATGATATCGTTTTGTCGTTATTCCATTTGAACAACTATTTCATGATAAAATGATAGGTTTTTCATGTTTTTGTCAATTTCGATGCCTACTTTTTACGTTCGGCTATTAAGTTGAATTCATTGCAACTTTAAAGTTCTTATAAAGATATTCATAGACGAATTTTGAATCTACTTCATTGATTGTTCGATTCCAGTCTAAGTCTATACAATAGAATAAAAATGGAGTTCAAGGTTGACAATTCTTACCTATTCATTTGAGTATGGTCAAGGCGAAAAAATAGCGATAAAAGTTATCATTCGACAGACCAGTTACCAGTCGAATGGATACGTTACATAGACGAAAATTGCAATTTTTGTGGAAAGAGTGATCATGGTTTTCGAGGCAGTACACGAATTTTTCGAGAGACATGGAGGTGAGTTTCCAGAGATCGTTTTTTGATGGATTATACAAGATGTTACCGAATTTTAGGCCCAAAATTCAAGTACTTCCGAAATAAGGGTGGATAAAAATCTGGAAAAACTGAAAATTTTACATTATTCTGTGAATAGATAAAATGAGCTACCCAAAAATCGTTATCATCTTGTTATTGAAATAGAATATCTCTATCTCCTCAGGCTCATCTTAAACCAATAAATCCCAAATTTCAATATCGAAACTTATACCGAGTGATCAGAACGACAGCGGAAAAAAATTCGAAAGAAACGAATTTTTGAGAGCGTCATCTGAGTCTATATTAAATTTTCCATGGATCAAGAATTCAAGAACCACTTGGTGTATTAATATGTCCAATATCATCCGCATGTTCTGTACAGAGTGGTCGTAATAAATATGGAAATAGACGTTGTAAGGTATTTTTTATGGAAAAGAAGCAAATACTATCGAAAAAAAAAACTTATTAATTAAATCATGTCGTATTCTCAGTATTATTCGCGAATCAACAAATAATTTGAATTAATATTTCGCAAACTCAGAATAGAATAAAAAACAGCTTGGAAACGGAATATTGTCTTTCAGGATCCTTTTTCATAACGAACGAAAATGAAGTGAAATTATAGAGCAAATCATTAGACTAGGGATAAAATAGGATCCCTTTGAGAATCTTGAACGTATTTATTCGAGCATTCTCCCTTCTGGCCCTCTATGTACAAACAGTGATATTCCTCCCAATGTCGGATTTCATAATGAATGGCACAAAGTCTCATTTCAAACCGTTCAGCCTCAACGAGTTAAAGGACCACCCATCACAGGAATTGTTTCCTATGCTTAAATTACCATAAATGAGCATGAATTTCATCATCATAGCATGCTTCAAATATGGTTGTTCTGCTAAAGTCGATTCAGAGATTCTTTTTTAATATCACCAGTATACTAACCTGATCCTTCACCAATTTGCTTCAAGGACTGGTAATAGGCAATCTCACAAAAATAAATGAAATCCTGAAAACCTTTGTTTTTGGTGGGATTTATCGTTTTTTCTCATATTTTTTAAGTTGGTATGAGCTATTGGCCCCCTTATTGAAGCTTAAATTTCCACAATTATTCTTCAGAATGATAACGATCTCGTTCTGAGGTGTACAAACTCCCAAAAAGATAAAAGGAAGTGGTAAAAATGAACCATTCACATTAAGGTTATTTCTCTCAAATTACTCCACAGACCCAAGAATGAAGCCCTACCTTTTTATGGACTCAATATGGAAACCAGTGATGATAACAACTGCCTATCTGCTCATTTGTCAGGTGATAGGACCATGGCTAATGAAGAACCGGAAACCATTTAATGTTAAGAAATATATCATGGCATACAACGTCATACAAGTAGCCTTGAATTTATATTTATCTGTTATGGTGAGTATCTACGACAATGTGGTATCGTTTTATTGTTGGAGGGTGTGTTTTGTGAAAGTGCATTTTTGAATAGTGGCTCTAACTTTTTTCTTATGGAAAATTCTGCGTTTCTGTGAAAACATTCCTGTGGCACTTTTTCATGTACCTTCAATGGTGCTGGTATTTTTTCCTGAACAAATGCTTATCCATGTATATTTTCAGAACAATATTTTATTTCGAATTGGATTCTAACATTATAGATTTTTGTATATCAGAGTAGAGCTTAGGGTTACTATTCCAAAAATATACAAAACTTGATATTTTGCCTGGAATCTTCACTATCTAAATCAAAATTTTAGAATTTCACGTTTACCATTAACTTCAAAAATAATAAATAATACACGAGGAAGCTTGTAATCTCTTATTGTCGAAGATGATTTCAGTATAATACTTAGTATGGCATATTCTTGAAACTGGAATTTCAAGCTCTCCTGAAATATTAAGGATGACCCCTTCGAAAAAAGAAAGAATTTGTGTGTTTCCAGTATGAATGATGCCATTTCACTCCAAATATTTTGGCCCCATTCTTCACTTGCACGCCAGCAAAATATTTCATATTTGTAATTATTTTCTGCATATCATTCAAATTGTTTTCAGTGTTTGTACGCATTGTCTAAATTGAAAATAACATCATGTATCGAAGTAGATTTTTCAAATAGTGAGAGAGGATACCGAGAGATACATATTGCCCATTTTTATTTTCTACTTAAAATCTTGGATGTTATGGACACCGTAAGTCAAACTTTGAAATAGTATACACTGCGCAAAAAAATTAACGCACATAATGGAAATCTCAAATTTATTCTACAACTGAAGGTGTTCTCAATGATAATTATTTTCATAAGAATTATGCATGCATATTACATATGTTATCCACTTTCAACGTTTTTCTTCAATACAGATGTTTTCTCCCAGCAGGAATAAAAAAAGATGATATTATCAGATTTTGAATGTATTGCCCCCATTTTAAAATCAGTTGTTCTCGATCAATTTTAGTGATCAATAGTTTTTCTTTCGTTTGATTTTCCACACTCGATCGCTATGCAACGCGAAACACGCAATTTGACCCAAGAGGAATGTGCCCAAGCGGTAGTTTTGCGGGAAGAAGGGTGGACATATACACAAGAATTGCAGAAAGGTTTGGAGTTTCCCATACAAGTGTGTCCAGAATGTTGCAGCGATTCAGGGAAAAAGGTATGAATGTCCGAAGACCAGGACAGGGTAGACCACGGGTAACAACTGCCATTCAAGAATGTTACTTGAGAGTTTCTTCGTTGAGACAACGGTTTGCAACCGCTCGCCTCCTTCAGAATCAGCTTGAGGAAACTCATGAGATGCAAATTAGTTCAGACAATAAGAAATCGCCTCAGAGAATATGATTCAAGGCCTCGTGTCGCGGCAAGAGGCCCAGCTCTTACCCCAGCTCATCGAAGGGCGCGTTTGGATTTTGCGAGAGAGCATATCCATTGGGAAGAGGTCGATTGGGAAAGAGTTCTCTTCACAGATGAGTCTAGATTCTGCCTCTACCATTGTGATCGACCTTCCTTTGTATACAGACGTCCACATGAAAGATATGCTCAGTGCAATTTCCTGAATACTACTGAATTCGGGGGAGGTTCGATTATGGTATGGGGTGGAATATCTTTGACTGCTCGCACAGACCTAGTGGTCGTTGATAATGGAGCTATGAATGCTGATAAGTATATACGGAATATTCTTGAAGAGCATGTAATTCCATTTGCCCCATACATTGTGAAAATTTCATTTTTATGGACGATAATGCCAGACCCCATCGTACGAGCATCGTTCATGCAGGAGTACCTTGAAGAGGTTGAAGTCTGTCGAATGGAATGGCCAGCAAGAAGTCCAGATCTCAATCCGATTGAGCAGGTTTGGGACAACCTCAATAGAAGGCTGAGAAGTTCATAAAATCATCCAGCTACTCTTAATGAGGAATCCAACTCGGAGAAATCTGGGAAAGATTAGATCAGAACATTTTAAGATCACTCATTTTGAGTATGAACTGTCGTTGCCGAGCTGTAATTAACGCAAGGGGTGGAAATTCCAAGTATTAAATCACTTATCAGCATTTCAGTATTTTGAAAATTGTTCATTTCTCTTCTTTCACATAAGATTCGGTGAAATCCTGAATTTTTCTTCCATTCAATGTGTCTTGTTTCGTTCAAAACCTTCCCGCGAGAACATAAAAAATAAGTTACCTATGAAGTCAATGTAGAGTTAACTTCCATTAAAATTGAGATTTTCAGAATGTGCGTTAAGTTTTTTGCGCATTGTACTAGCTGAAAAAGAAACTGCAACAATTTTTAATTTTTTCGGTAAAACATAGATAGTATAGCTAGGAGTAAATGATTAATATTCGGAGAAAAAAATCGTGAAGCTTTTTTCACATTCTTCTTAAATATTGTAGTCGTTTTTTGCAAATTTTACAACAAACCAGCTGTTCGAGGATATTCGAAGACGATGTTTAGTGGTTTTTAAAATGCCTAGACCACGTGTACGCGGAATTTATCGCAAGCTAAGTGAATTGCAGTTTCTTTGTCAGTTAGTATAATACAGTCGAATATTTATGATATGCAGGACAGCTTCTACATAATATATGCTCGCTTTTGTTACAGATCTTCTTCTTGTTGAGAAAGAGCTATAGACAAATGAGCTTTTTACATATATACCACCACGCCGCCATGATTGTGTTCACTTGGTTAGCTGTTAAATACTATCCCGGTGGTCAAAGTGGATGGGCAGCCATCTTCAATACTATCGTACACGTTTTTATGTATTCTTACTACTTTGCCAGTGCGTATAATACGAAGTATAGGCATCTTCCGATGAAGAAAGTAATGACTCAAATGCAACTGGTAAGGTTAAGCCCGAACTTATTCATTCAACTCAAGCAGCCTGGCATGTTGCGCCATTCTCTTGAGAATAATAGTTGGTTAACAATATACGTTCAATTACTGATAATTTTTTTAATTTTCAGCTGCAGTTCTTCCTGCTCCTATATTTCTATGGTTTCGCACTTTTGAGTTCTTGTAAATACAGCAAATTGTTGAGCTTGTTGGGATTATCACAAGCTGTCGTATTCATATATCTTTTCAGTAATTTTTATTACCATACATACATAAAATCTGAAAAAGGTAAGTTGAGCTCATGTTCACTGAATTGTTTTGATTCGTTTTTGATTTCAGGTAAAAAATGAAACCATCACTCTGTAGAACTTATCTACATAAAAATTCCAATATGAGATTGAATATAACAATATTTACATCTTGTTGTAGGCTCGCATGTACATAAAAACATAAGAAATGTAAATTGCTCAGTGGTATTCCTCTGGTTCATTAAAAAGTCGATTATTCGAAGTTTCCTTTCTTATGCATACAATTTTCTCCGTTGATTTGATTTGAAAATGTATTTGTATTCAGATTGACTCATCTAACATTAAAATGTAGAAATTGGAATACAAAACAGGGTCTCTGTTCATGAAGGACGTTCATTGCCAAATTTCGGTAGGATTCATATACAGTGTGTATATGAAGAGTTCCTTGTCAGAGAATAGAGTGAATCTTTCATATAAACTCATTTTTTTGGATCCACCCCCTTCTTAGTTACATTCCCATAAAGATGGCGCTCGAAAAAATTTATTTCTCAAAAACCAAAAAAATCAAGCGAATAAAATTCATGCGAGTGAGAAGACAGTCAAAAAATTTTGATGTTTTCTATGGTTGCAAAGGGTAGAAAAAGTCACCCCAAAACCTTGTTTCCCAACAGTTAAACGTCTGTTACATATTTAGGTTGGTACAAAAGAGGTTCTTGACAAATTTTCAATTATTTTTATAAAAACGCAAACCTATAAAAATAATCCTAGTAAATTATTTTTATTCTATTTAATTCTGATTTGATGTATCATTCCACCAAATCAGAGCTGTTGACTGTTTCCATAAATAGAACAGAGCTATCGATTTATCCATGCCATCTGACGTAGAAAACACCGAAGCATTCACGATCATTTTTCCACTCTTCACAGAGTTCTGGCATTTTTAATCTGGCTATAAGCTCAAGCAATGGAATCTGAGAAAATATTCTTGCAGTCGATTTCAATAAATATGAAAATCTCGTACAATAATTAACCATTTTTCACATCACACACTAATAAGATCACGATTCACGAGCATAGAGATACTACATACTAATCTTTCTATGCACCAAAGAAGAATTGCAAGCCAAACCTAAACAAATTGTATGTACTGAAATAAAAGGATATTGTTGGCGGATTTGGATAAACATTTATTGCAAACCCGACCCAAATTCTTTTTCGTTTCGAAAATGTTCGAAATGGTAAACTTGATGAGCTTTTCACATTCACATCCATCATCAATGAGAATTTAATTACTTTTCCCAACAAAGTCACACTCCGTTGACCGCAGTCATAACCTTTCATGACTTCAATCAGTTAATTTGTTATTTATCCAGCAATAGCATTTATACTAACGACTGATAACGAAATATCATTCAGTTTTTACCCTTATGATTTCTGCTTACAGTACGCGCATTCCGTGCAACCCATCTCCTTTCGCTCCCGGTCGCCAGATGTCGCAGTGCAGAAATCTCTATTTCTGTTAGTTCAGCGCTCTACCGTTATTGGCTCCACCTAAACTCCACTAAAAAATATCTCCATTCAATGAGTGTCCAACGAGATTAGACTCTATGCCGTATCCTGCTTATAGGTTCAGGAGATCTGTGTTGTCGATGTCAAAATTTGTTTTTCGAAGAGTGTTTGCGCGTCACTGTTGTAAATTGTAAACAAATAGTTTGGTGTTAATAGTTACCGTGATAAAAAGGGACAGTAAACTTTGCCGGTTAGATAATAATGGTGACAATTGAACACATTTGACTTACCTATGAATCCGTTAACCCAGTTGTGAATCAAAGTGTTTACAGCAAACAAAATATTGAGGTGAGTATTTGGTTTGAGGAAAAGCAGTCGTAGTTGGGGTGTAAACATGCATTCTATTAATCTAAGAGGGCCTTTTTCTTAGGTTTGAAAGAAAATTGTGATGCACCTGTCATCAGGGCGTACCTCAGTGTTTACAATAGTGAATCGGCGTTAGATTCCAAGTTTGTAATTGAAATCCCTTGCCATAGCTGAGTGGGTTTCTCAACATAACCGTACTTTTAATTTAACGTTTTATATGCTCTGTTTTGTGAGGCGTCGTGAGTGCAATCTATTTTCGTTTCCGAGAAGTCGTGATTCATTTGTTCAATGGTGCTTTCTATTGAGTTTTACTATTCATAAAATCCATTCTATATCATTTTTTTATTGCGACAGGACACTAATATTCGATCAATGGATAACGTTAACTTAAAGTCAAGGATATCTTTCGTAATAGGCTCGTTTAAATTCAAAACAAGTCTTCAAGTACCTGCCTTTTGGATTTGGAAGTCACCCCCTCAGTTACAATGGTTCACTTTTACTTGAAAGGAGGTATTGAAGAAGACAACATGATTTATGAAAGGATGGTGCCAAGATATGGAAACGGATGTCTTATCGACCCTTTTCCGAACATAATCAGAAGAAACAGGAAGTTGTTCCAGTAGTTCCAGAACAGAGAATAACAATACTTTTTATTTATTATTTAACTCACTCTGTGAGAGTCAATTTGAATCCATTTCAATACAATAAGAATAAAAACAGGATAATATTTAGGTATCAAGCATTGTGATTACGTGAATTAAAGCATTTTGAAATATTTCTTTCCTCTTCCTCACTGGTGAGCTACTAAGTTATGTTTCTCAGTTTCTCACCCCACCACCAAATTAAGACAATTGAGCATTTTATCATCTGTTTCAATAATTAAATATCCAAGGTGATGCAATTGGTAGTCCGAGGTATAACTACTCTTTCATTGTTCATTTTTCTCAATGAAGTAGAGTGATAAGTTCCTTTTGCAGTTAATTTACCGAACAATTGAATTATCCGTTGAATATGGAAGTTGCAGTTCTTATTGTCATTCTCAGGAACTATTCATTCGGTATTATAGTGAATTATTTCATGCGAATGCCAGAGGTAGGATATTACTGATCTTAGCGAGCATTCCGACCAAAATAGGCAATCCAACGACCTGTCAGAAAAATTTTGAGGTTAGGGCTGGTGGTCAAACCATAAAACTTCAGCTATGTTCATGAAGATATCAAATACGTTTATTTGCTTGATGAAAAATTGTTATAGGGAGACCTTTTTTAAATTTTTTGGTCAATTTTTCCCTCAGGAATATCAAAATTTCCAATATTCCTGGTGACGGGTCTGGGATTATTGATGGATTCTTTGACAGCTGCCTTTTTTTGACATCTGTCATTTTTCCAATCGGTTTCTCTTACTGGGAAATGCGATTTACCTTCAAAGTAGATGAAAGATCGCTCAATTTTTTCCACCGATTTTCAGTAAACCGAACTTCAGCCTAACTCTTTGTTTTCCTAATCTTCTTGAGTTGAGGCTTATAAAATAACCAATCGTTCAAGATTTATTTTTCCGGAACCTAGAGCGTGGCAGACAATCAATTTCCGCCTAAGCCGTCTAAGATCCCGTCGTTCTAGCTGGTTATTTTCCAGTCTGGAAGAGCATTTCGAATTCGAGAAGTCTCACCGGAGAAGATTGTTTAATTAAGTTCCTAGGCATTCTTATCCGACACGGTTAGAATGTCGGACAGTTCAATTACTCGTGCAAACCTCAGGTTGAACCTTTAGCTCGGTTGGTTCATCCAGAACTTAGAAAAGATTTAATTTTCATCTGGAAAACTAAATACATATTTAATAGTTATTTAGGGCCGATTGCACCGTAGACAAAACTGTAGATTAAATCCAAAACCTCGATTAGTGTCTATTGATTATCATAGACACTAATCGAGGTTTAAGATTTAATCCACAGTTTTGTCTACGGTGCAATCGGCCCTTAATCAACTAGTTTAAATGACAGCGATTAATGGTCGAAATATTTTAACGCGTGAGCGGAGCGAGCGCGTTATTTCATTCATAAAGGAACAATTTATTATTAAAAAAAATCAGCATTCGTCCAGTGTGATTTTTCAGGCAGATAGAACCCTACAAAAATTCCGGAAATTTTCCACAAATAGTTGAAAATTTCCCTAAGTATCAAACCTAGGAAAAAAATAATAACAGATTCGTAATGTACGGCCTCGAATTACTAATAATAGCGTCTTTGGTCGACATAGCTGAAAAATAAAATAGTTTTTTTGACACCCATGTCACATGATTATGACGTGACAGATCGAAATTTGACAGATGGGTTTTAGGAAACATTGAAGCATGACACGGTAGAACAACGCGTCCTGATTGTCAAAATTATGATCAAGATGGTAAAAATCTCGGTAAAAGTTTAATCGCCACTATTTGTAAAGTGCGGATTTTAAATCTGCAATAGCTTCGGAAATATTCATTCAAATTACATGCTGTAAAGGGCCATATTGATCTATATTGAATGGACAATGTATCTAAGGTACTTAATTGGATGAGGATTACTGCTGTATTACTTAAAATAACTTCCTAAATAAGCCATTTTTTCCTGTAAAATGTAAAGGATAAAAAATGGTTATTGTGGGTTATCCTTAAGAGATAGACATATACCATCGCGGACTTTCTTGTTGCCCTTTTTTAGGAGTACAATACCGAGTACATTATTTTGATTTATCTCGTGGGGTTCAGTCAGCGTTTGCAATGTAAACGCAAAAAAATTTGTTTATTTACGATATCACATTAGAAACCTGTAAATTCATCAGTGTTTCTCTAGAATATTATGCATGTATCATACTATAAACCTTCCTCTTGAATCACTTTATCTATTAAAAAAAGAGTTTCAACATCCGTTGCGTATTTTTGAAGATTTAAGCATACATAGGGACAGACAGCGAAAGCGACTTTGTTCTATATTATACTGAAATGGTAACTCGGTGTACCGGCCCGAGGGAATTTGTCGAAAAATGAGTCCAGAAGAATCTTAAAATCGCAGCGAAGCTGCGATACATTGAGAAAAATTTTTTCTGGTCGAAAAGAAGAATAATCGATTCATACGTGGGTGAAATTTCGAATTCTCTAGGCGAAGTAGAAGTATTTAAAAAAAATTCGCGTAAATGGCGAAAAAAAAAACGACAAAAGGGTCATTTTAAACTCTATAAAACTTTTTTCACAGATATCCTGGCCGTGATGTAAATATACGGATCGAAAGAGAAAAAGTCAATGCAAAATAGCTTGGTATTCATATTTTCCATAATCATCCCATTTCTTCAGGAAAATTGATCTAACTTTGACATTTCGCCTATAAAATCACCCGGGTTTTACCGATGAGGATAACTATACTCAAAAGGTAGATCTGCTGGCCCTTTCTAGTTTTATACTATGTAATGATGTGATCGACAAGCTCTGCCTCTTACTTTCGGCATCCTTCAAAAATGTTCAACGGGATTGAGGTCCGGTAAACAGGCAGGCCAGTCTTGTACTCTTACACCTTCAATCTCCAAGGCATTTTCAGCAATGCTTTTCGCTTTATTCTGCCTAGATAGTAAAACCTACAATCAGCCGCAGGATTCTGAATCAACATCCGTCGGAAAAAATCTTCGAATCGACGCGAGCCGAAAATAGACCGTTGACGTATTTCTAGAATTCCCAGACAATGATATTCTATCGGAAACGTTTCCAGTTCACGGACCACCAGGCCGGCATCGAATCACCTTATTTCGGATACGGTATGCGGCAACTATTTATTTCACAACTCTCAGACTGTATAATTGGGACATTGGCACCATGCCCATACACCATAACATAGGTACATCAGAGGATGTAACTTCGTCCCGCCCGGCTGCCAAATTGTGTAATTAAAATATGTTTTTGTCGTCTGGCACGCTCGAAATATGCCATTGTGATCTTGGTGTTTGTTTTCGACTTCGCGAATGTAAGTTTCTGTTTCGGGTTTTCTATGATTCCGTCGTCAGTAGGAAAGATGTGTACGATCATCTCAAAAACCCCTCCATACTCAATTTCCAGAAAATTCGCCATCTTGAATTTACTGGTTTTGATAACATAATCATCTCCGACATCTTGAATATTGATGAATCTATCATAAGGGTCCACCCCAAAAACTCCTACAGAGCAATTCTGAAGAGAATAAGTTGTCCGCCATGTTGGAGCAGCCATTTTGTTTTTTTTTTCAGAATAGCCAGAACTATTGAGTCCTGTCCAGTCTCCGTCTGGGTCAAAATTTACTTGCAAGATTTGACCTATACTCAATTCACTTTCATAAAGCATACCAGTTGATCAAGATTTAGGTTCGTCAAGTTTTTTTTACTTAGATCTGACGCAGGTTGGTACTCGTAAAATGACAAATAATTTTCAGAGACGTTGCCAATGCTGATTTGTATTTATTTTTTTTTTGACTTCGCAAATGGATTAAGTGCTTTCAAGGTTTCGTAGTACTACTACTTTTTCATACTGGAGTAGTTCAAGTTGGGCAAAAATGTCTTCTGTAGGCTTATTTCTTGAGAATTTTGAAAATTGAGGGATTCCATAGGTCCGTCTATTCGTTTAGAAGTTTTTCTGCGTTGGGTTATTCGAGTACTTTTATTCTTTTTTCGAATGAACCATCACAAAGTAACGGAACGATCTGTCCATTATTTTTCAGTAAAATTTCAACACTCGATTCTTGATTTCCGTACAAGAAAATAGCATAACTGAATCTTCCAACCATGTTTATACAGGGTCTTTCACGAGGAACCTCACCCATATTTATACGGGAAACTACTGAACGTATTTTCATGAAATTCAGCACTTATAAGTATTTCACGATGCTGATGAAATCTAAAATATTTTCAAGGCATGAGCACCTCCGGTTTTTCCGGAAATGACGTCAACTTCCGTTTTTCAAATTAGAACACCATTTTTTTATTGCAGAAATAGATTCCTTAGAAAATTTCAAGTTATTTTGATGTAACATTTTTCAGTTTTGGTTGGAAAATTCTCTCTGAGCGGGAAAATTCGAAAAAAAAATCGAAAATTGAGCTCCGCTGAAACAAGAATAACTTCGAGGTTTTTGGATGGAAAATTTTCATTTTTGGGATTTTTCAAGATGTAAGATTGATGTATCCACTTTAAAAATCGAAATCGCGATTCATGATACAGGGGGTGGAAAAAATCCTTTCAAAGTTAGGGATGACAAAATCGTGAAAAATCAATTTTTTCAAATTAGAACCCCATTTTTTTATGGCAGATATTGAATCTACGTTAAAAAATAATGTGAGTGTATGCATCACACCCTTGCCCTAAAGTGGATATTAACTCAGAAAATATCCATTGTAGGGCAAGAGTGTGATGCATACACTCACATTATTTTTTAACGTAGATTCAATATCTGCCATAAAAAAATGGGTGTTCTAATTTGAAAAACGGGAGTTGACGTCATTTCCGGAAAAACCGGAGGTGCTCATGCCTTGAAAATATTTTAGATTTCATCAGCATCGTGAAATACTTATAAGTGCTGAATTTCATGAAAATACGTTCAGTAGTTTCCCGTATAAATATGGGTGAGGTTCCTCGTGAAAGACCCTGTATACGTGAAATATTTTCAGCATAAACAGAGAAAAAAGTTTCTTCAACATTCTCCAGGTCTTTGGAATAATTGAATTCACATAATAATTTCTCAAATTCATTATTTTCCCAAAGTAAATAGAAATTTCGATAAACACGTAAATACTCCGACCTCTATGCTTAGTGATCTGTCATGAAAATGACTATAACCTAGCATTTTCAAAATATACACGGTGAAATGTGTCAGAATGTCATAGCCAACCGGGATACATTATAAAAGTGAATGGAGTATAAGCATATATGAATTGTAAGTTGAAATACGACGAAAGCTTGTGAAAGATAAGTCGCTTTTTTATCAATGAACGGGTGGGTGTGCAAACAATTCATGGACGTGTGAAGACGGTTGATAATCACTATCTTTCATATTAAATCAATAGATTTCACTCTCCGTTTGCTTCACATCGAAGCATGCATTCATCTTTAGATTCATTCATACAACACCACGTTCGTTGATCTAAAAATAAATGGAAGTATTGATCGAAATAGAGCCATTGAAAGGGAAGATCCTCATTGGTTATCTTCTGGGAGTACAATATTTGTATACTCCATTCACTTTTATATCCCGATTGGCCATGACACATTTCACCGTGTATATTTTGAAAATGTAAGGTTATAGTCATTTTCCTGTCAGACAAATACGCAACGTTGTCATCTCTACATAGTGAATCGGTAATTTCACCAACTGCTACATACCATCGAGATGTAAATTCGACAAAGGGAACGTTTCAGTGTTATTTTTTATCGCCTTCTCATTTTCCATGTCTTTCGTCCTAAAAATAAAACGCGTTTCTGGATAGCGGAAACTGGTCCGCATTCCCGATGATTTCGATATTTCTGCTCGATGTCCAGTGCCAAAATTAGTTGCCAACATGCGCCGATTGTCTAATGATGACGCAAAAGTGACGATATATTTATGAATGAGCTAAATTTGAATGGAACGGGAGTATTTCAACTGAGTGGAGCTTTCAATATTTCACACATAACACCTGAGCGTATTTATGTAGACGCCGTGGGTTTTGGAAGCCCCCAGTTTCCGATGAATCATAGCAACATCGCCAGCAAATTTCGAGAACTATCCAAAACTAGAGTAGAGTCACGAATATGCTGGGCTCCAGTTTTTTTTTTTCTGAATTTATCTTGGTTATAGGAGTATCGCAAAGTGGCTGATGTATGTCCTCGATGGCCTCACGAATTTTTAACTGAAGATTCTTGAGGTCAAAAGAAACCTATTTTTCATTTTCCATTTTTCCGACTTCGGCTCTGTTAAAAAGATATAGCCATTTGAAAAAAAAATTGGGCTGACTACGCCTCTGAAGTGATCTTCTGGAATTGATGCGAAGTTCATATTTCTCGATAGAAATTGAGTTTATACATTTAGGAAATACTCAAGTACTAACCTTATTGGAATAAAAATGTTGCAAACACGATAATTTCAACAAAAACAGTTAGTTTCATCGGATTATATCTGCGACTAAAAAGCCACATTTCTCACACCAAAATAAGTTCCTTCTTCGATTTTTCTGCAGACTAGTTTGTAAACACTAAAAACTTTTTCATATTTTCCTCGAAATTCCCAAACAATATCATGAAAAAAGACTCTTCATTCAGATCATCAGAATTTATTATTAAACAACCTAACCTAATCAATTTTGTATCGATTCTGTGATCGTTTGCACAGAAATTTCAAGAAGATGTTGTCAGCTTGCTGATATTTTCATTGAGGCTAAGGATTTGTTACGAAACATAGTATGAATCACGATACACTTGTGTACCGTGGTATAATTATCTATGAATTCTGCCGTTTCCATCATAAATCGAGTTTGCCGCCAAATTTTACCACGCGAAAGAGCGGTTATCTGGAGGCCAACTATGAACAATAGCAAACCAGAGTCTCTGAACAAACTGTAAACATTATGTGAAGTTCTGAATACATTCATTGTTCTAATGTGAATATTATGTGGAGTGAATTAATATAATCTTAACCGTGTCGAGTTTATAAAATTCCAAGAAGATATTGTTTAGATAGAAACATCGACACAGATTATAAGGTATCATTTTATTTTTCATTAATTTCAATTTAGTAAGTAGTTTGTATCGAGATTCATCATTCATATCCGAATTTTGTATTTCATCGACATTCAACTTCAGTATGGACCGGTAACTATGAATTTTCAATAGAGACGGTGCGTGTTAAACCTCCTTGGTGTTCAATTTTATCTCCCACATTTGTGGGATTTGAGTATTAAAATATATCGACAAAGTTGATAAATATTGTGACAACATTGTAAACTCATTTAGACCAGAGAAGGAATAATATTCGATGATATTTAATTCAGAGACGCATTCAGATTATTCTTGAAATTAATGATTTTTTCGTCAAATTTCTCCGGGTAAAATTGGAAATAATTCGAAAACGACGCGTTTGATTGAAAAAAAATAAGAATACTTTTAGTTTCTTAAATGATTGATTCTTTCTAAAATATGAAGCGTTTATCTTTTTAAAGTGGTTTTATGGTGTTTTAGCGTGTATTGATGAGTCGACTACCCTGTAACTTTTATACTAGTTTAGATATTGAATAGGTTTTGATTGAGGAATATGCACCATGAGTAGAGTAAAAACTCAACCAAAATTCAGTTCATTCGAAGTAACGGTTCCGAAGATATAAACAGAAAAGTGTTTTTTTAATGGATTTTCGACACCCTGTATCTTCGAATCCAAACCGAATTTTGAAAAATGGTATAAGAAAAAAGTGTTTTGTTTGATGAGAGGAATCTACAGTTAAAATATATGTACAAGTCAAAGACTCACCCTGTATAAAATTTAATTCTGAAGCACTTACAAAATAATATCAGTCTGGTCCCTTTTCAATCTTAAGTAAATTGATAAAAAAATTCAAATAACTCACAGATCGTGAGTAACTCTATTCTGAGTGGATTTTAATGATTTTATTGCGTTGTTGAAGCCTTTATTGTTTCATTTTTAATGATTCTACTTGTCAAATGTCAAAAAATGACAGCTTCAAAAGTGAAATTTACCGAAATAGTGGGCTATTCAAAATAACACCTCTTATTTGAAAACCCCTTTACAAGCTTCTGAGCGGTTCATTCATTCGAAGACGACCTTCGAAGGTTTCCAGAAAAGAAGTGCTTCAAGACCTATAAAGCCAGTATCTAGGTTAAGAATTAGGTTTTTTACACTCGACCCAAAAGCGCGAAGATATGAAGCCAAACAATATCAATAAACCCACGTGTGGTGACGTGTTTTCGCAATCGTAAATACCGAAGGAACCATTTCGGTGGTAAAATTGGAATTATTATATTTCAGGATGCGATTCGAAAATAGAATTCATTAGTTGTTTCGGTAACCTCCAAAATATCTGGTTTTATTATCGCTGTAAGTTCCTTCCTTTGAACTGTGGATGTCAATTTTTTTTTCGGTATTAATTACAGCCAGGTATATACAGAGATCTCTAAGCATTAGCCGTCAAATGCTCATAGTCTGGTGTGGTGAGCTTCCAAACATTGCAAAGTTCTTAAACGTTCATTTCCAACCTTTCTATTGAGAATATAATTCTTCGTTATTTTTAACGTTTCATCATGATGTTGACCTGTTGAATCAACTTCCACTTCGATTGGCGCTTGATCTTGATTTGTTCTCATTGTTACAGTGAACCGATTATGATGACCTTGACACTCACTTGAATTTCGATAGCGCAACCATTGGTAAGTTTGGATCTATCCCATTACATAATAATTTAATTTGTGTAAACATTCTTGTTCGTAATGAACGTGCTCGTCTCGTGTATTCGCATGGCGGCACCGTTTAAAGGTCAATATTTGCGAGGGGAATGTCAAATACTTGTTTTTGATTTCGCGAATTTATCTTTGGCTGTTTGCAGTCGTCAGGTGCCTGAGCTTGTACGTGCGCTGATATTTGGGGGCTCTCTGGGGGCTATAACTGTCGTGATAACGAATATACGTAATACCCGATAAGCCTATGCTGATACTTATTTTTGAAAAGGCCAAATCCCAAACAGTAGTTTCGATGTCACCTTGATCTCAGAGCAAACATAAGCCAACACCGTTGTGTTGAACTTTTTAAGTTTAAAGATGAAAAATTGTCAACTTGGTTTCAATTATTCCCAACATGAAAAATCCATGATAACATCGCATCAATTTGAGTAACTCTCTTTCATAAATTAACTTATGAAATGGAATCATCAGATATAAATTCATGAAAGGCGATTAAATTTTTCAGCATTTGTCGAAAAATCTTCGATCGCATCTGTTGTTTAATGTCTGCTGATTCTATATAGAAATACAACTTTCACTGTTGATGCATAATATATCATTCCATTATAAAACTTTCAACATTCCGTTCCATTTTCATCTGTTCTGTCTGATACTTCTCGATCCGGTTGCAAAAGTAGACTATACCGGCTGTCCCGTAAAATAAGCAGTTTTTTAGGAAGTTAGGAATTCTGGCGCGCATTTTGGAATTCGTAGCCAGAGCGGAAAAAGCCTTAATTGGATACATTTATTTCAGCGAACCTGCAACGTATCTAGACCTTTCCAAAAAATGTTTCTTCTTGCTCTGCAAACCAGTCCTCCACAGCTTTTATTACCTCCTCGTTGGAAGAAAATTATTTACGACTTTAAATTCCCGTAGAGTGGTCAGTAATGTCGAATAGTAATCTCCAGTTATATTTCTACCCTTATCCAAAAAATCAATCATGATTACTCCATGGCAATCCCAAAAAACTAAAGCAAGAACTTTTCCAGCAGATTTTTGGACACGAAACTTCTTAGGTCTTGGAGAACCAGGGTGTCGCCATTCGGCCATTCCATCGATTGTTGCTTTGTTTCTGGATCGTAGAAATGTACCCAAGTCTCATCCATAGTAACAATTCGGTTTTAAAAGTCTACATCGTTTTCAAATCTAGCACAGATCGAACGCGATGCTTCTACCCTTGCACGCTTTTGGTCAACATTCAAACATTTGGGGATCCATTTTGCAGAATATCTTCTCATGTCCAAATTGACGTGAACTATATGATGAACGCGTTCGTATGAAATCTTCAGTGCTTCCGTTTTAGCCCAATTCGACGGTCTGATAAAATCATGTCATGAACTGCATCGATATTTTCGAGGACTGACACAGAAACCGGCCTTCCCGATCGGTCATCATCTTCAATGGAAAATTGACCTCTTTTGAAGCTTGCGGTCCCATTTTTCACGGTCACATACGACGGACATTGATCACCAAGGGTATTAAGCATATCTTCGTAAATCTGCTTACCTCTTAACCCTTTTAAATACAGGTACTTGATGATGGCTCGATACTCCAATTTTTCGATTTTTACAATTTCGGTGGACATCTTTTTTTTTTATTTATTGCGTAATTCTGGTTTACTTTTTTGACGTCGAACTCTACACTGACACTTCTAATAAGTTATTGTTCGTTGATATGGTATCGCAATATTTTGTTTATGCATGGAACTGGTCTGGGCTAACTAGATATCAAAATACATCCTCGTACATATTACAATTTAGAGTTCACACCATCTGATATGCCAATTTCGGTTGCAAATTTACAGGGTGATATTTCCACAGAACTTTTTATGGTGAGCCACTGTTCATTTGGAAAATTGTGAAAAGAAGCTTTGTTGTTATAGGTAGGTACTAAACTTGTTGAAATGTATACAGCAGAACCAAATCTATATTTTCTCACAGAACGAAAGATCATAAATTGGGTTCAATATTTATTGGTTATTTGGTAACTCCACACTGAAGTGTATGTGGTGACAGATTTAATTCTTATCCCATAATTATGTAACCCGATAATTTCGAATTATGAATAGAAACGATTCCTTTGAGGAAGTTAGTTTTTCATTTCTTTTCATCGAGTATAGATGGACCTCCTTATTATTAAATTGAATAAATCGATTATTCAGAAATCTGTGATTGAAATCAACCCTAAAAGAGCTTAAAACTCAACAAATTTTTATGATCTTTTGTAGTTTTGTCGTAACTGGGCACGAGAGAAAAAAATAAAACTATTCTCTATTCATGTTTTACCAAAAAAAAAATTAAATTTAAACAGCTCCTTTTCTTGGTGTTGCAGTTTCTCTGTCAGTTAGTATACAAGGACTCTTCAGGAATGAATTGCAAAGAGAAAGTCTCTTTTGAGTGCTCTAGTTCAAAATTAATTCATATTCCTCATTGCTCGCGTATGGAATTCGTGAGAGTTGAGATTAAATCAGCGTATTCCATTAGCACTGGCGAGTAATGTCAATGTTAATTGATAAAGCGCCATTACTCGAAGCCATTGTTTGCAATTTCATTCAATAGGAGAATCGGGTCAGCTTTAGATTCTACATTGTCAATGAAATTCGGTGCGGTTAGCTCTTCCGCTGTTTCCCCTGTAAAAATACAATGCAGCTCCGTTCAATTCTAATTTTAACTCGAACGGAAGTAGCAAGGTGAGGTTACTGACCGTGGCATAAATAATGATAATCGATAACAATTTTAAATCGGGTACAGCACCAGATGTGCGTTGGTTTTGATCTTCTAAAGAAGATTCGGCTGTGGTTCTTGAACCAGCCAACTTTAATACTCGCGTAAACATAAATCGTCGAAAAATTCATACAACAAATCATGATATCTGGTATTCACTTCGCCTCGCTACGAAAACTGCGTGTTTACAGGTAAACCACAAGCCTCAGTTGGTAATTGGTATAGCTGTCAAAATATTGAGACATTAATTCGTTCCGTGCATGTGATATCACCCGGCAAGAGGTACCGTTGTTTCTCTGCATTATTGTCGTGGTGTGTTCAATTCACCAATCTATTTTCGAGCCAGTCTTGTTGATCCAAATTCTCGCATAGATCGCTCTCATTCGTCCCTTGACAGGAAGGCCTAGCTAGGATATCCGGAAGAGGTCGGCGACCGGATAGTGTGACGTAGGTCGTAAATATAAGAATCGCGTCTTCCATGGGGGATGCTCTACGATTATGCCTTTCGACTTCCGTTGTCTGTCTGTGTCTTTCCGGAATAGCATTCGGGGATGGCGTTACCGAATTAGGGTGCGTTCTGAACGCGGGGGTGGCACGAAATTTCGGTTAGAAACGAAGAGACCGAAACGTTATACATATGTTGTTCATTCGAGGGGTAAAGAATAACATGTGGCGTTTTCGTGGTGTCGATATCGTTGGAGGGTTATCGATCTTTAATGTGGATTTAAGGGTGTAACAGACGTGCCAATTCGCACCGGATCTAGGCACCCTGTCTGAGAAATAACAGAGGGGCCTTCACGAGATGATTTATTTTATTGATTTAATTGGGGACGATACGTCTCTAGCTCTTTGATCTTTCGAGATGCGATCAAACTCAGATTTGGTGGTCTGTTACAGTCTTCTATTTGCATTTCCTAGAAGCCGTCAATTCAAAAAAATTATGCTCGTTTTATTTCATTTCGAATTTCTATATCTCTTAAAAAAACCCTTCTATGTTTAGCAAGAAAGAATTATGATGTACTTACCTTCTATATGAAAATGTATAGCAAGAAGGTAAAGTGATATAATCTATATTATACTAAAACGGTAACTCTGTGGTCCGGCCTGGGGAATCTGTCGAAAAAGTGGGTCCAGAAGAATCTTAAAATCGCAGCGAAACTTCGATACAGGAGAGAAATTTTTACGGTCGGAAAGAGGAATGATCGATTCGTACGTGGGCGAAATGTCGATCCTCTAGGCGATGTAGAAGTATTTTAAAAAAATTCGCGAAAATCACGAAAAAATTCGGCAAAAAGGGCAATTTCAAACTCGATAAAACTTTTTTCGCAGATATCCTGGCCGTGATTTAAATATACTGATCGAAAGAGGAAGAGTCAACGCAAAATAGCTTGGTATTAATATTTTCCATAATTTCCCCAGTTCTTCAGGAAAACTGATCAAAGTTTGACACTTCTATTTGACATTGTAGCTGTAAGCTGTCAGAGTTTGGCCACAGCCTTCTATATAGAGAAAGCCCGGAACACAATCTGACAACTGCGCTTAGATTCCGCGACCGGAGGCCTACCGATAAGGATAACTGTTTAAAAGGTAGATCTGCTGGACCATACTAGTTACTTACTAATTACTGATTATTTACCGACGATTATTAACTCAACCTTTTAAATGAAAATTTATAGCAAGGAGGAATTATGAAATATACCTTCTATATGAAAATGTATAGTAAGGTAGCAAGGTGTGGTCGTGATTTATAACTGACCGTATAATTACTAATACTTTACTGATTGTTTGTCTCTGTTACATAGGATTTTGAAGACAAGTTGGAAAATAAGGGGGGTTCATTTCCTCTGAATGAAAGTGGGAAAGATCAACAATTGATTGGGTGTCAGGAACCCATTTCTTGAATCTACAGACCAATGAGAGAAACATTGGACGATTTGGTATTCAAACCTGCCATGTGTTCCCAAATGCAACTTGAACTGCAATAAAAACGTCAACATATATTTAATTTTACGAGCTTATACGGAGAAACTGAAGAAGGTTCACCGGACCTGGTTATTGTCTCAAAAAAACCAGATGAATTTCCCAAACTTGACTTAAATTCTTGGGTTGAGAAATTTTTCAATAGCTGACCAATAAATCACTACAAAGAGTAATTTTAAATAAAGAACCAGAATTGTGACTGAAGGCAGTATTATGAAAAAAATATTGCAGTTCAAGGGTTCGATCCCATATGGTTAAAATCAATTTATCTATACAACATTTTTAAAGCTCATTTCTGATGGACAAAGGATATGGCATTTCGTCTGTCTAGAATCTAAATGTTGTGAAGTGAGACGCAACAATTATTATTACTCAAAACCCAAATTTATTTTATACATTTTCAATCGTTTTCTTCAAAGTTCCTGTAGCTGCTGAAATTAATCAATTTCCATGTCACTCAAGTATTTCCCGGCCCTCTTTCAATTCCCTCGGAAAACGGGTCTATATTTCGTCGAGAAGCTTTCCTCTCCAGGAAACTTGGTATCTTAATTCCATCAATTGTTTTCGTTTGACAAAATGCCGTCCCTATTTTAGAAATTCCTCCAAACTTTCCGTAACCTCGCGAAAATCTAACTCAAAAGTTTCGTCGTATATAAAACTTGATTATTCAGTTTCAAGAAGGAACAACGGGAAGTTGCGTGATTTGAATGTGAAAACGATTGTTTCCGCTGAATCTTTCGGATCGATTCGATTTTTCTCTTCGAGATTTAATCAAATTAATGAAGTTTTTCACAAAACGATTGTCGCAATATTGGATGATATCAGAAATTCGAATTCTTGAACAAGAATATTATGTTGAAGTTGTTGTTGATTGATCATATTTTGCTACAATCTACTCAAACTTATTTTATAAGTGAAACGAGAATTGGTGTCAAAAGGTGTTCCAAGTGATCGCTCATTTCACTAGAATTGGGAATCATCAACTCCACACCTTTAGGCCTATTTATGAACCAAATTTAGACCTCAAAATTTGAGAAGATCGCTGCTCGTCTCAGTGTGCTTGGTATACAGGGTGTCCCAATGAAAAGAAACCACCGACGATTCGCGAAATTTGATGGGAATTCATGTAGACATCTGACTGGGATTCCCAACTTTCATTAGTGCTATGAAGCAACGAGATATAATAAATCTTATCCCATAATTTACAACGTTTACCCTAAGGATTCTACCCATCGTCCGATATCAACGTGTTTGTTCCTGGAGGACCGAATGGCGCGATAAAATCCAAGGTCGAATTCAATTTTTCCATTTTCCTCCAATCCCTATATGGAACATTGTAGAAGCGAGAGATAGGATTGAGCCGACGACAACGGGGATCTCCTGAGGGAAGATCAAGGAGGAAACAGGCGTCATCAGTTTTTCATACGAGGACGTCGTCTCCTGGTGCATTGCGAGTAATTGATTGTTCGCTGCTCCGGAAAGAGGAGAGATGAAATAACTAAAGATCTCTCGGGGAACTCGCATCAAGATGTTCGGAAATGATCGATTTATGATTCGTTTAAGTCGCGTACAACTGATATATTGAAAAATTCTTAGCCTACCAAGAACCAAACAAAATTTGAATGTCAAAATATTTTATTACTCAACATATTCTCCTCTTAATTGAATACATTCATTACAGCGAACCTGCAACGTCTCTAGACCTTTAAAAAAAAAGGTTTCTTCTTGCTCTGCAAACCAGTCCTCCACAGCTTTTATTACCTCCTCGTTGGAAGAGAATTTACGACCTTTTATACTTTTTTCAGTCGAGGAAAGAGATGATAGTCGGACGGAGCCAAATCTGGTGAATAAAGGGGGTTTTCTAGTAATTCTTACCCCAAATAACGAATTTTTGCATGGCAACATAAGATTTGTGTACTGGGGCGTTGTCCTGTAAAAACAAAACACCTTTGGATAGCTTTCCGCGTCTTTTCTCTTTAATTTTTCCCGTAGAGTGGTCAGTAATGTCGAATAGTAATATTCAGTTATTGATCTACCCTTATCCAAGAAATCAATCATGATTACTCCTTGGCAATCCCAAAAAACTGAAGCAAGAACTGATCCAGCAGATTTTTGGACACGAAACTTCTTAGGTCTTGGAGAACCAGAGTGTCGCCATTCCATCGATTGTTGCATTGTTTCTGGATAGTAGAATGTACCCAAGTCTCATCCATAGTAACAATTCGGTTTAAGAAGTCTACATCGTTTTCAAATCGAGCACAGATCGACCGCGATGCTTCTACGCTTGCACGCTTTTGGTCAACATTCAAACATTTGGGGATCCATTTTGCAGCAATTTTTCTCATGTCCAAATTGACGTGAACTATATGATGAACGCGTTCGTATGAAATCTTCAGTGCTTCAGATATCCGTTTTAGCCCAATTCGACGGTCTGATAAAATCATGACATGAACTGCATCGATATTTTCGGGGACTGACACAGAAACTGGCCTTCCCGATCGGTCATGATCTTCAATGGAAAATTTACCTCTTTTGAAGCTTGCAGTCCAATTTTTCACGGTCGCATACGAAGGACATTGATCACTAAGGGTATTAAGCATATCTTCGTAAATCTGCTTACCTCTTAACCCTTCTAAATACTGGTACTTGACGATGGCTCGATACTCCAATTTTTCGATTTTTACAATTTCGGTGGACATCTTTTTTTTTATTTATTGCGTAACTCTGGTTTACTTTTTTGACGTCGAACTCTACACTGACACTTCTAATAAGTTATTGTTCGTTGATATGTTATCGCAATATTTTGTTTATGCATGGAACTGGTCTAGGCTAACTAGATATCAATACATCCTCGTATTTTCTTTTTGGCGACACTGATTTTGACAGCTCACTCACGTTTTGTGTCAATGTCAGTTTGGACAGCAATGAGGCCTTGGCCTTGCCCACCAGAGGTGGTTCCGAGTGCATAAGACACCATTGATTTTTGACATTCTTCCAACGGTTGTATTTTTTCGAAATTTTGATCAATCACTAACCTAAACCCAGGAGACATGTTTACAATAAATTGTTGTAATAAATTCATCATTACTGGGTGTTGTCCATCTTAACTTCATTCGGTGATAAGTTTATTTGGCAAGAGCAATCGCTAAGCTCGAATGTTATTAAGCTTAAATAATCTTCGTCTCACAAATCGGTCCGAATTGATGGCTTAATTTTCTTGGTGACAGGATTCAAATTATAGCCGTTCTGGCTCTGACAGCCCATCAATTAAACGTATTAACAACGGAAATCGATTAGAACTCGGCGGGGAAATAAAGAAATACGAGTAATGGGATAACGATTAACGAATTCGACGATTCGGTTTTCCGAAATTGATTAAATCGCTTCACGTGACGTGACGTAAATGGAAATATTATTATGAATTATTTATATAATAAACCACGATGATATAATTCTTCCAAGAATTACCGCATAAAGTTGATAATCTACTATTTCTGCGTTTGGTGATACAGTTCTTCGGATATCGTCACTAAATTCCGTGTTATTTTCATTGCACCAAAGTGACCAACTTAAGAGGGGCGATAAAGTATGCCACCTCGACGTTATTGGTTTTGATCGGAGAAATTCATGTTTTGAATTCGAATATGCGTTTTTTCTCGTTCGTATAGCCAAAGTGGAGGCATGAAAGAGAAAAAGATGCTCTCATTTCGTCGGAATACAAATGACAGTAATTTCCATGTGGTATCTTCATCACGCACCCCGTTGGTGAATGGGGCCATTCCGGCGAACCAATGTTTTGAAAACGTCCTTGAGGAATGAGATGGGAGGAAGGAGGCTGTGTTCTTAGAGGAAGATCGATAGGATCTCATTTGCAGGAAATGTTTTGAGACGTATGACTTCATCCGCATGAGACTTTCGTATATTTTATCTGCCAGTTTTAACAGAAGAAAATGTATGGAAGGTTCTAACGTCGTTAATGGTTGATGAATTTGATCGAGCCATTAGAATCTTCCATAGTTGGACATTCGCGGATCGATAACACCGATACCACGACCGGTGTGAGCCTGTGAATAAAACTCGATCAAGAAATATCGAAAACAAGAAAATTCTTTACTTATGACGCCTACATGGCCGATTTTGGTATCGAATTGAAGGTTTTCGAGGTCGCTGATTTCAATAAATGCTATTTTGCGGGTCTATATCAACTGAATCTTGAGAGGCCTGTGCTCGAAAACAAAATTTGAAAATTAATTATGGAAAAACAAAACCATAAATAATTCCTGACTTAGAAGGGCTACATGGTTGATTTTGGTATCAAATTGTAGGTTTTCGGGGTCGCTCCGTTCAATAAACAATGTTTCAGAGCTCTATCTATCATAGTTTAGATTTTGACCTGTCAAATGGCATTTTTTCAAAAAAATCTAAATTTCAAACCATCATAGCTCTCCTTCCTTTGATCGCCGCCACTATTTATTCATATTATGTTGATCAGCATAGATCACACTATTTCTGTGCAAAATATGAGCGATTTGAAAAATTCAAAATTTTGGACGAAAAATGACTAAGGGGTATGACCCCCTAAAAACGCCGTAAACTCAATACCAAAATTATCTGGGTGGATCTAACGGTGCGATTGTTCGAAGAAGTCGTTCGAACAATTCGAATCTACAATAAATGCTATTTTGCAGTTCTAAAACATCTAAATCTTGAATGGCCTGTGCTCGAAAACAAAACTCGAAAATGAAATTTGGAAAAACAAAATCATGAATAATTCTTAACTCAGAAGGGCTACATGGTTGATTTTTGTATCAAAATGTAGGTTTTCGGGGTCGCTCCGTTCAATAAACAATGTTTCAGAGCTCTATCCATCATAGTTTAGATTTTGACCTGTCAAATGGCATTTTTTCAAAAAAATCGAAATTTCAAACCATCATAGCTCTCCTTCCTTTGATCGCCGCCACTATTTATTCATATTATGTTGATCAGCATAGGTCACAGTATTTCTGTGCAAAATATGAGCGATTTGAAAAATTCAAAATTTTGGACGAAAAATGACTAAGGGGTATGACCCCCTAAAAACGCCGTAAACTCAATACCAAAAATATCTGGGTGGATCTAACGGTGCGATTGTTCGAAGAAGTCGTTCGAACAATTCGAATCTACAATAAATGCTATTTTGCAGGTCTAAAACATCTAAATCTTGAATGGCCTGTGCTCGAAAACAAAACTTGAAAATGAAATTTGGAAAAACAAAATCATGAATAATTCTTGACTCAGAAGGGCTACATGGTTGATTTTGGTATCAAAATGTAGGTTTTCGGGGTCGCTCCGTTCAATAAACAATGTTTCAGAGCTCTATCCATCATAGTTTAGATTTTGACCTGTCAAATGGCATTTTTTCAAAAAAATCGAAATTTCAAACCATCATAGCTCTCCTTCCTTTGATCGCCGCCACTATTTATTCATATTATGTTGATCAGCATAGGTCACAGTATTTCTGTGCAAAATATGAGCGATTTGAAAAATTCAAAATTTTGGACGAAAAATGACTAAGGGGTATGACCCCCTAAAAACGCCGTGAACTCAATACCAAAAATATCTGGGTGGATCTAACGGTGCGATTGTTCGAAGAAGTCGTTCGAACAATTCGAATCTACAATAAATGCTATTTTGCAGGTGTAAAACATCTAAATCTTGAATGGCCTGTGCTCGAAAACAAAACTTGAAAATGAAATTTGGAAAAACAAAATCATGAATAATTCTTGACTCAGAAGGGCTACATGGTTGATTTTGGTATCAAAATGTAGGTTTTCGGGGTCGCTCCGTTCAATAAACAATGTTTCAGAGCTCTATCCATCATAGTTTAGATTTTGACCTGTCAAATGGCATTTTTTCAAAAAAATCGAAATTTCAAACCATCATAGCTCTCCTTCCTTTGATCGCCGCCACTATTTATTCATATTATGTTGATCAGCATAGGTCACAGTATTTCTGTGCAAAATATGAGCGATTTGAAAAATTCTAAATTTTGGACGAAAAATGACTAAGGGGTATGACCCCCTAAAAACGCCGTAAACTCAATACCAAGAATATCTGGGTGGATCTAACGGTGCGATTGTTCGAAGAAGTCGTTCGAACAATTCGAATCTACAATAAATGCTATTTTGCAGGTCTAAAACATCTAAATCTTAAATGGCCTGTGCTCGAAAACAAAACTTGAAAATGAAATTTGGAAAAACAAAATCATGAATAATTCTTGACTCAGAAGGGCTACATGGTTGATTTTGGTATCAAAATGTAGGTTTTCGGGGTCGCTCCGTTCAATAAACAATGTTTCAGAGCTCTATCCATCATAGTTTAGATTTTGACCTGTCAAATGGCATTTTTTCAAAAAAATCGAATTTTCAAACCATCATAGCTCTCCTTCCTTTGATCGCCGCCACTATTTATTCATATTATGTTGATCAGCATAGGTCACCGTATTTCTGTGCAAAATATGAGCGATTTGAAAAATTCAAAATTTTGGACGAAAAATGACTAAGGGGTATGACCCCCTAAAAACGCCGTAAACTCAATACCAAAAATATCTGGGTGGATCTAACGGTGCGATTGTTCGAAGAAGTCGTTCGAACAATTCGAATCTACAATAAATGCTATTTTGCAGGTCTAAAACATCTAAATCTTGAATGGCCTGTGCTCGAAAACAAAACTTGAAAATGAAATTTGGAAAAACAAAATCATGAATAATTCTTGACTCAGAAGGGCTACATGGTTGATTTTGGTATCAAAATGTAGGTTTTCGGGGTCGCTCCGTTCAATAAACAATGTTTCAGAGCTCTATCCATCATAGTTTAGATTTTGACCTGTCAAATGGCATTTTTTCAAAAAAATCGAAATTTCAAACCATCATAGCTCTCCTTCCTTTGATCGCCGCCACTATTTATTCATATTATGTTGATCAGCATAGATCACACTATTTCTGTGCAAAATATGAGCGATTTGAAAAATTCAAAATTTTGGACGAAAAATGACTAAGGGGTATGACCCCCTAAAAACGCCGTAAACTCAATACCAAAATTATCTGGGTGGATCTAACGGTGCGATTGTTCGAAGAAGTCGTTCGAACAATTCGAATCTACAATAAATGCTATTTTGCAGTTCTAAAACATCTAAATCTTGAATGGCCTGTGCTCGAAAACAAAACTTGAAAATGAAATTTGGAAAAACAAAATCATGAATAATTCTTGACTCAGAAGGGCTACATGGTTGATTTTGGTATCAAAATGTAGGTTTTCGGGGTCGCTCCGTTCAATAAACAATGTTTCAGAGCTCTATCCATCATAGTTTAGATTTTGACCTGTCAAATGGCATTTTTTCAAAAAAATCGAAATTTCAAACCATCATAGCTCTCCTTCCTTTGATCGCCGCCACTATTTATTCATATTATGTTGATCAGCATAGGTCACAGTATTTCTGTGCAAAATATGAGCGATTTGAAAAATTCAAAATTTTGGACGAAAAATGACTAAGGGGTATGACCCCCTAAAAACGCCGTAAACTCAATACCAAAAATATCTGGGTGGATCTGACGGTGCGATTGTTCGAAGAAGTCGTTCGAACAATTCGAATCTACAATAAATGCTATTTTGCAGGTCTAAAACATCTAAATCTTGAATGGCCTGTGCTCGAAAACAAAACTCGAAAATGAAATTTGGAAAAACAAAATCATGAATAATTCTTAACTCAGAAGGGCTACATGGTTGATTTTTGTATCAAAATGTAGGTTTTCGGGGTCGCTCCGTTCAATAAACAATGTTTCAGAGCTCTATCCATCATAGTTTAGATTTTGACCTGTCAAATGGCATTTTTTCAAAAAAATCGAAATTTCAAACCATCATAGCTCTCCTTCCTTTGATCGCCGCCACTATTTATTCATATTATGTTGATCAGCATAGGTCACAGTATTTCTGTGCAAAATATGAGCGATTTGAAAAATTCAAAATTTTGGACGAAAAATGACTAAGGGGTATGACCCCCTAAAAACGCCGTAAACTCAATACCAAAAATATCTGGGTGGATCTAACGGTGCGATTGTTCGAAGAAGTCGTTCGAACAATTCGAATCTACAATAAATGCTATTTTGCAGGTCTAAAACATCTAAATCTTGAATGGCCTGTGCTCGAAAACAAAACTTGAAAATGAAATTTGGAAAAACAAAATCATGAATAATTCTTGACTCAGAAGGGCTACATGGTTGATTTTGGTATCAAAATGTAGGTTTTCGGGGTCGCTCCGTTCAATAAACAATGTTTCAGAGCTCTATCCATCATAGTTTAGATTTTGACCTGTCAAATGGCATTTTTTCAAAAAAATCGAAATTTCAAACCATCATAGCTCTCCTTCCTTTGATCGCCGCCACTATTTATTCATATTATGTTGATCAGCATAGGTCACAGTATTTCTGTGCAAAATATGAGCGATTTGAAAAATTCAAAATTTTGGACGAAAAATGACTAAGGGGTATGACCCCCTAAAAACGCCGTGAACTCAATACCAAAAATATCTGGGTGGATCTAACGGTGCGATTGTTCGAAGAAGTCGTTCGAACAATTCGAATCTACAATAAATGCTATTTTGCAGGTGTAAAACATCTAAATCTTGAATGGCCTGTGCTCGAAAACAAAACTTGAAAATGAAATTTGGAAAAACAAAATCATGAATAATTCTTGACTCAGAAGGGCTACATGGTTGATTTTGGTATCAAAATGTAGGTTTTCGGGGTCGCTCCGTTCAATAAACAATGTTTCAGAGCTCTATCCATCATAGTTTAGATTTTGACCTGTCAAATGGCATTTTTTCAAAAAAATCGAAATTTCAAACCATCATAGCTCTCCTTCCTTTGATCGCCGCCACTATTTATTCATATTATGTTGATCAGCATAGGTCACAGTATTTCTGTGCAAAATATGAGCGATTTGAAAAATTCTAAATTTTGGACGAAAAATGACTAAGGGGTATGACCCCCTAAAAACGCCGTAAACTCAATACCAAGAATATCTGGGTGGATCTAACGGTGCGATTGTTCGAAGAAGTCGTTCGAACAATTCGAATCTACAATAAATGCTATTTTGCAGGTCTAAAACATCTAAATCTTAAATGGCCTGTGCTCGAAAACAAAACTTGAAAATGAAATTTGGAAAAACAAAATCATGAATAATTCTTGACTCAGAAGGGCTACATGGTTGATTTTGGTATCAAAATGTAGGTTTTCGGGGTCGCTCCGTTCAATAAACAATGTTTCAGAGCTCTATCCATCATAGTTTAGATTTTGACCTGTCAAATGGCATTTTTTCAAAAAAATCGAATTTTCAAACCATCATAGCTCTCCTTCCTTTGATCGCCGCCACTATTTATTCATATTATGTTGATCAGCATAGGTCACAGTATTTCTGTGCAAAATATGAGCGATTTGAAAAATTCAAAATTTTGGACGAAAAATGACTAAGGGGTATGACCCCCTAAAAACGCCGTAAACTCAATACCAAAAATATCTGGGTGGATCTAACGGTGCGATTGTTCGAAGAAGTCGTTCGAACAATTCGAATCTACAATAAATGCTATTTTGCAGTATGACCCCCTAAAAACGCCGTAAACTCAATACCAAAAATATCTGGGTGGATCTGACGGTGCGATTGTTCGAAGAAGTCGTTCGAACAATTCGAATCTACAATAAATGCTATTTTGCAGGTCTAAAACATCTAAATCTTAAATGGCCTGTGCTCGAAAACAAAACTTGAAAATGAAATTTGGAAAAACAAAATCATGAATAATTCTTGACTCAGAAGGGCTACATGGTTGATTTTGGTATCAAAATGTAGGTTTTCGGGGTCGCTCCGTTCAATAAACAATGTTCCAGAGCTCTATCCATCATAGTTTAGATTTTGACCTGTCAAATGGCATTTTTTCAAAAAAATCGAAATTTCAAACCATCATAGCTCTCCTTCCTTTGATCGCCGCCACTATTTATTCATATTATGTTGATCAGCATAGGTCACAGTATTTCTGTGCAAAATATGAGCGATTTGAAAAATTCAAAATTTTGGACGAAAAATGACTAAGGGGTATGACCCCCTAAAAACGCCGTAAACTCAATACCAAGAATATCTGTGTGGATCTAACGGTGCGATTGTTCGAAGAAGTCGTTCGAACAATTCGAATCTACAATAAATGCTATTTTGCAGGTCTAAAACATCTAAATCTTAAATGGCCTGTGCTCGAAAACAAAACTTGAAAATGAAATTTGGAAAAACAAAATCATGAATAATTCTTGACTCAGAAGGGCTACATGGTTGATTTTGGTATCAAAATGTAGGTTTTCGGGGTCGCTCCGTTCAATAAACAATGTTTCAGAGCTCTATCCATCATAGTTTAGATTTTGACCTGTCAAATGGCATTTTTTCAAAAAAATCGAATTTTCAAACCATCATAGCTCTCCTTCCTTTGATCGCCGCCACTATTTATTCATATTATGTTGATCAGCATAGGTCACAGTATTTCTGTGCAAAATATGAGCGATTTGAAAAATTCAAAATTTTGGACGAAAAATGACTAAGGGGTATGACCCCCTAAAAACGCCGTAAACTCAATACCAAAAATATCTGGGTGGATCTAACGGTGCGATTGTTCGAAGAAGTCGTTCGAACAATTCGAATCTACAATAAATGCTATTTTGCAGGTCTAAAACATCTAAATCTTGAATGGCCTGTGATCGAAAACAAAACTTGAAAATGAAATTTGGAAAAACAAAATCATGAATAATTCTTGACTCAGAAGGGCTACATGGTTGATTTTGGTATCAAAATGTAGGTTTTCGGGGTCGCTCCGTTCAATAAACAATGTTTCAGAGCTCTATCCATCATAGTTTAGATTTTGACCTGTCAAATGGCATTTTTTCAAAAAAATCGAAATTTCAAACCATCATAGCTCTCCTTCCTTTGATCGCCGCCACTATTTATTCATATTATGTTGATCAGCATAGGTCACAGTATTTCTGTGCAAAATATGAGCGATTTGAAAAATTCTAAATTTTGGACGAAAAATGACTAAGGGGTATGACCCCCTAAAAACGCCGTAAACTCAATACCAAAAATATCTGGGTGGATCTAACGGTGCGATTGTTCGAAGAAGTCGTTCGAACAATTCGAATCTACAATAAATGCTATTTTGCAGGTCTAAAACATCTAAATCTTGAGTGGCCTGTGCTCGAAAACAAAACTTGAAAATGAAATTTGGAAAAACAAAATCATGAATAATTCTTGACTCAGAAGGGCTACATGGTTGATTTTGGTATCAAAATGTAGGTTTTTGGGGTCGCTCCGTTCAATAAACAATGTTTCAGAGCTCTATCCATCATAGTTTAGATTTTGACCTGTCAAATGGCATTTTTTCAAAAAAATCGAAATTTCAAACCATCATAGCTCTCCTTCCTTTGATCGCCGCCACTATTTATTCATATTAGGTTGATCAGCATAGGTCAAAGTATCTCTATGCAAAATATGAGCTATTTTAAAAATTTCAATTTTCGGGTGAAAAATGACTAAAAACACCATATTTGTCAAAAAAACAATATAACCGGAAGTTTCTAACGACGTTAATGATTGAGAAAGTTATTCTAGCCATTCGAATCTTCCATAATAGGGCATTTGCGGAACGATAACACCCATGTCGCGAACGGTCTGAGCTCAAGAACAGAACTCGAAAATGAAACATCGAAATAATAAAACTGAAAAAAATCGTAAGTTATGGAGGTTATGTGGCCGACTTTGGTATCAAAATGTAGGTTTTCGAGGTCGCTGAATCCAATAAAAAATAATTCAGGGCCCTATCTCCCATAGTTCAGATTTTCACCAGCGAAATTTCATTTTTTCCTTCTAAAACTAATCTTCAATTTTTTTTTCCAGTTAGGCATGCAACATCGGAGCCTGCGCATAGGCGGCGTGGGAACACTAGAAGCTGGTGGGCTCCGCACCAGACCCTACGACGGCAAAATAGCCGGCCTCTATGATCTCGAAGAGACCCTCGGTAGCGGCCATTTTGCTGTCGTCAAATTGGCCAGGCATGTCTTCACCGGAGAGAAAGTTGCCGTCAAGGTTATAGATAAGAGTAAATTGGACGAGATTTCCAAAGCGCACCTGTTTCAAGAGGTAAGGGACTCGATTGTTATCGATTTTATAAAAAAAAAACTTCAATTCTCAACCTGAAATTCGTCGAAATGAAAATTCCACGCAGAAAATATGGGCGCTTTTCAATTTAATCGTTGTAAGTCGCAGTAAAGAATGAAATAATTATTCAGCTGTTGAGACATTGTGTTTTTCTATCGGCGAAAAATGTCGATTTCGTCGCGCGAACGAAGCCAGTAATTTAGCTGGACGTTTCTCAACGACGCCTCAACGTTTTGTGGTCAGGTAACGCATAATCTGCATCCTGGGGATTAATTGGAATGGCACCAGTGACTAGTCCGCTTCTGCCGTTTATGTTTACACGGACTGAGCAGGAAATTGTTAGCGGCAAGGTCGTTCGTTGGCGTCGATTTCATAACGATTATCCTCATCGACTTTTTATGTATTTGTACTTTTCGTATCCACTAACGACCACGTGAATTCGACGGTGATAATTAAGAGATAATTTCATTCGAATTGGCGTAGAAGTTGTGGTTTTTTCCGCCAGACGAGAGATCTACAGGGTGTTTCGAAAAGAGGTCTCTAGGATAGATAGAAAACTGGAAAATAATTGGGGTTTGCTCAGTGAAAAATTTTCGTTACGCCATCCGTAGTCAAGATAAAAGGCGTTGAAGAAAAGAAAACAAAATGCGAATCTATCTTCAAAGGGAGATCTACCAACAAGGCGAATCTACTTAAAAAGTAGATCGCCGGTCCCAAACTAGTTGAAAGATAATCCGAATTGGCGTAGAAGTTGAGGTTTTTTTCGCCAGATGTGAGATCTACAGGGTTTCAAAAAAAGATCTCTAGGATAGATGAAAAACTGGAAAATAATTGGGGTTTGCTCAGTGAAAAATTTTCGTTATACACATTTTATACGATTTTGCCGAAACTGATGGAAACATTGTTATGAAATTTTGTACGAATATGTTTTGGAAGCTGATACGAGGATATATTGAAAAATTCTTAGCCTACTATAGAACCAAACAAAATTTCAATGTCGAAATATTTTATTACTCAACATATTCTCCTCTTAATTGAATAGGTACATTTATTACAGCGAACCTGCAACGTCTCTAGACCTTTCAAAAAAAATGTTTCTTCTTGCTCTGCAAACCAGTCCTTCACAGCTTTTATTACCTCCTCGTTGGAAGAAAATTTACGACCTTTCAAACTTTTTTTCAGTTGAGGAAAGAGATGATAGTCGGACGGAGCCAAATCTGGTGAATAAGGGGGGTGTTCTAGTAATTCTAAATCACGAATTTTTTGCATGGCAACATGGGATTTGTGTACTGGGGCGTTGTCCGATAAAAACAAATCACCTTTGGATAGCTTTCTGCGTCTTTCTCTTTGGACACGAAACTTCTTAGGTCTTGGAGATCCAGAGTGTCGCCATTCCATCATTGTTGCATTGTTCCTGGATCGTAGAAATGTACCCAAGTTTCATCCATAGTAACAATTCGGTTTAAGAAGTCTACATCGTTTTCAAATCAAGCACAGATCGAACGCGATGCTTCTACCCTTGCACGCTTTTGGTCAACATTCAAACATTTGGGGATCCATTTTGCAGAAATTTTTCTCATGTCCAAATTGGCGGGAACTATACGATGAACGCGTTCGTATGAAATATTCAGTGCTTCAGATATCCGTTTTAGCCCAATTCGACGGTCTGATAAAATCATGTCATGAACTGCATCGATATTTTCGGGGACTGACACAGAAACTGGCTTTCCCGATCGGTCATCATCTTCAATGGAAAATTTACCTCTTTTGAAGCTTGCAGTTCAATTTTTCACGGTCGCATACGAAGGACATTGATCACCAAGGGTATTAAACATATCTTCGTAAATCTGCTTACCTCGTAACCCTTTAAAATACAGGTACTTGATGATGACTCGATACTTCAATGTTTCGATTTTTACAATTTCGGTGAACATCTTCTTTTTTTTAATTTATTGCGTAACTCTGGTTTACTTTTTTGACGTCGAACTCTACACTGACACTTCTAATAAGTTATTGTTCTTTGATATGGTATCGCAATATTTTGTTTATGCATGGAACTGGTCTAGGCTAACTAGATATCAATACATCCTCGTACATCCAATGAATTTATTTTTATGTCTGGCTCTCATAGAAGGCTCTAGTTACACGGTTCCTACCAAGTCTTATTGAGCATAACTTTTTTAATATCAGATTTATTAAGCAAAATTTCAAGTGAACTCAAAAATCATTCAATTTTACACCAAACAGGTACTCCCGGTAAAACACGATGCTGTGTACCGTTTTCGGAATATTTTGATTTGAAAATTTTGAATTAATAATGCAGTCCCCTAAGCCTTGATCGGCGTGAGTTTCCCAGATTAAACTTTTCTCTACCGATTGATTCGAATCTTTCCCTCGTTTCTTGGCCTCGATTTCAATTTTGTAATCAACGAAAGTAGACCCACCCTTTGATACGGCGCTGGCCTCTCGAGTTCTATTAAACATAAAAGTCATTTCTGGAAAGCATGGAAATGGGACCCAGAAAGATTAATTTTCGGTATCTCATTCGAAATGCGACAACCGATGGGTTTCAATCGGATTGAAAGCTTAAATTCTTATTTGCTTTACACCTTCTTCTATATCTTCTCTACCAGTTAAAGTATCTGATTAAATGAAACTCCATTAAAATAAGAGTCTCACAACAAAATTCTCATGAACTGCTCTTCAAAAGTTAGAGATATTGAATTAATTAGTACATAATTAAGTTTCTATTATATACACATAGTTAAAAATTTATGTAATTGAAAAAATATGAAAACGATACAAAAAGCTTTTATAAAAATATGTAATAATTGAAAATAAATATGTATATAAAGAAACATTTAAAAGAAAAAAACTTTCATAAAAACGCATTAAAAAGAAAATAGTATATGGAAAAATGCGCTAAAAAGGAAAAAATAATTTCTTCTAGTTAGATTTTTAGTTACTCTGTGAGTAACAGATTCAAATTTGTTTTTATCCGCGGCAAGCTCCTGAATCTATTACTCACAGAATAACTTAGATCAAACATAAAAAAATATTTTTTCCTTTTTAATGCATTTTTATAAAAGCTTGTCTTTAAAAATATTTTTTATATATTCATTATTTCCTTTTTGCATTTGTGTAAAACATAACTACAACAAAAGACCCCACATTTTGAAAATAATCGGACCTTAACACTCATCCGCCATTTTGAAGCCGACATCTTATATTCTTCAATTCTGAAGAATCAAAAGTTCCGGTTCAAAAATCCCCCAGATACCAATTTTGAATAGAATCGGATCATAATAACAAAACTCGTCCGCCATATTGTAGCCGCCATCTTGAATTTTCCAATTTTAACAGAAGAATCATCATTGTCGAACCCAAAAACCCCCAGATACTAATTTTGAATGGAATCGGATCGTAATAACAAAACTCATCCGCCATTTTGGAGCCGCCATTTTGTTTTTTTCTATAACAAATGTTTCATGATGCATTGTCACCAGAATTATGTACACCTGCCAAATTTCAAATCAATCGGACGATTAGAAGTGTGTCTTATTTAGCTTGCAAGATTCGCGTGCTCCAAATGATTGTGTAACAGCTCAAATATCCATTTCCAGGTGCGATGTATGAAACTGGTCCAGCACCCCAACGTGGTCCGGCTCTACGAGGTCATAGACACCGCCACCAAGCTCTACCTGATCCTGGAGCTGGGCGACGGCGGCGACCTCTACGACTACATCATGCGTCACGACACGGGCCTGTCGGAGCAGCTGGCCAAGGAGTACTTCAGGCAGATCGTCAGGGCCATCTCCTACTGTCATCAGCTCCACGTGGTCCACAGGGATCTGAAGCCGGAGAACGTGGTGTTCTTCGAGAAGCTGGGGGTGGTCAAGTTGACCGACTTCGGTTTCAGCAACAAGTTTTGTCCGGGACAAAAGTTGGAGACTTCGTGCGGCAGCCTGGCCTACTCGGCCCCCGAAATATTGCTGGGGGATTCTTACGACGCGCCCGCAGTGGGTGAGTAGTAAATTTATTGTGTTCGATGTGTTTCGGAACTGGAAAGAGTTAGGATCGATGCGAAATGGCAACACTGTGTATTATTTTTTTACGTTTCTTATGTCATTTTTGTTCGGAAGGTTATACTTTTTAATCGAGGAAAGATACAAGCTTGAACAACGTTTAAAAATTATTTGATTATTTTATCAAAATCAGTGCTTCTTTGTATGCAGGGTGAGTCTTTGACTTGTACATATACACTGCGCGAAAAAATTAACGACGTTCTGAAAATCTCAATTTTAATGGAAGTTAACTCCACATTGACTTTATAACTTATTTTTTATGTTCTCTCGGGAAGGTTTTGAACGAAACGAGTCACATTAAATGAAAGAAAAATTCAGGATTTCACCGAATCTTATGAGGAAGAAGAGAAATGAACAATTTTCAAAATACTGAAATGCTGATAAGTGATTTAATACTTGGTATTTCCACCCCTTGCGTTAATTACAGCTCGGCAACGACGGTTCATACTCAAAATGAGTGATCTTAAAATGTTCTGATCTAATCCTTCCCAGATTTCTCCGAGTTGGATTCCTAAGTCATTTAGAGTAGCTGGATGATTTTCTGAACTTCTCAGCCTTCTATTAAGGTTCTCCCAAACCTGCTCAATCGGATTGAGATCTGGACTTTTTGCTAGCCATTCCATTCGAGAGACTTCAACCTCTTCAAGGTACTCCTGAAGTCTGGCATTATCGTCCATAAAAATGAAATTTTCACCAATGTATGGGGCAAATGGCACTACATGCTCTTCAAGAATGTTCCTTGTATACTTATCAGCATTCATAGCTCCATTATCAACGACCACTAGGTCTGTGCGAGCAGTCAAAGATATTCCCCCCCCTTACCATAATCGATCCTCCCCCGAAACCAGTAGTATTCAGGAAATTGCACCGAGCATATCTTTCATGTGGACGTCTGTATTCAAGGGAACGTCGATCACAATGGTAGAGGCAGAATCTAGACTCATCTGTGAAGAGAACTCTTTCCCAATCGGCCTCTTCCCAATGGATATGCTTTCTCGCAAAATCCAAACGCGCCCTTCGATGGGCTGTGGTAAGAGCTTGTCCTCTTGCCGCGACATGAGGCCTTAAATCATATTCTCTGAGGCGATTTCTTATTGTCTCAGTGCTAATTTGCACCTCATGAGTTTGCTCAAGCTGATTTTGAAGGAGGCGAGCGGTTGCAAACCGTTGTCTCAACGAAGAAACTCTCAAGTAACGTTCTTGAATGGCAGTTGTTACCCGTGGTCTACCCTGTCCTGGTCTTCGGACATTCATAACTGAATCGCTGCAACATTCTGGGCACACTTGTATGGGAAACTCCAAACCTTTCTGCAATTCTTGTGTATGTCCACAATTGGGTCAAATTGCGTGTTTCGCGTTGCATAGCGATCGAGTGTAGAAAATCAAACGAAAGAAAAACTATTGATCACTAGAATTGATCGAAAACAACTGATTTTAGAATGGAGCCAATACATTCAAATCTGATAATATCATCTTTTTTATTCCTGCTGGGAGAAAACATCTGTATTGAAGAAAAACGTTGAAAGTGTATAACATATGCATGCATAATTCTGATAAAAATAATTATTTTTGCGCAGTGTATTTCTACTGTAGATTCTTGAGGCCAAAAAGAACCTTTTTTCATTTTCCATCTTTTCGAATTCGGCTCTGTTTAAAAGTTACAGCCGTTTGAAAAAAAATTGGGTCAAATACGTGCCTGAAAATCCAAATTTTTCGATTTCACGTCGTTTTCGAAAATTAACTCTGTCTCAAACAACAACATGGAGAATTTCAAGGAAAGATTTCTTAAAAGAACTAACTCCATGTACAAACCCAAGTAGCAATTTATGGCAAATCTCGGACACAATTTACTTGTGCCTGGATTGTGTCGACTCTTTTTGGAGCACTTCTGCCACAATGTGAATTCTATCTAAAATGTTCAAGTTCGTGTCGACACATTCCGAACTTATTGCGTCAAAAGGATGAGCGTGTCTAAATAGCAACATTTCAAACACATGTGTTTCAAATGTCTCTACTTTGTGTCAGTTTGGACTCTTCAAATATATTTAGACACAGGCGAGTCGACACTTAAAAGACTCAAGTTTGACTAATTTGTTTCTTAACAAGATGTTACTATTTTGTTACTGAAATGAGTTCAGTAGACACAATAATTTCCATTTGGGTACATTTTAAACATAGATTTTCTTCATTGTTTCTACAATGCGTCGTTCGGACAGATACCTATTCATATGGAAATATCGTACCCACATAATTTCTATTTTGTTCCTTCAATGTGTCTCGAATAGAGCGAACACAACTTGTTGGCGGTTTTTAATGACTCAATGTCTGCTTCCTTTACACTGCAAGGTATTTTGTCCCAGTCTATTCGAGGAACAGATTCTGAGTCTCTAATTAATTTCTCGCTGTCTTTACAAGATTTTTTTAGCCAGTATAAAACACCATCTTTTTCCCACGCTGTTGGTACAATGCTCAATTGCACTGTATCATTTTCTATTGTTTTAACGATTTCAAATGACATTATAAATATTCGGAAGTGAAAATAACGTCCATGCAAATAAAGCACTAAAAAGTAAGGTTATGAGGTACGAGTCTGTTCGAATGTCGGCCGCATTTCAGACACAAACTTTCCGAAATGTACCCACTGCTATATAAAGACACAGTATAGACACTAACTTGTTGTCTTTACTGTGATAAAGACGACGCATTTTGGCCATAATGAACTTCGGTGACTAATTGGTTGCTAAAATGTGTCTGTGTGACATTTTAGTCATTATTCAGTGAATTTTTGGTCTCTATTCGGAAACATTACTCTGAATTGTTTCAACTATCTACAAATGTTTCGAGATGGGCAATTTGTAGCCAAATTTTATTCACATTACCGAAACATGATCCCGTTTGGACACCATCCATAAGGACGCCATATTTCAACACGTACTTTGTCGTTATATGCACTTGAGAAAAATGGCGGATTTCGCAAATATATTTTAAACTAAGGATTTCGGTAATATTTATGGCAGAACTGTACTGAATATGATATCCTGCATGATAAAGTTCCATCGTGTTTTGATTTTGTGAAGAAATAAAAAAAAATTAATTCATTGAAAATAATTTAAAAATATAAATAAATTATAATTACTTGGTATTATTAGGGCCCGTTTGATTTTTAGAACTACCAAGTCAACTATCATCAGTGAACTTTAGTTCGCAAGTGAACCTCCGCGAGAAAGATAAAATAAAACCCTCTTATATGATATCTAATTAGGTTGATGAATACTCAAAAGTAAACACTTTCAGTTTTCTGTTCATGATTATCCAGAATGGATCGAGAAGTAATATAATTTTGATCTATTTGGATTGATTTTGGTGCACAATGAATAATTTCGGTAAAATTCAGAACACCATGTGTTGATTTTGTGGCTCTCAAAGTACATTTTGTACACATAATGGACACACATTTTGCTCAAGTTAGAAACAAAATAGACAGATTCTGGACTCATCAAAGTTCAATTTCAGGTATATATTGGAAACGAAAGACACAATCGAGACACATTTTCGAAACAAAATTGTTATATTTCAGACTCACTATTAGATGAATTTCAGGCCATATTCAGTACACATTTCAATCACCATTTTGGTCACATATCCCGCTTTTGATGGCCCAAAAGTCGACAATGTGCCTCGAAAATGTGTCGTGTCCAAATTACAGTGTCGATATAGCGTCGACACTTTGCCCAAAATGAGTCAAAAATTGTTACTTGGGAAGTTAAAAAAGAGTTAATGGAAATTAGCATTGGCAACTTCTCTCAGAATAATTTGACTTTCACGAGTGTCAACCTGCGTTTTGAGTAAAAGAACTTGATAAAACCAAATCATGGCCAACCGGTATACTTTATAAAAGTGAATGTTTGAGTTTGGTTCATGACGTTTAGGATATGTCAAAATCGACAAGCTAGAGCCATCTATCGACAAACAGTGGGAACTTAGCTGCGCACCTAATAAAGGAACCCAATTTTTTAATTGTATTTCATCTATACAGGGTCTTTCACGAGGAACCTCACCCATATTTTCTGAGTTAATATCCACTTTAGGGCAAGGGTGTGATGCATACACTCACATTATTTTTTAACGTAGATTCAATATCTGCCATTAAAAAATGGGGTTCTAATTTGAAAAAATTGATTTTTCACGATTTTGTCATCCCTAACTTTGAAAGCGATTTTTTCACCCCCTGTATCATGAATCGCGATTTCGATTTTTAAAGTGGATACATCAATCTTACATCTTGAAAAATCCCAAAAATGAAAATTTTCCATCCAAAAACCTCGAAGTAATTCTTGTTTCAGCGGAGCACTATTTTCGATTTTTTTTTCGAATTTTCCCGCTCAGAGAGAATTTTCCAACCAAAACTGAAAAATGTTACATCAAAATAACTTGAAATTTTCTAAGGAATCTATTTCTGCAATAAAAAAATGGTGTTCTAATTTGAAAAACGGAAGTTGACGTCATTTCCGGAAAAACCGGAGGTGCTCATGCCTTGAAAATATTTTAGATTTCATCAGCATCGTGAAATACTTATAAGTGCTGAATTTTATGAAAATACGTTCAGTAGTTTCCCGTATAAATATGGGTGAGGTTCCTCGTGAAAGACCCTGTATAGAGGAAACATTTGTATTTTTGTGTGTTTGACACGAGTAGGCTCAAAAACTTCTGGACCGATTTCAGAAATTCTTTCACCCTAAGAAAGATACATTATCCCTGAATGACATAGGCTATACTTTTCACCCGAAAAAATTAAGGATACCTACTATAACTTCAATAATTACAAAAAAATCAGCTATAATCAGCTATTTTCACGTGCGCTGCAAAAACCGTAAGACTTACGTGGATACAATTTGACGGAAATGTACCTCTTAAATAGTCCTACAAAAAGTCTGTGATAGCATTTATCTATCTCTCAAGATTGACTTGCTATTACCTACCTGTTTATGGTAATCAGATGTTTTCCAAAATTATGCACTATTTGGGAGTGTGTTTTTATGAATTGGGTATTGATCCTCATCCAACTGGATACGTTATTTATCCCCAGTATTTAATTCAGAACGAAATTGCCTTTCACATCATACAATTACAACGAGTACATCAAAAGATATGGCAGGTTGAAGCGTTGAAGATGAAACCGCCGCGTGAAACAAATTTCTACCCGGGCGAAGCTGGGACGGCCTGTTTGTTCCAGATAAAGAAAATTCCTCTACTCAATATCGGTGTTTCCACATCCCAAAAAATTAATTACCAACCCACATTTACTCTATTCTCTAACCGAATTAGGTCAAAACCATTCATTCCATAACCTATTTAACGCTACCTTCCAATTCGCGGGGAATGCAGCCGATGCAACCTTTGAACTCGATAAAATAATAACTGAATTTGGCATGAGCGCTCGCCCGAGTTCACCCTGAACTCCGCCCACGCGTGATATCATCGAGTTAATTATAGACGTTACTGAATGCATTCCGAATTCCATTCATCGGATCAATTCGTACGTAGGGGATGGATGTGCAGCGATAATTGCATTTAAAACTTCCGACGGCGTATTTGCGTCGCTATTTATTGTCCCGTCCACGTCGAGAGCTCGCTAGTTTATAGGACGGCGAAACGAAGTAACGAAGTTATGCCCGGGGTTTCATCCGATAGCGTCGGAAAAGGGTTTATGTGGAACCTCGGAATGTCCCGTCGGTGACAATGAAATAGAGCATCTCTTCGGTGTTCTATCGATTCCCGTTCTGTCTATAGGATGGCTCAATTGAAACACGGCCACCTTTATAACTAGTCACTCAATTCAATTGAACTTTGTCAAGACTAAAATCTCTATGACGGAAAAACGTTTGATGCAGATATGTAACGATAAAATCCAACAAATGTGGGAGATGAAATCGAATTCTAAAAAGCATGAAATTATACATATTATACGCACAGTTCCCATTAAAAATGTGTTGTTACAGGTCCATATTAAAAATAAATGTCAATGAAATACAAAATTCGGATATTAATGATGAATGTAGCTACAAACCACGTGTTAAATTGAAATCAATGAAAAATAAAATGATACTCAGCACTAAATTATCTGTGACGAATGACGATGTTTCTATCTAAACAATATCCTCTTGGAATTTTATAAACTCGACACTACATTATTATTATTACATTAATTCACTGAAAGTGATTTGACCATTTTACGCCATTTACATCACATTGTTCTGGATGTTTGTACACCTGTTTGCATTGTTCTCTGTAAATAAATAAATGATTCGTAGTCCACTAGAACAGACCACTGTGCCACTAGTCACGCCGGTTATCGCTAGACGCATGCGTCGTTCATGGGACTGGCGTTTGAAAGACAGAACCAAAGACTTCTTTCTGCACAGAACAACGGTTTGTCTTGCGCGCCGGCTACCTTCATTGCGAGGTAGGTTACCGTTATACCATTGTCCAAAGAGAAAATCAACAATCTGGCATCGTCTTCTCAAAATCTCTGTGAAATATAGAAATGGGTTAGGTTAGGTCATTGACCTACAATCCTAGGTTAATGGAGTTATGTTAGTTTAGTGAAAAAATAATTAATATTTGTCGTATATAAATGTGGTTGGAATATTCAGTTATGCTATTTTCTTGTGCGGAAATCAAGAATCGAGTTTTGAAATTCTACTGAAAAATAATAGACGTTAATTTGTGATAGTTCGTTCGAAAAAAAAACTACTTCAATAACCCGATGGAAAAACTTCTTTGTCGTCTCTTTCACTTAAAATCTATCTTATTGTGTTCATTTACAAATAAAAAATAAATCAGTACTGGCAACGTCTCTGAGATTCATTTTGACATTGTCGATATTTCACGAGTGACAACCTGCGTCAGGTTTAAGTAAAAAACTTGATAAACCTAAATCTTTGCCAACCGGAATACTTTTAAAAGTGAATGGAGTATAGTTAGTTCATCTTACGGTAGTTCACTCTTCAACTTTTGATAATAATCATCAGTTATTTCTTTTTATTCAGCTTCAGTGATTTCATATCCTTCAGCTGGGCTTAGTTCCTTACAAGGGGTGGTTAATATATAAAGATACCTCGAAACTCTTTTCTGTTTTCTCACAGTTATTCTTACTTTTTCCTGATTTGTAAATGGAGTACTCTTAATCGAGTCATTGACAGATGGTGCCAACTTAGCGACAAAAAAATCGCTTCGAGCCAGCTTCAAATAATAAATTCCAGGTACTTTATCGACTGTGCGTTAATTGAAAAATGTAATTTCAGATATCTGGTCGTTGGGGGTCATCTTATACATGCTGGTTTGTGGTCAAGCTCCTTTCCAAGAAGCCAACGACTCGGAAACTTTGACCATGATCATGGATTGTAAATATAGTGTTCCACCCCATGTATCTCCGGAATGTAAAGAGTAAGTTTTGCATCCAGTTGTTCAAAATCAATGATATATTCGAGTCCTTCTGAGCATTAATTATTTACGTTCTTCCAGTCTCATATCCAGGATGTTGGTGAGAAATCCAGAGAAAAGGGCAACTCTATCTCAGATCTCCAAACACCCTTGGTTGGAAGTGGGCAAAGAGGACAACCCTCCTCTAGATATCCTTCCGCTCGTATCCAGAGAACAACTATCTGAAGAGGATCACAATTTCATAGTCCAAAAAATCGTGAACGGCAATATTGCAACGAAAGAAGAAATACACGAGTGAGTTTCGTAAGAAATGAGTAAAGTTAGGAGAATATTGACCATTCTTTTTTCGCAGATGTCTAGATAAGAACGAGTACAATCACATAACGGCCACTTACTACCTCCTGGCTGAGCGAAAGCTGAGGGCCAACCGACAGGATCACGCGAACAAAACGCCGAGACCAGAAAACTTGGCGGTTCAACCTTTGGTGCCCAGCAAGAAGCATAACGGGTCGAACGCCGCCCCTTTCTTGCTGTCCGTCCCGAGAACTCCCGGGGATTTACCACAGGTAAATTGGTCTCACGATTTCTTGTGGGTCCATTTAACAATCTCACTTATTTCAGCGATCTCGAAAATGCAGCATCGTCCAGGAAGACGAAGAGGAAGAGGACATCTCAACGTGCTCCGCCCACGAAGAACTGAGCGTTCCGCTGAATCGCAGAGGATCAAAATCGGAAGGCAGATTGAATTTAGCCTTACAGGAGAGACTGGCAGAGACTGAAAGGAGAAAACCGAAGGACGCATCGGATAAGGCGGAACCCAAAAACGCGAATAAGAACGAAGCTAAAACGACCTCCAACTCGCACATGCATTGGAGGTTAAACAAGAATAACTCCGTGGATTCTCCTGTTCAAACCAAGATCCTGAAGAATCTAAACAGGAACATACCGCCTACGACGGTCATCACGGAATCCTCCACCATATCGATCCCGATCATCACCACTACTCCCGTGTGTTCAAATATACCCAAATATAAAACGATGCCTTCCCCGACCAGAACGTCTCCTTTGGGATCCAACTCGAGTACCCTAAACGAGATATTCGAGGAAGGAGAGAGTCAAAACGTCGGGAAGCCTTCAAGACAGTTCGTCAGTCGGAACCAGAACAGGACCCCGTACGAACAACGAAAATCCAAATTCCACAAGGCCAGGACGGCTTCTTGCAGTTCGTCGGACGCTAGCGACGACGATAGCGAAAAGAGGAAAAAGAGGGCTCACAAGCTCGGAACGTCTGCCAAGCCCATACAGGGCAGGAGAGACAGTCACGACGACAGCAGCGACTCTCAGGAGCCAGGGCCCGGCACCACCGGTTCAAACTCGAACAAACTAAGCAATAATTTAAGAGTGGGTCAAAACAGAACCGGAAACACTCAAGAAACGAAAGAGGAAAACAGTAACACCGGAGGAAACACGGGGGGAAGGCAACATATCAACAACTGCAGCATCCTGATCAGCAAGAAACACAAATCGAGCCGAAGAAGAAACGGGGAGACTCGCCTTAGAGAAAGCCAGTCTTTGAACAGGATAACGGAAGTCCAAGAAGACACGACCCACGCTCTGGTCATCTCGACCGCCATCGTGGGAACTCAAGGCGTCATCTCAGCCAAAACGGGCAAAGGAATCGGCGCCAAACTCCTGCAAGCGATGAACAGCCGCCGTCCCAACGAGGACAAGACGGAAAAACCATCCAAAGACGTTCACCACGTCTCTCGGAAAGACCACGTCAAGAGCTTGGTGATGGACGACATCGAGACCGAGAAATCGGAAAACAAGGTGGTGCCTTCCAACAGGTCGAAGAAGATGCGGATCATCGGGAAGTACCTGCAGGTGCACAAGAGATTGTGCATTCCGATCCAGGGGCTGTTCACGAGGAACCGGCTGTACAAGGCGCAGAGCTGCAGCTCGTTGGCGCGCGACAAGATCAGCCCGGACGCGGTGGTCAGTCGGCGTCAGCGGGCGGTCAGCGTGATACGAAACGGCGAGGGTGACATAAATCAGAACGAGCGCGATCGGTTGCAGAAGGATACGACGGTGATCCAGCTGAACAGCGTGTGTAACGAACTGACCGGTATCTGTGCCATACATCTGGGACAGGCGTCCAAGTGTTGTAGTTTTTGTTAGCAGATCCGCGGAGGTCGTGATGATTAAGCCAAAGTTTGATGTTTTAGTCAAATTCGTGAAGTAAATCGAGCTTGAGCTCGTGTATTCAAACGGTGAACTCTTCGTCGAATGAGATGATGCTGCTGTTGGGGAAAAATCGAACCGGAATTATTCGTTTTTTATTCGAAAAAGGTGAGTTTTGTTTTCACTTCAATCCAATATACTTGTCGGTACTTTTCGTATTTTTTTCAAAAATGGCCTCTCAAACAGTTAAATGAAAACCAAGCGAAATGATAATAAACGTTGGTACTTCTCCTTGTTAACTTTCAAAACAACAATAATTATCAATATTTCTTCAAATTTCTAGAATATCTCTAATTTGGATTGTTATTTTCCGAGAGAAATCTTTGAATATTATTTTCATTCTTCAGTTTCCATGGCGATATTTAAAACAAAGCGGAATGATAATAAATGTTGATACTTCTCTCTGTTAAACTTTCAAAACAACAATAATTATCAATATTTCTTCAAATTTCTAGAATATATCTAATTTGGATTGTTATTTTCCGAGAGAAATCTTTGAATATTATTTTCATTCTTCAGTTTCCATGGCGATATTTAAAACAAAGCGGAATGATAATAAATGTTGATACTTCTCTCTGTTAAACTTTCAAAACAACAATAATTATCAATATTTCTTCAAATTTCTAGAATATATCTAATTTGGATTGTTATTTTCCGAGAGAAATCTTTGAATATTATTTTCATTCTTCAGTTTCCATGGCGATATTTAAAACAAAGCGGAATGATAATAAATGTTGATACTTCTCTCTGTTAAACTTTCAAAACAACAATAATTATCAATATTTCTTCAAATTTCTAGAATATATCTAATTTGGATTGTTATTTTCCGAGAGAAATCTTTGAATATTATTTTCATTCTTCAGTTTCCATGGCGATATTTAAAACAAAGCGGAATGATAATAAATGTTGATACTTCTCTCTGTTAAACTTTCAAAACAACAATAATTATCAATATTTCTTCAAATTTCTAGAATATATCTAATTTGGATTGTTATTTTCCGAGAGAAATCTTTGAATATTATTTTCATTCTTCAGTTTCCATGGCGATATTTAAAACAAAGCGGAATGATAATAAATGTTGATACTTCTCTCTGTTAAACTTTCAAAACAACAATAATTATCAATATTTCTTCAAATTTCTAGAATATATCTAATTTGGATTGTTATTTTCCGAGAGAAATCTTTGAATATTATTTTCATTCTTCAGTTTCCATGGCGATATTTAAAACAAAGCGGAATGATAATAAATGTTGATACTTCTCTCTGTTAAACTTTCAAAACAACAATAATTATCAATATTTCTTCAAATTTCTAGAATATATCTAATTCGGATTGTTATTTTCCGAGAGAAATCTTTGAATATTATTTTCATTCTTCAGTTTCCATGGCGATATTTAAAACAAAGCGGAATGATAATAAATGTTGATACTTCTCTCTGTTAAACTTTCAAAACAACAATAATTATCAATATTTCTTCAAATTTCTAAAATATATCTAATTTGGATTGTTATTTTCCGAGAGAAATCTTTGAATATTATTTTCATTCTTCAGTTTCCATGGCGATATTTAAAACAAAGCGGAATGATAATAAATGTTGATACTTCTCTCTGTTAAACTTTCAAAACAACAATAATTATCAATATTTCTTCAAATTTCTAGAATATATCTAATTTGGATTGTTATTTTCCGAGAGAAATCTTTGAATATTATTTTCATTCTTCAGTTTCCATGGCGATATTTAAAACAAAGCGGAATGATAATAAATGTTGATACTTCTCTCTGTTAAACTTTCAAAACAACAATAATTATCAATATTTCTTCAAATTTCTAGAATATATCTAATTTGGATTGTTATTTTCCGAGAGAAATCTTTGAATATTATTTTCATTCTTCAGTTTCCATGGCGATATTTAAAACAAAGCGGAATGATAATAAATGTTGATACTTCTCTCTGTTAAACTTTCAAAACAACAATAATTATCAATATTTCTTCAAATTTCTAGAATATCTCTAATTCGGATTGTTATTTTCTGAGAGAAATCAATGTTATTTTTATTCTTCAGTTTTCGTGGTGATATTTAAAACAAAGCGGAATGATAATAAATGTTGATACTTCTCTCAGTTAAAGTTTCAAAACAACTTGGATCAACAATAATTATTAAGATTTCTTCAACTTTCTAGAAAATCTCTATATTGAGTAAACATATCAAGTATTATTCGTTTGTTGGAAATTCATTTTTGGTAATAAAATATAAATTAAGCAAAAACTCAAATTTCAATCCTTTTTTCTTTAGAAATATTTGGATCGCATTGGATTGTTTTAATTTTTGAGAGAAATCTCTCCAAATTATTTTGAATCTTAAGTTTTCGTGGTGATATTTAAAACAAAGCGGAATGATAATAAATTTTGATAATTCTCTCTGTTAACGTTTCAAAACCACTAAAAACAACAAAATTAGGATTTTTTCAAATTTCTAGAAGATCTCTATTTTGAGTAAACAAATTAAGTATTATTTATTTGTTGGAAATTAATTTTTGATGATCAAATATAAACTAAGCAACAACTTAAATTTCAATCCTTTTCTTTTTAGAAATTGTTATTTTTTGAGAGAAATCTTTCAATATTATTTTTAATCTTCAGTTTTCGTGGTGATATTCAAAACAAAGCGGAATGATGATAAATGTTTATGCTTCTCTCACTTAAAGTTCCAAAACAACAATAATTATCAAAATTTCTTCGAATTTCTAGAAAATCTCTATTTTGAGTAAACATATCAAGTATTATTTGTTTTTTGGAAATTAATTTTTTATAATCAAATATAAATCAAGCAACAACTTAAATTTCAATCCTCTTCTGTTTAAAAATATTTGAATCACATTGGATTGTTATTTTTTAAGAGAAATCTTTCCATATTATTTCAAATCTTCAGTTTTCGTGGTGATATTTCTTCAGAACTTGTTTGAGAAAAAGGTAATTTATGCATAATTAATTGTCCTAACGACAATTATTTTTACTCGATTTTTCCAGAAAATATTGATTTACTACGAAATTATGGCTATTTTCAATAAATTTTGTTTTAATTCCCTTTGTTCTCAGTATAACATTTGTGGTGTCTCTGGAATCGTTTCTCAAACCATCTGTTTGTTCAATATTAGTGGTTCATTAAAAATCTCTTTATTTTTTTTTCTCATCAAAACTAGTGTTAAGTTTGCAAATGTTCATTGAATGTGCCAAAATATGGCTGTTGTTTCTCACAAAATATTCTTCATCTCGTCAATGGGTCCCAAGTAAATGTAACTGAAGAGAACAAATAACTGACCAATAATTCCCATTGCGATTCAAATGAGTAAATTACGTTCAATGATGTTGCTCATTTTTAAAATGTCAACTATTTCTACAAGTTGTATCATTCAGGTTATCTATTTTTCCCCAATTCTATTCCCATAAATAAATATTTCATGGCAAATGAGTGGATCCAATAAATTTTCCATATTCTGAGATCACTCATTTGATGAGGAGGATTTCACCTTTACAAAATGAATCTAACCAAAGCTTTAAATATTTATTTATATATTTTCAATATGCTGTGTTCAGCTATCAACTTCGTCTTTGTATTTCAAAGGATAATAGTTAATATTGTTTTCATTAGAATGAGTGAATAATGTTAACTGCTATCAGTCTTCTTCTAAATGGTTCAAAATTCTAAGTTATGAAATGTTTTATCTGCTGGTCAGAAAAACGTAACTGTTTGTATTAGCTTACGAAATTCTGTATTTTGTTTATTACATGCATAAAGTGTGGGGATATTTTTTAGGCTGTTTCTCTCAGAAGTTATTCATGTTGAATACATTCTAGAATCTCTGTTATACTTTTCGAATTCTTGTGTATATTTAGTCGTTATTTTTGTCCTTCATCATTTTTGAAAGACTGAAGATATAAATGATATTAAAGTTTGTTGTACAAACATTATATTAGTTATATAATAGCTCAATTTTTCAACTTCTCAGAGATACTGGATTCGAATACTTTAATCTGTAGTGAAACAGAAAATTAGATTGAAGCCTAAAAGTTTAAGTGAATATGTGAAACACTTCATTTGACATTGAGTATAAGTAGCGGTAGAGTAACGCAAGGTGCTAATACAATTCAGTTGAATTTCCCTAGTGGTTAAGTTCATTTCATTATTTTCCTGTATACTTTTGTACTTTAACTGTGTTTATAACAATTTTATTATTGAATATTCTCATGGGAAAGTAATTTCTTACTTCATAAATGTATGTGCTGTGCACAGTTTTTATATTAAGGCAATTGTGGAATAGCTGATGTTATTTTATTCGAGCCCTACAAAATCTAACTTATGTTGTACCTTTTATTTTCATAGATAGATTGATGTCAAGCTGGTCTTGTCGATATTAATGGATCTAAATGTATGCATCTATGCACCAATAAATATCATTTAACATCCTTGAGTTTTTTTGTTCCTTGTGTACTGTGAAAGGTAAGCATTCTTGAAAAATTCTTCATGAATAAAAGTAAGGGTAGCTGTGGAATGGAAAAGGTGGGGATTGTAATCAACGACATGATGACTCCGAAAAAAATTGTACAGTACGGCTATAGGATGAAATGAAACTTAAGGGGCCGTTATACTCTGGACGACGGCTACGGCACCGATTCTCCATTCAAAAAGTGTCTTTCATTTTTCCAAGTTCACGCCCTCAATTTTTCACCTAAAAGCTTGAGTTTTTTTTTAAATTGAAGTTAAAGGATGTCTTGAGGACACACCAATTTCTTCTCTTTGCAAAAATTATTTTTTCGCATGAAAAAATCGGGTTGAATTTGAGAGTCTATGAAGATTGACTTCATAATCGTTTTTCGGCGCTTGTTCACCGTTTTTTTTTTCAAGAAATTCATTGGAGTGCCCTCGACAAATCAATTTTCTATGTTTTGAAAAAAATTCCAGTTTGATACGCGCTCGAATAATGCAAAAAATTATGGAAATACTGGAAAGACTTCCAGAAAGTGTGAAATCGCAGAGAACTGTCTGTAATTCCATAAGAATTAGAAAAAAATGAAGCTTCCAGGTGGAAAATCGAGGGCGTGAACTTGGAAAAATGAAAGCCACTTTTTGAATGGAGAATACGTGCTGTCGGCCAGAATATAACGGCCCCTTAGGAGTGTTGGGTAGATTCAGTACCGCTAACTTAAGGATATTGCTTTTATAATTATACTAGCTGGCCCGGCGAACTTTGTTACGCCTAAATGTTTCCTACTTACGGTGGATTTCACAAATCGTGATTAACATCGTCATCTAGTGGCGATAATATCGAATATAGTACCTTCACGACTACGCTACAGTGTCTAGATAAGAGCCATTAACCCTAGCGACACCTAGTAGCCTTATTCAAAAGGTGGAAAAGTATTTCCTACATACACAAATTTTTCATCGAATTTTTCAGAGTTTTAATGTATTTTATAACAACCAGGCCGTAGACGAATCCATAAATGAAGTTTCATAACAAACAGTCCATCCGATCTCGAGTTATAAATGGTGTAACCAACAACTTTATTTTATATATATAGATTTCAAGGAAGTGGGAATATTTTTTCTCTTCGGTAAATTCTCCAATAGGTACAGATTCATTAAAAAAACCAAATTATTTGGATACAATATATTCATTACTTTTTCATAATTTCCACATTTTTCTTATTCTAATTATTGTCACAAGAATGAAATAGTTTACATTATACGTATTTAACAGTCGACAACTTTTTTAATTCAATAAAATTTTTGCTCTGGAATTTGATATCTATACTCCATTCACTTTTATAAAGTATCGCGGTTTGCCATGAAATTCTGAGACATTTCACCGCGTATATTTTGAAAATGTTAGGTTATGGTCATTGCACTGTCAGATACGCCCACAACGTTGTCGTTTCTGCTAAAAAATCGTAGTAATTACGTATTTATCAAAAAGTTTATTACTTTGGGAAATTAATGAATTTGAGAAAATATTATGTTAATTCAGAAGACATTTAAATACATTTTTGCACAACCTGAAATACTCCAGCATGAAAATGTAGTAGTTCTACGAAACCTGCGCCACAGTTAAAACTTCGAGGAACTAACTCCATTTACAAAGTTGAAAAAGAGTAAATAGAAAGTAGACCTGGCAATGTCGCTTAATTTTCACAAGTGCCAACCTGCGTCTGTTCTAGGGGAAAAAACTTGATAAACCTAAATCATGGCTAACCGCGATACTTTATAAAAGTGAATGGAGTATATTGATAAATCTTAGGTGCATGGTAAAAACAAAAAAGTATCAAAACAGATATGGCCAGCGAACCATGCCAAATATTGAAGCCAAAGAGCTTCAATTCGAAGGATAAGCAGTCAGTTTTTTCAACATATCGCTCTCATGAATGGCTCGTTTGGGCGAAAACTCAAAATGAGATAGTAGACAGGTACGTATTAGTAATTTTCCAGATTTCATGACAGTCGAACCAATCAACTTCAGCTCTGGTTGTCATAAAGCTGTGATATTATTACAGATTATGTGACCATTCAAGATGAGGCTGAATACCGAATCTGATTCGAATTAATTATCTTGAGGACATAGAAAGATTATGGGTCCATGTTTCATGAGGTCTATGCTACAAACGTAGGTATAATCATTGTTTTAAAATTCAAATCATCATTTTTAATAACCAATCAAAACTGTCTGAATTAGTTCAAACGAAGCTCTGAGGTAATTCTTGCGTTTTGATGGAGTTATACATTTTCTCCTCCTCCACTATTCCTTTGGCCTCATCAACCAATCCCTGCATACCTGGTGAAGCAAAGTACGGTCGCTCGATGCCGTCATGTATAAATGTGTCCTCGCAGTAACAAAGAAATATGGTATCCACGCATATCTTAAGACAAAAAAAGTATTTCATTTTATTCATATTGTGCAATTTAACTCAGTTCTCACCTCAAATGTTCTGAAGACGTAGTGCGATAACATCAAGGCCAATAGACCACCGATGAAAAGTGTTAGTCCGGTATATGCAATGTCTTGTTCCTAGAATATAAGTTCAGTGTTAATGCCGTCATTTACATAACGTTAGCTGTGTCAATCGTTTAGTTTTTATTTTGCGAAACATTTTCATTTTGACAAATTTTTTTTTCAATAAACTGCCTGTCAAAAAATAAGGATATTGATAATTTCCGTATGATCTTTATATGTTTTCACTCATAACTACGGTTGGGGTACCCACATCGATGAGGATGAATCCGCAAATGATAGTCAGCATGGTTACCAATATTTTCATCAACAGCAACACAAAATCCCCAACAGAATTCACTGCCAAGACATTCAAAGCGTTTTCAAGCAGGAGTTTAGTGGCCCTTTTTCCAGAAGGTATAAACGGTTCTCCATGCATTGCTGGAACGTATCAAGAAAGTATATTTGTTAGTCCACCCCTCCCTATTTACGAATGAATTCGAGTCCTTGACCTTGAATTCAATATACAGAGTGTAACAGCCAAATGGAATAAATTCGATAACGAATAAACGAGGTGTTAGGGAAAACGCTCGGCTCGGACACGTCGATTTGTAATTTTGAATGTGCATATTCTTCAAGAAAATAAAATTATATAGGGTGTTCCATGCGACCGAAGCCAATACCAACTTTCTTATTTCAAATGCAACCCCCTGTATATTATTTATTTTTTGGATTCTTCAGAAAATTCTAGACATAATTCATGTACAATGTCCTATACCTATCTTCAACTTTCTCGGAAATATTTAGTGTTTTCAGAATTTTTAAAATTTCACATTAGACTTCTTTTTGTGGGGATATGTCAAAAGTATTGTATACGAACTTAAACTTAGACGACCTAAAAAAACAGAATCACGCTTGCGATTAGTTGAAATGTTGAGTAGCGTTAGAAGACAATTCTACACCAGATTAGCATGTTGCCAAGACGTTCGCCGCGAGCATTTTGAACATTTCCTACATTGACATTAATGTTTTTTTTAATAATTAAGAAATAATCAGTATTACTTATTAGGTTTTAAGTGTAATGTACCGAATGTGTGAAATTAAATAATTTTTATTTAAAACGTTCATTTTTGCAATAAATCTGATAACACTTAATACTTCCGAAATAGTTAAAGATCATGCACAATGTCCTATACATTGTGCATGAATTGTGTCGAGAATTCTCTGAAGAATCCAAAAAATAAATAATATACAGGGGGTTGCATTTGAAATAAGAAAGTTGTTATTGGCCACGGCCACATGGAACACCCTATATAATATTATTTTCTTGAAAAATATGCGCATTTAAAATTACAAATCGACGTGTCCGAGCGTTTTTCCCAACACGCCCTCATTTATTGGTTATCGAATTTATTCCATTTGGCTGTATGAATGATCTTGAGTGTTATTGGTATGGCTATCAACAACTCTGTAAGGTAAGGTGGATTCAAGGTCAACGAATAAGGAGATCTCTATTTTTTTTAATTAATAGTAATATCCTGTAAGGCCCTGTGAACGATTCAACTAATTTATCCATCAAATCATCCCTTACAATATGAAACAAAGATTACCATTCAATTTATATTGATTCATTTTCTTACCAATCATTATGTAAGCCTGATTGGAAATATAATGTATCACTTCTTCCAGAAAATCAATGCAGCAGTTCAGTACAAGCCGGAAGAGAACAAATCCCTTGTGCCTTGCCATCTTCTTAACTATCACTCTTATAATATTCATGATTGTTATAATGTACGAACCAAATGCTACTGAACCTAGATGATACTTGACCAATATTCTGAAGCTTTCCATTATCGGTGATCCAAGGATATTGTCTTTATCCCTGGGAAAAAAATGGTTGCAACTTGAATGATATAGGGTCTCCCACATAAAACAGTCCAGAAGTGTCGTGTTCAAGACAGTACCTATCCCTCAAGAAGATTTTTGTCAAAGAATAATGTTAGCATGTCAATTAGCAACTCATCAGGAATATTCGGCTTGACTGTTGAATGTGGGCCACCCTGTTTAGGCATTCAATAATCTTTGGTGAAAAATGATTTCTTACCTGGTGAAATACCATGTTGATACTGATCCTGCAACTATCATGTGCTGGCATCCATTCAAAAATTCGCATGTATAGACATACATGAGAACCGAGAAGCAAAATGCAAATACCATGAATCCGGTAGGCTCATAAGTGTAGTATGGTCCAAAGATGTGAGTTAGAACTCCAGAGGTGTAAAACATCACCATCAGAAGGATAAAAACGGTGATCAGAAAGATTTCTATGAGAAAAACCTGAAATAGATGAAATAACGTACATAGGATTCATGGCCTAAGATTCCATTTCTTTGTAATAAATTCTTCATTACTGTGGTTAATTTTTTATGTTTAAGTATATCTTTTCCAGGCAGAACATTTCTTTATTAATTTAACAGTGAATGCATTTTAATTCAGAGAATACTCACCCAAATAGGTACGAGCATCAAGAAAGGCATTGTAAAGACAGCTTGAGTGGTTTCTCTGAAGATTCTTATAACAAAATTTATCTTTTTCCAACTCAATACTATCCCAACAATCACAGCTATGCAGAATATTGCCGAAAAAGCTTTCGCTCCGAAGCCATAATTTTTATCGGAAGTCCTGAAAGCAAATTGTCAATTTTATATCCTGAAATTGTATGGATACAACCACACACATTGAAATATACTCACCAGATAAGGGCGACATATGCGATTGAAACTACCATGGTTAGAATTAAAACGGACTTAACAATGAATCCAATAAGGTATTTGAAGAGAATGAGGCTTATGAAGCAGAGACCAAGGGCAATGAAAACCATTCCTACTATATAACCAGTGGATTTTGTCAGATCCTCAAGCAATTGCTTGAAACAAAAGAAAATGAAGAAATAAACACAACAGTTATTACAAAATACATGCAAGTTTCAACGGAATAAAGACGTACTTGGATGATATCAAGATTAAAAGTGTCACAAACATAAAGTTGGGATACATTTTTGGTAGCTAAGTATCAAACGAATTTTTCGAATCTTTATGTAGTACTGCCACAGTTAGAGTCAATAGTGAAAAAATTAGTAATGGAACCATGAATTCATCTGATATCTGAATATGCCAAAGCCTAATGATTTTTCAATGTTGATTTTCCTTAGAACTTGGGGATAATTCTTCCACATGTTTCTATCGAAAACTTTAGCAGATATGAAAATATTTCAGGAAATATGAGCTTCAAAACGCAATGTCCCTGCCAAATTTCTTCAGAAATACAGTCTCTATGAGGAAAAAATTATAAGGACTGAACGAGAATAAATTCGCTATCACAAAAACGCCTATATCTCTTGAACCAATTGAGAAAAAATCAAAATTTGATCATAGTTAGCTTTGTTATGAACGTCAGAAACATGTGGAACATTTACTTCATAGATATCACAATTATCTGTCGCAAAATGTCAAGCGAAGTGAAAACGAGAATTTATAGTGAAACCTTTTCAAAATAATCAAAAATGGATCTACAAAAAAATCGCAAAAGAGGCTCGCGTTCGTCCGGAAACGGTATCAAGAGTTGTTAAGCGCTTCAACGAAGATCTTACAATTAACCGCAAGGAAGGAACCGGGAGGAAAAAGGGGTTTCATAGACCAAAAAAAGTGAACAAAGCCATCAGCCTTTTTCAGAAGAATCCTAACCTTCCAGGACGGAAAGTGGACCAAATCACCAAATAGTGGGTTGTTCGCAGTCAACCGTTCAGAAAATCAAGTCGAGTTGTGGTCTTAGAACATACAAAGTGCAGAAAGTGCCAGACAGGAACGCTGTGAAGAATCAAGAAGCGAAATCCAGAGCAAAGAAATTAAAAAAAGATTTCTTGAAAAATTTTTCTTATTGCGTGATGGACGACGAAACCTATGTTTCTAGCAACTTCCTGGTCAGGAATTTCATACTGCAGATTCTCATGGAAATGTTGACGAACAATTTCGCGTGAAGAAATAAGCCAAGTTTCCTACAAAATTCCTGGTTTGGCAAGCAATTTGCACTTGTGGGAAAAGGAGCAAATTTTTCGTTGGCCAAGGCTCTGTTGACCCGAAGATATACATCGAGGAATGCTTGAAGAAGCGACTTTTACCATTTTTACGTGAGCACGATGTGTTAACAATTTTTTGGCCAGATTTATCTTCATGCCACTACAGCAAGGCCACCAAGGAATGGTACGAAGCTAATGAGGTGGTTTTTGTCCCCAAAGAGGCCAATCCACCAAATTGCCCAGAACTCAGGCCAATCGAAAGATATTGGGCCCTGGTAAAAAGAGAATTGAAGAAGACTAAGAAATCAACGAAAACATTAACGGAATTCAAGCAAAAGTGGAAGACAGCATCCCAGAAAGTGATTGAGAACACTATAAGAAGCATGATGGGAAGAATTCCAGAAAAAATCCATGAATTTTGTGAAAAATAGTTTTGGTTTTTTTATTGTTTTCATTAGAATTAGAAGATGATTCGAAAATGAGTTTGATTTTCGAAATCGATCCAGTGGTTCAAAAGATATAAGCGTTTTTGTGATAGCGAATTTATTCTCGTTCAGTCCTTACAGTATCTCGAAAAAGAAGCATTTGCTCATGGGACTTTCATTCTTGATATCCCGTAAGTAATCATCTTTTTTGTTGGTACACCACACAGGTACTGGGTGTCCAAGTATCTACCAATAGTGTTTTCGTTGGTACAGCCTGTATTTCGTTTCTGAAATGTGACTGGAGCTCACCTTATCTTGTATTAAATACAGGTCTGGTACGCCTGTTAAAGGTTCTTCCTGACTAACGATTTTGAAACATCTATTCATGACCGAGAAACTGAAAAATTTTTCGAAGAAAGGTTCACGTTATATCTTGAATATTCATCGCTTACTATTTTTCAGGATCACATTTAGCAACACATTCATTTGGTTCCGTATCCAGGTTATCCATATTTGATAAAGCTGTGTCATGTTCATATAACAGGAACCTGAAAGAAAATCATAAGAAGCTTTTCCAAGAACAGGAAGTTGAACTCGTTAAAAGGACCAATTCCTGTATAAGTTTCACAGTGAACAAGTTGAAAGAATCGTCAATTTAACTGGTCCTTTTAGTCGCGAAGCAGGGCATGGACTCGAATAGTTCGAAGAATGTGTTGTGACCTTTATCGAGACGTTTTTTCGAATGGCACGCTCAAAGAATTATCACTTTTCTAGATTCTCGATCGAATTTTAATAAAGCAGAAACGAGGGTGCAGTTTGAATTCTGTTTTTATTTAGATTATTTAGAAGATTTGTCGGGGAAGGCATTTAGGTAATCTACATTGTACTCACGGCTCTTCTAGGTAATCTTTTCCAGTACAGTTGATACCATCGATGTAGGGATTATCTTCACCACAGACATTTCCACAATTATCGTAACCATTTGTTATTCTTTTCAGGTCAGAATACCACATGGTAAATAATGTTGCTATAACCTAATGTATAATTATTATAAATGTAAAATGAACGCTATATTATGTGAAAAACTAAAAATTACAGATTTTTTATCTTACCCATCCTATGAGTAAAACCATGTACAGGACGAGGAAAAAACGATCGGTTGGCTTTCTTTTCTCAGACACTTCTGGAATACTGAATTCCATCGGTACAACATCGATTCCTTTGAACACATGAAGCTTAAAATGATCAAGAATTTTTAAGTTGCAGATCAACCTCAATATTTCTACTAACCTCATCTGGTGGTTGTATCTGTTTGGGAGGGGAATGTACGTTTCCCATTTTTCCGATGTGTCTGCTACTGAAAATTACTAATTCAAATAGACCTGGCTACGCAAAATATCGACTCATAGTTGCTGTGTTCAAGCTCGATTGCATTTCACGATAATTAACACGCAAATGCATTAACACCTTTGAATATTGCTCGTGTGGTCAGAAAGTGAGGTGGAATCATTTTGCCACCCTTCAGGGTAACCTTTCTATAATATTCTACAGAATGGTCCACAGGATATACAAAATCCATAAATAGATCAAAGAACAAAATTTGGCATATAAAAATTCCTGATACGGCTCTGCGCAAAATCAAATTTAGCATTTTTGTCTGAATGAGTGATTCAACATCTACAAAATTCGTCTCTTAGCATTTTTTCGTATCCGTCTTAGTTGCAATACAAATTATCAATTTTGGAAAAGTTCAAGTGCTTGGTTGGAAAATCTGTGAAAAATTTTTGGCGGCTCGTTCAACAAATGCCAATTTTATCAAGTCAATTATTTCTGATCAGTAAACATTAAAAACTCTCTTCGAGATCATAGGAGTGGTATACATGTGAGATTTGCATACAGGGTGTTCCTAAATTGGAGGAACAGACGAAAAGGAGAGATTCCTTACATACTTTTAAGAAAAAATAAGTCCCATAAAGATTGGACGAGTTGGACTTAAGTCATGGTCCACCAGATCCCCAGATTTAAATAGCTTAGATTTTCATGACAATTTTGATTTTTTTGAGGATTTTGAGAGAATCATTCGAAATTTTTTTCTCGAAATTGGTAGATACGACAAAACTACAAAAGCCATAAAGTTTAGTGTAACAACAAAGCTTTTCCCACAATTTTTCCAACTAACAGTAGCTCACGAGAAAAACAGGGAACGGTGTTCCGGAAAAAATATCACCCTGTAGATTTGCAATCGAAATTGACATCACACGTGGTGTCAACTTCAAATAGAAATATCTATGCCGAATTTCAGTTGAATACCTTGGGAAATGCATATACTATGTGAAAAAATTTAAAATCACAAAAATTGCTCAATATGACGTCATTGTATTTAATAGAATGAGACTTACTTACTGCAAATTGAACCAATAGTTCCACTAAATCAAAATTACGTCCACGTGATCTCGTTTTTTCAAATTTCAAAACACTTTTAGGAAAGGAAGAATTTATATATCGCACTAGTTAAAGGGGTCAATTCAAAATATTCTCTTGGCAAAACCGTTACAGACTTTTAGGCGTCTTGGTTCCGAGCATGAGCATCATAGGGGATGCTGGGAATCAATATAGTACACTCGCCGACAAAAAATCTGGGACATCGACGACATCGTATCCCAAATTATGATCCAATTCAATTTGGAAAACTTTTTTTTATTGTTCGATTTCAATGTTTTTGTGTTAAAATATATTCGATTTTTGGTGTCAATTATTTCGTCCAATTTTGGATAGAGATTGTTTGAGTTGAGATGAACAGGAGAATATACACCCTGTAGGAGTATCTCAGTAACCTGAGCTCATTCGAATATACATCATTACGGAATACATTATTTCATTTTTATCATTTTGACTTTTATTCAGCTTGAATCATGGAGTCTTACCTATTAGGTTGTAGAACCAAAAGACTTCAATTTAACCAATGAATTAATTGGACTTTCATCTGGTATCAGTGGTATCACCTTCCTTTTCAAAAAAGTACCCATTCCTCGTATTTATATCGCGAATACATTTTCATGGGCATTGAAACATATATTCTTAGAAACTTTCCAATATCTCCGAAATGAATAATAAATGATATTCACCGAATTTAATTGAATATGAACCCTATAGATTAGGTACATCCGAAATCATGGATTTCCAACTTTAAAGTCCTATACCTCGAACGTAAAAAGAGATAGGGTCCATGTTTGTATTGAATTTGAACTTATTTTTATGAATACCTACTATCTACAGGGTCTTTCACGAGGAACCTCACCCATATTTTCAAATTAGAACCCCATTTTTTTTATGGCAGATATTGAATCTACGTTAAAAAATAATGTGAGTGTATGCATCACACCCTTGCCCTGAAATGGATATTTTCTGAGTTAATATCCACTTTAGGGCAAGGGTGTGATGCATACACTCACATTATTTTTTAACGTAGATTCAATATCTGCCATAAAAAAATGGGGTTCTAATTTGAAAAAATTGATTTTTCACGATTTTGTCATCCCTAACTTTGAAAGCGATTTTTTCACCCCCTGTATCATGAATCGCGATTTCGATTTTTAAAGTGGATACATCAATCTTACATTCTTGTTTCAGCGGAGCTCTATTTTCGATTTTTTTTTCGAATTTTCCCGCTCAGAGAGAATTTTCCAACCAAAACTGAAAAATGTTACATCAAAATAACTTGAAATTTTCTAAGGAATCTATTTCTGCAATAAAAAAATGGTGTTCTAATTTAAAAAACGGAAGGTGACGTCATTTCCGGAAAAACCGGAGGTGCTCATGCCTTGAAAATATTTTAGATTTCATCAGCATCGTGAAATACTTATAAGTGCTGAATTTCATGAAAATACGTTCAGTAGTTTCCCGTATAAATATGGGTGAGGTTCCTCGTGAAAGACCCTGTATACCCTATAATTTTGATACATCTGCTAATACTCTGGGACAATCTGTATGAATTTTATTCATCAATTCTTAAGCCTCAGGTCCTAACAGCCTCAAAGTCACTTTACTGGAAGTCCCTTACATATTCCAGTTGTACAGAAATCGAGAAAATTAATTTGACCGCCCGGTATACTTGTAAAACACATTTTCTCTTGCATAATGCAAAATTTGCCATTCGATGATGCATGAGTTGAATATTCCGGTTTTTATGAGGGGATGATAATGTTGAATCGGAAACATGAATTCAGTATTTTATCGGAATTCTTAGATGAATGATCTCTGTTTCATGGACAGTGCGTTTGAACTGTAGTGAAGTGCTTGAAATGAATTGTAAAGTGTGAAGTGTTAGTGAAATTCCGTCAATAGTGATTTGGCCTGTTCAGTGAATGGATTATGATTTTATCGAAAGAAATGTAAGTCATATTTAGAAATTGATAACTGTATTTTCATTAATATCGAAAATTATGACAACAATTTTTCTTCTCATCTATAGTATCAGGTTAACTTAGAACACTGGCAGATCCAGACAGAATTGATAGAATTTTTATACCAACATTATAGGAGTGAAAGATTCAAAATGAAATTGTATTATTGAAAATATTAGGGATCCATTGAACTACTATAATGGGATTATTGTCAATTTCGAGGTCCAAGGGGGCATGGCCCCCTCCCTGTATCCGCCAGTGATGAACCCTGTACATATGACGAGTCGGCTTCAATTTTTGTTCGCCTAGTCTGTTATATAATTTTGATTCGTCACACTGAATCACTTGTTTTCTGAAATAATACAAGAGTCATCAATGAAAAAGAAGTTGCTCTCGAGGCGCGATCGAATTAACATCGAAGTGCGCGCCTTACTGTCGTGTTTATCGGGCTTTAGTATGCTGCGTGTTGGGCTTTATTATTTATTGATGAATATAAGTGACCTTAGTGATTTGTGTTTGCCGAAAACGGATTAACTAATTCGAAAAAATGTAGGTTTGTCCTTAATTTTAACTTGAAAATAATTTTTAGCAAATATATTCCAATTTCTTTTCTACAAATTCCGGATCATTTTCGAATTACATTTAAAATCAAAGAATTATTTGTCAATGGGTTTCCAAATTATTTCGAATATCGTCAATTCATATCAGGAGAATTTTTATTAATTCAAAAATTGCATTTCCAAATTCAGAAATGCTTCTTGAAATTGGAAATCACGAATAATTTCAAGTACAACAAATTGAAATACATATACGTTTATTGAGTTCGAGCATTCTATTGAATATTGCAAAACATTTTACAAAATAGAAAAATCTATCATTCCTCATTGTCAGATTTAATTTGCAATAAGGAATTTTTATTTCGGCATTTACGAAAAATTTTTCTTTTGGAATTGGGTATTTCTATGGACTGCTAGAGTTTTGCTAGTTGAAAGTGAACCAACCTGTATAAATTTATATTTTAGGAGATTATTTCGGTTCCTGTTTGTTTTGAATATTAAATAATTAAATTTTTCCATTGTTTCCTTATTCGGATAGAGTGTTTTTAATTTTTAATAATACGGTGGAGTGAAATAGAAATTTGATCCATCCCACTGGCGGATCCAGGGGAGTGGCATGAATTTTTTCAGGGGGTCCATGAATTGATAGAAATCTTCTACCAACATTCGAGGAGTTAAAGACTTAAAATGAAATTTTTGTATTGAAAATATTAGGAATCCATTGAAATACTATAAAGGGATTATTAGAAATAAATTTCGCGCATTTAGTGGAGTAGGCCTTCTGGGGATACCACTTTAAATAAAACGCGCCGAGTACTCTACCTACAGGGTGGTGTGGAAACGAGTGCAGTATCTATCGCGGTCATATTTCCTTGGTGGAATTCGTTCAAGTAGCCGAGCACTCTACCTACAGGGTGGTGTGAAAACGAGTGCATTAAATATCGCGTTCATAAATTCCCTTGGTGGAATTCGTTCAACTGAATAATGCTAAAAACAGTATGCGCCAAGAAAGACGAACAAGATTGCGCCAAAAATGCGGAAACATGTAGCGTCAAAAAACAGTAAATTAACGATCGGGTTCATGTATTCCCTTGGTGGAATTCGTTCAAGTAGCCGAGCACTCTACCTACAGGGTGGTGTGAAAACGAGTGCATTAAATATCGCGTTCATAAATTCCCTTGGTGGAATTCGTTCAACTGAATAATGCTAAAAACAGTATGCGCCAAGAAAGCGGAAACAAGATTGCGCCAAAAATGCGGAAACATGTAGCGTCAAAAAACAGTAAATTAACGATCGGGTTCATGTATTCCCTTGGTGGAATTCGTTCAAGTAGCCGAGCACTCTACCTACAGGGTGGTGTGAAAACGAGTGCATTAACTATCGCGTTCATATTCCCTTGGCGGAATTCGTTCAAGAAGCCGAGCACTCTACCTACAGGGTGGTGCGGAAACGAGTGCATTAACTGTCGCGTTCATATATTCCCTTGGTGGAATTCGTTCAAGTAGCCGAGCACTCTACCCACAGGGTGGTGTGAAAACGAGTGCATTAACTATCGCGTTCATATTCCCTTGGCGGAATTCGTTCAAGAAGCCGAGCACTCTACCTACAGGGTGGTGCGGAAACGAGTGCATTAACTGTCGCGTTCATATATTCCCTTGGTGGAATTCGTTCAAGTAGCCGAGCACTCTACCCACAGGGTGGTGTGAAAACGAGTGCATTAACTATCGCGTTCATATTCCCTTGGCGGAATTCGTTCAAGAAGCCGAGCACTCTACCTACAGGGTGGTGCGGAAACGAGTGCATTAACTGTCGCGTTCATATTCCCTTGGCGGAATTCGTTCAAGTAGCCGAGCACTCTACCTACAGGGTGGTGTGAAAACGAGTGCATTAAATATCGCGTTCATAAATTCCCTTGGTGGAATTCGTTCAACTGAATAATGCTAAAAACAGTATGCGCCAAGAAAGCGGAAACAAGATTGCGCCAAAAATGCGGAAACATGTAGCGTCAAAAAACAGTAAATTAACGATCGGGTTCATGTATTCCCTTGGTGGAATTCGTTCAAGTAGCCGAGCACTCTACCTACAGGGTGGTGCGGAAACGAGTGCATTAACTGTCGCGTTCATATATTCCCTTGGTGGAATTCGTTCAAGTAGCCGAGCACTCTACCCACAGGGTGGTGTGAAAACGAGTGCATTAACTATCGCGTTCATATTCCCTTGGCGGAATTCGTTCAAGAAGCCGAGCACTCTACCTACAGGGTGGTGCGGAAACGAGTGCATTAACTGTCGCGTTCATATATTCCCTTGGTGGAATTCGTTCAAGTAGCCGAGCACTCTACCCACAGGGTGGTGTGAAAACGAGTGCATTAACTATCGCGTTCATATTCCCTTGGCGGAATTCGTTCAAGAAGCCGAGCACTCTACCTACAGGGTGGTGCGGAAACGAGTGCATTAACTGTCGCGTTCATATATTCCCTTGGTGGAATTCGTTCAAGTAGCCGAGCACTCTACCCACAGGGTGGTGTGAAAACGAGTGCATTAAATATCGCGTTCATATTCCCTTGGTGGAATTCGTTCAACTGGATAATGCTAAAAAAAGTATGCGCCCAGAAAGCGGAAACAAGAATGCGCCAAAAATGCGGAAACAAGATTGCGCCAAAAATGCGGAAACATGTAGCGCCAAAAAACAGTAAATTAACGACCGCGTTCATATTCCCTTGGTGGAATTCGTTCAACTGGATAATGCGGAAAAAAGTATGCGCCCAAATGGCGAACATAAGATTGCGCCAATAAAAATTCTTTTCGTCGGAGATCGCCAAATCGAAAAATTACAAGGAAACGTGATATTTCTTTCTGGATCTCCGATTTTCTTTCAGCCACAAGGGGCTTTAATGGCATGGTTCCCCTAACCCCACATATGCTGTACGTATCTGTTTGACTGTGAGAAGAATCGTAGGCTAGACTTAAATTGAAACTTTTCCTTTCCGCGATACTCTAATATCTTGTTAATTTGTTGATTAACAGATTATTAGAAATAAATTTGGCGCATTTCGACATAAAGTGGAGTAGGCCTTCTGGGGACACCACTTAAAAACAAAACGCGCCGAGTACTCTACCTACAGGGTGGTGCGGAAACGAGTGCATTAACTATCGCGTTCATATTCCCTTGGCGGAATTCGTTCAAGAAGCCGAGCACTCTACCTACAGGGTGGTGTGGAAACGAGTGCATTAACTATCGCGTTCACGCGTTCATGTATTCCCTTGGTGGAATTCGTTCAAGTAGCCGAGCACTCTACCTACAGGGTGGTGCGGAAACGAGTGCATTAACTGTCGCGTTCATATATTCCCTTGGTGGAATCGTTCAAGTAGCCGAGCACTCTACCTACAGGGTGGTGTGGAAACGAGTGCATTAACTATCGCGTTCATGTATTCCCTTGGTGGAATTCGTTTCAAGTAGCCGAGCACTCTACCTACAGGGTGGTGCGGAAACGAGTGCATTAACTGTCGCGTTCATATATTCCCTTGGTGGAATCGTTCAAGTAGCCGAGCACTTTACCTACAGGGTGGTGCGGAAACGAGTGCATTAACTGTCGCGTTCATATATTCCCTTGGTGGAATCGTTCAAGTAGCCAAGCACTCTACCTACAGGGTGGTGTGAAAACGAGTGCATTAAATATCGCGTTCATAAATTCCCTTGGTGGAATTCGTTCAAGAAGCCGAGCAATCTACCTACAGAGGGTGGTGTGAAAACGAGTGCATTAACTATTGCGTTCATATTCCCTTAGCGGAACCCGTTCAACTGGATAATGCAATCAGTTTGCGCCCATAAATGCGGAAAGAGAATGCCTCATAAACTGAGGAACTAGTATGCGCCAAGAAATAGCGTAAGCGGTAACGGTTTTTGGTGGTGGTCAATTTCAGGTATAGGTATTGACAATAATGACGGAGAGGTTCTGACGGAGGAGGAATGTCTCAGAAAAAACATTCGCCAATAAATGCGAAAACAAGTATGCAGCAATAAATGCGGAAAAAGTTTTTGCCAAAAAATAGTTAGTGGTTTCTTTTTTTCAGATTTTTTTCAGGTGGAAGAGAAGGTAGGTCCCAGAGAACCCTTGGCCTTTCCGGGCCGAGTTGGGATTTCATGGTTGCCATTCTCAACTCCAGCCATCGATGGACCAAGGGCGGAAAATCAACAGTTTGAAGGATTAATGTGAGTGACTTTTAGGGTTTTTGGTGGTGGTTAATTTCATGTATATTGTTAGTAATATCACAAAGGTTCTGACGAAGGAGAAAAATGTCTCCGAGAACACATGCGCCAATACATGCGAAAACAAGTATGCGGCAATAAATGCGGAAATAATATGCGCCAAAAAATATTTAGCGGTAGAGTTTTCCTTTTTTCAGATTTTCCAGGTGAAAGAGAAGGTAGGTCCCAGAGAACCCTTGGCCTTTCCGGGCTGAGTTGGGATGTCATGGATGCCATTCCCAACTTCAGCCATTGATGGACCAAGAGAGGAAAATCAACAGTTGAAGCGTCAGTGTGAGTGACTTTTAGGGTTTTTGGTGGTGGTTCATTTCAGGTATATTGAAATTAATGTCAGAAAAATTCTGGCGAAGGAGAAATGTCTTGGAGAAGACATGCGCCAATGAATGCGAAAACAAGTATGCGGCAATAAATGCGGAAAAGTATGCGCCAAAAAATAATAAGCGGTAGCCCTTCTTTCTTTCAGCTTTTTTTAGGTGGAAGAGAATGAATGATTAAAAGTTATTAGGACCACATATGCCAAAAATGCGGAACCCATATGCACCAAAAGTGGAGTAGGCCTACTGGGGATACCACTCAAAAACAAAATGCGCCGAGCACTCTACCTACAGGTGGTGTGAAAACGAGTGCATTGACTATCGCGTTCATATTCCCTAGCTAGGCGGACTTGTTCAACTAACACGATCCGCCCATAACTATCGCCATCGCCAAGTTGGGACAGTACGAGCCCAATTGAACGTAGCGAACAATTATCATCAATAAGTTTCTTTCATGTCAAAGTCCAAAGCGGCATTCATTGAATTAAATATGCGGAACCATATGCGCCAATAAGTGTGGAACTCTATTCAGACATTAAGTGGGGATATTTAAATAAAATCATAAGTGTAAAGAATAAAATTTATTATACATAAAGCATTTGTTAAACAGGAACAGAAAATGACCGCATTTCTTTCAAAATATTTCAAGATTTATTATACTCAAAGGGGATATTAAAGCGTAGATATAAAATATTAATTCCAAAGATTATATCTCTGCAGTAAGATGTGTAAAAAAATAGATGATAAATATATAAAAAATCAATGCCCTAAAATATTAATTTCCATAAAAATGCTTTGAATGTGTCATGACTATCTTTAAAAGTACATATGAGCAATGAACATATATCACATACACAAATCAAAAGTTCAATAATAGTGTTGAAGAATACAATCTTTGGATCAACAGAGAAAGCAATGAAATAAAAAATATATATTCTTTGAAACACAAGATAAATAATTTTCGGGAATAAACGATTTTAAATAAACTTTAATAATAAAAACATTCGAAATGTAGTTTCCAACAATTGTCTACTTCAAAGAATTATATCTAAAATTTGTAGTCTTCCAGTTTCTTATAAGTTGCCTTATTTTAGTACGAAATATACAAAGCCCTTTCTGAAACAGTAATAATTAAATTCCCACTCAGAACTTTGCAGTTAGCATTCACAGCAGCAACTTTGTGCATATTGCTCTTACAGATAATTGTCATAAATTTCAGCATCATAAACCACGAAAAATCGCACGAAATTGAACACAAGATTCAAGATATTTCAGGGGAGCAGACTGGATTTGAAGCGATCCATACTTAATGTCGAAACAACTGAGAGATGAACTGAAAACGGTAGCAGACAGCTATGGTGAACCTAATTCGTACTTGTAAAATTCAAAATTCACTTGGGTAATGTTATCTTTCGATATTAAATTTTTTGTAGCAGATTTTGGTTCTCGTTATTGGTTTCGGTAAAATCCTCTTTATGGCACAACGGATATCTATTATAGATATGTTCATAAATTTTCTCTCATAGGGAAGCTGGAACCCATCTTGACACCAAGATTATACCTTTTTCTGGAACACCACCTATTTTCGTAAGCAGAGCAAGAGCCCGCGACTTTGAAGTTTGGTATTTTTGGCCGGTAGAAAAGTGGGAAAAATGCGTCCCCATATTCGGTGAATTTTTATCTGGAATAATATTAGAATTCATTGACAAACACGTTGCGTCCATTGTGGCCTTTTGTTGTGCATTTTTCATATAATACAGAATTATGTACGACAAGAAATAAATTTTCAAAGAATTATTCAGTAAAATTCTCATGTAGAAAGTAGAGAAAACGAAAATCTAACAGATTTATCAATAGGGGTTTTTGTGAACTTTTTTGTTTAATTTAATTTTGCTTTAATCTCGATATTTCGTAAAAATGTTATTGCTATCTATAGAAGGGGAACAATTATTCTGATAGTAAGAAATCCATTGAATAAATAGTTTTTTTATTTTTTTGCATGAAAGATTTTCAACATGTTTTATTGAATTCAAAGGAATAATTTATTATTCTCATAATTTTCATGGTTCTGTTTTATTCTTAAATTTTTTCATTCTACAGGCTGTCCCAGAAGTCGCGCACCCCATTGAGGAGATCGAAAGTGAAAAATATTCTAAGCCCAAAAATCCATGTTTGAAATTTTTTGATAACATAGTTAATTTGTAATGAAAGTGACCAATCAGGAGCGCCCTACCGAAGAATAAGTAGGCAGTGGGGACGCGAGAGTGAGACGCCAGTCTCGGTTTACTGCGTGAAAAGCCGGCAGCAGCTCTGGCGTCTCACTCTCTCGTCCCCACTACCTACTTATTCTTCTGTAGGGGGCTCCTGATTGGTCACTTTCATTAATTAACCACGTTATCAAAAAATTTCAAACATGGATTTTTGGGCTTAGAATATTTTTCACTTTCGATCCCTTCAATGGGGTGCGCGACTTCTGGGACACCCTGTATATTGTAGTTTCATAGCTGTGAATTGTTCAAATAATCCATCGATTTCTATACGGTAGTGAATGCTACAGCGGATAATAATTTGAAATTACACTTACTGCTAGAGTTTTTAGAGATTCACTGGCATAATTCGTATGTAAGGCATGTATGTAACTCTTTCACGGATTGCAACTTCAAATTTAGAGTATTCCGGGTGTTCTAGACGTTGTCCAATAGGAATTTCCCCTAACGTTTCGTCTGCAACTCCGGTAGGTATCTTCAAAGGTTTCTCGGTCGGAGGTCGTAACTCAGTTCGGAGCAGTCATTCGATGGGTTACAACCTCCAACCGAAATGCCTCCGAAGATACCTACAGTAGTTGCAGGCGAAACGTTGGGTGAATTTCCTATTGGACCACGGATAGAAAACCCGGAATAATCTAAATTTGAAGGTATGTAATTATTATTTCAAATTGTAGATTAATCTGCAGCTTTTCATAATTGTACTAATTTAGTTCAATCATTACAGAAACTAATGAAGAAGATGATATCGGCAACGGCCAATCCGTAGATTCGAGTAGCATTGACGAAAGAAAATTGAAATCAATAAAATATTCACCTGTTTGAAAGCATATTACATACTTTGTGTAGATTGGCTGTGAACATAATAAAACTATTTTTTCATTGGATTTTTCACTATCAAAATAAACCCCACCTGAACAAAATAATTTTTTTATTAAATATCAAGAATTAAATGAAAAAAAAAGTAAATAAAAATCTAAATTATTGATGAAACGATTAATATCCGTTTTATCTATCGACATGAGAATGAGTGAATAATTTTTCGAAAAAATTATTTGTCTACATAATTTTAGATCATGAAATTTCCCGGCAAATCGAAAAAACGTAGTTCATCACGTAATACCCTTGAGTATCTATCTAAATTAGATGAATACCCAACGATAATACAGAGTAAATGAAAAATGCACATCTGAAAATTTCAATAGACCAAACTCACCATTTCAAGCGCATGCGCATCTCACGCACGCATCCACAATAGGCAGGCTGTCAACTTCGAAACTGTCAGACTACTGAGGAAACAACTTTGATAGTTTCCCAAGTAACAAAAAAAATGCAGCCCTTATACTTCTTCGTAAGTTTAATTGAAATTTATTGAATTTCAAGGGTCAATTTGAAATGTTTTAAGTGTTTGACAATGTACAGCGTGAATTCTTTTGAGATTCCGAATTAAATATTTGAAAATTGAGCAGTTCTAGAGAAACTTGAAACGAAAAAAAATTGGCTGCCTTCTTATCGAAAATTTTGTGAAAAAAGCACAAGTGGTGTTTAAAAAAGTCGGAATCGATGTCGAGATGGGTTCGAAGCCCCCCTCGTCTGATTTAGCATCAATCGTCGCTAAGAGTCGTCTCGAAGTCTGAAATCTCTGCAATTATCTGCGAGAAAAGCCTTTCAGCGTTCTTTAATCACGGATTATCACTAGACGAAAATATATAAAATACAAATTTACAAATCAGTACTATCACCATCTGCTTTCTTAACCTGAACCGGAGGAGGTGGCGGAGGCTCGGTAGGCTTGCTCAAACCACGAGAGGAAGGCGTTAGAGAAGGAAGCATCGACTCCCCCTTCAAATCGATAAGGTTGCCGTCGGACCGCGTCCTGCTGTGACTAGATTTTCTCCCGTTCGACATCTCGTTCAGTTTCTCGTTCGACTTGACCGACTTCAACTTGTCGTTGCACCTGCCGCCTGATTTGTCCGTCAGGGACTTGGACAGGCATTTCGGAGGAAGACCGGGTTTATCCGGGAGGCTGCTAGGTCGCTCTACGAACAACGAGCTCCGTTGGGCGACGATGGACTGGGGGGGCTTTTGCTTCGGGGGCTCCGATTCCGAATCGGAGCACACGCAATCGTAGATAGGTTCTTTTTCCGCGGCGAACGAAGTCTTTAACTGTCTTTCGTTATTCAAGAACTTCTCGGATATGGTCAAATTGACGGAATTCCTGTCCGAAACGCCGCTCGGAGGTTTCTCCGAATTGACCTCCGGCACTTTGGTCCTCGGCAAAGGCGTCCTGGTCTCTTTGTCCGCCGGTTGGTGCCCCAAAAACCTCTCTTTTTCCGCTATCTGACTATCGTGTCCCAACTGGTACTTCTCGCCCCGACTGTGAATGTTCACGAAACTCGGTTGCTGCTTGTTCGCCACCGAGAACAGCGAACACTGGGTCTTTTGCAGCACCGGATCCGCCGCGAGTTCGAAGGAGGAACGTTTCTGTTGGAGAGAAGCCGGTCTAGCCGGAATCTCCGGTTTTACCACTTCCGGACGCCGAAGTTGCACGTCGTCGTCGTTCCGATTCGCCGCGCGAACCGAGGAAGTTCGCACCACGTTCGCGTTTCGCTCCGTATCCACGAAATTTCGAGGCGCCGCTACGGGTTTATCACTCGGGCTGTTCACCGTATGCGTGATGGTGGTCCTGTACCGTTTATCTTCCACTTGCGGCGTTTGAACGGACGCGGAAACCGTCTTATCTACGTTGTTGACTAGCATCGATTCCTTAGCTTCCGTCTTACTCTTCTTGTCGTCCTGATGGAAACTGGCCCTTCTCGGTAGATTCGATCCGCCCTCCGTGTTGGTACCAACGGACGTCTTCGACTTCGCCTCTTTCGGCTTCCGGGACAGGGTGGCGCTGCCGGACGGGTACGAGGACGACAGGGACGCGCGGTCCGTCGGAAGGTCGTTATCGGTCTTTGAAGCGGGGCCGGGGGGGATGGGCGCGGCTTTCTTTTTCCTGGTGCTGGGCCGGGGACTGTCCGTGATCAAGATGCTCTCCGAACTGGTGTTCAGGTCGTTGTGATGGTCGCCGTCCGATCTGAACGATTTTTCGTCTTCGACGAAGAGGTTCAGGGGCGTCACGAACTGCGACACGTTGTCGGTGAACAACGAGTCCACTTCCTTGATGAACAGTTCGACGAGGATGTTGGTGGTGGCGCAGTTGCCCATGCTGAGGTTGGCGTCGTCGTTCTGGCCCCAGAGCAGATTGGGGGACATCACGATGGCGATATTCGAGGAGCTCATCTTGTTCACGGTGTTCTGGGACAGTTTGGCGAGGAACTGGATGAGGTAGGACAGGTTCTCCATGTTCTCCGTCGGTAACTTGTTCAGGACTTTCTTAACGTAATCTACCCTTTGGTTCTCCGGCTGGTTGGTGACCAGCATCCACTCATTGTACAGGTTATAGGTTAAAAGCGGTTCTGGTAATTCTCTAAGGTATAACTTTAAAACGCTGGCGATCACGTGGACGTCCCGATACTCCGGGATGATCCCGCAGAAGCATCCGGAATCTATGGAAGCTTTGAACCTCTTCACCTTCGTCATGCTTCCGGTCAGTCTGAAGAGGCCTTCTTCGTACATCCCCAGCTCGGTCAGCGACGTCACGCAGATCTCAAGGGGATAAGCGATGCGTTTTCCCGTCACCGACAGGTGTTCCTTCAGAGGTATTCCGAAGACTCTCTTCACACAGCTGTGACCTTGAATAAAGACAGATCAGGATTTGTCTCTCGACGATCGTCGAATTCTTACCGATTTTTTTCTCTAACACTGGTATGATACTCTGCAAGTTATTTAAGGCACTCTCGTGGTATCCTCTCTGAAGCTTGAGAAGCTGTAAAATGTACGACGCGAATTCGTTCTCTTTGGCAAGGAGGTTGAACATCTCGATGGCGAGGGCGTCTCGACATTGTTCTACTTTCACATCCGCTTCCTCCAATTCATCCCTCAGCGCTTCTTTTTTGGTAGCCTGAGGATGACGAACGTTGAAAATGTTCATTTTTACGAAACACAAATTTCAATAACAAGAAATAAGAATACAATATTCAGTTCATGAATTAGCCTTCAACTTGAGTAGAATCTTTCTACACTTTTTCTAATTTTTTTTTTCATTCCGTGAACTCTTGTGGTAAGCTCTACAAAATCTCAATGTAAAAGAAAGAAAGAGGGTTAACACCTTGTGAACATTGAGGGCGCCGATTGTCCATTCAAAAAGTGCCTTCCATTTTTTCAAGTTCACGCCCCCAATTCTCCACCTGAAAGCATGATTTTTTTTAATTCTCCTGAAATTTCAGACAGTTCTCTGCTATTTCACACTTTCTGGAAGTCTTTTCAGTATTCCCATCATTTTTTGCATCAATTAAGCGCCTATCCAAATAGAATTTGTTTTAAAATATAGAAAATTGATTTGTCGACAGCACTCCAATAAATTTTCTGAAAAAAATTGATGGACAACCGCCGAAAAGCGATTATGAAGTCAATTTTCATAAACTCTCAAATTCAACCCGATTTTTTCATGCGAAAAAATAATTTTTTCAAAGAGAAGAAATTGGAGTGCCACTGAGAAATCCTTTAACTCCAATTCAAAGAAAAAAATCAAGCTTTTTGATGTAAACTTGGAAAAATGAAAGGCACTTTTTGAATGGAGAATCGGTGCCGTAGCCGTCGGCCTGAGTATATAGGCCCCTTAACAAATTCACAAAAAACCAATCAGCAGCAATAATTTCCATAAAAAGCTTGCAATATGACTGCATTTTGCGGTGAAAATAGCGTCTTTTCAAGTATCATGAAGTCGTAGAATATCAAATCTCGAAAACTCGGTTTTTCCAACTTGAAACCCAATTTTTTTCTCAATTAATCGAACTGAGCATCGGAAATAGTGGTTCATCTAACATTTCAGTGCCTTCGATAATTAGTTCTTGAGTTCATGAAGACACATAGAATTTTCGTCCAGTGTGTTGGTGCAATTGACACGACGCCGCTGGAAAATAATAAAGAACCACAGAGAACGTCAATCCGATATATTCTTTCTGTGACCTTCCTCCTGGTTAATGTCAATTCATAGAATTATAAATATATGTTTGTCAATTCATGACGAATTTATCACATGAAAAATATTGTATGAATTCCTACTACAAATTAAATTAGACACGATAACTTCAGAAAGAGAAAATCTAGACTAAAGTTTTGAAATTTCAAGAGAAATTGGCCAAATGTGGCAATCCAATGATATGTCAAATATCGTTTTGAGGTTAGTGCTGGTGGTCAAATAATGGAATGGAGATATTTTTGAGGAATTCTGGTCCATTCTACATTCATGGAATATCAAAATAGTGAAAATCATCAAATGAGTATGATTTTGTTCAAAAAAATGCCGTGAACGTTTAATTGATGTTTATACACAGCGAAATTGGATATTAGTGATATATTTTATTATGAAAGTTCCAGAATATGAAAAACAAGCGTCATCACATAGAGTGACGCTTCTGTGTAGTTAGGTATTCTGTGGTAAGACCTACTGCACTTTTAACTATTCACTTGACATGCGATTCTGTGGAAGAAAAACTAACCTCCTTTGTCCAAATGTCAAAACCTATATAAGTACTCTATGATTGCTCGATTGGTGGTAACACATAATTCTATGGGTGGTAAGAAAAAGGAAGGCTTTTTTTTCTTTTCTGTAGGATTTTTTTGGGAATATTTTGTTATACAACCTTGCCCTAACAATAATAAACAAAACAAAAAAAGAATTGTCCAATTTGGTGCGATCGTTTGAACAATATGGCATTTCGAAGTTTTGAACCAACCATAAATCGCCTTTTATTAATATAGATTAATGCAGAGCGTAAAACTTGAAAATTACAAATGAACTTACCTGATATCGACTATTGGTCGAATCCTTATCCAAAGAATACTTAGATAAGTTCCTTTTATACTTTAAAATACTCGGAAAATCCGTATCGATCAATTTTTGAATCGGTATACTGATGAGATCTTCAACTTTAATTTCATGTTCGGCATACTCTTTTGCTAACTGTTGTTCTATACCGCCTGCTTCCCTTACTATATCTTGAAACAACTTGCATTCAGCGTAACCGTCAAATATTTCACTTTCCTTTTTCTTGTAACACTGTTCTAGTAAGATAGAACCCAGCTGGTATTCCAAGCATTTTTTCTAAAACATCAATTTAATGATACAACCGTTTAATCTTCTAAAATGATAACTTACTGCTCTTTTGTCCACGTCAATATTGGGTCCACTAGGAGGTAACTTTTTGTTTATTGCCATTAATGCACTTCGTAAATATTCAACTTTGTGATCAGCCACCTGTAGTTCTTCATCGCTTAAGGTTTTGGATTTCTCAGCTCTGAAAGAAATCAAAAAATGCTTCATCGAAACAAGCAACATTTAAATTCTATTGAATCTCAGAGGAAATGGTACATTACTCATTCCACACAATAGTGATTCAAATTGACTGAATTCTAGATTAATACCTGTGAATAGTTCTATACTTATCACAAAAGAATTTCAATTCTCCTTGTGATACAAAAGAAGTGATATAATTATTGTAGATTTCAATTATGTAGAAAAGGCATAAAAAGTACACCTAAACAATAAATATCATTTATATTAAAATTGCTATTTGACAAACAAGCCAAGACTAGATGTGAAATGTAATTTTGTAATGAATCTATTCAATGCAGAGGTCTTTATTCAATAAAATGACACTTGAATAATAAAAACCAATTGCCATAATAATGATTATGGTTGAACTCTATCTGGCAATAACAGCGAAATTCCATCAATTCCAACGAATTATCCATATAATATTGATTCCAATTCAATAATTCGCATTCACTGAGATTAGATAAAATTTAATTTCATTTGAATAGATAAAATGTATGATTAATCTAAGAAAATATACCCACTTAAGAAATGTTTGATCAGCAAGCTGTTTCACACGAAAAAATTGCTTCTTCATAGTGTATTCAAATTTGTGGTCCTACACTAAATGGGATGTATTAATTCAAGTTTTTTCAATAGCATTTGTTGTACTTTCGATATTCCGAGTATTCCCAAATGATGATATCACTTCTTGGGAGAAGACCACTTTCCATTTCAGATCAATTGTCGCAATTCCCCCTTGATCTTCAAAATACCTCAAGCATCCTAGGATAAGTTATAGTTTTACAAATAGTAGGAGGTATAAAAAATTTCTTTTTGGGTCTTCCCTTTATCACAAAATTACAAAAACTAGAGCTCGACCCACTGAAAGAACTAAAATCAAAAGTCAGAAAGTGACAGTAATAATCAAATCTGACGTATGACAGGGACAGGTTTAATGTCATGCATGGAAACGTGCAGTGGCGTAACCTAGGACATCATTTAGGGTTAAATACGATATCTTTAGGATGGGTTATGCAAGTCCTAATGAAACTCTCGTATAGTTTATGCTCTCTGATGTGATTTCTCATTTCTGAATAAAATATAGGTACATATTCAATTGGTTGTTTTTTTGTGACCACTACCAATTTTAATAGCGTTCTACTTGAACGAGTACTTATATCATTTCGTTTTGATGTCTGTATTTTTCGGATTATGTATACAGTTCTTTGGTTCCCAAGGGATTTTCAATATTTCGCTTGAATTCTAATCATTGGAATATATGAACACGCGCCCAAAAATTCTTGCTTTCAAGTCAGTACTTTTTTCGATTTTTCTGTCGATCATGAATTACAATATTTCTATGTCTTTCCAAAACTTGAAATATAGATGCATAGAATGTGTATCATTTTTGAAATAAAACTACTTGCTTGTCAGATTTCTTTTGAATACCATTCAAAAGATCAGTCATAAATCATAAAAATAACGAATGGAGTTTTGTGAGTTTTATAGGATCGATGTGGAAACCTTGAAATGGTTGATTTAGGAACTTGCCATGTGTTGATAATGAGTATAGGTTTCTTCTTCTTAACCAGTGCTTTTCAAATAATCGTTTTCATTATGGTAAGAATTCCAGTTGAAATGAAAATGTATGGGTCATAATTTGTTCCGCTTTTTTTCAGGTTCTCATAGAAGGATTAAGATTCAAGGAAAATTATTTCACCGGACTAGGATCGTTGTGTTTGATAGTTATCTATGTGGTTGCTGGATTATCAGTCCTTTTCGTACCTTTCTTAATTTCAGTTACAGGACCAAAAATTACTATGTTAGTTGGATGCGCTACTCATATGTTAGTATCTCAGTATCGGCCAATATTTTTTTTATTCTCAGAGTTTTTGGATCGGAATAACTTAATTTTCAGATTGTTCGTGACATGCCTGTTACATCCACACCCTATATCTATGTGTTGCGCGAGTATTTTAGTTGGATTTGGCTCAGCATTACTTTGGGTCAGTCAAGGGAACTACATTGTTCGAAATTCCACAGAGAAGAGTGCCCCAACGAATTGTGCTTTATTTTGGATATTATTTCAAACGAGGTAGCTATTTGAACTTATAGTTTCGACCAAAGTTTATTCTCACTTTCGATATAGACGTGAAGTGAATTCTTTGGTCTGTTGAAAAGGAAAAACCTCTCACTAAATATTTGGAAATACTGTGATAAACCCTGTGAAAGTCAAAGGATGCAGTTTATTCCATTTGAGTTGTCGACTAAATTGCATTTTTATTTCATATGATTCCTACTGAGCTTTTCTTATTTTGCAGTTTTGTAATCAGCAGCATCTTTATATATTTTCGTTTTCTGGATATAACTGTTATTCACAATAGTTTTCGAATGTCTACCATTTATCTACTGTTGGGACTCAGCTGTTCAAGTTTCCTTTTTTATTTGCTGTTGCCAAGTTGCACGAGAGAAGATTATTTATCTGAAAATAGGCCAACTGTGCAGCAAATTGCCCTCGGCATTGGAAATCTTTTCCAGGCTGGGCACATATTGGTACTTGGTGTCCCTTTTTTCCTTTTAGGTAAGATTTTTCATGCAATCAGCGAAGCATTCATTTTGATAATATATTTAAGGTGCAAATGTTATATTCCTGACTGTCGGATACGGTCTTGCGATTGGGCATTCTTTGCACTTGGAACGACCAAAACAATTGGCGCCCTTGTCTGCCGTCTTCATAGGCCTAGGAGAAGTTGTTGGTGAGTTTTTCGGATCAAAAGGGATTCAACATTGAACTTCGAATATTGACTCTTTAGAAGATTCATTAGAGTGGTTTTTGATACAGGTGGAGCGATCTTTTTGATTGTCGGCGCGTGCGGTGGCAGATCCACAAGAAACGCTCTGGTTATCTTCGGTTGCGTGCTGCTAGTTTTGGCTCTGATTTTGATCCTGTTGAATCTACCGAATGAGGCGCCGTTTGGCGACACTGACGATTTATCCCTTATCGAATCTTCTGCTATATTGGTGATTGGGTCGTCATTTTTGTTGGGACTTGGAGACGCCTGTTTTAACACCCAAATACTGACTACCCTGGCCGTCAAATATCCGCAGAACAGCGCTAGCGTTTTTGCAGTGTTCAAATTTTTTAAAGTAAGTAGAGAAGAGTCAAAGGGAGACTTAGCAATGCGTTTATTTGAAATCGAACACTTTGCAGGTCTTTGGAATATTGGTGGCAATTATTTACTCAGCATTCCTCATCCTTTACGGAGTTATAGTGATACTTATGGCGCTGTCGATATTTACCACAATATGCCTTATTATATCAGAGACTATGGCAGTGGGTCATGAGTCGTTATTCGAATCCAAACAAACGAGGAAAACAGTTTCTGGAGACTTGGAATCTAGTTCTAAAAAGTCGTTGTTTTCAACCACTGCAGTTTCTCCTCCAGTTGGTTCACTCAGAGCCAAAATGTCGGCCACAACTCAAGAGAACATCAAAGCGAACTCGGAGGACCAAAGCACCGAAACAGATTTCATCGCTCCTCACAGAACTCACAGAGGGTTCTTGAGGAGGTTACTGGTCGGTTCTGAAGACTTCGAAGATGACCAAGAGCCATCTTCACGCCCGTCAACGCCTCCTGAGGATCCTCGATCACCTTCACTTCCTTCCATAAATCTTCCACCTTCTCAATCTGCTCTTCCTCAGACTCCTCGAGTTTCAAAAAAGCCACGTCATCATACTTCCCCCATAAAACCGGCCCGATCAAAGGCGGAGGTTGATGTTGGTGCTTCTGAACCTACAGAAGAACCGAAGTCTTTACAGCCTCCGGAGGAGATAAAACGGCAGAAACCAAGAAAGAGCATGATTAAAAGGCTGACGTCCGAGCCGGAGCTGGTACCACCGGAAATTGAAGATGGTGAGTTGAAGTTGTAGCTTAAAGAACTTCCACTGTGTCTTCACTCGTTTGTATTTGGAAATGGTCTCAAGAGAAAAACTTGAAACATGATAAACACCAAAATTTCAGAGAAATCTTCAAACGTGATGGAAGATCCAAAACCTAAAAAATATAGGAAGAGATCGAAATTGAGAACTGAAGCTTTAGATGAACAGAATTCAGATACTGTTTCTATGAAACTGGATGGGTCAGCTGAAAATACAGGAAGGGAAAAACCACCTCGTAAAGGCGCTTTGAAGAAGAAAATGGAAAGAAAAGCCACAACTTTCACTGCAAAAACTGAAGTTCGTAAACCTGATTGAGATATATTTACTTAGAAAATGTATGTTCTGTATATTTCTTGATTATTTTCGAAATACTTCGAGAAAAAAAAATATTGAGAATTTTATTTTATGTACCTACCTATTAGGTAAAGCTGAGGTAATTAGAGTGATTAGTTCAATAAAAGCCATTTTTACTTTGATATGTTGTGTCATTGAATTAAACTAGTTGTCCAGAATTAAAAATATGGTGAAAATTATTCAGGAGTAGAGATAATTTTCCGATGAGTTTCGGCTGAAATTGTTGTAAATTGTCATGTTTTATTTCATCGTCGATTTTTGAGTTTCCCAATTTTCGTGTATTCGATTTTTTTAGCAACGTGTTCCTTAAGGTGGGCGTTCAATGTAGTGTGTTTTTATTTCAAGTTGCATTTGACACTGAAATTTTGTGGGTAAACTCAGAAAGAATTGGAGTTCTTAATGAGATAATTGAGATTAATTGCATTTCAACAGTTCATTTTTTTTTCTTTCAAAAATAGAAGAAAATAAGCCAACTCATGCTTCTGTGTTATTTCAAACGAAAGACCCATGAAAATAGTTCAACTTCCGATTAAAAGTGAATCTACAGATAATTTCATTCAGAAAAACAACTTGAAATACGGCAGAGAATGGCCAAATTCAAATATATGGCGGTAAAAAGTTCCTGCTTTACCCACATATTCACTAATTTCATAGTTCAGCGGATAGAGAGCACCATTGTACATGTCATTCATAAGACATATTCATAAATCAAAGGATTCATAGTGATGATGTTAGTTCTATGGAGATCAGGGCCGATCCTAGCAGGTGTGCAGCGCGTGCCCCGCACGCGGGCGGCCAAATTCAAGGGGCGGCCGTGCGGCCGCCTTCTTTATATGTCAGTTTTTGAAAATTATGATATTCAACAAAAACAAGGAAAAGTACGCTGATACTTCTTCTTGTATAAATTATGAGGACATATTATACAGGGTGCATGTCTGAAACAGGGCTTCAAAGTGAGCCTCAATAAAACTATGAAATCTCATTTTTTTCAAATGGGAACCATAGAATTTTGTAATTCCGATCGATTGCTCGTCATAAACTAGTTAGAGTGTCCAAACATTTCATGTATTTAAAATCAGTAGTTTTGCCGTTATTGAATAAAATTCGAATTTAACGAGTAAAGCCAGGTTTCTTTGTCTAAACATCAGGTTTATCAAGGTAACTTTCAAGTAGGCTATGTCAATAGTAAGAATATGCCAGTTTTAAACTTAATTTTTTTATTTAGTTATTTAGTATTATTCATTATCTGCTCTGTTTATTTGTCGCATTCGCCGCAAATAATAAAGAACAGACTTTTGATATACATCATTCGTGTGTACCTTTTTATTATTGCATGTTCAGCATAGTGCTTGATCAATAAAAATAAGTAAAAATGACATAGCCTACTTTGAAATAGACGAGCATACCACTGAATTTGACTGAGCTTTAGTCGTGAAATTCTGTCAAATCCAGTGGTATGCTCGTCTATTCAAAGTTAGGCTATCTTAGGAATTGTCATTTTTACTTTTTATCGATCAAGGACTATGCAGAACATGCAATAATAAAAAGGTACACTAGAATGATATATCAAGTCTGTTCTTCATTTGCGGCGTATGATAACTAAATAAAAAAATTTTAGTTTGAAACTGACATATTCTAACTATTGACATATCCTACTTGAAAATTATCTTAATAAACCTGATGTTTAGTCGAAGAAACCTGGCTTTACTCGTTAAATTCGAATTTTATTCAATAACGGCAAAACTACTGATTTTAAATACATGAAATGTTTGGCACACCCCAACTACTCTTTCACGAGCAATCGATCGGAATTACAAAATTATATGGTTCCCATTTGAAAAAATGAGATTTCATAGTTTGAGGCTCACTTTGAAGCCCTGTTTCAGACACCCTGTATAATATTTCCTCATTATTTATACAAGAAATATCAGCGTTCTTCCTCTTGTTCCACTGTGACAAAAAAAATTTTTTGCAATGAGGGATTTTGGAGATATTAGATAACTCTATCGTGACACTCTTTCAGGCTATAACTCAACAATCGCTCTAAAACAAAAATACAGAATTTTGAATTCGTATCAAAATTCCACCCTCGAATATTTCTAATGAAACACTTAAAAATCACCCTGTATATACAGATGTCCCAAATGAGATTGACTGATTTTAAACATAAATGCCCAGCTTATTAATTGCTCCAAAGAAATGGGGTTTTCATAAGTTTCATTAGTGTATCAAAGAGATTTCTTAAGGCTTGGCTGGCATTTTCATCTCATCAACACAGGGTGATTTACTAATGTTGGTCGAATTGAAAGGGGAAAATATGTATTATTTTAAATGGAACACCCTATAATTTTTGATCTCATTCGAAAGAGCAATCATTCTCCTTTCTAAAAATGTATAACTTTCTATCTTTTGTCTCATTTACAACAAAGATATTCGATGTTTCATGAAGAAGTTCATTTCTATTTAGTAGTTTTAAATGAACGTAATTTGATGCCTAAAATCAGCTCATGCTGTGACCGTTTGACTCATAACAACAAAATCAGCAATTTTGCCAATAGTTATTTCGTAAAGTCATTTAAGTTGATTTTAGGCATAAAAATACGTTCATATAAAACTACTAATTAAAAATGTACTACTGCATAAAACCTCGAATATCTTTGTTGTTAATGAAACAAAAGATAGAAAATTATACATTTTTGGAAAAGAGAATGATTGTTCTTTCGAATGAGATCAAAAATTATAGGCTGTTCCATTTTGAATAATACATATTTTTCCCTTTGAATTTGACCAACATTAGTAAAACACCCTGTGTTGATGAGATGAAATGCCAGCCAAGCCTAAAAAAATCTCTTCGATGAACTAGTGAAAACCTCATCTCTTTGGAGCAATTAATAAGCCGGGCATTTATGTTTAAAATCAGTCAACCTTATTTGGAACACCCAGTATATATAAAAATGTAAAAATAATACATATATTTTTTTGTCTTTGGGGCGGCACATAAGGATTCTGCACGCGGGCGGCAGACACCCTAGGATCGGCCCTGATGGAGATAATCCATAAAATGCACGGTGGCTCCTCTATCGGATTAGTTTTCCTACTCGCTCTGAACGGCGAACTTGAAAAAATCTGTGGATAAAACATAAAGTTTTCTATAAACTATTGATCTCGATGGAATTTTCAAAGTGTAAGAATCAAGTGCCAAAGTCAGAGCTTCATCAAGCCTGGTATGGTATATAAAAAGGGATTTTTGAACGTTTGGTTACTGAGCGTTGCTTTCATGTTAATATTTACAGCGTTCCAATGTCTTGGAATCATTATGGTGAGTACCAAAACCATTTCCTCAAATTTTTAATGCTGAACAGTGAAATATCTCACATAAACTGAATGGTAGTCTCTTTAATTCCAGAAAACCATTCTGGAGGGAGCAAAGAAGGAAAATCCTGAATTCAACGCTGATGGCTATCTTTGCCTAGCCATAATCTATATATCTTTCGCCATTGTCAATTGGTTCGCTCCAAGCATTATATCACTTATTGGGCCAAAATTCACAATGTGTTTGGGAGCTCTAAGTTACATGTAAGTCAGGACGACATCATCAGAAACCTACCTTGGAGGGTTATTCAATTTCCTCAGTATCACAAAAAAAAATGAATTGAACAATTTGAAGCATTTATATTGCGACTATTTTTTCGACTTCTTGTTGAAGGTTTCTTTTGTTATACATATCTTTATAGATTTTGAGTAAGTGTGTATTTTTCAGAGGTTACATTTTCAGTTTCTTGTATCCAGAAGTGCATGTAATCTACGTAATGAGCGCTGTTCTAGGTATTGGTGCTGCATTGATCTGGACTGGTCAAGGAAATTATCTTATTATTAATACTCCGCAAGAAAAAATGGCCAGAAACTGTGGAATATTTTGGGCCATGTTACAATTGAGGTATCTATGTCAAGACTTTTTGAATCACTAGTAAACTTTCGATTTGGACTCCCAAAAAATTCTTTCAGCATGATTATCGGAAACACCCTTATATATTTCCTGTTTTCCGGAATCGAAAGCGTGACGAGTGACACCCGTATATTGGTGATTTTTATACTTTCTGGTATCGCAGTAGTAGGTTCAGTAGTGCTCGTTTTTTTGCCCAAAAGTGTGCGGCAAGACGATATTTCTAGCGATAAGGAAGATAAACCCGGTCCTGTCGAAGTGCTCAGAGGGGCCGGAAGATTGTTCAAGACTAAACATATGCTGTTGCTCTGTATCGCATTCTTGTATGGAGGTACGTAGCAAAGGTTAGTTGTATTTGAATTTTTATTCAATATCCGAAAAAAGGTCTATACTCAACAAGAGAAAATTAAAAAGTGAGGAACTTTTGGGCGCAACAAATTTGACAGCTGTCAAAAAAACTGACAGATGGCAAAAAATTGACACCTGTCAGAAAAATTGACAGGGGCATTCAAAAATGATCGATTCCTGGTACTTTCTAGATTGAAAATACACCAACCTGACTCATGGATATAATTTGCAGGTTTGGAGCTTGCTTTTTTCAGTGGCGTTTACGGGTCGAGTGTCGGATTCACCTTGCAGTTGCATAATTCTAAAGGTTTAATAGGGCTTAGCGGAATCTTAATCGGTTGTGGCGAAGTCCTTGGTGAATAAATAAATCCTGAGAAGTGAAGATCTCGATTTTGAATTTTTATAGGAGGTGCCTTATTCGGTATTTTTGGAGCCTACACTGCAAGAATTGGAAGGGTCGGCATCGTGATTTTCGGATGCGTTTTACACTTGATAACGTTCGCACTGGTTTTCGTCAATTTACCCAACCAATCCCCTTTTGGCGATACCAAAGATTCGGCCATCATTTCTAGTTCTGCTGTTATAGCTGTCGGCTGCGGATTCAGCCTAGGATTAGGAGATGCTTGCTTCAACACTCAGTTCTATACGGCAATAGGCACAAACTATCAAAATAACAGTGCAAGCGCTTTCGCTATTTTCAAGTTTGTACAGGTGAGACTCGTCAATGGTGTAAAAATTAGTCACCAAAATCAAATTTTGTGCTGATCTACTGGCTTCTACCCGCAGATCATTTTCCAAACCTGTATAATTTTCAGAATGTTGGCGCTTTCATTGGCTTTTTATATTCAACGCATTTGATCATGTACGGAAACTTGGGACTTTTGGCAGTATCCGCTCTAATAGGAACTATATGCTTCATAGTTTCGGAAAAAGTAGAAGTGAACGAAGAAGATGTTGTAAAATACAGAATAAAAACGAGAAATGATGCTCAAACTACTTCAACCTGATCGCGTATAAAAATATATCAGATTGTACAAATAAATAGGTTGAAAAATGAAAAAGTTTTATTTGAAAAACATACATAATCCAGGGTCGTATTATGATCAATTCACTTGATCATCTTGAAATTGAGGTTTTCCTTGAAATAATTCATTTTGGGGTGTTCTATCACTTTCTTATACTGACTGATGAAAAACACCCTGTATAGAGAGTATTCTCTAGTTGTTTCCATATCATTAATCGGAATGAAAGTTGAGGGAATCGAATTCAATGGTTACCAACATTTGTCAATGTACGTATTCAAATAACATCATCATATTGTCAAAATAGAAAGCCTTCAATGAATTGCTCGAAAAAGAATTCATATTTACAACTTCAATATGGGTCCGTTAAACCTGAAACCATCAATAGAATGGTCGATAAAGGTACTCCTTATGGTTTTGTGGAACTCCGCCATATTGATTTAAAAAATTTCAGCAAGAAAAATCAGAAGATTGGATCCACACGATGCATTACATCCACTTAATAGATTATGCTCTCAGCAACCCACTTGTTCTGTTAAAAGTATAGATTTTACCAGGAGAAAATGCGGTTATGGCAAGTTAGCTCTCGAACAATTGGTCAGTTCTTTACCCTACCCGTTAGATTGTTCCAATTTTTTCCTGAAAGTCGACTAGAAATATTTCCAAAATTCGATTGTATTTCACGTTGTAGAAAAATGATCTCTCATCCTACGACATAGATGTAATACTGAGAGCAGTATCTACAATTGGCGATATGGCTATAGATCCCGAGAAAGCCATTCAAATTATCAAGGCAAGGATGCCTCAAAGGTAACAAAGAACCTAAGTCTCCCTCACGAATAATCTAAGGAACAATTTGCAGGATGTTGGGTCTTTTTGAGAAAGGCAATACTTTTCTAACGGAGAGAATTTGCGATACGTTCGCTAAGTTGGCCGTTGTACCTAACGGAAAGTTGGCCATAGCGAATGACATTAGCATTTTGCGTAGCATACAAAAAATCTTAGAGGGAGAAACGCACACAGGGACGCTCATGAAAGTGGGCAAATGTTTAGAGAATATTTCGAATTTCTTGACCAGTAAGTTGAAACGATTTTGATACTGGGTATTCTTCGAATAATCCACTGGGAGTTGTGTTCTTCTCGATGTTGTAAATAGTTCAAATAAACTGGTTACATCAGGGACAATTTGAATTTAATTAACCTGACACGAAACAGTACGAATTGTTTGTCTTTCAGCTGCTGATGAACTGGTAGACCAAGGTTTCATTTTGACGATCTTAAACGTAGTGGCCAGGCAAATTGATGAAGTAGCGACACTTCTTATGACCATACTGAAGAATTTGATGTATGGAAACGGTAACTATATCGCGATGGAGTATGGAGCTTTCCCAATAATGGTATAAAAAAATATTGTCCTGGTTTATTGAATCGCTGAATAAATATTAGGTGTCTTTTCGTTTTAGATCGAAATGTTGAGACGGATGGATACTGCAGTTAGTATAAGTGCCCTGAATTGTCTCATGGTGATGACATCAACACATTTAGGAAAACAGTTGGCTATCGACTGCGATATTCTTCAGACGCTAACTAATATGCTTTGTCTTTCTGAGGTAAAAAAGTGCTCAAGTCAACAAAATAAACTGACTTAGTTCGACTTTCGGTTTTTTTCAGAATACAGACCTGGATGCCGCTTTAACATCTGTATTGATGTTCTGCACAATCAAGGAAGAAGCCAAATTACGTGCCAGCAAAATCAAAACGTTAATTCCGAGATTAATTAAAATAAGTCGCAATCCCTTGCACCCATCCGTTCAAATGTTCGTCTACACGGTTAGTTGAACTTTGTGATTTATAATTCTGGCATTAATTCAATGGAAAGAGGAATGTGTCGAGGATGAAAATGGAAGATTCTCCTCAATACAATATATCATGTTTGTTCCAGACTCTCCTCAATTTGGCTGTACATTTCGAACTGCGCGCTGTTATGCAAAAAAAGTATGTTTCAATAATAGTAAAAACAGGATGTTCGACGCCATTGGTCTGTTCTCTTAAGGAAAAGCTTCTTCAAGAATTAAGTGCACCCTCATAAAATATAAGACTAAACTTGATGGTAATTTTCAAAGAAGTAATTTATCTTTAGGTAGTGAATAATTCTTCATTTTATAACTATATACAGTTTTTCATATTATATAGAATATAATGTATTGAATATTGCGTCGCTTTTTCTGCAATTCATCATTTCATAACCAGTCTATAGGCGTCTGAAATTAAGATCGCAGCGCCACATCGGCGAGAATCAGAACTACTTTCTGAACACAACAAATACATGTTTACAAACATGTATATATTCAAGGGAAAAATCACTGTCATTTTTGGTCTGTTTTTCATGATCTCAGACCAAAAATGAAACAATAACCGAAATCCGAATAACCTAACACGTGTAATTCAAACTGTAAACAAAACTTTTGTAGTGTCTTTGCGTTAGTTCATTCGTTAACGCTAGGGGGCGTACCGCTTCCTTGGTTACGCCTATCGATTACCCCTTACTTCAATCTGTAACGACGCCTATGAATAAAAGGTTAGCCGAACAGAACCACGTTCTGTCATACCAAAGAGGAAGAGTGTTTGGTTATACTTATCTATGGCTCTTATCAAACTCGATGGAAAACTAATGTCAAAAACCATGTCAACAAATTTTCACGTATCATCGCAAAAAGTCTATTCACAACACAAAAGATCTATAATTCATTGCAGTTAAATAGATATTCCATTCCATTTGTTCAAACCCACAAGAAAAAATAATGACGAACTCAGAAGTTGCGTCCTTATATAAAAAACTGAACGCAGAATGGACAACTCCTACACCAAATTTAAGTAAATGTGAACAGCTACTCTCGAAGTTGAAGGTAAATTGCAAATAAATCCAAATGTGGTTGAATAATACTGTTAACAATATTACAGGTTGAGCTTACTAACGTAATGTTTCTGCCTACTTCGAATGCAATCGCTTCGAAACAAGAATTATTGCTAGGTAGAGATATATTGGAAATTGGCGTACAGTGGAGTATCGCAAGTAGGGATATTCCATCTTTCGAAAGGTACATGGCACAATTGAAGTGTTATTATTTCGACTACAAGACTGAATTGCCGGAATCGGAGTTCAAGTACCAGTTGCTTGGATTGAACCTGTTGTTTTTATTGTCTCAAAACCGTGTGGCTGAATTTCACACCGAACTTGAACTCCTTCCAGCTGATCATTTACAGAATAATGTCTATATCAGGCATCCGTTATCCATTGAGCAGTATCTGATGGAAGGTAGTTATAATAAGGTATGTGTTGAATTTGATATTGGTACATTGCTTTGTTTATATCTTTTTGAATATCTTGATTTTCACAGATTTTTTTGGCGAAAGGAAATGTTCCAGCTAAAAACTATAACTTCTTCATGGATATTCTGTTAGATACAATTAGAAGCGAAATTGCTAATTGTGTAGAAAAAGCATACGAGAAAATATCCCTCAAAATGACCGCAAGAATGCTGTATGTTCCCAGTGAAGATGCTGCCAGAACCTTCATCATGAAGGTAATGATGGTCAGTCTCAAACAAATTTCTCCTGTTAGTAATTGGTAGTTCTTGATTTATGCGTTTATCGTTTTGATGAAGACTTCTAGAAAAATTTTCATTACAGAAAGGTTGGAAACTTGGGAAAGACAATTTCTTCTATTTCACTCCCGAAGAAGAGAAAACCACTGAGCCGATTCCATCTATGGAATTAGCGGAACAAGCTATCGAATATGCTAAGGAACTGGAGATGATTGTATAGATTTTTCATTTCATACACTGTAACATTTGATTTTCTATTAAATATTTGTCTTTGATTTTTTCATTGTTCATATTTATTATCACCCTTCCTTTAAATATCCTTCATGGCACAAGATTATGTGTGTTTTTTATCACTATGATTTTTTGTAAAAGAATTAATTTAAGTATGAAAAAGGTAAGTATATCTAATTTTAAAATTCACACAATAGTTCCAATAAAATTTTTGTATTTATTTATGGACCCATAATTTTGTATTGTATCATGGGCGTCCCCAGAGGAAGCGCAAGGGGGTGCAGCTGCCCCCCTAGAGCTTCACAAGTATCTCTTAAAAACTCATGCAATAATAGCATAAAATACGAAAATCAGTTCATTATTTCTATTCAGATCATCCAAAAGGTGAGAAGAAAAAGATAAAAAGTGCACACCTGTGAATGATGAAAAAATTGATAATAAAAACAATTTCAGTAATTTATTAATTTCCGTTTATTTGAATTCGTTGTTTCAAGTACATAAAAATTTAATTTTGAAATTCGAATATTTCTTTTACTTTTTACAAATTATTTCAAATTCAACAAGTACAGTACAACTTCAGTAGTTCGGACATTCGCTAGCCCGGGCACTCCAGTAATTCGGGCACTGCTTTGATTCGGGCAGTTTGAAATTTTCACCTCTGAAATCCGGGCGCGAGAACCTTCATATGCAAAACGATATAATTTTCTTGTCTGAACTTGTACTTCAGTTGTAGGACGGGTTGAAAACGTCACGGGGCGCTGGCCGCATCATCAGGAGTGAAGAGAAGAATCTTCTCCTTGAAAACTTGTTACATTTGAAAAGGATCAGAAACAAAGCCACTTATATTATTTATACATCAAAAATGATTCAAAAGTAAAATTGATTCATATTTTTCGAAAAAATAGAAGATAAGGCAGATGGTGCATGTTCTTATATTGATTGATATTGATATATTGTTTATCCTGATTACTCCTAGGTCTCCTGTGGAGACCCCTCTGAAATTACAAGTTTCGAAGCTTGTAACTTGTGCCGAGTTCGGAGTAAGCAGTTGTGTTCTGTGTAGGCTTTGTCACTGTGTCCTCACGCCACCTTAGGCACAGCACTGTTAATTTTTGACTCAACAGTGAGAATGGTGGCCCCTACCGAGACTAGAAAATTTCTTTCCTAGCTCGGGATTGAACTTCGGACCTTTGGGTCCGAATTCCAACGCTCTACCACTGAGCCAGGGGCACTCATATATATATTTATTATTCACATTCATATTGCAAAGTAGGCAGTACATACATATATTATAATATGTAGTCGTATACATATAACTTATTTTCATTATTAGAAATTTGTAAACTTTGGTTTTATTTTATAAGAATCATTGATTTTAGTTTTGATTAATAAACTTCAATTTTGATCATTTTTTAGTTGTTTTATATGATAAATTCAAATCACTCCAGTAATCCGGGCACCTCGATGGTTCGGGCACGTCCCGGTCCGATATCTGCCCGAACTACTGAAGTTGTACTGTAAATCCTTTTCCGAGATAGTTAATTGAGTTTGAGATTCAAAATTCAGTTGTCAATCTGTTTCTTATAAATTCAAACATTAAAAAAATCATTGATACGAAATATAACAATACATATACTAAATTTAAAAATTCTTCAGTGGAATGACAATATATCACAAGATTAATGCTTGTATAGAAAGCTTTTGATTGCACTACCATGAAAACTATAACATAACATGAAATTTAAATTTATACAACGATAATAAATTGTACTTATCAAACTAATTGGCCGTGCAAGGATTCTGTATTCTCTGATTTTACAGGATGTCCCAGAGTAAGTGAAAAACTAATAGGATAGATACCTAGTACTAATTAAAGTAAAAGAACAATTTTGTTCCGTTGAAATTTTCTGAATTCATTTTTTTAGAAAATAAAAACGCCCGATTTGCAAGTGACATAAAAAAATATATTTTCCTCAACATTTAATTTTATTTCTCTCGAACTTACTACCGAAACTCCTCAAGTAATGTTTTTTCTATAGAGGGATAAAGGCTCTATATTGCACCGAAGTTTCATTATTCTCGCTTGCCCACAGAAACAATTACGAATTTTCAAAGTTCGTGAATTGAATAAATACTATATTTCCAACAGTTACTTTATATATAACTGTTTAATGCTCATAAATCAATAAACATAGAGCTTATTTCCATTTGGAAATGAAATTAATGATAAATTACTAATAATAATACTTTTTTCAATTAAATAGGTATGAAGTTGGCATGAAATTGAAAACATACATATTTGTTGTTGAAATTGATTTAAAAAATTAATTATCTCGATATATCATCCATAAATATATTTTCTATCATCTGTTTTAAATAGGCTTACTTTTATTCAAGAAATACCATGACAAAATTATGTTTCATGCATTTGTTAAAATTCAGTAGAGACCAAATTATTATGAAACATAATTACCCTGAAATATGCATGCAAAATGCTCAAAAAATTCACAAAATTATGTGAAGAAAAGCTATATCTAGTTTCTTATTTTGAAATAATAATAATAATTCATATCATATTTGATTTTCCATATAAACACAGAAATCACTTTTACCACAGACCAGAGTTGGTCTTTCACTATCGTACATATGAACTACTGTCAACATAAATCAAAGACGTCTTTGCAGAAATAAACAGGGCAGCCATTTTCAGAAACTGCATCAACATTTCAGAAAAAACTCAGAGCTGTCGATTTTTCACTCTTTTCGGTATTTTCAACAATGCTCTTTGTCTTTAACCCCCCAGGCAAGAGTCATAAAACCGAAAGTTTCATATAAGAAACTACAGACAATTTGTCGACTTTCATTCAGGAAAAATGAATCACAGGAAGAAAAATTGTGAATATATGGAAAACATGCAATTTTCACTAGATTTTCGGTAAAATATGCATTCACCAGTTTCTAGTAATCACCGTTCCCTACAAAAATGTATGCCTAACTTCATTGCTCCACAGCTGTTTCTCCGAGTTAGAATTCATCATCCTGAGCAATTCAAAAGCGTGTTTTTTATTCTCTTCCGTCCAAGCTATCGGTCTGCATTCCAGGTTTTCATTTTGCGCCTCGTAAAGATCCGATTGGAACAATATGGACTTCCTCGTATCCACCAAAACCTCATCCTTAATTCTGTCCGCATTCGAGATATCCCTCAATTTCGTTTCACTTTTCAGCGTTGAGCTCTTTTCAGACGGATTCTTACATTTTTCTTTATCTCTCAATTTTCTGTGCGGTTTGGTCCTACTGAAATTGGTTTTTCTCAGAGGACTGTGTCCCTTGAATTTAACCTTCCTTTCTGATAATGTCCTCGCAATGGGCTGGTGCCTGATTTTAGAAACATCCAACTTTTTACTGGTTTCGACGTTGTCTTCATCTTCAATATCGTCATATTCAACAGTAAGGGAGGTATCGATGTTCTCATATTTAGTGAGTTGGGTATTTCTGTTTTCTTTACACCGCTTCAAATAAAGTTCTGCTTGGGTTAATTTGTCGCTTACAGCCTTCTCGTTCATACTCAATTTTTTCTCTCTTACGCTCAGTCTATACTCTTTTCTCTCTATTTTATTTTCTCTTGATTGTAACGCAGACTCCTTCCTACGCAATTGTTCCAACTTCTTTCTATAATCTAACACCTCAAAACAATCTTTGAGATTTATACCACAGGTCAGTTTGAATGTCTTTAAAAGAATTACAGGGTGTGTAATTACCTTATCGATATTAGAAATAGCATGCTTAGTATCCTTCAACATCATTTCCATCAAGTTAATAAATTCTTCACTATAATATTCCTTATTCAGAGTTAATTTATTGCACAGTTTATCTGCATTCAAGGTGCATAACTGCATCATCACAACACCTATATCACACATTTTCACCTCAAATTTAGTTTGGGTACAAGATTGAGAAAAGTTCATGAATTTAACATTGAATTCCTCATCAAAATAAATATTTTCTAATTTTAAGTAGTCACTGATGATGTCCATGGATTTAATCAGGATTGATAGTTGGAATAAAATTTTAACGATAATTTCTTCAGGTATATGTGTAACTTCAGACGTCTTCAATACCTTTATAAAATCAGAAAGATTACCTTGAGGAAAATATTCCATTGACACATATACTAACTTCAACTTGTCCTCTTCTATAGCTGGATGAAATTTGACCAACAAGACATGATCTTGCTGTATTCTTTTTCGAATCTTCTTGAACAAATATTCCTTTTTCTCTTTGGATATGTTTTTGAAAGGAATGGTTCTCCACACAAAAAGCTCCTCAGTAGCTATTTTCTTAACTAAGAATAAGTCTGATTTCGATTTGGGGTTCAAGACATTTATAATTTCAAAATCTCCCGCTGGGTTCATCTGTAAATAAAAGTTTGTTGAGATGCGCTCTTTGTTTTTACTGTATTTGTGTTGAATTTACCTTGGTATGGTTTCTACTTAGCAACAGAAAGAGTTATGAACAGCATTTGCAGCACTTTACGAACAAATTCGAAAAATGTTCAAACAACAAAAACATTCTTTGTTTACGTTTGAAAATTCAAAATTTAGCCGTTAACAGTCTACTGTCACAAATTTTGTCAGAATTATAACCACAAAATCAAACATCAAGGTTGATTTATGACCAAAGACTTCACCTACATTCTTCTTTGACTAAACCACAGCCGGCTTCTTAACATGCTATGAGTTATGGTCGATTCACAATGAACGTAACTGAACGTAATGTGGACGTAATCCACAGAAAACGTAAGAACATTTGTCAAGAATACGGGCCCAGGCCCGCTGTAAGCTGGCGTGCAAGGCGTGCACCGCACAAGAGCCCAAAATATGATGAAAATAAAGGATTCTATTATATATTTCATTACGTTTATGCCGTTCATGGGCGGATTACGTTTACGTGCTCTTTACGTCATTGTTACGTTTACGTTCATTGTGAATCGACCATTAGTGTCAAAAAATCAACACTGGTAGAGGGCAAGGCTAAATTTCATTTTTTATTTTTTGATAGAATCACGATTAAATCGAATGCGGGGAATCGAAGAAAGATGTGGAAATTTATCAAATGTTCAGATATAGATGAAAAACTCTTTTAATTTTAAGTGTCTTCACGCTTGCGGATATAAAATACGGCGTTGCCTTTTTGATATTAAGACGGCTGTAGCTGAGGAGTAGTTCAATTTCCCTGTAGTCCCAAAGAAGTGTAGAGCTAAGGCAGTGACTTAGACATAACCACTAATCGCACTAACCTAAAAATTCAAAATATGTGAAGAATGAAAGTGGCCGTGAATATTCGTGTGAACCTTGCTGAATTCCAAATAAATGTGTGTATGTGATTCTTGACTTTTTATTTAACAGTTGTGAATTATAAACATAAAGCATTCACAATGTCCGAGGGGGTGCCACAATTTTCATATTCTTTAAATTTGTCGTTCAATAATAGCTGTTCAAACGATGATGATCCTGCAGGTTCCAGGCTTCAATACGTAAAAATTAATAATGATAACACAATTAAAACAAATTCGGCATCTCCTTTGGCTCTGGTGAATACAGCAGTTCCTCAAGCGCTACAGCAAGTGTTAACTCATTTTGGAGTTAAAAATGTACTTCCTACTGAAAATTCATCAACTTTCAAAGACGAAAGGAGTACAAATGATGAAACTTTCTCTAATTTCCAAAAAATCCAGGACTATTCAATTCTGAATTCAACTTCTTATCCAAATGTTTCTAACCTAAACACTGTGAGAAAAATTAAAATCAAAAGAAATAAAGCGGAATTGAAGAAGAAACAGAATGAACCTAAAAGAAATGTACTCATAACAAAATATATAAAGAGGTTAGAAGTTACCCACCAACACAAAAAAGTGCCACATTCAGGAGAAATCTGCAAAAAGTTGAAATCAAAAGATGTTGATCACTTATTCAATGTATCTGAGGAAAGAAAAAATATTGTTCTGAAAGACTCTATACCACAGAAATCATATGTTTTGAAAAACAGCAATGAAACAGATTTAATTATTCCTCCATGTACAGATAAAAGCACAAGTCTATCAACATATTATGGTGATCATAAAAGTAAAAAAGTGAATGAAACAGGCAACAGAGATTTAGTAATGAATAACCAGATGATTCAATTAAAAGACAAAAGCTCCCGTGTAGATAGTCATTCTGTGAAAAAGAAGAGAAAACATGAAGAGTTTTGTGAAGACATTCAAAGAAAACAAAAAAAATGCAAGAAAAAATGTTTATCTGAAAATGTTGTTGATGCATTACAGAAGAGTGTAACAGATAATTTGTCAGAAAATATCGATGACAACACAATCACAAATGAAAATACAAAAAATTCAAATTGTGATGTTGAATCAATTGTGAAACATAACTCGCCTGGAAAAAAAGAAGAAATGAATAGAACTAATGTTATTGATATGAAATCAGCAAACATTGATGGAAACAATGAGAAAGCACATGATGCATCAGGATATATAGAACAAATTAGTAAAGACACTAATATCAAGAGAATTGATAAAGCAGATAAAAAAACATCAGATATTCTGAATTTTGAAGAATCAAATAGTGAGAATATCCATATGAATGACAAATTGAGAAATACTGTGGCATCAGTAATGAATGAAAATGCTGGAATAGTTAACAATTTAGGAGAAAACAAAAGTGACAATCAATGTGAGAATATTTCCAATGTTACCCTCAATGACAAAGATGATCGTCAAGTTCACAATATAGAGAAACATGATTTGGATATGTTAGAACCTGAGAAGCATCCAATACAAGAATTAGAGAGACAAAGAAAACGAAAACAAAAATATAAATCTTCAGAAGCAGATACTTTGCATGAAAAATCTGAAGGAAACACTGAGACTGTGGGTCTACTAGATTTACTTGGACATGATATACAATCTGAACAAGAGAATGAAGAAGATTCAAATATAATTGAACAGATAAAAGACCCAACTATCATTGAACCGATAAAAGACCCAACTATCATTGACAATGACCAGAGAAAACAACTGAAAGAAAATACAAAGCAAACTCATTTACAAAAGGAGACCGAAAATATATACAAAAGTATTCCGAATTCTGAAGAATCAGACGTTGAGAATATCCATATGAATGATGAATTGAGAAATATTCCGCCTGTAGTATCTGTGATCAATGAAAATGTTGAAATGGATAACAACTTGGAGGAAGACAAATGTGACGTTCAATGTGAGAATATTTCCGATGTTACTGTGAAAAATAGCAACCTAACTGAAGGGAGAAGTAAAGAAAACCATGAAATAATGGACAAGGTGGGTAACTTGAGTTCTCAAATTGATCATGATCACAATATAGAGAAACATGATTCTGATATGTTAGAAACTGAGAATCATCCAACTCAAGAATTGATAGAGAGAAAAAGAAAAAAAAATCACAAACCTTCAGAAACAGATGTTTCAGATGGAAAATTTGAAGGAATTAATGAGACTATGATTCTACCAGATAAAGTTGGACATGACATACAATCTGAACTGTACAATGAAGATGATTCAAATATAATTGAACCAATAAAAGATGCAACTATCATTGAAAACAACAAAAGAAAAGAATTCAAAGAAAATACAAAGCTAAGTTATTCAGAAAAACTGACCAAAAATATCATTGAAAAAGAGCCTGTAAAAAAAGAACCAGAAGGGGTTGAAATAATTCTGACGGAAGAAATTAATATTAAGTCAGATAATGAAGGAATAAATGAAGAAAACATATGCAAAGAGTCTGAGTTTCTTCATGAAAATGATGAACGAACTGAAGAAGATACGCCATATCGTATTGATTCACCCAAAGATGACCAAAACAACAAAAACCACTTAAAAGACAATAGTGAGCAATCTGTGGAAAATATCTCTGATGAAAAGCCAATAAAGAAGGCATCAAAAGAGGATAACATAATTATTACAGAAGAGATTGATATCATGTCAGAAAATGAAGAAATAAATGAAGAATTCATATGCAAAGAACCTAGATTTTTTCATGAAAATGATGAACAAACTGAAGAAAAACATGAGAGCAACAATCTTAGTATTTCGTGTCATCAGATTGATTTATACAAAGATGCCAAAAATGTTAATATCATTGATGTTAGAGTGATTACAGCTGAAACTGAAAACATAGAAGAAGAATCAGTTAGTGAATATGGTCTAAAAACCTCTATAGGAAAAGAAATTGTCATTCAACACCGAAGTGATGAAAATCAGGATGGCAATGAAAATTTCATTTCTCAATATAAAAATAATACTGAGGAAGATAAAACATCTAGAAAAATAAAAAAGAAAAAAATGGTTCAAGATAATCAAACTGTAGAACAAAAAACTGAACTAAAGGCACATTCGATTCCCAATACAGATCATCTTTCGACAGAACATACTAATACAAATCTGAAAACAGATGATGAAGTGCAAATTGACAATAATATGAGTGAAACTGATATATCGAAGAACACAACATGCGATGAATTCATTAAAAAAACAACTACTTCAAATCACAACCCAGAAGGTAACAAAGACATAACTTCTTCGAAAATAACTAATACTGATGAAGAGAAAAAAGCAAAAAGTCAGAAAAAGAAACAGAAGCTGAAAGAAAATAGCAATGAAAATTCGCAACTGCATAGTAAAATAGCAAACGAGGAAAATTCTGAAGGAGATAAGAGTGATGTGAATAAAAAAACTCCTAAGAAGAATTCTAAGAAATCTAAAAATAAACTGGTGCAGAGTATATTAATAGAAGAAATCAATTTAATCAAAAGTTCTGACCATGAAAAAATTGAACTTATGAGCGGTTGCAAAAGCAATAAAAAAATTAAAATTAATGTCTCCAGGTTGTGTAATCAACACAATTCAGTGAAAGATCAAAAACCTACTGCGAGAAAAAAGAAGCACAAAAAATTATTTGATACTAATGCTGATAATTTTATAAATTTTGAGAATTCTGGCGATAATACGTCCCTTGGGTGTTCTAAGCCATGTGACAAGAATACTATTAAATTTAAAGAAACATCGAGTATTTTGGATCGTCAAACTGAAGAACTAAAATTGAACGCAATCGAGAAACAGTCTACAAAACAAATGAAGAAGTATGAAGCACAAGAGCAGAAAAATGAAGAAAAAAAGCATCCCAATAATGAATTTGAAACCGATGCGGAAAGTATTTGTGACCAAAGAGATAATTTGAATGAATCTACAAATAACATATCACCCATAGAAAAAATTTCAACCACTCAAAATAAAGTTAAGAAGAAAAAAGCACTGGAAGAAAAAGAGATCAGTTGTGAGAAAGTGAATCAAGAAGCAAATTCAAACAAGAAGCATATCGACCATAACTCATGTTCTAAAAAGAAAGTTGACAAAGGCTGCGACAAAAAAGAAAAAAAGAAGCCTAAATCCAAAATCCAGTTAGATGAACGTGTATCTAATATTCTTTCAGAAAAATTCAAGTCTTTTTTCGATCGTTTGGCTAGTCAAGATACAGAAGGCAAGATTACAACAAATAAATCCAGTTCCAAATCAGAACAGGAAAATGATGAAGTGAAAAATCAAGATATTTCTGAACAACAAGAAAAAATCAGCTTGAAAAAATCGAAATCATCTACACAGAGTGGTGAAATTGCTATTGGTGAATCAGAAGAAGACCCAGAAGAAGAATACAGACTGATGCAGTCTTATGTGATGTCAGCCCAAGACAGCTCATCGGAATGTGAAGATAGAAATATTTCAAAAAACCAAAAGAAAAGGAAAAAATCCTGCCACAAATCACAAGACAAAGATGTAATTGAACAGGAAGAAGAAAATAGCCCGAAAAAATCGAAATCATATACACCAATTGATAATGTTTCAAATGAATCTAACTCTGAGAATGTACAGGATACCAAAAAAACTATAATTACAAATGATGACATCAATTTGGAATCGGAAGAAGATCCAGAAGATGAATACAGAAAGATGCAGGCTTATGTCTTATCTGCTCAAGATAAAAAGAAGAAGAAGAAGTCCAGTCACAAATCAAAAGACATAGATGTTACTGAAGAGCCAGAAAAAATCAGCTCAAAAAAATCGAAATCATCTTCATCTATCGATGATGTTCCAACTGAATCTCAATCTAAAAATGTGCAGGCTTCCAAAATCATTGATGATAACATCGATTTGGAATCAGAAGAAGATCCAGAAGAAGAATACAGAAAGATGCAGTCTTATGTCTTATCTGCTCAAGACAGTTCGTCTGAATGTGGAGATAAAAATAATTTGAAAAATAAAAAGAAGAAGAAGTCCAGTCACAAATCACAAGACATAGATGTTACTGAGGAGCCAGAAAAAAATATTTCGAAATCATCTTCATGTACCAACAATAAATTTCTATCTAAAAATGTGCAGGCTACCAAAATTATTGATGAAAACATTGATTTGGAATCAGAAGAAGATCCAGAAGGAGAATACAGGAAGATGCAGTCATATGTCTTATCTGCTCAAGACAGTTCGTCCGAATGTGGAGATAGAAATAATTTGAAAGGTAAAAAGAAGAAGTCCAGTCACAAATCACAACACAAAGATGTTATTGAGGAGCCAGAAAAAATCAGCTCAAAAAAATCGAAATCATCTTCATCTATCGATGATGTTCCAAATGAATCTCAATCTAAAAATGTGCAGGCTACCAAAATCATTGATGACATTGATTTGGAATCAGAAGAAGATCCAGAAGAAGAATACAGAAAGATGCAGTCATATGTCTTATCTGCTCAAGACAGTTCGTCTGAATGTGGAGATAAAAATAATTTGAAAAATAAAAAGAAGAAGAAGTCCAGTCACAAATCACAAGACATAGATGTTACTGAGGAGCCAGAAAAAAATATTTCGAAATCATCTTCATGTACCAACAATAAATTTCTATCTAAAAATGTGCAGGCTACCAAAATTATTGATGAAAACATTGATTTGGAATCAGAAGAAGATCCAGAAGAAGAATACAGGAAGATGCAGTCCTATGTCATATCTGCTCAAGACAGTTCTTCTGAATGTGGAGATAAAAATAATTTGAAAGATAAAAAGAAGAAGAAGAAGTCCAGTCACAAATCAAAAGACATAGATGTTACTGAAGAGCCAGAAAAAATCAGCTCAAAAAAATCGAAATCATCTTCATCTATCGATGATGTTCCAAATGAATCTCAATCTAAAAATGTGCAGGCTACCAAAATTATTGATAACATTGATTTGGAATCAGAAGAAGATCCAAAAGAAGAATACAGAAAGATGCAGTCCTATGTCATATCTGCTCAAGACAGTTCTTCTGAATGTGGAGATAAAAATAATTTGAAAGATAAAAAAGATAAAAAGAAGAAGAAGTCCAGTCACAACTCAAAAGACATAGATGTTACTGAAGAGCCAGAAAAAATCAGCTCAAAAAAATCGAAATCATCTTCATCTATCGATGATGTTCCAAATGAATCTCAATCTAAAAATGTGCAGGCTACCAAAATTATTGATAACATTGATTTGGAATCAGAAGAAGATCCAGAAGAAGAATACAGAAAGATGCAGTCCTATGTCTTATCTGATGAAGACAGTTCATCTGACTCAAAAAATGTAAAGACGAGGAAAAAATCACCAGATAAAGTTATTATTGAGCAGCAAGAAAAAATTAGTTCGAAAAAATCGAAATCATCTTCAATGCTTGATACTAATTCAAGTAATTTTCATTCTAGTAAAGAAATGAAAGGCAAAGCTGCTGACCATCATTTTGATACGGAGTCATCAGATGAGAACCCAGAAAAGGAATACAGAGAGATGCAGTCTTACTCCATGTCCCATAAAAGTTCAACTGGAGATTCTTCTGATAAGTTTAAGATAAATAACAAAAATGACAAAACTGACCAAAATGACATTAACATTGATGACATGGTTATAGAATTCCAAGATTCAGAGTTGGAATGTGCAGAAATGCAGTCTTCAGTTTTACTTAGACAAAATGAATCTAATTGTGAAGCAACACAGCTTAAAGTAGAATCAGTTGGAAGAGATACAGAAATGAAGAATGCAGAATTACAGAAACACACAGAGGTCCCAGCAATAATTGAATTTACTCAATCTCTGAGCTTCGAACAAATTGAAATTAATGATTCACCAATGGACAAAAGTACATTACCAAATACTGGCAATCACACTTGTTTAAGGAGTGCAAATGTGGATAATGATCATCAAAATGATGTTAATTATCTCAATGATGATATGGATTTGGAACCATTCCCTGAGTTTGAGTTGAATAATGGAAGAAGTGAATCTTTTCAGTTTTCTCCTATGAAAAGTAGCACTTATATAAACAGCATAAGGAATTTGCCTTCCAGTGATTCCGAGAACGATTCTAGTGCGTCGCTCAGAAACACAACGAGAAATGCTGTTGGTATAAAGCGTTCTGAGAAGGATGGTGTTTCAAAAAGGGAAAAAAGCAGAAAAAGTCCATCTCCCACAAAAAATAATGAGATAATTGAAATACAAACTTCCACTGTTACCTTCATACCAAATGATTTTAGACCCATGAAAGAAATTAATATAACTGATTATGATCAATCAGCAGTTGAAAATGAAGCAAATGATAGAAACAGGAAATCTTCCGAACATAACTCTAAATTATCCATAGCTACAAAAGAAGATTCATCAGCAGATTCCTCTTCAGAAGAAAACATAAAGACGAATATTTCCAAAAATAAACCTAAAACTAAAGCACGAAGAGAACAAAAAAGAAAATCAACTGAAAACAAAAAAACTCCCAAGGAAAGAACTGTGGATAATCGGATCAAAAAAAGAAAACGCTCAGAGAGTAAAATAAAAAAAGTTCAAAAAAAGAATAAGGTTGATGAAAGTGCCCGTAAAAACGGATCTATTCTAGCATTCTTCGGTAAAGAGAAAAAAGATAATAAAAGCAAATTCACAACGGATTCATCACAAATCAGAAATGAAGCTTCTGTGAGAAGAAAAACAGAATCCCCTGCTAATGGTGAACAACATAGTGAAAGCTTGAACGTTTCAATCTCAAACGGTGAGAAAGATAATTCCTACTCGTTTGCTGACATTTTATCCCAGTCTCACACTAAAAGATTGGAAAAAGAAGTTGAAGATATCTTGGATAAGACTTCAGGGGCTGAGACATCAGTAAATTCAGACAGAGGGTTACATTCGAACTATTCTTCAAGCTCTGAAGGTAAGCCTTACATAATTTTTCAAGGGAGATTATTTATTATATGTTACATTTATAGCTATTGTTGAAGAAGTAAGAAACATCTTGCGTATTAATAATATTACAATTGCAAATCATGATTGTTGGAGATATTGAATGTAATATCTTACAGATAATCCACCAACTCCAAAAAAAGTATTGGACTGCAAAGATCGAAGGGAAGAAGAGCCACGAAGAAATACAGAGAATATAAAAGCAAAAAACATAGAAAGAAAGTCTTCATCCATTTCTAAAGACGAACAAGACTTGAACGAAAAAAGAAAAAAAAAGAAAATAATCAAGCTTATAAAAGAGTCCAAAACTCTTTGGGAAATTCGGAGAACGCTTGAGATGGATGAAAACGACGAATACATGAAAGTGAGTCATCCAACTATAAAATTGGAATTTAAACTTAAGTTAATTCAATTATGTTTCAGAAAATCAAGAAATTAGTCATAGAGAATCCTCATCATCTAACTCGAATACAGAGAATTTCACCATCCATCATTAACCCTCCAAATGCTGCGATTAAAGAGATTCTCGGAATGAAGGGAATCGAATTGAAATTAGGTCATTTCAGTCAAGAAGAAGACAATATGATTGAAGAGAGCTGGAATAATTTCTGCCAGGTGAATATTTGTGAACCACGTTCCAGAGATATTTTGCATGAAATATTTTTCAACTCATTTTATAAAATTATCAACGAATCGTGATATTAATGATAGAAATTTCTTTTCAGCTTCACGATTGGGACGTAAACGATCATTTTCCATTCCTCAACTGCCCCAGTAAATCCCTTCATAGTGTCTTAACGCATAGACAGTTGGCTGCATTTGTTCAATTTATTTCACATGGATTCAAGAATAGGACGATGGATAATGTGTACAGCAGATTTCAAAGAATATTCACTAGCAAGGATCGAAATAACGAAAGGTATGTCACTTCTTTATTAGATCTTCTCGTACTTTTCTGTATAGGTGGACCATCAGGAACTCCATCGAGGAAATATGGAGCAAAAGGGCTTCCAAAGAATTACTCTGAAACTGATGCCATTTCGGCACTATGAATGATCGGAAATCTAAGATAAATATTCAAATTAGACTTCCTCCAACCATTTCTCTTTGAATTTCTGAACTTGACCTTGCAGTATCCTTGAAGATGACCCTTGAAATTAAAATTTAACTCGCTCATGAAAAAGTAGACAATAAAAATATCACACTGCGTGAAAAATTGAAATTTCACAAGTAAATAAATAAAAATAAACTTTTTCGATATCAACATGAACAAAGCTCAATTCCCATTGTTTGACCACCAGCACTAACCTCAAAAAATATTTGACAGGTCGTTGGATTGCTTAATCTCAAAGAGAATTTACAGATGCACAGAATCATCTTACATTTTCCAGCTTTTTCAAACTTGTGTTTTGAGAAAATATTAATCACCTCGTAGATTTCAAAATGATTAAAATTTTGATTATTTCAGATTCACAAAAGAAGACGATAAAATTATCATGTTGTATAAGGAAACCACAGAGAGCTCTAGGCCTTTTGCAGAAATTGGTATGATCTTGAATAGGAAGAGAGATGCCGTTTTGAGGAGATATCATTTGCTTCAAAGGAACGGAAATACGAAACAGTACAAAATACAATGGAATAAAGCCCTAACAGAGAAGTTTTTAGTCGCTCTGATCGAAGTTACTTGTTCTATCAATTTAGCCGAACTGAAAGACCGAAATATCACGCCTCAAGAATGGGCGCAAGTTGGCGAAAGGATGAAACTACCCGCTATCAAACTAAAGAGGTCTTGGTTGTTAAATTTCTATCCCCGGTTCTTCACAACTCGATATTCCAAGAATATTGTTAATACCACTGAGAAATTAGTCGATATGTAAGTATTAATTTTGTTGAATTTCACAATAATCAGTGTATTAGTTTTCAATAATATACAGGGAGTTCCACAAAAGAAAGTATGGAGCTGAAATAACAGTTCCTGGTCACATTTTTATTATTTGGTGGTCAATTCATATTGTTAATGATGGCTTTCGATAATATTTCTGTCATTACAGTGTGTCTGCAAAATATTCAAATTGGGCGGAAGTGGATTGGGGAGCTGTATCAGATGAATTGGGGGAAGATTTACCAAGAAGTAAATGCAGTAAAATTGTGAGGGATCTTGTAAGGAATAAAGTCCCATTGGAACTGAGGAATAATTTGAAAGGTGAGTGATTAATTGAAAAAATTGAATGTTGTGTTGACGGATGATGTTTGTTTACAGAAGCCATGAAATTCTTGAGTCTCCAAGAGTTGAAATCGGGTCCTGACAACTTCAGTTTTGTGAGGGAGATACTGAAGGAAACCAAAAACGGAACGATATTACCTGTAATTAATGAAAAAGAAGATTGAAACGGCATCAAATGGTGAAGAAAATGTGATATTTGTGCGACTTTTTGAATTATATTTGTATAATTTTTATTATTAATTTTTATAATTGGACATAATTTTTTTTGTACAGATATTATCATGTTATTAAATAATATTTTTATATCTCAAGTCTTTTTTTTTGGTTGAAGGTAACCCAAATCCAGACTGGCAATAAAACCTTCTCTTTTACATAATCTGAATGAACTTTTCATTAGCATATTGAGCATAATTGAATTTGTGATCAGTAAGTATAACCAAACCGCCATTTCTGCCTCGTAAATCGAAAAATAGAGACAAACGAAATGATATACATACCACTTGTTCAAGCAGAAGGCGCGTCTATCTCGTTTCATAATAAAATTACGAAATTCTTTATGCAAAAATCACTCAACAAAATAGAATTTCCAAATTTGACGTTTTCATTAGGATTCTATGTTCATTTCGAATAATTTGTGAATTCGTTTTCCTCTATGGTAAGAGGACACAGATCATCAAGAAATGATACTTTCCTTTCTCTGTGGCACACTGGCACAGATTTTATATCAAAGATTGGTGGCACATATTGGTGTCAATATTTTGTGCACATCTTCGAAAACATTTTTGAGCGCTCGTTCTACGTACACGAAGGCTATTATCATTTCCTCATGATGCCTGAAATTTGTCGAATTTTGAACCAGGAATGGTCTTGAACGAGCGTGCAAAAGCTCCTGACCCCAAAGCCAGTGTTCTCGATTTCATATTTTACTGGTTGAAGAACATTCGATCAAAAAGAGACGCCACTGGTTGGTATTGAATTTCCCAAATCTTCGACTGGCACGGTCATGGACCCAGCCACAAGCAAATCAAATCGTTAATCTCTCGAAAAATAGCGGGTTGCATTTTATTGCTATTACGTAAAGCTTTCGCTAATTCACTTTCGTAAGCGTAAACGCCGTAAACTGCAAACCGCCTAGAGCTGACCGGCCCCCCAATTCTCGTTCTCCCATTGGACGCACCAGTCGACATTCCTCGTCGTCGTACCGCGTATAAACATGTATCTGATAAGCATTCTAATTGAACTAACTACAATCAGAATTCAGAATTGCTGTGTAATTTTCACAACAAGACTTAGTATTGGTTCGTTCTCCATTCCGTGAAGTTGAGTTTTGTGGAAGCGGTATTTGTGAAAGTATTGTACACATAACCTCACATTTCTAAGAACTATGACCATGGATAAGCGACTTTTTAACGTTATTGGGGTGGGACTTGCCTTCATGTTAACGTTTATGGCATTCCAAACCATGGGGAATATTGAGGTATGTTTTAATCACGGAAACCACCAACATACTCATACAGGGTCATTTGTTCCTCAATGTAAACAACCCTTATACATACAGGGGGCAGTCGTTACGAACTGAACTGAAGGGTTAATTTTTGGGAAATTTGATTGATTGAATGATGTCATTATGGGAAAAGTACGAAGATATTTGAGAATTCGTTAGTTTTAATTTCAAACCGTCTTTTTAAAACTATTCTCACTTCGGAAACCCGGAATATGTGTTTTTCCAAAATTTTCAATTACATACTTATAAATTATTATTGGGGACTGAATTCATGCCGGTTAAAATGATTGAACAAATTACGAGTTTTATTGTTCTTCACTTTCTCGCGCGAGAATGTCATATGAGAAAGTTTTCTGGCATTCGATTTTTGAATAGTGTTTTGGCATTCGAGATTCGAACCTATATCTTGAATATTTCTGAAAATATTCAACGGAAAAGCCTCAACCAGTGTTTTCGTGTTTACGGACGGACGGGCAGAATTGAATTTGACTACGGATTCGTCATCAGTGAGACGAACCTTATATATCGTTTGTGACCATTCCCTGTTCAAAATTCTCAAAAATTCATATTTTAATGAACCGTTGAGCGTTATAGTGTGGACAGTTGAAACTACCTATTCGAGAACCCGCAAAAACTCGTTTCTATATCTCACATACTTTAAAGGTTACTTGTTTGATATTTTTAATGAAATAGAGGATTGAAACAGGAACGAGCAACTTCCCAGTTTTGAGGTCTTGAAATTTTATTTCATGTGGTGGGTATTCATTTTGTTGACAACCGATAGAATTCTTGAAATAATTGCGGAGATCCGAAGAAAGTCCAATGCATTATGAAATAGTGCACCCGTCCTAATCAACGCCATATTAATTTCCAATAAAGAAAAAATTCCAAACCAGTTCTCGAAACGGAATAATTTATTGTATTTTTATCAACAAGCTAGCTGTGGTACGTAGTTTCACCAGTTCGATGAATTCTTCGTGTACATATTACGAAGAATCTCGAATCTAATAATCAGGATTCAAGATGAAACACAGACTTTTTAACTCAAGAATGAAAATTGTATTAAATGAATGAATAAATAAATATAAATACATTGTATTATTTTTGAGTTTAGTATAAATAAAAAAATGTGGTACTCCAAATTTTTGAAATGGGCACCAGGAAATACTAAGATTTGACCAGAAACCTTCAACATAACCCACTATACTCAATGAGATATTCCTCAAAAATGACCCCTACCCTAAATCTCGTTAACTATGTTTCCAAAACGATTATACAATGTTTGCCAAGTGAAACACTTCGTTTTTAAATCGATTATACTGTTCTGAATGTTATAAAATGGAGTTTTGCCACCATTCCGATGTTTATAACTGAGTTTTCAATATTCTTTCAGACAACAATCCTGAAAAATGTTAAAACCGACGACCCAAACTTCACAGGCACTGGATACACTAGCCTTGCCATCATTTACGCTGTTCTATCCATCTTCAACTGGATCTCACCATCTGCAATTTCAGTGGTGGGCCCCAAATTCGCAATGCTCATAGGATCCGTAACTTACTTGTGAGTTACCTAATATCCGTTGTCTATACAGGATGGCCAATTGAAAACGAACCAAATCCTTTTTTCTATGCAGGCTCTTTATCATGTCCTTTCTGTGGCCGAACACTTGGTTTCTGTACATAGCTAGTGCTGTCATTGGAGCAGGGGCAGCTTTGATCTGGACTGGCCAAGGCACCTATTTGACCTTGAATTCTACTCCAGCGACCATATCGCGGAATTCTGGTATTTTTTGGGCTATGCTGCAATGTAGGTGAGTATTGGATATTTCCGCATTTTGAGAAGGTCGATTGAACTAAACAAAACCGGTGCCAGTTCACGAGTAGATAAACTAGTTTTGATATTCATCAAGCACGGTTCAAAACCGATGAGATCTAAGCTGGGGATTCCACAGAAAACGATTTGAGCGTTATAATTTTGCCCAAATACCTGATATTCTCGAATTTTGAGCTTAATAAATTAAAATGGGTGATCCTGAAGGTGCGATTGTTCGAAGAAGCCGTTCGAACAATTCGAATCTACAATAAATGCTATTTTGCGAGTCTATAACATCTAAATCTTGAGTGGCCTGTGCTCGGAAACAAAACTTGAAAATGAAATTTGGAAAAACAAAATCATGAATAATTCTTGACTCAGAAGGGCTATACATGGTTGATTTTGGTATCAAAATGTAGGTTTTTGGGGTCGCTCCGTTCAATAAACAATGTTTCAGAGCTCTATCCATCATAGTTTAGATTTTCACCTGTCAAATGGCATTTTTTCCAAAAAATCGAAATTTCAACCCAGACAGCACCGGATATTCATAGAATATTCCCTGAATGTGCAAAATGGGATAGGTATATTCCGGATATTCGTAGAATATTCATAGAATATCATAGAATATCTATATCCCATACATCATATTCCGAGAATATTCCCATACGAATATTCTAGGGATATTCCAAAAAGAATATGCTGAGAATATACCAAAAAGAATATTCTTTATAGAATATTTCTAGAATATTCGTAGGATATTCAAAATTGAATATTCTCTATGGTACATCCCTTGAATATTCCGCACGTAATATTTCTGGAATATTCCGCTCATAATATTCCTGGAATATCCTGTACGGCATATTAAAGTAATATGTGAAGATATACATTGGAAATGAAATTTCAAAATGTTTTTGGATTGCAATAAGCAGATGGCGACTGTATGTATTTAATTGTTACCATAAATTCAATTATCTCATGAATTTTCAGATTTACGTACGATAACGAGATTTATATAAATTCATGGTCTCATTTTATTTTTGAGTTGAAGTTTTGTATACAAAACTTGTGCGCAGTAAAATGTCACAAAACACTAGACCATGGACGTCATAGAATCCCGCCATCCGCAGCCATGCAGCCAATAGAATGTCACCATTCGCCATCTGTCAAATTGCACGGCGACGGTTAACCACATTTTAGGTTAACCACACCATTCTATCATTTCTATTTCTAATCGTTTCCTTGGAAGCTTTAGATCGAAACTTTTGTGAGTGTTATTTGAAGTGATATTTTGAAAGATTTCTTAGTGAATCGAGTTTGAGTATTGCCTGGATTATTTGTTTTCGTGTTATCTATGAGGTAAGTGAATTTGATGAAAGGATTCTATATGTCCGTGATGAATTGATTGATTAATTTTATTCACGACCATTTTGATATCGAAATAATATATTTATGAAAAAGACTTCGTTCATTGTTCCCCTATTGTACATTTCTTTCTTTATATACGTTTTTTTGGAGGTTATGAATGTTGTCAAACTCTCAGTGTTGTGTTATGTCTTAAAAAATGTTTTTTTCAGGGTCTCTGCGTGTCCTTTAGCACCACTGAAGCTGATTTAAATAAATATTTCATCTCATTGTTTTTGTTTTCTTCAATAAATATGATTATACCATAATATGTTTTTCATTTCCTATTCACTGGATAGATTATAATCAATATTTCTGAAAAGTATTTCAAATTTCGATTAGGCTCAAATGTTTAGATTCAGTTTGAACTCCTGTGTTGAACTTTGGTTTACTGAGTAAAATCATTGAATAAACCAAAGTTTAAGTGGGCCTAAGAATGCATATATGTAATGTATATGTGAATATCCAATATTCCCTGAATATGAAAATGGTTTAAGTCTAAGATATCCATGGAATATCTCTATAATATTCCGAATATTCTAGGTATATTCTATGAATATCCTTATGTGATATTATGGGAATATTCAGTATGAAATATGCCTTGAATATTCCAGGAATATTGAGAATATGCCTAGAATATAAGTTTCCGAATATTCCAGTAATATTCCATAAATAATATTCTTGGAACATTCTATGAATATTTGGAATATTCCTGGAATATTCTTTTCAGAATATTCTACGAATATCTGTGGAATTCCCATACGCATATTCATGGAATATTCCAATATGCCAAAATGAATATTCTAGGCACATTCTGAGAATATCCGGTGCTGTCTGGGAAACCATCATAGCTCTCCTTCCTTTGATCGCCGCCACTATTTATTCATATTATGTTGATCAGCATGGGTCACAGTATTTCTGCGCAAAATATGAGCGATTTGAAAAATTCAAAATTTTGGACGAAAAATGACTAAGGGGTATGACCCCCTAAAAACGCCGTAAACTCAATATCAAAAATATCTGGGTAGATCTAACGGTGCGATCGGTCGAAGAAGTCATTCAAACAATTCGAATCCACAATAAATGCTATTTTGCAGGTCTATAACATCAAAATCTTGAGTGGCCTGTGCTCGGAAACAAAACTTGAAAATGAAATTTGGAAAAACAAAATCATGAATAATTCTTAACTCAGAAGGGCTACATGGTTGATTTTGGTATCAAAATGTAGGTTTTCGGGGTCGCTCCGTTCAATTAACAATGTTTCAGAGCTCTATCTATCATAGTTTAGATTTTGACCTGTCAAATGGCATTTTTTCAAAAAAATCGAAATTTCAAACCATCATAGCTCTCCTTCCTTTGATCGCCGCCACTATTTATTCATATTATGTTGATCAGCATAGGTCACAGTATTTCTGTGCAAAATATGAGCGATTTGAAAAATTCAAAATTTTGGACGAAAAATGACTAAGGGGTATGACCTCCTAAAAACGCCGTAAACTCAATACCAAAAATATCTGGGTGGATCTAACGGTGCGATTGTTCGAAGAAGTCGTTCGAACAATTCGAATCTACAATAAATGCTATTTTGCAGGTCTAAAACATCTAAATCTTGAGTGTCCTGTGCTCGAAAACAAAACTTGAAAATGAATTATGGAAAAACAAAATCATGAATACCTCTTGACTCAGAAGGGCCAAATGGTTGATTTTGGTATCGAAATATAGGTTTTCGGGGTCGCCCCATTCAATAAAGAATGTTTCAGAGCTCTATCTATCATAATTCAGATTTTCACCTGTCAAATGGCAAAACTCGAAATTTCAAACGATCATATCTCCCCTTCCTCTGATCGCCGCCACTATTTATTCATATTAGGTTGATCAGCATAGGTCAAAGGATCTCTGTGCAATTTCAAAAATCTCAATTTTTGGGTCAAAAATGATCACCATACGAATCAATTGAAAAAAATCGGTGTTTCGAGAATGTAGAAAATCTAACACAGATTCAGCAGTAGCCTTTGCATCCAGAAAAAACTTAATGTTTGCTGATCAGGTGTTGAGTGCAGAAAAGGACTGCTTTAAGATCTTATGTAAAGATCGAAATGTCAATAAACTTTCAAGCTATCTCATTTATTATCTTTCACTTTGGATCGAGGTTAAACTTCGCGAAGATTTGCTATGAACATTCAATAACAATACGAGAGACTCTGGTACGTTGTCAGTCACTTTTTATCAATAATTATCACATGAACTCCTCACAATGGATGTCAGCGAGAGAACAGAAAATGAGAATTCAGACAAATATGTCGCACTTCTTACCATATTATTAGCATTTCTGGCGAATGCTCTGTTACGTAATGTAATAAATTCTGCGATCAATTCTTTTATTGATGAATATCATTAGAGTTTATGATAATCGTGGTATAAATTAGGTCCAATTGAGCCGAAAATTCTTACATTCTGCATACTTCTAAAGGTCTTCGTTTAGAAAGGATTGAAATTGAATGACAACATTTCTTAATTGCTAATTAGCAATTCTTTCAACCATTCAATTGACAATTAGTCACACTAATTTGGAACTTTTTATCTGTTTTGCGGAACAAAATTGACGGGTCCAAGCAATTTTCCAAAATCTTCATTTTTCTACTAGGAAAGACCTCTGGTTTCTTTTCAATATGGCACCCTGTATATTGAATATCTATTTCTGAACCTTGTCGACAGCATGCTGTTTGGAAACCTGTTCGTCTACATACAGTTCGACGGGGAAGAGTACATCAAGAAAGACGTCAGAACTTTGGTGATATGGGTTCTATCCGGATTAGCTATGGCTGGTGTGGTGGTCTTTTTCTTCCTTCCAAATCCGCCAAAACAATCTGAGGATGCTGTACAAACTGCTGAACCCATTCCCGGACCTATGGAGGTTTTCAAGGACGCCATGAAATTGTTCGTGACTCCGAGAATATTAATGCTGAGTTTAGCCTTCTTTTACAGCGGTAAGTTATTCGAATTATGTTGGATAAGTTTTATTTCTATTTTTGATGAAGGTAAAGCAGAATCAGAAATTGGGACCATCAAGGAAACTAACATTCGTATTCATAGAAGAAGGATTTCTGCGTTATTTTGGCCATCTAAGAGCAATCAAAATCTCCTTTAAATTTTCATAGGTTCGATTTTTCACAATGAATAGCAGAGTTTGAAATGAAGACGGATCTCAACCAGATCCAACCCATGATTTATTTTATGCGAATATAATGGTTTTACTTCCATAATGAAAACAACGAAATTATCATGGGTAGATATGCTAAATTGAGGAATTTGAAAGTGGGCATTGCAATGCAAGGTCGTTTATGAGATAATGGATTTGTAGAACATGAGCTCTGTGCTCTGTTAAAAAAACTCACATCGTTGATAGAATATGGATCCAAAATTAATGTTGTTCATTCGAATGTTCCTTTCATTATGAAAAAATGGATCACTAATACACTGCGCAAAACATTAACGCACATTCTGGAAATCTCAATTTTAATGAAAGTTAACTCTACATTGACTTTATAACTTATTTTTTATGTTCTCTCGGGAAGGTTTTGAACGAAACAAGACACATTAAATGGAAGAAAAATTCAGGATTTCACCGAATCTTATGTGAAAGAAGAGAAATGAACAATTTTCAAAATACTGAAATGCTGATGAGTGATTTAATACTTGGTATTTCCACCCCTTGCGTTAATTACAGCTCGGCAACGAAGGTTCATACTCAAAATGAGTGATCTTAAAATGTTCTGATCTAATCCTTCCCAGATTTCTCCGAGTTGGATTCCTAAGTCATTAAGAGTAGCTGGATGATTTTCTGAACTTCTCAGCCTTCTATTGAGGTTGTTCTTGCTGGCCATTCCATTCGAGAGACTTCAACCTTTTCAAGGTACTCCTGAACGATGTGCGCACGAGTGGTGTGGCATTATCGTCCATAAAAATCAAATTTTCACCAATGTATGGGGCAAATGGCACTACATGCTCTTCAAGAATGTTCCTTATATACTTATTAGCATTCATAGCTCCATCATCAACGACCACTAGGTCTGTGCGAGCAGTCAAAGATATTCCACCTCATACCATAATCGATCCTCCCCCGAAACCAGTAGCATTCAGGATATTGCACTGAGCATATCTTTCATGTGGACGTCTGTATACGAGGGAACGTCGATCACAATGGTAGAGGCAGAATCTAGACTCATCTGTGAAGAGAACTCTCTCCCAATCGGCCTCTTCCCAATGGATATGCTCTCTCGCAAAATCCAAACGCGCCCTTCGATGGGCTGGGGTGAGAGCTGGGCCTCTTGCCGCGACACGAGGCCTTAAATCATATTCTCTGAGGCGATTTCTTATTGTCTGAGTGCTAATTTGCACCTTATGAGTTTGCTCAAGCTGATTTTGAAGGAGGCGAGCGGTTGCAAACCGTTGTCCCAACGAAGAAACTCTCAAGTAACGTTCTTGAATGGCAGTTGTTACCCGTGGTCTACCCTGTCCTGGTCTTCGGACATTCATACCTGTCTCCCTGAATCGCTGCAACATTCTGGACACACTTGTATGGCAAACTCCAAACCTTTCTGCAATTCTTGTGTATGTCCACCCTTCTTCTCGCAAAACTACCGCTTGGGCACATTCCTCTTGGGTCAAATTGCGTGTTTCGCGTTGCATAGCAATCGAGTGTAGAAAATCAAACGAAAGAAAAACTATTGATCACTAGAATTGATCGAGAACAACTGATTTTAGAATGGAGCCAATACATTCAAAATCTGATAATATCATCTTTTTTTATTCCTGCTGGGAGAAAACATCTGTATTGAAGAAAAACGTTGAAAGTGGATAACATATGCATGCATAATTCTGATAAAAATAATTATCATTGAGAACACCTTCAGTTGTAGAATAAATTTGAGATTTCCATAATGTGCGTTAATTTTTTTGCGCAGTGTAGAACGAGCGCTCAAAAATAATCAGGAAATTATCACCACAAGGTGTCATTGCCGATTTTCTACATTTCTATAAATTGATTCGTTCAAGTTGTGGAAGGTTGAATATTTCTGAAGAGCATCAACTAAAAATTGAATATTTGATTTTCCATATAATTCGTTGAAATTATTGATTCCAATGCAGGTGGATAAAATAACATTCCATCCCACATAACTGTCCTCATTTCCATGTTTACGAATCGATAAGAATATCAATCGGGCCAATGCTTGAAGTATTTAATGGAAAAATGTATACATAATGTAGTCTTGACCAAGATCTATTTATTGAGAGATTATGGTACTTTTCGCAACTCTCTGGGAAATTTATTGATTTTCTACTTGTCAGATTTAATCTTTGCATTGTATTTAAATATTTTTGATCCTGTTTTCTGTTTTGAGTCATAAATCATGGTGTGTCTCATCGATGAAAATATGAACCTACAGTGTTTCAACAAATTTTATCTCATTGTTTCAGAAAGATAATTGTTTTGTTCCCTTGATAAGGTTATAAATACGATATTGAAGCTATACTTTGGCTGTACAGATGATCTAAACTGAACCAATGAGTATCATGAGGCAATGTCGATTAATTTTTGCCCACACTTATATTTATTTCATGATATCTGCATATCCCAATGACGACGAGTGAAAATACAGGCAATCATATCCAGTTTATGAGAAAATTTATAGTGCTGGAACATTAACATTTCAAATGTTGTTTTTATTTATTAACTTGAAATTATTGACCTACTTCAATCCAGAATGTTTTTGTCAAGATGTGGATATCACCATTTTTAGTAATTTCAGATGAGGTTACTTTGTGGGAGGAGATAGCTGCAGTCTTATATGTTATATCGTGTACTGATTTCTCTTCAAAATTGGTTACAACTTGAATTGATCCAATAAAAATCAGTATGAGACATTTCGTCAATCTGGTCGCCTTTTTTCTGAAGTTTGGTTCTTTGCATATGCTTCATGAATTTTCTTATTTTGAAATGAAGTCAGTTTATCAACGGCTTCGATTTGAAACGAGTTTTCTGAAAATGCCAAGACGTAAATTAACAAACGCTGAGGCTGATAGGGCTATCGGAATGCTACAGGGTGGCCTAACGCAGGTTGTTGTAGCGGAAAGGCTCCAAGTCAGCCAAAGTGTGATATCTCGACTTTGGAATAGGTTCAGGAAGACAGGTTCCGTGTTGGAAAGACCCAGGCTTGGTGGGCGACGACAAAAAACACCTGCTCAGGATCGTTTCATCACCGTTTCGGCGAGAAGAAACCCTACATCTACGTGTAGAATGCTACGGAATACTCTTCAAAATGCAGATGGGGTCCAAGTTTCCATCGAAACCATCAGACGACGTTTGAGAGAGGTAAATCTAGGTTCTAGACGTCCATTAAGAGGAGTTCCGTTAACACGTGACCATAAGCGTCAAAGACTGGAATGGGCAAGGCAACATATCAATTGGAACGATCAATGGCGTAGTCTCCTTTTCACTGATGAATCCAGATATGGACGATTTTCAGATTCTCGAAGAATGAGGGTATGGACGATCCCACGCATACCCCGTAATCGTCGCTATCTCCAAGAAGTCCATCCATTCCGAGGGGGTAGTGTTATGGTATGGGCCTGGATATGTGTCAACGGGCGCACAGATCTACACATTTGTCCTGGGAATATGACCGCCTTAAACTATAGGGAGCATGTCATTGACAATGTTGTGCCAAATTTTCACGCTGCTATCGGTGAAACTTTTCAATTTCTAGACGATAACGCTAGACCGCACCGTGCAGCCATAGTTGAGAATGCGCGCGAGGAGCTTGGTATTCCACATTTACAAATATGTACCTCCGCACTCACCAGATTTGAATTGCATAGAACATGCATGGGATATGCTCCAAAGAAGATTAGATAATCATCAACCTACCCCAGAATCCTTAAATGATCTGAGAGAGCTTCTGCCTCGTTTATGAAACCAAATTTCCTCAAGAAATGTTCAACAACCTCGTGTGTAGTATGCAAAAAAGATGTCAAGCTGTTAATGATGCCCGTGGAGGCCATACATTGTATTAATAGTCTTAAAATGCTTGAATTCTCTGGGAATAAAATATCGTTATTTTTCTCGATTTTTCTTAACCACCCTGTATACGCTGCAGGCTGCAGAACTACAGGCTAAAATTAATTTGCAACTTGAAATCATACTAATCACAAAAATCTTATTTCAACTATATTTTTTTGCAATTTATGATCACGAGAAGTGTGAACAAGACAAGCATATTTTTTCAAATATTTCGAAAAGTATTGAAGGAATCTTTTTACCGTCAGAGGAACTTTATATTCAATTAATTCGTCCAGTTCAACGGCCATTGATCTTAATCCAATTTTACCTCGGCGGTAGTCGCCTTATTGACCAACTATGTAATAATGTTATATTCCTACTTCTGGCTACCTCTAATCAACTCGTACATTCATGAAGAAAAAACGCTGTGTTGGTTCTTCAACTTTCTCTAATGGCGATATGACTTGCATCTTTAATTTCAGGTATCGAATTGGGATTTTACAGTGGCGTATACAGTACCGCAGTGGGGGCTACATTGAAGCTCGGCGACTCCAAGAAGCTGGTAGGATTGTCTGGGGTCTTCATAGGAATCGGGGAGGTTCTAGGTCAGTGAAAAATTTTAGGATGAAAATGAAAATATCAATAGAAAACACTAATTCTTCTGAGCAGAGGATTCTCTTAGATCTTACTTCAATTTTATTCACCAGTCGTGGACAAATAAGAATATTCTACTCGCATATTATGGCTATACTTCCGCGTGAATAATAGTCACTATATTATGCTAGTCGAATAATATGCTGTCCATTTATTCGTAGGTGGTTTGTCCTTTGGAATTCTGGGCAAGAAAACGGCCAAATGGGGCAGAGATCCCATCGTTCTCGCCGGATTCGTGATCCACATCCTTGCCTTCTTCGCCATCTTTCTCAATCTTCCGAACCAGTCGCCCATAAATGATACCACAGACGAGGCCTTCATCACCAGTTCAGCGATTCTGGCGATGGGATGTTCCTTTTTGCTCGGTTTCGGGGACGCATGCTACAACACCCAGTTCTATTCGTTGATCGGAAGCATCTATTCCAATAACAGCTCGTGCGCTTTCGGAATATTCAAATTCGTACAGGTAGGTTCCATTTATTTTATCCAGATCCAGATCAGATTTCTTTGACAGCAGCTATCAAATATTTTTTGACAGCTGTCAAATATTTGACAGCTGTCAATATTTTTGACATTCCTCGGTTCAGCAAGGAAGATCATCTCTTTTTGAACCCTCGCAATGATAAAAGATAGCTTGTATCTTATTTCAGTCTGTTGCCGCCGCTGCATCATTCTTCTATGCTCCGTATGTGCCGCTCTATGGTCAACTGGGAATTCTGCTGGCTCTGGCTGTTGTAGGAACAGGGGCGTACATCTGGGTGGAATTCAGTATTAGGAGAAACACACTTTCCGTAAACAAAAAGTCTGACTCAGAATCGTCGATAGAATATAACGAGTGAAGGAAATCATTCTTTGCTGTTGAGTTTTTGTGGACATTCCGATAAAACATCGAATTATATCTTCAAAATGGGATGGAACGGTTTTTAACCAGACATACGAGGATATATTGAAATATTCTTAGCCTACTATAGAACCAAACAAAATTTCAATGTCAAAATATTTTATTACTCAACATATTCTCCTCTTAATTGAATACATTAATTACAGTTACAGCGAACCTGCAACGTCTCTAGACCTTTAAAAAAAATGTTTCTTCTTGCTCTGCAAACCAGTCCTCCACAGCCTTTATTACCTCCTCGTTGGAAGAAAATTTACGACCTTTTAAACTTTTTTTCAGTTGAGGAAAGAGATGATAGTGGGACGGAGCCAAATCTGGTGAATAAGGGGGGTGTTCTAGTAATTCTAACCCTAAATCACGAATTCTTTGCATGGCAACATGAGATTTGTGTGCTGGGGCGTTGTCCTGTAAAAACAAAACACCTTTGGATAGCTTTCCGCGTCTTTTCTCTTTAATTTTTTCCCGTAGAGTTATCGTAATGTCGAATAGTAATCTCCAGTTATTGTTCTACCCTTATCAAAAAAATCAATCATGATTACTCCATGGCAATCCCAAAAAACTGAAGCAAGAACTTTTCCAGCAGATTTTTGGACACGAAACTTCTTAGGTTTTGGAGAACCAGAGTGTCGCCATTCCATCGATTGTTGCTTTGTTTCTGGATCGTAGAAATGTACCCGAGTCTCATCCATAGTAACAATTCGCTTTAAGAAGTCTACATCGTTTTCAAATCGAGCACAGATCGAACGCGTTGCTTCTACCCTTGCACGCTTTTGGTCAACATTAATTCAAACATTTGAGGATCCATTTTGCATAAATTTTTCTCATGTCCAAATTGACGTGAATTATATGACAAACGCGTTCGTATGAAATCTTCAGTGCTTCAGATATCCGTTTTAGCCCAATTCGACGGTCTGATAAAATCATGTCATGAACTGCATCGATATTTTCGAGAACTGACACAGAAACTGGCCTTCCCGATCGGTCATCATCTTCAATGGGAAATTTACCTCTTTTGAAGCTTGCAGTCCAATTTTTCACGGTCGCATACGAAGGACATTGATCACCAAGGGTATTAAGCATATTATCTTCGTAAAGCTGCTACCTCTTAACCCTTTTAAATACAGGTACTTGATGATACTCCAATTTTTCGTTTTTTACAATTTCGGTGGACATCTTTTCTTTAATTTATTGCGTAACTCTGGTTTACTTTTTTGACATCGAACTCTACACCGACACTTATAATAAGTTATTGTTCGTTGATATGGTATCGCAATATTTTGTTTATGCATGGAACTGGTCTAGGCTGACTAGATATCAATACATCCTCGTATGTAAGTCGTTTTCGAAACGTAATTCCTTGCAATCAAGGATGAAAATTGTATTTATTTTAATTTATCTGAATGTTTCGGGCGTTGTCGATTGGCTGAGAATAAATAAATGAATTATATTAAATTCTTCTTCAATTTTTGTGAAAAGTTCAGATACGAATTTTTTATGAGTTCATTTAAGTGGGCAGTGCCCCTCCCGCCAGCCCTCTAACTACGTCCATGGTAGAGGGTATTTCGTCAATCCACAACGTCCTCGAATATTATAAATCGCGTAATATTCTTGTCATATAAACGCTATTTTATTCATACGAGCAGTTCTCTCATACAGTTTTATAATTCTGGATGAAGCCAATTTTTTAATTTGATTTCGATAGGGTCGTACAAGAAACCTTGGTGTTGGCACTGATTTGCTTTCGTTTGAGACTTTCTTGTCGATATTTGAGATTAAGCTCTACTTTTAATTTATCTCGAAAGGAACAGGAATAGAGCAACGTCTTAGTCAAGATTTTTAGAGGTACACCAGAGTTTTTATGCATCTAACTAAGAATTTGTTTTTTCTGATAGCATTATTATGTAACAAATATATAATTTTCAGTTTGAACAGCTGCGTTTACGAAATAAATATGAAATTTGGACTTTAAATAAAGACTCAACTCATATTCATCAATTTATCTGTGATTAATACAGTTATGAAAAAATTTCTAATTATTTCTTAGAAATTATATAACTCCAGACTACAGTGTCGTTGATTTATTGTAGTTCGAAATTAATTTAAGGATTTCTTTGTTGTTTCACATGTTGATATTGTAAATAAATTAATACCAAAAACATTTTTTTCATTTGTACAACTACAAGGATGATTCCTTTTATTGATTTTTACCTGATAATTGCATACATTTCCTGGTAGTCATTTTTCTTTCTTCCTCTATACAGGGTCTTTCACGAGGAACCTCACCCATATTTATACGGGAAACTACTGAACGTATTTTCATGAAATTCAGCACTTATAAGTATTTCACGATGCTGATGAAATTTTTTTATGGCAGATATTGAATCTACGTTAAAAAATAATGTGAGTGTATGCATCACACCCTTGCCCTGAAGTGAATATTAACTCAGAAAATATCCATTTTAGGGCAAGGGTGTGATGCATATATTCACATTATTTCACTCGGATGGCGTAAAGTTGGACTGATTTCGGTTATTCAGGGGTCTTTTTTTAGGTTGAAACGAAGAAAACCGTGTTCTTAAAGATCTTGTTTAAACAAACGAGATCCGGATTCACACTCGAAGATGAATTTTCAGAAAGTTATACTCCATTCACTTTTATAAAGTATCGCGGTTTGCCATGAAATTTTGACACATTTCACCGTATATATTTTGAAAATGTTAGGTTATGGTCATTACACTGTCAGATACGCCCACAACGTTGCCGTTTCTGCTAAAAAATCGTAGTAATTACGTATTTATCAAAATGTTCCTTTGGGAAATTAATGAATTTGAGAAAATATTATGTTAATTCAGAAGACATTTAACTACATTTTTGCACAACCTGAAATACTCCAGTATGAAAATGTAGTAGTTCTACGAAACCTGCGCCACAGTTAAATCTTCGAAGAACTAACTCCATTTACAAAGTTGAAAAAGAGTAAATAGAAAGTAGACCTGGCAATGTCGCTTAATTTTCACGAGTGCCAAACTGCGTCTGTTCTAGGGGAAAAAACTTGATAAACCTAAATCATGGCCAACCGCGATACTTTATAAAAGTGAATGGAGTATATGTACGAATTCTATTTATTTCCGATGTCAAGCAACCTGTCAAAAATACCTCATGTTTCACGTCGTTTTTCGAAGGTTTGTAATGGAATTTCTCGAATTTCCCCGGTTTGTGTGAAATTTTGGATAAATTTTGAATATTTTTCCCAGCCAAATGAAAAGGTGAAAATTTCGAGTTTTTCGAATAAATCTTCGATTTTGAGGTGGGTTATGGATTGATTATCGACGAGTCTTACTTAGACTGGTAAGAGGAAGATTTGTCATCGCATTTTCAACGTTCGAAACGTTGTCTCGAAAAATAAAGTCGAAATTAGACTGAGGATCAGTGTTTCTGTTCCCGTTTTTCTGGATCACTAAAAGTCTGTCTCCCTTTTTTGAAACTCTTCTGAAAAACGGCTTTGGAACACTTTACTACTTATTTTATTCTTGTTCTTTTTTGGATCACACCCTTTATATTATATATTTGTAGAAGAATGTCCATAAAATAAAACACAGTATTTTTACCTAGAAACTTTATATATCAAATTTATAAACAAATATTTTCTCACTTCATATAAATCTATTTATCACAGCATCTTTAATTTTATAACTGTATGGCGTTCAAGTACTCAGAAACTTATCCAAGAATTTACAATATATATTTAAATACAATAATCACAAGATCATTCAAATTCGTTTTGAAAACTAAAAAGAATGATGAAACAACAAAAATATAAATCGATATAGGTAAATTTCGAATAATGCACCAATCCAAGGATTTGGATCAAGTTTTTCGTGTATGTGAGATCAATTCCTAGAAATGCCTTGTTATTTATCTATTCTTAATCTTAATTCATAGGATTTCTTATTTGGCACCTTGAATTCTTTCAATTTCGAACAAAAATCAAACTCTAGGATATAACAATAAAATAGTCGTTCTCTACAACATAGAATAAGCATTCTTTACATTTATTACAGAGATTGTCTCCAATATGGAGATATAACAAAATTTACAGGAAAGGGACGTATATCTCCTGCGATATTTGTGTATTGCACATAATTAATCCCTTTGTCATCTCTTATATACAAAATGGTACAAGTTAAGTAAATTATTTTTTCGTAATTACAAGTAATGTACAGCGGCAATCACAGAAATTGTAGGTTTTCACCATCTGAAAAGTAGTTTGGGGTTTATTTGTCACCATAGAACTTATAGTAACTATAAGTTCTATGTTTGTCACTCCCAATCAGGGGCGTTAGTGGCGACATCTATGAACGATCGAACTGCGGCTTTCTCACTTCATTTCATTCAGTCGAATCGTGTTGAACCTCAAGATCATTCAAAGGTTGCGAGAGTTTAAAGGGACACGAACCTACTTCTCGAAGACATAAATCACCTTGCAGGACGACACACCTCGGCCTCAACCCTAGGACTCCACCAATCAAGCACTTCCGTACTATTCCCGTACTTCGAAGTCTAACTCCTCAAAACGCAGTGCGCTTTCCCTTCTTCCGACAGCGAACCAATAAGTTTGGCCCAGTCCTCCAACCTTGGCGCGCATTGCAACCTCAGATCGCCCAGCTTCCGTCGAGCCATAAAGACGAATTCTCCCTCGCCATGCGAAACTCCACAGTGCTGACCTACAGAGATGGTTATTTTTTTGTCGGCTTCCTCGTACTCGTTGTCGGGAATCTCGTTGGTTTCGACGTCGTCCAGACCGGGGATTTCTTCGACGGTGTTCCTGATCAGTTTGGTGATCTTGACGGACATCTGGGATAATTCTTCGGCGTGGTGCTGTTCTACGCCGTGAATTATGCCTCTGGTAACTGGAAGGAAGACGGACTGTTAGTTAAACTGATTGAAATATGTCAAAATTGTCGAAAAAAGGTCAATAAAGAGGTTATAATAATAATAACCTCAATTGCCTTCACTTCTGACAGGTTTGACCTTGGAGATGGAACCAAAACATAGAATTATAACTATTGAATTATGTGAACCATAGATCACTCTTTGCAGTTGACGCCCTTGTTCCTAAGAACACGATAACAAATACTTTTCTCTTTGCCTACAGTTTTGAAATTTTCAGGGTACGATTGAGAGGCCATATTCAAATAAAGTGTCCCATGAAATTAATTTGAGTTTTTATTATAATGTTAGAGAACCATTTTTTACTCAGAGGCGTTACTTACAAGAGGGCCGCAATAGAGACTGTATCTTTTGTGTGTGTGATTTCATCTGTCACATCTATCGAATATGTCAGAGTTTGATTTATTTGACCACAAAAGAATATTCTTATTGTTGAACAGCTTCAGATTGCTTGCAAATTTGTGTAACAATTTAGCGTCACAAACAAGGTACTACGTGCGACGTTGCCACAATTTTTTTTTCTGTTTTTGAAGAAGTTTTCATGTGTACTATTCATAAGAATGCTGCAGAGGCTAGTTGATTTTAATGGCTCGCTCTGTAGCCTCATCGAACGGGCGTATTGACGATATTTAGATCTCGCTACTCGATTAGGACGTGCTGAACAAGCGTCGAATCTAGTTGGCACGTGTGACTCGACCAGTTTGCGCGATGAGATCGGCAGATTATTCTGCATAAAGTGGATCCACTGCTTCCATTTTATGTGTACCTCATTAGTATATGGATATTCTCCGCGTATGCTTCAAATATTTATGTTGTCCAGCCTTGTTAAGATAATTCCCCGATGGCCATTTGTGGCGCTGCACAGTTACTGGAGCCACCTTTCCATAGGTATGCTGTTTAGGTGTGGAACAATTCGAACCACTTATCTAGCCTTCAATTGAAGCAAATATAGAGTTCTTGAGACCCAGAGTTAGCAATATTCGAAAAATTTAGAAGGACCTTATTTACGGAACCCCTAGTCGAATTTTGCCCTTTAACGAACTTGACTGCGACATTCGAGATCCGAACCTACCCCGAAAATTTCAAGTCTCTAGGTTCATCCGTTCGAGAGTTATCATGTTTACAAACGGACGGACAGAATTGAATTTGACCACGGATTCGTGATCTATTAGTCCAACCTAGTCGATTGAGACCGTTCCCGGCTCAAAATTCGAGAAAGAAGAAAAATAAAACGGAATAACATGAGTATGTGAAAACTAAATAAAAGTGTTAACTTTTAACTCACCTAAATCACTCGTACAGAACGCATGGGCCAATTCTTCTGCTGTACAAGGTCGACATTCTGAAAAAAAATAAGAATTAGATAAACGCAATGAGTCCAGCTTATTTTTCCTTTATGCACTTTCTGAATACTCAAATAATCTAATCTTCAACTTAAAGATCTTTTCAATGTTGATTATAGTATATCTATTTAGCGATCAGAGTACAAATGACTTTCACCGTATACTGTTCATATTCTTTTTACCGTGGGAATTGCTTCAGATTGAGTGATAGTCTTAGGTACTCATTTCAACAGAGTGCAGGAACTAATTTAGATTACTGATTCTGATTTAGATTACGTGGCTAAATGAATGCATGAACCTGAGGAGAAACAAATTTCTGTTGTATGTATATATTTTCTTAGAAAATGAATGATTTGAGAGCATCTACTTCGAATTCTCATTTGGATTCTGGAAAAAGGCAGATAAATAGAGATTTAAAAATGAACAATTTTGATTTTTCTTCAAAGCAATACAGAAAATGTAACTATGGTTTTTTGGCCAACATCATTACCACTTTTGTTGATGAACAGTCACAGTCACAGTCTTCATTGAGGAGATAATTTATGTTGAAATTTTCTACTGTGTAATGCTCCATCTTTACTAACTCCCATCTGTCAACTTTCGATCTGTCATGTCATGATCATGTGACAGTATGGCTGTCAAACATGGCGCGAAATTCAAATCTTGAAATCCTATTGAAGCACCCTTTAGTTTACGAATGTAAAGAATTAATCTTACCTTCATTGAGATCGTAGGTATGTATTCCTCTAGGAAGGGGTTGAAGATCGTATTCTATGTCCGCTACGACTTTGGATACTCCGTCGTTTTCCATCGCTTCCACATAAATTGCAGCTTGGCCTTTTTTACTATTGAAGCACCTGCAAAAAAAATATTTTCTAAAACTGAAACTGGAGAAGTTTTTTATAATGTCAATTAAAGATTATCGCTATAAATTTATCGATGTATTTTCTCGTCACTATTTTTCTCACTGTTTGTTTGGTAAGATAACAGTCATTTTAGTTTGCGTGCGGGTCAGAGTTCGAATCCTGAAAAATTACCTCAATCATGGGTATCTATTGTGTTCCGAAACTTTCACCACGAATTAACAGTAATTTACGTAACCAACCAGACGTATAATGAATCTAAGCAATCCGAATAGCATTTTTCCCATTGTTTAATCTGTTGTGGCGTCATGAATCGTAGATTTTCATCTTCTGATAGATTTGGCTGAACCCAGTAAAAATAAGATAGGGGAAGTACGTACAGAATGACATAGGGTTTTATTCAAGAGGCATAACTTGTTGGTAGTGAATAATAGTAATGTCATATTCTACACCTATGATTTTTGGTCCTTTATTTATAAAATCTAACCAACCTTTATGAAATAAAAGTACCAAAAACTAAAATATTCTTAGAGAAATTGGGATATCTAAACGAAATTCATTTTGTCCGCATCCTATGGACAAAATGACATACCGGCAACAAGCAACTGTAGTTTTCTACTTATAGTTACAAAACTACTGACAAAGTTCACCAATGAAACACTTGATTTTTCTAGGAACATCAGCACAAGATGCGTGGGCCCAATGCAACCAATGCATGCATCGTAACCAGTCTTTTCCAGGGCTAATCTTGGAGAAGACTGGATTTTCCCGATCTAAATCGGGAAAAAAGGTCATAACAATGGACAGTCGTCTTCATCATCTCGAAAGTTGCTAGGAACATCTTCTTCATTGTCTTCTTTAAATATAATTCCCTAGGCACTTGTCTCCTTTTCTTTGGAGGAGGTATGGGCTCATTTTTTGATTTGATTGCAATCATATTAGGTGTAGAAGTTGAAACTAAGTACGTTTATCTAGTCCTCGGCTCACGTTTGCCTTGTCCACTTATAAATCGTCCTTTAGGAATTGGAGGAACCTCCTCATAGGATCAGCAAGAGTAGGTTAAGATGCATTGCCTTTATTAGCCGCAGATAAATATTTTGTTATGAGTATGTTAAGACAAGTCCTGGCTCTTTGTTTGGTGATGGAGCCTTGGATGAATTGTCTTGGTGATGTCCTGTAGATACTGTTAATTCAGCTGAAATACCTATGTCATTTTGTCCGTTCACTGTATATGTCATTTTGTCCATAAAGCCTTATAGAACTAGAAATATATCGAAAGAATCCAAAAAGTATATTTAACATAAAAAAGTTTCGTGAATACATTGACAAATAAGTAAAGTTTGAAATGAATGCAATATGAATGAAAAAGAAATGGTGAAAACTGGCCATTTCTCCTAAAAATTTGGCGCAATGAAAAAAAAAACTCGAACCTATTGATTTCTGTTATCACTCGCATAACGACCAAAAATGAACAAGAGTAGCGCTTGCGAGTTTTCAGAGGTAAATAGAACCCAGGCAGTTCCGCATTTGATACCTCCAAACTCAAGTTATGATGCCTATGTCAAATTGTACGAATTTCCCCTACTCCTTCTCAGTGGCTTACTCACAGTACTTGTATTCACCCTCAACACATGGATTGATCACCAAGTGCAGCAATAACTGCTTGGCATCTTTGATTGCTTTCCACCAAGGAAGTCAAAATATACACAGCCCAATTTGTTGCCAAAGTTACGGCAAAAGATCCCATTGTGATCCTTGAGGGTTCTTTGTAATTGAACCTGAGCATGTTCGATTAGATTTAGGCGAGGATTTAGGTCAGATTATTCTGGAGATAATGCTAGATGTGGAATAAGTATCGACATCAATCTCTTTCGGAAATACCAATATTCTCAACTTTTGACGAGCATTTCTTTCCACCTCTAGTGCTCACCAGAAAACCCGTTTTCTCCCATTCAAATTGATCAAAACGCCGCGTAGCTCATCAACTATTTCGACATATCGCACTAATTACCTGATGACGACTATACGGTCCATTATCCCACGATGATCGAGACGATCGAAAAAACACGCACACTCCGCAATCCCCAACTTGAAAAATCACGATTTTGAACTTACCGAATGGTCTTCGTGCTTCCATCGTTGTGTGAATATAGTTTCAACAGAGACCTGGGTCCTTCCAGGAACAACCTCGCCGCAGGCTTGTCGCTCTCCTCGCGAACTTTAACGCAGGCCCTGAAGTCCCTGTCTTGTCCTGGAAGCCGAAGAAGGACGCGCAGGGCTCCCCTGGGATACAGCCACGTTATTCTTCCTGTTCGACATCTGAGATAGACCGGAGTTACTCCTCGTTCAGTCGCAGATGTTGAGAGGCCGCTGGAAAGAAGAACATCGAGTTGTAGGTTATGAAAATTAGCAGATTCTATGGTTTTAGAGATGTCAATGCACCTGAATGTAGAGTCGATCTGTCAAATACAAAAATGATGGCAATCCATGGATGCATGGAAAACCTGGCGCCAGATTTTGTTTAAGACTTTCTTATCGATCGAAAATCTGAGTATTTGTTCTGCTTTTCATTTCTCCCGAAAGGGGTCGCGCTATTCTTCCATAACCACATTTCTATGACATAGATCATAGAAAGTCGAGGTATTGATGGAATTTTTGACATGTACTTCCTTAACGCAACAAAGACATCTGTCAAAAATCATAACATAACCTATTTCACACAAAAAATAGCGCCAGGACCATGAAATATTGCCGAACAAATACTGCATGATCCCAATAGAGATGCATAGAAACCCTGGTCTAACTAGAAATCGTGACCAAAAATTGTAGATAAAATCCTTCAAATCGGCAGTCTTGATTGCAGTTATTGTTCTAGTTCTGGAAAGATTTGCAATATTTCGCGGTTGTGGCGCTATTTTTCGTGAAAAATACGTCATGTAATGTTTTTTAGAGAGGTGACAGATGTCATCGTGTTTAGGAAGAACATGTCAAAAATCCATCGAAATGTCGACTTTCTATAGTCCAAGATCAAAACATGTATTAATTTGGAATGTCATATAAGATTGTGGTATGGAAGAAAAGCGCAATCCATTTCTAGGTGAATGAAAAGCAGGACAAATACACAGAATATCTATCGACAAAAAACAAAATCTAATCACTAAGCACCATGTTTTCTATGCATCTATTCCAACAAGAAGGTCGAGTCCATCTGTCAAATACAAAAAAGCATAGAAATCCTTATTCTATGCCCATTGTACTTTGATCATAGATGATTCGAAAAATACATTATTGAATGGTGATTGATGAAATTCAAATGAATTCTTAGCCAATGGGTTTCTCCCAGAACTTTTGGACCATACGTTATCATACAGGAAAATTATATTCATTATAACAAAGACATTAATAAAAATAAAGAAATATCAACATGAACACCTCTCAATAAAAGAATCCTACAAAAATCGATTCGAATGATCAAATTTCCAAAAAACTCTCTTATTAAGTGCTACAGCTTATAATAATAATTGAATTCACATTTCGTGGACGCAGTTTTGATCAATCTTTTCTGTCGTTCGAAGCAAGGGGCCCCTATGCCCATAATGAAACGCTTTTTGTTATTCTTTGTCATACGATATTCTGTTTCTGCATTCAATTTCATTCAATTGTCGTTTATTTCAATTGACCATTTATACGTCCATGAGTCAGCCATGTTCACGAAATTATAGCCATGACTAATATGCATATTTAAATTGACGATTTTCAATTTTAGCACGCTCTATCCCACCATTAATTAAGCCGAGAATTCGTTTAATAAAATACGAAAACTGTGTCAATTGATTAGCAACGAGCGGAATGTAAAAAAGGCGTGCTTTTCGCTTAGACTGGCTGCTTCAAAATCGAGAGCATTCGATGACTTCCTATCTATAAATAATCGTCGTATACAGAGCCTACTGAATTCGCCATTTCTCATAACAAAGCCTTATAATGATCTTAATTGACCGATCTAGGGAATGAAAATGCATAAGTTTGTCAATTTAAATTAGGAACGCGGTTTATCATTCAGCTCTATCGGAAGTAGGTATGACGTCCGCGTCATGTCGACTGCGTGCTTTGGCCAGTGGCGTAGCTAGATAGTCAGGGGCCCTGGTGCAAAAATCGGAGAAGGGCCCCTTAATGAATTGTTTGGTTTTTAACAAGTCGAAATATAAATACTTCGAAGAAGCAGAGCTACTTACTGAAGATTCAATTGAGGAGTGTACTTGAATGAATGATGTTGTCATTGGGTAATGAAAAGAAATAGGTAATTCGAAATGTTTATTTATGTAGTAGGTATATTAAATTAATTTTATTTAGGAGAATGAAAAAAAATTTCGAAAACACATTTAATTTTATTGATATGTTAGATTATTTGGCAAAATGACAATAAGAATAACTTATTTAAGGAATTCATTTAAATTAATTATGGAGGATTCAAACCTGGTGGTCCATCAAGTCTAAATTTGAAATCATTGATTTCTTCGGGAAAAATATGTTTACAACCTTTGAGACTCATTTTTTTGCAGAAGATTCATTGACTTTACTCAAATCTAGACTTGGTGCAGGTTCATTTTCAATTGATATAAGCGATAATTGTCTCAGTCGAGCTTGGCCCATAGTGTTCCTGAAACAATTTTTTATTATTTTTAATTTGCTGATTTGCTTTTGACTCCTACAGAGATGACCGGAATTTTATGGAATAGTAATATTTCTGTAAATACTTCTGTTGGATCGCATTTCGTAAATCCTTATTATGTATTTTCATACAGAATTCGTGAATTGTCCATGCCTTATTCAATTCAAGTAGAAATAGGTGATAAATATTAAGAAATTTAATCGAAAAATTGGTCCCTATCATATCGCAATATTTACTTTGAAATTTGTCGCAGCTTTGAATGACAGTTTTTTCTCCTACATCTATCAGAAATGAGGGTGGCAGAAAATTAAAAATTTTGTTGACTGCAGTCATACCCTCGAAACGTGTATTTAAGGGGCCGTTATACTCTGGCGGACTGCACCGATTCTCTATTCGAAAAGTTCACGCCCTCGATTTTTCACCTGAAAGCTTGATTTTTTTTTCTCCTTGAATTTCAGACAGTTCTCTGCGATTTCACACTTTCTGTCTTTTCAGTATTTCCATTTTTGCATTAATCAAGCGCCTATCCAAATGGAATTTTTTTTTAATAAAACTAAAAAAATTTATGAACAACCGGCAAAAAACGATTATGAAGTCAATTTTTATATAGTCTCAAATTCAACCCGATTTTTTTATGCGAAAAAATAATTTTCCCAAAGAGAAGAAATGGAGTGCCCTCAAGACATCTTTTAACTTCAATTTGAATAAAAAATCATGCTTTCAGGTGAAGAATTGAAGGCGTGAACTTGTTAGCCGTCATCAGTGCCACATAGCCCTTCCTGCGGTAGCAAACAACTGAAAAATGAATGTACCTACGTAGGTATAACGGCCCCTTAATAGACCTTTCCAGAATACGTAGAACAAAGATGAAAGATGTGAACTAAACCAGAATGAGAGAGAAACAGGTATATTTCATGAGCAACTTGTGGGCAGTTTTAAAAGATGCGCAAACCTTAGTGCGAGAGAGAAGAGAAAGAGAGAGAGGGAAGCAATCAAATGAGATTCTACTGTTTTGATCGTACCGTGACCCTTACTTAGTAACACAACATTGTTGAGGCATAATAAAATTTTGATTTTCGATAAACAATACAACAAATAACATCCACATCCAAAACGTCGACTACGTAAAATAATAATATCAATTGTCAAATGTCAACGATTTGAGGGGGGAAATTTTGACGACCAATAATATTCATTCTTAGCCCACAAAAGACGCGCGCAACTCTCACCTGCACAGGTAATTCTGGAAAGGTCTATTGTGAAATTATTGTATCGAGCACTCTATAGAAAATATTCATTTTGAACAATTCTTCCCTACTTCGAAATCGGTGATCAGAAGAAAGCTAATTCATCGAAATGTTTTTGAAATTTTTTGTCTCTTTTCTTCGAAATGGGGATCTATACCATATGCTATGGCATTTTCTCTAGGCTCGCATTTGAAGGACTCGAAGTCACTCCTATAAATTTTTATCTTTGTATTCGTCTCTTCTAAGCTCTGCATGCGTCGTCCAAATTGATATCGCATATTTGTAATACTTAAGATGCATAATTGATATCAATAAGAATGTGCATAAAATCGCAGAGAAAAGTGAATTCAAAATTCAACATTTTTTGTTATTATTTTTGCTTGGCTTCGCTCATCTCTGCACGAATTTTTCATAACTATTTCTGATAATGCTGCACGAATGAATTCAAAAAACGAAGTTTAATTGCTGAAATTGTGTTGACCCTACTGGACCATCTAGTCAGATTTAGTTTTTTCAGAGAGGTGTCCGATTCACCAGTGAATTTTGACGTTTGATGCCATTTCCGAAAAAATTATACAAATCTTGTAACGTGGTATAAACGGTGGTCAGCGCTTGGTGCCTTGGGGGCCCCTGAGGTCGGGGGCCCTGGTGCACTGCACACCCTTGCACCCACGTAGCTACGCCGCTGGCTTTGGCGTACGCTCAAAAGCGATCAGCTCAAGTAAAAGTAGACCAGTTTCACCGCCTTCGATCACAGAAAAAGATAATGACACCACGCCCAAATGGAACGAATTGGCGTGAAAGACTGTTAATGCAGAGATTGCTGCACACCGGGTGTTTCAAGGATCAACGACGGATATCGATAACCTATAAGATTTCTTCTACAATAACGGACCATAGAACTTTCGATACGCTGTCTCCATCCGACTGCGGAAAGATCATATTTTGCGTTTTCTTTACTGTTTACTCTACTACCAAGTTATTGAGAATATCCTGCTCAATTAGTTTCCAAAGCTATTGAAGCAAGTCAGGCTCTGGTCTGTGGGAATAAAGGTTTCTTTGTAATTGGCCCCAAGTTTCCTCTATTGGATTTAGGTCTAGGGATCTTGGTGGTAATGCTAGATGTGCAGTCAATTTCCTTAACTCAGGCGAGCAGTCCATTTGATTTTGGTTGCTGTGCTTAGTGTTCTCAAATGAACCAAGAAAAAATTAACCTTCAGAGTTAAATTTCGAAATCCAAATCTACATGAACTTTATTACGAGAAACCAGAAATGTGACTTCTTATGATGAATGGCTCGGAGCGATAATTTGTCGGAAATTTTCCATTTAATTTGATTCTTATAAGGGGAATCATTCACAGTGAATATTATATGAAAACCAAGGCTCCGTCGCATGCTCTGCTAATTCGAACAAATTGCTTTATAATGACAATATAAGAGCCGGACTGGTTGTAGCGTGTCTGTGTCATTACATTTCATTAGGATTCTTGAAAAATATCTTCGTAACGAGTATTTATAAGGATATTTAATACGGAATTCTATCATTCAATCTGGCGATCTTTAGAGGAATTTGAGGGGGGCTTTACTTTGATTCAATTACAGCCAGGAACAACTTTTTGTGATCTCGGTATTTTGAGATACATGAGGACTTATCATTCATGAACATATTTCAGTTAAGGGGACCTGGTACACGTCCGAGCTCGCGAGCTCCCTTCAGAAATTGGGCTTTTTATTTCCATAATATCTCAGTTCGTATGCGGCGTAGACCAACAATTTTTTTTTTAAATTGAAGCTTAATCATTTCTCCAGAATGTGTATTACTGGCTTTTCTGTTTTTCTTCGAATATTAGGAAAAAATCCTGGTGAGTTGTAATTTCATGAAAATCTGGACAAACGATTTTATTTCCATGATATCTCCGTCAATTTTCGGTATAAATGTATGAAATTTTCAGTTTACATGCGGAATAATATTTTGCAGAATGTGTTTTATTCGCTTTTCCGTTTTTCTGCGTATATTAGGAAAAAACCTGGTTGAAAATACGACTAATAAAGTTCCTACTTTATAATTTATTCAAAAATTGCGTGGGCAATAAACAAAAAAACTGAGCAATACACATTCTGGAAAATATTATTTCGCATGTAAACTGAAAATTTCATATATTTATCCCGAGAATTGACAGAGATATCATGGAAATAAAAACGTTTGTCCAGATTTCCATGAAATTACAGCTCACCAGGTTTTGTCCTAATATACGAAGAAAAACAGAAAAGCGAGTAATACACATTCTAGAGAAATGATTGAGCTTTAATTTAAAACAAAATTGATGGTCTACGCCGCATACGAACTGAGATATCATGGAAATAAAAAGCCCAATTTTTGAAGGGAGCTCGCTAGCTCGGACGTGTACCAGGTCCCCTTAATAGATTGGTTTGTAGATCATTGAAACCAATAATACCATTTATCGTGAGCGAAATGTAATAAAATTTAATGGATCCCCTTTATATTCACATTGGCAATATTGCATCTGTCCATTATTATTCCGATGATGAAATCTCGCTGCTAGGAATATTCATCAAACTGATTGGCTTTCATTATTGCTCCAATAATTCTTCGTCTATTGAGCCTTGATTGGAATCGTTGTGAAGATCGAAAAGAGAGCGAACGTTTTATCTTTCGATTTACATTCAATTCATCGTTCTCGAACAACAAAATCTATTTTGCAATTGCAAAAGTTGAAATGGTGGACAGGAAGTCATCAACCTTTTTCTCTATATAGTTAAGATCAACCGCTACAGGATGCACACCTTAAAATTTCCCCAAAAGAACAAATAATCTTTTAATGAAGCACAGTCGGCTAAGGGTTAATTTCAGATTGAGCGAAAGGTACCCTGTTATTAAAGGTAATAAAACATCTTTTTCTGTTGCCCGCTTTGTCAAAATGGTCTCACTTCTTCCTAGTACTGCTTCAGGGCTTTCTAGTGAAGTTACCTGCTGAAGATGAAACCACAAAAGATTGCGGAGTTATTTCAGCATTTGCATATCGAGTCATTGAAAAAATATAGAAAGAGTCTTTGCGCTGACGTACCCTGTATCTTGAAGAGAGAGAATGCATGTTTCCTCCCCCTATATATGGAGGTATAGTCAACGAAGGTCGTCTACACATGTGTGTAACTCAATGTGTAACATGATACTGATATTTTCCCGCTCAAATTGTCATCTCGAAAAAGGCGGAACGTTGGGAAGAAGATAATGTTACATTTTGTCGGCCTGGAGTTTATTACCTGTTGAAATCTTTTAGAGCATCGATGATGCGAACATTCAACTCCAGTAACATACAGAGGAATCATATTCGCATAAAAAACAAACGGTTTTCGAGTTATTTGATTGGCTCCTGTCTTTTTTGTCTTACTCAATTTGATGCTTCATCGATTATTTAGGTTTAATTCAAATGTTGGTATTCATTATCCAGTCTACTTTGATATACAAGTCGACCTAATGCTAACAAACACTTATATTTTCGAAGATTGCAGTTGAAGTTTGAGAAAAATAGAGGGTGAGTCTTTGACTTGTACATATATTTTAACTGAAGATTCTTGAGGTCAAAAGAAACCTTTTTTTCATTTTCCATTTTTCCGAATTCGGCTCTGTTAAAAAGATATAGCCATTTGAAAAAAAATTGAGCTGACTACGCCTCTGAAATGATCTTCTGGAATTGATTCAAAGTTCAAACTTCTCGATTGAAATTGAGTTTATACATTTAGGGAATACTCAAGTACTAACCTTATTGGTATAAAAATGTTGCAAACACGATAATTTCAACAAAAACAGTAGGTTCATCGGATTATATCTGCAACTAAAAAGCCACATTTCTCACACCAAAATAAGTTCCTTCTTCGATTTTTCTGCAGATTAGTTTGTAAACACTAATAACTTGTTCATATTTTCCTCGAAATTCCCAAACAATATCATGAAAAAAGGCTTTTCATTCAGATCATCAGAATTTATTATTAAACAACCTAACCTAATCAATTTTGTATCGATTCTGTGAATGTTTGCACAGAAATTTCAAGAAGATGTTGTCAGCTTGCTGATATTTTCATTGAGGTTAAGGATTTGTTATGAAACATAGTATAAATCACGATACACTTGTGTACCGTGATATAAATATCTATGAATTCTGCCGTTTCCATCATAAATCGAGTTTTACCACGCATGAGTAGAGCGAAAACCGAAAGATTGGTTATGTGGAGGCCAACTATAAACAATAACAAACCGGAGTCTCTGAACAAACTGTTAAGATTATGTGAAGTTCTGAATACATTCAGTGAATTATTGTTCTAATGTGATTATTATGTGGAGTGAATTAATATAATCTTAACCGTGTCGAGTTTATAAAATTCCAAGAGGATATTGTTTAGATAGGAACATCGACACAGATTATAAGGTATCATTTTATTTTTCATTAATTTCAATTTAATAAGTAGTTTGTATCGAGATTCATCATTCATATCCGAATTTTGTAATATTCATCGACATTTAACTTCAATATGGACCGGTAACTATGAATTTTCAATAGAAACTGTGCCTGCTAAATCCTCCTTGGTGTTCAATTGTATCTCCCACATTTGTGGGATTTTATTTTTAAAATATCTCGACAAAGTTGATGAATATTGTGACAACATTGTAAACTCGTTTAAAGACCAGAGAAGGAATAATATTCGATGATATTTAATTCAGAGACGCAGAGACCCTGTAACTTTTATACTAGTAGAGATATTGAATAGGTTTTGATTGAGGAATATGCACCATGAATAGAGTTAAAACTCAACCAAAATTCAGTTCATTCGAAATAACGGTTCCGAAGATATAAACAGAAAAGTGGATTTTCGACACCCTGTATTTTCAAAACAAAAGCGAATTTTGAAAAATGGTATAGGAAAAAAGTGTTTCGTTTGATGATAGGAATCTACAGTTAAAATATATGTACAAGTCAAAGACTCACCCTGTATATCGAATCTTCTCATAGTAGTCTGCAGATAATCGAACCAAATTTGGTATACATAATAACATTGGACATTACCATATTTAGCAAGAATATGTCAGCCCTTAAGTAACCAGTGCCGGGGAAAAAACCAGTGTTTGGCACATTAACCATTCACTTAAGGATGTCACTCGCAATCTGCCTTGATTTGAGCTAATGGAAGCTTCCGAAAAAACGATGTACCGAGTGTCTTCTTTGCGCTGCCATTTATTTCTTTCGACAGCCAAGCAGCGAACAAATGAAGAGACAAAAACCGTTTGGACAAGCTCGATAATCATGTTTGGACTCAAACTCCGCGCAATCTACATTCGTAATGAGTTTCCTTATATTGTTTCAAATAAAAACATTATACTGTAATTTCCGAGCGATCCTATCCTGATGCCTTTTTGCCTCCGTCCCGCAATCATTATCGACAATCAGCACGAATCAATAACCGCATATTTGGCCATAACCATCCATCTTATTTTTTTCCGAGCGATTCATTTATCGTTCCATTCAAGTTATATTTTATCGGCCTTCTCAAACGAGCGGAGGCATTTTAAATCAACCCATATAACGCAAGACTTGTCCGTAAACGACTTTTATTCCCTTAATGGTGTTCAATTTCAAGTCGATATATCAAGTACCTACGGCACATCTGTTCCGCAGAAAACGGCATTATCGGTCCAGACTGGGAAAATTCATAATTCGAACGGGTTGATGGGAAACAGAAGAAGAAAAGTTGTCCAGATGACTGCTGACCAAATTTTCCTTCGTTTCATGCATTTTTCAATGAAAATGCACTTAACTTGAATTATTTTCACTGGTTTGATATTCCTGAGAGTGAGATTGACCGAAAATATCAAAAAATTTCCCCATCAAACAATTTTTCATACAAATAACGTTTTTAATGTCTATAATATGAACAAAGCTAAATTCCCATTGTTCGACCACCAGCACTAACCTCGAAAAATATTTGACAGTTCGTTGGATTAATTCGATCATAGAGGAATCTCGAAACTTCTCACTGACTCGAAGAAATACCTGCTTCAACGCGTTCTGATCCTACCGAATCCTATCTAAATAGCTTGGAAACTCCTACAAAAGAACTCTGCTTCTATTTGATCGCGTTATCTGGTTGATATTTTGTATTTGAATGGGACAAATATTTGTCCGAGACACGTTCGTTGTATGGAGGTTTTATTTCAGATAAATAATCGGATAATACTGCTCATACTGGCAGATCGAGGAGAATAACCTCTATGGCCAAGCTCTGTGGGCGCGCTCTGTCTTCAGGGTAAAAGAGCCGCAAGAACATCGGCATCGTGACTTAAGCCTTTCTATACCGTTAGTAATTTTATTTGTTGTAATGTGAAGTTGTCTCCTTGTTGATGACCTACATATGAGAGATCTGTTCAACTTAACTCGAACAATTGGCGAATTTAAAGTGAAGAATTCCAAATCAAAATATTTACTCTTTTTATTGAAAGCAAAAAACCAAACTGACAACTCTTCATTTATTTCTGTGCTCTGACGAAGGTCTCAACAGGAACTGTATTATGGACCAGTATTTGCGAGAGAAGTGCAATAAACTGCATCGGGACATTTAAATTGGGCCTTATAATTATCACATCGAAACGTGCAACAATTTTTCGCGTTTTAATTGAATGAGAACGGGGAAAGATCGCCAAATTGACCGGATATTCACTGGGGATTTTTCGGGCTTCTTCTCGCAAAAACAACGGTTCAAAATGAATTGATACATATTTTTCTTTTTTTTGAGGTTCGAGGTACTGTTATCCAATTATTTCGACGCGATATACAGGGTCGTTCTTCCTTCCTCATCCAAAATAACATCTCGAGATATTTTCATGAAATTCGTTTTCAGCGCTATTTTTTGCATGAAATATGTTTTGTAATGTTATAGATGCATAGATTTTGCATCTATGTTATGTTTTTGGAGAGATGACAGATGTCTTTGTTGTGTTCAGGGAGTACAATGACAAAAATTCCAGCAAAACCTTTATATGGTCATAGATACATAGAGTAGGGATTCTATGCTTTTATCTATGGTCCAAGATCAAGACATGTATCAATTTTGAATGTCATATAAGATTGTGGTTATAAAAGAATAGGGTTTAAAAAAAAACTAATGAGTGAATGATAAACAAATTATGCTCAATAATACACCCGTGTCGAAAAATCCAGACCCGATGTAGACGCCGCAAGTCTCGACACTTGGGTTAAATATTTATTAGGGCATGACATTAAAATGACTTATGGACGCACCCCTTGACATCTGAGACGGGGGAAGTTATAGTCAAATGAGGAATTCCGTGAAGTTAATAAGGCACCACACATGTTTTGAAGTGGATGGTTCGACTCGGAATGTGGCAATAATGTCCTCTTTCTGTTTTCTTTTGGGGGATATATTTAGACAGACCGAAAACCCAGACGTGCAGGTGGTTAATCGGAATCGTTTGTACTATTAGGATTTCTTAATGTGAGGAATTAGAGGGGTTGAGAAACTTGAGAACGGGGCGTACTGCAGCATAGAACACCAGTTCTTGGTTCAATGTAGATGCATAGAACATAGGGTTCCTATGCTTCTATGCATTGAAACAATTCTTGACAGCTACCCATAGAACTTATATTATAGCTCTATGCAGCTACAAAAAACTGTGACAGTAGATGTCGAAGAAATCGTCTACGATCCAGAATCTGTGGTTGAAATTCGGATAATGAGAATTCTTCTCCAATTGTTTCATCATAGAGCCCGTGAAGGATGACCTTACCTAACCTTAAATGTTAGGGCAGGTTGTCCGTGTTCAGAACGAATTCATCTACCATATTTCCTTACACCAATCGTTTATTTCGCAGTCAGGTACCTAGATAAAGCCGACACCTTATTATTATTGCATCAGGAGTCAATATTTTCTTTTCTGCTCCTTCCTACCTGTCAAGCCCTCGAGATATGGCATGACTAATATCAAAGACGTGATGGATCATGAGGTTGGCATATAATTCCAAGTAATGGATAGCAAATAACACTATCTTCTGTAAATTGCACTCTATAGACGCATGTATCCGTTTGCATTTACTCAAGATAATGCCTAAAATTTGACGAAATATGTATTTGAACAGGTTATCAGTTGAAAGAAATGGAACAAGTTATGACATTTCGTTCTGTGGACGAATCATCGAAATTCGTGATTGGGTTTGTTTGACTCTGAATTGTGTAAATTTTGTTGGCTTCGAATTCCAATAAAACTAGTGGTGATAAGAACGAGAAATAAGTTCAGCTCTATAATTCCAATTGTCGAATAACCTAAGGGTTAATTTTCAGGTTACAGATTGAAATAAACCATAGAATTATGTGAGAGTCACTCTGTACTCGTTGGAGTAGTGTATGAGGGCCCTTACGTTATAACCACGGGGCATGGACTTTGCAGAATATTCACATAGATTTATCTAAACAGGAAATCTTGTTGGAACTAAACAACGAATGGGTTGTAACAAAACTCTCACGGCACACACTAATCTTTGTTTCCGATAGATAAGTTTTAATCTGAGTAATTTTTCCGTTTCAAATTACTTATCACTGTTGAAATATTATAGTTAGCGTTCAAGATTAGCCGTTGGAAACCAAGCTCCAATCAGCTCAAGGAATTTTCGGGGAACGAGCGGTCCTGGCATTTTATCTCCACCATTAATTTTTCGCCGATGATAAGAATAAAGGAGCAGTAAGAATGAATGAATGAAAACACGATTTCTAGCACAAACAGCAAGAACGAATCCAACAGTAACTCCAAAGGCCATTTCTATGATAATGTAACCCTAAATTATGTAGCTGTGATAAGCACCCTCGTAGCACATCACATTGTATATTCCACCCACAACATCCCCAAATGGCACCTTCCGAAGTCACAAATTCGAGAAGAAAGAAGCTCTAAACGTCTTCTTTGTGCCTACTCAGATGACAACTACCTGCGAATCACCCCGGTGATTATCATAGAAACACCTGAATAATATTTTGACAGAAGGGTTGTAAATTCGGAGGGAATTAGAAATGAGTTGTGTTCGCTGGTGAAAGGATAAACTTTTTTCATTTTCTTCAGCTGTGAACATCGGTGGTTTCGTGTTTCATTCCACGATTTCATATGCGTTTTGTGTTTCGTGATTTATAATAGGATTTTCATAGGTTTAAGATAGATGCATAGAATATTCTATGCATTAAGTTTTGGGTTATGTGAACAGGGAATCCTGAAAATATTTTATGGAATTCTTTGGTTCGTATCTGTGGTTGTCGTTGATGCATTAAAGAAGAACATTTCGTTGAATACTTACTGCGAAGAACGATTGAATTCTACAGTTGGCAGGATTGTTTCTTACCTGTAACAAAAAATGGAATGAGTAAATAACATAAAAGACAACCATAAAACAAAAAATTTCATCATTCCATAAATAAACTCCATCTCAGAGCATCGAAAATTGTGTCTATGTTCTTCCGAAAAATCACAGCCTTCTTCGTAATAAGCCATGAATTACATTGTGTCAACGCTGCATTTCGACTGTGGCGTTTGGCGTATTATTTTAGCATTAATTTTTATCAAAATTAACATCTGAAATGAATCGTTCCAACTGTACTGGCACTGTTAAGGGTAAAATTTTTTAATAATGATAAGATCAATTTAACTTGTCAGATGTTAACTGTCAGATGAAATGTTAGATATTCTTTGGATATTTTTTGATGTCAGCGAATTGATATCACATAAGGGCCGGTTTCACTGTAACAGTATACTTCATTTCGCAATTGTTTTCGGAAAAGTAGAATATTAATTTCCGATATAATCGGTGGATCATTCCAAAGCGCCAGAAACGGGCACGTTCTCGCCTAGAAAACGGTAAGAACGATCAGCTGCAGCCAGTAACTAACGGGTCATCCATTTCGAATGAGATATTTATTATTTTCTGTGATAAACGTCACGTCGAGCCTCGTTCGGTGCAGCAGCCTGGATCGACGTAGGCCGTGGCGGATTGTGCGAGCCCACGCATCGGGTAAAACACGATCCGCACGCTCTTCAGTCTTCACCACGCTTCCCGAGGCTTAATCTTCACGGGCCAATAACTATAAACCATAGATTTTAGAGGCAATATTTCGGTACGAGTTCTTGTGGGAGTCATACCCGAAAGCGGTGGTTCGAACCACAGAGTTATTATCCTGTTAATGTCTATTGTTCGAACCATAAAACAATACCATAATATGGCCACCAACAATTTCGAGAATTCTCTATGGTCGGAAGGATGAAGCCTTCAACTATTATTATAATATGTTGTAGATGAAAACGGTGTTTCCCTTCAGTTTTCTCATTGATGAAAAATAACCAAAATACGATCGTATTTGAGGTGCCTGAACCACTACAGTTTTAAACAAGCCATGAAATACAATGGCGCAACGACGCATTCTATTCAGATATCAGTATATCCAATTATCCTGATAATTGAATAGTTTCAAGCTGAACGGATAATTAGCCATCCGATGATTTCAATTTCTGTGATTGTATTCAATAACATCCAGTTTGTTAAAGTTTCGGATGAAAAAATCAAGTTTTAAATATGTATAGAACGGTTCGAACCTTCGAACAGAAAGAGCTGAGCCATTCGAACATAACGACCACTGTAATCAAAAGAGAGGCCCACATAATCAAAGCTAAGTGGAGCATTATTCATAAGAAAACCAGAATGCACACAGAAATAAATCCGTAGACAACATAAAGCTTTCGTTATCAATCCTACGCCCCGTGTAGGAGTACCAACCAGAGAAACACGAGCCAAATGCACGTTGGCGACTGCAAGGAGTCACCGTCGAGAAAAAAGCTCTATACTCGAGCCACTCCACAAAGGAACGCGGCCTGTTCACTCGTTCCTGCCATATCATCTGGGTTAGATAATCCGAAAGCTTCGACGCTAGATATCTGACCACTTTGGGCCGTTTTAAATCGGGGCTTTAGTGAGCTGACAGGCATAATGTTAATGGACGAGAAATATGATACCGTGAAAAGTGATATTAGAACCATAGAACCTTGAGGAACCCATCAGTTTGATTTTCAAGTGACCTCGAAACGTCAGATAGAAGCATAGACATAGAATAGGTACAATATGGAAATGAGGAAATGTATCCGATACTTTTCAATTTTTGTTTAAAATTTTCTCTCTCTCTTCTTTATTGATTTTCGTCAAGTGTAAAATGTATTTTCAAGAAACCATCAATGATTGAACTCCAGATATATCTTTAACTTCGGCATTCTTTGGCAGCATTATCATACGAAGTGTTGATCAGAAGAAGAAACCAAATGAGAGGTCTCCATACCTTGTTGACCAGCTCATAATACCTCAACTCAAGGCATAAATCAGTAAATTATTCGAAGATGCCGATAAACAAGCCATTTAGAGGAAAATCCATACACTAAAATATTCCGAATCTATAATCACAGGATATTTGAATTACTTATTCGCTTTTGGCAACATGGAGATTTGCATACTTGATGAAATTTTATAGCTGAAAATTTCACTATTGAAATATTTTTCGACGTTTTACAAACTGGTTCCATTAGAGTCGATGGCATTTATAGTTTGAAATACGAGCTGGTAGATAATGCGCTATAAATCAAAACTTAAGCACATCAAATGGTACCCTTTCAGCGTTCACCATGATGGATGGATCTCTGGAATTGTTTGGATATGGGAGAAAATATTCCCCGTTCAATAATTTTCGAAATTGGAGTCACGTACCCGAAGGTGAATGCTGAAGAATGCCTACTTATACCTATTTCGGGCAATATTACTTCTTCCTGAGGTATGTAAGGCGATTCTGGACGTATTTCTTGCGACCAGCCGACCTTGATCCCAATCAAAGCTCGAAACAAATGATGCGATCGTTATAAAGCCGCCTCGCCTCATTATAGTTAGCCCTGATCCGCTATATATGCTTCATGCAAGTGTTCTTCTTATTTGTTGAGCTTTCATACTTTATGTATACCTGCGAGCCTTTTGAGCAAGACCTAATAAGACTGCAGCACATAAAAGATTTTCGACTTTAATGATTTACGCCAAGCACTAAGCAGAGACCCTCAAACCAATTGGAGTGCTATAAATTATAGCTCGGATTGTTGTCCGACTTTTATTAGGTACACGTGATGAAGGAACCAAGGTAATTCAGATAAGGACCTGATCTAAAGAGCCAATAAAACCAACCCCATTCATGACGATTTTCACAAGTGTCCGTTCGGCATTTTGACGCCACCACGACTTTTACGATCGATTTCCTGAGCGAAGGAGATAAATTTCCTTAAAGTTCTATGGTTCTATGAATCAGACTTATCTAAACAGCCATGAAATACCATGTGGCAACGTCGTATTTCCTATCCGGTGTGGAGGATTTTTTGTAAATACCGTTAAGTGCAATAGAAGTACATCATATATCTAATTTTATAAGATATCATACACATATCTAATTTTATAAGGTATATGAAGTACATACATATTAATTTTACCAAAGTCTTCTCAGATCATGTCTTGTATGGGCTGTGGTGAAATGCATAGAGTACCTAATAATAACATATCTATGGTGAACTGTCGTAGTTTCCTTCGAAACCATAGATGATAATATTTGATCAAACATAGATGCATAGAAACATACAGACGTCAGACATCCATCTTTGCAAAAGCACATAAAATAATGTCAAAATTGCTTCATCTATTGAATTAATAGTCCCCACAGTTTATTTACACATGTTTATTTCCTTCACAACCGAATAAAACGTCTTGGAGGAATGTCATTGTCTTTTGTATTTTACATGGTAATAATTCGAATATATTCCTCCGTAACAAACATGCGTTTCCGAATGGAAATGACTTATGCTTTTCTATTGTTTTGTTTGCTGGGGAACGTGCCTTGAATTCAAAGCGGATTCTACAAGATGATCTGGACATCATGGAAATTATGAGGTTGTCTCATAGAACTTAAACTGAAAGTTCTATGGGTTGCAGATGTTGTAATTATCTGAATTGAAGAATAGCTTCTTATCACAGACGCCACACACTCGAAAGATCAAAATTCGCCGCAATCTATGCACGAACATGGAATATAAAGCAGGTGTAGGAGGCTTATTCTAATTCCTTTTGTTTAAATTGAAAAGCAATGAACATCTGCAACGAGCAATGAATATAGAATAAAGCTATGGGCGTTGATGAAGAAATCTATCGCGTGCAGGACATGCGAGCCAGAAATCTTTTATACTTTATCAGATTATAGTCTCCGCAGTCTCGAAGCTATACGAGGAGAAAAATATAGGTGGGGTGCTTTGTATCTGGAAGACAATGAAAGTGTGGGCCTAAAGACAAGATATAAGAACTCATTGTTTCGCAACGAATCGGTCTCCATGTCATGCAATTCGAACGTAGGGTTCACATTTTTCGATTTTCAATTTGAGATGGTTCGCAGCTTGCCAGAATTATTTGAGGTTATAATCTATGGTTTGAATTGACATTTCAGTTAAACACGAAGTTTCATAACTCGATGGTACTCGCAAAAGGGTTTTGTTCTGAATTACGTGCCATAGTTGACCATAGAACTTTATCAGTAGATATTTTCATAAGGTCGGATTGAAAAACGAATTGAAGAATATCTCATCTTTTTCCTGTATAGGAATTGAGATATTCAAAGCCGCAATGACTATAATTCCCTCAAGCGTTATTATAGTCGTACAGGGAAATCAAATCGGAATTGTTTTATCAAAGAAATCTATATCGACTATAAAAACTGTAATAGCGGGGAACAATGGCACACCTGAAGATATTAATGATACCAGAGGACAGTGTTCCACCCATGGCACTAGATCTTTCTGCATGTTAGCGGGCGGTATAAGATATAACTAGAGCACTATAAACATAGGTGTGCTGGATAGACCTGGTTCTATGGTTATTGGGTCCAACCATAGACTCGAAAATTACAGGACTCGCAGCATTTTCACCGCCATCTATCGGGGTGATACACCAACATAAACAATAAATTATTATAAATTTGACTATTAGATGCCGCGGCTTTATTCTAAGGGCCGTAAGATCGATCGCAGTTTAAACCATACTGATGGTTTAAACTGTTGATTAGAAGGGGCGTTACACAGTTTAAACCCTACTTACGGTTTAAACTGTGATTGATCTTACGGCCCTACACCACGAACCTAACCTATTTCCAATATTTTTCATGTGAGCATGCATAAAAAAGTCATCACAAGATCTCTCATTCCGAAAATATGCTCATTTGATTACAGATTTCATTTCTTTCGATTTAAGATTTCATTTCATTCGAAGGGATCTGTAATTTTCGAGTCTATGGTTGGACCCAGAATGGCGGTTCTGGTATACTCCCCTTTATAGAGCCTTAATATAACCATAACAATAGACTTAATGATATCGACCTAGCAGAGGTGGGCAACACATAAACTATAAACTACATTTTATTTAAATTTTATCATAAGAAATGACTTGTAGCTCGCGTTGTAGGCGTTCTGAACAACGAGGAGGTTGTTGCTTTCTCGAAACCAGTTTATTCGTGCCATGCAGGGTACCCGTAATCCTATTACTGGAAAATAAATGGCGGCTACTTGAAAAACTGAATTTGAATTCTTTACGTCATACGGATTCTTAAACATTTTCGCATTTCAGACGCACACTAATAGGTTTGGGATAGCTCGACATCTGGCCAATCGATTTACGCATATTTATCGACAGTTATTGGCGAATTTTCTACCAAGCGGTTTCTCTACGTTTCAAAATGTAAATTTTTCCATATTCCGTTGCTTTAGGATTGATAATTATCATTATAAAGATAGAAATGTCAAACTGGCATTCGTGTGACAAGAAATATTTCTATGCATCTATGACAAGAATAATCACTGATCTTCAAAGAAAGCTATAAAAATTCTGTGACGAATTGACGTATCTATGGTTCAAAATTACAGTGATTTCACTGATTTCAGAATTATATCAGGCGCATTCGGTAATCGGTATTCCTTTTCGGAGGTGGATCGGACACAGAACATCCAATAATTCGGATCCCTCTCTCTGGCGGAAAGAGAGGAGAGAGAGAGATCCGTAGGTATTTATTAGATGTTCTGTGTCAATTTTCTCTCGCTTCACTGGTAATAACGAACGTAGTACTAATAATTCCTATATGGGGTATGAGCCAATGAAAACTGAAGCTGGGCTTTGGTAAGAATCCAGATCTGCGCTTGTGCGGCATTATTGAGAATAAAAATAATTTCCTAATTCTGTCTCTCTCTGACACATCGCATTATGTCGTGAAACGTATGCCATTCATAAATTCATGCGAATACTTTCGATCATAACCTCACAATTTCCTGTGAAATGTTTCAATCGCTTTATTTCGTTTTCTTCAAGTCATGAATATCATTTTTAACTCCTGTTCATATATTAGAATTGAACTGAAAATATTTAAGTGACATATTTTCATCCTCGATATCTATTTTCTTGTTATCTTTCAAAATAAACATAACCTATACATTTCTCGAAATTTCCAGTTGACGCAAGTGCACAAACCAATCCTTACCAAAGACACTTTGTGAGTGTGAAAAGCAGGGGTGTAATCCATATTGGTGTTATAAGATATATGGATTTCATCTTCGATGTATGGACATCTTAATTTCAGCTAAGATGTCTGAAAACATAATTCTGTGGTGTAAGAACTGATTAGAATTAGTTTGAGAAGATAAGATTTGCTCTTTCCACTCCAGGTGGCGCTATTCACAAATCATGACAGATTCTTATTTCAAATACATATTTGAATTTATTCTGATGGTGAACGTGTTGTGCTGATAGTCGATAGTTTTTTCAAGCATTAATTAGTGTTATATTCTTGACATATTGATTATTATTAGCATTGAGGAAAGATATAAGACTTTCATATTATGAAAATGTCATTCAGTGGTCGGATCATTAATGGCCTTGGCAGTTCAGCTGTTGATACATCCATAGAATTATGTGGATACATCAATCAAATCTTTCGTATGGCCTAGGAGCACAGAATATAGGTATGACGGTGTACAGTGACTTTATACAGTCACTGTATGTATGTGTATAAAGTCACTGTATGACGGTGTATAGAAACAAAGATTTCTATGTATCTATGTCACTGCATTCAAAAAATGGCAAGTTTTAGCGACGACTTTTTCAATTTCAAACCAATGGAAAACATCCATTAAAAGTAGAAGTTGCAAAAACTGTAAAGTGAATGTAACTTTGTAAGGCCCATACCAGCAACGGCCCGAGCCCACACAAATACAAGTAGTCGAAAGACTTCACCGTTGATTCTTGTTCATGGCCCCCTAAAAGGACTTCTCGCTTATTCTCTTTGAAGAGTGTAGGCGTCTACATATCTCTGGCTGCATTCAATTATAGGAGGAACAAACACGTCTGCATTTCTTCACCGCCGTCTCTGCGTTCCAGATTTGCATTCTGTTTGCCTTTTATTATTCTCAAGTGGTGTAAATCTAAGTTACACATAATCTGAGTCTGCCTCATCCAGACAGACACGTGGGCTGTAACCCTTGAATTAATACCTTGAGCGGATTCAACATTGAACTTCACATTTCATGGGTGCGCCACGAATATTTCTTCCTGTGAGATACAGGGTGATGCTTTTCCGAAAAGTTGTTGTTTCGTAACTGAATACTACCTGACGTAATCTAAGTTTCCGAATAGATCCTTCTACCCTCCGCGTCTGTCTTGATGGGTTTTGTACATTTATCATAGAATCTTTCAGCGTTGCCATAAATTACCTTTTCGCTGACCCATCCATCTGACAGCTCGGCCAGAACAAAGACCCGTTTCGCTTTCTGTTTGGTAGAAAACGGGATATTTTATCTCACCAAGGGCTTAATGGTTTTGGTACGTGATCAGCATGACTTTCTCGAAACCATGGTGGTGACATGGATTAAATCTTGTTATGAAAAATTATGGTCCTGTTGCTTCGTAGATTCAGGTTTTCATTGTCTCTGGCTTTATTCTTCGAGGTACATTATAGTTGTATAATTTCGGCGTTAGAACCGTTGTGTCTTATGGAAATTTGAGGATTCGGCTTATCGTGATATATCATCAGGTTATTCCGAATGAAATTTGCATAAAAAATGTCGTTTCTTTTATATGGACTTGTTGAAAATATGAGAATGCGAGGTTTATTCAACTGTGAATTGTGATACGAGGATATATTGATATCTAGTTAGCCTAGACAGTTCCATGCAAAAAACAAGATATTGCGATACCATATCAACGAACAATAACTTATTAGAAGAGTCAGTGTAGAGTTCGACGTCAAAACAGTAAATCAAAGTTACGCGATGAATTAAAAAAAAAAGATGTCCACCGAAATTGTAAAAATCGAAAAATTGGAGTATCGAGCCATCATCAAGTACCTGTATTTAAAAGGGTTAAGAGGTAAGCAGCTTTACGAAGATATGCTTAATACCCTTGGTGATCAATGTCCTTCGTATGCGACCGTGAAAAATTGGACTGCAAGCTTCAAAAGAGGTGAATTGAAGATGATGACCGATCGGGAGGGCCAGTTTCTGTGTCAGTCCCCGAAAATATCGATGCAGTTCATGTCATGATTTTATCAGACCGTCGAATTGGGCTAAAACGGATATCTGAAGCACTGAAGATTTCATACGAACGCGTTCATCAAAAAGTTCACGTCAATTTGGACATGAGAAAAATTTCTGCAAAATGGATCCCCAAATGTTTGAATGTTGACCAAAAGCGTGCAAGGGTAGAAGCATCGCGTTCGATCTGTGCTCGATTTGAAATCGATGTAGACTTCTTAAACCGAATTGATACTATGTATGAGAATTGGGTATATTTCTACGATCCAGAAATAAAGCAACAATCGATGGAATGGCGACACTCTGGTTCTCCAAGACCTAAGAAGTTTCGTGTCCAAAAATCTGCTGGAAAAGTTCTTGCTTCAGTTTTTTGGGATTGCCATGGAGTAATCATGATTGATTTTTTGGATAAGGGTAGAACAATAACTGGAGATTACTATTCGACATTACTGACCACTCTACGGGATAAAATTAAAGAGAAAAGACGCGGAAAGCTATCCAAAGGTGTTTTGTTTTTACAGGACAACGCCCCAGTACGCAAATCTCATGCTGCCATGCAAAAAATTCGTGATTTCGGGTTAGAATTACTAGAACACCCCCCTCATTCACCAGATATGGCTCAGTCCGACTATCATCTCTTTCCTCAACTGAAAAAAAATTTGAAAGGTCGTAAATTTTCTTCCAACGAGGAGGTACTGAAAGCTGTGGAGGACTGGTTTGCAGAGCAAGAAGAAACATGTCTTTTGAAAGGTCTAGAGACGTTGCAGGTTCGCTGTAATGAATGTATTCAATTAAGAGGAGAATATGTTGAGTAATAAAATATTTTGACATTGAAATTTTGTTTGGTTCTATAGTAGGCTAAGAATTTTCCAATATATCCTCGTTATTTGAAACCTAACCGAAAAAATTATTTTCAAAGTCTGCAAAGGTGGAGGTTGAAATGACATTACCTGGTTTTCGAATGTTTATACGGGGTGATTTTGGGATTATCTCACGAACTCATATCTGTATCTCTTCCGCCATATCGAAGTTAATCGAACCGATCTGCGGGATATGATCCAATACAATCGAGCATATATCTCTCGTCCGTTTTCAGAGCACAATGCACGAGCTATTTTAAATAATTACCTGAATACCTCCACGTTTCGTCCCGAAAGCGTATTATTACACGATACGAATCGAAAAATGGCCTCCATCAGAGGTGTTGGTGTTTTGTTTTTCGAATGCGCTCGGAGCCGCCTCGAGCAATAACACTAAAAGCTTTTTTATGGTTCTATTCGCCATCTTTGATTGTTATGGATGTCCGATATATCTCTTATTTTAAATGATATTCACTCCTTGGATGCACGGCGGATTTTGTCGTTTTTTGTCTTTGTTATCATCCCGGCTAATGGCAGTTCCGCATTTTATGGCCGATGTGAAGAATACGCGTGTTCTTTTATGTTGATGAAGTTTACGACGAGAGGTGGCTGGAGATTTCAACCATAAATTTCAATCATCATCCGTATAATTGAGTGAATAAGGGTGTTTCACAATCACAATAATTATCGTTTTACTCAATCGAAACACTCATATTGACTGGATCTCCGGTAGCAGAAGTTTTTTCAAATAATCACAAATTAGAGCAACCCACAGAAAAAAAGTCAAGGGGACTACCATAAATATGGGAAAAAGTTGTAACAATGGGCAATACTTTGAACCAAATTTTCCACAAAAAAAATCATTTTCATCAAGAAAACAGCGGGAACCATATTAAGAGAGTAGCAACTATACAGGGTTAGTCTTTGACTTGTAAATATACTTTAACTGTAGATTCGTGAGGCCAAAAGAAACCTTTCTTTCATTTTCCATTTTTCCGAGTTCGGCTCTGTTGAAAAGATATAGCCATTTGAAAAAAAAATTGGCTAATTACGCCCCTGGAACGATACTCTGGAATTGATTCAAAGTTCATATTTCTCGATTGAAATTGAGTTAATACATTTAAAGAATACTCAAGTACTAACCTTATTGGAATAAAAATGTTGCAAACACGATAATTTCAACAAAAACAGTTATGTAGTTTCATCCGGCGTCCGGTTTCATGTGGCTTTTCAACTGAAAAGCCACATTTCTCCCACTAAAATAAGTTCCTTCTTCGATTTTTTTGCAGATTAGTTTGTAAACACTAATAACTTGTTCATATTTTATTAAACAACCTAACCTTATCTATTTGTATCCATTCTGTGCATATATGCACATAAATTTCAAGAAGATATTGTCAGCTTGCTGATATTTTCATTGTGGTTAAGGATTTTTTACGAAACATAGTATAAATATCTATGAATTCTTCCGTTTCCATCAGAAATCGACTTTGCCGCGAAATTTCACGACGCATGCGTATAGCGAAAACCGGCGGATTGGTTATCTCAATTACCCTTGAAGGCGCTGCCAAATATAAACAAACTGTATCTAAACATTAGGTGAAGTAGTAAATACATTCAGTGAATTATTGTAATAATGTGATTATTATGTGAAGAGAATCAATATAATATTAACCGTGTAGTGTCGAGTTTATAAAATTCCAAGAGGATATTGTTTAGGTAGAAACATCGCCACAGATTATAAGGTATCATTTTATTGTTCTTCGATTTCAATTTAATACGTGGTTTGTATCGTCATTCATATCCGAATTTTGTATTTCATCGACATTTATCTTCAATATGGACCGGTAACAATGAACTTTTAATAGAAACTGTGCGTATAAAATGCTCCTTGGTGTTCAGTTTTATCTCCCACATTTGTGGGATTCTATTATTAAAATATCTCTACATCAACGTTTTCCATCATTTGAATTTAAGTCTCGACAAAGTTGATGAATATTCTGACAACATTATAAATTCGTTCAAAGACCAGAGAAGGATTAATATTCGATGATATTTAATTCAGAGGAGCATTCAAATTATTCTTGAAATTAATGATTTTTTCGTCAAATTTTTCCGGGTAAAATTGGAAATAACTCGGAAACGACGCGTTTGATCGAAAAAACATAAGAATAATTTAAATTCCTTAAATGATTGATTCTTTCGAAAATATGAACCGTTTATCTTTTTGAAGTGGTTCTATGGTGTTTTTTCGTGTATTGATGAGTCGACTACACTGTAACTTTTATACTAGGAGAGATATTGAATAAGTTTCGATTGAGGAATATGCACCATGAATAGAGTAACCGATGAACCAAAATTCAGTTCTGTTGAAATAACGGTTACGAAGATATGGACAATAAAGTATTTTTTTCATGGATTTTCGACACCCTGTATCTTTCAAACGGAACCGAATTTTGAAAAATGGTATGGGAAGAAGGTGTTTCGTTTGATGAGAGAAATCTACAGTTAAAATATATGTACAAGTCAAAGACTCACCCGTATAGTTTGATTCTTCGTCAATGACTTTTAGAGCATGTTTAGACGGCAATAACAAGAAAACTAATTTCTGGAGAATATTTCAGGAAATTAGTGAGAAATTCAGAATGATTTGCTCTCAGAATGCTGATATACCAAGACAAGTCCTACGACCACTTGAGATAAATGACCTATCGGCCAGAATGTGGCTGATACCAAAAATGGTGAGTCAGTTTTACGCAGAGTGCGGTGAAGTACTTCAAAGCTAGAAGGCGTTTCGATACTGCCAAGTGATCTGAAATGTTGGGCGTTGTAACACTTAATGGGTTAGATTTTATATATTTCTATACAGGGTGAGACCCTCAACTCTTGATGAATTCCAATAGCTCGAATAGAAATACACAAAGTTGGGATTAAGTACGATTTAAGTTAATTTGTTGAGAACGAAGAGGATGAAACTCAGCTGGCAAGTATATTGTACCGATTGTACGCCACTGGGAGCCGGCACAGAAATTCGCTGACTAACTCCGTACTATTTCGTAAAGTAAATGATCCGAGGAATATTTCATCGAGTCACCTCCTCGTATTCAATCCATTATTAGTTCTTAGGTTGGGTCTGAAATTTAGTTACGCTCACGCCTTCCTCGGCATTATCTTTAAAAAAGCCATTGTTCCGTTCTGGATGTACCACATTATACGTTTTCATCGGGTCCATATATGTGAGTATGCAGATTCGAAAGGATCTCCCCGATCCATTAGCAGCAGTCGACAAAGAGCCCGATGATAAGGCCGTAATACGGTAACAACTTTGAACGTTCAGCAATAATTCGTTCTATATTCCAGGTCCAGCAATCAATCTCGACAACGCAGTCGTGAAAAAACCGACTTGAACGTGGCGAGATGGAATCAATTATTGCTCTGATTCGACGGTTGATGAAAACATTAACGGTTGCACTATAATTACTGCTTATTGGAATGAAGCCCTGACTTCATTACGGAGAAGAAACAGAAATACTTGTTCGCCGCTGTCCTCATCTGTTGGAGAGTTAAAATATTTGACATCCGGGTTGAAGCGAAATCTTATTGATCGCAATATTTGAATACCGAAACAATTGAATGTCGAGGGCGAGTCTGCAACCACAGATTCGAGATCATAGGCAATCTCCATGATAGCTGCTGCCAATTTTTAGACAGCTGTCATTTTTTGACAGCTGCAAATTTTATTGGATTCTTGGACTGGAAAATGTGAATAACCTACAAAATAAATCTATTTACAAGTACAAAGTTGATGAAAGAGCACTCAAAAGCTTTGTCAGAGATTTTAGTTTTGATATTGAAACTGAAAGTATAAGTGTCTTTGTTTATTTGATGTTCAGTTATTCCCATAGATCCCAAATCACCTGAATTCTCACTATTCGAGTCCTTAAAATTAATGACTTCTACATTGAGGCACGTAGAAAATTTTCCCTTGGGAACCATGCCCTGTGATCCATCTGGAAAAGCCGCGTACCAAAACAAACTATCTGGCATTAAAGTATGTCATAACTCGAGAATTTATAAATATTTACAGGTCGTCATCCGAAAACTCATATGAACTGAATTAATACAGAGGTTTTTCGTCCTTTTAATGCTCTGTGAAGAAATAACACCGCAGCAAACTGCATAATGTTTTATGATCCGATATTGAGATATCACTCAGTCAACATGTGGAAGAAGTCAGCGATATTTTACTTCACTGTAATACTCTATATCTTGGTTTTGAGAAGTTATGAAAGCCATTTTTGAAATGGTAGAAATGTCACTAACTTTCACATTTGTCCAGTAGAGTTTGAAAACTGAATCGTTTTCTGGCGTTGAAGCGTATTCAATCTTGTATTTGAATCATATTTGAATGCCAAATGTCATTTTTTGAGTAATTAATATGAGGCTCAATGTGCATAGAAAAACTGGTGTTGGTACTGATTAGAGTTTCTTAGTCTTTTCCATTTCTCTCGTATTTCCGTAATTGTCTTCCTAAAGAATCAATTGTTTTTCAATAAATTTTTCATACTTATTTTCACTAATTTCAAGTATGTAATATGAAAAAGCAAAGCATTTCAATATTTTCAATGATTCATTTGCAAATTACGGATCTTCACATATATTTATACTACAAAATAATTCCACATTTTTATTAACCCCGTACCAATATTGTAAGAACTCGCCATAAAAAGATAATTCACTCGTAATTTTATTTCCATTCTTCAATATCAATAACACCACGCCTCTGGAACTTTCAAAGTTAGATTCTGCAACGTTTAAATCAAAGCTTAATCATTTCTCTAAAATGTGTATATTACTCGCTTTTCTGTTTTTCTTCGTATATTAGGAAAAAACCTGGTGAACTGTAATTTCATGGAAATCTGGACAAACGATTTTATTTCCATGACATCTCTGTCAATTCTCGGTATAAATGTATGAAATTTTCAGTTTACATGCGAAATAATATTTTCCAGAATGTGTATTGATTAGTTTTTTTGTTTATTGCCCCCTCAATTTTTGAATGAATTATAAAGTAGGAACTTTATTGGTCATATTTTCAACCAGGTGTTTTTCCTAATAAGCGCAGAAAAAGGGAAAAGCGAATAATACACATTCTGCAAAATATTATTTCGCATGTAAACTGAAAATTTCATACATTTATCCCGAAAATTGACGGAGATATCATGGAAATAAAATCGTTTGTCCAGATTTTCATGAAATTGCAGCTCACCAGGTTTTTTTCCTAATATACGCAGAAAAACAGAAAAGCGAGTAATACACATTCTAGAGAAATGATTAAGCTTTAGTTTAAAAAAAAATTGTTGGTCTACGCCGCATACGAACTGAGATATCATGGAAATAAAAAGCCCAAATTTTGAAGGGAGCTCGCGAGCTCGGACGTGTAGGTACCAGGTCCCCTCAATTACGGATCTTCAAATATATTTATAGTACAAAATAATTCCACATTTTTATTAACCCCGCACCAATATTGTCCGAATTCGCCATAAAAAGATAATTCACTTGTTATTTTATTTCCATTCTTCAATACCGATAACACCACGCCACTGGATCTTTCAAAGTAAGATTCTGCAATGTTGCCACGACATTATAAAATGATATTGCTAGGTACCCTTAGTGTTAACTTCGTCCCAATCATTGAAAATTGACTCAATTTTGCCATTTTGGCTTCACCAATTCTCGAATTTATGAATGAGAAGATGCTGTGTCTCCTCTTTCTATGGTCTGAGACTTGTTCTGATCTTAGATCACAAAAAAATCTAAGGTTTCGATGGAATTTTTGACTTGAACTTCCTAAACAATAAGATGCATCTATGTTTTGATGGATAACCTATTTCCCACAAAAAATGCATCTCTGTTACGATGAATGGATTAAATGAAATCTTCCCTGAATGAAAAATGTACGATATGTTTCACCCTTTCGCTCTTAAACCAAGATTAATTACTATTAAACCAAGATTAATTACTATTAAACCAAGATTAATTTCTATTAAACCGAAAAACAGCTCTCAAAGCACTAAAACCGCACGCACCAACAAAACAAAATGAAATTGTCAGTCACGAGTCATCTGCCTGCTCACGAAAGTGTGAAATCGTCGATTTTAACTGTTCCGATGGGTTCAATTCAGGCATTCCGTGGAAAGGAAATGTCTCCGGCTTCAGATTTCAGACACCGATCGAGTATATCTGGTTCTGGCATGCGGCCTAGCGGTCAATCGCCAGAAGGATTGGTGTATTGGTGATCTCGTTGGTGATTTCTACCGTCAATCGGCATCCCCGTGAAATGGTCCTATGGGTTATTAGTTATTAGTTCCAACAAGCGAAAGTCATCTTCCGATTCGGCACGGTGGAGGAATAATGACTTTTTCGATATGTGTAGATAATTTCGGTACCTACTTTGGATACATTATTTTTTTACTCAGAAACCGTGAACTTTAGCAAGAAATTACAAGAGACCTTATTTGTTAAGGATGGATCAAGCTATCCGAAATTAATTTTCATATTGAAAAATATGCATATGGAGAAAAGTTTTTCGCAAAACAAGGTTAAGGGTGGCTTTTTCTACCCTTTCCAATAATAGAAGAATACCACCAGAATTTTTTTTGTATGCCTTCTGGCTCGCATAATATGTCGGCTCAATTTTATTCTTGTCAGTTTTTTGGTTCTTAAGAAAAAAATTAAAAACTGTATTTCGGACGCCATCTTCAGGGGGGCTGTAACTGAGCAGGGGAGGCTCAAAAAACAAAAGTTTATATGAAAGACTCACCCTATTTTTGACAAGGAATCACCCCTTATTGGAAAATCTATATCAACAGTAAAAGTTGTGCAAAATAAAAAACAACAATTAAGCACCTATACTTTGGATGAAATTGTTATCATGAAGAATCATTTTTTGAGCCCCATATTATGGCGATTTGCCTACATCTCCGAACAGAACTTCCCACAGCATCATTCCATTATGAGGAAGGTCCATTCCAGAAAATCCTCACGGATTCCCTGCGACTCATGACTTCTACTAAAAGAGTGTCATCAAGAGTAGGAATTCCCCGAACATTTGGCACTTTAGCAGTATGGATCATCGTGAGAACTGAGGATTAACGCCTTCTCTCACGGATCAAAAAATGGACTACACACATGTGTGCAAAATTCTAGCGAATTATGTCGGATTTTTTTGGATCCGTCTGCTCATATGACGCCAATAAGCAGAGCTTATGGTACATGTCAAGAGGTATTCGCCGTCTTTAATGGGCTGTTTGGTATACAGCATCTGCCGAGGGCATCAGCGATTGCGGATTGTTCTAAATTTAATGGAACATTTCGTTGTTTATCAGTATTATTTGTTTCTTCAACGAGTGAGAGTTTGGGACAGATGGCCCTGGATATTTGAGTATGTTTTTAGATAATTTCAAGTCGGTAGTCAAGAATTCAAGCTTGGAAAAAATCCGAGAAAAAATCTTCTTTACGTGTTCTCCAATGGACTGGACTCGAAGTTTTGAATACATCTATTGAGTTGTTCAATTGATCAATGACGCAAATGGACTATTAATAAATCAAATTCTCATTTTGTAGCAGCTTTTTCAACAACCTACAAAAGTTCTATTCCTTGTGAAATGATTACTTCGATCCTTTCCAAGATATTTGAAACAAAACTATTTTTTTAACCATTCAACAACCTTACGCCTTTAAAGAATTATGTTACTATTTTATTTTCAATAGGTATATAAATTTTGGAATATTCGACTCACGAAGTGTTAGGTTTCCATTGCTTACTTCAGAATCGACATCAAGAATAGAGAGTTATGGTCTTGTTTGGGTTTCGTGAAGAATTCTATAGGAACTTTCATCGTCTGTTTATCTTTCGGGCACACTCGTGGTTTATGAGGAATCTTTATTGGCTTTGGAATAAGCTAGTAGACACGTCGAATAACAGAAATATTTTCAAATATTCTTGGAATAACTGGATGAATTGAAGGAGGTTGATATGGTCCAGTTATGGACTATGTAAATTGACAACGTTTCTGTTGGCAATCAAAACACTGCCATTCCAGAATAAAGCCTTATTTAGGTACCTACGTTCACATCAATGTGATTCTACACGTTCATATCGTGTTGGTCGAGAAATCATCAAAACCAGATATTATTCTTCAACTTCTTTTTTCGAGGCATGGGTCCACTCATAAACAAACAGTATAAAACGTAATAAATGATTAGGAATCGAAATGTCAGCTCACGGAGCGACCCAACAGGAGACCTTCTCCGTCTTCGGAACAAACTGGCTTTGGTTCCTTTTATTAGGATCATTTGGTAATATTATGTCGCTTATGTTTGGAATGAAGACGACTAAAGGGTCATAACAAACCGTATATTCAAATTGGAATGGAGATGTCCCAGACAGATTCATATAATATCAACTTTATTTCTACTGAAAATCGAAACCTTTTTGGTGCCTTCCAAGTATATTACTTCATTATATAGGGTGTTAGTAGGGAGAAATCGATGCTATATCGAACAAAAGCGAAAAGACACCAAGCTATGAATTATAAGCCCACCAAATCTGTTGAATTTTATCGGAGAATCTCAAAAAAAGGGTTGGAGCTTCTACAAATCCTCATTCTGATTCGTAATGACGTTTTTCCAAAATTAATGCGGGGCCATCAATAACTTCGATAATTTTCGACCCATGTTCATCATTTAATCTCAGTTCAGCGGTCCAGGAAGAGATGGGAGACTGATAAATACGTCAAATTCTATTCGTGGCTAGGTCGTCTGAGCTCCTCGAGATGTGTTAATTAAGTTAATCCCGTGTCAAACTGTCCTGAAAACGGCATTAACTGATTGGGGCAACACATGTTCTTCTTTAAATGTATCGAAATTGGATACGGGGTGAAGCAGCAAGGAATCCAATGAATGCTATCGAAATATTCAGTAATTAATTATGGCTGTTTTCAATTTGTGATATTCAGCTTGAGGTGTTTGTTCATGGTTGACTTGACAATGTTGAAAATACATCAAGTCCTCTCAGAATACCATTTTCGAGAGATTATGCGAACACTCCACTAATGGAGTGTCTTCAACTACATAATTAAATTGGTTATTTCCAAAAATGTATATTGGAAACACTATTTCCTGCGAGAGGGAAGATAATTAAATGAGAAATAAAATGCTGATTTCTTGCAGCATTGCAAATTACCAATTACAAACATTTTCCACGATTACACTGACATATGAGTGAACTCAGCAATTCATGTAGGTTTCAATCAAGAATCTCATATACATAACTGAAGTAGGTACTTCCGACAATTCAGATGTTTACATTTACGATTACGAAGTCTATTCTAGGTACCTGTTGCATGCTGCATGTTTGGAAATCGTTTTGTCGCATTTGAATTTCATTTTATGGATTACAGAAGTAATTTTTTATATACAGGTTGAGCCAAAAGTGCTAGATCGACCGATAACTCATGGAAACTTTGAGCTGGGAACGCTAAAATTGGTTTCGACTTTACAGGTGGTCCGAAAATGTGAAACACGATACCCTCTGTTTTTTTACAATCATAATGCTTAATTTGTATACAAAGGGAGTTCCTGAATTAGAGGTACAAACGAATAGGATAATTTACTTGCTTAGTTTTTAGTTCCATAAACATGGGACACAAATGTTTCATTTTTGAGGGACAGGGTGTACTAGAGAGTACCTATTTGGACCCATATTATTAAAACAGGTGAATTTTACGGGGTGGACTCAAATAGTTTGAATTTCTTTTTGTACTACCTGGAATTTGCTTTTTTGAGGATTTCGAGAAACTCGTTCGAATTTTTTCTTGAAATCGGTAACAGATACGACAAAACTACAAGTGACCATTAAGTTATGTATAAAAACACAAAGCTTCTCTTCACAATTTTTCAAATTAACACTATTAGATAGATAGATACTTTATTGTGCCAACTACATTTTACAAATGTTTACACTCGTCATAAAAAAAACATTGAGAAAAAAAACATTATCACTACGTATAAAAATAAACTAGCAAACTAACTAGAGGGCCAAACTCCGGCGAAATTAAAATCAAAATATTCACCCAAACTATAAAAGGCACACTTTATTAACATTGATTTTGATTTATATTAACAGTGGCTCACCATAAAAAAGTTCTGGTGGAAAACAGGGGATAGTGTACAGAAAAAATACCATCCAGTAGAGTTCCAATCAAAATTGGCATGTAACACTAAATTGAAATATTTACTCCAAATTTCTGTTTAATATTATGTGGAATTCAGATACTATGAGACAAAAAATTCAACACCCTGTATCTCGAAAACGAAACTTTTGCGGTCCTATGTGTATAGATAGGACTTTTTTTTCTTAAAATTATGCAAGGAATCTCTTTGTTTTTGCCTGCAATTTAGGAAAACCCTGAATATAATATTCTGAATTTTCATGAAATTTTTATTTGGTAATTCCCCTTGTATAAACCTATCTGTGCTGTGATAATTTTTGACGTAAGCCACTCTTTCTACAAATTTCTTGCAGGAAACTTCGTTGAGTCCTTTACACCTTATCTGGTACACACTGTATATATTCAAGTTAATGTTTCTATTTAAGGAATTTCTAAATATTCCTTGAAAATATGCCAAAGCTCACCACATTTTGACAATTTTCTTAATACAGGCGAGAATCAATTCATTTTGAGTCGAACGCTAATATTTAAACAATATAATCCTAACTTTGACGTAATAAAAAACCATTTCTTCACAAAAATCTAGAATTGTAGATTTTCGATCAAATTTATTTGGGACACCCTATAGTAAATGTTTGTTTACCTTCCAGTCCAGTCGCATTCATCGCCCAGTATAGAGGCCGAACTCAAAACCACCATACATCCCAGAAGAAGAAATCGCGAGAATACGGAGGTCCTCCAAAAATTGCACATCTTCAAAAACACCAATCTCATGATTGAGAAACAGCGCGACACGAACAAGAACGCAACATAATCATTCAAATTACATGTTCCTTAAAACCGACAGGCATAATGTCAATTTACCCGACCTTGTTTTCGAACAACTCGTTGTTCCCGGAGCAATACACTTAAGATTAATTAGCAACAATTGTTCTAATTGACTTGATTGCGAATGTCATTGGTAGTAACGTAAACAACAAGTGGGAGAAATTGGGCCGAAAAGCACAACACGCTCTGCAACCAAAAGTCGAAAGCACACTGAGTTTGAATTCGAGTTTGCCGCCGCGACCAACAAGTGTTTGAATGCTCCGAGAACGCCCGAGCGAGGTCGAGAACAGGCGAGTAGGGTACCCCACCTATAATTACGATACCGTGTAGTAGAGCAGGTCTAAGGGCCCGAAGGGTCTTTTGACTTTGGGGGATAATTCAATACAATGGGGTATTGGATTGGGTTTGGTACAGCTAATCGATTATTCTCAGATGAAGTCGTTCTGTCGAGGTGGAAGAAATACTCCTACGTTTGCCCCTGAAGATAACTGTCTCAAATTAAATAAGCACACTGGATTTTTCTTCAGTTGCACATATTTTTTCAATTTTTACGATTTTTTTTGTAATAAATCGTACCTTCACATACTTTATATACGCAATTATTTAGATTTTTTCTGCTGTGAGCTGACCACCCACATACTTTATCAATTTTTTTCAATTTCCTTTGGAATCATGGTTAAGCCAAGTTGGATCCTGGTGGTGATAGAATAATAATTCATAGCGCCAAACTTTTACAATAAATGACCAGTTTTCACCATTTTTCTCATTCACGTTGCATTCATTTCGAACTTTACTTATTCATCAAATCATTGCACTCACAAAGCTTTTTTCTTGTTGAATATACTTTTGTATTCATTCGATATATTTCTCTTTTTATTACACTATATGTATATTTATTATAAAGGGTGTTTCGAATTGCGCGTTTTTTCTTTTAAATAAAATTCGTCTGGGTATTTTGACATTTAAGTTGTGTGATGTATGACATTTATAAAAATGGCTTCGTACACGATACAACAACGCGTTCAAATTGTTGAATTATTTTTTGAAAATCAGCGTTCTGTGGAAAGTGTTTTTAGAAAATTACTTGAATTTTATGGTTTACAAATCGTCTATCTGAAAGCACTATTGGTCGAATTATTAAAAAATCTCAAGAGACCGGTTCGGTGGAAGACCAAAAAAGTTAAGTCGTAGCGGTCGTTCACAAGAAAATATTGATTTGGTTCGTGAAAGTGTTGCTGAAGACCCTAAAATGTCCATTAGAAGACGTTCACAACAAGTTGGACTCAATGGATCCACAACATGGCGTATTTTACACAAGGATTTAGCTCTGAAGGCATATAAGGTTCAAATAACACAGGAACTAAAGCCATAAGATCATTTAAAACGTCGTTCATTTGTCAATTTCATCAATGAACAACCAGTTGATTTTTCTCAAAAAATCATGTTTCCCAATGGCACATTTTGAACTTGGTGGCAATGTTAATGAACAAAAATGTAGTATCTTGGGCGAGGAAAATCCACGAATTATTCATGAGAAACCTATACGCATCCTAAACGAGTCACTTTTTGGTGTCCATTATGGTCAGGTGGTGTAATTGGACCTTACTTCTTTGCAAATGCTGCTGGTGAAGCTGTAACTGTCAATGGTGATCGATGCCGTCGGATGATAATCAAATTTTTGTGGCCTGAATTAATGAATATTGATCTAGAAGACATTTGGTTTCAGCAGGATGGCGCTACACCTCACGTTGCAAATGACACAATTGATTTATTGAGGCAAAAATTTCCTGGACGAATAATGTCCAGAAACGGTGATATCAATTGGCCACCAAGATCATGTGATTTGACACCGTTGAACTATTTTTTTTGGGTTATGAGAAAAGCCATGTCTATAAGAATAATTCACAATCGATTCCTGAACTAAAGGATGAAATTATTCGTGTCATCAGTGAGATAGAGCCTCAAATATGTCAAAATGTCATTGAAAATTTCAACAAAAGAGTGGACGTCTGTAGAGCTGCAAAAGGAGGCCATTTGGCAGATATTATTTTTCGTACATAAATGTCATAACTGATACTTCATTTACCAATAAAAAGTTTTTGAAAATGAATGCAAATTATGTGTTTTATTTAGTCCTAAAAGAAACCGCGCAATTCGAAACACCCAATATAAACTGCCCAAGCATAAACGTTTTTAATTTTTTCTTCAAGAAACTGCCAACGAATTCTTCTCAATTTTTTCACATTTTTTCTTCAGTGAACCCACCAGATACAAGATTAAACACTTTTTTAAAGTATTTAATTTTTGATATACATACAATTGAAAGAAATAAGACACAAATCATTCCCCACTATAAATTCACCCCCACTATATATTCACATTTCATTTGTCATTATTTATAGTGGGGAATGATTTGTGTCTTATTTCTTTCAATTTTTAATTTTTTATACGCAAACATTTTAAATTTTACACACACTTCCTCAATTGTGTAAGCTCCTTAGGAACAAACTATGTAATTTTTTCATATTTTCTCTTCAATAACCGACCAAGCACATAATCTAGAAATTCGTTCGACATTTCTTCTGCTGTCCATGCATATACATTTTCAATATTTTTTTAAATTTTGTCTCGAGTATAGAAAAACAGCCAAACACATGAGTTTTATTTCTTCTCAATAATAAACTGCTGATGCATATATTTTTGAAATTTTTCTCCCTCATCACCGAACTTAGCTCCGTAGAAACTGACTGAATAAAAAAATGATAAATATAGAGAACCATGCATCAAGAAATACAATTTCTAGAATTGTTTACAGGAAATAAGTGCAATTTCAACCCAAACACTGTATAGCATCATTGCAACATTATATGTACTCCATAAAGCTTCAATGGATTGTAAAATGAGTAGAATTGAATCAGTGTTCATGAAATACATCAAAAACCAACATAAAACTTCAAGTGATAGCAAATGACACCACTGGTATCCAATTAAATGAACATGTGCTTGTATTCAGTATCAAATTTTAGTGGTCTTCTTCGAACGCCGATAAAAACAGCAAAGGTTAATTGTCAGAATGAATGGTGGTTAACCGGAGATTGGTCTTATTTTCCTGTAAACCGACACATGCAAACATTGGATTCTGTATCCTCAATCCTCATGTCATGACTAAGGACCAGAAAAATTACTTCTCGAATGAACGGTACTGATTGAGGAATTGTTCTAGACCTGATGATTCAGATGCTCAATTCAATTATCGAGATTTCAATCAAAAAGCTCATTCCACAATTGTCTTGAGTCCAGAGAAGCCCACATCTTTCCGTTGCGACCTCCAGATCCGTCTCTACCTAGAACTTGACTCATAATTGAAATTTATGTATTTACCCATTTAGGGTAGACTTCTTTCAGTGCTGACACTGGAGGAACAAAGGACATCAAGATTTTTCGACGATAAGGAGATAACTGGCGCATTTCAAGTGCCCGCGTACTTCTTTGTAGCACTTGTTTCGACCGATGAGCGTTTTACGGTAAAACCAGGACCGGTATAAAGGCTTTAGCCTTTATACCAGGAAACCAGGAAACGTCTTGAAATGCAATGAGAAATCTTCCGAAAATATTTCGGCATTAAAATTCTGATTGATAGTATTAGTTGGCGTCTTTTGAAATCTGCTGCTGAAGAAATGTCTATGTTATTAGAGCATAGAATTGCCAATTAGTGCCAACTTTTCTTTTCGGTATGGTCGCTATTTAATCAAGAGAACAACTGTCAACTCTTCATTATATCATTAAATGAATCGCAAGTCAGTGTATATATTCAGAAAACTGAAAAGAAATTTAATCAACTACCCATCTGATAAGTATTTACCTTGCGGCAATGGTACAAGCAAACCCATTAATTTCAGAAAGCACCCCTAGTTCCCACACTCTCAAACCCCTTGTGTTTATGTTGGTCTGTTATGTGTCTGCTGTTCCGAATTTAATTCATGCTTTATGAGCGCCTAATGATTTAATCGAGAATAGTATTAGGGTAAAAGGTGAAGTACTAATTTTTTTATATATGACTATGAGAGAAAACCTGATAGGAATTCAATAATTTATTCCTGTAACGATGGTATCGAATGGGAATGATGTCAGAGCTATTCGAATCAAATCATGAAATATTTTTCACTTATGGGATTTACATGGTTGACCTTGGTATCAAATTCGAGGTTTTCGGTGTCGCTGAATTCCATAAAGAAGGTTCCAGAGCTCTATCTTCCATAGCTGAGAATTTCACCTGTCACATGGCATTTTTTCCAAAACTCGTAATTTCAAACCATCATATCTCCCTTTCCTCTGATTGCCGCCACTATTTATTCATACTAGGTTGATCAGCATAAGTCCTAAGGGGTATGACCCCCAAAAAACGCCTTAAACTCAATACCAAATAATTATGGGTGGATCTAACGGTGGGATTGCTCGGACAACTTATTCGAACCATTCGAATCCTCAATAAATGCAGTTTTGCGGATCAATAACATTGATATCTTGAATGGTCTGTGCACGAGAACAAAACTTGAAAATGAAATATCGAAAACATCAAACTTGAATAATTCCTAACTTATGAGGGCTACATGAATGTTTTTGGTATCAAAATGTAGGTTTTTGGGGTCGCTCCATTCAATAAAGAATGTTTCAGAGCTCTATCTATCATAGTTTAGATTTTCACCTGTCAAATGACATTTTGTACAGAAACTCGAATTTTCAAACCATCACAGCTCCCCATCCTTTGATCGCCGCCATTATTCATTCATATTATGTTGATCAGCATAGGTCCAAGTATCTCTGTGCAAAATATGAGCGATTTGAAAAATTCAAAATTTTTGGTGAAAACTGCCTAAGGGGTATGACCTCCAAAAAACGCCTTAAACTCAATACCAAATAAAAATGGGTGGATCTAACGGTGGGATTGCTCGGACAACTTATTCGAACCATTCGAATCCTCAATAAATGCAGTTTTGCGGATCAATAACATCCATATCTTGAATGGTCTGTGCACGAGAACAGAACTTGAAAATGAAATATCGAAAACATCAAACTTGGTTAATTCCCAACTTAGGAGGGCTACATGAATGTTTTTGGTATCAAAATGTAGGTTTTCGGGGTCGCTCCATTCAATAAAGAATGTTTCAGAGCTCTATCTATCATAGTTTAGATTTTCACCTGTCAAATGACATTTTTTACAAAAACTCGAATTTTCAAACCATCACAGCTCCCCATCCTTTGATCGCCGCCATTATTAATTCATATTATGTTGATCAGCATAGGTCCAAGTATCTCTGTGCAAAATATGAGCGATTTGAAAAATTCAAAATTTTTGGTAAGAAATGCCTAAGGGGTATGACCTCCAAAAAACGCCTTAAACTCAATACCAAATAAAAATGGGTGGATCTAACGGTGGGATTGCTCGGACAACTTATTCGAACCATTCGAATCCTCAATAAATGCAGTTTTGCGGATCAATAACATCCATATCTTGAATGGTCTGTGCACGAGAACAGAACTTGAAAATGAAATATCGAAAACATCAAACTTGAATAATTCCTAACTTAGGAGGGCTACATGAATGTTTTTGGTATCAAAATGTAGGTTTTCGGGGTCGCTCCATCCAATAAAGAATGTTTCAGAGCTCTATCTATCATAGTTTAGATTTTCACTTGTCAAATTACATTTTTTACAAAAACTCGAATTTTCAAACCATCACAGCTCCCCATCCTTCGATCGCCGCCATTATTTATTCATATTATGTTGATCAGCATAGGTCCAAGTATCTCTGTGCAAAATATGAGCGATTTGAAAAATTCAAAATTTTTGGTGAAAAATGCCTAAGGGGTATGACCTCCAAAAAACGCCTTAAACTCAATACCAAATAAAAATGGGTGGATCTAACGGTGGGATTGCTCGGACAACTTATTCGAACCATTCGAATCCTCAATAAATGCAGTTTTGCGGATCAATAACATCCATATCTTGAATGGTCTGTGCACGAGAACAGAACTTGAAAATGAAATATCGAAAACATCAAACTTGAATAATTCCCAACTTAGGAGGGCTACATGAATGTTTTTGGTATCAAAATGTAGGTTTTCGGGGTCGCTCCATTCAATAAAGAATGTTTCAGAGCTCTATCTATCATAGTTTAGATTTTCACCTGTCAAATGACATTTTTTACAAAAACTCGAATTTTCAAACCATCACAGCTCCCCATCCTTTGATCGCCGCCATTATTAATTCATATTATGTTGATCAGCATAGGTCCAAGTATCTCTGTGCAAAATATGAGCGATTTGAAAAATTCAAAAATTTTGGTGAAAAATGCCTAAGGGGTATGACCTCCAAAAAACGCCTTAAACTCAATACCAAATAAAAATGGGTGGATCTAACGGTGGGATTGCTCGGACAACTTATTCGAACCATTCGAATCCTCAATAAATGCAGTTTTGCGGATCAATAACATCGATATCTTGAATGGTCTGTGCACGAAAACAAAACTTGAAAATGAAATATCGAAAACATCAAACTTGAATAATTCCCAACTTATGAGGGCTACATAGTTGATTATGGTATCAAAATGTAGGTTTTCGGGGTCGCTCCATTCAATAAAGAATGTTTCAGAGCTCTATCTATCATAGTTTAGATTTTCACCTGTCAAATGACATTTTTTACAAAACTCGAAATTTCAAACGATCATATCTCCCCTTCCTCTGATCGCCGCCACTGTTTATTCATATAAGGTTGATCAGCATAGGTCAAAGTATCTCTGTGTAAAATATGGGCGGTTCAAAACGTTTCGACAACGTTTTTCAAAATCGTATTTCATAATGTTTTAAACCCTGTATGTGACACGGAAAGTGAAGGTCTGTTTAGCTGTTGGGAAAACATAATATCAGAGAGTGAAGCAGAAAATTATAGTTGCTGAAGTGCTTCAGTGATAATAAATATAAAATAACGCAACGAAAATCTCATTACTGCCAAATGCGAAAGCTTCGAAGCCATTTTAGGGATAACTTCTTACGCAAGCGATACCAATAATGACGATACGGATAAGTACCATGATTTCTGTGGTTGCGAGTCAAAGTGACCTAGTTGTTTTCAGCTGAGTATCGCACGATCTATCTGTAAGATTTTCAGAATTAGGTCGCCATAATTTAATGCTTATCTTGTCAAGTTGCAGCCAGTTTCTCCATTTAACCTTTAATATCCACAATCTCTTTATATCCAAGTGTTTCATCATCAATTTTGATTTCGCGAATCGAGATAACCATTCGAGAAGGTTGGCATGGAAATGGGCCACTCACGTGACCCCTGTTACTCATATGTGATCAGATATTTCACCCATAAGAGTGTACCAAAGACCTTCACCAAAATTCTCCTCTTTGCGCATAAATTGAAATGGAAGTGCACAAATTCCATGATTTCTAGCTGGCTCGATTGTATTCAAGCAGCATTATCTGATATGCACTAACCAAAAACAATATTTGCTGTGAGAAACTTTTGTGGGCAAGATATCCAATATCTCAGAAATGTTAATTGTGTGGTGGCAATTTTCGAAAACAAACTTATCAGTGGTTTCCTTCAGAACCCAGAAAAAATTATTTTGCCATTATTCTCGTCGGGGATAAGACTAGAAGTTTTCACATGAGAACTAATCAGATAAGCTACCACTGCTTAACGGAAATGAAGATAAGGGGTTCTTGAAAAACAAAGGTTTGGTTTGGATTTGATTCCAACAAGTCAAAGACTTGTCGATGGTAGGGGAGCTGCATATGATCGTGAGAACACAACAAGAATCTTGGCAATTGTAATTAGAATCGTTACTAGTTGGTTCAAAAAGAGAGCCCCAGCAACGATTATTTGAGGGCATAATCTGCTAGATTCTTACCATTCTTTTTATCAGTAAAATCAACATTCTTTTATGTGCAAGTCAATTTTTTCAGTCACAAATAGAGCTCTAAAATGGTTGTGTGTATTTCTAACAGAATTAATAAATAAAGCATTGATTGAACCTGATCATATGTACTGAATGGGCGTCATTGAGACAAATCTTTTTTGAAAACACTTTGGTAGCAAAGGCTTAGCATGCGATTAACCTCATCTTATATGGAGAGGTTTCATATTTTCAATCACTAAGTCTATTCATTATATTCCTTCATTATCTACGTTAGTGTAGTCGTTGCAGAAGCTTCTGTTTCAGAACTGGAAGCTTTTGCTGTCTTCAGCTTAGCATGAATCATTTCACACAGCGTTGTATGCGGAGTTCTCTGAGCAGATCCGTATTGGAAAATAATTATTTCAACAGGAGGTTAGCTCCTTATGTTCATACATAAAGGTACTTTGCTATCTTTGGGTACAAAGAATACTGAATCATAAGTTCCGCAAATGCACCTAAAATAGAGCACTCTGGAGGAATCTTCTAGAAATTTCCTTCGGGATTTTGGAACTATGAACTATTAGTTCGTCGTTTGTGTGTAGGAAACATGAGTAACAATTTTTCTTGTCTCGAAAGATGGATATAATCTAATGTTTGATTGGGAATAAGACTTGAGGCTGCTAAATTTCTGCAATGGATGTACGTTATGAATGTGAGACCCCAATTTTAACGTCTTTTGAAAGGGTGTTGGAGCTACTAACCAGATCAACCTGATAAATTACCCAAGTTTCCAGTAATTGTCAGAGATTGGCAAACAGCATTCCACTGCTGATATTTTGCACACTGTCGAACGTACTGATACGAATCGCGACAATTCGAATCTTATTGTGCCCCTGATTTAATCTCAACAGATACAAATTCACAATTTGTCCGTTTCCCCCTCTGTGCTCTTGTACGAACCGCTTCTTGCGTTGACCACGTGTTCGGTTGGATGCTGGAATTCAATTTAATCGTCCATTATTCCGTTTTTTCATACAGGCGCGGTCCGTTCTGAGGGTCTTCCCTGGCTCGGCGGGACACAATGGGGTGTTATTTATGACGCTTATTGTATATGTTCGAACGGGTTGAAGAGTGGGGCGTCGTATTTTTTCGGAGGAGGACTTGGATTGGAACAAAGGGACAGAGTGGAATAAACTTGATTCGATAGATTTTTTACAAAAAATCGGTAGAAACTGAGTATTAAAGTAAGTGTACTTCACATAAGTCATAGCTGTCATAGAGACTCACCTTCACGCGACATTGGTGAGGAAATACATACTCATTTCCTTCTCCAGGAAATGAAAATTTAATGATTTGAATGATTTGCATGAAATTGGTTAAACAACCATCGAGGGTTATTCATTGTCGACCCCGAAGGGGGCCATGGCCCCCTCAAATCTGGTAGTGCTATTGAATGAACCAAAGGATATATTATAATAATAATAATAATAATAATTTATTGATTTCCCATATATACAAACATGTAGAAAGGAAAACAGGTCAACCAAAAAGAAAAAATTTTCAAATATTCGCTACAATATCCCTACAATAATATTCTTCGATATTGTATGGCTCAAGCATTAAAAGAAAACGATATAGAGTCTTCCCGAAAGACACATGACCATATAATCTTTGAATTTCTACTGGTAAACTGTTAAACAGTTTAATTATTATGATGAGTTATATCAACACTCTTTTTGGTTATGACCTGTTAAAATATTCACGACTGGTAATTTAGGTTTTGGACAAAATGACGCATAATATTGAACGATATATTATTTTAACGGTACATCAAGAAAGTATCTACAACAGCAGGTAAACGTGAGTATAATCTTATGACATCAGTAACCCACATGCGATTCAAGAGTGCATAATACATAAAATGACGGTTTGTAATACGTTTTGGCAGTATGAATATTCTCCAATAACAATTTCTGTTCACGAACAGTAGATATTGTCAACTGAAAGTTATTCTCCCCGTTTCTCAGTTCTGGATCGTATAATTTCAGCTACTCTGGATTCGCGAAAGAAACAGACCACCCTGAATATAAATGGTATCATTTTCGATTAATTATAGGAGGAGGTTGGTCACAATGCGAAATTATGCTATTAGTTTCTATTTATTTTGTTCCCAAATAGAAAATAGAGTTATTTTATATTTCTTGCAACATTAAGAATAGATATGGTTCAGGAAAATAATATGTAATTTTTTTAAATGAATCCAAACGAATGTATATGTTTGGGCCTCATAATAATGGTTTAGGGCACTTTCAGTATAATTTTGAAGGGTCATTTGGGTATAATGCTATAGATTTGTGGAAAGTTTATTTGAGGAGTAGATTTAAGTATTATTTGCAATGATTACTTTTGCAGATGCAACAATGATCGATGAAAACAATCTACTGAACAATCAGTATAATCACATTTTCGGTGATTAAAGAATTTCATAAGGAATAATAGAATCCATTATTTTGTTTGACAGGGTGGCCCACATAAATAGTCCAGCTGAGTATGAATTATTTCGAGTAATACCGATTTTTAGTGGAACCTGTCTCGGCGTTTTAAAACATACGACTGGATTATTCCATGTAGGCCACCCTATATATTTTCTATGAGCGTTTCATTTGATAAAAATAATACGATCTGCTATTCGCACAAATGTCAATCGAGACATCAATTTTTCGTATCTCTCATGGTTTTGGAGCTGAAAAATAAGCTCATCGAACTGTGGCCACCCTGTTCATTTGATACGGATTCGATATACCGTGGGACAAACGGTGCCCCAGTCCCCCAACTCCCCCATTCACGAGTTATTTTTATTGCTTTCTACCTCAGCTCCCCGGCCGTAAACAAGTTCAAAGTTGACTCCCTATCAGAGTTCGCATACTCATCATTGTGGGGAACAATTAACGTGTGCGAGTATTGTGAAAATCACACGTGGCGCCACGTGTCAGGTGGGGTCCGGTCTCGTGGGAAAGCTAAGAGCCCGGAAAGACCCTTCATTTACCCGGTGGGATGGTAATAGGACTGGCTGACGTTGTTTCATACACTGTTGCCGGTATGAATGAATATGGATAGTACCTACTTGTCCAGTGTGAAATTTGAAGAATAAAAGTAATATTGAAACGTGACAAAACACATAAATTATTCAGTGACCCAAATTTTTCAACTATTTTCTGTCAACCCAATTTTTCATCACTTTTTCACGTACCACCTACGATGTTGATCTTAAAATGCTCAGTAGTTGTTGAATTATCAGCATAAACTTGAGAGTCTTGAGACTTAACATATCCCCAAGCCCAAAGAAAGAAATCACAAGGTGTTCAGTAACAAGAACTAGGACGAGAATTAAGTGGACCATTTCTTGAGACAATTTCAATTTTGGTTTCGATGAATCGATTGTCGAGAAATGGCAACATTTCTATCGTGAGTGGGGTTCTGCGCGAGCGTAGGGAGTCTCCATGGGTGGAACGGTTCCCACATACGGTACTTAGCTTAAATCGAATATGTATACTCGTACTTCCTCACCGGAACGCTTTTGATTTGACGCACTGCAATTACCATACATTAAATCAATTTTTATTCGTTAAGTGGCCGGCTTGTCGACGAATCTACAAATCACTGTTTGATTGGCGTGGAGTAGGGTGCTTTATCTGTTCCCCATGATGCTGAATTTATGGCCAGTTGAAGACTTATCCATCAATTGGGGGAAATAAAAAATTTGCTGAGCGAACATTTTCGTCAAATGAAAGTTCCTGAAGGAATCCTAAGAATGGAGATGTAGAAATCTTCGGTCATTTGTTTCTAGGCTGTGATGAAAGTTTTGTTCAATGTTTTTATCAACATTATGTAGCACTTTGGTTAATATCCCAGAATGAACAATAACAACAAACTGGTAGAGTCACGAAAATTGCAATCAATATCGTCTCTGCGTTTTCCAAAACACACTGCGGGATTCTTTTATGTGGGCAGCCTGTATAGTTCCCTCGAAAGGCCTGTTACATAATATTGATATGGGTACATAAATTTCTCCCTCAAATGTGGTGACATCGCAAAAGAACGAGATCTATCCCTTCATTTCGCTCTGAAGCACCTGAATTGTTGGGTCACCGATGTAAACATATGGGAGCATTACAATTCACCGAAGGCAAAGGTGAAGGCCGCTTTAGGTCATGAGAAATGACCGAGATTACATCGAAGGAGATGAGGATGTCACGAATGGAGTGTTGGTGGAACAAGGAGCTACGCATGAAGGGTATGGGTGATTAGCACTTGGTGAGAACTCTCAGAGCTTTGGTACTCATGCTTAGAGTTCATACAGGGTAAAGAACCATGTGGATATCTTCAAATTGAAAGGGAACATAGTTGAGAATCTGATGTCTTATTTTTTGTACTTTCGAAAACTTTTTTGATTTTTTTGTATATTTCTGCAGATTTCGAGAGGGATTGTAATTTGTATTTCGTTCATACTGCGTTTAAGGGTGATATTGTAGAAGAACGAGTTTGAATCAGTTCAGAGTGAATAAATAAGGGAATTTATTTACTTCTGTCTAATATTGAGAATAATAACATAAACAGAATCACTTCAAATGGCTGAACCAGATGAAGCCACATTGTGGCGAAACAATTGTTGTTTAACATTATTGAATTTTGTGAAAAGTTTGTTATCTTGCCTTGATCACATCTTATTGTGATCAAATTGATTCCCACAATATTGAATAGATTGATTTCGATCGCAAAAACAACTTTACATAACGAACTTGCACTCTAGTTAGACAAGTTCTGATCAGACAATCATTTTTTTGTGCACACATGTTAGATCATGCATTTGGTTGCCTTCTCCTCTAGGTCTCATAATGTTTCAAATGAGGTTATTTTGAGATTATACAATAAACTTTATGATAACCTGAAAATAGCTTCTGTATTGTACCTGCGGAAAGCAGATTCAGAAGCTCCAAGCCTCCAAGATACTCAACACCTGCAGAAAGAAACCGAAAGTTTGACGATTCTATAATTACCTCCGTATAAGATTTCACTGCTGAAAAAACACCAGACCCTACCTACTTTTTCATTCGATAAACAATACACCCTCTCATTTACTACAGACAGATAAAAAAGTCAGAGGGTGCGCTACATAATGAAGGCGTTCAAATGAATAACAAAGTGTTACATATGTGAGTTTACAAAAGACGAAGAAAAAGGGTGGGCCTTTCTTATGGCATGTCTGATAACTACATTAGCTACCAACCCCTTATTTAGCACTTTTTGTGCCCCTCTTTGTCCATTGAATATTGAAATAACACACGTGAGCGTCGTGAGCTGGCATTGGTATAACGCACCCTGTTTATGCTGACCCCTCACGAGATAGTTTTCGTTATTACAGACTTCTTTGAACTATTGAACTTGCAGTAACAGAACTTTCGATAGAAAAAGATATTTCAAGACGAAGTAATGCCGATAGACCGATCTGTCAAACATACCGAGCGTTGAAGTTGCAACAAAAATTATGAATTTTAATTATAATATTTGAACCTCTGGAGATAATTGAACATAATTTACCTCATTTAGAAAGAATATGAAGGCATTATAGAAACCAAGGAAACTTTTAATTTGTGATTTAGTTGAATTGCTGTTGAAAATAAACGGAGTCACCCGCATATCCTTACGAATCTAATCCTTCCTAGTGGTTTTCTGTTCTATTCGAGGGGATGGTACTAATCCTTAACGTCTGTCCGAATAATAAGTTCAGTAGCAGCTGGTGGTGATTTTACGTATTCAAGTGAATATGAATTTGTGCTGGAATTTGTACGAATAATAGGGGATAGAAAACGAGAGTATTGAACGGGTTTTGTACAAATAATGCATGAAATTGGAGCAGATGGAAGTATAAAAGAGGAACTTTTACCAAAATCCATAGAATTTGGACGAATATTAAACATATTTGTCAGTTGCAGGTCTAGAAAATTGCCACTTTTCACAAACATAACGTTTTGTACGAATTTTTTTCTGTTTCAGAAGATTAGAGTATAACAAAATCTCTTCAAATTTAAATTTCGAGTTGTCAGTTTGAAATTTTCATATCTTTCTGTGAAACTGTTGCAAGCCTTTAGTTCAGATGATGAGGCAGAAAATAGTTTTCGTAAGTAGAAAAGCTTTTGTGAGTATCCTGTACAAGAAGAGCAAATGTGGCACTCATGCATCGTGCAACATACACTTTTTGCACTTGTTACACAAAATAACCATTATATTGGTGTTTCCCCTGCCTCAAATTCATTTTTTTTTGGCGAAGATTAAGTAAACAAGCGTGCTACGCTCGAAGATCTATACCCTCATCCTTCCAAATGCCATCAACCGTAAAACCCATATCGGAATTTACACGTGATTTGAAACCAAATAGCGAAATCTACCCTTCACCACACCCCCTGCAGCTTACAATGTTTAGATCATCAAACTAGGGTCCCAATCCTCTTCACAATGGCGAATAAAACGGCAGGTGAAGTATCAAAATGTTTTCAGTGCAGAGTGTTCTGTTTCATGATTCTTTGTAACGATATCAGGTAGGTGAAAAATATTCAGGAAGGTATAGAAGGAAGGAAAAACAGAAATTTGAAGGGAGCTATACCGAAGGAAACTTGATCTCTGAAATAAACTCACCGTATTAAAATTGTGCGTTATTTAAAAAGTATGTTCATTAAAAACTGATAAGGACAGTAAAATCCATATGCACCACTCCTTTATTATCCACCTATGGAAAATTGACTGCATCAGGAATTATTGAAATTTAGAGGGCACTTATAAAAAACATTTCAAAAAAAGTTGCGATGGCCGGGAATCGAACCCGGATCAACTGCTTGGAAGGCAACTATGCTGACCATTACACCACCATCGCACGTTGATAAAATGAGAATTATTTTTGCACGTATTGGTGCGATCGCTGTGTTATAAATAAGATCGTATTTTATTATTATTTTCTTCCTTTGAGTATTTACCGCATAGGAGACATTAGAATATGGAGATGTTAATGATCGTTACCGTTTTCATTATTTATTACTCATGTGCCATGTAGTGGTTTATTGAAAATGTGCAAATGGAGCAAACTGCAAACACTATAATATTTTGAAAGGTCCAGACCCTACCTATTCTTTGAGACTTCACTTTTGTTCACTGGCAGATCCAGACAGTTTTTCAGGGTGGTTGGCATGAATTTTTTCAGGGGGGGCATGGATAGATATAAATTTTTTACCACCGTTATAGGACTATACTGATTAGAGGATTATTGCCAATTTCGAAGTCCAAGTGTCCAAGGGGGGGCAGGCATGGCCCCCATGGACCCCACCTGTATCCGACAGTGCTTCTGTCCGGTATTGAAGCAGAGGGAACTACGACACCAAGGTACAAAAACAACACTTGAATTTATCTCAAATTCTGCATTTCTTCGTCCTTTTGAGTAATTTTTCGTGTTCCTCAAATCATTCAAATCTGGATCTACAGAAACTGAACTCACCAGTTACTCTGATTAATCTGAATAAAATCATGAAGGGAACTGTAAAAGCCGGGTACTTCATTGAAATTCATAGGAATGATTGGTCGATATAGCTTGAGAATAATTATAGAACGGAATGCCATTTACCCTTCCGGGTATTACAGGTAAGTGATAAATTTATGGAGCATCGATTCTCAATTGTCTCGGATTTTGATAAATGATAAATGCCCGATTTGTCAGGTATAAGCTCCAGGATATGGTATACTCGTTGGAATTGCCATATTAATATTTTACGTCCATTATATTCGAAGGCTATAATTTCATGGCGAATGGAAATATTGAGTGATTGGGGACATGAGGAGAAATAATTGGGACTTAATGCCTTTTTGTTTTAGAATATCACTAAGAATCTCTCCACCCATAAGCAAAATTTCCGTAATCATGTAATTAAGCCAACTAAAAATTAAAATTTAAATGCTAATCATTATTTGATTAACTGACCGCATAATGGTATTGAACAGAAGGACTTTGAACAAAAGTATGATCCGTTTATTCAGAACTCGAAAACGAGTACTCTTCGTTCGATTGTTGACAGAAACTCTACCCACATGTTGAAACGAAATTTACATTCAGAAATTGATACTCGGTGTATAATGTACGCTAACAATAGTGTCCACTCCAAACTCAATAGTAGGTACTTGACAAATATCGGATTTCCAAAATGGGAATGTTCTCTGAATAAGGAATGCTTGAAATTACCATAAATATAAACGTGGCTTCTCTAAGCTCTAACACTGATCAACATGGGTGTGGATACGGTAGTCATTTCTATAAATATTGGACCATGCTACCGATGCTACTGAACATACCACCTATGTCTAAGAATCCCGATTTTTGGTGATTTGAAAAGTCTGGAGCTTTCGAGAGCTGATTCATCGCCATTGTAACTAGACCCACCTAGTAAATCTTTGCCACTTCCCAAGTGGTGTACGCTCATGAACAAAGCCCGAAAATTTATTTATTTTCGATTTTAAAAATATCAATTTTTGGGTGGAAAATGAGCAAGGGGTCACACCAATAAAACAAAAATCTGGGAGGATCTAACGTTGTCATTGAGTTGGAAAGTTTTTCGAACCATTCGAATCTTCAATAATAGCCATTCTGCGAATAGATATCACCCAAACCACGAACGGTCTGAGCTTGTGAACAAAACTCGAAAATGAAATATCCAAAACAATGAAACTGAAAAATTCATTACTTAAGAGGGCTACATGGACGATTTTGGTTTGGAAAAACAAAATCATATGAATAATTCTTGACTCAGAAGGGCTACATGGTTGATTTTGGTATCAAAATGTAGGTTTTCGGGGTCAATAAACAATGTTTCAGAGCCCTATCCATCATAGTTTAGATTTTGACCTGTCAAATGGCATTTTTTCAAAAAAATCGAAATTTCAAACCATCATAGCTCTCCTTCCTTTGATCGCCGACACTATTTATTCATATTATGTTGATCAGCATAGGTCACAGTATTTCTGCGCAAAATATGAGCGATTTGAAAAATTCAAAATTTTTGATGAAAAATGCCTAAGGGGTATGACCTCCAAAAAACGCCTTAAACTCAATACCAAATAAAAATGGGTGGATCTAACGGTGGGATTGCTCGGACAACTTATTCGAACCATTCGAATCCTCAATAAATGCAGTTTTGCGGATCAATAACATCAATATCTTGAATGGTCTGTGCACGAGAACAAAACTTGAAAATGAAATTTGGAAAAACAAAATCATGAATAATTCTTGACTCAGAAGGGCTACATGGTTGACTTTGGTATCAAAATGTAGGTTTTCGGGGTAGCTCCGTTCAATAAACAATGTTTCAGAGCTCTATCTATCATAGTTTAGATTTTGACCTGTCAAATGGCATTTTTTCAAAAAAATCGAAATTTCAAACCATCATAGCTCCCCTTCCTTTGATGGCCGCCATTATTTAATCATATTATGTTGATCAGCATAGGTCCAAGTATCTCTGTGCAAAATATGAGCGATTTGAAAAATTCAAAATTTTTGATGAAAAATGCCTAAGGGGTATGACCTCCAAAAAACGCCTTAAACTCAATACCAAATAAAAATGGGTGGATCTAACGGTGGGATTGCTCGGACAACTTATTCGAACCATTCGAATCCTCAATAAATGCAGTTTTGCGGATCAATAACATCAATATCTTGAATGGTCTGTGCACGAGAACAAAACTTGAAAATGAAATTTGGAAAAACAAAATCATGAATAATTCTTGACTCAGAAGGGCTACATGGTTGATTTTGGTATCAAAATGTAGGTTTTCGGGGTAGCTCCGTTCAATAAACAATGTTTCAGAGCTCTATCCATCATAGTTTAGATTTTGACCTGTCAAATGGCATTTTTTCAAAAAAATCGAAATTTCAAACCATCATAGCTCCCCTTCCTTTGATGGCCGACACTATTTATTCATATTATCTTGATCAGCATAGGTCACAGTATTTCTGCGCAAAATATGAGCGATTTGAAAAATTCAAAATTTTGGACGAAAAATGACTAAGGGGTATGACCCCCTAAAAACGCCGTAAACTCAATACCAAAAATATCTGGGTGGATCTAACGGTGCGATTGTTCGAAGAAGTCGTTCGAACAATTCGAATCTACAATAAATGCTATTTTGCAGGTCTAAAACATCTAAATCTTGAGTGGCCTGTGCTCGAAAACAAAACTTGAAAATGAAATTTGGAAAATCAAAATCATGAATAATTCTTGACTCAGAAGGGCTACATGATTGATTTTGGTATCAAAATGTAGGTTTTCGGGGTCGCTCCGTTCAATAAACAATGTTTCAGAGCTCTATCCATCATAGTTTAGATTTTCACCTGTCAAATGGCATTTTTTCAAAAAAATCGAAATTTCAAACCTTCATAGCTCTCCTTCCTTTGATCGCCGCCACTATTTATTCATATTATGTTGATCAGCATAGGTCACAGTATTTCTGCGCAAAATATGAGCGATTTGAAAAATTCAAAATTTTGGACGAAAAATGACTAAGGGGTATGACCTCCTAAAAACGCCGTAAACCCAATACCAAAAATATCTGGGTGGATCTAACGGTGCGATTGTTCGAAGAAGTCGTTCGAACAATTCGAATCTACAATAAATGCTATTTTGCAGGTCTAAAACATCTAAATCTTGAGTTGCCTGTGCTCGAAAACAAAACTTGAAAATCAACAAAATCATGAATAATTCTTGACTTAGAAGGGCTACATGGTCTATTTTGGTATCAAAATGTAGGTTTTCGGGGTCGCTTCATTCAATAAAGAATGTTTCAGAGCTCTTTTCATCATAGTTTTGAATTTCACCTGTCAAATGGCATTTTTTCCAAAACTTGCCATTTCAAACGATCATATCTCCCCTTCCTCCGATCGCCGCCACTATTTATTCATATAATGTTGATCAGCATTGGTCGAAGTATCTCTATGCAAAATATGAGCGATTTGAAAAATTCAAAATTTTGGGTGAAAAATGACCAAGGGTATGACCCCCAAAAAACGGCGTAAACTCAATACCAAATAAATATGGGGGATCCTAGCGGCACGATTGTTCGAAGAAATCGTTCGAACCTTTCGAATCTACAAAAAAGGCTATTTTGCAGGTCTACATTATCTAAATCTTGAGTGGCCTGTGCTCGAAAACAAAACTTGAAAACGAATTATGAAAAAACAAAATCATGAATAATTCTTGACTTAGAAGGGCTATATAGGTGATTTTCATATCAAAATGTAGGTTTTCGAAGTTGATGAATTCAATAAGAATTCAAGAGCCCTAACTAACATAGTTTAGATTTTTAAATGTCAAAAGGCATTTTTCGAAAAATTGGAAATTTCAAACTCTTATATCTTCCGTTCCTACCATCTCCGCCAAAAATTATTTATATCATATGGATCAGCAATATCAGCATATCTCAAAATATCTCTGTGCAAAATATTAGCGATTTTAAAAATCCCAATTTTGGGGTGAAAAATGATCAAAGAAAAAAACCACCATATTGGTCAATAAAAAAAATATCTGGGAGAAATTTTTTCGAATGTTTCAAGTACTTTCAATCCACATGAATAGGACTCGTATGACAATAGTTTCTGAATGCCAAACTTTACGATGACAATATCAGACTCGACATATGCACATCAGAGTTGCCATTTCAAAAATCTTAGGCAGCAATCTTTGTATACAAAATTTCGATTTGAAAATGATTAGAACGTTATATCAAAACTCGTCTTGATAGTATCCTAGACCCGTATTAAACCAATTAAATCCAACGTTCATCCAAGACATATCCTTAGGGCATCACATGTTGGATCAAATCTATCAGAAGACAATTAAAGTCGGAGTTTTTCGACGATGATGAAAAATAGAACCAGCTTCGGAGATCAATCATGTTTTAACGGGAATGTTATTAATAACGAGATATCGAGAGGAACGTGCTCAGAAAGCAGGTGTATCTATCGGTCCTCAAGCACGGGCTGAAGCGATAGAAATTGTGGCAAAACTGGAGATTCGTTTCACCGACCACTTAGGAAACGAGTTTTTCCAAACAGGAATAGTTTCGGAGATCTGAGAAACGAGCACTGATCGTGGAAGAACAGGAATATTGCTCAATAAGAAAACAAGAATTTTCCCCAAAATACGAGGATGTATTCATATCTAGTTAGAAGATAGAAATTGTAAAAATCTAAAAATTCGAGCCATCATCAATGTACCTACCTGTATTTAAAAGGGTTAAGAGGTAAGCAGATTTACGAAGATTTGCTAAATACCCTTGGTGATCAATGTCCTCCGTATGCGACCGTGAAAAATTGGACTGCAAGCTTCAAAAGAGGAAAATTTTCCATCGAAAATGATGACCGATCGGGAAGGCCAGTTTCTGTGTCAGTCCCCGAAAATATCGATGCAGTTCATGACATGATTTTATCAGACCGTCGAATTGGGCTAAAACGGAAGCACTGAAGATTTCATACGAACGCGTTCATCATATAGTTCACGTCAATTTGGACATGAGAAAAATTTCTGCAAAATGGATCCCCAAATGTTTGTATGTTGACCAAAGGCGTGCAAGGGTAGAAGCATCGCGTTCGATCTGTGCTCGATTTGAAAACGATGGAGACTTCTTAAACCGAATTGTTACTATGGATGAGACTTGGGTACATTTCTACGATCTACGATCCAAAAACAAAGCAACAATCGATGGAATGGCGACACTCTGGTTCTCCAAGACCTAAGAAGTTTCGTGTTGAAAAATCTGCTGGAAAAATTCTTGCTTCAGTTTTTTGGAATTGCCATGGAGTAATCATGATTGATTTTTTGGATAAGGGTAGAACAATAACTGGAGATTACTATTCGACATTACTGACCACTCTACGGGAAAAAATTAAAGAGAAAAGACGCGGAAAGCTATCCAAATGTGTTTTGATTTTACAGGACAACGCCCCAGTACACAAATCTCATGTTGCCATGAAAGAAATTCGTGATTTAGGGTTAGAATTACTAGAACACCCCCCTCATTCACCAGATTTGGCTCTGTCCGACTATCATCTTTTTCATCAACTGAAAAAAAGTTTAAAAGGTCGTAAATTTTCTTCCAACGAGGAGGTAATAAAAGCTGTGGAGGACTGGTTGGTAGAGCAAGAAGAAACATTTTTTTTGAAAGGTCTAGAGACGTTGCAGGTTCGCTGTAATAAATGTATTCAATTAAGATGAGAATATGTTGAGTAATAAAATATTTTGACATTGAAATTTCGTTTGGTTCTATAGTAGGCTGAGAATTATTAAATATATCCTCGTAACTGCCTAAAATAAATTCTTGTACAGAATTTAAGAAATTCTCGTACGCAGCTCAGACCCATAATTTATCGAAATGAGAACGCATTCAAGAATGAAGATCCGTAGGAGAACATTTCCTCCTACTTACGACTCCAGGAAATGTCAGCATTAAATTCTTCCCGTTTATGAATTTATCGGGAGAAAAAATCGGTAGAAAATTTCTTTAACATCTGCTGTACTTGTTGACAGGTTCAAGAGTAGAGGGAGCCGGCTAGATGATATGACCGTATTAAGTAGAATTTGATAATTAAAACGGATCTCATGGGGGGCGACTGATGCGGTGACGTTGGACCGGAAAACAGATACGCACTCGTGAAAGCCCAAGCACTTCAAGGTTCTCGTGGGATCGGGCTCGAAGAGAGCAGCATGTGGATTCGTTTACGAGTGTATGGCGTAATGACAAACAGAGAAAAAATTATTTCACTTATCCCTGGGCCATTAACTTATCCCGGTCAATTTGGTGCTGGAGTGCTCGAACCCGAGCACGGTGTTCGCAAGAAGCAATGTTCAGTTCCATTGATCTCTGATAGGAACATGGGATCACCTTTCAACATTTCAGAGGAAGAAATAATCCCTGATGACAATGGAGTTGGATAAACTTTGAAATCCCACAATCAGATCTAATGCAGAGCCAAGCTCTTAGCTCTAAAATGACTAAATTTCCAACCCCTGACTCGAAAAAACCGACATTCCGCTGGAAAAGTAAGACTTGACTAATTACAGATTCATATTTTCTATTTCTATTTAGTTTTTTTTTGCTGTATCTATTTCTTTAGCTTCGGCATAGATTTCTGTTTTCAAAGCCCGCTGAAAACTTTATTCAATTAAATATTCGAGTGAATCTTGACACTCTCATGTTCAATGAAACAACACTCATTTTACGCAGTCAATACAAAAATAACTATTTTAACATTACCAGGAATTGGAAGACAATGCGAGAATATCGTTTTTAAAAGTATTTAATCTTCGAGAAAATCGCTGTAAAATCACTCAAAACTCAATAACAATTTGAATCGATCCAATGAAAATCAGTACGAGACATTTCGTCAATCTGGTCGCCTTTTTTCTGAAGATTGGTTCTTTGCATATGCTTCATGAATGTTCTTATTTTGAAATGAAGTCAGTTTATCAACGGCTGCGATTTGAAACGAGTTTTCTGACGTAAATTAACAAACGCTGAGGCTAATAGGGCTATCCGAATGCTACAGGGTGGCCTAACTCAGGTTGTTGTAGCGAAAAGGCTCCAAGTCAGCCAAAGTGTGATATCTCGACTTTGGAATAGGTTCAGGGAGACAGATTCCGTGCTGGAAAGACTTGGTGGGCGACGAAAAACAAAACCTGCTTAGGATCGTTTCATCACCATTTCGGCGAGAAGAAACCCTACATCTACGTGTAGAATGCTACAGAATACTCTTCAAAATGCAGATGGGGTCCAAGTTTCCATCGAAACCATCAGACGACGTTTGAGAGAGGTGAATCTAGGTTCTAGACGTCCATCAAGAGGAGTTCCATTAACACGTGACCATAAGCGTCAAAGACTGGAATGGGCAAGGCAACATAATATCACTTGGAACGATCAATGGCGTAGTGTCCTTTTCACTGATGAATCCAGATATGGACGATTTTCAGATTCTCGAAGAATAAGGATATGGACAATCCCACGCATACCCCGTAATCGTCGCTATGTCCAAGAAGTCCATCCATTCCGAGGGGGTAGTGTTATGGTATGGGCCGGGATATGTTTCAACGGGCGCACAGATCTACACATTTGTCCTGGGAATACGACCGCCTTACACTATAGGGAGCATGTCATTGACAATGTTGTGTCAAATTTTCACGCTGCTATTGGTGAAACTTTTCAATTTCTAGACGATAATGCTAGACCGCACCGTGCAGCCATAGTTGAGAATGCGCGCGAGGAGCTTGTTATTCAACATTTACCAATACCTCCGCACTCACCAGATTTGAATGGCATAGAACATGCATGGGATATGCTCCAAAGAAGATTAGATAATCATCAACCTACCCCAGAATCCTTAAATGATCTGAGAGAGCTTCTGCCCTGCACAAAAATCTGTCAATATCCCTAACTCATGTGGAGCAGTTTATTTGGTGAATCTTATCGTCGTCGTTATTTTTCTTTCAATAGTTGTGACAATACAGATTTCTGTTTTTTCATTGATTCTGTGCTATGACTAGCCTGTATTATATCAGCAATTTAGCAATTTTGAAAATACAGATCTGCACTTCAAAATAGGGGTTGGAGAGTGAAAGTCACTGAATGACGAAATCGATGTATTTTAGATATCATTCATTTAGGTATTGACCTGAATAAATGACTGTTCTGGTTAAGAATCTGAACAAACTCAAAAGTTTCAAAATGTAGGTTATTCCACAATTTTTCTAAAATGAGACTTAAGTTTCCATTTGATGGTGTACGAAAATGAAGGTTGATGACTCCCCATGCAACATTGCGATTCTCCTCCACGAGTCTGCCATCTTTAATTGAATAAAACACAGGAAAAAACCGAGAAATGTTAATTTGAAATTCAGCAGGAATATTGTCAGTGGCATTATCTTACTAATCCGAATAAGGCTTCAAGCCCCCAAATAGGGACATCAACGGCCTTGATGTATTGGGCTTTTTGTATTTCGCATGAACGCTCAGATCCATGAGCTTCTGCAGACGCAGGCACGTACTACCAGAGAATTCCTGTTGTTTTTAATTCACTAGGGATTGCAAATTTCAGGGTGGGCCAATCTAACGGCCAGGGTAGCATTAAGTTTATCGGACAAACGAGAATCGAAAGAAAGGAAGTTTTTATCGAAAACTTTTTAAAGGGAGGAAACGAAGAAGGAGCCAAGTGGTTGGTTCCCCAAAGCAAAAACCCTCGGCTTTACAAATCCAGATGAATTAAATAAACCATAGATCAGATATCACTAATACAGGAACTGATTAATGTAGAATGTGGAGCATCAGATTCAGACAGAGAAGTAGTCGCAATTAGAATAGTTTAGGGGGAAAGAGTACCGCAGTTAGGTCACTCTTGCTTCTAAGGTATTCGTAAAATTTGTTATTGAAGGGACATACTCAATAATGCTCTCACCATTCAGTTAACTGAATAACTAAATGTGCAGTAAGTCATACCAGATGTGGAAAAATATTCCAAACAGGTTCATACTTCCACAATATGCAAAATATATGAAATAATAGAATGTAACATGAGACTGAATCCTGTAAATAACAACAAAGTAATATAGAAATTAAAGGAGTAGGTACATACCACATACCAGCAAACAAGGAAACTTCATCAAACGAATCTTAAATGGTGAAACTTCGATAGAAAAACTACCTTCAAAAACTAACCAAATCACATCGAGTTTGAAGGTGATTTTACAGGGTGTTGGTACCTCAATGAAAGGTAGCAAAACCGTTAATGTTTTTGGAAACTAGTTACGGGTTTCTATAAGTTGAAAAGGTTCCTACTACTCAAACCACTCTTTAGTATAATACGTTTTACATTCTTCTCGAAACTATAAGGAAGAACAATCCCTGCCCTGTCATCTAATTCCATATTTAGAGGAATACGATCGGCACAAAACCAGTAGTTAGCTTTGGCCATTTCCGATCGATCTGTATAGTTAGCGTACTCGTTCAAAAGAGCTGGTACACGTGCCTCAAATTACAAGCATGAAAATAAAACGCACAGCCTGCCACGAAAGGCGAAGTCATCTCTTGGGAATGTTAGCATTCTTAAGCGTAGATAAAGACCCTCTTTAAAGCTTAATTCTAGTAGTAAGTTTTTAGGAGGTTCCAGAATATCGAGAGACCAGAGAAACTGTGTTCCTATGGACCATTTACTGCGATTAAAAGATTATGATTCCATCAACAAGACATGATTTATTGATTGTGCCAAGTTTCCATTGGGTTATTGAAAACCTAAAACATTTTCCCTATGACCTACTGGTCATCCTCGCTTGAACAGCAGAGAAAGTACTTCAGGTATTTACACTTTTTCGACCTTTTCCTGTGATACATATTATCCGTATTCGTTAAAATCGTGTTATTATCGAGTTTTTCCTCCAGCATCACCTCCACATTTTTGAAAAGTATCTTTATTTCATCGTCCAAATCATCATCCCCAAATTCCATAGGTAAATCCCGTTCTATCTTCACCTTAGGGTCTGTATTTGATTTCTCCACTTTGGCTATATTGGAGTTTTTGGTGGAAAGCGTTTCCGATTTTATTCCACATGGTTCTTCCTTCACGTTGGTCAATGCCTCGAAATTGTGGGAATGAGAGTCATGGTCGCTTTTTTTGTAATGTTCCACTTCTGCGGTTACTAACATGTTGCTTTACTCACTGCGGATTTTGGGAAGGTTTGGTTTCTTCGAGAGTTTTGATTTTTATACCCGTTTTAGGGGATTGAGTACTGTGGCGATGATCATGATTGATGGATAATGACAAGAAATTTCGGAATGACAAACACGACGCGTCTATGAAACGAATAGTTATAGAGTTACGAGGATATATTGAAAAATTCTTAGCCTACTATAGAACCAAACAAAATTTCAATGTCTAAATATTTTATTACTCAACATTTTCACCTCTTAATTGAATACATTTATTACAGCGAACTTGCAACGTCTCTAGACCTTTCAAAAAAATGGTTTCTTCTTGTTCTGCAAACCAGTCCTCCACAGCTTTTATTACCTCCTCGTTGGAAGAAAATTTACGATCCTTTAAACTTTTTTTCAGTTGAGGAAAGAGATGATAGTCGGACAGGGCCAAATCTGGTGAATAAGGGGGGTGTTCTAGTAAATCTAACTCTAAATCACGAATTTTTTGCATGGCAACATGAGATCTGTGTATTTGGGCGTTGTCCTGGAAAAACAAAACACCTTCGGATAGCTTTCCGCGTCTTTTCTCTTTAATTTTTTTCCGTAGAGTGGTCAGTAATGTCGAATAGTAATCTCCAGTTATTGTTCTACCCTTATCCAAAAAATCAATCATGATTACTCCATGGCAATTCCAAAAAACTGAATCAAGAACTTTTCCAGCAGATTTTTGGACACGAAACTTCTTAGGTCTTGGAGAACCAGAGTGTCGCCATTACATAGATCGTTGCTTTGTTTCTGGATCGTAGAAATTTACCCAAGCAAGTCCTTACTCAACCTTACAACTTTGTTCGAATTGCTACTTCAATAACTTTGTTCATTTACTCTGCTGAAAACTGCATTTTGATGAACTGCATTTAAGGCACGAAAGAACTCCTAAACATAGTTTAGTTACCGTTCAACTTTCGTTATGCATTGAACAGCTGAGTTGACTCAAGGACCAATGAATGAATGAAGTCTTTCCCTTCTCAAAACTTTTCAAGACAGAAGAGGAATAAAGTGTTTGAGGGAAAAATGCAAGAGAGTTGAATCGACAATCATGTAAAGCAAAAACGACGGTACGAGTTTCAAAAAAGTGTTATACTGGTTGTACAACAAGCAGTCTCGCTGCTCCTTCTCGATAGGGCGAGGTGTTTAAGCCTCATTAATATGATCGACTTCACTCCAAACCCAAAGAATCGAACGACTCGAGATCGTTTCGTTTCCAAATGCCGGTTACTTCTAAGCCGAGTATTTCTTTCGTGGACCTGTTTTTATCCAGTTGATACGCTCATTTTATTGGAAATGGGCCCTTGGAGGATGAAGAAGTTCATTAGTAAGACAATTAGTTTCTCGACAGGTTTCTTTGCACTTTGTTACAGCCACCGCAAGACCAGTGGCGGCTTAGTCGACAGGTGTTCACCCTTGATGTATACTTAAGGATACAAATGATGATTAAAACGATACTTTGTGTGTACTTGTGTATCTTGAGTTGTGCATGACTTGGAGTAATTCTTGGCACATCGGCCATGAGTGAATTTTTTAGGGTTCCAACATCCGCTGGAAAAACTACAAGTCTACAAATTTCAACGGAAATAATGAAGCTTAATTATGGATATCCACCACATACTGTGTGTAATATCGTTAATCATCTGAATTTACAAGTTCATCAGGTATAATTAATGGGGGTGAGGATGATATAATCGAATTTCGATAGGACCAGTACCGAGTACGGAAAGAAAGTGACTGAAGTGAGGGTTGAAATTATCGTCCTCTCTACGGGGTTGAACATAAATTTGAAGAGCCCTAATACTCATTAAGAATTCACCACCATTAATAAGTCATCATCGTCTAGTCAATGAAAAACATTTCGAAAGCATGCTGTGAAGACCTGATTTCGGCACGAGTTCATTATACAAGGTGACTCTAAATTGTCTGCCGATATTTCCAGATCGTACAGACTCTACCAAACTCTTCCTCTTTTGGAGGGAAAGTCCTATTTAGAAGCTAGATAGATGGAAATTGATAACGGAACTCTGGGGCCAAATTTAATGACAAACTCAATGGTGAAAACTGCATCTAGATATCTATCATCGTTTTCAAGTTACAGAGAATTTTTCGGAAACTTGCATTTTCGAAAAGTTGCTGAATATATTTCTGACTAACTTATTCATGTGGAATTCCAAGGTGTCAATATTTTTTTTACCTAACGGAGTCGAAGTTATTAGATGGAAAATATTTTTTCAGACCAGTCACTATAAAAAGTGATTCTTAACCTCACCCGAAGTTATCAGGGTTGTTCGAAAAAGAAAATATATTTTGGATTGTTCTAAACTGGTTACTGAATTTCCACTACACCTCCTTCCATTTTATTCCTAATGGAGCTCTTGAAAAAGGCCCAGGAAATATCCTTCATCGGAGATTTGAAGCGAAAGATATGAAATCAGAGGTGGAACCGTACCCTTAAAAGGTCTACTAAGCATAACGATTAGATAAGATTCTGCTTACTAATACTGCATAAATAACGTTTTAAAGGACGACTCGTGCTGTCTGGGCAACAGGTTATCTTCCGTTGTTATCTGAAAGCCCACTAGTCGAAGTTTAACAAATTGGTATTCTTTCTACAAGGTTGAAAGAAATGGGGTGATTTTTGACGAATAGATAAAAGAAAGTTATTCCGTCTTTGTCACCAAATTTCTTGCTTCTATGTGGTTCTCTTTTGTAGGTGGTTGACGTTCAGATACTTTATTACCTTAGACGTGTATTGGTCGGTACAATTTTCACTTAAGCGCCAGGCGCCAGTACCGGTAGTGTTATACGCTGTAATTATTGGTCTTACAGGGAACAGGTAGTCATTTGCACTTGTTCTTCGATTAGTCAATCTTTTGAGTATAGGAGAAGTTAAGTGGAATGTGAATACTATTTCAGTAAAAAACTTCGTCTTCGATTTGGAATAACGCAATTTCCTATTGAACCATTAGATTTAGCTTAATATTATCATATACAGGGTGTTTCAGAATAAGAGACCGTAAATTCAGGATATCAGATGATTTTATGATATAAAGTTCCTATGGAATATAGGTCCCTGACGCACTGTTTCTGAGATACGGGGTGTTGAAATTGAAAAAAAATTGGTTTTATGAAATTATTTTCTACACTGTACACGATTTTTTTTTGAGTTTTGGTAGGTTATGAGTACGCATTAAGACACATCTTTTCCTATACAAAATGATGTTCAATTTTCACCAGTGGCGTCCGTACAGACTTCTGTCCGAATAAATTCGGTGAAAAAATTGGTACGCCAATAGTTTTTCTCGAATTTTAAATTATTTTCGTAATCACCATAGAATGCACAATAAGAATGGTCTCTTGAGTTTTTTACCTGCGTCGAATACTTTCTGGGAAAAAAAATAAAATGCAATTTCATCTAAGAGAGTTAAGACATTCTTTGATTACTTCTAAAATCGTCTGGACACAGATTAAGGCAGCTAAGTCGCCTTCATGTGTCTTAATTCGTACTCATGACCTACCAAAACGCAAAAAAAATCGTGTACGGTGTAGAAAATAATTTCATAAAACCAATTTTTTTTAAATTTGAACACCCCGTATCTCAGAAACAGTGCGCCAGGGACCTATAGTCCATAGGAACTTTATCTCATAAAATCATCTGAGGATTAAGTTCCCGAATTTACGGTCCCTTCTGAAACACACTGTATAATACCACTAGAGTGAAATTTTGCCGTCAAAATTTCTCGATTGTAAAATGAAAGTTAGTTGCTTTTCGGCAATTTCGCGAATGACATTTGTATCAAAATCACGAGCCGTCAGGCGATTTTGGAAAAATGTCATGATGACCATGATCTGCATATCTCAAAGTATTTCTGCGCAAAATTTAAGCGATTTTAAAAATCTCAAAACACCATATTTGTCAATAGAACAAAATATCCGGAAGTTTATAAAGGCATTAATGATCGAAAAGGTTATTCAAGCCATTCGAATCTTCCATTTTGCGAATCGATAAGATCCACACCGCGAGCGGTGAGAGCTTGAGAACAAAACTCGAAAATGAAATATGAAAAAACTAAAACTAAAAAATTTGTTAATTATGACGGCTACATGGTTGATTTTGCCGATTTTGGTATCCAATTGTAGATTCTCGAGGTCGCTGAATTCGATAAAAAATATTCCATAGTTTATATTTTCTTTTGTTGTGAATGTATTTCGATAAGCTAATTCTCCTTGAAAAATTACTTGCTGATGAGAAAAAATAATATATATTTCCGAAAAACCGTTTATCTAGCTCGTTGACTACCCCTCCCCCGAATCAACTTAATCATAGCGCGAACTAAATGGAAAGAACGATAAATCCAAAGATTGCAGTTATTTTTGAGTGTAAATATAGCATTATGATAAAAGCCACAATTCCTTGCACAAAGACTAAAGTTATAATTATAGGAAAAGCTCGTCCCCAACTATTAACCATTTTATACCATTTATAACTCGAAATCCAACAATAGATTACCCTGGGACACAAGACCATTTAGCAAAGAAGGTTGCACCACCCTACAATTTCAAAGCACTGCTATTTTCAGCCAGCTATTCAAAGGGCCTATTCGTTCAACCGCCATATAATTTGGCTCAAAGGACCCGTGGATAAAAAAGCGGGATAGGGGTTGAGCTTTACAACAGGAATTCCTTTCGGAGAGCATTTTGCAAAATGGTTCAAGTGATGCAGATGTAGCCTCGAGTGTTTTGTTGATATTAAATATTTCGCTTCAACATGAAAAGCTTATTCAGAGGCTTATTTGATACAGATCTTTGGTGTCTTCTTTAAGATATCTAGTCTGTGGTTTAGAATAGAGGATTACCTGCTTAAGACATATTAGGAAGGGTTGCAAATCCAATTTTGTATTGTATTCCGGATCAATAAGAGTGCTTCTGGTTACGGTACCTGTTTGTGGTTCTGAAGGGAAAGTCTCGAATTATTGGCCCATAGTTTTCCACTTAAATCCTTTCATTACTTGAGCTTCTCCATTAAAAAAAATAGCAAAACAAAAATGTGCGGATCATTAGACGAAAATGTGTACAAGAAGATCTGAAATTTTTTATAGTCATTGAAAGAATAATTGATAGATGCAGCTATAATAATCTCAGACTATAGAAAGAGGAGACGCACCTTTCAATAATAAATAGTGAAGCCAACTTTCAAAATCATCAGAACTCAACTGGTTAACTGTACTAATACGGAATCAAAATGTTATTTGATCTTATGAACAAGGAGTAAAATATTCTAACTGTATAGTAATTTATTAGTTCAAAAAATATTCATACATTACTATCACAGTAGGTTTGTACAAATAAAATGGAACATATGCTTCACATTTATCATTCACCTGTTCAAAAATAAGACACAAACTCCTGGAATATGGAAAAAAGTGATGTATTCTGGTTCAATATAGTATAGCCTATTTCTACTTTCGGCAAAGGATTGATAGGAATGAAAGCTCCTCCAGTGACACATTTCAATTCATCGAAATCTGAATTCACCAACCGTTGAATGCAATGTAGTCATATTTCTTCTTTTTTCAGCTTTTTCGACGTTTTTTTCTGAAACATGAAAACGATCAACAATTATCATTTAGAGACCGATGATGGCCATCCAGAACCCGTGTACTTACGAAAATCGTGCAATTTCATTCTGCAAGTTCTTTCCTCATAATTTCTCGAAAATCCAACCTGAACCATATTTTCCGGTCGCTTTCGTTAGAAGATCGTATGAGGAAGCCTTTTTTGCCCATTTACACATTCCAAATAAATTTTGAGCACCAATAACGATACCGAAACTAACCAAACTTCTGGGGGACCGGAATTTCGTTTGAAATCTTTCTAAACGGCCAGATACCTAAAAAAACTTCGTTATCAAGTGTAAAAAGGTCGATTAGTACTTACTTTCGCTTTATTTATGCTTATGAATCCATTTTTGGTCCAATTCAAATTTGCCGTTCGTACTCACGCCAAAAGTCGTGAAAGGAAAAAATGACACTTGCACGAAATTTCTCATATCGACGGGAAACTTCTTCTGGACGACGAAGAACGGTAAAATAGGCGATTTCCTGTCGATATTTCGCCCCAAAACCGCCGATCGTTTCGAACTAACAAAATGTGGCATATCTTTGATACTTTTACTTTGATGTAAACGAAGAAAGTGGCAACGTCGTTTTGTCATTTACGATATTTTCTGTACGCGCGCAGACTTTTCATCAGGTGCACCAACTCCTGAAAACGAAACCATGACCTCCTATGTGATTAAATAAAAGTGAAAGGAGTATAGGCATCTTAATGCTATCTTCGTCCAACTCTTTGAATACGGACTAAATTTTGAGGAGCTGTGTCTACTGTTTCTATGGTCTAAGATAATAATTGTTTTCCTCCAAAAAAATTATTTTGATATTGAGACATTTGATAATTCTGTGGTATTTCAATAACAGCTGTCACTGAATCAAAAATAACCGAAGAGAAAAAATCTTATTCTAAGAGCAATACATAATTTACTAAGTTCTACTTTGATAATATTAAGGATAAACTAAAAGATACTGATGGTGAGATGATTTTTATATTTAACACATAAAATTTTCTTGAATTTATTCACAATTCGAAGATGTGAATTTTTAAATCATTTAAGGAAGATCTTTTGTCAATACTTAACTTTCAACATTGACGAATAAAGAAGAAACATTAATTTCATATAGATTTTTTTAGAATCTATCAGTTTGATCCATTGCGCATGGTTCGAAAAGCTTAAGAATATGTTCACCTGCTCGGGTTGAGTGTATTTTTAGGCAGTAATTCACTTCTTTTATAATCTTTCCGTCAACATTGCAGCACGTCTTGCAGTTGATGAATTCGTTGTAATATTTTATTTTCCACACCAGAAAAGCTACAAAATGTTGATAACAACATCGAATAAGAATTTACACTTTGATTTTCTAAAGAGGGGCGTCAGTCCATTCCGGAAGATTATTCTCCACCCACAAATTTTGCAATAAAAATAAATTCTCCAAAAAAATTGTCTTAACGAAATGTCCGAGTAATCACGGTATACTCCAATTATTAATAATTGCAGAAATCTCACAAGAACCCAAAAAGATCGAAATCCTATGAAAGTTTCCTTCAAGAAACCCAGAACAAACATGTGGAAAAGGTAAGTGATTTATCACTTAACCACTCACCAATTTTTAACCCTCCTATTCTCGACGCAGTGTGTGGGTTACTCCAACGACACCGAGATCCCAAGCACCCCACCCAGCAGAACCATATCTGACATGATCCTATGTTCATCCTCAAACTCCTCGTCGGAAGTTCCCACCGTCACCAAAATCAGAAGATACTTGGAATCCGACAACGATCAGAACGAAGAACAAGTCGACGTGGAAGCTGGAGGCGACAGCGACAGGTCGATCAAGGAAAAATACTCAATGAGGAAATTGGTGTACAAGAGACTCGTCGATTTCTGCCAATGTTGGCTCAGCGAGAAAGGTTTGTTCCCGAAAACGTACTGCCTGGACAGCGACGAATCGTTACGTCTGGAAAAACCGAAGGATATGGACGACGATATCCTGGTGAAAGGCTTCAAGTTGAGGGATTTAGAGTCGCTACAGAAGTTCGTAGCGGAGGAGAAGAGACTGCTGGATAAGATTGCTCAACAACCGACCTTCAGCACCTCTGTGTCTTCGACCCCTGAAGAGGAAATTAGTGAAGAATCCGTCAGTACAGTACCACCGACTCCTATACCAGCACCGGTTATTCGGCACTACCTGATGCCTGAAGAATATAGTTTGCCGTCTTATGAGTTTCCTTTCGTACTTCCTGAGGAAGAGTATGTACCACCACCTACTGAGGAGTTTTGGCATTCTAACTCGGCAGTAAGGAAGGCCCAAGCTTACTTGAGGCAGCACAAAATATTTCATTTCTTCAATTATTTGAGCGCAATGTTGGTCAGTGCAGTTCCAGGTAAGACTTAGCTGCAATTATGGGTTTCAACATTCATTATTGATCTTATATTGGGAGAGGATTAGTTGGCACTATGTCAGAGGGGTTTGCCAAGAAGTTCAATTCTTTTTCATTCAGAATCCTCATATATCCCACCCAGTTACTGGGTAGAAGCTTGCTGTCTTATGAGATTCTGTAGATGTAGCTGTATACTCCATTCACAGTTATAAAATCACAACTCTGGCCTTGGAAATTTGACACATTCCACTCTGTATCGAAGTTATGACGTTTTTCAAAATATTTTCATGTTCCAAGTCAACACTATGTTACCCTTTCTACATTCTTAGGGTATTTCTCAGAATGTATATTTCATTTTGGAGAACACAACAGAAAATTGTGAACAATATTCTACATGTAGAGGAGTTTTTGGATTTATGATTGTAAAGATTTATCGATGTGCTTTGTTTTCATCATGATATTGTATGTGATATGATTGTGAGGGTGCATAACATTTCTATCTCTAATATTTCTTTATTTCAAATAAATAGCAGTTTTATTCATTCATCACAAGGAAAATAAACATAATAACTAAATTAACGAATTTGTTTACAGAGAAACTAATAATTTCAATTCAATAGTAAGTAATTGAGTTTTGGTTATTTTTGGTTATTAATAAGCAAGAATGTCAATTCCTGAAAGCTTTATAGATAGACATTTCATTTATTTGATCTTATGAACAAGGATTAAAATATTCTGACTGTAAGTCATTTATTAGTTTAAAAAATATTGATACATTACTACCACAGTAGGTTTGTACCAATAAAATGGAATAGGTCCAACATATTTTTCACATTTATCATTCACCTGTTCTAAAATAAGACACAAACTCCTGGAATATGGAAAAAACCGATGTATTCTGGTTCAATATAGCCTATTTCTACTTTCGGCAAAGGATTGATAGGAATGAAAGCTCCGGTGACACATTTCAATTCATCGGAATCTGAATTCAACTACCGTTGAATGCAATATAGTCATGTTTCTTTTTTTTTTCAGCTTTTTCGACGTGTTTTTTTCTGAAACGGGAAAACGATCAATAATAATTATTAAGAGACCGATGATGGCCATCCAGAACCCGTTTAGGTACTTACGAAAATCGTGCAATTTCATTCTGCAAGTTCTTTCCTCATAATTCCTCGAAAATCCAACCTGAACCATATTTTCCGGTCGCTTTCGTTAGAAGATCGTACAAGGAAGCCTTTTTTGTCCATTTACACATTCCAAATAAATTTTGAGCACCAAAAACGATACCGAAACTAACCAAACTTCTGGGGGACCGGAATTTCGTTTGAAATCTTTCTAAACGGCCAGATACCTAAAAAAAAACTTCGTTATCAACTGTAAAAAGGTCGATTAGTACTTTGCCGTTCGTACTCACGCCAAAAGTCGTGAAAGGAAAAAATGACACTCGCACAAAATTTCTCATATCGACGGGAAACTTTTTCTGGACGACGAAGAACGGAAAAATAGGCGATTTCCTATCGATATTTCGCCCCAAAATCGCCGATCGCTTCGAACTAACAAAATGTGGAATATCTTTGATACTTTTACTTTGATGTAAACAAAGAAACTGGCAACATCGTTTTGTCATTAACAATATTTTCTGTACACGCACAGACTTTTCATCAGGTGCACCAACTCCTGAAAACGAAACCATGACCTCCTATGTGATGAAATAAAAGTGAATGGAGTATAGGAGACATTAAGCACTCCATAAGTGACACAAAATCCAGTTGCTGAATCAGTGTCATCTGATGGATATACTCAAAAATACCTTCAGAAACATAGAGACCTTGATGAATGACATCTTTTGTCAAACCTCTTTTGACTGTTCTTATATATTGTCTACCTCTTTACAATTTTATACATATTTACCAGGAGTTTATTCAGAGTGACAATTCGATAAACTAAATGGGTGGATCGTTTGTGTGAAAACTAAATTGGGTGTGAAATCTGCTATTCGTTGACGCAGAAATACCATAATGGCTAGCAAACTCAGCAACGAAGAGGATGAATACGAAGTAAGCCAGAAAGATGAAAGTGAAATAGGGGAGAGGTCGTCTTCGATGGCATCTTCAGAGAATGTTGAGCAGAAAGCTGTATATGAAACGAAGTCTCCCTTCAAGCGACTTTTGAAAATTCCAAGAATCCTGTCGACAGAAATGATCAACAAGGTTATGACCAGGGAACCTTTGTTCAAAACCATCTATACCTCTGATAGTTTCACTGATCTACTCCCCAACGAGAAAGCTGAAAAGCTGGCCAGCATTCTCATGTCTGGCTTCGGCCTGAAAAACCTTCAACACCTTCAAGAAGCACTAGAAGCCGATACAGTCGTCAAAAGTAAAAAGACGGAAGCTGAGCAATTTCCTTGCGTCTGCTCGGAAGAAAGTTCAGAAAAATCTGAACCTCTGATGCCACCCATGGCTCCACAGTATTCCATAGAGGAGAGGGTGAGGTATTTGCTCCAATTGGAGGAATACATCGAATTGGAGGGGGAGATGGGCTCCATACCTTGTCCTCCAGTCGAAGAAGGAGCTGCTGTTGAGGTAGGACCGGAGCCGGAACCTGCTTCACCGATTGAAAGGGCGAAAAGGTATCTGAGAGACCATAAGGTGTTCCAATTTTTCCAGTTCTTGGTTTCACACCTACTCAGTGCTGTTCCAGGTAAAATCAGAGACCAAGTTTATCAAGCGATAGTATTTGGCCGCAAAATACTCGAACTATACACCATGAACTTTCACAAATTAAATGGAAGAAATTTTCATCCTTATTTGGCTATTCCACATATTTTTATTGCACCTATCTTCTTTGAATTTCAGAAGATCCAATAGACTATTTGTTGGCTCTCTTGGATAGGGTTCTACTGTATAGAACAGGATTGCTGTCGCCTCCACTTTTGTATGAGAAGAAACATATTGGTGAGTGTTTATTTGGTTCGAACGTTATGTAATGAATTTTAAAATGCGACTTTAATTTCAGAACAGCTTTTTCATCTGATGGATAGGTTTGGCCAAGGATATGTTGATATCCAACAGTACAAAACAGGTAACATACGAGGATGTATTGATATTTAGTTAGCCTAGACCAGTTCCATGCATAAACAAAATATTGCGATACCATATCAACGAACAATAACTCATTAGAAGTGTCAGTGTATAGTTCGACGTCAAAAAAGTACACCAGAGTTACGCAATAAATTAAAAAAAAAAGATGTCCACCGAAATTGTAAAAATCGAAAAATTGGAGTATCGAGCCATCATCAAGTACCTGTATTTAAAAGGGTTAAGAGGAAGCAGATTTACGAAGATATGCTTAATACCCTTGGTGATCAATGTCCTTCGTATACGATCGTGAAAAATTGGACTGCAAGCTTCAAAAGAGGTAAATTTTCCATTGAAGATGATGACCGATCGGAAGGTCAGTTTCTGTGTCAGTCCCCGAAAATATCTATGCAGTTCATGACATGATTTTATCAGAACGTCGAATTGGGCTAAAACGGATATCTGAAGCACTGAAGATTTCATACGAACGCGTTCATCATATAGTTCACGTCAATTTGGACATGAGAAAAATCTGTGCTCGATTTGAAAACGATGTAGACTTCTTAAACCGTATTGTTACTATGGATGAGACTTGGGTACCTTTCTACAATCCACAAACACAGCAACAATAGATGGAATGGCGATACTCTGGTTCTCCAAGACCTAAGAAGTTTCGTGTACAAAAATCTGCTGGAAGAGTTCTTGCCTCAGTTTTTTGGGATTGCCATGGAGTACTCATGATTGATTTTTCGGATAAGGGTAGAACAATAACTGGAGATTACTATTCAACATTACTGACCACTCTACGGGAAAAAATTAAAGAGAAAAGACGCGGAAAGCTATACAAAGATGTTTTGTTTTTACAGGACAACGCCCCAGCACACAAATCTCATGTTGCCATGCAAAAAATTCGTGATTTAGTGTTATCTAGAATTACTAGAACACCCCCCTTATTCACCAGATTTGGCTCCGTCCGACTATCATCTCTTTCCTCAACTGAAAAAAATTTTGAAAGGTCGTAAATTTTCTTCCAACGAGGAAGTAATAAAAGCTGTGGAGGACTGGTTTGCTTTGCACAGCAAGAAGAAACATTTTTTTTAAAGGTCTAGAGACGTTGCAGGTTCGCTGTAATAAATGTATTCAATTAAGAGGAGAATATGTTTAGTAATAAATATTTTGACATTGAAATTTTGTTTGGTTCTTATAGTAGGCTAAGAATTTTTCAATATATCCTCGTATATCATGGACTGTATCAGCTCTGTATAGGAGAGTTCTGGTGAATATTGAAATATACTCATCGGTATTTCAGCAATGGAAACATTCGGAATATGCTCCTACAATAAACGACCTATCCTGAATCATCTCAGTATGGTGTCTAGAGAAGTTTTCATCGAAGAAGTGTGAGTTTCATATTTTTTCGTAAATCTTGTCTTGTCATTCTTCGGAAAGTTTCTCTGGTAGATTTCCCTCTTCTTTCTCATCAGTTTCAGTGCAGAACTAGCCATGTTCAACGACCTCATCAAGAGTAGGGTATCATGCACTTGCGATCTTGCTGCGCCGCCTCCAACTATAATCGACATGGACCTAAAAACCCAATCGACAGCTTCGATCGACGACAGCCTCGTGTCGGTTCAGTTCAATCCTGTAGCCTCGGTTGAAAAGTTTTGGGAGAAATATGGCGAGAAGCAGCCCAAGGTTTTTAAAGGAAAGTTCTGGTCTGAGTTCGTCCGGGAAGCACAGCGGAGAGACAGCGATCGTAGGAGCAGTGAACAAAAAGATAACGAAGCGAAGCAGCAGTTGTAAAGATTTAATCGGTGTGTTTCTACAATATTTTTTATTCGATTAAATGTTTAAAAATATTCGCCCCTGACAAATTTCTGTATTGAGAAAAATATACTGTTCCACAAGAGTTAGGGATATCGTATTCAATCGTTTTTGAAAGTATGCAATCTTCGAGAAATTCGATGTAGAATCATTTGAAACTCAATAACAACTTGAATCGATCCAATAAAAATCAGTATGAGACATTTCGTCAATCTGGTCACCTTTTTTCTGAAGTTTGGTTTTTTGCATAATGCTTCATGAATGTTCTTATTTTGAAATGAAGCCAGTTTATCAACGGCTTCGATTTGAAACGAGTTTTCTGAAAATGCCAAGACGTAAATTAACAAACGCTGAGGCTAATAGGGCTATCGGAATGCTACAGGGTGGCCTAACTCAGGTTGTTGTAGCGGAAAAGCTCCAAGTCAGCCAAAGTGTGATATCTCGACTTTGGAATAGGTGCAGGGAGACAGGTTCCGTGTTGGAAAGACCAAGGCTTGGTGGGCGACGAAAAACAACACCTGCTCAGGATCGTTTCATCACCGTTTCGGCGAGAAGAAACCCTACATCTACGTGTAGAATGCTACGGAATACTCTTCAAAAGGCAGATGGGGTCCAAGTTTCCATCGAAACCATCAGACGACGTTTGAGAGATGTGAATCTAGGTTCTAAACGTCCATTAAGAGGAGTTCCATTAACACGTGACCATAAGCGTCGAATACTGAAATGGGCAAGGCAACATATCAATTGGAACGATCAATGGCGAGTATACCCTTTCACTGATGAATCCAGAAATGGACGATTTTCAGATTCTCGAAGAATAAGGGTATGGACAATCCCACGCATACCCCGTAATCATCGCTATGTCCGAGAAGTACATCCATTCCGAGGGGGTAGTGTTATGGTATGGGCCGGGATATGTTTCAACGGGCGCACAGATCTACACATTTGTCCTGGGAGTATGACCGCCTTACACTATAGGGAGCATGTCATTGACAATGTTGTGCCAAATTTTCACGCTGCTATTGGTGAAACTTTTCAATTTCTAGACGATAGCGCTAGACCGCACCGTGCAGCCAATGTTGAGAATGCGCGCGATGAGCTTGGTATTCCACATTTATCAATACCTCCGCACTCGCCAGATTTGAATTGCATAGAACATGCATGGGATATGGTCCAAAGAAGATTAGATAATCATCAACCTACCCCCAGAAACCTTAAATGATCTGAGAGAGCTTCTGCCCCGTTTATGGAACCAAATTCCTCAAGAAATGTTCAACAACCTCGTGTGTAGTACGCAAAGAAGACGTCAAGCTGTTATTGATGCCCGTGGAGGCCATACATTGTATGGATAGTCTTAAAATGCTTGAATTCTCTGGGAATAAAATTTCGGTATTTTACTCGATTTTTCTTAACCACCCTGTATACGCTGCAGACCTAGAGGCTAAAATTAATTTGCAACTTCAAATCATATTAATATGAATTTTCATCACAAAAATCTTTTTTTAACTACATTTTTTGGCAATTTAAGTCAATATCCCTAACTCATGTGGAGCAGTTTATTTTTAAGGAAACAGTAGATATCGGCTTTCAAGGAGCGGACTTTTTAGATACGCACCTGCGATCAATTTTTCGCGTTCCACGTTCAATCTGGACTTTTATGGTACAATCGGTACTTACTCACATCCGCCACACGCTTAAAATTGTCACATTGTTGTTTGAATTTGTAGAATCTACATTCTTCGGGTATTTGTTCATTTCTGGAACAATAGGTACGAATATCTCAATGAAAATAACTTCCTCATGTTCCATGCCTTTCAATTAGGCCGACTCGGCACATATGGGATGTTAAAATGGTGGTTTGTGAAATCGGAGCCTTTTTCATTGATAGTAGGCTCAGTGCACCCAGAAAGGTTTAAGTTTGGTGTGGTTTATGGTGATCTGATGGATCGAAATTCAAAATCGACCTAGAGAACAGGCATAGAAGATTATGGGGCTTTTCGTGTCAATAGGGCAAGAATCCTCCGTTCTACAGGCGGGCATAATGGCCAACAAAGCTGTAACAACCCTTTTTGGAAACCCTCAACTAGAGGAATACGTACAAAATGACATAGGCATCATAACTTTAGTTTGGAGGTTTCAAATGCGGAACTGCCTTCCATATCACACGACTCGAGTGGGTTCTATTAACCTCTGAAAACTCGCAAGCGCAACTTTAGTTCATTCGGTCGTTATGAGTGATAACAGAAATCAATAGGTCACGAATTTTTTTTCATTGCGCCAAATTTTTAGAAGAAATGGCTAGTTTTCACAATTTTTTCTTTTATATTGCATTCATTTCAAATTTTACTTATTTGTTATTGTATTCACGGAGCTTTTTTTATGTTAAATCTGCTTTTTGTATTGAATCGATATATTTCTAGTTTTATAACGCTTCATGGACAAAATGACATATATAGTGAACGGACAAAATAACATAGGTATTCCAGCTGAAATAACAGTTTCTACCGGACAACGCCGAGACCATTCATTCCAGGCTCTATCAGCAAACAAATAGACAGGACATATTCATAACAAAATGTTCATCTAATTCGGCTAATAAAGGCAATGCATCTTTACCTACTCTTGTTGGTCCTATGAGGAGGTTCCTCCAATGCCTAAAGGACGATTCATAAGTGGACAAGGCAAACGTGAGCCGAAGACTCGATAAACGTACTTCTAGACCAAATATGAATGCGATCAAATCAAAAAATGAGCACATACCTCCAAAGAAAAGGAGACAAGTCCCTAGGGCATTATTTAAAGAAGACAATGAAGAAGAAAATGTTCCTAGCAACTTTCGAGATGATGAAGACGACTGTCCATCTGTCTATTGTTATGACCTTTTTCCCGATTTAGATCGGGATGAAACCACTCTTCTCCAGGATTAGCCCTGGAAAAGAGTGGTTACGAAGCATGTTCCTAGAAGAACCAAGCGTTTCATTGGTGAACTTTGTCAGTAGTTTTGTACCTTAAGTAGAAAACTACAGTTGCCTGTTGCCGGTTTGTAATTTTGTTCATAGTATGCGGACAAAACTAATTTCGTTTATTCCAATTTATCTAAGAATATTTTATGTTTTGGTACTTTTATTTCATAAAGGATGATGAGATTTTATAAAGAAAGGACCAAAGATCAGAGGTGAAGAATATGACATTACTGTAATTCACTACTAACAAAACAAATTATACTTCTGAAGTAAAACCCTATGTCATTTTGTACGTACTTTCCATACTACTCTTCTCAAACACCTCCTAAAAATCAATCTTCGTCTACTGTAAAAATTCGCAATCGTTTCATTTGACTGACATTGTTTTGGGCAGTGACAGATTGGTAGATTCGAAGAAGATTGACAACATGAACAGATGTAAGTTTATAATAGCTGCAGAAGGCAGTTTGATTTGTCGTAGGTAACTGATGCTTCTTCGATTGCTTTGTCTAAAAGATCAGAATATCAGATGGTATCCACAGATTTACGGGTTATTATTCACATCCAGACAAATATGTATACGTTATTGATTTTGAAGTTTAGAATTTGCCCTAGGTTGTAGAGGTTTCTCCGTGAGAAACCCCTACAATTTTTTAGTATTGTTTGCGGTTTCCTTTGATATTTTTTAATTAATCGCAAATTTTGAAGTGAAGCGGACTACATACGCGTGGCTTTTGTCTTCTGTTACCTTACTTCTTTAGGTGGCTTTGAACATAGTAGGATAATCATAACAAGCAGAAATATGAAACCTTTTCCATATTTACTCCCAGAGTTCAACTGCATTCTGTACGACGCCTGGAGGTGTAATAAAGCGGAATGAACAACCGCCTCTCCATTTTTTTACGATGCCCATCCCACATGCACTTAGAGACTGAATTAATTCACACCTTACAGCGAGCAATCAAACGGAGAAAAGGATATTGAACAAAGAAATAAAGAATACCCGTCGTGGTGTTTGATGTATTTACTCAATCATCTGAAATATGCATTATTGTTTCTTCAGCGCACATCTTGGGTAAATAAATTGACGCAGTCGGCCATAATATTAGTTCATTAGCTCCTCCAGCCTATTTTTAGAGGGGCACCAAGGTATGGGTATCTCTTCCTTTTATTGACACTGCTTATTAGAGCTTTTGGGTGTCGACGAATGACGGGTCGAGTATACCTACCTTGGTAAACTGTGGTATGGTAAATAAAGATTGGTTAACGATAGGGCATGGAGCAAATGGATGTGTGGTGATGGTAAAGTGGCCATCAGAAGTGGCTGGGTGTGATGTTGCATACACAAAAAGATGAATCTTTGAAATGTATAAGGCATTCGATGATCTCTCCTATTGTAGCAGCACGTAGGGGAAGTACGTGCAAAATGACATAGGGTTTTATTTCAGAGGCATAACTTGTTAGTAGTGAATTACAATAATGTCATATTCTACACCTATGATCTCTGGTCCTTTCTTTATATAATCTTATCAACATTCATAAAATAAAAGTAACAAGAAATCAAATATTTTTAGATAAATTGAGATAAACGAAAATTAATTTTGTCCATATGCTTGGACAAAATGACATACAGAAAAAAGGCAACAGTAATGTTGCAACTATAGAACGAAATTACTGACAAAGTTCACAAATGAAACGCTTGGTTCTACTGGAAACATCAGTCTTCTTCAGGTTAGATTGGGAAAAAATCATTACAATAGATACAAGGGCAGTCGTCCTCATCATCTCGAAAGTTGCTAACTACATTTTATTCTTCATTGTCTTCTTTTATAATGCTCTAGGAACCTATCTCCTTCTCTTCGGAAGTGGTCTGAGCTCATTTCTCGATTTGATTGCAATCATATTAGGAGTAGAAGTTGAAACTGAGTACTTTTATCGAGTCTTCGGCTCACGTTTGCCTTGTCCACTTATAAATCGTCCTTTAGGGATTGGAGGAAACTCCTCATAGGATCAGCAAGAGTAGGTTATGATGCATTGCCTTTATAAGCCGCAGACGAATATTTTGTTATGAATATGTTAAGACTAGTCCTGGCTCTTGTTCTGCTGATGGAGCCTGGGATGAATGGTCTCGGTGTTGTCCGATAGATAAGGTTAATTCAGCTGAAATACCTATGTCATTTTTTCCGTTGACTGTATATGTCATTTTGTCCATAAAGCGTTATAAAACTAGAAATATAATGAATTAATACAAAAAGAATATTTAACAATAAAAGCTTCATGGATACAATGACAAATAAGTGGAGTTTGAAATGAATGCAACATAAATTAGGAAAATTGGTCAATTATTTTAAAAATTTGGTGCCATGAAAAAATAATCCTGACTCATGAAATGATGGCATAATATACGAATTCATTATTTCCATTCTGATTTTTTTGGCTGGGGACGCCCTTGAATAAGACTCACCCTGTACGAATGTCTTCACTGAGAAAACAGGCATGTTTGTGGCGGCATGTAAAACACCTCTGGACGTGAGCGGCCATCTTCAGAATCTATCATCACTCTCGAACTGCAACTTCGCACCTCCTTGATAAAACGTGTTAACTTGAAGTTCTCCTCATATCAGAAGAATTTATTTGACCAGCCATTAGAAGGTCCAGGTTTTAGTGACAAAAACAGCGGTCTGGGTGCCTTGGATACTTTTGTCGGGTGGTCTATTGTTTTTGCGCCAAGTCGGCACTTTGAGGTTCCATACCTCAATTAATAAAGGCCGTAAAACTTTATTGGCCACTTCAGATCACAACCCTGTCGGTTTATTATTAGAGGTGGCAAAAATGTTGGCGCTTATCTAACGTAAACCGTAATGCTTTCATCTCAATTTTTGGAAAAATGTCTCAATTTTAAAGAGAAGGAGATACAAACTTCTTTTCAAGGTGTCAGTTCATAATGATTAATTCTTTATTTTTCCAGTGCAATCAGTAAGGGGACATTTTATCATGTGGTAATTAACTGTGTAATGTTCGATATCCAATAACTACAGATAAATTATTGATTTCGCTCCAATTACCCAAATGAACTGTGCTTTAGAAAGAATTAAATTATTGGTAAATATCTTTTTTCGCTGTCTTCGTCATTCATTCATTCAGTTGATGTAGAAGCAAGAAAAATGACCAGGATGAACGCATTACCTGAAAAACAAAATATTGGTAATTTCACCATTTCTTTTTTTCATGACATTCGGTTTACTACCCGAAGATACAGTTGTTGTATCATGGTGTCAACAATTCTACATAACAAGTACAGTGGTTGCACTCATCCCTATCATGGTGCCAACAACTGTACTTGTTGGATATTCATGGTATTTCAATAAGATTATAAATGTTTTTGCTTACCGAAGTGAAAGTAACTGTGTTCAGTGGAAAAAAAGAAAGAGCGTAAATCTGAATGGGTTCTTTCGTTCTACGCATAAAAAGACAAAGTTTCTTCTGGAAACTGATTGGCGAACCGACCCAGTCACATTGATAAGCTGCCCAATGCAATTTTGAACTCTAGAAAGTGAGATGTATTGAAAAATCATAAACGGATGTAAAGAACTATAAATTGCTCAAACAATACATCAATTTCCTCAAAAGAAATACTGATGCACCTATTTGCGAGAGGAATAAATTCAAGAAAAATACCTTATAATTAACTTCATTTCCGAACCAGCAATATAAAAACAATTGCACACTTATGGTTCCCATGAACGCTAAAATGGGTAAGAAATCCAAATTATCGAACTCCACCTAAAAAACTACCACATGAGTAACTTGTAATGGAAGTCCACGCTTGTAATACATATTTGAACTTGCTTACAATTGAAAGTCGGTACATAGCTGTACAAAAAAGAAGAACGCAGAGCGCCATTTGAATGAATGTGTAATATTTAAACATTTGGTTCAATCTTTTCGAAAAGCTGAAAACAGACATTTTTAAGGTGGGATAAACAATGTTTTTAGCATCCTAAGGGCATTAAATATAGTCAAAGAAGACATCCTATACATGCCATGATTAGATTAGTCCTCTTACTCACAGAAGTATCTGTTGATGATGCTGTACTAATTTTTGAAATACGTCATTAAAGTTCAAATCCTGAAAGCTTGCAGATTCGTTTAATGGTGAATCACAGCCTTGCATGAGCTCACCCAAATTCAAGAATTTATCTTGTAAAAGCTCACATTGAGATCCCAAAATAACCATAAGTCCTAGAATGATGTCTTGCATGTCTCTTTTCAATCGAGGAAATATCAATAGAAGTAGGGAAAATGTGGGCTAATGAGTATCATCATTTCCTTGATTAAATGAAACTTGAAGTAGATATCTATTGTAAAACGGCATTTTTGAATAAGTATTTTCTTTGAACAATCCGAACTATTAGAAAATTGAAAATGAAAAAAACAGAAAATATAAAGAAGTTAAACAAATTCAGTCACAAACTAGTTGATCTTACCTACGGAAAATGTGTCAACCCCCACATTAGTGCAACTATTCAACAAAGTACCGATAATCTGATGCAAGTATGCCAGTTCAAACCAAGGACTAGTGTCATACGCAAATGGATACCATTGTTCAAAGGGCATCCTCCTCTCACTGAGCAGTATAGGAGTCATCAGAAACATGATGACTGTCAAAGTGCAAATGCTGAAGAAAAACTTGAAAAGCGTATCGAAAATCTTCATGGATCTCTCCATCAATCTATACTGTCTTTCATTCCTAGTTTGGAATTCTTCAGAGTTCAACTGATCCATCATCATCTTATTGGTGTTCATGTTCAACACGAAAAAAATGAGCTTCACCACAGCTATTGTTTTTTGACTGAGTACTGTTAGAAATGACGAAAATTGCTCCATGTCCCCTGCGCTTGCCGATATGTTCATGAACATGGAAATCTGATCCAAAAGCGTGAAAAACGCTATCACCAGGAATGAATAAACGAAATACATCCTTTTGTTCGGTAAGAAGTGGCGAGAAGGCCACAACCCCACAAATTTCAATAGTATAATATTTTTTCTGAGAGCTGCACAAAAATCGAACGATAACATTTTCAAAGAGGTGAGCTGAATCAAAACTAAGATTTGGTCCGCAAAATATTAACTATAATAACGTTTCTTGAATGAACTATCATTCGGTAATTGAGATTATATATTTCATCATTATAGTCTGCAAATATTGCTGATTGTAGGTTGGAGCAACATATCGACTACAATATTAAATAAATATGGTTTGATAAATCTACTTAATAATTTAAAAACTCTGATATAGTCTGTAAACAGAAACAATAGATTGAATATCAATGTGAGATGTAATGAAATAATCAATGGCAATTTTGTCTTTTAATTCACAAATATACAAGGTTATCTACCTTGTTGAAAAAAAAGTACCTACCAGCAAAAGCAATAATATTTTTCAATTGAAATAATGTGAATGTGTTTTATTGGTTAGTTGTGATTTTGAATAAGCAGTAACATTGACAAAAGGGATAATTATAGCTGCATCTAAGTGCGTATCATTGATTTCCTTTGTTGCATGGCTTCCGATCAAATTGGTATCAAGGAAATGTTTACAAACGGTTATGTACTTGTTGTAAAACTGCAAAGTAAGACCAAGAGTTTCGCATGATCTGAAATATGATAATCAATCAAAAGAGAATTTAGTAAGAAAAAATTTTTCACCATCGAAAATGTCATAATCGATAGCGGAAAAAAGTTAAGCCCATACATTGTCAACGGATCTCCAGTTTTTCTTAAAAATATTACAAGTTTTTTTTGAAAGCTGACAGGAGAGCCTACCCAATCACAATGAAAAGCATTCGTGTGCAACCTAGCGCTCTGGAAAAAAATTTGTTAATGTTGGATAAGAAGCAGTTCAAAAAGTATATGTACCTGAACCGTCACTTCATTACCGAACCAGCAGTACAAAAACAATTGAATTCCAATTGTTACGATGAAAAAAATAACCGTATAAAATTCGGGACATCCTGGTTTGATCTGAAAGTGAATGAGAAAAAGAAGAATTCACGCAAAATTTACACCTGAATACTCACAACAGAAAGGCGAAACAAGGCAGTACAAAACAACAGCACGCAAAGACCCATTTGGGCGAATGCGTAAACAGAGAATAATTTATTCAATCTTTTGGCCAACCTGAAAAACAGTTTCTAAAATCTAGATTTATAGAATTGTAATCTTCAAAATTAGAACTTTAGAGAAGAATTGATCAATGCACAAATGACCAAGGGGAATGACCCCCAAAAAACGCCGTAAACTCAATACCAAAAATATCTGGGTGGATCTAACGGTGCGATTGTTCGAGGAAGTCGTTCGAACAATTCGAATCTACAATAAATGCTATTTTGCAGGTCTAAAACATCTAAATCTTGAGTGGCCTGTGCTCGAAAACAAAACTTGAAAATGAAATTTGGAAAAACAAAATCATGAATAATTCTTGACTCAGAAGGGCTACATGGTTGATTTTGGTATCAAAATGTAGGTTTTCGGGGTCGCTCCGTTCAATAAACAATGTTTCAGAGCTCTATCCATCATACTTTAGATTTTGACCTGTCAAATGGCATTTTTTCAAAAAAATCGAAATTTCAAACCATCATAGCTCTCCTTCCTTCGATCGCCGCCACTATTTATTCATATCGGGTTGATCAGCAAAGGTCAAAGTATCTCTGTGCAAAATATGAGCGATTTGAAAAATTCAAAATTTTGGGCGAAAAATGACTAAGGGGTATGACCCCCTAAAAACGCCGTAAACTCAATACCAAAAATATCTGGGTGGATCTAACGGTGCGATTGTTCGAAGAAGTCGTTCGAACAATTCGAATCTGCAATAAATGCTATTTTGCAGGTCTAAAACATCTAAATCTTGAGTGGCCTGTGCTCGAAAACAAAACTTGAAAATGAAATTTGGAAAAACAAAATCATGAATAATTCTTGACTCAGAAGGGCTACATGGTTGATTTTGGTATCAAAATGTAGGTTTTCGGGGTCGCTCCGTTCAATAAACAATGTTTCAGAGCTCTATCCATCATACTTTAGATTTTGACCTGTCAAATGGCATTTTTTCAAAAAAATCGAAATTTCAAACCATCATAGCTCTCCTTCCTTCGATCGCCGCCACTATTTATTCATATCGGGTTGATCAGCAAAGGTCAAAGTATCTCTGTGCAAAATATGAGCGATTTGAAAAATTCAAAATTTTGGGCGAAAAATGACTAAGGGGTATGACCCCCTAAAAACGCCGTAAACTCAATACCAAAAATATCTGGGTGGATCTAACGGTGCGATTTTTCGAAGAAATCGTTCGAACAATTCGAATCTACAATAAATGCTATTTTGCAGGTCTAATACATCTAAATCTTGAGCTTGAGTGGCCTGTGCTCGAAAACAAAACTAGAAAATGAAATTTGGAAAAAAAAAATCATGAATAATTCTTGACTCAGAAGGGCTACATGGTTGATTTTGGTATCAAAATGTAGGTTTTCGGGGTCGCTCCGTTCAATAAACAATGTTTCAGAGCTCTATCCATCATAGTTTAGATTTTGACCTGTCAAATGGCATTTTTAAAAAAAATCGAAATTTCAAACCATCATAGCTCTCCTTCCTTTGATCGCCGCCACTATTTATTCATATCGGGTTGATCAGCAAAGGTCAAAGTATCTCTGTGCAAAATATGAGCGATTTGAAAAATTCGAAATTTTGGGTGAAAAATGACCAAGGGGTATGACCCACAAAAAACGCCCTAAACTCAATACCAAAAATATCTGGGTGGATCTAACGGTGCGATTGTTCGAAGAAGTCGTTCGAACAATTCGAATCTACAATAAATGCTATTTTGCAGGTCTAAAACATCTAAATCTTCAGTGGCCTGTGCTCGAAAACAAAACTTGAAAATGAATTATGGAAAAACAAAATCATGAATAATTCTTGACTCAGAAGGGCTATATAAATGATTTTGGTATCAAAATGTGGGTTTTCGGGGTCGCTCAATTCCATAAAGAATGTTTCAGAGCTCTATCTATCACAGTTTAGATGTTCACCGGTCAAATGGCATTTTTTTCCAAAACTCGAAATTTCAAACGATCATATCTGCCCTTCCTGCTTTCTGAAAGACTCACTTCAATATTTGCTTATGATGCCCTGCTATAACTCTAAAAACTGCATCAAAATCGTCTACTTCTCCATCCAAGCTCAATATTTTATCCCCCAAAAGCTCACACTGGCAACTGACCACTGCCATCAAACCTGCAGAAAAGGTGTCAATTCCTATATTACTCATTGTAATGTACGCAGTCGAAATCACTTGATGAGAATACGTTATAAGATACCAGTTAGGCCTTTTGTAATCGTAAGGATACCACGAATCGAAAGGTAGCATCTTTTCTTGCTTCATTATCAGTGGAAGCAGCACAAATAGAATATAAGACAAAAATCCCACTATGAAGAACGCCATGAAAGAGATCTTATACGGCTTCATCGACCTCATCATCATTTTCTTCTGTCTCTCATTCTTCCATTTGAATTCGCTGCTGGTATTCAGAGAGTCCATTATAGCCCAAACTATTTCTCTGTTTTTCACGAACATGATCAACTTTATGAACCCCATCATCTTGGTAGAGAAAATGGTGAGATATGATGACGACCTTTCCAAATTGTCCAAGATATTTTGCACATTCAGTAACAGGAGAAAAGTGTCCAAAAATATGAAGAAAGTCGAAACGATAATTGAATAAATATTGTATGGTTTTTTTTGGAAATATTTTCCTGTTATCCAGAAGCCTGCATATTTGAGAAGGAGAACGTTATTTTCGAGGAAATCGTACATACTTTTTTCTTCCGACATTTTCTTGTAGAATGAGAGCAAAAGAAATGTTTGGCCTCTTTCATTGATTATTTCGAAATATTCTATGCAGTTGTTTCCCTTGTCATCAAGTTCCTTCACAAAGATTCGGATATTATTTATTGAGAAGCTGGATTTCTTGTATTGTAATTTGCTTTATAAAGACTCCTTATAATTAATGTACATAAATTTTACCGTTAGGATATACCATGCGTCCGTCAAGTATGTCCCCTTCAAAACGAATATATTATGAAAATTAGAAAAATAATAAGAAAATGGCTCGCGTTGACAATTTATTTTGATCGTCTTCAATAAATTTGGAACTTATAACATATCAATTGATATGATACATCAGAATGAATCTTAAATTGATCTCAAAAATGCATTAAAATGATTAGAAATGAAACTCAAAAATTTATGAAAGTTAAAGCCAATAATTACTTCGAAATCGAAGGACATTGTATAGTAAGAAAGTGTTCATAATTTACAAATATTTTACCACAAAAGTGATACTCGTATTGTCTTGTAAGTTAAATTCGAAAGTTTTCACATGGACTAGATTCATAGCACCTGAATTTACAATTCTGAGGAAAAAAAGAATTTTGTCAAATCCCATAAACACCTTAAATGTGAATCACAATAATATTTTCGAATACTGAAGAGCTCAACGCTTAGTGAGAGAGAGAAATATTCGTCCATCTCCACTGAAACCTCTTCACACCTCTGAGTGAAGATGGAACACATTCAAAGAAGCAATAAAATGAAAGAGGCTGGACCCTTGTGAAGATGACAAGCACAAGAGTGTTAATAGAGCCTCGCCCCCATTCTTTGTTTCCGTAAGTACCCATATACCATGCGAGCCAAAAAAATTCGAAGTTCAAAAATGGGGAAATGCTCAGACATGTCGATTCAAATTTAGAATTTGTAGAATTTTGTAATAAATTGTAGAAGAAAGCACAAAATACGAGGATATATTGAAAAATTCTTAGTCTACTATAAAACCAAACAAAATTTCAATGTCAAAATATTTTATTACTCAAAATATTCTCCTCTTAATTGAATACATTTATTACAGCGAACCTGCAACGTCTCTAGACAAAAAAAATGTTTCTTCTGGCTCTGCAAACCAGTCCTCCACCACGGCTTTTATTACCTTCTCGTTGGAAGAAAATTTACCACCTTTTAAACTTTTTTTCAGTTGAGGAAAGAGATGATAGTCGGACGGAGCCAAATCTGGTGAATAAGGGGGGTGTTCTAGTAATTTTAACCCTTAATCACGAATTTTTTGCATGGCAACATGAGATTTGTGTACTGGGGCGTTGTCCTGTAAAAACAAAACACCTTTGGATAGCTTTCCGCGTCTTTTCTCTACAATTTTTTCCCGTAGAGTGGTCAGTAATGTCGAATAGTAATCTTCAGTTATTGTTCTACCCTTATCCAAAAAATCAATCATGATTACTCCATGGCAATCCCAAAAAACTGAAGCAAGAACTTTTCCAGCAGATTTTTGGACACGAAACTTCTTAGGTCTTGGAGAACCAGAGTGTCGCCATTCCATCGATTGTTGCTTTGTTTCTGGATCGTAGAAATGTACCCAAGTCTCATCCATAGTAACAATTCCGTTTAAGAAGTATATATCGTTTTCAAATCGAGCACAGATCGAACGCGATGCTTCTACCCTCGCACGCTTTTGGTCAACATTCAAACATTTGGGGATCCATTTTGGAAAAATTTTTCTCATGTCCAAATTGACGTGAACTATATGATGAACGCGTTTGTATGAAATCTTCAGTGCTTCAGATATCCGTTTTAGCCCAATTCGACGGTCTGATAAAATCATGTCATGAACTGCACCGATATTTTCGGGGACTGTCACAGAAACTGGCCTTCCCGATCGGTCATCATCTTCAATGGAAAATTTACCTCTTTTGAAGCTTGCAGTCCAATTTTCCACGGTCGCATACCACCAAGGGTATATCTTCGTAAATCTGCTCACTTCTTAACCCTTTTAAATACATGTACTTGATGATGGCTCGATACTCCAATTTTTCGATTTTTACATTTTCGGTGTACATCTTTTTTATATTAAATTTATTGCGTAACTCTGGTTTACTTTTTTGACGTCGAACTCTACACTGACACTTCTAATAAGTTATTGTTCGTTGATATGGTATCGCAATATTTTGTTCATGCATAGAACTGGTCTAGGCTAACTAGATATCAATACATCCTCGTATGTATTATTCATCCACATTTACTGTACAAAATTCATACGCCGACGAATAGTGACATGTGGTGATGAATGTAGAGCAAAGTTCACCTTCTGTTCAGTTTTCGACCGAAATGGTCTTATGTAACCAAAGATGATACATATTACTTAATCATTGTTATGAGAGCTCCCGGAATTATTTATATCCAGAAGCATTTCGGCTTGACCCAAATATGTTATGTTTTTTCTTCATAGCATGAAGAATACCTGGTTTTAACACAATTTCGTATGGCCTACGGGCGCAACATATGGTTCACGACCACCAATAAAATAATTGAAGATGACACAGTTAGAAGACAATGTTTTGCGTGGCACCATGTGCTCAAGGGAAATTGCCAAAATCAGGGTTTGCTGAATCGAAAGATCTCCTGAAATTTTCTTCACTAAAATTTATTTTTGTTTCTTCCTCATGTCCATCTGTACCAGCATTTATTCCAACCATAAATTGGTCCACCAAAATCTACATCTGTAAAAATAATCGCTTTCGATAACTGAACATCAGGTTTATAATTTAGCGGTTTGATAACCAGATTTCAATGTGAGTGGTCTCTCGAAAATTACAGGTTGACGAAGCCGCGCTGCTTTGTCGCTGATGAGATTTCACGTTTGGTTGATTGCGACAATTTCTGGTTGCGGCAATATGCCCCGAAGATGTTTTCTTAGTCGTGGACCAATCTTCGTTCTTATTATTGATCTAGTCCCGAAGCTTGAATTCGATTAAAAAATCGGCAAGTGCGAGTTGAACCCATTTTTTTCGAAGAAGTTCTACGACAACGAAATTTCAAAGAAAAAACAGAAAATCCAACTGCAGAAACTTTTAAATTGCTTGATTTTGGCTGTTTCTGGTACTTCTAGGCTAGATAGGTGAAAATGTTGAAAGGAGTCCTGGGCTCGATTTTCCTGAAAACTCCATAACTGAAAGCCGTTTCACGATTTCTTCATTTGTTTTGAAGATACAACGAAATTTTGATATTTTGGTGTTTTTATTTCAAGTTGCATTTGAGAAATGAAATTTTGTGGGTAAACTCAGAAAGGATTGTAGTTCTTGATGAAATAATTGAGATTTATTTCATTTCAACAGTTCATTTTTTTTTCTTTGAAGAATAGAAGAAAATGAGCCAATTCATGCTTCTTTTTTATTTCAAACGAAAGACCCATGAAAATAGTTCAACTTCCGATTAAAAGTGAATCTACAGATAATTTCATTAAGAAAAATAACTTGTAATACGGAATTGACAGAGAATTATCAAATTCAAAATATATGGCGGGAAAATGTTCCTGCTTTACCCACATATTCACTAATTTCATAGTTCAGCAATTTTCGGATAGAGAACGCCATTGTACTTTTCATTTATGAGGATAGACATATGCATAGAACTTATAGTGATAATGTTAGTTCTATGGAGATATTCTGTAGAATGCACGGTGGCGCCTCTATCGGATTAGTTTTCCTACTCGCTCTGAACGGCGACCTTAAGTAAAAGAACTTCATAACATACTTCATAAAAGTGAATGGAGTATACATAATATTGATATACCTATCGGAGTAGTTAATAATAAACAGGGTAATCCTAAATTTTAGGTGCAAATGAAGAGGGGAGATTCCTTGCTTAATTTTAAGAAAAAAAGGCCCCATATACATGAGACAGCGAATGTTTCGTTTTAAAGATACAGGGAGGTAAAGTCTGAATTTTGTTCGAATTTTTTCTCATAGTGTCTGCACTCCACAAGATATCCAATTGAAATTTGGCATAGACATTACACAATTTAGAGTTCACACCATGTGGCATGCCAATTTCGTTTCAAACCTACACAGTGATATTTTTTTTGGAACACTGTCCCCTACTTTCCTCCAGAACTTTTTTCTGATGAGCCACTGTTAGTTTGAAAAATTGTAAAAAGGAACTTCGTTGTTATACAAAAGTTTATCATCTCCTGTACTTTTGTAGTAGGTATCTGCTACCGAATTCGAGAAAAAAATTCTCAGAAAAATCAAACTTGTCATGAAAATCTAGTAAGTAAAACTTTTTTTCTTATCGCATAGTAAGGACGGCTTCAACTACGAACTGAGCGGTCCCAATCCAGAAGATATCGTGTACAATTTCTAAATATACCTACGCATAGGTACAAAACCGCCAAAGAGAAATCAATGGCATCGCAAATCTCAACTTCGCCATACAAAATATTTTTAACTCTGAACCTGAATGGAGCATATGAAACGCCATAACTTCGTATACGCCTTAATAAGATCGCGTCAGGTTCTCGGACCAAGTCGGGGTATTGTTCTCCTACGGAACAAACGGACATTTGCATGCAGTGAACGACCGATTGCAGTACGGACACTTTTCAGCCGGTTAAACAGTCATTTGCATGAGGCCATCCATTGTCCCGCGCCCGTGCCCAGGAAATATTCTGCGGTCGCCAGGCAACCTACTCAAATTTCTGGTCGCGACCGCTAGCGTCACGCGACACGTAAGCAGGGATGGCAAATTTGAATCGATGTAAAAATTAAGAAGTCAGGTGCACATTCCGAAAAATTTTCATTTGGATGAACCGCTGTTGACGGATCTGGTTATTTTTTTTTCGTCAAGTTGGTAAACCCTTAACAGACATCTATACTCCATTCACTTTTATAAAGTATCCCGGTTGGCCAAGATTTAGTTTTATCAAGTTTCTTTACTTGAAACTGACGCAGGTTGGCACTCGTGAAATATCGGCCATGTCAAAATAATTATCAGAGACGTTGCCAATGCTTATTTCTATTTACTCTTTTTTACCTTTGTAAATGGAGTTCTTTTGAGATTTAACTATGACACAAGTTTCGTAGTAGTACTACATTTTCATACTGGAGTTTTTCAAGTTGTGCAAAAAGGTATTTAAATGTCTTCTGTAGGCTTATTTCTTGAGAATTTTGAAAAGTGGGAAATTCCAGGTCCGCCTGTTCGTTTAGGAGTTTTTCTGTCGGGTTATTCGAGTACTTTTATTCTATTTCCGAATGAACTATCACAAAGGACTATTCTGTCCATTATTTTTCAGTAAAATTTCAACACTCGATTCTTGATTTCCGTACAAGAAAATAGGATAACTGAATCTTCCAACCATGTTTATATACGTGAAATAGAGAAAAAAGTTTCTTCAACAATCGCCAGGTCTTTGGAATTGTTGAATTGACATATTTTCTCGAATTCATTATTTTCCCAAAGTACGCAATTATTACGACCTCTTCGTAGAAAGCGCAAAGATCTTCGTAAAAATTTAAATTATTTCGATAGAATCGTTCAAAATTTTTTTTTCGAAATCGGTGGCAGATACGAAAAAACTACTCAGCTTCTTTTTACATTTTTTCAAATCATCAGTTGCTCACCAAAAAAAGTTCTGGAGGAAAACAGGTGACAGTGTTCCAGAAAAAATATCACCCTGTAGTTCTGCTATCGAAATTGTCATGTCACGTGGTGAGAACTCTCAAATGTAATATCTATGCCAAATTTCAGTTGAATATTGTGAAGTGTAGATACCTACTATGAGAAAAAAACTTGAAAAAAATTCAAACTTCAACACTCTGTATCTCGAAAACGAAACGTTTGCGACCCCATGTTTATGGGACTTTTTTTCCTTAAACGTACTTGAGGAATCTACCCTTTTCGTTTGTACGTTGTACGTTTGTACGTGTATACTTTATCTCATTCCAGTATGTCGAAAGGCACATGAACTGTTCATCCCTTGTTTTTGGACGACATTATTATTTTGTGTATTCATTTATTGGTGCGTGGTTTTCAATATTAAATGTCACCATCGCATTTTCTTCCGATCATGCCGTCAAAATGTTTTATGCAAAGACCGAAGATGATTAAGTCGAACTATTGAATTTCCTCATGTTATTCGATAGCTGAAGATGGCGTAAGGATCTGGTTCCGAGTCTGTTCTCCATAATATTCGTACATAAAATGAAAATCTGCAGCTTCTCCGGTTTCTTCGCTCAATACTCTTAGTTTGAATATGTCTGATTTTGTGCCAAATAATCGTCTTAAGCAGGAAGTGTTGATTCTCTTCTTTCGTTCAAGTCGATGGCACACGGTCTGGCTCATCAGCAGTTCCACTCATATGAAGACATAAAAAATAGCTTGATTCGTGGATGGCCACAAAAGATGTACACCTTTACCGTAACGGTAACATTTATAACTATTTTTTGCAGTCTTGCTGCATTTTCAAAAAAAACAGCATTTAAGTTGCGCACCTAATATTATTCGGAAATTAACTCTTATCTATCGACATCTTGTTTTCCAAACATGTTCCGTTTAGTGATATAAATAAATATCCATTTCCAGATAGGAAAACCTCCATGGATGGTCATTACCTCCGCGAATTATGGAGTCTCTCCTTTTATCTGATGTCGTGAGCGACTGTCGAGTCATTGCCTTCAGCTTGATTGATTTGTTGTTTATCAATAAGGCTATCTGGTATCGTAAGCCGCCTAAGTTGGTCATCTGCCCGGTTTTATTCTGCGTTCATTTATTTCTGGAACCACCTATACTTTGTCCCATTGAAATGCTTACAACTGTTGGCGGTGTAAAAGGATCCATCTTGCGTGCGATCAACGAAAGATTTCGGATCGAGAAGAAGAGTGGGAAAGTTACACCGAAATTTTGATTTGTAGGAATCTAAATTCGAATGGTTTCAAAGTTCAGAATGCATTCACAACCGAAGAACACTGAGTTAACTCAAAAATTATTCTATCGTGTCTTGCTGGAAGTGTTCTTATTTAATGAGATGTACATGGTTGACTTTGGTATCAAAATGTAGGTTTTCGGGGTCGCTCCATTCAATGAGGAATGTTTCAGAGCTCTATCTATCATAGTTTAGATTTTCACCTGTCAAATGGTATTTTTTCCAAAACTCGAAATTTCAAACGATCATATCTCCCCTTCCTCTGATCGCCGCCACTGTTTATTAATATTAGGTTGATCAGCATAGGTCAAAGTATCTCTGTGCAAAATATAAGCGATTTGAAAAATTCAAAATTTTGAGTGAAAAATGACCAAGGGGTATGACCCCCAAAAAACGACTTAAAATCAATACCAAATAAATATGGGGGATCCTAGCGGTACAATTGTTCGAAGAAGTCGTTCGAACCATTCGAATCTACAATGAATGCTATTTTGCAGGTCTAAAACATCTAAATCTTGAGTGGCCTGTGCTCGAAAACAAAACTTGAAAATGATATTTGGAAAAACAAAATCATGAATAATTCTTGACTCAGAAGGGCTACATGGTCGATTTTGGTATCAAAATGTAGGTTTTCGGGGTCGCTCCATTCAATGAAGAATGTTTCAGGGCTCTATCTATCATAGTTTAGATTTTCACCTGTCAAATGACATTTTCTCCAAAACTCGAATTTTCAAACCATCGCAGCTCCCCATCCTTTGATCGCCGCCATTATTTATTCATATTATGTTGATCAGGATAGGTCCAAGTATCTCTGTGCGAAATATGAGCGATTTGAAAAATTCGAAATTTTTGGTGAAAAATGCCTAAGGGGTATGACCTCCAAAAAACGCCTTAAACTCAATACCAAATAAAAATGGGTGGATCTAACGGTGGGATTGCTCGGACAACTTATTCGAACCATTCGAATCCTCAATAAATGCAGTTTTGCAGATCAATAACATCAATATCTTGAATGGTCTGTGCACGAGAACAAAACTTGAAAATGAAATATCGAAAACATTAAACTTGAATAATTCCTAACTTATGAGGGCTACATGAATGTTTTTGGTATCAAAATGTAGGTTTTCGGGGTCGCTCCATTCAATGAAGAATGTTTCAGAGCTCTATCTATCATAGTTTAGATTTTCACCTGTCAAATGACATTTTCTCCAAAAACTCGAATTTTCGAACCATCACAGCTCCCCATCCTTTGATCGCCGCCATTATTTATTCATAATATGTTGATCAGCATAGGTCCAAGTATCTCTGTGCAAAATATGAGCGATTTGAAAAATTCAAAATTTTTGGTGAAAAATGCCAAAAGGGTATGACCTCCAAAAAACGCCTTAAACTCAATACCAAATAAAAATGGGTGGATCTAACGGTGGGATTGCAAGGACAACTTATTCGAACCATTCGAATCCTCAATAAATGCAGTTTAGCGGATCAATAACATCAATATCTTGAATGGTCTGTGCACGAGAACAAAACTTGAAAATGAAATATCGAAAACATTAAACTTGAATAATTCCTAACTTATGAGGGCTACATGAATGTTTTTGGTATCAAAATGTAGGTTTTCGGGGTCGCTCCATTCAATAAAGAATGTTTCAGAGCTCTCTCTATCATAGTTTAGATTTTCACCTGTCAAATGACATTTTCTCCAAAAACTCGAATTTTCGAACCATCACAGCTCCCCATCCTTTGATCGCCGCTATTATTTATTCATATTATGTTGATCAGCATAGGTCCAAGTATCTCTGTGCAAAATATGAGCGATTTGAAAAATTCAAAATTTTTGGTGAAAAATGCCAAAGGGGTATGACCTCCAAAAAATGCCTTAAACTCAATACCAAATAAAAATGGGTGGATCTAACGGTGGGATTGCAAGGACAACTTATTCGAACCATTCGAATCCTCAATAAATGCAGTTTAGCGGATCAATAACATCAATATCTTGAATGGCCTGTGCTCGAAAACAAAACTTGAAAATGATATTTGGAAAAACAAAATCATGAATAATTCTTGACTCAGAAGGGCTACATGGTCGATTTTGGTATCAAAATGTAGGTTTTCGGGGTCGCTCCATTCAATGAAGAATGTTTCAGGGCTCTATCTATCATAGTTTAGATTTTCACCTGTCAAATGACATTTTCTCCAAAAACTCGAATTTTCGAACCATCACAGCTCCCCATCCTTTGATCGCCGCTATTATTTATTCATATTATGTTGATCAGCATAGGTCCAAGTATCTCCGTGCAAAATATGAGCGATTTGAAAAATTCAAAATTTTTGGTGAAAAATGCCAAAGGGGTATGACCTCCAAAAAACGCCTTAAACTCAATACCAAATAAAAATGGGTGGATCTAACGGTGGGATTGCAAGGACAACTTATTCGAACCATTCGAATCCTCAATAAATGCAGTTTTGCGGATCAATAACATCAATATCTTGAATGGTCTGTGCACGAGAACAAAACTTGAAAATGAAATATCGAAAACATTAAACTTGAATAATTCCTAACTTATGAGGGCTACATGAATGTTTTTGGTATCAAAATGTAGGTTTTCGGGGTCGCTCCATTCAATGAAGAATGTTTCAGAGCTCTATCTATCATAGTTTAGATTTTCACCTGTCAAATGACATTTTCTCCAAAAACTCGAATTTTCGAACCATCACAGCTCCCCATCCTTTGATCGCCGCCATTATTTATTCATATTATGTTGATCAGCATAGGTCCAAGTATCTCTGTGCAAAATATGAGCGATTTGAAAAATTCAAAATTTTTGGTGAAAAATGCCAAAGGGGTATGACCTCCAAAAAACGCCTTAAACTCAATACCAAATAAAAATGGGTGGATCTAACGGTTTAGCGGATCAATAACATCAATATCTTGAATGGTCTGTGCACGAGAACAAAACTTGAAAATGAAATATCGAAAACATTAAACTTGAATAATTCCTAACTTATGAGGGCTACATGAATGTTTTTGGTATCAAAATGTAGGTTTTCGGGGTCGCTCCATTCAATGAAGAATGTTTCAGAGCTCTATCTATCATAGTTTAGATTTTCACCTGTCAAATGACATTTTCTCCAAAAACTCGAATTTTCGAACCATCACAGCTCCCCATCCTTTGATTGCCGCCATTATTTATTCATATTATGTTGATCAGCATAGGTCCAAGTATCTCTGCGCAAAATATGAGCGATTTGAAAAATTCAAAATTTTTGGTGAAAAATGCCAAAGGGGTATGACCTCCAAAAAACGCCTTAAACTCAATACCAAATAATTATGGGTGGATCTAACGGTGGGATTGCAAGGACAACTTATTCGAACCATTCGAATCCTCAATAAATGCAGTTTTGCGGATCAATAACATCAATATCTTGAATGGTCTGTGCACGAGAACAAAACTTGAAAATGAAATATCGAAAACATTAAACTTGAATAATTCCTAACTTATGAGGGCTACATGAATGTTTTTGGTATCAAAATGTAGGTTTTCGGGGTCGCTCCATTCAATAAAGAATGTTTCAGAGCTCTATCTATCATAGTTTAGATTTTCACCTGTCAAATGACATTTTTTACAAAAACTCGAATTTTCGAACCATCACAGCTCCCCATCCTTTGATCGCCGCCATTATTTATTCATATTATGTTGATCAGCATAGGTCCAAGTATCTCTGTGCAAAATATGAGCGATTTGAAAAATTCAAAATTTTTGGTGAAAAATGCCAAAGGGGTATGACCTCCAAAAAACGCCTTAAACTCAATACCAAATAAAAATGGGTGGATCTAACGGTGGGATTGCAGGGACAACTTATCCGAACCATTCGAATCCTCAATAAATGCAGTTTTGCGGATCAATAACATCAATATCTTGAATGGTCTGTCAGTCTGTGCACGAGAACAAAACTTGAAAATGAAATATCGAAAACATTAAACTTGAATAATTCCTAACTTATGAGGGCTACATGAATGTTTTTGTATCAAAATGTAGGTTTTCGGGGTCGCTCCATTCAATGAAGAATGTTTCAGAGCTCTATCTATCATAGTTTAGATTTTCACCTGTCAAATGACATTTTCTCCAAAAACTCGAATTTTCGAACCATCACAGCTCCCCATCCTTTGATCGCCGCCATTATTTATTCATATTATGTTGATCAGCATAGGTCCAAGTATCTCTGTGCAAAATATGAGCGATTTGAAAAATTCAAAATTTTTGGTGAAAAATGCCTAAGGGGTATGACCTCCAAAAAACGCCTTAAACTCAATACCAAATAAAAATGGGTGGATCTAACGGTGGGATTGCTCGGACAACTTATTCGAACCATTCGAATCCTCAATAAATGCAGTTTTGCGGATCAATAACATCGATATCTTGAATGGTCTGTGCACGAGAACAATGCCACATGAATGTTTTTGGTATCAAAATGTAGGTTTTCTGGGTCGCTCCATTCAATAAAGAATGTTTCAGAGCTATATCTATCATAGTTTAGATTTTCACCTGTCAAATGGCATTTTTTCCAAAAATCGAAATTTCAAACGATCATATCTCCCCTTCCTCTGATCACCGCCACTTTTCATTCATATCAGGTTGATAAGCATAGGTCAAAGTATCTCTGTGCAAAATATGAGCGATTTGAAAAATTCAAAATTTAGGGTGAAAAATAAAATATCGAAAAAATAAAATTGAAAAAAATCCTTACTTTTGAGTGCTATATGGCCAACTTTGGTATCAAAATGTAGGTTTTCGGGGTCGTTGAATTCAATAATAGCAATTCCAAAACCCTAACTAGCGTAGTTCAGATTTTCACCTGTGAAATTGTAAATTCCAAACTGTCTGAGCTTCCGTCCCTCTCGTCCCATCCAATAGTTCCCTATTAGGCAGTCTACACACAACCGTTCGCCTTTTTTACAAGCGAGTCCTTTGGGACCCCCGACTGGGCAAACGGCGGTCACGTAAGGAACCGAATAAGGATAAATTGGCTGAGATGTGCGCCAACAATTAATTTGAAAAAAGAACTCGACCCAATATTGTTGCTGACCGATAAAGGAGAATTCCAAGAGCAGATCTTCGAGACCTGAAATAAAAGGCGATAGCATGCGACAATTGCCTCAAGAGCGCGATGGAACGCAGCCTTGTCGGATGGAAGGAACCCATCAGGCAAAAGTCAAATAGTTCTGCCATATGTTACCAATTTCTCGATTTCGCAACATACACTGCGCAAAAAAATTAACGCGCATTATGGAAATCTCAAATTTATTCTACAACTGAAGGTGTTCTCAATGATGATTATTTTTATCAGAATTTTCATGCATATGTTATCCACTTTCAACGTCTTTCTTCAATACAGATGTTTTCTCCCAGCAGGAATAAAAAAAGATGATATTATCAGATTTTGAATGTATTGGCTCCATTCTAAAATCAGTTGTTCTCGATCAATTCTAGTGATCAATAGTTTTTCTTTCGTTTGATTTTCTACACTCGATCGCTATGCAACGCGAAACACGCAATTTGACCCAAGAGGAATGTGCCCAAGCGGTAGTTTTGCGAGAAGAAGGGTGGACATACACAAGAATTGCAGAAAGGTTTGGAGTTTCCCATAAAAGTGTGTCCAGAATGTTGCAGCGATTCAGGGAGACAGGTATGAATGTCCGAAGACCAGGACAGGGTAGACCACTGGTATTAACTGCCATTCAAGAACGTTACTTGAGAGTTTCTTCGTTGAGACAACGGTTTGCAACCGCTCGCCTCCTTCAAAATCAGCTTGAGCAAACTCGTGAGGTGCAAATTAGCACTCAGACAATAAGAAATCGCCTCAGAGAATATGATTTAAGGCCTCGTGTCGCGGCAAGAGGCCCATCAAAGGGCGCGTTTGGATTTTGCGAGAGAGCATATCCATTGGGAAGAGTCTGATTGGGAAAGAGTTCTCTTCACAGATGAGTCTAGATTCTGCCTCTACCATTGTGATCGACGTTCCCTTGTATACAGACGTCCACATGAAATATATGCTCAGTGCAATTTCCTGAATACTTCTGGTTTCGGGGGAGGATCGATTATGGTATGGGGTGGAATGTCTTTGACTGCTCGCACAGACCTAGTGGTCGTTGATAATGGAGTTATGAATGCTGATAAGTATATAAGTAACATTCTTGAAGAGCATGCAGTGCCATTTGCCCCATACATTGGTGAAAATTTCATTTTTATGGACGATAATGCCAGACTCCATCGTGCGCGCATCGTTCAGGAGTACCTTGAAGAGGTTGAAGTCTCTCGAATGGAATGGCCAGCAAGAAGTCCAGATCTCAATCCGATTGAGCAGGTTTGGGACAACCTCAATAGAAGGCTGAGAAGTCCAGAAAATCATCCAGCTACTATTAATGACTTAGGAATCCAACTCGGAGAAATCTTGGAAGGATTAGATCAGAAAATTTTAAGATCACTCATTTTGAGTATGGACCGTCGTTGCCGAGCTGTAATTAACGCAAGGGGTGGAAATATCAAGTATTAAATCACTTATCAGCATTTCAGTTTTGAAAATTGTTCATTTCTCTTCTTTCGCATAAGATTCGGTGGAATCCTGAATTTTTCTTCCATTTAATGTGTCTTGTTTCGTTCAAAACCTTCCCGAGAGAACATAAAAAATAAGTTATAAAGTCAATGTACAGTTAACTTTCATTAAAATTGAGATTTTCAGAATGTGCGTTGATTCTATTACGCAGTGTATTTGGGTGATAACCCTAGGTAAAAAGAGCAGAAAAACTTATTTTCCTCGACAAGAAATTACATTCAAACAATAAAATGTCTCACAAGAAACGATGTATTTTGAAATAACGGTGCTTTGGGTGTTATTTTCCACTGGAAGCTTGTATCGCCTATCATCTGGTTCTTCGTAATGTCTCATACTCATACGATATGCGACAATGAAATGAAAGAGTCACCACACGTGTTCACATAATTATTATAGCATCTCGTTATTCCCCGAAACCAGACTAATAAGTCCGTTTTTATTTGTCTGAAACCTGAAAATGCCATCTAGGGTAACAAGGTGACTCGGGCAAGTGCATGAATCCCCACAGATGTTCCTAGATCGGCTGTGATAACAGCAATAACTTTGATGGAAATGTTTGTGTCTTATGTTTTTATGTGTATATGCTGGGACCTGTGATTGCGGGCATTGTTATCGTAAATATCGTAAAAAACAGGTTGGTCTTCAAGTTTGACATTTGCCGACAAAACATCGCATTCCACCTCTGTGTTTTTCCACTTGAAAATTCAATCTGGTTCAAGAATTCCTTGTGGACGAAAAAATTAAAGAACTAAACTTGATCATTGGTGTTTTAATTAGCTATATCTAATTAACATCTCTTCATATGCCCTAAAATCATTATGCTACTAGTCATATTTGCCCACTCGGAACTGCTCTCAATTACATCAGCAGAAATAAGTAGGATATCCTCATTAATTTGACGAAACTTATAAACACTTCCTTAATAAATTTCAGGAAACTGAAAATGCATTTTCACACAAATACGAGCTCTATATTTTTTGAATAAAAAAATGTATGGAAACGTATATAAGAAAATCAATAAAAATCGATATTTATGTAGAAGAAATAATGATAGTGATCTCGATATGTTTCATGAAACTGTGGTCCTTCAGTATACATATTATTTAACTGATGAATTCGGTCAATCAAAAATCTAATCTACTAAAGGGTGTTTTAATAAGACCGCAAGATTTAAGTGTTCAATAAAACATGGTTTTCTGTAGCAATGTATTGAAATACATATTTATAGATTTAGAAAATATATACATTCGGGTTTGTGTATGAAACAAAATATCTTGTAAATGGCCTTTGCTATCATATACCTTTTGACGAAACTTTCAATAACGTTAACGAATACTTGTGGTGGTAAATCAATGCTAAAGCGTCCAATTTCGGCTTTCAATGCTTCGATGGATGCAGGCTTATTGCCATAAACCTGCGACTTCAGATAACCCAAAAGCCAGAAGTCTAAAGGATTCTGATCACCAAATCGAGAAATGACACGACTTGGAGCAAACTCGTACAACATCGTCAATGTTTCACGGGCGGTATGACATGTGGCACCGTCCTACTGAAACCACATCTCGTCAAGATCGATAGCTTCGAAATGAGGCACAAGAAACTGTGTTATTTGCACAAGATAACTTTTTACATAACGTTCGTCATTCACATTCACATTTTTTGGCAATCAGGACGCGTTGTTCTACCGTGTAATACTCCATGTTTACCATTACCAACACCCATCTGTCAACTTTCGATCTGTCACGTCATAATCATGTGAAATTATGACTGTCAAACATGGCGCGAAATTCAAATCTTGCGCTCTTATTGAAACACCGATCGATCCGAGCCATTATTTCATATCAGATGAGAAGAATATTATAAATCGAAACAACAGCCAATATTTTATCTTCTAACATCAATCAAAATATATGAACATAGAAAATAATCCTAAATTATTTTACATATATCAATGTTTCATATAGGAATGGGTAGATCCTTATGCATATAATTCTCTTATTATGCTCATCTCAACCGCAAAGAACGAGTTTGAGTATGCATTTATGCAGTCGCGTTCGCGGAGAGTCGTCAAGTCCCATTTTTCTGGAATTCGGGGCTATTCAAATCGAAGGAATCGCGTGCAGAAATTTCCGTATTTATTCAAATTCGATTCAAATTATTGGTGTAGGTGAATAACGTTTTCGTATGCCATTTAACATAATGTTATGCGATTTTTAAATTGACATGCAGCGATTTGGGCCCTCTCATTTCGTCCCTTTTCTCCATATAATTGCGAATAGGCGATCCAAAATATGCAGGTGCTTTGCATTTTCTGGAATCCGGCCAGTTGAAGGCTGAATATGAATCATCAGTCATCACCAAGGCAGAAAGATGCAGTTGGTGATTTTCGTTATATTTTGGTTTTCGTAATGTAACATTTGAAGATGAGGGTCTTTTGAATTTCATGACGAAAGTTTAAGTAGGAATGAACGAAAGGGATGTAAAGCCACCGAATAATTTCGGTCACATTTCATAAAATATCGACTCTGATATATCGTTCTTTAGGGAATCTTGCTAGTTGAAATGTTTCGTTTTCGGATAGGATTCAGGAAAGTGAATGGAAGTACGAATGCAAATTTTGGTGTGCGTTCATTCTTCTGCCTTCTTTGGGTTTGAATAGATATAGCTTGTACACAATTAGAGTCAATCAGAAATAACAAGCTGGAACGGACAATGCTCAACAATTCACCATTGAATCCACTTTTAAGATTTTATCGATCACATTTGAATTCAACGCGCTTCTTTACAGTATTTTATCGTCTACTACCACAGCTACCATACAGTACTCCTATACCTGTCCCCAGGGCCGTATCTAGGGTGTGGCCAAGTGGCCCCCGCCACAGGCGCAAGGTCCGCAGGGGCGCCAAAAAATATCAAATGAAAAAAAAATTTGAGCGCCAAAAAAAATCAAGGAATAAAATATAGAAGCGCCAACAAAATATTCGAGATAACATGTCACGGTTTTCATGTATGTATACGCCAAAAATATTTTTTTGCGTAAGGAGCGCAAATTTGGGGGCGCTGAAGAAAATTTTGCCACAGGCGCAGTAGTACCTAGATACGGCCCTGCCTGTCCCTTTCAGTGAGGAACGGATTTGGGACTCAAATGAGTGTCCTTATTTCCGATATTTAAACATTTTGGAAGAGTAAGCAATCCTAATAACAAGAACAAATTAATCAATGATTTTAGATGGATGAAATTGGTCAAGAAAACTCCCTCAATTTTGGAACAGCCTGTATTGACATCGAGTTATCGAGTATGACTAAAAAAAAAATAATCTTCCAATTTATTGGTTGTCAGTTCCCCCCCGGGGAGCTGACTCGAGTTAAACATTTATAAATACAAGAACGTTTACATAAAATGTTAATTTCGAGAAAATTATGATTCCCCGATAATGAATTCTGGCGGACCAAATACCAGAGTGAAGTGGCGCAGACTGACTACCGAAAAAAGACGGTGGCTAATAAATTCAGTGGCCCACGGTCAGACATGCCAGAAGACTCAGAAGAGTCCCGCGAAGAATTATGCGGTAACATCCTGAATTATGAATCGGGTACTCCTTTCAGTCTTTTCCATGCGTGGCTTTTACATTTCCAAGAACCGAGAAGTCAATTGTCCGTCAAAATATATTCTTAGGTATTTTTTCATGATTTCCCCTCTAATATGATGGGATCTTCAATTTTCAATGACAACATGGCTTCCTTCAATACAAGTTTCAGTCAGATGGAATCATGTAATCAAAGTCACATTCAAATTCGATTGGGAACTAAAAAATGTGATAATTCATTGAGTATTGAACTGATCTGTTTCGTTTAGATTTAGAATGTTGGCTCGATACTGAAGTGATAAATAAAGCTTTCCACTCTTCAGGATCCTTCACGATGGTCTGTCGTTCAAAACGACTTAACGACTTCACGACTTCTAGATTAAAAAGAATCACAATCATTCAGTGTCAAATTAGGGTAGACTCATTAAGTTGTCCCATTCGTAACGAGGGTTAAGACTCCGAAAAGCTACCCTTGGACGGTAAAACTCCTAATGGATAATGCCCGAGTGAGCTTTCTCAAAACGCGAATTTCAATTTACCTAAATGGATTTTAGCCGACAATGCAGAGGGTCATCAGTCAAGGTAGACTAAAATAGTTTGAATTTCACGCCTAATGTGATGAAGACCGTGAACAGGTAGGTAGGTACCTACAAGAAATGGATAAGTTGCAATCTGCAAGTCTTAGAATATTTCCTAGCAGATGAGTTCATTTTGATGGTTTTGTCGATTTTTCAAATATTAATCCTTGAAATAGGCCAAGCTGAAGAGGTTTTTCCTCACTTACTAACTTGTAGATAAAAGATAGTTCAGACATTGTTCAAACAATGGTTCAGAGATAGGGAAAGAATTGCACGAATTATTTTAAAGTCAATGGAACTTTTGTAGAAAATTGACCTCCAAAAGCATCGGTAAGAAATACACCGTCCGATACAAAAGTATAATCCACAACATTTGCCAAAATTATTATAATATTCCTCAAATAAGATCTTGAGCACCATTGCCAGCCCCATCTCTAGTTGATTGTCACTGGCAAAGAGTGGTAAGTTAGGACTCTTTGTTGCTAGATCCAGTATGTTGTTTTCTTACAATAGCAGTCCGCTAGGTAGCGCCAAAGCCGATTTCAGATAGATAACTGTAATTTTAGTTTACTTGCTACTTAATGGATGGCGCTTCTTGACACTTCATTTCATAGGAAGCTGTAAAATTCAGTAGATTCCCTTTTGAAAGTCGTGGTGCGACATCTGGGGGCGACGATTTGAAGAGTCTTTCCAAATAAAACAAATTGTAGGGAATCTTTCATTACTGTGTAGTATTCCTGTACTAGAGTTCAATGAATTAAAACTGATAAGGACCTTAGTTCTTTCAGTAATTCATGGATGTCGCTACTAGTTTTCAGTTCGAAGGCATTGTTTGAACAATGTCGAAAGTATCCAATGTTGGGAAGAAATCTTGCATATTTCTGCGTTTGTGTTTCATCATGGCTTCTCGTTTCATTTTATAGGGAATAGAAGGATCTTTTTGTTCTTTTCGTTGAAATGGGATGAATATTCAGCGATTTTTGATCTCAGTTTTTTCGAATTTCGAGCCAAGAATAGTCTCATTGCAACTAGGTTCGACTCACTGATCACCAGCTACGCCTCGATTATGGAAAAAAGAAATTTTTATTTCGTATAATCTAACTTTTCAACTCTGAAAAAAAAAGAAATTCGAATGCAATAATATGCAGAATTGATTATAATTGTACGTTTTTAGCAGGCTGGAAGATCTTGAATTCAGTAGCCAAATAGAATCATTACGACAAATCAGGGTACCAGGTAACAACAAATTATGGCATACCTCTTTTGACAGTTATTTATTACCTCTGGCCTCTGCTCTACCTTAAATGACTTGAATGACTCCTTGTAGCCTTTGATTTATGATCGCCGTGTACCAATTTTTTACGACTGCCATTTATTTGACAATCTTTTTTTCGTGATATTTCACTTAATGTGAATAGTTCCACATTAGAGCATGAAGCCTTGAATCCGACAGAGAGTGTCATAAAATTGCCAGTGAATTGAAATGATCGGAAAGCCATAATTCACATCATCAGAAAATAAAGATAATTCAAAAACTAGGAATTCGATCGAGAGGATATTTCGCATTTAGATCTTAGATGGAGCATGACTGATCTAAGCTACATGCAATGTTTTGGCCAGATCTATATAAAGTTCCAGCGAATTATCAAAAAAAAATTAAAGTATAGTTGATTCGAAGTTACCTTCAAGTTACTTTGGATCAACTACACGCAAATTTTCTGACAGCTGCGGTCAAATTTTTGGCAGATGCTGTCAAATCTTTTTGACAGAGGTTGACAAATATTTTTGACACCTGTCAAAATTTGTTTTTATTGATTTCTTGGATCAAGGTGGATGATCGAGTGCTAAACCTTTTATCGTTTTTCTTGTCAAATTGATGTTACAACTCAATTCCTCTGTGTGCCGAAAGTAAGACGACAAATATTTTCAAATGTCACCTCAATCCATTTCCTGACATATCCTTTCTGTCCCTTTGGATAAACTAGTACCAAAGGTACCAAGAAAGTCAACCTTGTTGTCATACATGGGCGAGAGGGAACAAAGAAACGTAAAACCGTAAAATATGCTGGACCCCAACAAACGCATAGAAATAAGATTTTTTTTACTCTCACAAAGATCCCCATCTCCGTCCCACCTATGTCGTTGCATGAAAAGGGTCTGACCGTTTATCAAGGAGCTGTCAGAGTCAGGGGACCCCCGCAGACTTGACATGTTAAAGAGGTTTCGGAGAACTGCCAGAGATTTTACTACCGTCCCTCTTCTTGTGGACCCGAAGAACAAACATTCGTCCAACGTTTCTCGCGCGGGCCGGTTGCTGAAGATCGCTTTGAAATATAACAGAAACGTGCTACGCCCCCGCACTGACAACTACGTAATGTCGCGTGGAAAACAGTGTTTTTTCGTTTTAGTTCTGATTGGATTAGGTGAGGAAACGACTTTTTTATGATGCGCCAATTTTAGGTTTACACTTTTCTTGATTTGAATTTTTCCGCCTTTTTTTGGGGAAATAACTACTGTTTTTAGGGTTTTCCCTTATTTGTAACAACTATTTAGAAATTGGCTTCTATAACATTTCGAAGTAGGCAGGGTGATCTAGACAATGTACCTTCTAGTCACTTTTCAAGGTATGCCTAAATCAAAATTTGTTAAAATAACTTTCATACAGCAGAAGAGACGTGAAGTTTTTCCAGTTGAGTTTTTATGACAATTTCAATTTTTCTGAGGATTTCTATACAGGATGTTCCTAAATGAGTGTATCAACCGTGAATTGTAGATTTCTCATGAGTGAATAACATTTTTTTTCCTTCCTACGGTCTTCGTTTCCGAGATACAGGGTGTCAGAAATTTATATTTTTTTCAGTTTTTTGCTAATATTTCAGGAACCGTTCCAATTACAGAATTGAGTTTTTGTACACACATTGTCACTAATAATAGCTACTTTATTGCACTTTACTCGGTTCTATCAGACGTGCCAGTGGCGGAGATATTGAATTTGCCCAAAGGTTTTACCCCCCAACTTTTACACCACTACACAAATCTGCATTTGCACAGCAAATTCTGATGCGCCAATGTGTTTTACAAAAAAAAGGAATCCTGGTTCATTGCTCAAAAGTGAACCGTTTTCGAGAAAACTGGCTTTTTATGATCAAAAACAATTTCCTAACGTATTGTAAACTTGTAATTGGATAAATGAGTAGTGATAATTAACAAGTTTATTGATTTTAACAAAATTTGACAACTAGGTTCTAAAGTTTGAATTGCAAAGATATTCTTCACTGTTTTTATGGACGATAGTTAACAAGATTACAAGAATTTTTAAAATTACAAGAAATTTACAATGCGTTAGCAAATTGTTTTTGATCATAAAATGCCAGTTTTCTCGAAAACGGTTCACTTTAAAGTAATAATCCAGGTGTCCCTTTTTCATGTAAACCACATCGCACATCGGAATTTGTTATGCTAATGCAAATTTGTCCAGTGGTGTAAAAGTTGGGGGGTAAAACCTTTTTGCAAATTCAATATCTCCGCCACTGGCACGTCTTATGAAACCGAGAAAAATGCAAGAAAGTAGCTATTATTAGTGACAATGTGTGTACAAAAACTCAATTCTGTTGTTCAAACGGTTCCTCAGATATTAGCAAAAAACTGAAAAAAATATGAATTTTTGACACCCTGTATCTCGGAAACGAAAACCCGCAGGAAAAAATGGAAGAGAAAAAACATGTTATTTTTTCATGAGAAATCTACAGTTGACCGTTGATGCACTTATTTAGATTTATTTGTAAAGATAATCTTTTTGTTGCGTGTAGTGGGTTATGTTTCGTTTTCAGCTGGTCACCCTGTATATAAAAACACAATTACACACACATACATTTTTGAAAATCCCCTTCTTTAGCATTCGAGTCAAAATTGGGTATAAAAGGATACTTAAAACATAAGTTTCCGTAATCGGAAATATCCGTCAACTTTCTTGAGACAAACGACCGCGTTGGAAGCAATCAGTCAGCCAAATTGAAGTCTTGGATTAGTCGACTGTTGTTGTTGACTTTGGGGTATTCAATTTCACCATGAATTGGCTTTCGAGAACTGGGGCCGCTGGTTCGAGGGTGTTCAGCCATGATTTATGGGGGTTGAGAGTGCTGGAGATTGACGATATTCGTGCAGCCGTGAATGCTTTTTTTTCAATGTATTCGATTCGAATGTCAAGATTTAATGGGTCCCAGGTGTTGCCTCAAGATCAAGAATTTGTTTTATATTTCGACGAAAATATTGTTATCGTTTTGTCTAAGGGAATTTATGTGAAGTAAGGGAGGAAATTGAACAAAAAGGTCATTCAATATTTCAGGAAAAATCTTTATTTATCGAAAACAATATCAACACTAGTAAATTATAAATTAAATAAGGAAATGCATCAACTATTGTAGATGGGTAAAGTATTTTGTCGTTTGTTCGTTCATGTAGAACGAACTTTCAAAAAGTGAAACTTATTAGTATTACCTATACCGTTTCACCCTGTATATTCCTCCGGTACAGTTGATGTAATAAAGCTGCCAAGAATCTAGTTCATATCGTGTTATGACAAGGCGAGGCAATCTGTTTAAAACTTGGACGCTAAAATACACAAACACTGTACGGTTTTTCTGTTTTCGTTTTCCGTTAACAGTCCTATCGTTTATTTTGTTTCGTAACCCAACTGTCTGTGTTGACTGACGACTTTGGCTTCCGTGATAATTACCCTTGGCCTGTGCTGTCAGCAAACATGGGATCTATTCCATTTTACGTTCATTAACGTACACCTAGAGTCAGTGCATAAACAGCATTAATGTGACTGAAATGGTTACTGCTGGAGATTTATTAGATTTTTCTGGATATTCATGACATGCAAACGATAAGAAGCATCGACGAATTATTGATCTCAATAAAGCCTTCCCAAGAGGAGCTTAGATATTATTTATTCATGTTTGAAATGAAATGGAGCATTTTCGAAATTCAGAATACTTATTGTAACAATCGAATGATTTATTGTTGAAACCTTTCGAGGCTTTCTTAGGCAACAGTCGAAAGCAACCCTTATTTATCCTATTTCTCCTCAAAAGAAGCCGACGAGAATATTTTTCAACATCTCATAATATGTTTAGTAACTCAACATTCCTATCATATGGTTTGACTTATCGATCGTTTTTCTTTTACAGTTTTAGAGACTACTTCGGCCTCAAGATGTGAGGAATTAGTAGCTTTGTCTACGTCTGAAGATAAGCAGACTGTTGTGGATACCAATTTGGAGCTGCTAGCTGGGACTTGGATATCTGAAGGGTGAGCTCTTAACCTCTTCAAATTGTTATCTATAACGAGATATTGAGACTCCATAGTCTCCATTGGTTTTAATGCACAGACTCTGTGACCAATACTGAATTCTACGTAATATACTGTTCCACAAGAGTTAGGGATATCTTATTCAATCGTTTTTAAAACTTTGTAATCTTCGAGAAAATTGCTGTAAAATCATTTAAAACGCAATTACAGCTTGAATCGATCCAATAAAAATCAGTATGAGACATTTCGTCAATCTGGTCGCCTTTTTTCTGAAGTTTGGTTTTTTGCATAATGCTTCATGAATGTTCTTATTTTGAAATGAAGTCAGTTTATCAACGACTTCGATTTGAAACGAGTTTTCTGAAAATGCCAAGACGTAAATTAACAAACGCTGAGGCTAATCGGAATGCTACAGGTTGGCCTAACTCAGGTTATTGTAGCGGAAAGGCTCCAAGTCAGCCAAAGTGTGATACCTAGACTTTGGAAAAGGTCAGGGAGACAGGTTCCGTGTTGGAAAGACCAAGGCTTGGTGGGCGACGAAAAACAACACCTGCTCAGGATCGTTTCATCACCGTTTCGGCGAGAAGAAACTGTACATCTACGTCTAGAATGCTACGGAATACTCTTCAAAATGCAGATGGGGTCCAAATTTCCATCGAAACCATCAGACGACGTTTGAGAGAGGTGAATCTAGGTTCTAGACGTCCATTAAGAGGAGTTCCATTAACACGTGACCATAAGCGTCAAAGACTGGAATGGGCAAGGCAAATATCAATTGGAACGATCAATGGCGTAGTGTCCTTTTCAGGCTAAAATTAATTTGCAACTTGAAATCACATCAATATGAATATTCATCACAAAAATCTTATTTTAACTAAGATATTTTCTTGCAATTTAAGTCAATATCCCTAACTCATGTGGAACAGTTTATTTGAAAATTAAATTATAATAAGGAACTTTGTTCTTGATACCGGAAAATCAAAGTTGTTAGATATTTTTCTTCAGGGCAGTGAAATAACATCAAAGTTATTTCAATTTGGGAAGAAACCAAAGTTGAAAGCACACCCTTTTATACTTTTCGAGATGTCAACCTTCTTAGGGCAGAATTTTCTTGTCGCATTCAATGAAGAGTGGAGCCTGTAACATTATGTCTATCTCAAATTGTTATCTGACAGACGACACTGTCCTAAGACAAACAATGCAGGTTTTCGACTGTTTTGAAAGCTCCTCCGGCTGAAAAACCGCACGATACCAAGTCAAATCCCATAAATTCCTGTCAAAACACCGAGGCTAAAACATTTAAGACAGACGAAAGCCCATTGGAATGAACCACAGGGGGCAAAAGCCCCGTCAAGAAAACGAAGATTGAAGATGACTGACCGCTGGGAGATATCCACGTATAGATTCATTAGAAGAAACAACAGGAATTTCTAATCTTACAGGTATCTCTACTACCTGTAGGTTCCTGTAGTTATCATTGCTATCAGTACGAAATAGAAAATGGTGTAGATACAGTATATGGACGTTTTATCTCGTGACTTTTTCTTTTGGTTGAGAAGTTGAACCAAAAATCGATAAACGACTGCTTTTGTTATCTGGGTTTGACTACACGTGGGTGGGCGTGGGGATAGTGAATCCATTATTCCTTGAAGTCAATCTTGAGTGCGGTTTCAACAGGTGTCCTATCAATAATGGATGATGGAGCAACTGAGGTACAGGGTCATTCAGGAAGATGTTCAGAAAAGATTCGGAATAACCAAATGAAATTATTATACAGGGTGGCCCAAAATGACGTCAAGTTTCGTTTTTAAATGCATCATTTTCTTTTTTCTTTCATCATCGGATTCTTTGTGAAATTCTGTCTCAATTTGATGTGGAATTTATTTTTTCTCGAGAAAATTGAAATGAGAAAAAATGGCACGAAAATTATGAAAACAGGTGGATTGGACGGGGTGGACATCAGTCATTGTCCATCAGATCCTCAGACTCAAATATACTGCGCAAAAAAATCAACGCACATTCTGAAAATCTCAATTTTAATGAAAGTTAACTTTATAACTTATTTTTTATGTTCTCTCGGGAAGGTATTGAACGAAACAAGACCCATTAAACGGAAGAAAAATTCAGGATTTCACCGAATCTTATCTGAAAGAAGAGAAATGAAGAACAATTTTCAAACCACTGAAATGCTGATAAGTGATTTAATACTTGGTATTTCCACCCCTTGCGTTAATTACAGCTCGGCAACGACGGTTCATACTCAAAATGAGTGATCTTAAAATGTTCTGATCTAATCCTTCCCAGATTTCTCAGAGTTGGATTCCTAATTCATTAAGAGTAGCTGGATGATTTTCTGAACTTCTCAGTCTTCTATTGAGGTTGTCCCAAACCTGCTCAATCGGATTGAGATCTGGACTTCTTGCTGGCCATTCCATTCGAGAGACTTCAACCTCTTCAAGGTACTCCTGAACGATGCGCGCACGATGGGGTCTGGCATTATCGTCCATAAAAATGAAATTTTCACCAATGTATGGGGCAAATGGCACTACATGCTCTTCAAGAATGTTCCTTGTATACTTATCAGCATTCATAGCTCCATTATCAACGACCACTAGGTCTGTGCGAGCAGTCAAAGATATTCCACCCCATACTATAATCGATCCTCCCCTGAAACCAGTAGTATTCAGGGAATTGCACTGAGCATATCTTTCATGTGGACGTCTGTATATAAGGGAACGTCGATCACAATGGTAGAGGCAGAATCTAGACTCATCTGTGAAGAGAACTCTTTCCCAATCGGCCTCTTCCCAATGGATATGCTCTCTCGCAAAATCCAAACGCGCCCTTCGATGGGCTGGGGTAAGAGCTGGGCCTCTTGCCCACGAGGCCTTAAATCATATTCTCTGAGGCGATTTCTTATTGTCTGAGTGCTAATTTGGACCTCACGAGTTTGCTCAAGCTGATTTTGAAGGAGGCAGCTGTTGCAAACCGTTGTCTCAACGAAGAAACTCTCAAGTAACGTTCTTGAATGGCAGTGGTTACCCGTGGTCTACCCTGTCCTGGTCTTCGGACATTCATACCTGTCTCCCTGAGCCTGAATCGCTGCAACATTCTGGACACACTTGTATGGGAAACTCCAAACCTTTCTGCAATTCTTGTATGTCCATATTGTCCAACCTTCTTCTCGCAAAACTAACACTTGGGCACATTCCTCTTGGGTCAAATTGCGTGTTTCGCGTTGCATAGCGTTCGAGTGTAGAAAATCAAACGAGAGAAAAACTACTGATCACTAGAATTGATCGAGAACAACTGATTTTAGAATGGAGCCAATACATTCAAAATCTGATAATATCATCTTTTTTTATTCCTGCTGGGAGAAAACATCTGTATTGAAGAAAAACGTTGAAAGTGGATAACATATGCATGCATAATTCTGATAAAAATAATTATCATTGAAAACACCTTCAGTGGTAGAATAAATTTGAGATTTCCATAATGTGCGTTAATTTTTTTGCGCAGTGTAATTCAGATTTCTTTTCATAGTAACTGGACTTTTTTTTCTCGAAATCGGTAGCTGATACGACAAAACATACAGGCTTTAAAGTTCAGTATAATAACAAGGCTTCTTGTCACAATTCTTCAAAGTAACAGTGGCTCACCAAAAAAAAGTTGTGGAGGCAAACAGGTTACCATTTTTTGAGGCATCCACCCAAAAAGGTTATACTTGTTTCATGTCCTTAGAAGCTTTCGGGGAATTAAATTAAGACAACAGAGCTTTATTTTTGACGTAGAATGATTCAATATTGTACCTTGCATATTGCTCTGAATAAATCTCTCTGAAAGTGATATTGAGCGAATAAAAAACGATTCTACAATTCGGTTCGAAACCTGAACGAAATTTATGTCCAGTTCGGAACCACTAACATTCGACTAATTTAAATACAATCAATTCAAGAAATACAGAAGCGAACTCGACTGTCGTATGTCATTGCACCTTATCCGTATTCCGAAGCAGCGAGGACCGTGCTTGGAGTTTCGACAATTCAAATGGCGAAAAAACGAAAAACGATCTAGACATCATCGGTTCGATCTCCTACCAAGCTGGGTCCCCAAACGACCATTCCAGATTTACATAAGAATGCTGGGGCTTTTTTCGTAGATGCAATCTCGGAAACGGGAGGTTGCCACAGTCGGTCAGATTCAAATTGAACCCTTTAGAGGAGACTGAAGACTCACGAAGTTCAGTGGAAGAGAAAAGATGGGATTCTGAAAAATGGATCTTGGAAGTCCATAGCCCTGTATATTTAAATTTTTTTGTCGAATGAACTCATGTCATATTCCTAGTGGTTCAAAAGGTATAAGCATTTTAGAATATGGTTTAGAGATGCCTGGTTCACAAGTTAAAATGAACTGCCCGTCGAAAACTAAGGGTAAAGACTCAAATTGTGTTTTCCGAAGAGAAAACCTCAATTTCCTTTTGAAAAATGTTTATGTTGAGTCTTTCAGGGAATTTGGAGGAGCTGATTTTTTTTTATTATACTTTGGTTCTTTAAGAATAAAATGGTGTATTTTTTATATACCTGAGACGAAGGGTTTGGATTTTCTGATTTTTTTTGCGAAGGTCCAATTTTTCCGATTTTCGATCACCCATATTTAAAAAACAATTAGTCTCAGAGGAAATCTATTTGGATTTTCTTAATCTACGGTATCGAATTAATAAATGGTGAAAATTTCGTAACGATAGGCGAGATTCGAATTTTTGCGAAAAATCCTATATGTATGGAAAAATTTCGATTTTTCGAAAAAATTTTTTTGCCTCCGATCGACTTCAAACTCACACCATTTACTAATTCTAGGACGTAGATTCAGAAAATCCAATCAGTTTTTGATTTACGAACGATGAAAAATTGGAAAATTTTTTCGCGAAAAAAAAACAGAAAATCCAAACTGTTCGACTCTGATGGATGTAAATAGGTTTTTTGATTCACAAAGGATCAATCTATGTGCGAGAAAATCAGCATCTGTATTAATGATTTTTTCTGGGAAATACGGCAGTCCAAAAGTTACCTATTTTTCGCGGTTTTTCGACTCAAGGTCGATTTGTGGTTCGGGAAATATTCGACCTTGAGTGGAAAATTGGCTAAAAATTGGTCGACTTTGGAGTGACATAACTTCTGTAAAAATTTGAGTCGAGAGGAGCTGATTTTTTTTTGTTATACTTTGTTTCTTTAAGAATAAAATGGTGTATTTTTTATATACCTGAGACGAAGGGTTTGGATTTTCTGATTTTTTTGGCGAAGGTCCAATTTTTCCGATTTTCCATCAACCATATTTAAAAAACAATTAGTCTCAGAGAAAATCTGTTTGGATTTTCTTCTTAATCTACGGCATCGAATTAATGAATGGTGAAAATTTCGTATATATATACCTACCAAGTAAGGTATGGAAAAAATTCGAATTCGAAAAAATTTTTTTGGCTCCGATCGACTTCAAACTCACACCATTTACTTATTCGAGGACGTAATTTTCTTAAAACACTTTTCACACAACGATGATTTTCATAAAATAATTCAACAATTTGAACGCGTTATTGTATCGTATACAAAGCCATTTTTATTAATGTCCTTCATCACACTTCTTTAATGTCATAATACCCAGAAGAATTCAGTGCGCCATCTATATTTTATTTATTTAAAAAAAAACGCACAATTTGTAACACCCTTTACAATATTTTAATATAGTGTGAAAAAGGTTATTGGGATTTCAGCTGTATTTATTAAGAAAAACTCTTTTTCCTTTTGCTCGAGCTTTCGAGAATTTAATTTATCTCTTCATCAGGAGCAAGGAGGTTTCTTTCACGATAGAAAAAACCTCAATTCCTTGCTCCTGATGAAGAGATAAATTAAATTCTCGAAAGCTCGAGCAAAAAGAAAAAGAGTTTTTCTTAATAAATACAGCTGAAATCCCAATAACCTTTTTAACACTATATTAATGAAAGAAAACCAGCAAACAATAATACTTCACTTGAGTTAGTACAATATTTTAAAAAGGATGAATTTTCACGTAAAACCGAAATTTTTAAAATTCTCGAAACTGCTTGTATTCACCCTCAGGCCTCAATAGGTACTCAGTATAAGCACCACTAAGCATCAATAACTTCTTGGCAACTTCTCTGCATACTATTCACCAAATTATTGAGAATATCTTGCTCAATTCGTTGCCAAAGTTGTGGCAAAAGAACTAGTGAAGCGTTTTCTGTTATGGTCTGTGGAAATCCACGGTTCTTTTTCATTGGTTCCACGCTTACTCGATTTGATTTAGGTCAGAGGATCTTGGAGGTCATCCTAGCTGTGGAATATCCTAATTTTCACTAGCAATAATCTCCCCGATTGGCAGTGGAATGTCAAACAAAATTTCAGCCAATTAATAGCTGCTTGAAATTGATGATTTCGTTCTTGGAAGTAACAAAATCCACCCTAAACTACAATTGTGCCACCTCAAGAAAGATAAACGTTTTAAAATCCCTTTTCTGAAAAATTGTTCCAAATGTTCTCTCACTAATCAACCAAAACTTTACAGATGCGAAACAAGACCAGGGCCCGAATACGTGATCCGATACTACCAGTTTGGAGACAAAGGTAACTTCAGCCTCATCCAGCACCACTACTGGGATGAAAGCTGTTCGTCCCCCAAGCTTACAGTCACCGCAAACGGACGTTTGACCCTCAGGAACTCCCTGATACAGCCCGGATCTAGCTCCGGCTACCCAAAACTTCGAAACATAACGGTAATACCGCAAGATGTCAACGCTGCCAAGGAATTGGATCGTCTTGTTGCCGCCAGGTGTCCAGGTCAGTGAAAATTTTAGTCAGCTCGTACGTCGGTACGTCTCTTGGTTTTGGTTCATACGGCACCCAATTTCCTACCATTCGGATCATTCCCATTGATTTTAAAAGATGGCGAATGGTTGGTTGAGTGAACCCAAGTGTTTTTGCGAGTTCCTCTTGCGTTTGCGATGGATCTTCATCGAGCCTAGCCCTATAATTCTTCATCCATGAACTTTGGTGGTGATCCTGGACGTTCTTTTCCAATTCAAAATTGCCATTTTTAAACCTGGCAACCATGAACTTTCACTTAAATACGACGACTTTTGAGAGAGCCTTCTTCTTCATATTGAAGTAAAATAAAGAGCCATTTTCAGAGTATATGCGAAGTACACTGCGCAAAAAAATTAACGCTCAGTATGGAAATCTCAAATTTATTCTACAACTGAAGGTGTTCTCAATGATAATTATTTTTATCAGAATTATGCATGCATATGTTATCCACTTTCAACTATTTTCTTCAATACAGATGTTTTCTCCCAGCAGGAATAAAAAAAGATGATAATATCAGATTTTTAATGTATTGGCTCCATTCTAAAATCAGTTGTTCTCGATCAATTCTAGTGATCAATAGTTTTTCTTTCGTTTGATTTTCTACACTCGATCGCTATGCAACGCGAAACACGCAATTTGACCCAAGAGGAATGTGCCCAAGCGGTAGTTTTGCGAGAAGAAGGGTGGACATACACAAGAATTGCAGAAAGGTTTGGAGTTTCCCATACAAGTGTGTCCAGAATGTTGCAGCGATTCAGGGAGACAGGTATGAATGTCCGAAGACCAGGACAGGGTAGACCACGGGTAACAACCACAGAAATATAATAAATATTTCTGTGGTAACAACTGCCATTCAAGAACGTTACTTGAGAGTTTCTTCGTTGAGACAACGGTTTGCAACCGCTTGCCTTCTTCAAAATCAGCTTGAGCAAACTCATGAGGTGCAAATTAGCACTCAGACAATAAGAAATCGCCTCAGAGAATATGATTTAAGGCCTCGTGTAGCGGCAAGAGGCCCAGCTCTTACCCCAGCCCATCGAAGGGCGCGTTTGGATTTTGCGAGAGAGCATATCCATTGGGAAGAGGCCAATTGGAAAAGAGTTCTCTTCACAGATGAGTCTAGATTCTGCCTCTACCATTGTGATCGACGTTCCCTTGTATACAGACGTCCACATGAAAGATATGCTCAGTGCAATTTCCTGAATACTACTGGTTTCGGGGGAGGATCGATTATGGTATGGGGTGGAATATCTTTGACTGCTCACACAGACCTAGTGGTCGTTGATAATGGAGCTATGAATGCTGATAAGTATAAAAGGAACATTCTTGAAGAGCATGTAATGTCATTTGCCCCATACATTGGTGAAAATTTCATTTTTATGGACGATAATGCCAGACCCCATCGGGCGCGCATCGTTCAGGAGTACTTTGAAGAGGTTGAAGTCTCTCGAATGGAATGGCCAGCAAGAAGTCCAGATCTCAATCCGATTGAGCAGGTTTGGGACAACCTCAATAGAAGGCTGATGAATCCAACTCGGAGAAATCTGGGAAGGATTAGATCAGAACATTTTAAGATCACTCATTTTGAGTATGAACCGTCGTTGCCGAGCTGTAATTAACGCAAGGGGTGGAAATACCAAGTATTAAATCACTTATCAGCATTTCAGTATTTTGAAAATTGTTCATTTCTCTTCTTTCACATAAGATTCGGTGAAATCCTGAATTTTTCTTCCATTTAATGTGTCTTGTTTCGTTCAAAACCTTCCCGAGAGAACATAAAAAATAAGTTATAAAGTCAATGTAGAGTTAACTTAACATTAAAATTGGGATTTTCAGAATGTGCGTTAATTTTTTTGCGCAGTGTACCTATTTTGTTTACACTTCAGCCAATGACTTCCTCTTTTCTTCAGCGAAATGGCATCAGATAGTAGATACTAAAAAAGACAGCCTAATGCGTGGCCTAATTAGATCACGTAGGCTACGCCTAAGGATGACACTTCAAAATGACGGTGTTGCCAGATGAAACAATGACAGCTAATGACATATCTTCCTTATTGAAAAACCTTCTACATCCCTAAGCTGACTATTTTCATTTGCAGGTCAGTACTGGAAGACCTGGAGACGATACGAAGAACACCTAGTTTACGAGAACAAAAACATGGCGAGAAGAAAATTCCCCGGCTACTCATCCCCAATCAACAACTTCCACTCTTTAAACAGTCAAAGAAACGTCATCCACGCTTCCGGCCACATTTCTTGTTTGGGCTCTCTGAAATGGGCGTTCAACGAAATCAAACTTCTCAAGATTCAACTACGACCTCTTTCGGCCAGTCGTCCCAAAAAACTGAAGCAAATGAAGATGGAGCTGCTCCTTGGAGACATCCACACCAATCCACACCTGCGGGAAGTTTACAACCCTACCAGTTTCCAAGTACCTCTGATCAAGAATTCCGACAACGAGGTCGTGACCGTCAACAAGCACGCGTACCTGATCAAAAACGCCAACTCCATGATGTCTAACGTGTTCACCAACCCCAAAATTCCGCCCCACCTGCTGGTCAAGTTGAAACTACCCCCTTACATATGGGGGGAGTGGACGTCCGCGAGATGCGAGATCAAAAACATGGGTCTCTACCTCAAACGTCTGTTCTACTTTTACTCCGAAGACTCTACGTGGATCGGGGAACACAAATTTTACGCCGATCCGTTCTGCACCGTTGTCAAATTTACGGTCACGGCGGCTGGTTATTTGAACGTCGTGGAAGAGAGTAAAATCATAGGAGGATCTTACGACGTGGATTTCAACTTGGAAAAGGCCAGTCTGACAGTTATGGACCACAGAATGGTGACGGACATGCATCTGACCAATACCTGTGGTCTGGACGAGTGGGTGGTGAACGTACCCAAAGAACTTAGCTCGACGAAAGGATGTCTCCAACTTGGCATCGTCTTACCTTCCGTTTTACGAGACATACTGAAAATCGAGATGGATTTCGATGGTTCGTTGTTACTCTTCTTAGGTCAGTCGGATAGCGACAATTTGCCGAGTTTGATGAAGGAGAGACCCACAGCGTTTCAGCCTCCTTTGATTAAGTGCGGTGATGTGGCCGGATACTCGCAAGAACTTAGGGATATTTTGTACGACGACTTGGAACTCAGTAATGGGGGCACTAGAGCTTTTCAGGTTCATTTTGTGGCAGTGACTTTTGCTTTGGTAATTTATAATATCTTCCGATGATACTCTTTGATAATTCTTGAAGGTGCCAACATCAGGGTATACCTACACCCTTATGTATATAAGGAAATCTGTGATAATAGATAGTTGAGATAACATTCTGATTACTAGCCAAGAAAGTGGTTATTTTCCATCCAAAGTTTCACATTTTCAATTCTGTATTCGAAAACAATGATATTGAGAACACAGAATCTATGTCGATATTTGTGATACCACCACTTATACTTCTATGATCTCCTATCATTTTATCAGAAAGAGCAGGCGGTGTAGAGAAGAGAAGCATCTTTTCTCTATGGCGGGCGGTTTTATGTTCACCATAGACTATCATCACCATAACGTAAAACTCTAACCAAAGATTGTTCTTTGGTTTGGTGAAACTGTGTATTTTATATATTGAACTGTGATAATTCCATATTTTGTGAAATTAATCAATTTTTTCACGAAACATCCCGTATTATCAATAATTTGTCCTTTTCTATTGTCTATTGTGAATTTGTACCAGTGATATTTTGTAAAAATTGTATATAAATATTTATAATTGAATGAATAAATGAAATAAATTTTCAAAAACTTGTGCTCTCTAATCTTTTATTCCCCTGCACCAAAAATATGTCACACTCACGTAGTCCCATATTATACAGGATGTGTTCACGCATAGAATACCAGAAATTGTAAAAATCGAGCCATCATCAAGTACCTGTATTTAAAAGGGTTAAGAGGTAAGCAGATTTACGAAGATATGCTTAATACCCTTGGTGATCAATGTCCTTCGTATGCGACCGTGAAAAATTGGACTGCAAGCTTCAAAAGAGGAAAATTTTCCATTGAAGATGATCACCGATCGGGAATGCCAGTTTCTGTGTCAGTCCCCGAAAATATCGATGCAGTTCATGACATGATTTTATCAGACCGTCGAATTGGGCTAAAACGGATATCTGAAGCACTGAAGATTTCATACAAACGCGTTCATCATATAGTTCACGTCAATTTGGACATGAGAAAAATTTCTGCAAAATGGATCCCCAAATGTTTGAATGTTGACCAAAAGCGTGCAAGGGTAGAAGCATCGCTTTCGATCTGTGCTCGATTTGAAAACGATGTAGACTTCTTTAACCGAATTGTTACTATGGATGGGACTTGGGTACATTTCTACGATTCAGAAACAAAGCAACAATCGATGGAATGACGACACTCTGGTTCTCCAAGACCTAAGAAGTTTCGTGTCAAAAAATCTGCTGGAAAAGTTCTTGCTTCAGTTTTTTGGGATTGCCATGGAGTAATCATGATTGATTTTTTTGGATAAGGGTATAACAATAACTGGAGAATACTATTCGACATTACTGACCACTCTACGGGAAAAAATTAAAGAGGAAACACGCGGAAAGCTATCCAAAGGTGTTTTGTTTTTACAGGACAACGACCCAGTACACAAATCTCATGTTGCCATGCAAAAAATTCGTGATTTAGGGTTAGAATTACTAGAACACCCCCCTTATTCACCAGATTTGGCCAGAAAAGGTCGTAAATTTTCTTCCAACGAGGAGGTAATAAAAGCTGTGGAGGACTGGTTTGCAGAGCAAGAAGAAACATTTTTTTTAAAGATCTAGAGACGTTGCAGGTTCGCTGTAATAAATGTATTCAATTTAGAGGAGAATATGTTGAGTAATAAAATATTTTGACATTGAAATTTTGTCTGGTTCTTTAGTAGGCTAAGAATTTTTCAATATATCCTCGTAGATTAGATTTCAAGTGAGCAAAAATTCTTTAATTTGTTACGATTGAAAGTTTCTTCTTCGCGTAGATGCCATGGAACTTAATCGCATGAATGAAGGAAATCTTAATTTATGGAATCAAATCTTCTCCCTTATTGTTATTCGTATTTGTTCAAATCTCGGGCAAACTCTTCCAATCCTACATCAAACAAGACTATTTGATACGGTTCATTGTTTTTACAAATGTTTAATGAAGCCGTTCGGTAAGACGACGGACTACTACAATCGTTCGTGTGATAAGCCAAAGATTCCATTATGAATCTTATAACATTGACAATTTTCTCCCGTTTGGTTCTTTCGTGATATACCAACAATGGGAATCCAGAATTTATCCTCTTTAGTCCCAACCGTATCTCCATTCGATACCGTGCGGACCATTTCATTTTTTTGGTATGATTATCTGCTCTTCACAATAGTGTTGGGGATCAGCTCTCTAATAGGAATATTTTTCGGGTGTTTCCACAAGCAAGACACCAAGAAAGAGTATCTTCTGGGTGGAAAACAGATGAAAGTATGGCCTATCGCAATTTCTCTAGTAGCAAGGTGAGTACCGCTGCATCTACATCAACTATTAATCCATTTCCTTCGTTTAATTATGAACCAAATACTGCATGACTTATTGTTACAACAAAACCACAAAAGCCATAAAATTTCAGCCATACGTCAGCCATAACAGTTCTGGCGATACCAGCAGATGTGTATCGATTTGGCCTTGGGTTTTGGCAAGGATGCATTTCCTTATTCCTCCTGCATTTCACCACTTCCTACATATTTCTACCAGTATTCTACAAGCTAGAGCTGACGAGTATATACGAATATCTATCCATGAGATTCGATGAGAAAACAAGGATGATGGCATCAGCATTGTACGCTGTCTCGTTGCTGCTCTACCGGCCAATTGTCATTTACATACCCTCTCTTGGTTTTGCTACAGGTGAGTACCAAAAATTTTGGGAAAAATATCCTACTCGGTATTATATCTCTGTTTTGGAACATCCAGTATATTTCAATCTGAAATGGGATCACCTTGGAGCCACTATGGATCCAGACAGTTTTTCAGGGCGAGGCTCAAATTTTTCAGGGGGGGCTATGAATTGATAGAAATTTTCTACCAACATTATAGGAGTGAAAGACTTCAAATAAAATTTTTGAAAATATCAGGGTCGATTGAACTACTAGAAAGAGATTATTGTCAATTTCGAGGTCCTGTATCAGCCTGTGGAGTAAACCAAGCTCGAAAATGAAAAATGGAAAACAGAAAACTAGAAAAAACTGGTTAAAAAAAGCAATATGGTCAAGTTTGGTATCGAAATATAGGTTTTCGAGGACGCCGTGTTGAATAAAAAATATTTCGAAGCGCTATCTGGAATAGTTTAGATTTTGACCTGTGAAATGGCATTTTTTCAAAAAATCGAAATTCCGAATAAGTACCTAGTCATAGCTCCCGTTTCTGTGGTCGGAACCACTTTTTGTTTGCTTATTGTTAACCAGAATTGTGCCGAGTATCTCCAGGCTCAATGAAATCGATTTCGAAAATGTCAAATTTTTGGTTTGAAAATACGTAAGGGGTAAGACCCTCCAAAAACACCATATTCATCATCAACACAGAATCCCTGGGAAATCTAAAGTTGATATTCGATCGTTAAGGTCTTCATCCTATTCGAATCTTTCAGAATACCTATTTTGCTGGTCCATAATATCAAAACTAAGCGTGTGAACAAAACTCGAAAATGAAAAATGGAAAACATAAAACTAAAAAAATCTGGTTGAACAAGGACAATATGGTCAAGTTTGGTATCGAAATGTAAATTTTCGAGGACGCTGAATTCAATAAAAAATATTTGAAAGCGCTATCTAGAATAGTTTAGATTTTGACTTGCGAAATGGCATTTTTTCAAAAAATCGAAATTTCAAATCGTCATAGCTCCCGTTCCTGTGGTCAGATCCACTTTTTGTTTGAATATTGTTATTCAGCATTGTCTCAAGTATCGCTAGGCCTGATAAAATCGATTTCGAAAATGTTAACTTTTTGGGTGAAAAATACGTAAGGGGTAAGACCCCTCAAAAACACCATATTCGTCATCAACACGAGATCCCTGGTAAATCTAAAGTTGTTATTCGATCGTTAAGGTCTTCATCCCATTCGAATCTATCCGAATACCCATTTTGCTGATCCATAACACCAAAACTGGGCATGCTCTAAGCGTGTGAACAAAACTCGAAAATGAAAAATGGAAATCATAAATCTAAAAAAAATCTGGTTAAACAAGGACAATATGGTCAAGTTTGGTATCGAAATATAGGTTTTCGGAGACGATGAATTGAAAAAACAAATTTCACGGCGCTATCTAGAATAGATCGGATTTTGACCTACGAAAGTACTATAAAGGGATTATTGTCAATTGTCAAGGGGTGGCCATGGCTCCCCCTGTATGCGAAATAGGTTCATAAACAACAAATTATACAAATTATTTTTTGAAACCAACTGTGTTTTACAGTTAACATACCTATCCTATTCTACCCTATCATACGTAAACTTTTCCACATAAAAAATGATTGTTGCCTATTGAAAAACATCGATGTTATTGATTTTTTTTGGTACACCCCGCATATTTCATACTGAAATGGAATGGGACCACCTCAAAGCCAAACTGAACCACATGCGAAAAAAAATCAGAATTGACTCATATTCGGACAAAATAGTCACATTTCCCAATTATTGCAGTTATTAGGCCTCACATTCCACATTTTCTTTCGGACCATTCGGTATAGCCAGAGTATTAAGTTAATATCTCCACTGATAATGAAAGATGTGATCTGTTCTTCAATATTGATACTTGTTATCACCACTTAATTTCATGGAATCCCAACTGTTAATACAGTAGCGAAATTTTGGGAGAAGAATAATAAACTGCTCCACGAAAAGAATATTCACTATTTTATGTAACTGCTTTCTCTAAAAAATTTATTTCTTTTGCTTCCAACCAAAATCGATTTCTTTTACGAAACTTGAATTGTGTGAAATTCGATTTTAATCAATTTTCAAGCTACGCCCAAGGGTAAATACTTAAATACTTTGACAATTATGAGACACTTGTATACAGTGTGTCTCTTTCTCTATAGCAACTGGAATAGGGGTACACTTGGTGGCACCAATAGCTTGTGGAATATGCATCTTTTACACAACTATAGGCGGTCTGAAAGCTGTAGTGTGGACCGATACTTTCCAGTTCACTCTAACCATTGGATGTTTGGTTGCGGTGCTGATGTTGGCGTTGGAAAAAGCTGGTGGATTCTTCACCATGTGGAACACCGCTCTTGAAGGGCATAGACTCGATGTGAGGTAGGTAAGCTACTTTCCTAAGTAGCGGACTTAAAGAGTGCATATTTTCATGATTTCATGGGATGAGTTATGTTTCAGCTTCGACCCAGATCCTACCAAGAGAGATGGATTCTGGGCGGTCGTTATTGGCTTGACTTTTATGTTCACTGCCCAGAACAGTATAAATCAAGGGTGTATTCAGAAGTTCCTCGCCTTGCCAAGCATAGCTGATGCAAAAAAGTATGTTGATATCTATCTCATTTTGAAAGACTTTATCTACATAAAATGACGATGTTACAGGTCATGTTTCATTTATACCCAAGGATGTATCATTGCCAAAACTTTGAGTATTCTGATAGGATTGACCATGTACGCCATATTTGCTGGATGCGATCCATTCACCACAGGGAAAGTAGAAAGAAACGACCAGTTGGTTCCATATTTTATAGTGGATGTTGGAAGTCTTGTCCCCGGACTAGCTGGACTTTTCTTCGCTGGCGTTTTCTGTGCAGCACTCAGGTGAATATAAGGATCTGAACTCAAAATACTGCTTGTCCTAAGGACAGAACGAGAATAAATTCGCTATGACAAAAACGCTTATATCTTTTGAACCACTGGACCCATTTTGAAAATCAAACTCATTTTCGAATCATCTTCTAATTCTAATGAAAACTGTTTTTACAATTAAAAAACCAAAACTATTTTTTATAAAATTCATGGATTTTTTCTGGAATTCTTCCCATCATGCTTCTTATAGTGTTCTCAGTCACTTTCTGGGATGCTGTCTGCCACTTCTGCTTGAATTCCGCTAATGTTTTCGTTGATTGCTTAGTCTTCTTCAATTCTCTTTTTACCAGGGCCCAATATCTTTCGATTGCCCTGAGTTCTGGGCAATTTGGTGGATTGGCCTCTTCGGGGACAAAAACCACCTCATTAGCTTCGTACCATTCCTTGGATGGCCTTGCTGTAGTGGCATGAAGCTAAATCTGGCCAAAAGATTGTTGACACATCGTGCTCCCGTAAAAAAGGGTAAAAGTCGCTTCTTCAAGCATTCCTCGATGTATATCTTCGAGTCAACAGAGCCTTGGCCAACGAAAAACTTGCTACTTTTCCCACAAGTGCAAATTGCTTGCCAAACCAGGAATTTTCAAGGAAACTTTGCTTGTTTCTTCACGCGAAATTGTTCGTCAACATTTCCACGAGAATCTGCAGTATAAAATTCCTGACCAGGAAGTTGCGAGAAATCAGCCAAGACATAGGTTTCGTCATCCATCACGCAACAGGAAAAATTTTTCAAGAAATCTTTTTTTAATTTCTTTGCTCTTGATTTCGCTTCTTGATTCTTCACAGCTTTCCTGTCTGGCACTTTCTGCACTTTGTATGTTCTAAGCCCACAACTCGACTTGATTTTATGAACGGTTGACTGATGCGAGCAACCCACTATTTGGGCCACTTTCCGTCCTGAAAGGTTAGGATTCTTCTGAAAAAGGCTGATGGCTTTCTTTACTTTTTTTGGGCTATGAAACCCCTTTTTCCTCCCGGTTCCTTCCTTGCGGTTAATTGTAAGATCTTCGTTGAAGCGCTTAACAACTCTTGATACCGTTTCCGGACGAACGCGAGCCTCTTTTGCGATTCTTTTGAAGCTCCATTTTTGATTATTTTGAAAAAGTTTCACTATAAATTCTCGTGTTTTCACTTCGCTTGACATTTTGCGACAGAGAATTGGAATATCTATGAAGTAAATGTTCCACATGTTTCTGACGTTCATAACATAGCTAACTATGATCAAATTCTGATTTTTTCTCAATTGGTTCAAGAGATAAAGGCGTTTATGTGATAGCGAATATATTCTCGTTCAGTCCTTAGGATGAGTGATCAAGTTCCATGACCGCCTCGTCCACTGGACCTCAATACGCTTGATTTATAAGTTTTGAGGACTTTTTCAGCACATTATCAGCTAATCTTAACTGCGTAGCCGGGACGTTGTACACGGATTTCATTTCAAAATGGATCGATCCGAAGACGTCAGAAAAAGTTGCTAGTAATATTTTGAAAGCGCTCGTTGTCATCGTCGGGGTGTGTGGCTGCCTGATGATATACGTCATCGAACACCTTGGTGGAATAGTAAGGCTCAGCATCAGCCTTAAAGGTATAGCTGATGGGCCGCTTCTGGGAGTGTTTGCGATGGGCGTACTGAGCAGGAGGATCAATTCGAAGGTAAAATGAAAAGACAGAGGGGAATCGAAATCTTGATTGTTGTATTTGTTTGTCATTAGAGGCTTGGTTCCCCTGCTGCTAGATTCACTTGCCTGATATAGATGATGCTCGAAAAAATTTTCCAATTTGTTTTCTTGCCACAAAACAATAAGAATTCTGTTTTTTCGCAGGGTGCATTTTTTGGAGCTCTCTCGAGTATGCTTCTTATGTCAGGATTCTTCATAATGGTGAAATACTACGAGAAAATGGGACATCTTCAACATGAAGCTAAGCCTCTCTCAGTTGCCAATTGTACTTATGAGTTCAATTTCAATGAAACAACGTGAGTATTTTCGAAAGAACAAGACAGCAACTCACAATTGCAACATGTTCATCGTTATACAGGGTGACCACTGACCATTTAAATCAGTCCAGTTGTGGCAGTTTTGACTGATTGTGCTATTGATGCTCCACTTTAAATTCTGTCGTTTTTTTTAGTATCTGAATCTGACTGAGTTGCGTGACGAATTTGAATCGTTTGGTATAGTCTTTCTAATCATAAGTGAGCCATCCTATACACTATGCAGGGTGAATTTTCAAAGTGTCCATTTTTCAAACTTCAGATTCCTGTCGCTAAACAAAACACTTTTTTCCTTAACTATTATCCAAAAGTCGGCATCGTTCGAAAGATACAGAGTGTTTAAAATCCAAGAAAAAACACTTTTTCTCCATATCTACGAAATCGCTATTTCGAGTAAGTTGAATTTCGGTGAAGACTCTATTTATTGTGCAGAATCTGATATTATTTTGGAAAATTGTAATGCAGTTTGGTTTTTAGCATATACAGGGTGAGTCTTTGACTTTTACATATATTTTAACTGTAGATTCCTGTCATCAAACGAAACACTTTCTTCCTATACCGTTTTTGAAAATTCGGTTTGAAAGATACAGGGTGTCCAAAATCCATGATAAAAACACTTTTCTGGTCATATTTTCGTAACCGCTATTGCAAATGAACTGAATGTTGGTTGATTGTTTACTCTATTCATGGTGCATATTCCCGAATCAAAACATATTCAATATTCCTCCTGGTATAAAAGCGTTGCCGACTCATAAATCCACGCAAAATACTATAAAACCGCTTGAAAAAGATAAACGGTTCATATTTTCGGAATAACCAATCATTTTGAAAAATAAAAGTATTCTTATGTTTTTTTTTATGAAACGCGTCGTTTTCGAGATATTCCCAATTTTACCCGATAAATTTTGACGAAAAAATCAAAAATCATAAGAATAATTTGGATGCTTTCCTGGATTTATAATATCACAGAATGGCTGAATTTTATAAACTCTCTGAACTCTATACAAGATTACAAGTTAACAATGTTGTCAGAATGTTTATCAACTTTTTGTCAAGACTAAAATCTCTACGATGGAAAAACGTTTGATGTAGAGATATGTAATAATAAAATCCCACAACTGTGGGAGATAAAATTGAATTTTAAGAGGCATGAACTTATACATTTTATACTCACAGTTTGTATTAAAAATTTATTGTTACCAGTCCATATTAAAAAAAAAATGTCAATGAAATACAAAATTCGAATATTAATGATGAATATCGACACAAACCACGTATTAAATTGAAATTAATGAAAAATAAAATGATACTTAGCACTAAATAATCTGTGGCGATGTTTCTATCTAAACAATATCCTCTTGGAATTTATCTAGACACTACACCGTTATTATTACATCAATTCACAGAAAGTCTTCACATAATCATCACCTTTTTTCATTCTTCTCTGTAAATAAATCGTCGATTGTATGGCATTGCGGCGGCGCCACGAAACATTTCTAATATTTTCGCTTCGATCGAATGTAATTGCATTCAAAAATTGTTTTAAGACATCTAACTTTTGATTAAGATGACTAAAAACATTTTCGACATCCTACTTTTGATGGAATTTTTGACATGTACTTCCTTAACGCAATAAAGACATCTGTCAAAAATCATAACATAACCTATTTCACATGAGAAATAGCGCCACGAAAATGAAATATTGCGGATCATTCCGGAAGTAGAAAGAATACTGCAATCAAGAGTGCCGATTTGATCTTGATTCTTTAGGGACGATTGTTAGTAAGGAGTCGTTACATCAGAGAGGGTTTCTTTTCAATATTTTTTTTCATTATCTACTTGATCTTCACGAAATTTCGTTTGGATTCATAAATCGTTATTATACTGCTAATTACCAAAAATCAACCCATTCGGATTTGTAGTTTTAGAAATATTGGAAATTATATTTGAAAAATTGATAACTCCGAAACCATTGGATTGATTTCGCCCATTAACGAACTCAAACTGTGCATTTTTGACCTCAAACCTTTGAATTACAAGTCTCATATGTATCTTCTTTCGGCCGGACGGACTGATTCGAATTTGACCACTGATATTTTGTTTTACGACAATTTTCGGCTCAAAATTCGAATGATAACGCTGCTATCCATAGATCAAGCCCGAAAAGATAAAATTCGCAAAAAAATAAATATAAATAAAAGTTTTGTATCATTCTTCTATTTTTTCAGCACTGAAAGACCACCACCATCGGACGACAACATTTTTTACGTGTTCAAGCTGAGTTTTTATTACTACACTTTGATAGGCACATTGCTCTGTTGCACCATAGGTTCGTGCATCAGCTTCTTCACGAACAAAAAAGACGACCCCATTGTACCCAAAAAATTGTTGTGTCCTCTGGTCCACTGGATGTACGAAGACGAAGAGGAGGAGGTCGAACAGGAAAGCAGAAGAAACGGTGATTACTTCAACGTACAACAAGCCATTCAACTGACTACCAGACACGAGCAAGAAACGATGAAAAAGGATGTAGGAGACTTGGAAAACAACGTTTAAAAATCGAAATAAAAATACAATAAACATTCATCTGGTTTTATTGAACAACTTATTTCAAATATCACAAATATTTGAGTAATTAAAAAAACCTTAAAATATTAAGGATCTTGAGAAGACTGCGCTTCGTTTTCATCTTTCTCCTGTTGTTTCTTCGCTTCCAAACTTTGGAGCTGCTCTAAGGTTAGTAAGGACACCCCCAGTTGGTCCTCCTTAGTGAAAGGCTGGGCCATTTGTCTCAACCATCTCTTCGAAAGCTGGAATCAAATGAAATGTGGACCAAATCATGATGAAAGATTTGAGAAAATTCTTGGTTTCAATTGAACCCAGAAAATAATGTTGACAATCACCTGAACAGCTTCCTCTGTAGATAAATTGCAAAGTGAATCCTTCAAATGTTCCTGGATCCACTTCGGCAACTTCGTCCGTTTATCAGCTCTGGAAAATCTCTTGTCTGCAAATACCATAATACCGTAGTCTGTTTTTCCTCGAATAGCTCTGCCTACACATTGGGCAGCATGTCTCATGGCATCGAAGGTTAGGAAGTCGTTTTCTCTAATCTGAAAAAATGTGAAAATGCAGTTCGAACATTTTTCTGGATAATGACAAAAAAACTGTTGAACCTACCTGGAATTGATCCCTCAAATAGTCCAGTCTTGCCTTCAATATCCTAGACTGGGTGTACACATATGGAATTCCGAACATGAGCACGCATCGACCCAAATGATGATCAAAATCGACTCCTTCAGATACCTTTCCTCTGGCCACTGAGAGCAAAACTGCTCCTCTTCCAGATTCACAAGCCTTGAATTACACGGTTGAAGAATATTCAATAACGCACGAAAAATATGCCATGAAGACAATAAAATGCTTGTTTTTATGTTTGGATCGAAATATTTGTCAATTTTACCTTGATATAATACATGAGGGCGAAGCTTGTTTCGGCGGAGTCTTGCGTCTCAATGAAAAGTAATTTATACCTTTGCAGACTGTCGATGACGCCCTGGTCGTACCAACTGGCCACGACATATTCTAGATACATATACGATGTGAAAAAACAAACTATCCCATCTGGAACGTTGGCTGCCATCTAAAATATAAACGCTAAATTCATATTGTCTGCCCACCAGCACTAACCCCTAAAAATATTTGACAGGTCATTAGGCAATCCAAACCACATGATTATTCCACCACTGTTAACCTCAAAACGTATCTGACAGGTCGCTGGTTTGCGATAAATATGAGGAATTTAATTATTTTGTGAGTGAACAAGCGAGTTTTCATAATTTCTAATATCCAAAATATCCTGAAGCAACACAGAGGAAGAAAATTTCACTCAATCATATGATCACAACTTTATACTTAGTATTGGGAGTCCGCAGAGATTGTAAAGGAAATGTAGGAGAAAATTTATCATAGCACTGCAACCTGTAACTTCTTCATCCTTTTATATGATATAAAATTTGAATATTCATCAGTTTTACATTTAACATGGACTGAATACTGCTTATATCAGTGTCTACGAAGAAATATTCACTTTCGTTCCTTATCTTTGATTTTGTCAAGTCTTGATGACTCATGACCAAATTTCCTTTCGTTTCCTGGTATGTCACTGAATATGTGGATAATAAACCAAGTTTCACACACTGGGTGTTCCAAATATTTTAGAAAGTCCTCTTAATTTGAACGACTTGCACATTCAACTTTGGCACACACTTATGGCATTTTTTTTTATTAAAAATGCACTTAATTTAAATAATTTTCACTGGTCTGATATTCCTAAAGCCTTGTTCGGACTAGGCCAGTAGATTAGTCGAGTAGCGAGGGATTTAGTAACTTGCCGTGTGCGAACGCCAAAAATCGAGTCGAGTGGATTAGTCAGTGGGCGAGTCGAGTCGATCCATTTCATTCTATTTTCTCGGGCGAGTAGCTTCCCCCACCACGCGCCACTTGCCACTGGAACGCCAGTACTGTCACAGGCGAAAGGAAAAGTCAGTCGTTTTTCAAAAATGTTTCGTTGGAGCGAAGATATAACATATAGATTAGTAAGATTAGTTCAGAAATGTCGTGATGAAATGTTCAAATGGGGCATAGTGGACTCAGCGGGGTGCGATTGTGGCGCAACGAGACAGACAATAGACCACATTTCGAACGAATGCCCGATAAGATCCCATCCTGGTGGTATCCATGAGGTTTTCTCCGCTTCCCCAGAGGCAGTGGACTGGGTTGAAGGCCTGGATATTCGCGTTTAGATATATTGCAAAGTTGTTCATTTATCCTTTTATTATTTGTATACAATGTCCTTTTTTATGTGTGCTTCTCATACGAAATATACAGGGTGAGTCTTTGACTTGTACATATATTTTAACTGTAGATTCTTTAGGCCAAAATAAACCTTTTTTTCATTTTCCATTTTTCCGAATTCGGCTCTGTTAAAAAGATATAGCCATTTGAAAAAAAAAATTGTGCTAAATGCGTCCCTGATATTATTCTCTACAAACACCTCAAAGTTCATATTTTTCCATTGAAATTGATGTGATTATTAGATATTCTGGGTGATACATTTAGAAAATACTCGAGCACTAACCTTATTTGAATAAGAATGTTACAAACACGATATTTCCTAACAAAAACGCTAAGTTTTGTCCATCATTTCTGCAATTGAAATACCATATTTCTCACACCAAAATAAGTTCCTTCTTCGATTTTCCTGAAGATTAGTTTGTAAACACTAATAATTTGTTCATATTTTCCCCGATATTCTGGAACGATCTAATCAAAAGTGGTTTCAACTAACCTATCCTAACTCCATCAACCTAAGTCATATGATTCGAGGTCAATGACCTAACCTAACTCATCTTCTGTGATATTATATTCCACAGAACTCTACAGAAGACGATGCCAGATTGTCTATTTTCTCTTCAAACAATAGTATAGTCGAAACCAAGGGAGCGGTACGTACCCCAGAAGAACTATCGCATTTATCGCAAGGGCACCAGTTTTGTTTACTTTTCGCTAAAGGAATCTAGGCGTTGCTCTTCGGAAACGCTACAGTGACTTTATCATTGATAGAGTTTGATATTAGAGTCACTGTAGGAAACGCCAAACGAGTAGTTCTGATTCTCGCCGATATAGCGCTACGTTCTTTGCCGGCTGCGATGTAGCACGGGCCACGGCCTACTCTTCCCATCTGATGCTTCTGAAGGCTGTGGAGTGGATGTAGCCGCCACGCAAGACATACAGAGTTTCTGTGTCTCTAACCTCCAACGTTGGTCAGTGACTTCGATTTATTTATTTATTAATTGCATTGATGTAGAATATTCTAGGTCAATGATTAATTGACGGAGAATAAAGCAAAAAGGTGATGATTCTGTAAATGACTTAGTGAATTGATGTAATAGTAGTGTCGTCTGGTGTCGAGTTATATTGTTTTGAAAATTTTTTTGCTGAAGGACCGGTAACAATGAAATTTCAATAGAAACTGCCTATAAAATGTATAATTTCATGCTTCTTAGAATTCAATTTCATCTCCCACATTTGTGGGATTTTATTATTACATATCTCTACATCAAACTTTTTTCATCATAATAATTCTGACAACATTGTTGAATTTTGAGAGACCAGAGAAGAAATAATATTCGATGAGATTTAACTCAGGACAGCATTCAGATTATTCTTGAAATTCATGATTTTTTCCTCAAATTTAATCTTAGACAATTAAGAATAACTTGAGAACGACGCGTTTTATTGAAAAAACATAAGAATACTTTTATTTTCTAAACCGATTAGTTCTTTCGAAAATGTGAACCGTTTATTCTTTTCAAGTGATTTGATAGTGTTTTTGCATGAATTTATGAGTCGACCACCCTGTAACTTTCAAACTAGGAGAGATATTGAATAAGTTTCGATTGAGTAATATGCATCACGAATAGAGTAAAAAATCAACAAAAATTCAGTTCATTTGAAATAACGGTTCCGAAGATATGAACAGGAAAGTGTTTTTTTCGTGGATTTTCGGCACCCTGTATCTTCCAAACGAAACCGAGTTTTGAAAAATGGTATGGGAAAAAAGTGTTTCGTTTGATGAGAGGAATCCACAGTTGAAATATATGTACAAGTCAAAGACTCACCCTGTATATAGTTCAGAAATATTTGGATCACGAATGTTTGGAACATTAAGTCGAAAGACTACAAAAATAAAATGATGAGGCAATCCTCATCAGAGGATATAGAATCCGAAATGCATTTACCCGGTTACTTATATAATTAGGTATATACTTGGATATTTCACGTCTGTAAAGTTTTATTAACAGAAAATTTACACAACTTTCTGACATTCTCAAAGTATCGAGGTATTCTTTGGGATCTTCTAATGCCAATTCCTTCAGAAGACAATTCGTAGTTCCTAGTTCGTATCTTCTATTACCATTTCCGTACCCAAAGCTTCTTTTTACGGATCTCACATATTTCCTCATCCACCTCTTCTAAAATAGCCATTACGATGAGGTTAACCAGTTTGTTTACTTTATTGCGTTGCATGCTATTCGTTCTTCGGAATATCACTCACTTTTCACTTCACTTGTGATTTGTGAACTCGACTCGACCAAAGTGCGAACGATTTCCTGACAGTTGTGTGACAGTAGTAAGTAGATTAGCTACTCTCTACTCTCCAATCGACTAATCTACTGGCCTAGTCCGAACAAGGCTTTAGAGTAAGATCGACTAGAAATATCAAAAAAATGTTCACAGAAAACAATTTTTCAAGCAAATGACCGGTTTTAATGTCTACATGAACAATGCTAAATTCCACTGTTTGACCACCAGCCTAACCTCAAAAAATATTTGACAGGTCGTTGGATTGCCTAATTGCTTTGAATCTCTGCAGGTTAGGTACCCAGCTATTCACGAATAACTTACCTCGACTAGTAACTGGCCATAGTTTCGTATAACTGCGTTGTCCTCCCTAGACTCAAACTTTGAAGATATAGCAACCTGATCGTTTCCCTTCGATACAATCTGAGAAAACCCATAATTTATGAACATACTCTAAGTAATTAAAGAATACAGGATAGCCCACATAAAACAAAATATTTTCGTAATAGTATTTCCGGAAAAAGCCAAAACATGACAATTTTTATGGGCTGTACGACGGATGAGGTAGGACTTCCCATTCGAGTGTTCCAAAATACGTTTTAACGGGTAACGTGTGACCGATCATCATCATGCTGCAAAATAACTTTGTCGTCGTATTTCGAACGTTTCGCGTCGGTTGACGTTTTCCGGAAAAACTGAGTTGTTTTACGTGGGCCACCCTGTATACGCATTAAGTGGATAACCAATAAAAAATCTCACCATAGGTAACAAACACGGCCGTGCTAACGTCATCGTAAAAGATGTCATGATGACTGGATGAAAATTGAGTATTTTGGGATACATGTCCAATGGCGACAAAGTGCCCGAAGTTATTACTACGGTTTGGAATCTATCGAATATAGGTTTGATCGCTATCGACGAATCCAAGCAGCTGAAAATGTTGAATAATTCATACGACTTACAATATAAGTAGATCAAGCTATATAAAAATGTAACATCTTATCGGAAAGACTCAGATTTTAGAAAAAACAAGAAATTTTTCGACCGTTGTCAAAAAATTGACAGTTGTCAGAAAAATTGACAGTTGTCGAAAAAATTGACAGCCACAGGTTTCCTTATAGACAGGACATCGATCAGCCATGATTTCGTCCTCATTTGGACTGTCCGGATCGAATATTCCAAATTGACAGGAGTAGAACTATCTAGTTCCTCCTATGAAGATGAGCGAGGTGATCTTTCAAGTTTTATCTAAGAAAAAGTTGTAGTTTTAAGATTGAAACCAAAAAAATCCTCTAGTGGAGATTGGAAGAATTAAAGGACAGCAACCTTCATGCTCTCTCTTCGCGACGAAAAATTTGCATTCCCAAAATATAATAATTCATTTGCAGTGTTCATGTCCATACTTTCTTTATAAAGAAAATTGCCATAGGGCATTGAACAAAATCAATAAAAACAATTATAATTGCTTACAACAAATTGCATTACAATAATAATTATTCTGCATGTTTTCAATTGAAAACTCTGTAACCTAAAAAATCAATGGCAATTGATAAAGATCCTTTTTCTCTTTCAGTATCGTAATGAGTTCATTACAGTCAAAACAGTGCTGTAATGAACTCATTACAGCACTGTTTTCAGTTACATTTTTCGTTTCGTGGTTGTCAACAATGGCTTCCGATCCTATCAATTTTCAACACACGTCATTTTGGAAATGTCAATTTCGTAACAGTCACACCAACTGCCAAGATACAATACAAAAGTCACTAGGATGTATAATCTGAATTTTTCATTGAATTTCAACGAAATTTGACTGAAATAGAGAAAATATCGTCTAATACTCGTTGCAGAAGGCAATTCCAACTCTCATGCGCTCCTTCGTCGCTCGTTTTCGAATTTCGCATTCGTATTGGAATAGGAGCCCATTCTGCAACTAGTTTTAGAATATACTATTCTGTTCATACTGATAAAAAGGAAGGATCTATAACGAATTTTTCACAACGTGGCATCGCTGTTCCTCTGTAAAGTCTACCTAATTTCGGAAACGTCCGTGAAATATGAACAGACTCACCTGAAATGCAAAACTGGATTCGATACCGTCGGCGTCTTATCATCGAAGGGCTCAACGATTATCGTGAATCCTTTCGTGTAGGTGGAAACCAGGGTTGCCAAGTGTGTTATCACGATCAAAGGACTGAAATCCGTCAAATTGGATATTTCGAGGGTGCGCAACAAAGAAGCAAGTCTTTCGGCGCAAAACCTCAACGGTTTCCTTTCGATGCAAACTTTGGACTGGATGTCTTTCAGAAATCCTGCCGGTGATTCTTGCACGACGTGTTGAACTCTCAGTCTCGTTTTTAAATATTCCACAAATCGCTTCAAAAAACTGACGAAATGTTCCGCGGTTCTTATATTTCCCGGAATTGCCTCTAAAAAAAAAGAAATCGCATTGGAATATCGAGAAACCAAGCTTCCGTCTTTGTGTATGGTTCATAAGCTGAAAATTAACCTATACCTTGTAAAATTTCATCGGGAAGTACAGGATTGGAAAGTAGAACGTCAGTCTGTCTATACGCAGCTGCTTCTCTTAGACCTTCTACCATTCTCTGGTATTCTTCCTGTAATTTCTTTTGATCATCTTCTTTTATTCTGAATTATAAACATACAAATCAGAAAAAATCAGAATATACGGCTACAGACCAAAAGTTAAGCATATCATTAGGTGCACAACTAAGTTCTCGCAGTTTGTCAATAGATGGCCCCAGGAGCGAGTGCTGGTCGATTTTGACATATCGAAAACGTCAAAAAATGGCTTCATTCGTGGATAACCTCAAAAGACGAACACAAAGATGGGAAAAACTTGTAGCTAACAATGGGCAATACTTTGAACAGAAAAAAGTTGCATTTTCATAAAAAAAAGTGGGAACTCAGTTGCGCACCTGGAATTAGAGAAAAATAACTCACTCTGCTACAGTTTTCTCCAATAATTGTAAATTCGTTGTAGACTTTTCTATCACTCTCCTGTTTATTTTCACACTCATAGAATCTATACATACATTGTCAATATTATGAGCTTCATCGAAAATTACGATGGATTCTTTTGTTAATTCTTTCGATACTACGTCTGCTATTTTAGGATCTAAGAGGTAATGGTAACTGTATACCACTATTTGGGCATGGACAATCTGGAAGAACACTCATTTCATTTTTTTCCATTGACATACATGAGAAATTTCAGCCGAATTGGGCCATTACTTTTGGAGATATCGAATTTCATTCAGTTAATTTTTTTTAATTCTTTTAATCACACAATCATTATGAAATCCTGTATACACTCAAAAATCGTTATTTTACGTCTCAATACTCAATTTGAAATCAATGGGATTTAGAAATTTTGGGATATTGGTGGAATAAAAAATTTAAAAATCTCCAAAACCACTTAGCAGATTTTGCCAATTTCCGAACAAATTCATCAGCGAGTCAAACCCAATCGTTTAAAACCATTTTGGGGTCGAATTCGGGAATCACAGATATTAGGACCAATATATGGTAACGCAATAAAAAATTATGTTATAATTTTCACACTCACAGAAAATCTTGCTAAGAAATACGGACACCAATTTCGGTCTCTTCCGTACTGTTTCATATCATCGAGAGTGTATACTCCATGAGGTAAAGTACTGTCTTTTCCATCTAGAGCAAATCCTTCGAAATACTGGCATATCGGAATCGTATCATCAAAATTATACTTTTCTCTAACATAACTGGCGGTTAGAGCATGACATCTTCCGTCGATTATTTTTCCATCTTTCTCTTTGCTAACCTGAAGGATTAATCAAGAACGTGGAACTTAATGAAGTACGATGATAAAAATTTACTACTTTAATTTCAAATAAAGATTTTCTTCAAAATGGGAAGAAAACCAAGTAATATTGACAATGTATAGTGTGTTATTTTACCTCTGGATGAATACACATGTTTTTTCTTGAAGATAAAACTAATCCAGTAAGTCTAGGATATTCACCATCCACTTCTTCATAGTAGTCTAGAAGCTTTTTCAATTCTTCCATCACTTTTTCTATTTCTGGTACTGTTCGTGAACAGTATATTAGTTTTCTTACATCCATTGGTTTATCTATCATATAGGCCACAACGAGGGACAATAAGGTTGTAGTTTTTCCAGTACCTGAGGGCATTTCCAATAAGCAATGGCCCTGAAAATGTGATATTTTAGTTTCCGGATATATTATATCATTATACCCATATTACATATTTATACTGCGAATAGGTAATGAATTACTACATCTGAAAGCATACCTTAGCATCAATTGCCTTTTTAAGTTCACACATATATGCATATTGTTCTGGGTATATGTAGTCATATGGGAAATAAACAATCAAACCGTCTACACTCAGCCTATAAAAGTAAAACGTAAATAAACAGGAATATATTTCAAAATTTTACCCAATTACTTCATGATTTCAAAAATTTGATTTAATCATAGAACTTCACTTGTATTTACTGGAAAATTCTAACCTAAATTTTGAAGCTCGCACCATAGATATCGTACAAATCCCACGAGACAAAAAATTTCGACAAGTCTTTTTGATCTAGGGCTTTATTATTTCGTCACGTTATCTATATTTTTCGATTTTTCATCCGGGAAGTTGTTTGAAATGACTAGGTTCTCACTCATCACGAATTCTTTGTCAAATTCGATTATGTCCGTTCGTGAGCATGAGTAGAAAGAAGAAGAAGAAGATATTTGAATCTGCTTGTCAGTCAGTTTTGTTTACAGAGTTTTGAAATTTTTGAATTGAAAACCAGAATCAAAATTTCACTGATTTTTTCAAAATATTTAAGAAATGATGTGTGAGGGTTGCAGAACTTATACTTCCCTGATAGAAATTGATAAAGAACGATTCTATTGGTACTTGATTGTATTTTGAATCATGGAACTCTTTCTTAATACAACTTTTTTAGGACTGAACAATTAAGTCGGACCAATATAGAATTGCACAAAAAAATCGTATATTTAGGTAGTTATATATCTATTTTAGAAAAAAAAGTTGCCAACTTGAATGAAATTATTTTATTGAAGGATATATCGTATGCTTCTCAATGTATCGAACATGAAAAAGATAATGTAAGTAGTACAATAACAACTTAATTATTCATTTAAAACTATGTTTCTTCAGCTAGAGAACATAACTTTGAATGGAAATAAGAAAGAAGTACAGTTTATTCCTAATGACTGCCTTAGAAAGCTCAGAAGTCTATGTATTCAATTGAATGGTGTCGTTGATGATTTTCAATTAGAAAAAAGTAAATTTTCTAAAGTTTTACACAACAAAGAGAAGGAATTGAATGAAAATTCTAATTTTCTTCATGAGATGTGAGTGAAAAATTGAATATGGCACAAAATCACAGTTCATTTTGAGATAAGCAAGCCTTGAATTCAAACAGTATATTTTGTCGAATTTATTACTATAGATTTGAATAACAAAATTTTGACAGGGTACAAACGTACAGGGAGAATTTATTCAAAGAAATGACCAAATACAATAATTTGAAAACCTGGATTTTTGAAGAATTACATTTAGTAAAGAAGGTTAGTGATGACTATGTAAGGAAAAATATAGAAGAAATGGAGAAACGAATAGATGAAAAGTTCCGAAGTAAATATAAAACAAGTCTTCAACATGGTAGTAAGCAAATGAAACAACAAGATGAGTTAATAAGGAAGATGCAAGTTCACAGGAGAGAGTTATATTCTCTACTCAAAGAAGAAAAGCTCAAACGAAATGAATTGAAAGAAAAATATGAGGTAAATATACATTCACATAAAGATACAAATTTTAACACATCTAATTTGAGTCAGACTGTTCAGTATTTATGCCATTCGTTATAAACAATTGGGTGCACATAATTTTATTCCAGCAAACTTTAAATGAAGTCAGAATGCAAATAAGAAGGCTGAAACAGAAAAATCAAAATATGGAGACACTTTTGCGTCTCCAATCGTCCTGAGACTTTAAGAGTCTTGTAAACACAGTGACAAATGGTCCACTTTGAAATCTTCTTTAATAATGCGGGTTGATTTCTATATTTAGAAAAAACTATGAAAAAATAAGCATGTGGCTTGCTAATAATTGACAATTATTTTTTTATATGTATTCTGCATAATCAAATGGAAATGCATTGCTTCATTTTATAATGTTTTATATAAACATACATGACTTGATTATTTTGAATGATTGATTATCGGGCTAAAAATGGAAATATTTGTTACCAATTCATTTGCCCCAAAGTGCAACAGATCAAAAAGGGGACTTTTATCAGTATTATTTATATGAATTTGATGTTTTGTTGAAATGTGTTCCGTCCTCTGAAAATTGTACAAAATCGGAGAATATTTTTCTGCTTTTTTATGAACATTTTTTATACAATTATTTTTATACTATATCATTCCATTTTTTAGAGTTCCTGAAGAATATTTTGTACTTATAATATAATGTTATTTTGCAATGTAACTTTAATCTATTTATTTATGCTCAATAAAGCTTTTGAACAATTTTTTCTCGTTTTTGTCCCAAGTTGCTCTGGGAGTCGAATTCTTTACAGTGAAATTAGAAGTACGGCCCTGATCTCGACCAAAATCTTCCCGTAGAAACTGGATAACACAGCAACGTTCTTACGGTCACGCATTCTTTAAAACGGATTTCAAAAACTGTCATATTCGTCTATTAAATTAGTTTCAACATAAGTTAGAAGTACATAATACAAAAAAGACCATTGTTAAGGGAAAGAGGAATCTTTGGTACCAGCAAAGAGGAACTTTGGTACAAGACAAGTGACCTATTGCCAGTGTTGCCACAAAGACTCTTTGGTTGCCATTTCCATATATCTACCATATATCTAATAATTCCTATATAGGTAATAGGCCAATCAAAATTGAAGCTGGGCTTTGGTAACGATCCAGATCTGCGCATGTGCAGAAATATTAAGAATAAAAATAACGTGGTTATTCTATCTCTCTCTGGCACATTTTATTATGTCATAGACGTAAAATTAATAATGTGATGTATTATTTCATGTGGATATTTACGCTCATAACCAAACAAATTATTCGTTGTTGTTCATTTTCGTGTTTGATATAATGATATAATCGAAGTTTGTTTCCCCAGTTTGATCCGTTTGCGTTCCGTTTCTACCCTCCGCTCTTATTGAACATTCATGGTTTGTTAATAATTTAAATTCTCGTTCGTTTTTTCATTCTGTTCGTTGTTGTTATTGTTAATTTTCGCGTTCAATATAATCAAAGTATTTTTACCTAGTTGAGTTGGTTAGTCTTTATAGTTATAGTTGGTCCGAATAATACTTATATCTATTCGAAAATTTTGTTGTTGTTCCTTTATTCAATAAGGAATTAAACATGTCTTGAAGGAGTTCTACTTACAAATGTTACATTTGTGACCCTACATGCTCGAATTCATATCACAGGTAAAACATTCAAATACTACTGTTATTTATACGTTCATGCTTTCTCCTTTACCACTATATTATTTTCAGGTTCCCTAAGAATCACCTGCAAAGATCTCAATGGATGGCTCTACCTATGTCACATAAATGCTGATAATGATGTCGCATAAATGAGGATTTGAGGAAGACATTTTGTTGAAAGTTATTTTACAGGGAAAGGTACTAATAGAAAACACTTAGAGAAGTCAATTTTGGTTTGGATGGAGGACATCTTATAAAGTATAAATCTCTTTTTGAATAGTAACCCACTGAAAGGGTTGGCTCTAAGTTTTTAATGGCAATGTACCTCTAGGTGAAAAAACTGTAACACACATATTGGGTGCGTTTTTCTTTTCATCAAATGAATGAAATCAGTCAGTTAAACTGACTCTAGAATAAATGCATTCTGAAACTTGATAAATTATTTGTCACATATTATCTGGGTTCTGTATTTATGTTCATCGTATTGAGAAGTAAATTTGCCTTGGCTTTTGATTACGTCATATAAACACAGTGGAACCTTGATATAACAAATCGGTGGGGAACCAGTAGAGATTCGTTATAACAAGTAATTCATTAAACTAAGGTGATATTGGTCTAAAATGTGTTATATCGAGGTTCCACTCTAGGTTTATACACCACAACATTACGTACTCATCTTGTTTTAGCAAAAAATTTGCATGATTTTAATCTTCCACTGTTTACAGACAATCCACTATCTTCCTTCCAATCAACGGTATGTCTTTTTAGATCACATATTATCCTCCTACTCACTATTCAGATGGTATTATTGAAAATTTAACAAAATAAAGCAACAGTGTTTTTGCAATACTGTATTACTTAGTGTATGTACTGCTACCTCCACTCTCATGTTCTCACTTTGTCATAATAATAGCCTCTCATTCAATTTTAATGGAACATGCAATCCCTGGGTTATTAAAAAATTGCACATTTCTATGAGGGTACTACCAACAAACTCCTTTTTCATGCCATAATCCAAAACGCATAATAATCCAATCAGAAAAGTTCAACTTGTTCTCAAAAGTGCCCTTCTGAGAATAATTTTGGATTTACCCTTATCTGACGGCTATTTCCCTTACTATGTAAGCAATTATAATATGGATCATGGACTAAAAATTCATAGTTTACCTGAAAACTCATAGTAAGAAAATATTTCTAATTTCATGTACCATTTTAAAATTGGAGGAGGATTCAAACTTTTCTAATACTTTACTCATATTGAATATGTCATGAAAGCTTGTTTCCCAAAAAACCTTATCGAAGAGGCCCCATATTTTCCAATCCACCAAAGTAAACAAAACGTCATATGTCTCAATTAAGAATAAGTTCATCCAACTCTACCTACCTCAGCATCTAAACTTGTTTTTTCTCTTCCTTAACAATAATTTTCGGTATGAAGTTGTTATGAAAAAATGTATAAATAAACTGTAAAATAGTTATTATTTGTTTTATTACATAGAATGATTGAATACATCATTTAAAGAAATTGCAAATTTAAATAATTAATGTTTATGGCCTCTACTTGATATTATCTTCAATAGTTGCTATAAGTGGGATCTTAAAAAGGAATGTTTGAAGCAAAGAAAGAATTTTTCATTCAGAATTGAAACCTCATCGAACCCTGAGCAAGTAGATCAACAAAACGAGACAAAAATTGTAGACTTCTTATCAAAAAAAAATTGTGAAGAGAACAACTATTGGGATGCAACATTGCAAATAAACATATCCTTGAATACCTAACTGAAAAAACACATTTCAATTTTGTTTCAGCAATGAAATATTCACTATTCAATTAACCTAAAACACAGAATCTTTTTGACTTCTACATTACTTTGATAACGAGAGTTTATTTAACTATGTGAGTTACCATTTCATCAACCTTAATTCTCACAGCAATGATGTTCAGGCATACCTACGTATTATTTTATCGGAATTCCATTAAACCTCTGACGAAAATTTCTCGATAAATCCTTGATACATGAATTGAATTATCAATATTTATTCCGGCTAAAAGAATGCATTCCCTTCGATACGATGAATCTAATAGTTTTCTGAAATCTTATAACATTTATTTCTTTGTGAAAACTAAAATGGAAATGTTTTAGTAGAACGTTTTCATGCAAGACATATCTATGCAAGAAAATCTTGAAGTCTAAAATAAATAACATAACCTCCAAGTCTATTGTCATTTTCGAATTTCGAGTTGACGCATGCGTACAAATCAATCGTTACCAAAGATCTGGCTTCACTTTCAGACTCAGATTAGCAGGCGTATAAGCCATATAGGTATTAGTAGATATATGATATCTACTAATACCAATATGGATTATACCCCTGCTTTTCACACTCAGAAAGTGAAGTCAAATCTTTGGTAAGGCTTGAGTTGTACGCTTGCGTCAACTGGAAATTCAAAAATTGCGAGAAATTTAGAGGTTATGTTTATTCTGAAAGACAGCCAGAAAATAGATATCCAGAATGAAAATATATCACTTAAATACTTTCAGTTCAATTTCAGAATATAAATAGGAGTTAACAATGATATTGACGACTTAAAGAAAACGGAATGAAGCGATTGAAACATTTCACATCAAATTGTGAGGTTACGATCGAAACTATTCACATGAAGTTAAGAATGACCTACGTTTCACGACATAATACGATGTGTCAGAGAGAGATAGAATTAAAAAAATATTTTTATTCTGAATATTGCCGCACAAGCGCAGATCTCGATTGTTACCAAATCCCAGCTTCAATTTTGATTGGCTTATTACCCATATAGGAATTATTAGATATATGGCCATTTCATTGACCATTGAGCTACAGACGAACTGAACTAATAATAAGTTCAAACATTTCATAACCCTAGTTTAAACCACAGACCGTGACCGAACACAAATAATATAACCTCAACACATTTAATCGACTTCAGATTCGATTTACGTGAAAAATCCTTCTAAATTTGTACTGGAAATAAGGAAAAATGTTGAAATTGCCCAGAAAATTGAGCAATTGCCTACGCACCCCCATTGCGAGGTTTATTTCAGACAACACGGACCCTATACAACAAGAAATAGGTTTGTAAATCAACAAGCAAAATGAATTTTTATGCAACAGATATATTTCAGAATTCAAACCTCTTAATTTGAGGCAGGTTAAGGGACCAGTATTTATTAGACGTGCTCCCAAAAAATATCCGGTGCATGAACAAAGGTACAGAAAAATTCAATCAATTATTTCAGAAAGTTCATAGGAAATTCTATGTTCTGAACTTAAGGTTCATCAGTTATGAAGATGAATATAAGTTATTTTGGTCCTGTAAGAACTGATTTAATTTAATTTCCTATGAAAAATAATCTAGTAGTCGCTGAATTATAAAATGTGGAACTGTATTATAGGGCGGAAAAAATGGCAACTGACCAAGATTGGGGTAATGTTTGGCCTGGACCTAAAACATTCCACCCAGCATCTGTACCCCTTCCAGTCCGCCAAGGTTATACTGAAAAGGGTGCACCAACTCCTAGTAAATATGCAAATGCCGAGTTGATGAAAATTCCCAACTTCCTCCACCTCACACCTCCAGTTATAAAAAGACAATGCGAAGCATTGAAACAATTTTGCACTCCATGGCCTAAAGCTCTCGATTCTGACGAAAAATGTGAGAAACATTTTCCGATGGAAGTTGCAACGAGTAGTTATTGTCATTCATCGCCTTCTATTAGGGATCCGTTATCGAGGATAGTGACTGTAAAGCTCAAATTATCTGCTCTTCAGTTGGATGATCACGCTAGAGATAAGTTTCTGAGATTGGTCGGAGAAAGGTACAATGAAGAGACAGATACTGTGACTATTGTCACTGATAGGTGTCCTGTGAAAAAACAGAATTACGATTATGCTATGTATTTAATTACTGCCCTTTATCATGAGTCAAAGGTAAGTGAAATCCTTTAGTGAGAGATTTTGCCACCTTTTGAAATTTCTGCAAATTTCATTGAGTTATAGCTGCTTTTTTTATACAGAATGTTGAAGAATGGGAGAAATTGAAATCGGAAGCAGATATGGAATTTTATGATTGGACCACATCTAAATCGAAATCTAATGTGGAGAAGCTCTTTGGAAAAGAAAGTCAAGCTATTGAAAATATTCAATCTTATACTGATGCTGTTAGCAACTTGTTGAATGACGGTAAGTAATTAAATAAATTCTGAAAATATTGTAAACTATCTTTTATGAATTTGCTATTTATTTTGGCTAAATATAAAAGTCCATAATGTATTACAATCAACTATTTATAATTTCAGGTGAAAATGAATATAATTTATCCAAGTACAGAGAATCTGTGAAAAAACTCCTACAAGTCCCAGATGCATCATACAAGGAAGAAATCGTTATGGGGAGTTAATAAATTAATTTAATTCAGTCGATTAAGAAGTGAAGTGGAGATTTCTAACAATTGTAAATAAAGTTGAGTAGATTTGAAAAACGTCTTTGTGTTTTGAACATAAAAGTTTTGTTCTATTATTAAAATAATAATTTACAGCTTTATCGATGTATTTTATATTGAATGTAACTTGCAACAAATTATAATTTTTAAATTCTTCGAGTTTGTTTTATTCATCCCGTTTGATGAAAATTAAAATTTCATTAGTGAAAAGCATAGAAATAACATATTGTCAGTTGTCACCACAGAGAAGAAATCATTTCTCTATGGTTAGAAAAAGGCCTTTTCTCTATGTTGGCCAAACTTTCATCGTCAGTTTGTATGTGTTCTGTGGTTTCATGCTTTAATTTGAGGTTATGTTAATTGAAATCATGAAATGCGCAAGTTTAATTTCATGGATTAGCGTCATATTCGAATTTTTGACCTTTTTCAGTGGTTTCTGAAAAGCTGATACTCCCGGACACTGACCTTCATATTCCTACCTTTTATGTAGATTCGCATTTTTTATTTCAAAATCCAAAATTTTCTGACATAAAAAATTAGACAGCGTCTGTCAAAGGAATCGTCAATGATTCCGGATCTGAGAAAATCTGATGTTTTTCGAAAATTTGCTAAAATTTTATATAGTTTCGGTTACGCGATTTGGACAATATTTTGCATGTTGCTTGAATACGTCATTCATTTCAAATTATAAGGAAAACAAAATTTCGAACGGTCAATTTTGCCTATCAACAATCGAGATCCTGAACCTTGTTACCAGGAAATGTCAGTTTCAAGGTTTTCCTGGTTGACAGATATCGGTCGGAGGGACAGAATTGAATTTGACCACGGATTCGTCATCCGTGAATTCGAAAAATACAGACATCGCGACGAAAAATATAGTTCCCGTTTAAACTCATAAAGAAAGAATAATGAATTGGAACGTTATTCCTCAATAAACGAAAGTATTGTGGGAAAATGTTATGAAAACAGACCAGATGCAATCTGTCGGAATAATTAAGTAATCGTCAATTGAATAATGCATGTTAATATTCAATTGTTCTAAAATTAACACAACATGACTGTGTGAAACCTGAAACTGTAGCAGTAGAAAGTTGTTTCGATTTGAATCTGGGAATTGAATTTTCCGCAAATCGCTAGGAAATTTTGACATTTCTGACAAAATTTCTAATAAAAAAAGTCAAGATTTCCCAACTGTTAGGAAATAATTCATTTCCTTACAGTTTTGTCATTGTTCTACATATTATGCATATTCGTATCTACTTTTATCTACTCCCATAGAATAATATATCCATTATTCTACTAAATTTGATCTGTAATAGTCTCTATAAACCAATAGTGTGAGGTAATAATAACTCACGCCTATAACTCACTCTAATACAAATAGGAAAAATGTAGCTTACGAAATTAATAAAACTCTATTTCAAACATCATAGTAACGTTCTCGCCATCCATTTTTACATTTTCTTAGGTCGAATATCCAAAAATTGCATTTGGAAAACGTAAAATTTTTGACGTTTTCTACGGGATCCGGATTCGATTATCGATTTTCGACCACAGAAATCGCTTTCGTTGTCAATTTTGAAAATGCAGATTAATTCGAATTTTACTGAAGAAGTCGAAGATAAAGTATAGTGTTCAATTCGCGGTAATTGTCATAACACACTTGATGAATTACACCCCTCGCCTGACGGCTCGGGCTGCAAAATTCATCTGCGTGTGTTATGACTTACATTACCGCTCATAGAACAATATACTATTCTCTTTATTTCTTTGGCAATAATTCTAATGAAGCAGTATCTATTCACTGCCTCAACCAGCTCTATCTGCTCTATAGAGGCGTTACAGAAATGGAAAACTCATCATCACTTTTCATTTCACACTGTTTTGTCTTCGAAAACACCAGCAATAAAATTAATATTCGTCAAGTTTGACAATTCAATTTATACGTTTCCATAGTAGTGCAACAAATTTCATCCCGAATTTCAAAGCTCCATTTATTTATGACTGAAATGATTCGCGATTTTTTCAAAATTGATTGAAATCTGTGGAATTTTAAACGATTTGCGGAAAAATAGTATGTTTATCTCGTAGGAAAAGCCAAATTCCTGGACACTGTGTTGCTAATTAACAATCTTCACAATCTTCCAGGAATGTAAGGCTTTTCCTACCCGGTAAACAATGTACAATTTTTTTATTTAATGAATGAGACTTTTTTCGAAGTGAGAGGAATATGATTGAATCTATAAGGATCTATTCATTTGTGCTGACCAAAAGATCATATCGAATGGTCTGAGCTTGTGGAAAAAAACTAGAAAATTAATTATCGGAAAAATAAAACGAAAAAATTCTTGGTTTATGAGTGGTTGGTTGACTTTGGTATCGAAATATAGGTTTTCGAAGTAGCTGAATTCAATAAGAAATAATTCAGGGCCCCAACTCCCATAGTTCAGATTTTAACTTGCCAAATGGGTTTTTTCAAAAATCGAAATTTAAAACTGTCAGCCTCATCGCCTTAATCGTATATTTTTGATCAGCATCGTCCAAAGTACTTTTGCTCCAAATATGAGTAAAGTTGGTCTGTGCAGTGGCGTATCTAGCCGGTGCAGGAATCGGAGGGGGTACAAACCATGAAAAGTCCTGTGTGTCTTTTGATCTTCGCCAAATGGGGGTAGGGGGAAAACCACCTATGAGTACGTCAATTTTGTGAAGCACATGAGGAACCTTGCAATTGTCCAAAGAAAAAAATAAGGTATCCATGAATATTCATGAATAATAGATACTATGTTCAGCTTCTACCCAATCGTTGAAATCACCCAACAAATAAGTGGAAAATACCACAATACCGTCTGGCAACAGTGTCTGTAAGTACTTTCACTCGCCAGAGTATCTTGGTTGAGCTGATGAAGACGTAAGAACCCAAAGGTAACGTTATTCCGATTATTCACGTTCTGTAACAGTCCCACGTAATGAATTTGAGTAACAACTCTAAAACAGATGAAGAATATAATTTGCGAAATATCAGAATAACATTGTATGTACCTAACACCAGAATGCAGTGGGTTCTTTGAATAAGGTGATAACCTTCAACAGCGCTCGTTTCGTCGTTCGACTAGTTTAGTGTGTTCAATGTCATTTGGAATAACTGAGTTTTTAGTAAGTATTGAATCTTGAAGAAAGCCTGGTTTAGTGAGTCAATTTTTTATGAGGTACCTATGATCTTTATATTTTCCATAACATCCGTAAATCTGTTCGATACGCTCTAATTGGTGACAGCTTTGTATTACAAAATATCGTTTAACGCAACAGTAGATTCCAGTTATAAAAACGATAGATCGAAATCAATATTATATCATACTCATTTATTTCACATTCTACCATGTTAATGAATGGCATAAAATATTCTCGCATATCAAAGTTACCTTTTTTGCGTGTTAATCACGAACTAGAGTTATTTGTTTCTACTGAAATTGGTTAAGATAATTTTTTGTATTGAATCATTTCAAAACCATTACTGCAGTACTTTGAACACCTGTGCATTTTTCTTCTTAAATAATAAAGTATGTGGTATTCTACGATTTGGACAACATATTCAAAGTTAGAAACGTAAATTTTTCAAGATTTTATTATCAGTAAGTTCCACCTGTACATGATAAAAGAAACTGGCAGGGTAGAAACATTTTCAGTGGTGTAAAAAAAAGGATATCTGATATCACATCGTCCTCCATTTATAAACGCCACAGACATTTTTGCGAATTATCGAACGGAATAGAAATTATTGAAATTTTTAAAAAATTGCTCTCTCGGTCCCAAACCTCACCGTTTTCATGAAAATATATACATAAAATATATCGAGCAGAAGAAGAAACAGCAAGAAAATTGTTGCCATTTTCATTAGTATTTTCAGTTTGTTTCACCTACTACCTGAGACACCCTGTAAAACTTACCAAGAAAAATCAATGAGATTGTATTGCTATTTTAATGATTTGCATCTATTTTCTGTTTGAGGGTCTGGAATAAATAAATAAAAAATAAATAAAATAAAAATTTCAGACGATATATTTTTTTTAATTCTTAAAATCATTCGATCTTTACGAAATTATAGATGCACTCTTAAGTCGATATTTTTAAACGTATCACCAACTTTCAACCCGATCGGACAAGCAGTTTCTTTGATATTAAAAAATAAAATTTCAAAAATTAATAACTCACTAACCACCCATTTACGAGGCATTACGGAATTACCCTGAAAATATCAAGTAGCTAAAGTCTAGCTCTTTTCTATCGTAAGTGATGGTGCTTACGACCAGGCGGACAGAATTGAATTTGACCGTGAATTTTTCATGATTTTTTATCAGGTGTTTCATCTGTAAATATGTCGAGGATCCTCAAAAAGAACCATTACATCGCCTCACCCAGGGTGGACCATTCCCGAATATCTCCTCACTTGTCGAGAAATTATGAATTTTCCGATGGTGAAGAGAGTCAAAGAGCTAATACTGAATATGCATCCATGGTAAGTTGCTACAGATATATTACACATAATTTTGATACTATCAAGTTATATGAGGCAGATTCGCATTCAAAAATACAACGAAAAATATTCTGAAATTGACACTCGCTGTCAAAGCAATCGTCTGTGTTTTCGGCTTTGTTATTACAGGAATTAAGGAAGTTTTGGTCGTTAATTCGCTAGCATTTCATATCGTTCTGGTTGAGCGATGTGAAAAAAATTGTGCACGTAGTTTGGATACCTCGTTCTCTATCTAAATGCGAAATTTCATCTACATCGAATCTGTAGTTTAGGAATTATCACGAATACAAATTTTGAACGGTCGCATTTAAGAAACCACTGGGCGAATTTTGCCCATGAAAGAACACAAATCCTGTTTTTGAGATCCAAACGTATCCTGAAATTTTCAAGTCTCTAGGTTGATTCTTTCGAGAGTTATGGTGTTTACGACCGGACGGACAGAATTGAATTCGACCACTCTTCATCAGTGTGTCGATTAACCTCATCGTTTGAGATCATTCTCGGCTCAGAATTCGAAAAATACATGACCAAATCTAATAGCTTTCTTTGGTAGAAAGAGTGCTCAAAATTCATTGAGATTTTTCTGGATTACAACGAAATTTTTTCCTTTAGCCATACAGCCTCCAACACGAAATGAGGGATGAGTTGCGGTATGAAAAGGACAGCGGATACAATTTTATTCCACCAGCACATTCATACACAAACAGAGAAAGCAGTTATGACGCTGGATCAGACATTTATGTGACAAGTGGTGCCTACAAAACAGCTTCTGAAATTAGGTAGGATCATCCCCTTTCCATCTCTGTTGATAACACTTTATGTACATCAGTAATTTCAGCGAAATTAACCATTATTTATGGCGATTTTGAATTCTTCCAGTAATTTTATCGTGTTTTTAAAAACTCGAAATTCGGTATTCACCTACTCCTATATTCTCCTTTTATCTCAGTTCAAGGTACCACCCACCAAGTGAATATTCTCCCCCAAGTATAAGAGCTCCATCAGGAGTAAGCTACGACAGAAGAAGTCACAGATCAGGAAGATCAGCAGGGGTAAAGTTAGAGGCGTACACAGCACCCAATCCGCTTTGTCCAAATACTCGGGGGCTATGTTGTCTGATGCTACTCTTCAATCTAGCCCTAATTTTGGTCACATTGGGATTTGTTATAGTCATTCAATTCCACGAACCCACTATAGTTTTGTGAGTATGCGACTATCGGCAGGATTTTTACATTTTTTTGACGATCACAATACTTTGTTTATAACCACCAGTTGCGTTTATAAAACAATGAACAAATTCGAGAGAAAAATTAAGAAGAAAATTCCATATCTCTTTCAGTGTTTTGGGAATAATATTCGTTATATTTGGTTGTCTTACCCTTATTGGCAGTTTGATATTCTGTGTAACAATATTCAGAGAAGCCAAACATCCTAATGATGTGGATGGTATTTACTGGACCAACCATTGGCAGAAGAAAATTGGAACAGTGCCTCCTTAGATGGTGAAAGGAAAAGGATATTGAAGGAAAGGAATAATGCACTAAACATGGTTTCTTCAGTGGACCCTGTATATAAACTAACGATGTTGAAAGTACATGTATATGAAACTAATGACGAATTTTTCTGTGGAGATAAATTTGCTCTGCACCCATGTGAATGTGTTGAAGTCGATCCTTAAAGAATAATTTAGCCATTAGGTACTTATAACTTTTTTGAAAACTGATTCTCTAGAAAATTCACCGCAATATGTGTATCAGAATGATCGAGTTGGATGTAATCATGATGAAGCTTTGAACAAATAATATGGGCAATGAATGTGTGATGAAATAAGGTAGATATAATAATGTATAAAAATTTCGTGATATTATTGAGTACATTTTTTGTAACAAAACGAAATCTTTTCATGCCTATGTATGAAGAAAAATATTAATTTTTATCGCTGTAAGCAGAATTTTTGTTATGAATTGTATATTTATGTTCATAAAATTTCAATAATTATTTATTCTTTTTTTTCTCAACCTCTTATTATCTTGAAAATTCTTGGGTTTTCTCTCCCAATATTAGTCAGGAGCCATTTTATTCGAATAATGTTGAGCATCAAATGAAACTGGTACAATGCGAATGTGAAACTTGAAAAGGTAACTTCTCGAAGCCTAGATCAGACTCCTTCATCTGACAACAAGGTTAAATCTTCAAGTTGTCCAAAAAATGACAGCGGTCAAAAAACGACAGTATTCAAAAATGATAGCTGTCAAAAAACGACAGTTGCCAAAAAATGACAGACGTCGTGACGAAATGATTTGGCCTCTTCAGGAAGAACGACTGCTGGAAGAGGCATCACTTCAAGAACACCTGTACACGTGAGAAATGAAACAAGAGGGTGGTCAACATCTTTTACTTAACACTAATTTACTGTACAACCATAAGAAATAAACGAAATGAAAATATAATCAACTAATATTGCACTGATGCCAGCAGTACGAAAAAGGCATGTACTTAACATACATAGCCAAATAATAGAGTCGAATTGTGCGATGATTTTTGTCAAGAAATACAACATACAGCAGATGGTATGTAAGTTTGAGCTGAATATCTTCATTTGAGTATTTCTTTGTTCAACATGTGCATTCTTCTATGTTCTCCAGACGCTCTGGAATGATTAATACCACAAAGCTGTGCTCACATCTACAGCTCACTTCTACTTTAACTCTGCGTTTTCTGACTGGTCGGTTTCGTTTTGAACAGTACATCCACTATCCCGCTATCCGCCAATGTACTGATATCTCCGATATCGTGGTCGTCCTGAGCTATTTTCCTCAATATCCGCCTCATAATCTTGCCGGATCTGGTCTTAGGAAGCCCCGGAGCATTGTGGATGACATCTGGCTGAGCGAACGGACCTATCCTTTCTCTCACCAACTGTTTCAACTCCGTTTGGAGTTTGTCGTCGAAATCGGCGTTTTCAGCGATGGTGATAAAGCAATACAGACATTCTCCTTTGATGGGATGGGGCTTTGCCACAACTGCAGCTTCCGTCACGCTTCTGTGCTCGGTAAGTACGGATTCCACCTCTGCTGTTGACATCAAATGGCCAGATACGTTCAGCATGTCGTCCACTCTGCCGGTCACCCAAAGATATCCGTCGGAATCTCGTCGCGCGCCTGTAAAACTGGGATGAAAAGTTGTTAACTTTGGTTTTGGGGAGTTTACCGTCTCCAGAAAAGTAGTATCCTGGGAATCTCTTGAAGTACGTTTCTTCGTATCTGTCGTGGTTGTTGAAGAGGGTTCTCATGATGCCAGGCCATGGTCTCGAGAATACCAAGTAACCTTCGCCCTCTCCTTCTATTTCTTTGCCGTTGTCGTCCAGAAGAATGGGTTGAACGCCGAAGAATGGGAAAGACTGAAAAGTTATTCTCTATAAACTCTAAATTAGTGGTAACATCAACTTGACTCATTCCTGTCACAAGCTCTACGGCTCTAAACATCTCGTTTTGAGCTAAAGGACGTCTTGGCATGTTTTCATGTAGATTTATGAGCAAGTGTAAACATTATACCATTAAATATTTATGTAAGTAGAAGCACTAGCGAATCCAGACAGTTTTTCAGGGGGGGCATGAATCGATAGAAATTTTCTACCAACATTATAGGAGTGAAAGACTTAAAATGAAATTTTTTTATTGGAAATATTAGAGATCGATTGAACAACTAAGGCCGGGTTTCACCAACGATTTTAATCTCGTTTAAGGCAGTAAACGATAATTTTCTGTGGTTTTCCAGTCAAAAATCAATCGGTAATCTCAGTTATCTCGTTAAACCAGATTAAAATGTTTGGTGAAACCGGGCCAAAGAGCTTATTGTCAATTTCGAGCTCCTGTATCCGCCAGTGGTGTGAAACAAACTGAAAAATGAAAAACATAAAACTGAAAAAAAACTGGTTGAAAAAGGACCATATGGTCAAGTTTGGTATCGAAATATAGGTTTTCGAGGACGCTTAATCCAATAAAAAATATTTCAAGGCGCTATCTAGAATAGTTTAGATTTTTACCTGCGAAATGGCATTTTTTCGAAAAATCGAAATTTCAAATCGTCATAGCTCCCGTTTCTGTGGTCGGATCCACTTTTTGTTTGTATATTGGTAATCAGCAATGTCTCAAGTATCTAGGGCTAATATACACGATTTCGAAAATGTCAACTTTTTGGGTGAAAAATACGTAAGGGCTTGAAGACCCCAAAAACACCATATTCGTCATCAACACGGAATCCCTGGGAAATCTAAAGTTGTTATTCGATCGTTAAGGTCTTCATCCAATTCGAATCTTTCAAAATACCCATTTTTCCGAACCATAACACCAAAACTCTGCATGCTTTGCGTGATGTGAACAAAACTCGAAAATGAAAAATGGAAAACAAAAAAGTAAAAAAATTCATGTCAAAGAAAGGCTATATGGTCATGTTTGGTATCAAAATATAGGTTTTCGAGGACGCAGAATCCAATACAAAATATTTCAAGTCGCTATCTAGAATAGTTTAGATTTTGGCATGCCAAATGGCATTTTTTCAAAAAACCGAAATTGCAAATCGTCATAGCTCCCGTTAATGTGGTCGGAACCATTTTTTGTTTGTATAATGGTAACCAGCCTTGTCTCAAGTATCTCTAGAACTAATAAAATCGAGTTCGAAAATTTCAACTTTTTGGGTGAAAAATGCCAAAGGGGTAAGACCCCCCAAAAACACCATATTCGTCATCAACACGGAATCCCTGGGAAATCTAAAGTTGTTATTCGATCGTTAAGGTCTTCATCCCATTCGAATCTTTCAGAATACATATTTTGCTGATCCATAACAACAAAACTCTGCATGCTCTAAGCGTGTGAACAAAATTCGAAAATGAAAAATGGAAAACATAAAACTAAGATAAATCTGGTCAAAGAAGGACAATATGGTCAAGTTTGGTATCGATATATAGGTTTTCGAGGACGCTGAATCCAATAAAAAATATTTCAAGTCGCTATCTAGAATAGTTAAGATTTTGGCATGCCAAATGGAATTTTTTCAAAAAACCGAAATTTCAAATCGCCATAGCTCCCGTTCCTGTGGTCGTAACCATTTTTTGTTTGTATATTTGTAACCAGCATTGTCTCAAGTATCTCTAGAACTAATAAAATCGAGTTCGAAAATTTCAACTTTTTGGGTGAAAAATAATCAAGGGGTAAGACCCCCTAAAATCACCATATTCGCCATCAACACGGAATCCCTGGGAAGTCTAAAGTTGTTATTCGATCGTTAAGGTCTTCATCCCATTCGAATCTTTCAGAATATAAATTTTTCTGATCCATAACAACAAAACTCTGCATGCTCTGAGCGTCTGAACAAAACTCGAAATGAGAAATGGAAAACATAAAACTAAGAAAAATCTGGTCAGAGAAGGCTAATATGGTCAAGTTGGGTATCGAAATATAGGTTTTCGAGGACGCTGAATCCAATAAAAAATATTTTAAGGCGCTATCTCGAATAGTTTAGATTTGACCTGCAAAATGGCATTTTTTTAAAAAATCGAAATTTCAAAAGGTCATAGCTCCCGTTCCTGTGATCGGATCCACTTTTTGTTGTATATTGTTAATCAGCATTGTCCCAAGTATCTGTTGGCCTAATGAAATTGATTTCGAAAATAATTTTTTTCAAGGGGGGCAGCAAAATGAAATTTTTTTCATTGAAAATATGAGGGATCGATTGAACTACTATAAAGGGATTATTGTCAATTGTCATAGCCCCCATGCCCCTCCTCCCCCTGTATCCGCCAGTGAGTAGAAGTGATTATAGAGGTTAACTCACAGCAGCGCCAGGTTTCATTGCAGTCACTCCAGGAAGAGGCGTTATGATGTGACCTCCAGTCTCAGTTTGCCAGTAAGTATCAACAATCGAACATTTTTCCCTTCCAATGTTTTTATAATACCATAACCAGGCTTCTGGATTGATTGGCTCTCCAACAGAACCAAGGACTCTCAATGTAGATAAGTTATGCCTAAAAACAGTAGGTATATAAATGCAGGAAGATATATTTTATATTTTGGCTATTTTTTCGGATATTACGTTACGATGCTCCAAATACTTACTTTTTGATGATATCCTCTCCAAATTTCATCAGTGTTCTTATTGCGGTTGGTGCTGTATAAAACTGGTTTACTTTATATTTCTCCACTATCTCCCAGTATCTACTATTCGTTGGATAGAACGGTGTTCCTTCATACTGCAAGAAAAATTGTCGTCATCCTCTTTCCTCTATTTTCAAAACGTTATAAGCAAGTGAATCCCTCCTCTCCCCCATGAGCTATTAAACATCTACCCCTTATGTAGGAAGAAACATAATATAATTTTTTCTACAGCTCAACTTACAATCACAGATGTAGCAGCGTTCGCAAGCGGTCCATAGACTACGTAGGTATGACCAGTGATCCACCCTATATCAGCGGTGCACCAATAAATATCTCCTGGTTTGTAGTCGAAAACGAATTTGAATGTGGTGGCAGCGTAAAGCATGTAACCTCCAGTTGTGTGAAGAACGCCTTTTGGTTTACCCGTCGATCCGCTGGTGTATAATAGGAACAAGGGATCTTCAGCTTGCATCCATTCTGGTGGACAGTTTGCGGAAGCTCCAGGGACAACTTCGTGCCACCAGAAATCTCGGCAGTTCGACATGGGAACCTTTAAATGAAGGAAATGAAGAGTTAGAGACTTTATTAAAGCTTCCTCGAGGTACATTGTAGGTTGTGGCAGGGTCACTAGGAAAGCGAGTTTTGGTCTAACAACAATGCAGCCTTGGAGACATGCTGTTGTAAGCCAAGTTGAAGGTTTCCACTTCAGCGGTTCTCAAGCTGTGAACCGCTGTAGATTTAAATGCTTGTTATCTGGGAATAATCAGTTCTACCAAAGCAACAAAGGGCCTGATAGCTATAACCCTAAAATTCTGCTAACCTGAGCTGCTAGATCATAACAGATCTCACATCTCTTCATTCTCTTCGTCTAAAGAAGCAGGTACTGCGGATTTAATACCAAAAACATGTTCACTGGATTGCCAAGGCATAAAAGCATTCATTTGATTTCGATGATCTCTTGGAATGAAAATCCAAATAAACATTTTCTAATGTTGATGCATTTCGAATAATTATTTGCAAGTCGTCCACTGGTGAAGGACAAAAACTATCTTAATGATACCAGTCGCCTATTGTTAAACTGTTATCTGGCAATGAGAATATAACGATAATAGTATGAGTTTCGTGAAAGATATATCAGGAAAATGAGTCGGTTTTTTTTGTCATGGGTGACTACATTTGGGACATTATTGAGCCAACCACTCAATCTTAAATATGCTGCTTTAAATAATACATCCGAAATAACACAAGCTGTTTTATATCACGCACAGCATAATTCTAATGATTGCCTTTAATTCCTATTCGTAAATGCAAAAAAATTACTGTTCTATAATGTACGAATAGATCTTAGGTTTTCGACAGATGCAATGTGGGAAGTTTACCTCATAATTGAACTGCGCCACACCGATAGGTAGCTCACTCCTTCGTAGATTGGCCACAACAATACAGGTATCAACAGTGTGACCTTTTTTCTCACATATGTCCATAGACTCATCACAGATCGTTTTCAGCTTAATCAATTTTTGACCTCGCCAAGCAGCATCAGCAGTTACCAAGACTCTGGCTTGACAATCTGTTATTCTTTCAGCGAAAGAATCTGCTGAGAATCCTGCAAACTAAGCGGAATATTTCAAGAAAGAGGTGGTAGATAGTTGCAAAGAAAAGAGTAAAACATTCAGAAACGAACAATTCCTACGAATCTACATTCTATCTATCTTCACTCGCTCTAAAAAGCATTGAAAACAAAAGTCTTATATACAATACATTACAAGAAAAGAGGGGAAAACACATTTTTGTATTTTTCCAGTACCTTTAGGCCTCATGGCTCATGTACAGTTTAAACTTTAGGATATGTTACCTCTTACTCAGGTTATGCGGGAAAATGATATTAAATGAATTAAATTTTTAATACATTTTTTTTCAAAGCTGTAAGTTGGCAAAAATGAATTTCATTCTTTCAATGTAGGTATTCGATTTTCTCAGAATTTCCGTGGATATTATTTGTAGAAATAGTTACGGAAATCTCATTTTATGAAGGGAAATTTCGAAATAACGTCTTCGCAAAAGTATTTCAACTGAATTTCGATTTGCTTACATAATTGAGAATTCATAAGATGAATTATATAATTTTCATAATGAGTTCAAATTTCTCAACCATTCAACCAAGTGGTTGCGATCGAAAACATATTATATTAAAACACGTGATTTAATTTCGAAATACTATCGAAGTAGCTGCAAAAACAGTGGAAGATTGAATTCATACAGGCTGTTTCACGTGAAGCAGTCTCGACGACAAAAATCATTATTAATCAGATTGGAACCACAAAATCAAATGATTGAAAGGAACCGTTCCAAAGAATACTGTCTAATAATAATATCAGTTGTATTCAGGTCACAACTTCCTTTAAATTTCTCCAATTCAATTGATGTTCCCTAATTTTGTTGAGGTATTACTGAATACAAAATACAATTATCAAATGATTCAGATTCATGCTGAGAATGCGCATTTTGTTTGAGTTAGGTAAACAAAAGTTCTGATTTTGAAAATGTAAAGAAGAAACTTTTTATAAATTATATATTCAATTTGTTATCCTAGATTGTGCCATTTTGAAAGGAGTTACAAGTGAAAAATAAAAATGTTATAAATCTTTCTACTTCTAAGACTGAGTCCAATTTGATGAAAGTTTTGAAAATATCAAAATTAAAGTAATTTCTTAAATAAAAATTCCAAATTATCGTACTCTTCCAATTGAAAAGCATCCATACATCAAGCCTTGTGCTGTTTTTCCACGAAAAACTATTTAAATTTCGAAACAACCCATTTCATGTCAAAAATTGAGAAATTATTATTATTGTTATTCGACACATTGAACTCTCCATACGTAATGGTAATTTGAATGCATAATTATTGACCTTTATACGGAATTTCGTTAAGTTATTTCATACACTATGCCACTTAAACTATGTTCACCGTGTACTTCACGTTGGTGAACTTTGATCGGATCAGTTGATTTTACCTTTGTGAAATAATATCTTCATATTCTCTATACGGAATTATTGCACACTTGATAGGTAAAATGGAGAGAGCGTGAGAACAAGATATCAATGTGACATCTAGAAACGGAATAAAAAAAATTCTACGAAAACAATGAAATGAAATACTTTTTCGAGTCAGTCTAGATTTTTCCGATCCTAAAAACTTGTTTTTGACCGTACAGCCATAAATAAGGTCAAGATTTTCGTACCGAATGAACGAGAAGAGTGAATATCAAAATTCTTACCACTAAAGAGTGAACAGCTCCTATTCTTGTACAAGCAAGCATTGCCACGACAGCTTCTAGCACCATCGGCATGTAAATGGCTACCCTGTCTCCTTTCTGTACATTACGGCCTTTGAGAACATTTGCGAATCGACATACTTCCGACAAAAGCTCGGAGTAGGTAATATTTTTGGAATTCTTGGGATCATTTCCTTCCCTGCAATAAAATCATATTTTTGTTTGATGTCACACTGTTTACGAATTTATCATAAATCATAATCTGCCTTATGCACCTGATGTTGCGTGTTCAAGTGGCCACTCTGTACTTGAAGGCAATTCTCGTGTAAAGTGTAAAGTTTAGCTGAAACTTGAGTAACATCTGGGTGATGTTGAAGACTTTGACCAGATGGCATGTTCGATAATTTTTATCAAATTCGGATTTGTTTTCATAATGAAGCAAAGTGTTTTAAGATTAGGAATCACGCTAGACGATGTACCTTCGATCAATCAACCGATGTATCTGCGTGAATTACATGAATCATGCCAGTGTTAAAAGTTCAATATATTTCGATTTTTCTAATGAGCGGTTAAAATTGCCAATTATGTGGAATATAATTGATAATATCATAACGATTTCTGCTATTAGGGAAAGCAATAGTGGTTTTTTGCACACTTAAATCGAGACTTGATTGAAGGAAAACACTTTGCGAAAATAATTTTTTTTATGTTTTCTCAAATATCTTGAAAATCATAGGAAAACTCGTTTCACAAGCAACACTTAGAACATTGAAAAACCTATAATATAATTTTTATGAGCAAATCTGTGTTCTTCATCGAGAATATTTGGGAAGATTCTGAAGAAGAGACAATTTTTCAAAAATGTTTTTACGAATGCAAAGCAGAAAAAACAATTGTGGAAATCGGATAGAACTTTAAGCACAGTTGAAGTTTCCTCAATGTTAATTGAATTTATAATAGAGATGATTTTTCGCAAAATGATCTCTTTTTCGGGGATTTTCCAGATTTTACCAATGGAAATCACACCGATACATCACTCAAACAAACTATCTGCAGGATTTTCAATTTTTCACACAAGTACTCAAGACACTGAAACTATTTCTCCAAAACTTTTTGGGATATTCGAAAAACTAAGAATTGAGGTAATTTTTTACACTATTTCTTGTTTGAAAAGTTCCACAAAGCGATTTTGTGGTGTTTTCCTCTTCGGTTTGCGTCTTTATTCAAGTGTGAAAAGAGCCTCATATTTGCACCTATTGCTTTGTTTATATCAATCCAAAATTTTCGGCTGAAAATATTCGAATATAATTTCATTACAAATCTCCAATCGCCGTTTGAACAATCAATAAAAATCAATTTCACAGTCAATCGATAGAAAGCATTTTAAAACACAATCGGAAATTGAATGTACTTACCTGGTTCCAACTATTGTGTTCGCAAATTTTATGGTTTCAATATTTTTCAGATTATTGTTGTTCTCCTCATTCGAATCTTTATTACTCTAAACAAACGTTAGGTGATAAAACAGAGGAATTATCGAGTTAGGTTTAGTATCTTGGCAAAAACATAAAGTTATATTTGAATTTAGATGAAAATTTTTTTAAAGTTTTTTAACATTAATTTGGTAATTATTTATCCACCCTGTATAAGTTTTATTAATACTGTTTGATATAATTTTGAATTGGCTTTTCTGTGATGTATTACAAATGGGGGTTTGCAAGAAAAAACCTTTTTCATTTAGGGTTGAAGTGGGGCTTAGGGCGATTTGAGCGCATTTCTTGATATCATCAATTGTAATCTTTTTAATTGTCACACTGTAGAATGAACATTGCACTCCAAGAAACTGCGTAATTCATATTTCTAATTCAATCAATTGACAATAATCCTGTATGGTGATAAATTATTTTATGTACTGCATCCAATGAAACGATTGTGCTTATGAGGAAGTCCCTGAGTGAGTTGCAATCGAAAAGTATTTCAAATTGAGATAATTTATGAAAGAATTCGTTGTTTTTTTATTGGGAGGAGCACTCTTTTCCTTTTTGGACTCCCCAACTTCTATACCCAAATGAGGGTAGGAAACACCACAAAATATTTAAATGACATTGAGGATCAACTTAGGATTTCTTTTGAAAGCTCTTTCATGTTTCATTACTCTTAGATATCCACGATGTGAAGAAAATTTCTTGAAACAAAGTGGCGTCAAGTGAATATCTGATCCCATTTGTTTCAAATTCGAATTTTTATCGTTCAATTCATTTCTTGATCTGCATTAAGACACACTTAACTATTTTTTGATTCAAAATAGATGAAAATCACAAAATTCATGAAAGTTTTACGATCGCATGATGAATTATGTAAAGGTTGTCACACAAAAATTTTTAGATTCTCAACATACCTACTACAATTTATTTAACTATAATAGTTCATAGCTTCCAGTAATTTTAATATATCTAATTTGCATTCCCACAATTCCGTACTCAAATAGCAAACAAAAGAAACTTCAAGTACCTACCTAGATTTCATGACTATTTGAAGGTCTTGGGTTGGTTTTCTTGTTAGCTTTCATTCTAGCTCATTATTACTGGAAAGTGATATGGACATAGTTGACATGGTCAATGTCAATCCTTACATTAAATCTTCTGATAAAAGTGTGGAGACCAGGACATGAAATCGGATAAAGCAGTTGTTGCAAAGAGAAAATACAGGAGTGGACCAGTTTGAACTAACATAGCAAAACTTGAACAACTTATTTTGAGATTGAGACGAAAATTTCATACCAATTTAGGTCGTTAAATGCTTCATTTCGAAAATACTGGGCGTTGAAATTTTCAAAAAGAATTGGTTTTTAGAAATATCTTTGTATCTTTATATAGTTTTTGCTGTGCAATTTTACACTTTCCTATTTTATTTTTTCTGTAAAATATTGTTCTAACTCTACACAGAAAAGTCTGAAAGTTGAAGGAGAGGATGGTGTGAAATGATATCATCAGATGTTTTGGGAGTAGCTCTTATTCTTCCTAAAAAAAACCGTTTCCATCCCTATGTAGAAACTAAAGTAATTCAACAAGATATAATTGAAAAAATGTATTGAACTGGCTCTACAGAAAAAATACAGAGAAGCGAAAGTCAATATTTTCCTAGAATTAAATATTTAGAAAACGGTAACCCCTCTCACAATAAATAGGGTACCTTTTGATCTACTTTCATTTGATGTGGTCTCCACAGGACACACTGTATACAGGGTGGATCAACAGTGCTTGATCCGTCGATAACTCGCACTTTTATAATGATGACTCAAAAATATGCATCTTTCTGGAACGTTTAAATTAGACATTTTATTTCGAAATCAGAATTCCCTAGAGATTCAGAATCGGTATGATATGAAAATTGGGCATTCTCATTTGAAAAAACAGGATGTTATCCTATTTAACCATTTTCGGACCAGCTAAGCCAAAAATAATTCAGTGGAATCTGCCAAAATTTGAATAATTCCCTCATCCCAAAATTTCCAAGAGTTATATCGACAGATCGAGCACTACTGACTCCCTCTGTATAAATGATATTCATATTATATTATTTGGTAGTAGTTTCAATGATTGTTGTCGTCTGATTTCAAATTGTAGAACCTGAATTGATGAAAAATTGAAGGAGCGACGATTTAGCAGTTTTTTTCATTTAGTCGTCGACTGTTTGCACTGTTTGCAGTGAGTATTATAAAACTTGGTAGCTTTTCTTATATTCGAAATTTCTTTTATGGATTTATGGAATCAAAAGTGCTAATTTGTGTGAAATCGTATCATCTATCTTCTGATCACAGGAAGGAATTTTCATATTGCTCTCTTATTGTTCGTGTAAATGTATTTTCGTCAAGATAATCTTTTTCGTATTTTTATTTTTGTTTCTCATCACTATTTGGCCCTCAAATAATCACGACATATATCGGTCGACGAATTCTTGTTATTAAATGGAGAAATATGGATGGAATCTGAAATGCGAACGAAAAATCTAATCCTTTGGCAGGGTGGAATTTATTGAATTCCTTCACCATTCGTCCCGTGAATACTCACCAATAAAAGGCGATTTTTTTGCCATTTCCGTTCCGGATATTCCTATCCAGTAGATTGTAGGAGATGTTGGTGGTCGCCCCATCCAACCACTTGGTGAAAACAGGACCTTTCCTGACGTCGAAATTGAATCGGCAGAAATTGTCGAAATCGATCGGCTTCTTCCAATAAAAATTATCCGCTATCTCCCCCCAGAACTCCGAGGGGTTCTCGATCGATTTTTGGTACATCTGCTTGTACTGCGACGTGCTGCTAACATAACAACTTTTCGCTATGTCCGGGTCCGGGAGGAAAACCAACTTTTGCGACGGCATCATACGAAAAACTCGACTGCGGCAATATTATTGCGAGGACATGAACGGACCGACTGCCAGTTTGATAAGTGATAAGTCCGATATTGGACGGGCATGTTCGTCAGATTTTCCTTCACGACGGCGCACATTTCTAATCATTACAGTCCGCGGTGGAGCGCGCGCTTAAGGGGTCCCACACACTACCACGAAAACTAGGCAGTTTTGAACTTTTGATTGATGAAATTGCCAAGAGTTGGCCGACAGCTCTACATCTTGATATAGATTAATTATTCCGAAATTCATTGTTTCCATATCCTTCTAAAATACAAAAAAAAAAATTTTAAAAACTATCCTGAACTTCACGACATTCTAAGACAAAGTAATACAACCAAAAATTTGATTGTTGGGTTTTTAAACCATGGCGAATTGGCGAGAATGGTATGGCAAAACCATGGGCAATCATGGTTGATTTTAAACAGGCTTAAGGGGAGGTGGTATACGTCCGAGCTCGCGAGCTGCCTTCAAAAATTGGGCTTTTTATTTCCATGATATCTCAGTTCGTATGCGGCGTAGACCAACAATTTTTTTTAATTAAAGCTTAATCATTTCTCTCGAATGTGTATTACTCGCTTTCCTGTTTTTCTTCGTATATTAGGAAAAAAACCTGGTGAGCTGTAATTTCATAAAAATCTGGACAAACGTTTCTATTTCCATGATATCTCCGTCAATCTTTGGGATAAATGTATGAAATTTTCAGTAAACATGCGGAATAATATTTTGCAGAATGTGTATTATTCGCTTTTCCCTTTTTCTGCGTATATTAGGAAAAAACCTGGTTGAAAATTTGACTAATAAAGTTCCTATCTACTCTATAATTCATTCAAAAATTTAGGGGGAAATAAACAAGTAAACTGATCAATACACATTCTGGAAAATATTATTTCGCATGTAAATTGAAAATTTCATACATTTATCCCGAAAATTGACAGAGATATCATGAAAATAAAATCGTTTGTCCAGATTTTCGTGAAATTACAGCTCACCAGTTTTTTTCCTAATATACGAAGAAAAACGGAAAAGGAAGTGATACACATTTTAAAAAAATGATTAAGCTTCAATTTAAAAAAAAAACTGTAGGTCTACGCCGCATATGAACTGAGATATCATGGAAAAAAAAGCCCAATTTTTGAAGGGAGCTCGCGAGCTCGTACGTGTACCACTTCCCCTTAACCGTGCATTTGAATTCTTTGAAAATTGTTTTATTGTTAGAAAGTCTATTCAATTGAGAAACTTTTTTCTCTTTCAATTTTTTTATGAACTGCAATATTCTTGAGAAAAATCTAAAAATGTGATCAACAAGTAGAATTCCGTACAAATCTCTAAAAATGTTTTCAGATTTTTCTCGAAAATCTTGCGTTTCATGAAAAATTGCAAGAGACAAGAAAGTTTCTCAATTGAATGGACTTTCTAACGGTTCAACAATTTTTGAAGAATTCGAATGCGCGGTTAATGTTCAGTAGTTCCAAAGACATTGTGACCAGTAAAAAGTGTCTTAGGGGGTCCAATGCCAAAATAAATACCACCATTAGAATGATTTTCGTATGGCATGATTCTGAGATAAAAGATAATAAGACCACTTTAAAATATGGGTCCAAATTTGTTACATTCTTATCGGGACATCCTGTATAATTGGGGAGTTTGTCAACCTGTTTTTTCAAATGACAACCATAACTTTTTGTGGATACCCCTTTTTTGTTGCTCGGGATGATTTAACGATTGATGAATTTAGCCCAGGCAAGGATCGCAAACGTGGTCTTTATGTTTTTCTTCCTAAAGTTATGGTGACAGAATCCACAAAACTTAACTCAACATAATTTTGGACTTAAAATTCGTCAATTACAATCGCGCAAACACGATTGAACTCTAGTAGCTCAACGGTGAGTCCAACAATACAAAGAAAAGTGATTACGGCCTACGATAAGGACGCCAATGTTAAAGACGATGTTTTGCAATTCCCTTTTCAATCGATATTCACGCACCACACAACCGGAATTCCTCGAATAGGTGACTAGGACTAGGTCAAGGACCTACCCGTTCTACTTACTGTATAGGATGACTTGTGGTTTTTCTGCCTTCCTTTCTATTCCCTGTAGACGTAGAGCATTATATGGGAATTTGGGAACTGCTCACTGCTCAAGTTTTATCCGATAACATGTTTTTAACAGGTCAGGTTTCCCAGGTAACTTTCACGCGAATTTTAGTAGATATGAGTTGCCAAAAAAGGTTTCAACATATTCTTAAATGGAATTGGAAAACCTACAGAATTATGTGTCACCCCACAACTATTGCCATTTGAGATTCTCGACTTTGAAAGCAAAAGACGTGCTCCCCCAAATAAAAATTGAACTGTGTCACCCTGTATTCATAATGATAGCTTCCGAGTTCATGGTCAAAATCATCATTGGATCATAAACAGTTCTCATACTTAAAATACTCTATAATAGGAAACAATTTGGTTTCTCACGTCAGTAAATCCATTTGTTTGATTATATTTCGTACTTTGTACGCAATTTCTCTTTCCATACAAATAAAAGGATTATATGACGAAAGATACCGTACCTGCATTCTTTGCTCCCAAATTCCTCCCATTTGATTAATAATTTCACATTTCAAGTGACAAGGAAATTACAAAATATCGCACTATATGTACATATATACAGATTATTCCAATGCTTCCTGAAGGTGTTCCTTGGAGATACAAACGAAGAGAGAAGATTTTTTTTCATAATTTTAAGACTGAAAAGTCCCATAAACTTGAGTTGTAGTAGGGAGTATTTGAACGAAAATTATGAAAACAGGTGGATGGGTAGGGGCCCCACAGATCCCCAGACTTTAATAGTTCAGATTTCTTTTTATACTGGCTGGATTTTTATGACAACAGAGAGAATCGTTCCAAATTTTGTTCTCGAAATTGGTAACAGATACGACAAATCTTCAAGAGATCATAAAGTTCAGTATAACAACAAAGCTTCATTCCACAATCTTTCAAACTAACAGTAACGCACCAAAAGGAAGTTCTGTAGGAAAACAGGGGACAGTGTTTCAGCTAAAATATCACCCTGTAGATTTGCAATAGAAATTGGCATGTCAAATGGTGCGAATTATAAATTGCAATATCTATGCCAAATTTCAATTGGATATCTTGTGAAATGCAGATACAATGAAAAAAAACTGACACTCCCATGTTTATGGGACTTTTTCTCCTTAAAATTATGCAAGGAATTCCCCCTCTTCATTTCTACCTGAAATTTAGAAACATCCTCTATAGATTTGAAATCCGTTTATAAGGAAGTTTTTTTTTTGTAAATTCATGGAATATGATAGATAAAAAATATTGAATGCTATTCATTGTAGCAACTTTTTTTAAATGATTTATACAGGATGTCCAGAGTTAACAGTCGAACGTTCGATATTAATTTTTAGGGTAAAAATAGTGATTTCTATTCCTATATTTGAGGATTTGACTCTGTGTTTTCCCGATACTTTTCATTGAGAATTCAAAAGTCTCTTTGAAAAAATGGATGTTTATTTTGAATTCTATTCCTATATGATCATTTGTCCTAACCTGCTCCGGTATCTAGCTTTGTTTTTATGAGGAACCAGTTTTTTAAGGATTGCTTAACAACTTTATGGTCGATTTTGATAAAACTGCAAGAATTCTTATTAATGAATAAATACAGTAAAACAGTTCATATCGAACACATCTTGAGAACAGGGATTTCCTGCGACAAAACGATGAACACGATACAAAATGAAGAATAGTATTTACCTGATCTGCAAATAATTCGCTCCTAAATTCTTCTATTTCATAATAAAAACTTCTTCGGCATTCGGCAATAATTTACTTCAGTATTACATGAAATAGATAAATAGATATCAATAACTATCATCCACAAATGCACAAGAACTGGGAAGATCAAAAGGCTCGAATGTAGTAAGATATACACTCGTGAATATATATAATATTTAAGAAATTATAATTACTCGTAACAATGAAAAAAGACGGTAAAAATTAGGCCACAAAAGATATCTGGTAACAAACATTCAAAAAATCAAAAAACAACAAGAGAACACTTTCAATCCGTTGCAAAGTTTGAACAATCGGTTATAGTGGCGAAATGAACTTGACAATTCGTTGGCCTGATTGAAGAATTTCTTTACAGTATTGTTATAATACAATCAATTGCGAAGAAAAATTGCGGAATGTTAACTTTCGCTATAACATCTTATAATATTCTTAACACAATGTGACAATTTCAATGGAACACTCATTTGAAAATCTCAGGTATATGAAACTGCTCTAGCTTTCTTCTGTATTATTTCATATCATTCAGTTCGTTTAAACGAAATTGTGTGCTATGGGAACTCTCAAATATTTATATATAATATCCACAATTTTTATTGAATAACTATCTACAACAAATCGAAATTTATAAATTTTCCACACAAAAAATCACGTTCACATCAATAAAAATTAATAAAAAACGATGTCCATTTTTACTCAATCTATAATATCACAACAGCACTAATTAAAATGAAGAAATGATTAAATCATCAAGCAATTCAATTTGTCTCATATTCCTGAGCCTGGTTTCGATAAAAATGTGCTGAAGCTTAGTGAAAAGTTGAAAATTTTGAATTGACTTATTCTAGGTCGAAATTTCGAATCGTATTCATATTTTGAACACTAACACTTATTCGTATATTGAAATTTGTCAGCTTGAAGGAGTATTCAAGATAAGAACTAGGAAAGATAAGTACATTTTCATTCATAAAACTTCACTAAGATACGATAAGTACTTATACCTTAGATTGCAAATTGTTGGAACTTCATTCTTAACATTAAGATTACATTCATAGTGTGATATTCTCAATAGTTTCTTATTTATAGACAATTCTTTTCTCAACTAAAATAGAGGATATTTTGAATGGTGAGTTTACATGTTTTAAATATCTCCATTTTTTTATCAACAATCCAATTTATGTTGGCTTTTAAGGTGATGAACAATTCGATTGTTTTGAATTTATGCTAATTCGAAATATTTTGAACCGCGATAGTAGGTATTCCAATTGACAAAATACTCTTATGGGTTTCTCTAAAACAGAATAAATATTTTTTGATGGATGGATTCAGAAAATCTATAATCTATATTTTGAAAATAATCTGGGAAATTGGACTGAAGTTTCTGAAAGAGGAATTAGACATGAATATTCAATAATATGGATTAATCAACGTGCAATCATGTCCTAGTAAATGCGCCAAAAAAATGTGCACTTACTTTTGGCCCAGTCTCTTCTGTTTCAATTGAAGCTCAAACCTATTTCCATCAGATTCTCCAACTGTTCTACAAAGAAAAACTGAAAGGATTCCAGAATATTGATTTGTAATTAAGAAACGATTTCTTCGAAAAATTAGGAAATCGATCCAAACTTCAAATGATTACATTCTTTAATTTATCATGAAAGTGCATTCTGAGAGATTGCTAGAAATAACACGTGATATAAATATTTGGCATAGAATTTAAGTCGCCATCTGCTCAAATCTTATAAATAAATAATAAATCTAATAAATAATTACAGCAGTAACCACATTTTAAGTATAATAATTTTCAGTTCAATAATATTGCTTTTCCATTTCACATTTAATTTTTTGATTGATTCTGAAGCATTATACAGAGAGCTTGAGCGAATTCTTTGATTGAAATTGAATCAGAATTCCATTCTTCATGCAATTGGTAAAGTTTATGGATCATTTTATATATTTTTTCTTCCGTCTCTATGTTGTTGTCATTTTGGGAAACAAATTTTATTCTTTCCAAGTCAATAATTAAAAAAAAATATGAGAAAGATAAAAGAACCTAGATATCAACAAATCTTCATCAGAAAGAATGAATTTATGTCAAAGAATTCCACGGATATTATAGGATCACCAGTATTTTTGCATTACTGGTGTACTCCATGCATGAAAGAATCAATCAAATTAATTTCGTGTGAAAATGGACAAGCAGAAAGTGGTATAAAACAGGACATCATATAATAAGGAATAGCAACAAAGTTCAAGGTTGAATTATGACAAACAACAAAAACTCCCGATGTTTTTAGATATCACTTAATTTGTTCTAAGAAATTCTACAGATCCACATATGGTTCACATAGGGAACTCCTGGTAGAGAGTTAATTGAGTTAGGAAACTTGAAACTAACAAATCGTGAATACTTAGAACAAATCGAATTAAAGAAAGATGTACAGTTTTGTCCATCTGGTATCGACTTTACGTCTCTAGTCGACAAAGTGAGTTGTTTTCCACAACTGACAAGCAGTCTCTGTTTAAGAACTTAAGAACTCAGTCTATGTTGTTACTACTGAGCTTGGGGATCACATTGTAGTAACCTCACAATTGAGGGATCACTTTTCGCTCCCTCGATGAACTCATCTAGGCTCAGTTTACCATCCTTGTTTTTATCCATTTGGCGGAAAATTTTATCTGTGCGTTTCTCAGGAGTGCTCTCGTCTTCCGGCATCTTCATGACCGAACCAACCATTTTGTAAATAGCCTGAAGTTATCATGAATTAGTCTAGTGATATCAATCGGGATCTAAGCTGGGATAACTGTGATTGTCATTTCCGAGGAACAAAGATTAATGGGTATGATCCCCTAAAAACACCATATTCGGCGTTATAGGAAATATCTGGTGAATGGTAACGTTGTTCGAACCATTCGAATCATTCATAACAGCCACCAAGACTACCGATAACAGCCATACCTCGAGTGCTCTGAGCTGGTGAACAAAACTTGAAAATGCATTATGGAAAAAACAAAATCATGAATAATTCTTGACTCAGAAGGGCTACATGGTTGATTTTGGTATCAAAATGTAGGTTTTCGGGGTCGCTGCGTTCAATAAACAATGTTTCAGAGCTCTATCTATCATAGTTTAGATTTTCACCTGTCAAATGGCATTTTTTCAAAAAAATCGAAACTTCAAACCGTCATAGCTCCCCTTCCTTTGATCGCCGCCACTATTTATTCATATTATGTTGATCAGCATAGGTCACAGTATTTCTGCGCAAAATATGAGCGATTTGAAAAATTCAAAATTTTGGACGAAAAATGACTAAGGGGTATGACCCCCTAAAAACGCCGTAAACTCAATACCAAAAATATCTGGGTGGATCTAACGGTGCTATTGTTCGAAGAAGTCGTACGAACAATTCGAATCTACAATAAATGCTATTTTGCAGGTCTAAAACATCTAAATCTTGAGTGGCCTGTGCTCGAAAACAAAACTTGAAAATGAAATTTGGAAAAACAAAATCATGAATAATTCTTGACTCAGAAGGGCTACATGGTTGATTTTGGTATCAAAATGTAGGTTTTCGGGGTCGCTGCGTTCAATAAACAGTGTTTCAGAGCTCTATCTATCATGATTTAGATTTTCACCTGTCAAATGGCATTTTTTCAAAAAAATCGAAACTTCAAACCGTCATAGCTCCCCTTCCTTTGATCGCCGCCACTATTTATTCATATTATGTTGATCAGCATAGGTCACAGTATTTCTGCGCAAAATATGAGCGATTTGAAAAATTCCAAATTTTGGACGAAAAATGACTAAGGGGTATGACCCCCTAAAAACGCCGTAAACTCAATACCAAGAATATCTGGGTGGATCTAACGGTGCGATTGTTCGAAGAAGTCGTTCGAACAATTCGAATCTACAATAAATGCTATTTTGCAGGTCTAAAACATCTAAATCTTGAGTGGCCTGTGCTCGAAAACAAAACTTGAAAATGAAATTTGGAAAAACAAAATCATGAATAATTCTTGACTCAGAAGGGCTACATGGTTGATTTTGGTATCAAAATGTAGGTTTTCGGGGTCGCTCCGTTCAATAAACAATGTTTCAGAGCTCTATCCATCATAGTTTAGATTTTGACCTGTCAAATGGCATTTTTTCAAAAAAATCGAAATTTCAAACCATCATAGCTCTCCTTCCTTTGATCGCCGCCACTATTTATTCATATTATGTTGATCAGCATAGGTCACAGTATTTCTGCGCAAAATATGAGCGATTTGAAAAATTCCAAATTTTGGACGAAAAATGACTAAGGGGTATGACCCCCTAAAAACGCCGTAAACTCAATACCAAGAATATCTGGGTGGATCTAACGGTGCGATTGTTCGAAGAAGTCGTTCGAACAATTCGAATCTACAATAAATGCTATTTTGCAGGTCTATAACATCTGAATCTTGAGTGGCCTGTGATCGAAAACAAAACTTGAAAATGAAATTTGGAAAAACAAAATCATGAATAATTTTTGACTCAGAAGGGCTACATGGTTGATTTTGGTATCAAAATGTAGGTTTTCGGGGTCGCTCCGTTCAATAAACAATGTTTTAGAGCTCTATCTATCATAGTTTAGATTTTCACCTGTCAAATGGCATTTTTTCAAAAAAATCGAAACTTCAAACCGTCATAGCTCCCCTTCCTTTGATCGCCGCCACTATTTATTCATATTATGTTGATCAGCATAGGTCACAGTATTTCTGCGCAAAATATGAGCGATTTGAAAAATTCAAAATTTTGGACGAAAAATGACTAAGGGGTATGACCCCCTAAAAACGCCGTAAACTCAATACCAAAAATATCTGGGTGGATCTAACGGTGCGATTGTTCGAAGAAGTCGTTCGAACAATTCGAATCTACAATGAATGCTATTTTGCAGGTCTATAACATCTGAATCTTGAGTGGCCTGTGCTCGAAAACAAAACTTGAAAATGAAATTTGGAAAAACAAAATCATGAATAATTCTTGACTCAGAAGAGCTACATGGTTAATTTTGGTATCAAAATGTAGGTTTTCGGGGTCGCCCCGTTCGATAAACAATGTTTCAGAGCTCTATCTATCATAGTTTAGATTTTCACCTGTCAAATGGCATTTTTTCAAAAAAATCGAAACTTCAAACCGTCATAGCTCCCCTTCCTTTGATCGCCGCCACTATTTATTCATATTAGGTTGATCAGCATAGGTCACAGTATTTCTGCGCAAAATATGAGCGATTTGAAAAATTCAAAATGTTGGACGAAAAATGACTAAGGGGTATGACCCCCTAAAAACGCCGTAAACTCAATACCAAAAATATGTGGGTGGATCTAACGGTGCGATTGTTCGAAGAAGTCGTTCGAACAATTCGAATCTACAATAAATGCTATTTTGCAGGTCTAAAACATCTAAATCTTGAGTGGCCTGTGCTCGAAAACAAAACTTGAAAATGAAATTTGGAAAAACAAAATCATGAATAATTCTTGACTCAGAAGTCCTACATGGTTGATTTTGGTATCAAAATGTAGGTTTTCGGGGTCGCTCCGTTCAATAAACAATGTTTCAGAGCTCTATCCATCATAGTTTAGATTTTGACCTGTCAAATGGCATTTTTTCAAAAAAATCGAAATTTCAAACCATCATAGCTCTCCTTCCTTTGATCGCCGCCACTATTTATTCATATTATGTTGATCAGCATAGGTCACAGTATTTCTGCGCAAAATATGAGCGATTTGAAAAATTCCAAATTTTGGACGAAAAATGACTAAGGGGTATGACCCCCTAAAAACGCCGTAAACTCAATACCAAAAATATGTGGGTGGATCTAACGGTGCGATTGTTCGAAGAAGTCGTTCGAACAATTCGAATCTACAATGAATGCTATTTTGCAGGTCTATAACATCTGAATCTTGAGTGGCCTGTGCTCGAAAACAAAACTTGAAAATGAAATTTGGAACAACAAAATCATGAATAATTCTTGACTCAGAAGAGCTACATGGTTAATTTTGGTATCAAAATGTAGGTTTTCGGGGTCGCCCCGTTCGATAAACAATGTTTCAGAGCTCTATCTATCATAGTTTAGATTTTCACCTGTCAAATGGCATTTTTTCAAAAAAATCGAAACTTCAAACCGTCATAGCTCCCCTTCCTTTGATCGCCGCCACTATTTATTCATATTAGGTTGATCAGCATAGGTCACAGTATTTCTGCGCAAAATATGAGCGATTTGAAAAATTCAAAATGTTGGACGAAAAATGACTAAGGGGTATGACCCCCTAAAAACGCCGTAAACTCAATACCAAAAATATGTGGGTGGATCTAACGGTGCGATTGTTCGAAGAAGTCGTTCGAACAATTCGAATCTACAATGAATGCTATTTTGCAGGTCTATAACATCTGAATCTTGAGTGGCCTGTGCTCGAAAACAAAACTTGAAAATGAAATTTGGAAAAACAAAATCATGAATAATTCTTGACTCAGAAGAGCTACATGGTTGATTTTGGTATCAAAATGTAGGTTTTCGGGGTCGCTCCGTTCAATAAACAATGTTTCAGAGCTCTATCTATCATAGTTTAGATTTTCACCTGTCAAACGGCATTTTTTCAAAAAAAATCGAAACTTCAAACCGTCATAGCTCCCCTTCCTTTGATCGCCGCCACTATTTATTCATATTATGTTGATCAGCATAGGTCACAGTATTTCTGCGCAAAATATGAGCGATTTGAAAAATTCAAAATTTTGGACGAAAAATGACTAAGGGGTATGACCCCCTAAAAACGCCGTAAACTTAATACCAAAAATGTCTGGGTGGATCTAACGGAGCGATTGTTCGAAGAAGTCGTTCGAACAATTCGAATCTACAATAAATGCTATTTTGCAGGTCTATAACATCTGAATCTTGAGTGGCCTGTGCTCGAAAACAAAACTTGAAAATGAAATTTGGAAAAACAAAATCATGAATAATTCTTGACTCAGAAGAGCTACATGGTTGATTTTGGTATCAAAATGTTGGTTTTCGGGGTCGCTCCGTTCAATAAACAATGTTTCAGAGCTCTATATATCATAGTTTAGATTTTCACCTGTCAAACGGCATTTTTTCAAAAAAAATCGAAACTTCAAACTGTCATAGCTCCCCTTCCTTTGATCGCCGCCACTATTTATTCATATTATGTTGATCAGCATAGGTCACAGTATTTCTGCGCAAAATATGAGCGATTTGAAAAATTCAAAATTTTGGACGAAAAATGACTAAGGGGTATGACCCCCTAAAAACGCCGTAAACTCAAGACCAAAAATATGTGGGTGGATCTAACGGTGCGATTGTTCGAAGAAGTCGTTCGAACAATTCGAATCTACAATAAATGCTATTTTGCAGGTCTATAACATCTGAATCTTGAGTGGCCTGTGCTCGAAAACAAAACTTGAAAATGAAATTTGGAAAAACAAAATCATGAATAATTCTTGACTCAGAAGAGCTACATGGTTGATTTTGGTATCAAAATGTTGGTTTTCGGGGTCGCTACGTTCAATGAACAATGTTTCAGAGCTCTATCTATCATAGTTTAGATTTTCACCTGTCAAACGGCATTTTTTCAAAAAAAATCGAAACTTCAAACCGTCATAGCTCCCCTTCCTTTGATCGCCGCCACTATTTATTCATATTATGTTGATCAGCATAGGTCACAGTATTTCTGCGCAAAATATGAGCGATTTGAAAAATTCAAAATTTTGGACGAAAAATGACTAAGGGGTATGACCCCCTAAAAACGCCGTAAACTCAATACCAAAAATATCTGGGTGGATCTAACGGTGCGATTGTTCGAAGAAGTCGTTCGAACAATTCGAATCTACAATAAATGCTATTTTGCAGGTCTAAAACATCTGAATCTTGAGTGGCCTGTGCTCGAAAACAAAACTTGAAAATGAAATTTGGAAAAACAAAATCATGAATAATTCTTGACTCAGAAGGGCTACATGGTTGATTTTGGTATCAAAATGTAGGTTTTCGGGGTCGCTCCGTTCAATAAACAATGTTTCAGAGCTCTATCCATCATAGTTTAGATTTTGACCTGTCAAATGGCATTTTTTCAAAAAAATCGAAATTTCAAACCATCATAGCTCTCCTTCCTTTGATCGCCGCCACTATTTATTCATATTATGTTGATCAGCATAGGTCACAGTATTTCTGCGCAAAATATGAGCGATTTGAAAAGTTCCAAATTTTGGACGAAAAATGACTAAGGGGTATGACCCCCTAAAAACGCCGTAAACTCAATACCAAGAATATCTGGGTGGATCTAACGGTGCGATTGTTCGAAGAAGTCGTTCGAACAATTCGAATCTACAATAAATGCTATTTTGCAGGTCTATAACATCTGAATCTTGAGTGGCCTGTGATCGAAAACAAAACTTGAAAATGAAATTTGGAAAAACAAAATCATGAATAATTTTTGACTCAGAAGGGCTACATGGTTGATTTTGGTATCAAAATGTAGGTTTTCGGGGTCGCTCCGTTCAATAAACAATGTTTTAGAGCTCTATCTATCATAGTTTAGATTTTCACCTGTCAAATGGCATTTTTTCAAAAAAATCGAAACTTCAAACCGTCATAGCTCCCCTTCCTTTGATCGCCGCCACTATTTATTCATATTATGTTGATCAGCATAGGTCACAGTATTTCTGCGCAAAATATGAGCGATTTGAAAAATTCAAAATTTTGGACGAAAAATGACTAAGGGGTATGACCCCCTAAAAACGCCGTAAACTCAATACCAAAAATATCTGGGTGGATCTAACGGTGCGATTGTTCGAAGAAGTCGTTCGAACAATTCGAATCTACAATGAATGCTATTTTGCAGGTCTATAACATCTGAATCTTGAGTGGCCTGTGCTCGAAAACAAAACTTGAAAATGAAATTTGGAAAAACAAAATCATGAATAATTCTTGACTCAGAAGAGCTACATGGTTAATTTTGGTATCAAAATGTAGGTTTTCGGGGTCGCCCCGTTCGATAAACAATGTTTCAGAGCTCTATCTATCATAGTTTAGATTTTCACCTGTCAAATGGCATTTTTTCAAAAAAATCGAAACTTCAAACCGTCATAGCTCCCCTTCCTTTGATCGCCGCCACTATTTATTCATATTAGGTTGATCAGCATAGGTCACAGTATTTCTGCGCAAAATATGAGCGATTTGAAAAATTCAAAATGTTGGACGAAAAATGACTAAGGGGTATGACCCCCTAAAAACGCCGTAAACTCAATACCAAAAATATGTGGGTGGATCTAACGGTGCGATTGTTCGAAGAAGTCGTTCGAACAATTCGAATCTACAATAAATGCTATTTTGCAGGTCTAAAACATCTAAATCTTGAGTGGCCTGTGCTCGAAAACAAAACTTGAAAATGAAATTTGGAAAAACAAAATCATGAATAATTCTTGACTCAGAAGTCCTACATGGTTGATTTTGGTATCAAAATGTAGGTTTTCGGGGTCGCTCCGTTCAATAAACAATGTTTCAGAGCTCTATCCATCATAGTTTAGATTTTGACCTGTCAAATGGCATTTTTTCAAAAAAATCGAAATTTCAAACCATCATAGCTCTCCTTCCTTTGATCGCCGCCACTATTTATTCATATTATGTTGATCAGCATAGGTCACAGTATTTCTGCGCAAAATATGAGCGATTTGAAAAATTCCAAATTTTGGACGAAAAATGACTAAGGGGTATGACCCCCTAAAAACGCCGTAAACTCAATACCAAAAATATGTGGGTGGATCTAACGGTGCGATTGTTCGAAGAAGTCGTTCGAACAATTCGAATCTACAATGAATGCTATTTTGCAGGTCTATAACATCTGAATCTTGAGTGGCCTGTGCTCGAAAACAAAACTTGAAAATGAAATTTGGAAAAACAAAATCATGAATAATTCTTGACTCAGAAGAGCTACATGGTTAATTTTGGTATCAAAATGTAGGTTTTCGGGGTCGCCCCGTTCGATAAACAATGTTTCAGAGCTCTATCTATCATAGTTTAGATTTTCACCTGTCAAATGGCATTTTTTCAAAAAAATCGAAACTTCAAACCGTCATAGCTCCCCTTCCTTTGATCGCCGCCACTATTTATTCATATTAGGTTGATCAGCATAGGTCACAGTATTTCTGCGCAAAATATGAGCGATTTGAAAAATTCAAAATGTTGGACGAAAAATGACTAAGGGGTATGACCCCCTAAAAACGCCGTAAACTCAATACCAAAAATATGTGGGTGGATCTAACGGTGCGATTGTTCGAAGAAGTCGTTCGAACAATTCGAATCTACAATGAATGCTATTTTGCAGGTCTATAACATCTGAATCTTGAGTGGCCTGTGCTCGAAAACAAAACTTGAAAATGAAATTTGGAAAAACAAAATCATGAATAATTCTTGACTCAGAAGAGCTACATGGTTGATTTTGGTATCAAAATGTAGGTTTTCGGGGTCGCTCCGTTCAATAAACAATGTTTCAGAGCTCTATCTATCATAGTTTAGATTTTCACCTGTCAAACGGCATTTTTTCAAAAAAAATCGAAACTTCAAACCGTCATAGCTCCCCTTCCTTTGATCGCCGCCACTATTTATTCATATTATGTTGATCAGCATAGGTCACAGTATTTCTGCGCAAAATATGAGCGATTTGAAAAATTCAAAATTTTGGACGAAAAATGACTAAGGGGTATGACCCCCTAAAAACGCCGTAAACTTAATACCAAAAATGTCTGGGTGGATCTAACGGTGCGATTGTTCGAAGAAGTCGTTCGAACAATTCGAATCTACAATAAATGCTATTTTGCAGGTCTATAACATCTGAATCTTGAGTGGCCTGTGCTCGAAAACAAAACTTGAAAATGAAATTTGGAAAAACAAAATCATGAATAATTCTTGACTCAGAAGAGCTACATGGTTGATTTTGGTATCAAAATGTTGGTTTTCGGGGTCGCTCCGTTCAATAAACAATGTTTCAGAGCTCTATATATCATAGTTTAGATTTTCACCTGTCAAACGGCATTTTTTCAAAAAAAATCGAAACTTCAAACTGTCATAGCTCCCCTTCCTTTGATCGCCGCCACTATTTATTCATATTATGTTGATCAGCATAGGTCACAGTATTTCTGCGCAAAATATGAGCGATTTGAAAAATTCAAAATTTTGGACGAAAAATGACTAAGGGGTATGACCCCCTAAAAACGCCGTAAACTCAATACCAAAAATATGTGGGTGGATCTAACGGTGCGATTGTTCGAAGAAGTCGTTCGAACAATTCGAATCTACAATAAATGCTATTTTGCAGGTCTATAACATCTGAATCTTGAGTGGCCTGTGCTCGAAAACAAAACTTGAAAATGAAATTTGGAAAAACAAAATCATGAATAATTCTTGACTCAGAAGAGCTACATGGTTGATTTTGGTATCAAAATGTTGGTTTTCGGGGTCGCTCCGTTCAATGAACAATGTTTCAGAGCTCTATCTATCATAGTTTAGATTTTCACCTGTCAAACGGCATTTTTTCAAAAAAAATCGAAACTTCAAACCGTCATAGCTCCCCTTCCTTTGATCGCCGCCACTATTTATTCATATTATGTTGATCAGCATAGGTCACAGTATTTCTGCGCAAAATATGAGCGATTTGAAAAATTCAAAATTTTGGACGAAAAATGACTAAGGGGTATGACCCCCTAAAAACGCCGTAAACTCAATACCAAAAATATCTGGGTGGATCTAACGGTGCGATTGTTCGAAGAAGTCGTTCGAACAATTCGAATCTGCAATGAATGCTATTTTGCAGGTCTATAACATCTGAATCTTGAGTGGCCTGTGCTCGAAAACAAAACTTGAAAATGAAATTTGGAAAAACAAAATCATGAATAATTCTTGACTCAGAAGAGCTACATGGTTAATTTTGGTATCAAAATGTAGGTTTTCGGGGTCGCTCCGTTCAATAAACAATGTTTCAGAGCTCTATATATCATAGTTTAGATTTTCACCTGTCAAATGGCATTTTTTCAAAAAAATCGAAACTTCAAACCGTCATAGCTCCCCTTCCTTTGATCGCCGCCACTATTTATTCATATTATGTTGATCAGCATAGGTCACAGTATTTCTGTGCAAAATATGAGCGATTTTAAAAATTCAAAATTTTGGACGAAAAATGACTAAGGGGTATGACCCCCTAAAAACGCCGTAAACTCAATACCAAAAATATCTGGGTGGATCTAACGGTGCGATTGTTCGAAGAAGTCGTTCGAACAATTCGAATCTACAATAAATGCTATTTTGCAGGTCTAAAACATCTGAATCTTGAGTGGCCTGTGCTCGAAAACAAAACTTGAAAATGAAATTTGGAAAAACAAAATCATGAATAATTCTTGACTCAGAAGAGCTACATGGTTGATTTTGGTATCAAAATGTAGGTTTTCGGGGTCGCTCCGTTCAATAAACAATGTTTCAGAGCTCTATCTATCATAGTTTAGATTTTCACCTGTCAAACGGCATTTTTTCAAAAAATCGAAACTTCAAACCGTCATAGCTCCCCTTCCTTTGATCGCCGCCACTATTTATTCATATTATGTTGATCAGCATAGGTCACAGTATTTCTGCGCAAATATGAGCGATTTTAAAAATTCAAAATTTTGGACGAAAAATGACTAAGGGGTATAACCCCCTAAAAACGCCGTAAACTCAATACCAAAAATATGTGGGTGGATCTAACGGTGCGATTGTTCGAAGAAGTCGTTCGAACAATTCGAATCTACAATGAATGCTATTTTGCAGGTCTATAACATCTGAATCTTGAGTGGCCTGTGCTCGAAAACAAAACTTGAAAATGAAATTTGGAAAAACAAAATCATGAATAATTCTTGACTCAGAAGAGCTACATGGTTGATTTTGGTATCAAAATGTAGGTTTTCGGGGTCGCTCCGTTCAATAAACAATGTTTCAGAGCTCTATCTATCATAGTTTAGATTTTCACCTGTCAAACGGCATTTTTTCAAAAAAATCGAAACTTCAAACCGTCATAGCTCCCCTTCCTTTGATCGCCGCCACTATTTATTCATATTATGTTGATCAGCATAGGTCACAGTATTTCTGCGCAAAATATGAGCGATTTGAAAAATTCAAAATTTTGGACGAAAAATGACTAAGGGGTATGACCCCCTAAAAACGCCGTAAACTCAATACCAAAAATATCTGGGTGGATCTAACGGTGCGATTGTTCGAAGAAGTCGTTCGAACAATTCGAATCTACAATAAATGCTATTTTGCAGGTCTATAACATCTGAATCTTGAGTGGCCTGTGCTCGAAAACAAAACTTGAAAATGAAATTTGGAAAAACAAAATCATGAATAATTCTTGACTCAGAAGAGCTACATGGTTGATTTTGGTATCAAAATGTAGGTTTTCGGGGTCGCTCCGTTCAATAAACAATGTTTCAGAGCTCTATCTATCATAGTTTAGATTTTCACCTGTCAAATGGCATTTTTTCAAAAAAATCGAAACATCAAACCGTCATAGCTCCCCTTCCTTTGATCGCCGCCACTATTTATTCATATTATGTTGATCAGCATAGGTCACAGTATTTCAGCGCAAAATATGAGCGATTTGAAAAATTCAAAATTTTGGACGAAAAATGACTAAGGGGTATGACCTCCTAAAAACGCCGTAAACTCAATACCAAAAATATCTGGGTGGATCTAACGGTGCGATTTTTCGAAGAAATCGTTCGAACAATTCGAATCTACAATAAATGCTATTTTGGAGGTCTACAACATCTAAATCTTGAGTGGCCTGTGCTCGAAAACAAAAGTTGAAAACGAATTATGGAAAAACAAAATCATGAATAATTCTTGACTCAGAAGGGCTATATAGTTGATCGCTGAATTCAATAAAGAATACACCATAGCTCTATCAATCATAGTTAACATTTTAACCTGCGAAATGATTTTTGAAAAAATTGGAAATTTCAAATCGTCATATCTTCGGTTACTTTCATCGCATCCATAATTGATCTATATATTGTGGATCAGCATAATCCAAAGTATCTCTGTGCAAAATATGAGCGATTTCAAAAATATGAATTTTAGGGTGAAAAATGATCAAGGGTTAACACTTCCCAAAAACACGTATTTGTTAAAAAAAACCAACAGTGATTAACTAGAGGTGGTATTGAATGTGAAAGTTCGAACCGCTTCAATCCCTTCAATATTTTGCGGATAGACAACACCGATACCTTGAGATGGTCTGTACTAGCGAAAGAGTTTTAGCTCCAACATGATCAAGAAATATAGAGCTCGGTTTCATTCTACTTACCGTCACTATTTCCAACATTTCTTGTCTCGAAATATACCCATTTCCATCAAGATCATACATCGAAAATGCCCACTTCAGTTTCTGTTCCAGTTTGCCTCGTGAGGTAACTGAAAGGGCACACAAGAACTCCCGAAAATCTATGGTACCATCTCCATTGGCATCGAAAGTACGAAAAACGTGTTCAGCAAATTTGCTGGCGTCGCCATATGGAAAAAAATTCCCATAGATCTTCTTGAATTCGTCAACAGACAAGTGCCCGCTTGGGCAATCCTTCAAAAACCCCTTATACCATTCCTGAATTTCAGCATCTGAAAGACAGGAAGAAGATAAAATATAGACGAAACTCTGCTGAAGTTTTCACATTGATCAAAGAAGTAAAAGATCACAAAAAACGGAAAAAATATTAAAATCGAAAGTATAAACTCACATAAGAAAGAAAACAATCATACAGCAACATTCAGTGAACAACATCAAAAATTATTCGAAATTGAATTTGAGAACTTCCTTAACATTTCGTGATATTAATGGACATGGAGATCTGATACTAAAAAAAGTGTTTTACTCACCAGAAAATTCTGTGTTCTGTTTGAGATCCTCCAGTACTTCCGGTTTCAGTTTGCTATTTTGTTTACCCATGACTAGATGTACAAGCCTCTAATATCTCCTCAATACCAATGTTCGAAGTTGAAAAATGGCACCTGCCTTCATGAAAACAATAAACCTAATAGATAAATGAAATATTCATTTGGGTCGAAGGTGTATATTTTTGAATATCTTCTATAATAGGTTGGAAATTCTTCATCAATGTAATATTACGAATTATGAATTGACTTATCTTTCAGTAGTTCTGGTCTTTCAAAAATACCACTATATTCTATTGAGAATAAGGAAATGCAGACAGTGGCGGATTTATGGAAGAGTTTTTTGAATTGAATCCCTGCCCCATACTGAATGTATACCCTAAACCTATTTTATACGACAAATTTGGGTCTATGATATTTATATAAGTTTTCAAGATTGCCCATGCTGATATCCTGGATCCGCCACTGGTTTTAACATATGAAACATATAAATATAACATTCAAATGTTTTTAACAGGTTAAGCAAGGGTTAGTATGCTGCAGTTCTTCTTAAGTCTGAATGTGATTTGTTTCATTAAAAAAAAATCACTTAAATTCGTATTAAACACAAGGAAACAAAGTTAATTCATATAAATGACATCATTGTGTCCATATATTGAAATATATCAGGTAAAAATGCAAATAACAATATAATATCAGAGATCACTGATTGTACAATAAGAATAAACATGCAAAGTGTCAGCAAAAATTTATTGAATCAATTGAAAACCTCAGCTTCAAATTATAGAACATTCTGCATGATGTCCAGGTTATTGTGGAATTGTTCATTATATTATATTCTTCTCTTTAAATGAAAATATATTTGTCTATTATTTGCTGTTCTTAATTTCAAAATTGACAATTTTCAAATCCATTAGGAAATTTCACATTTCCCTGTTTCTTTTAGAAAAATAAAATGTGTCGATTGGGTTTAAAATTTATTTGTGATTCAAATCAAAGAAAAAATAGCAGTATTCTTGTTGCAATTGCCCATTTTTCGTACAGGGATTTTGGAGCTACAAAAAAACATGGAATATTCAATGAATATACTTTTTTCCATACATAAATAATCAATAAATTAATAATCAATTTATACAGTTTTACGGTCATTCAAGTTTCACTGAAGCGTACATTGATCTACAGATGAAAGGCAGTCTACTTAAACCTACTTTGAAACCAATAATCTGGAAACAATCTAATCAATATCGCAGTTTCTATTGAATTATCGTGCACTGAAATATTCACTATTATACAGTCAAAAATAATAATTTGTTCATGTTCATGTGAGATAATGAATCCCATTTTTGAGACGTTTGCATGTGTTTATTGGTGTCCTTATACAATTCACAATTTATATCGTGTTTTGAAAGCTTTTTATTTTTTATGACTCAAGTAGGTTCCTGTCTGACAAAAGGAAGTGAAATTTATCACTTCCTCTGAACTAAGTGGTCTCATAACAATTAATGAAGAGGAAACAGATCTGATTTTTTATCTGAAAATCTAATAAATACTTGATTTGGACGCGCATTATATTTATCGAATGACTTATTCCACATTACATCTAAAATACTGAAATAGATGAATATATTATTGTAATCAATAAAATTGACTTCATAAACTCTAGTCCGGAAAGAATATCCAAGGTTTATATTAAAGAGTGCAAATTTTTATAGTAAACAAAATAGTAACATGAAATATTGTAAATACATGCTACAGACACTTTCTTGATCGTTTTGCAATCCTATACCTTATGTTCTGTGGAAGATTCAAAATTGAGAGTTGTGCGAATAAGGTATATCTGACCATGATTTCACCTCAGTTTCCATTTTAGTCAATCAACCCTTCCACAACATACTTATCCTTGGGAACTACTGAAGAATGTGCCTTTTTCTCATTCAAAAAGTTTTTCATCAATTGACCGTTCCGTGAGAATATTCTGATAGGTAGTTCACGATCACGATACTATATTATATAGTTGAGAAATTGTAAAAATACACCCGTATAGCCAAAATCATCTTTTATACAATAATATGAATTACTTGTCATATTATATTGATGTAGAAGAGTTTAAATCGAATCTCAATTATGAACAGTTTTTGAGCATGTACTTATGTGCTAACTGTAACCTTATAAAAAAACTTTCAAATAAAATGGCAACAACTGAAAATTGTATCAAACTGAACACATACCTTTATTTCAGCTTTGAATAGAATATAATCTGAAGGGAGTGAACCTGAATAAATAAGGATAAATATAAAAGGAAAACCATTTTCCTATTATTAGTTTCGAATTTCCTTGATCGTTATCAGACAATTTAAATATTTAATTGAATGTTTTACGATTGAGAACACCGATATAAATAGTTCCTACCTGAGAATATCCTAAAAAGTTTCGATTTTACAGAAAAGAACGACACACACAAATAAACAGTGAGAATACTGAACGAACAATTAGCAATATGGCATAAATATTTCCTTCACATCTGTTTTTTTCCAATTCAATCTGGTATTGATGAGGTCGTCTTTGAGGAATAGAAAAAAAGATACTTATTTTTTCAATACATTATATCAGCAATACAAATTATCGACTTTTTTATATTTGGCACAAAAAATGAATTTTCTGCGAAACTGTAATATTTCAAGGACTTCATTATTAATTATAATAATAATGATTGGGACAATGCGCTTTCAATAAAATTTTGCGATTGAAGGAAATATTTTCGATCTTTAAAAAAAGAAAAATATGATGATGGCAAATATTCTCAATAACAAGGAATGATTAATACATCAAGATCGTCGATAAGAAGGGTCCGTTCTTGAATATTATTTGGATCTTTGCAAATACGATGTTTTCTGTGAAGAACAGCTAAGAAAAAGTATTTTTCGAAGTCAAAAAGTAGAGAATTTTGTGAATTGTGAATTCATTTGAGCGCTTGAATTAAGATAAAGTCCTAAGATGCCAGATTTGATCCTTGCGAATGTGAATGTATTTATAACCGAAAATAATGAGGACGAAAACTCATCGTCAACTGTGTGACTTGTTATACAATACAGGGTGGCGTAATTGCGTGAATGAGACGAATCTGGAAAAGGGTGAAATCATGAGATCAGATCGGAGTGCGTTTGACTCAAACTGGAAAAATAAACACATTTGTTTTCCACATACTCGACAGGGAGTGGACACGAGAACAATGTTAGTGGCGTAATTCTATATAATTTTAAATATTAACATTTCATAATGGGAATGATACAGACGAATAAGCTTTTGTAAATTTGATTGTGCTTCACGATCCTTTGGAGCCAAAATCCAAATCACAAGTTATCAAGGTGTTCGGTTGCGAGAAAGGACGGCGTTGTCGTGTGAATAGTCGCCCTATTGGCACGCCACTGCCGCTTTAACGTATTGTCGTGCGACACTGTTCTCACGAATCAACAACAAGGAAAAAACTGGCAATGCCTCGCTTAGCTCCGCGGCGTTTCATCCTGCTGTCGAACTTATTAAGGCGCCAACATTTTCGACAGTTCTTCGTCCTGTAAACAGCCTTTCAGGAATTCGTCCTGCGTTAATTGACCATCGTTGTTCTCGTCCATTTTGGCGAAGATGTTCTTCGCCCTTTCTTCGGCCGAATCGGCAGGTCGATTTGAGGAACAGGCGCCTAGCATGTCGTAAATTGCCTGGAAAATTGAGGTTATTATGAATGGTCCAGTGAACGGAACATCTCGGCGGATTGAAAAGATGAAAAGCGTCGACGGCTTCTCAGAATGAAAATCGATGAGCCCCCCCACCTAATTACCTTCCGATTGAAGTCAAACAAACCATTAAAATATTCCACAGTAATCGTTCCAATTTGAAAAACCCCTAAAGATGAGCCTCAAACCTTCTCTGTTGGGAGCTCAAGTTAAGCCCTTGATTCTCATTCTTGAACTCCAACACATACATCTTTTATTTCGATGTTCTGAAGTTCAAGTTAATTTTGATTCGTTGCAAAGTTAAAGAACATGAAAAAAGGAACACGATGAGGCCAAGCAGAAATAGTAAGGAGTAGGCAATCTCAACAAAAGAAATGAAGAACTACCAATTTCATGTGTCCGAGAATAATAAGCTCATCTCATCACATTCAGTTGCCAGCATTGTTGCCAATTTAGCAAAATTTTTTAAAAATGCTAAATTTGGCATATTCGATTCATGTTTAGCATATAATTCAGGCGTTTGCATTTATATAACGTAGTTAATTAGTAATTAATTAATGAAAGTGACCAATCAGGAGCGCCCTACATAAGAATAAGTAGGCAGTGGGGACGCGAGAGTGAAACGCCAGAGCTGCTGCCGGCTTTTCACGCAGTAAACCGAGACTGGCGTCTCACTCTCGCGTCCCCACTGCCTACTTATTCTTCTGTAGGGCGCTCCTGATTGGTCACTTTCATTAATTAATTACTAATTAACTACGTTATCGAAAATTTTCAAACATGGATTTTTGGGCTTTTTTCACTTTCGATCCCCTCAATGGGGTGTGCGTTCTGGGACACCCTGTATATTATATTTCATAAATAGCCACAGATAAAAGTAACAGTGAAAAACCTATAAAGCCATCTTTTTGCACACTCAAAAATGAATTAACATATTTTTAGCATTTTCTGAATACAACCCTAGCATATTTTGCTGTAGCTGAGGTGGCAACACTGATTACAAAATCCCATGTGCCCTAACTCTACAAGACCTGACCTACATTTCAGCTAAAAATAATGGCGGAAGGCGCATATCACGGTGAAGATATTGATTCAGTTTCAGAAAACTAAAGCAAAATCTGACTTAATCTCCCTTACTTTGGTGGAGCAGTTTATTTTTATATACCCTCCTAAACTGATTTCAAGTAGTAGTAAGTGAAGAACCACTTTTCTACTGTTCTACACGTTTATTTAACAATTCCCTAGCAGCAATTATTCACGTAAATTTCAATTGAAATGGAGAAACGTTTCAAGCATGCGTGTAAGTCGCATAACTTAACCGATAATTTTTCCAACCATCAGAAGCATGTTATTGACAAAGGCATGTCGTGCAAAACCACATAAAAAGAAGGGTTCAGCAATCATCCAGTAAAAGCGATATTCAACAAATGGAAATTGTCGAATTTGAAGTGAAATAAGTTTTTTTCGCGACCATAACTCATCGAATTACGAGAAACAAAGGTCGTTCTTTGCCGAATGACAGTTACCCCCAGTACCCCTCCTTATGAACGCCCTTGTACGAGAATAGCTGATGGATTTAGGTACGCGCCACCTGAGCCGGCCATATTTTCAGACTCGGAAAATGGCGTCGCCTTCATTATCTTCACTTTTCCAATGTGCATCGATACGCAACACTGAAACAATTACTGTTGAGAATAGTTACCATTGAAGCCCAAGTCGAGGCCTTTTCAGCAGATTGGCAATCAATAGGAAATGGGTGTTCATGTGGAAAAAGTCGTTAACTGAACCATAAAAAAATTTATACCCCGAAGCGCCAATTAGAGTCGAAATGGAGCAGAGGAAGAAGGATATGAGATCATCCCTTTCCCGATATCAGGAAGAGAATTTTCAGACTGATAAATTCGATAACATTTTTATGGGGCACCATAAACTCTCTGTTAAATGATTGTTTTTCAGGAGAACTTTTAATTATATATCCCAATAAAAGTTCTGTACTCATTGCGAATGTATATCATAAACGAGCGAATAAAAATTAACCCTTCGAGAGAAACGAGCGTCAAAAGGGCGCTGATGCAGGGCCGTATCGAGAGAGGGGTTCAAAATTTAAGGGGAAAAACGCAAATTCAGGATGTTCCTAAATGGGAGGGACAAAGAAAGAGAGGCTATTCCTTGCAGTATTTCAAGAAAAAAAGTCCTACAAAAATGGGACCTCAAACGTTCGTTTTCGAGATACAGAGTGTTGAAGTTTGAATTTTTTTCAAGTTTTTATCTCATAGTATCTTCATTTCATAAGATATTCAACTGAAAATCGGCATGGATATTACATTTTAAAGTTTACACCATGTGACACACCAATTTCGTTAGCAAAGCTACAGGGTGATATTTTAGCTGGAACACTGTCCCTTAATTTCCTGCAGAACATTTTTTTGGTGGGCCACTGTTAGTTTAAAAAATGTAAAAAGAATCTTTGTTGTTATCCTCAACTTTATGATCTCTTGTAGTTTTATGCTATCTGCTACCGATTTCGAAAAAAAAAATTTGAACGAGTGTTTCAGTTTGCATTTTTCGGAATGTTTCTCATAGTTTTAGCTTTTCACCAGATTTTTCAACTGAAATTCGGCATAGATATTACATTTTAGATTATATAATATGTGACATACCAATTTCGATCGCAAATCTACAGGGTGATATTTCAGCTGGAACATTGTCCCCTGTTTTCCTCTAGAACTTTTTTTGGTGGGCCACTGTTAGATTGAAAAACAGTAAAAAGAAGCTTTGTTGTTGTACTAAACTTTATGGTCTCTTGTAGTTTTGCCGTATCTGCTACCGATTCCGAGAAAAAAATTTGAACGAGTGTAGATATCAGTTTGAATTTTTTCGGAGTTTTTTCTCATAGTTCCTGCATTGCATAAGATATTCAACTGAAATTTGGCATAGATATTACAATACACATCGTTCATCATGTGACATTCCAATTTCGATCGCAAATCTACAGAGTGATATTTTAGGTGGAACACTGTCCCCTGATTTCTACCAAAACTTTTTTTTGGTGGTCCACTGTCAGTTTGAAAAATTGTGAGGAGAAGCATTGTTGTTATACTAAACTTTATGGTCTCTTGTAGGTATGTCGTATCTACTACCGATTCCGAGAAGAAAATTTGGACGAGTGTTTCAGTTTGAATTTGTTCGGAGTTCTTCTCATAGTTTCTGCATTTCACAAGATATTCAACTGAAATTCGGCATATATATTGAAATTTAGAGTTTACATCATGTGACAGAACAATTTCGATCGCAAATCTACAGGGTGATATTTCAACTGGAACACCGACCCCTATTTTCCTCCAGAACTTTTTTTTGGTGAGCCACTGTTAGCTTGAAAAATTGTGAGAAGAAGCATTGTTGTTGCACTGAACTTTATGGTCTCTCGTACTTTTCTCGTATCTGTTACCGTTTTCGAGAAAAAAATTTAAACGAGTGTTTTAGTTTGAATTTTTTTGAAATTTTTGTCTCATAGTATTTGCATTTCACAAGATATGCAACTGAAATTTGGCATAGATATTACAAATTACATTGTTCACCATGTGATCTATCAATTTCGATTGCAAATCTGCAGGGTGAAATTTTAGCTGGAACACTGTCCCCTGTTTTCCTGCAAAACTTTATTTTGGTGAGCCACCGTTAGTTTGAAAAATTGTGAGAAGAAGCTTTGTTGTTAAACCAAACTTTATGGTCTCTTGCAGTTTTGTGGTATCTGCTACCGATTTCGAGAAAAAATTTTAAATGATTCTCCCGAAATCCACAGAAAAATCAAAATTGTCATAAAAATCCAGTGAGTATAGAAAGAAATCTAAACTATTCAATTCTGGGGATCTGGCGGGCCATGACCGATGTCCACCACGTCCAATCCACCTGTACACCCTATATCTCGATAACGAAACGTTTTCGGTGCCATGTTTATGGACTTTTCTTTCTTCAAATGATTCAAGGAATCTCCCATTTCCGTTTGTACCTCCAGTTTACTAACTCCCTGTATTTTTTGACTTTCCATAAGTGTTATCTTCTTGGAAATCTCTGAAACGGCGGAAATCGTCCTTGTTCCCCTTCCCACGATAACTTTGAAGCACTGGGCGCTTACCTGTACGATTTTCGTCATCTCCTGAATATCGATGACCCCGTTTCCATCGACGTCGTACATTCGGAAGGCCCATTTCAGCTTTTCCTCCGGTGTGCCGCTCGACGTCACATCGATCGCTAGCAAAAATTCCTGTAAACAAAGGCATACATTAATAATGTTCGACTTATCTTACGCCCGAAAGCGCTCGTGGTAGAATTTTGATCGTATTCAAAGGGGTGGGCTTTCTGGGGGATATGGAAATATGTTGTAGTACTTTTTATTGTCGTAAAGACATGTTTTTGTGGAGTGAAGGATGGGATTTGAAAAAAAAACACACCTAAGAGAAGTCTTCTTAATTTTTTTGTTGGGACATGGATGCGTAGAAAACCTGTTGTTGGCTTTGATTAGATTTTTTTCAGTGGGCAAATCAATGTCGGAAATGAAGCTTGTGGACCACTAAAAAATACGATTAATTCGACCAAATTAAAATCTAATCATCCATAACTAGAAAAATTCCTTTAAATTACCGAAAATTGTTTGGAATTCCCATTAAGTAAGCTCTTGTTTTCAAAAATGTGACGTTCCATTACGAGAACGTTTATTCCGTAATACCCAAACGAGAATGATAAATCAAAATGATATATCCCAGGGACAATAATTGATCGGATCGAGTATGTCAAGAAACGTGCAGGCATTATTTCAGATGTCAAAGCGTACACTCGCTGGCAACATTAATCAATTATAATTGATGGTGAAGTCACGGACTGAACAAACCAAGGAAACTACTTCGCACAAGTGGATAAGCTCAATGCCGCATGCGAGCATCGATTTCAAAAACGAACGTGTCTTGAGTGTATATGAAAAAATTAAGCGTTCACTGACGACATCGTCAGAAGATTTTAGATGCAATAAAGACGCCATTCGACTTTGCGAAGCATATTCAGGAATTGAGAACAAAAGTAAAGTGGATATCACTGTTTGATTGCTTGTGTGATCTACTAAAAATATCGCCTTCATAATATTCTCAAGCACTTGGTGAATAATTCAAAAAATTTCAGACAGGATAAAAAGAAAAATTGAAACATTGAATGAATAAACACAAATCGACATTTCAATTCACAATGGTTCGAAAGTTTATCATGAAATGAGTTCAATCAAAAGTAATTCTCTTACCTTGAAATCGATGTAGCCATTTTTGTCCATATCGAATGTTCTGAAAACATGATCACAGAATTCTTCGGCGTTTCCAGAAGGGAAGAACATCTTGTACATATCTACGAATTTAGCTGGTGTTAATCGACCATTAGGACAGTCTTGCTGAAATGGAAAAAAAATTATTGGCATAACAGAATTTTACAATTTGTTATCATTTTAAATTCACAAACATATTTGATGTAATGAGAATATCGCTAGCTGTCATTTGTGTTTAGTACAGTTTGGTATCGTTTACTATTAGCAGTGTGTACGCCCCTTTAGACTCCGCACAAAAAAAACTATTTATTTTTATAAAGTACCCCGGTTGGCCATGACGCAGGGTGACACTCGTGAAAGTCAAATAATTCTGAGCGATGTTGCCAATGCTATTTTATATTTTCTCATTTTTCACTTTGTAAATGAAGTTAGTTCTTTTAAGGTTCAACTCTGACACAGGATTCGTAGTACTACTACATTTTCATACTGGAGTATTTCAAGTTGTGCAGAAAGGTATTTAAATGTCTTTTGTAGGCTTATTTCTTGAGAATTTTGAAAAATTAGGAATTCCGTAGGTCCGTCTGTTCGTTTAAAAGTTTTTCTGTTGGGTTATTCGAGTACTTTTATCCTTCTTTCGAAAGAACTATCACAAAGTAACTGACTATTCTGTCCATTATTTTTCAGTAAAATTCCAACACTCGATTCTTGATTTCCGTACATGAAAATAACATAACTGAATCTTCCAACTATATTTATATACGTGAAATATTTCCAGTATTAACACAGAAGAAAATTTCTTCAACATTCGCCAGGTCTTTGAAATTATTGAATTCAAATCACATTTTTTCAAATTCATTATTTTCGCAAAGTAAATAAACATTTCGATGAATACGTAATTACTAAGATCAATATGTAGAAACGACAACGTTGCGTCCAATTTTTTCGATTTTTTATGGACCATATTCAAAAAACTATTAGTCTCAGAGAAAATCTGTCTGGACATTCTTAATCTACGGCATCGAATTAATAAACGGTGAAAATTTCATATCGATCGGCGAGATTCGAATTTTTTGCGAAAATTCCAATATGTAGGTATGGAAAAATATCGATTTCTCGAAAAAAATTTTTTGGCTTCGATAGAATTGAAAATCACACCATTTACTAATTCGAGAGCGTAGATTAAGAATATCCAATCAGATCTTTCGTGAAGAGTACAGTTTTTGATTTACAAACGTTTGAAAATCGAAAAAATCAGAAAATCTAAACGATTTGTTCTGTTTTCGAGAACAGATTCGGAATAAAAACTTTAGGTGTGTTTGAAAAATCAGGCGCATTCGCCATTTTGTAATCAACCTATGGCCGTAAGAAATTTTGTTATCACGATTATTTCAAAACTACTGATTCCATCGAAGGAAAATTTCGCATTCAGATGAAGAATGACGTGTTTAAGCTACATGCAAAATTTTGTTCCAGTCGTGTAATCAGAACCATATAAAATCAAAGCATTATCGATAAAATTCAGATTCGGGTGGATATGAATTCAGTTTGTGTATTGAATTGTTTTTAAATGCTTTGAGTGACCAATCTTATAAAAGGAAATATAGACTAGTTAAGTCTTTATTCAAGTGTGGAGAGAGCCTGTTATTCATGTGATGCTGTACCGGATTTGGTTCGAATATCACAAGAGGACAGTATTATAAAAAGCAAATGATACTTTCTGGAAGACTTCAACACCCGGTATATTTGAAACGAAGGGGTTTATGGCCCATGTTGATATAAATATATTTCATTTGGAAATAGGTGTTTCTAACGGCTGTTAAAGTCCTGCTAACACATATGTGACCCATCCCGTATATGTGAAAATTTAAAAGTGATTTTTTCTACAACTAAATCAACACGCTAGGATTTCGACCACGGCTGACTATTTCAAAACACACCATTCAGAGCGACGCAATATCTGTCAAGGCTGAAGAAAATGAATGTCCCAAGAGTGAAATGAACTCCCACCAGTTTTTCTTTTCCTAAACGAGGAATAAATGACCCCATTAAAACACAAGTTCTGCTTTCTTCCCCTGGCCCTACTTTCATTCAGTCCTTAAAATACCCCATAATGCATGTGACATTCACGACTCCCAGCTATTTAGGGAGCATTTGTGTCAGCCCTCCAACTTGTTGACTGCATTCGCAAGTATTCAATTGGAACTTCAAGTGATATATACTGAGTGACATTAGAACCATTAAGCCTGCAAAAAAAAATTTTTTGGCATTATGATGCGTGGAAACATTACTCCAACAGTCCTGTGTACAAACGTTTCAACAGCAAACCAAATATAGAGTCAGTTATTCGACGATATCGAAGAGCTATACTCTAATCACTTTTATAATGTATCCGGGTTGGCCATGATATTCTGACACATTTCACCGTGTATATTTTGGAAATGTAAGGTTATAGTCATTTTTCTGTTAGATAACTAAGCACCGTTGTCTTTTCTATATGGAGGTCGTAGTAATAACGTATTTATCGAAATGTTTATTTACTTTGGAATAATAATGAAATTGAGAGAATATTATGTGAATTCAATAATTCCAAAGACCTGGCGAATGTTGAAGAAACTTTTTTCTCTGTTAATACTGAAAATATACTGCTCCACAAGAGTTAGGGATATCATATTCAATCGTTTTTAAAGGTAGGTATGTAATCTTTGAGAAAATCGCTGTTAAATCATTTAAAACTCAATAACGTATTGAATCGATTCAATAAAAATCAGTATGAGACATTTCGTCAATCTGGTCGCCTTTATTCTGAAGTTTGGTTCTTTGCATATGCTTCATGAATGTTCTTATTTTGAAGTGAAGTCAGTTTATCGACGACTTCGATTTGAAACGAGTTTTCTGAAAACTCCAAGACGTAAATTAACAAACGCTGAGGCTAATAGGGCTATCGGAATGCTACAGGGTGGCCTAACTCAGGTTGTTGTAGCGGAAAGGCTCCAAGTCAGCCAAAGTGTGATCTCGACTTTGTTCAGGGAGACAGATTCCGTGTTGGAAAGACCAAGGCTTGGTGGGCGACGAAAAACAACACCTGCTCAGGACCGTTTCGGCGAGAAGAAACCCTACATCTACGTGTAGAATGCTACGGAATACTCTTCAAAATGCAGATGGGGTCCAAGTTTCCATCGAAACCATCAGACGACTTTTGAGAGAGGTGAATCTAGGCTCTAGACGTCCATTAAGAGGAGTTCCATTAACACGTGACCATAAGCGTCAAAAACTGGAGTGGGCAAGGCAACATATCAATTGGAACGATCAATGGTGTAGTGTCCTTTTCACTGATGAGTCCAGATATGGACGATTTTCAGATTCTCGAAGAATAAGGGTATGGACAATCCCACGCATACCCCGTAATCGTCGCTATTCATGCATTCCGAGGGGGTAGTGTTATGGTATGGGCCGGGATATGTTTCAACGGGCGCACAGATCTACACATTTGTCCTGGGAATATGATGGCCTTACACTATAGGGAGCATGTCATTGACAGTGTTGTGCCAAATTTCACGCTGCTGTTATGGTGAAACTTTTCAATTTCCAGACGAAAACGCTAGACCGCAACGTGCAGCCATAGATGAGAATGCGCGCGAGGAGCTTGGTATTCCACATTTACCAATACCTCCGCACTCACCAGATTTTAATTGCATAGAACATGCATGGGATATGCTCCAAAGAAGATTAGACAATCATCAACCTACCCCAGACGGACCTATGGAATTCCTCACTTTTCAAATTTCTCAAGAAAAAGCCTACAGAAGAAATTTAAATACCTTTCTGCATAACATGAAATACTCCAGTATAAAAATGTAGTAGGTAGTACTACGAAACCTGTGTCACAGTTAAACCTTAAAATAACTGACTCCGTTTGCAAAGTTAAAAAAGAGCATTGGCAACGTCTCTGAGAATTATTTAACATTTCACGAGTACCAACCTGCGCCAGTCTCAAGTAAAAAAACTTGATAAATCTAAATCTTGGCCAAACAGGATATCAGCTTCACTGAAACGACGTAGAGCTTTTGACTTTGAGACCTCACTTCTCAAATTGAAACGGATCAATGCGTCTTCATATCCATGACAATATCATCGATTTTATATTCACCACAAGCCTGGTCTCAGTTTCAATGAATCAGATTGGAAGCCGGAATGAGAGAATGGCAACCCTTCGGCAGGCAAAGTTATTTTTATTCCGTTATATACGATCGAGGGAGAAATTCATCAAATCCGTATTCTGCTGCGATAGCGGCTGAACACAACAAACACGTACTGGTCGGAAAATATGTGTCACGTCGAACATAGAAGCATGGAGCCTTCCATATTGTAACGAATGACAATACGAGCCTGTCGTGAATTCGAATTAACAAACAATGATGTGGTTTCGAAGAATGATTAGGAATGCGAAGCTTAGCGTTATTGCCGATGCGATTCGCCAATAAGTTCGTCATTGCTTTCATTATTTCCTTTCGGTTGCACCACTTCTAATGTCACTCAGTATAGTTATAAGATCATCTCATATTTCGCTGAGAACCGAATTGGAAACGAAAATGGATTTTATCTGATTCATGACCTCCACCGTGGGCCCGTTAAAGTGGTGACCGGGCTTTAAACTGCGAGGAGTAAAAATGACACGGCGAAATTGGAGAGAACTTCAAAGCTTAAAAGGAAATTTCATCTTTAATTGGATTTTCCTTTCAGCTTCTTTCATTGGATTCATCCGGTACGGTAACTTGGCCAGTATTTCCTGCAATCATTCAATTTCACTTCAGCGCTCGCTGAAATTATTTCAGCAAAAGCGATTTTCCTGAGATCTCATTTTCTGTACGGATAGTAGAAATTTCACCGAGTTTTTCTTTAGGAATGAATGAGTGGAAATAGCTTCGCAATTCGAGAATGAGGCATGGCAGTTGATTGCTTCTTAAGTTTTGAAATAGACGGGTAAAAACAAATATTTATTGTCCGAAATGACTTTTATGTTGAACGATATATTCTCCACTAAGATCGATACATTTTTGCATGCGTTTGATTAAATTTTTCAGACTAAGGAAGAGATTGTAAGAGCTTTTGAAAGAATCTTCACTAGAACCTCTAACTTAAAACAAAAATCTCAGCGTTTTGTAAAAATAATTCTGATTCGTTTTCACTTAGCCACCCTGAATTATCAATAATACACTGCGCAAAAAAATTAACGCACATTATGGAAATCTCAAATTCATTCTACAACTGAAGGTGTTCTCAAAGATAATTATTTTTATCAGAATCATGCATGCATATGTTATCCACTTTCAACGTTTTTCTTCAATACAGATGTTTTCTCCCAGCAGGAATAAAAAAAGATGATATTATCAGATTTTGAATGTATTGGCTCCATTCTAAAATCAGTTGTTCTCGATCAATTCTAGTGATCAATAGTTTTTCTTTCGTTTGATTTTCTACACTCGATCGCTATGCAACGCGCAACATGCAATTTGACCCAAGAGGAATGTGCCCAAGCGGTAGTTTTGCGAGAAGAAGGGTGGACATACACAAGAATTGCAGAAAGGTTTGGAGTTTCCCATACAAGTGTGTCCAGAATGTTGCAGCGATTCAGGGAGACAGGTTTGAATGTCCGAAGACCAGGACAGGGTAGACCACGGGTAACGACTGCCATTCAAGAACGTTACTTGAGAGTTTCTTCGTTGAGACAACGGTTTGCAACCGCTCCCTCCTTCAAAATCAGCTTGAGCAAACTCATGAGGTGCAAATTAGCATTCAGACAATAAGAAATCGCCTCAGAGAATATGATTTAAGGCCTCGTGTCGCGGCAAGAGGCCCAGCTCTTACCCCAGCCCATCGAAGGGCGCGTTTGGATTTTGCGAGAGAGCATATCCATTGGGAAGAGGCCGATTGGGAAAGAGTTCTCTTCACAGATGAGTCTAGATTCTGCCTCTACCATTGTGATCGACGTTCCCTTGTATACAGACGTCCACATGAAAGATATGCTCAGTGCAATTTCCTGAATACTACTGGTTTCGGGGGAGGATCGATTATGGTATGGGGTGGAATATCTTTGACTGCTCGCACAGACCTAGTGGTCGTCGATAATGGAGCTATGAATGCTGATAAGTATATAAGGAACATTCTTGAAGAGCATGTAGTGCAATTTGCCCCATACATTGGTGAAAATTTCATTTTTATGGACGATAATGCCAGACCCCATCGTGCGCGCATCGTTCAGGAGTACCTTGAAGAGGTTGAAGTCTCTCGAATGGAATGGCCAACAAAAAGTCCAGATCTCAATCCGATTAAGCAGGTTTGGGACAACCTCAATAGAAGGCTGAGAAGTTCAGAAAATCATCCAGCTACTCTTAATAACTTAGGAATCCAACTCGGAGAAATCTGGGAAGGATTAGATCAGAACATTTTAAGATCACTCATTTTCAGTATGAACCGTCGTTGCCGAGCTGTAATTAACGCAAGGGGTGGAAATACCAAGTATTAAATCACTTATCAGCATTTCAGTATTTTGAATATTGTTCATTTCTCTTCTTTCACATAAGATTCGGTGAAACCCTGAATTTTTCTTCCATTTAATGTGTCTTGTTTCGTTCAAAACCTTCCCAAGAGAACATAAAAAATAAGTTAAAAGTCAATGTAGAGTTAACTTTCGTTAAAATTGAGATTTTCAGAATGTGCGTTAATTTTTTTGTGCATTGTAGGTTACCCTAGTCCATTCTCAAAATCCCCTGATTGGTCACAGACGATTCTCAGGCCCCACCGGTACCAATTCAATTAGTCAAGTGACTAAAAATTTCACGAATCTCAATTCAATCAGCATGCACCTGACACATAACAGTTAATTAAGATTATCTGACCCACAGCCTAAAGGCGTGATGCAATTCACTTCAAATCCGTTTCGAAAAAATGCGCCTTACCTTGAAGCCTTTGTACCATTCTTTTATTGTGCTCTCGTCGTATCTTGTGTGCGATTTCAAGAAGTCCATATCCTCTTTAGACAATTTATCTTTGCTGCCAAAACATCCCATCTTGGAGACGTGGGTAATTTCCTGAAAAAGTTTCCATATTTTACCTGCATTTGGAAATGTTTGAAAATTTTTCCATTATTTATAAAGTCATGCATTATTGCACAAAAATGAATGATAGGTTATGGAAATATTCTGCAGGATTATATCTCTCTAGTAGTCTAGTCTGTCGAAAAATATTCGTTGTTTTGTGTTGTGATATACAGGGTCGATTGAAAGTACCGTACAAAATTCAGTTAACATACTGAGGTTTCACTAACCTTGAAATCATTTGCACCAAAGATAAAAGAAAAAAACTGTAATTTCCTTTCATCAGGAATCCAAATCCTTCAACAAATAGACAATTTCAGACTGCAGGACATATTAAACAAATATTGAAGTGTTGATAAACATAAATAATTCACGAAATACCCAACCTATGTCAACGTAATGCATACGGATCAGATTTGTAGACCAACTTGCGTAGGTACCTCATTTACATTTCACGTAAAGACCCTTTCAGCTTAACTAGATTGCTGACTGGTAAACAGGAGTCGAACAGCAAATATACAAGCTTCCTGAGCTTGTTGAATCGCCTTCTATTTGTTTCACTGTCGCAATTTCAATGAATAATGAATTTAATATTCGATTCTCTGGAGGAATTACATTTTCCGAATAGGCGAAAATGTGGATATCATTTTAGAGCTCGTCCACATAAAATACAGATTCGATCTGGATGAGATTCTACATTTAATGGAGAATGACGTATTCAATCTACGAGCGATTGCTCAACAAGAACATTGCGAATTATTGATGAGAAATCTTCCAATTTTCCTATAATAACATATCCAGCATCATGGGCTTTCGCTTTGACAGTTGCTGCCAAATGTATTATGACACCCGTCAAGATTTCTCGTTGGTTACATAAATACGAATCTTACCTATATCATATGTCAGAATGTCAGATTTGACATATTCACATCAGTTTTGCCAACTCAAAGTGGGAAAAATTGCTGACAGACTCAGTAAAGCATTACAGAAAACTTATTGAGTTGTACGGTGAATTATAATCGGAATAAAATCTTGCACGAGAAATGAAATAGTGAAAAGCAGTATCCACATTGAATGATCAATAGCATGTAGCGTATGAGGTCACCTGACCCAGTTCATTGAACGCCTATTCTTCGAACATACAAAGTGAATTGACTGATTATAATATCATGCAAATATCTACACGCCTCGAATGCGTTTCGAAAAAGTAAGAGCGGTTCTGTAACATTATTCAATAAAATACTTTGGAGATCCCAATGGCCCAATGCAATCGAAGACAATGACCAACGTGGGAAAGGGCACGATTTTGGGTGTGATGATGCCATTTTTCAGTGCTTGGAAAGAGATAGCAGTTTTGAATAGAATCCATTAGCAATAATGGATGAGAAGGTAGGACGACTCAAACGTTTGAGACCATATTCGACTCAAAAACGCTCTTGACTACTGCTATACACCGAGTGAGCATCAGCATACTGTACTTTAAGGGTCAAGTGAGCAACAAAATAAATAATGTATAAATTCAATTTTCTTTTATTTTCTTCACTTCCCCTTCATCTCGTACTTCTTGTATCTTATGATACTTTCTTTCAATTCTTGTCCATTTCTAATTATAACTGAAGAGGCTGCAATTTCCGATTCTTTTACGGGATATACTTCAAAGAAATAAGCTGGCTACAGAGCGCTTGATGTTTTTTGCGACAAGTATTTCAGATTTTCAGTATTACAGTCACAACTTCGCTAATTGGTTTTGCTTCACCATCTTGAACATTTCCTCGACTTCTGGTTTTCAATTAGAATGTTCCTTCGAGGATACGTCAATTTTCTTTCTGCTTGAGTCGTTAGGAAGAAAGGAAAAGTGATAGAACAGCTTTCAACAGTGTTCATCCAATAAAGATTCTTGAGTTTAATCATTCACTTTGAATCCTAAGCTTTATCTATTGTAAATATTAAATAATGTATACCTGAATGAAGAGAGAGAGAGAGAGAGTGAGACATAGTTTATTATGGCATTCTCACAATTTTAAGAATCACATCATTTGGGTGAAACACTCAAAATCTTTTCCAACCAGACAATTTTTCCAAAGTTCAGCGTTTAAAAAATTTTTTCACTTCTGCTTTGTAACAATTATCTTCAGTAGTAAAAGCTGTGAAGCAGTGAAATAAGATTATATTTAAAATAAGTCGGCAGCAAGCGATCGTTATTGGCTGAACGTTACGATTGTTTGGGATACAAGCCATAACTAATTTTGTATTAGCAACACCGCTGATTGAATTAAAATCTCATTAAAACCGGAGAAGTGTATCTCGAAAATACTCAATCTTTTCGGATAAACTGTGTTAATAATAGACCTGTGTTTCAACCGCCTCTAGTTTCAGCATCGAATACCAAGTAAAATTCAATTTGGCTACGACTTACCAGGGTAATCGCAGTACATAAAATGTCATTTCTTCAGATATTTGCCGAAGGTAAATGCATGAGGCAGTATTGATTACCACAAACCAAACGTATTTTGTCAGTAATTCACAGAAACATTTGTTCATTGGTTGGCTCATAAATAATATCTATCATTCGTGTTTGTGATTTGATTTTATGATTTTTTTATTAAGCAATGCTGATTTTGTTCGATGCAGTATTCTCACTCACCGGCAAAATGAATGGATCGTCCAGTTTTTTATAATTTTCGTAGATTTGTTTTACATAAACATGCAGTTATGTACTAAAGGCTGGTTTATACAGCAAATATGATAGGAATGAGAATAGAATAAGAATAGGAGACAAATTAATTCCTTTATTCAGGGTGTTCTTAAATCGGAAGTACGAAAATTGTAAAAACAGGTGGATTGGACGCCATGAACCACCAGATCCCCAGACTCTAATAGTTTAGATTTCTTCTTATACTAACTGAATTTTTATGGCAATTATATTCCCATTTGATGGAATTGAGATACAGGAAGTATTGGTCTTAGATTCGAGAGGTTTGAAGAACTTTCTAGTTGAATAGCATATTCTTCTAGATTTTCAAGTTTATGACGAATTTATGGTGTTTCATGGCTTTTATCGCTGGTAACGTTGCTACGGAATTTCTATATCTATCTAGTTTCGAAATACAAAGTCATGCGATCAACAGGTTATATTACCTCAATTGATTTCAAATTTTATTGACGGTAATTGTTTCTAATGATCCAACTCGAGATTTCGAAAATTGACTTTATTGAAGATTAAATAATGAGGTGGTGGATATGGTATGGTTATTATGTAAAAATCCGAATGAAATAACTAGATAAAGTCTGATTTTCATCGACTTTTTGTTCAATACCAATTCGAAAAAGGAAATCATCATCTAAAGCATAACAAAATAATAATTATCAATTCATTGTCATGTATACATCATCACATCCATTAGCTATATGTTCTATTTGTTGTTTGGTTCGTCACTGAAAGAGAAATAATGATTGTGCTTTACGTCAGTTATATACCACATCTATGGAGAAATTATAATTATATTGTACGTCAATATTGTCTGATTGAAATTTCATATCACTTCGGGAAATTCATTTCCTTCTGTTTTATTTATATGTTTTTCATATACAGAACCATGTATTCTTGGAAAGAAAACAAATTAGGAAGATGGGTGCCAAGTACATATATTGGCTCTTTGTGACTTTTTGTTTTCGTATTTATACTCAATTCGCTTTTATTGAGTATCCCGGTTGGTCATCATTTAGGTTTATCAAGTTTTTTCACTTAAAACTGACGCAGGTTGGTACTCGTTAAATGTCAAATAATTCTCCGAGATGTTGCCAATGCTAATTTTTATTTGCTCTTTTTTAACTTTGTAAATGTTAGTTAGTTCTTTTAAGGTTTAACACAGGTTTCGTAGTACTACTCCATTTTCATACTCGAGTATTTCGAGTTGGGCAAAAAGGTATTTGAGTCTCTTCTGTAGGCTTATTTCTTGAGAATTTTGAAAACTGGGGAATTCCATAGGTCCGTCTGTTCGTTTGGAAGTTTTTCTGTCGGGTTATTCGAGTACTTTTATACTTTTTTCGAATCACAAAGTATTCTGTCCATTATTTTTCAGTAAAATTCAACACTCAATTCTTGATTTCCGTACAAGAAAATAGCATAATTGAATCTTCCAACCGTGTTTATATACGTGAAATATTCCCGGTATTAACAGAGAAAAAAGTTTCTTCGATATTCGCCAGGTCTTTTGAATTATTGAATTCACACAATATTCTCTCCAATTCATTATTTTCCCAAAGTAAATGAACAAATAAGCGATTTTCGAATTCCTCATCCCGTTCACGAGTGAATGCGATATCAAGACGGTTCCAAATAGACAGGAATGTCTCGGCATAAACCTACTTAATGCCCCGATTACAACCCTAATAGGCTAATATGTAACATAAGCTTTATTATTCAATTACTGCCGTCATTTCCTAGTTCCTGATTCAGTGATCATAGTTTCACGTTTGTTGATCGATATCATTCATACGACGACACGAATTTCATACGATTAATGTCTGCTAATTGAGGAGTTTGAGGATAAACTGGCTTGTATCTGAGCTTAACTCCATCTACTATCGGAGTCCTATTCAATCAAGGGCGTATCTGCGGATTTGCAAGCGGTGATTGCAGGAACAAAATCTAATGTATGTATCGACAGTTTTCAGACCTTTTTCTGTTGAAATATACGCAGATATATTGAAAAATTCTTAGCCTACTATAGAACCGAACAAAATTTCAATGTCAAAATATTTTATTACTCAACATATTCTCCTCTCAATTGAATACATTTATTACAGCGAACCTGCAACGTCTCTAAACCTATCAAAAAAAATTTTTCTTCTTGCTCTGCAAACCATTCCTCCACAGCTTTCATTACCTCCTCGTTGGAAGAAAATTTACGACCTTTTAAACTTTCTTTCAGTTCAGGAAAGAGATGATAGTCGGACGGAGCCAAATCTGGTGAATAAGGGGGGTGTTCTACTAATTCTAACCCTAAATCACGAATTTTTTGCATGGCAACATGAGATTTGTGTACTGGGGCGTTGTCCTGTAAAAACAAAACACCTTTGGATAGCTTTCCGCGTCTTTTCTCTCTAATTTTTTTCCGTAGAGTGGTCAGTAATGTCGAATAGTAATCTCCAGTTATTGTTCTACCCTTATCCCAAAAATCAATCATGATTACTCCATGGCAATCCCAAAAAACTGAAACAAGAACTTTTCCAGCAGATTTTTGGACATGAAACTTCTTAAGTCTTGGAGAACCAGAGTGTCGCCATTCCATCGATTGTTGCTTTATTTCTGGATCGTAGAAATGTACCCAAGTCTCATCCATAGTAACAATTCGGTCTACATCGTTTTCAAATCGAGCACAGATCGAACGCGATGCTTCTACCCTTGCACGCTTTTGGTCAACATTCAAACATTTGGAGATCCATTTTGCAGAAATTTTTCTCATGTCCAAATTGACGTGAACTATATGATGAACGGGTTCGTATGAAATCTTCAGTGCTTCAGCATAATTGAGAGAGACTTTTTGTCCGACTCATAGTTCCTTCAGAAATGTTCACATTGGCTGAGTTCCTATTCACAAAATTGTTACATCCCTATTCATTAGAACGAATGAACCTTACGAGTATAATTTCTGGGCACACTTTTCAAATGTTTAATGTTTTACATCAATTAATTGCAGAAACTCGATTAGTAAAGATCCACTTCTACCAATGGAAAATGTTCTGAAATGTCATCAGCTCAATCTCTTGTGACTAATGTTTACAGATATTGCACACCATTCTTGGTAACGATGTTTCTTTCATCTCGTTGAAAAATAAGGTATAATGATGCGTTCACGTTGTAAATTGCAACATTCATCCTACTTGGATTTAATGTTACTTCTTCGATAAGATATAGTTTTGTTGGATCGAGAAATTCTTTTAATCAGTGAAGTAGGTAACTTTATATTTATGTAGGTATACCATGTGGATGGACATCTTTATTGATTGGATAGATAGTCGTAGTTACGGATATGATTCAAAAATAATATGGTTCTTCGAGAAGGAATCCGATATATACAGGGTGGCCAACTCGAAACGAAACAGAGCCAGTATTTTAGAAAAAAAGGGACTCACGGTTTGTCATAGAGCCTTCAGAACATAAACAATCAGCTTGAAATCTCACGCTAGACAATTTGAAAAATGCCAAGAATTACTCAATGGAAAAAGCTTTAATTATTATTATGCAATCATCGAGAAACAATGCAGGATCTTCGACATCAATCATGAGTTTGTGAGATGCTTCAGCTGACAAACGAAGAGAGAAAAACCTGTACCGTTTGTGTGTACAGAATCGATAAATCATCAAGTCTGGTTCATATCATTTATTTTTGTTTGATCCAAAAGTCTGCTATTTCTCAACCTGGTGAAACATTTATGGAGGAACACTTCAACTGGTTCTGTTTTGGATCGCTTCTGATTGAGATTTGTGGAAGACGTAATTTCTATTTGGTAAGGCCTCGAACAAATTTTTTTAGAATTTATCGGAAACTATCATTATTAGTCTATATTTCGGTGTATTATTATATGTGGGCCACATATGTTCATATTCAACAGTACTCATATGTTAAAACAAGAGATGAAACTGTGAATTCAGAAGAGGACGCTTTTTGACCAATATTCGCAAGTAATGTAATCTTTCAAAGATATACTAACTAACAAAGAAACTGCAACACTCAGAAGTAGCTGGTTAAATTTTAGATTTTTTTGGTAAAACATGGATAGTAAAGCAAGGAGTAACTGATTACAATTTTGAGGAAAAAACGAAAGGTGGTTGGATAGCTTTCCGCGTCTTTTATCTTAAATTGTTTTCGGTAGAGTGGTCAGTAATGGCGAAAAGTATTCTCCAGTTATTGTTCTACCCTTATCCAAAAAATCAATCATGATTACTTCATGGCAATCCCAAAAAACTGGAGCAAGAACTTTTCCAGCAGATTTTTGGACACGAGACTTCTTAGGTCTTCGAGAACCAGAGTGTCGCCATTCCATCGATTGTTGATTTGTTTCTGGATCGTAGAAATGTACCCAAGTCTCATCCATAGTAACAATTCGGTTTGAGAAGTCCACATCGTTTTCAAATCGAGCACAGATCGAACGCGATGCTTCTACCCTTGCACGCTTTTGGTCAACATTCAAACATTTGGGGATCCATTTTGCAAAAATTTTTCTCATGTCCAAATTGAAGTGAACTATATGATGAACGCGTTCGTATGAAATCTTTAGTGCTTCAGATATCCGTTTTAGCCCAATTCGACGGTCTGATAAAATCATGTCATGAATTGCATCGATATTTTCGGGGACTGACACAGAAACTGGCCTTCCCGATCGGTCATCATCTTCAATGGAAAATTTACCTCTTTAGAAGCTTGCAGTCCAATTTTTCACGGTCGCATACGAAGGACATTGATCACCAAGGGTTTTAAGCATATCTTCGTTAATCTGCTTACCTCTCAACCCTTTTAAATACAGGTACTTGATGATGACTCGATACTCCAATTTTTCGATTCTTACAATTTCGGTGGACATCTTTTTTTTAATTTATTGCGTAACTCTGGTTTACTTTCTTGACGTCGAACTCTACACTGACACTTCTAATAAGTTATTGTTCGTTGATATGGCATCGCAATATTTTGTTTATGCATGGAACTGGTCTAGGCTAACTAGATATCAATACATCCTCGTACTATCTATAGTTGCAGTTTCTTTGTCAGTTAGTATAATTCAAAAATGCAACTGGCAACATTGTCGTCAGGGCTTTCAATGATATCTCAAACAATTCAAATCCCCAAATCATCTTTGAATCTACGACTTTTCAGACAAATCCTATCGGATAAAACAATAAATAACTGGAAAACTGTGTGTTTTATGCAATAAACTTAGGAATGCTTTCGAAATGTTCGTCAGAATGATCAGGAAATTGATCTTCGGCCGAAATGAGCGCTTATCCCAACTGTCAAGTATAAACAGATAAATTGGAATCTCTGGATCCCACCCAATCCCCCAAATTCTGTATTCGAATCGTATCTTTCGGATTCGATCGGATGGAAACACTCTAAGAAATGAGTTTCTGGTGCTCGTGGCTCAGAGGGCGATCCTTCGGATAAGATGGGGCGGTTCTCGGCAAAGGTGAAGAGGAATATTTTTAGTTATTGTCATTGCGATGACCTTCAGCTTTACATCAAACGTCAAAGTCCGTTCCCTCGTTGGCGATAACGTGTGAACGGGGCATAATGGCGGCGAGGTGGACGATCTGATTTTGATGGTCGTTTCCCTTTCAGGGGCCGAACAAAGAAACGACGATGGCGTGTTTGGCCCAAATTGCCGGTGTAAGTGTTATTAATTCTAATTTTATGTACTTTATATGCACCTTGTAACGGGCGAGGGGGGTTTGGAAAATCGAATATAGGGGAAAATTACCGTTTTCGAATGGCCTGAGTAAACGAGCTTAGTGTTGGTTCCTGAAGGTAGAAGCAAGTGATAGGCATTACCTCCATTTTCTTTTAGAAACTTTCTCCATTCGAACTGAACGTACTCTATAATGCGCTCAAATTATAGGCTTAAGATGTGGTCAGTAGACTTGTCAAATAGACGACGTTAAATTCGTATAGATCAGATATTTTAACTACATTTTAAATACATCGATTTAGTCTCTGATGACTAACCGACCCATAGTTTAGATATCGGAAATTGATTATTGTGATAATAAAATGGAAAAAAAATTTACTTTTGTGGGCTACATGGTTGATTTTGGTATCAAAATGAAGGTTTTCGGGGTAGCTCCATTCAATAAAGAATGTTTCAGAGCTCTATCCATCATAGTTTAGATTTTCACCAGTCAAATGGCATTTTTTCGAAAAATCGAAATTTCAAACCATCATAGCTCCCCTTCCTTTGATCGCCGCCACTATTTATTCATATAATGTTGATCAGCATAGGTCACAGTATTTCTGCGCAAAATATGAGCGATTTGAAAAATTCAAAATTTTGGACGAAAAATGACTAAGGGGTATGACCCCCTAAAAACGCCGTAAACTCAATACCAAAAATATCTGGGTGGATCTAACGGTGCGATTGTTCGAAGAAGTCGTTCGAACCATTCGAATCTACAATAAATGCTATTTTGCAGGTCTAAAACATCTAAATCTTGAGTGGCCTGTGCTCGAAAACAAAACTTGAAAATGAAATTTGGAAAAACAAAATCATGAATAATTCTTGACTCAGAAAGGCTACATGGTTGATTTTGGTATCAAAATGTAGGTTTTCGGGGTCGCTCCGTTCAATAAACAATGTTTCAGAGCTCTATCTATCATAGTTTAGATTTTCACCAGTCAAATGGCATTTTTTCGAAAAATCGAAATTTCAAACCATCATAGCTCTCCTTCCTTTGATCGCCGCCACTATTTATTCATATTATGTTGATCAGCATAGGTCACAGTATTTCTGCGCAAAATATGAGCGATTTGAAAAATTCAAAATTTTGGACGAAAAATGACTAAGGGGTATGACCCCCCTAAAAACGCCGTAAACTCAATACCAAAAATATCTGGGTGGATCTAACGGTGCGATTGTTCGAAGAAGTCGTTCGAACCATTCGAATCTACAATAAATGCTATTTTGCAGGTTTATAACATCTAAATCTTTAGTGGCCTGTGCTCGAAAACAAAACTTGAAAATGAAATTTGGAAAAACAAAATCATGAATAATTCTTGACTCAGAAGGGCTACATGGTTGATTTTGGTATCAAAATGTAGGTTTTCGGGGTCGCTCCGTTCAATAAACAATGTTTCAGAGCTCTATCCATCATAGTTTAGATTTTCACCTGTCAAATGGCATTTTTTCAAAAGAATCGAAACTTCAAACCGTCATAGCTCCCCTTCCTTTGATCGCCGCCACTATTTATTCATATTATGTTGATCAGCATAGGTCACAGTATTTCTGCGCAAAATATGAACGATTTGAAAAATTCAAAATTTTGGACGAAAAATGACTAAGGGGTATGACCCCCTAAAAATGCCGTAAACTCAATACCAAAAATATCTGGGTGGATCTAACGGTGCGATTGTTCGAAGAAGTCATTCGAACCATTCGAATCTACAATAAATGCTATTTTGCAGGTTTATAACATCTAAATCTTTAGTGACCTGTGCTCGAAAACAAAACTTGAAAATGAAATTTGGAAAAACAAAATCATGAATAATTCTTGACTCAGAAGGGCTACATGGTTGATTTTGGTATCAAAATGTAGGTTTTCGGGGTCGCTCCGTTCAATAAACAATGTTTCAGAGCTTTATCCATCATAGTTTAGATTTTCACCTGTCAAATGGCATTTTTTCAAAAAAATCGAAATTTCAAACCATCATAGCTCTCCTTCCTTTGATCGCCGCCACTATTTATTCATATTATGTTGATCAGCATAGGTCACAGTATTTCTGCGCAAAATATGAACGATTTGAAAAATTCAAAATTTTGGACGAAAAATGACTAAGGGGTATGACCCCCTAAAAACGCCGTAAACTCAATACCAAAAATATCTGGGTGGATCTAACTGTGCGATTGTTCGAAGAAGTCGTTCGAACAATTCGAATCTACAATAAATGCTATTTTGCAGGTCTATAACATCTAAATCTTGAGTGGCCTGAGCTCGAAAACAAAACTTGAAAATGAAATTTGGAAAAACAAAATCATGAATAATTCTTGACTCAGAAGGGCTACATGGTTGATTTTGGTATCAAAATGTAGGTTTTCGGGGTCGCTCTGTTCAATAAACAATGTTTCAGAGCTTTATCCATCATAGTTTAGATTTTCACCTGTCAAATGGCATTTTTTCAAAAAAATCGAAATTTCAAACCATCATAGCTCTCCTTCCTTTAATCGCCCCCACTATTTATTCATATTATGTTGATCAGCATAGGTCACAGTATTTCTGCGCAAAATATGAGCGATTTGAAAAATTCAAAATTTTGGACGAAAAATGACTAAGGGGTATGACCCCCTAAAAACGCCGTAAACTCAATACCAAAAATATCTGGGTGGATCTAACGGTGCGATTGTTCGAAGAAGTCGTTCGAACCATTCGAATCTACAATCAATGCTATTTTGCAGGTTTATAACATCTAAATCTTTAACGGCCTGTGCTCGAAAACAAAACTTGAAAATGCAATTTGGAAAAACAAAATCATGAATAATTCTTGACTCAGAAGGGCTACATGGTTGATTTTGGTATCAAAATGTAGGTTTTCGGGGTCGCTCCGTTCAATAAACAATGTTTCAGAGCTCTATCCATCATAGTTTAGATTTTCACCTGTCAAATGGCATTTTTTCAAAAAAATCGAAACTTCAAACCGTCATAGCTCCCCTTCCTTTGATCGCCGCCACTATTTATTCATATTATGTTGATCAGCATAGGTCACAGTATTTCTGCGCAAAATATGAACGATTTGAAAAATTCAAAATTTTGGACGAAAAATGACTAAGGGGTATGACCCCCTAAAAATGCCGTAAACTCAATACCAAAAATATCTGGGTGGATCTAACGGTGCGATTGTTCGAAGAAGTCGTTCGAACCATTCGAATCTACAATAAATGCTATTTTGCAGGTTTATAACATCTAAATCTTGAGTGGCCTGTGCTCGAAAACAAAACTTGAAAATGAAATTTGGAAAAACAAAATCATGAATAATTCTTGACTCAGAAGGGCTACATGGTTGATTTTGGTATCAAAATGTAGGTTTTCGGGGTCGCTCCGTTCAATAAACAATGTTTCAGAGCTCTATCCATCATAGTTTAGATTTTCTTCTGTCAAATGGCATTTTTTCAAAAAAATCGAAATTTCAAACCATCATAGCTCTCCTTCCTTTGATCGCCGCCACTATTTATTCATATTATGTTGATCAGCATAGGTCACAGTATTTCTGCGCAAAATATGAGCGATTTGAAAAATTCAAAATTTTGGACGAAAAATGACTAAGGGGTATGACCCCCCTAAAAACGCCGTAAACTCAATACCAAAAATATCTGGGTGGATCTAACGGTGCGATTGTTCGAAGAAGTCGTTCGAACCATTCGAATCTACAATAAATGCTATTTTGCAGGTTTATAACATCTAAATCTTTAGTGGCCTGTGCTCGAAAACAAAACTTGAAAATGAAATTTGGAAAAACAAAATCATGAATAATTCTTGACTCAGAAGGGCTACATGGTTGATTTTGGTATCAAAATGTAGGTTTTCGGGGTCGCTCCGTTCAATAAACAATGTTTCAGAGCTCTATCCATCATAGTTTAGATTTTCACCTGTCAAATGGCATTTTTTCAAAAGAATCGAAACTTCAAACCGTCATAGCTCCCCTTCCTTTGATCGCCGCCACTATTTATTCATATTATGTTGATCAGCATAGGTCACAGTATTTCTGCGCAAAATATGAACGATTTGAAAAATTCAAAATTTTGGACGAAAAATGACTAAGGGGTATGACCCCCTAAAAATGCCGTAAACTCAATACCAAAAATATCTGGGTGGATCTAACGGTGCGATTGTTCGAAGAAGTCGTTCGAACCATTCGAATCTACAATAAATGCTATTTTGCAGGTTTATAACATCTAAATCTTTAGTGGCCTGTGCTCGAAAACAAAACTTGAAAATGAAATTTGGAAAAACAAAATCATGAATAATTCTTGACTCAGAAGGGCTACATGGTTGATTTTGGTATCAAAATGTAGGTTTTCGGGGTCGCTCCGTTCAATAAACAATGTTTCAGAGCTCTATCCATCATAGTTTAGATTTTCTTCTGTCAAATGGCATTTTTTCAAAAAAATCGAAATTTCAAACCATCATAGCTCTCCTTCCTTTGATCGCCGCCACTATTTATTCATATTATGTTGATCAGCATAGGTCACAGTATTTCTGCGCAAAATATGAACGATTTGAAAAATTCAAAATTTTGGACGAAAAATGACTAAGGGGTATGACCCCCTAAAAACGCCGTAAACTCAATACCAAAAATATCTGGGTGGATCTAACTGTGCGATTGTTCGAAGAAGTCGTTCGAACAATTCGAATCTACAATAAATGCTATTTTGCAGGTCTATAACATCTAAATCTTGAGTGGCCTGAGCTCGAAAACAAAACTTGAAAATGAAATTTGGAAAAACAAAATCATGAATAATTCTTGACTCAGAAGGGCTACATGGTTGATTTTGGTATCAAAATGTAGGTTTTCGGGGTCGCTCCGTTCAATAAACAATGTTTCAGAGCTCTATCCATCATAGTTTAGATTTTCTTCTGTCAAATGGCATTTTTTCAAAAAAATCGAAATTTCAAACCATCATAGCTCTCCTTCCTTTGATCGCCGCCACTATTTATTCATATTATGTTGATCAGCATAGGTCACAGTATTTCTGCGCAAAATATGAGCGATTTGAAAAATTCAAAATTTTGGACGAAAAATGACTAAGGGGTATGACCCCCTAAAAACGCCGTAAACTCAATACCAAAAATATCTGGGTGGATCTAACGGTGCGATTGTTCGAAGAAGTCGTTCGAACCATTCGAATCTACAATAAATGCTATTTTGCAGGTTTATAACATCTAAATCTTTAGTGGCCTGTGCTCGAAAACAAAACTTGAAAATGAAATTTGGAAAAACAAAATCATGAATAATTCTTGACTCAGAAGGGCTACATGGTTGATTTTGGTATCAAAATGTAGGTTTTCGGGGTCGCTCCGTTCAATAAACAATGTTTCAGAGCTCTATCCATCATAGTTTAGATTTTCACCTGTCAAATGGCATTTTTTCAAAAAAATCGAAACTTCAAACCGTCATAGCTCCCCTTCCTTTGATCGCCGCCACTATTTATTCATATTATGTTGATCAGCATAGGTCACAGTATTTCTGCGCAAAATATGAACGATTTGAAAAATTCAAAATTTTGGACGAAAAATGACTAAGGGGTATGACCCCCTAAAAATGCCGTAAACTCAATACCAAAAATATCTGGGTGGATCTAACGGTGCGATTGTTCGAAGAAGTCGTTCGAACCATTCGAATCTACAATAAATGCTATTTTGCAGGTTTATAACATCTAAATCTTTAGTGGCCTGTGCTCGAAAACAAAACTTGAAAATGAAATTTGGAAAAACAAAATCATGAATAATTCTTGACTCAGAAGGGCTACATGGTTGATTTTGGTATCAAAATGTAGGTTTTCGGGGTCGCTCCGTTCAATAAACAATGTTTCAGAGCTCTATCCATCATAGTTTAGATTTTCTTCTGTCAAATGGCATTTTTTCAAAAAAATCGAAATTTCAAACCATCATAGCTCTCCTTCCTTTGATCGCCGCCACTATTTACCTATTCATATTATGTTGATCAGCATAGGTCACAGTATTTCTGCGCAAAATATGAACGATTTGAAAAATTCAAAATTTTGGACGAAAAATGACTAAGGGGTATGACCCCCTAAAAACGCCGTAAACTCAATACCAAAAATATCTGGGTGGATCTAACTGTGCGATTGTTCGAAGAAGTCGTTCGAACAATTCGAATCTACAATAAATGCTATTTTGCAGGTCTATAACATCTAAATCTTGAGTGGCCTGAGCTCGAAAACAAAACTTGAAAATGAAATTTGGAAAAACAAAATCATGAATAATTCTTGACTCAGAAGGGCTACATGGTTGATTTTGGTATCAAAATGTAGGTTTTCGGGGTCGCTCTGTTCAATAAACAATGTTTCAGAGCTTTATCCATCATAGTTTAGATTTTCACCTGTCAAATGGCATTTTTTCAAAAAAATCGAAATTTCAAACCATCATAGCTCTCCTTCCTTTAATCGCCCCCACTATTTATTCATATTATGTTGATCAGCATAGGTCACAGTATTTCTGCGCAAAATATGAGCGATTTGAAAAATTCAAAATTTTGGACGAAAAATGACTAAGGGGTATGACCCCCTAAAAACGCCGTAAACTCAATACCAAATATATCTGGGTGGATCTAACGGTGCGATTGTTCGAAGAAGTCGTTCGAACCATTCGAATCTACAATCAATGCTATTTTGCAGGTTTATAACATCTAAATCTTTAGTGGCCTGTGCTCGAAAACAAAACTTGAAAATGAAATTTGGAAAAACAAAATCATGAATAATTCTTGACTCAGAAGGGCTACATGGTTGATTTTGGTATCAAAATGTAGGTTTTCGGGGTCGCTCCGTTCAATAAACAATGTTTCAGAGCTCTATCCATCATAGTTTAGATTTTCACCTGTCAAATGGCATTTTTTCAAAAAAATCGAAACTTCAAACCGTCATAGCTCCCCTTCCTTTGATCGCCGCCACTATTTATTCATATTATGTTGATCAGCATAGGTCACAGTATTTCTGCGCAAAATATGAACGATTTGAAAAATTCAAAATTTTGGACGAAAAATGACTAAGGGGTATGACCCCCTAAAAATGCCGTAAACTCAATACCAAAAATATCTGGGTGGATCTAACGGTGCGATTGTTCGAAGAAGTCGTTCGAACCATTCGAATCTACAATAAATGCTATTTTGCAGGTTTATAACATCTAAATCTTTAGTGGCCTGTGCTCGAAAACAAAACTTGAAAATGAAATTTGGAAAAACAAAATCATGAATAATTCTTGACTCAGAAGGGCTACATGGTTGATTTTGGTATCAAAATGTAGGTTTTCGGGGTCGCTCCGTTCAATAAACAATGTTTCAGAGCTCTATCCATCATAGTTTAGATTTTCTTCTGTCAAATGGCATTTTTTCAAAAAAATCGAAATTTCAAACCATCATAGCTCTCCTTCCTTTGATCGCCGCCACTATTTACCTATTCATATTATGTTGATCAGCATAGGTCACAGTATTTCTGCGCAAAATATGAACGATTTGAAAAATTCAAAATTTTGGACGAAAAATGACTAAGGGGTATGACCCCCTAAAAACGCCGTAAACTCAATACCAAAAATATCTGGGTGGATCTAACTGTGCGATTGTTCGAAGAAGTCGTTCGAACAATTCGAATCTACAATAAATGCTATTTTGCAGGTCTATAACATCTAAATCTTGAGTGGCCTGAGCTCGAAAACAAAACTTGAAAATGAAATTTGGAAAAACAAAATCATGAATAATTCTTGACTCAGAAGGGCTACATGGTTGATTTTGGTATCAAAATGTAGGTTTTCGGGGTCGCTCTGTTCAATAAACAATGTTTCAGAGCTTTATCCATCATAGTTTAGATTTTCACCTGTCAAATGGCATTTTTTCAAAAAAATCGAAATTTCAAACCATCATAGCTCTCCTTCCTTTAATCGCCCCCACTATTTATTCATATTATGTTGATCAGCATAGGTCACAGTATTTCTGCGCAAAATATGAGCGATTTGAAAAATTCAAAATTTTGGACGAAAAATGACTAAGGGGTATGACCCCCTAAAAACGCCGTAAACTCAATACCAAATATATCTGGGTGGATCTAACGGTGCGATTGTTCGAAGAAGTCGTTCGAACCATTCGAATCTACAATCAATGCTATTTTGCAGGTTTATAACATCTAAATCTTTAGTGGCCTGTGCTCGAAAACAAAACTTGAAAATGAAATTTGGAAAAACAAAATCATGAATAATTCTTGACTCAGAAGGGCTACATGGTTGATTTTGGTATCAAAATGTAGGTTTTCGGGGTCGCTCCGTTCAATAAACAATGTTTCAGAGCTCTATCCATCATAGTTTAGATTTTGACCTGTCAAATGGCATTTTTTCAAAAAAATCGAAATTTCAAACCATCATAGCTCTCCTTCCTTTGATCGCCGCCACTATTTATTCATATTATGTTGATCAGCATAGGTCACAGTATTTCTGCGCAAAATATGAACGATTTGAAAAATTCAAAATTTTGGACGAAAAATGACTAAGGGGTATGACCCCCTAAAAATGCCGTAAACTCAATACCAAAAATATCTGGGTGGATCTAACGGTGCGATTGTTCGAAGAAGTCGTTCGAACCATTCGAATCTACAATAAATGCTATTTTGCATGTTTATAACATCTAAATCTTTAGTGGCCTGTGCTCGAAAACAAAACTTGAAAATGAAATTTGGAAAAACAAAATCATGAATAATTCTTGACTCAGAAGGGCTACATGGTTGATTTTGGTATCAAAATGTAGGTTTTCGGGGTCGCTCCGTTCAATAAACAATGTTTCAGGGCTCTATCTATCATATTTTAGATTTTCACCAGTCAAATGGCATTTTTTCCAAAAATCGAAATTTCAAACGATCATATCTCCCCTTCCTCTGATCGCCGCCACTATTAATTCATATTAGGTTGATCAGCATAGGTCAAAGTATCTATGTGCAAAATATGAGCGATTTGAAAAATTCAAAATTTTGGGTGAAAAAAGAACAAGGGGTATGACCCCCAAAAAACGCCTTAAACTCAATACCAAATAAATATGGGGGATCCTAGCGGTGCGATTGTTCAAAGAATTCGTTCGAACCATTCGAATCTTCAATAAATGCTATTTTGCAGGTCTAAAACATCTAAATCTTGAGTGGCCTGTGCTCGAAAACAAAACTTGAAAATGAATTATGGAAAAACAAAATCATGAATAATTCTTGACTTAGAAGGGCTACAAATCTTAATTTTTGGGTGAGAATGATCAAGAAAAAGAGAATGACCCTAAAAAAATACAAAAATCATATCGAACACCCTATAGTGACAATTCAGAATCAAAACCTCGTAATGTACCCTCAGATTCATAAAAAACCAAATATTCAGCAGGAAATTTTTATATGACATATATACATTGTATAAGACATCCTGTTTGCAGTTAATTCAAAATTAATTCGAAGCTGGACTGAATTCACTCTGAAACAAGTTATTGATATTTTTCACTTTGACCGGCGCATCTGCCATTCTGCACCGTATTTGAAGCATGCCATGACAACAATATTCATGATTTATCTAGGAAGAAAGTTATTTGACGAGAGGAATCCACAGTTGAAGAATTTTAACCGGACAGAATCGTCCAACTCGTTTCCTTGGTTCACTACAAAAATATCCTATTCGTAGTGAGAACTAGATTGGAGTATAAACAACACTCGTTTCGTCTTGTTGTATGTATAATAAAATTCACAACTTCATCGTTCGATATCGACATGTGAACCGCAAAATAAACCGTGAAGGAGACTGAACCAACGCTCAGGAATGCCGAAACCAATCGATATTTCCAGTGACGTGGACGAAATTTTGATTAGAAGCAATTTGCATTACCGCTTTGGAACCCTCCGTCAACATTATCTTCATTCAGAATTCATTTTCTCGGAAGCAATTTGTCCCTTTGTGGACTTTGTGTTATTATTTTATGCCATAATGCCAAACGCTTATGAAAAAGTTTTATATGCCTCCTTCTTAATTCATTTCGGCATCGAAATATCTAAAACGTATCGCCTGAAAGTTTTTTCTTTGTTCAGGAAATTCGACAGGGACTTTCACATCTATAGAACAATATTTTATTTCAAATGGGACTCTGACACTATAGAGATTTTATTATATTTCAGTAGAGCTTGAGATTGCCATTCCAAAATTACAAAATATGATATTCTGTCTGAAATCTTCACTATCTAAATCACAATTTCACTTTTACTATCACCTTCAGATGTATTGATATCTAGTTAGCCTAGACCAGTTCCACGCATAAACAAAATATTGCGATACCATATCAACGAACAATAACTCATTAGAAGTGTCAGTGTAGAGTTCGACGTCAAAATAGTAAACCAGAGTTACGCAATAAATTTAAAAAAAAATGATGTCCACCGAAATTGAAAAAATCAAAAATTGGACTATCGAGCCATCATCAAGTACCTACCTGTATTTAAAAGGGTTAAGAGGTAAGCAGATTTACGAAGATATGCTTAATACCCTTGGTGATCAATGTCCTTCATATGCGACCGTGAAAAATTGGACTGCAAGCTTCAAAAGGGGTAAATTTTCCATTGAAGATGAAGACCGATCGGGAAGGCCATTTTCTGTGTCAGTGTCCGAAAATATCGATGCAGTTCATGACATGATTTTCTCAGACCGTCGAATTGGGCTAAAACGGATATCTGAAGCACTGAAGATTTCATACGAACGCGTTCATCATATAGTTCACGTCAATTTGGACATGAGAAAAATTTCTGCAAAATGGATCCCCAAATGTTTGAATGTTGACCAAAAGCGTGCAAGGGTAGAAGCATCGCGTTCGATCTGTGCTCTATTTGAAAACGACGTAGACTTCTTAAACCGATTTGTTACTATGGATGAGACTTGGGTACATTTCAACGATCCAGAAACAAAGCAATAATCGATGGAATGGCGACACTCTGGTTCTCCAAGACCTAAGAAGTTTCGTGTCCAAAAATCTGCTGGAAAAGTTCTTGCTTCATTTTTTAGGGATTGCCATGAAGTAATCATGCTTGATTTCTTGGATAAGGGTAGAACTATAACTGGAGATTACTATTCGACATTACTGACCACTCTACGGGAAAAAATTGAAGAGAAAAGACGCGCAAAGCTATCCGAAGGTGTTTTGTTTTTACAGGACAACGCCCCAGTACACAAATCTCATGTTGCCATGCAAAAAATTTGTGATTTAGGGTTAGAATTACTAGAACACCCTCCTCATTCACCAGATTTGGCTCCGTCCGACTATCATCCCTTTCCTCAACTGAAAAAAAGTTTAAAAGATCGTAAATTTTCTTCCAACGAGGAGGTAATAAAAGCTGTGGAGAACTGGTTTGCGGAGCAAGAAGAAACATTTTTTTTTAAGGTTTAGAGACGTTGCAGGTTCGCTGTAATAAATGTATTAAATTAAGAGGAGAATATGTTGAGTAATAAAATATTTTGACATTGAAATGTTGTTTGGTTCTATAGTAGGCTAAGAATTTTTCAATATATCCTCGTATATGTAAGGTTTTCGACACTATTGAATTCTACGTAAAAAATTGCTTCAGGAAAATTGGTTTGACAAGAACGCTAGTAAACAAAGTTTGTCCATCTTGAACACTTTCAGGTACGACCTATTTCAGCGTGGTTTGGATGCTAAATTCTTGATGAAAAATGAAAATTTCCTTTTTTCACTATCTATCGTTAATGATCTAGATAACGACATCTCAATAGTATGCCTTAAATGTACAAGCATATCTACATAATGCGAACAGATGCCATTAATTGGATTCAGAATGCGTAATTGTATTTCGAGTGGTATTTTAACTAATCACCGTCATTATCCTGATTGGATTTGGTCTCATTCTGTTTCGGTACAGTAAGAACGAACACTTGTGAAACGATTTCGAGAAACATGTTTCAACCGAGCTTCGTCTGTGTGTGGTAATTGCTATCGCGTGCTCAAACATTTCTACGAGACGTTATAAATAGAAATTCACAGTTTGTTATGATTTCGCTGAGATTCATGGGAAATAATGAAAAATCCAACACCCACAACATGAAAAAATATTATATCCTCACATTTTTTTGGTTCCTTATAGTTATTTTATTTTTTATATAGGAATCCAGGCCGATGTTTTCAGATCAGATATTTTTGTTTAATTTGGTAACACCTCAACTAACATCTATTTCAAATCTCTCCTTATGACATTCTCGATAATAATAAATAATCCAACCCTGAATGATTTGTTGTACCGGGTTTTTCACCATAATTTGACCCCCACTTTAACTTTGTTTCTAAAAGAGGTACAAAAAAATGTTTTCCACGAAAGTTTCACGAAATCGACTTATGTTTTTCAAACTGATTTCACTAAATGAAATATATACAGAGTTGGCAACATATTGATTGCAACTTCATTTTTTTGAATGGAACACCCTGTATATTTTTCTATATTTGGCAAGCTCTTTTTCCCCTAATTTCGAATATATAACATATGTTTGGTCTATCCCTCTTATTCTGAGTACCACAGAGTTTCAAATTTCAAGAACCAATTTCTTCAGTTGATTATTTATTCCATAGTTTATTATTTTTTTTATTGGATATTGTTAGGTGTACATTGAAAAAATATTGCTTTTGAGCAAATTGTTTGAATATTAAGAATTTCGGAATGATTTCACATATTATATATTTTTTTTATTTCGTAGTTTCATTTCAAAACTCTGAAACTCTGAAAATAAAAGAGACAGACCCACATACGCATATATTCGATATCAGGAGAAAATAACCAATTAGAATAGGGAAGAATATACAGGGTGTTCCATTTGAAAAAATGAATTTGCATTCAATGCGTTCTTCACCCTGTATATATTCCGATTGACGTAATCATTTTCAAAAAATTTATTTGATTTCGTAGAATTTTTGTATGAAATATTTTTATGTATCGGTTTTTGTAACAGAGTTAGAGGGGGGGGTATGATACAACATGGGCCATTTTATCCTCTAATTCCTTAGCCACAGCCATACATAAACATCTCTAGCCCAGCCGAAGATTTACCTATAATCAATGTATAGGGGCTATAGGGGTAGATCCAACTTACTCATTACAAGGAAAAAATGCTAGTAATTTCAGTTGATGTTCATGTAGGATTCTTTACTGGAAACGGTTGGTAAGCATGATGATGATTCGTCACCATCAATAATAAATTGTGAAAGATTGTGGAAGATTACGGTGAATTGAAGTGGAAGTGGAAAGAATTCTTCTTTCATGAAGTGGAAGTATTTTCATGAAGTCGTGAACTCTTAATGTTCATGCTGGAGTATCTCAACCTTTTTCAATTTTCTTCAAGTGGCTAACAAGCGTGAAATGATCGACCCAGAGCTCATTGGCAACTTTCCTGGCGATTTTGTGTATTTTACTCTCGATAGCTGCCATCAATTCGATGTTTTATCGGTCGGACCACTGCATAACGCGGATACGAGAAAATATTCTGAAGGAAATTGTCGATATTAAAAATGATGGCTGTTCCTGAATTGAGTACTCGAGTAGTGAAATGAACCCTAGTCAGCATTAATAGATTATAAAGCTAGTTGACTGACCGTCAAGCCGTAAAATAAAGGAGTGGATTTTTTGCGATGAAGAAGAGGAAGGGAGAAATGGAAAATCACAATATAGTCCTGTTATGACTGACAGAACTTATTTTTAAGCGAGTTTTTCGGCAACTTTTTGAATGTAGTATTCCTAATGACCGTCTGAAAGAGAGTTTTCTTCTATATTTGACACAAGCAGGCCGTCCCAGCTTCGCCCGGGTAGAAATTTGTTTCACGCGGCGGTTTCATCTTCAACCTGCCATATCTTTTGATGTAATCGTTGTAATTGTATGATGTGAAGGGCAATTTCGTTCTAAATTAAATACAGGGGATAAATAACGTATTAGGTTGGATGAGGATCAATACCCAATTCATAAAAACACACTCCCAAATAGTGCCTTATTTTAGAAAACATCTGATTACCATAAACAGGTATTATTTATTATTTTTGCTTGACAGGCCATATAACTTCTTAATGGCATATATATTATTTATACACGATTTTACATTGTATCTTGTAGTCCAGTATAAATAAATGAAATGAAATGAAAAAGGTAATAGCAAGTCAATCTTGGGAGATAGATAAATGCCATCGTGGACTTTTTTGTAGAACTATTCAAGAGGTATATTTCCGTCACACATTGTATCCACGTAAGTCTTACGGTTTTTGCAGCGCACGTGAAAATAGCTGATTATGGCTGATTTTTTTTAAATTATTGAAGTTATAGTAGGTATCCTTAATTTTTTCGGGTGAAAAATATAGCCTATGTCACTCAGGGATAATGTAGCTTTCTAAGGGTGAAAGAATTTCTGAAATCGGTCCAGTAGTTTTTGAGCCTATTCGTATCAAACACACAAAAATACAAATCTTTCCTCTTTATAATATAGTATAGTATAGTATATCTTAGTGTTTGTGTATCGTTTCATGTCAAAGTTTATGTTTATATTTATATCAATAAAAAATTTTCAGTCTTGAAGAAGATCCAAACATAGGATCGAAACGTCGACAATTCGAAAAGGATAAATTTTATTTGCCCTGTCCTCAAGCCACAAACTGACCATTACAATTTGATATAAGGACGCGAAGAAGATAATATGGCATTAGTATAGATATAGATAAATAAAATATAGATTGTGCACTGAATTCATCTGGGTATTTTGACATTTAAAAAGTGTGATGTATGTCATTTATAAAAATGGCTTCGTACACGATTCAACAACGCGTTCAAATTGTTGAATTATTTTATGAAAAAAATCAGCGTCCTGTGAAAAGTGTATTTGGAAAATTACGTGAATTTTATGGTTTACATAATCGTCCATCTGAAAGCACTATTGGTCGAATTATTAAAAAATTTCAAGAGACCGGTTCGGTGGAAGACGAAAAAAGTGAAAAATACAGTCCTAGCGGTCGTTCACAAGAAAATATTGATTTGGTTCGTGAAAGTGTTGCTGAAGACCCTGAAATGTCCATTAGACGACGTTCACAACAAGTTGGGTCCACAACATGGCGTATTTTACACAAGGATTCAGCGCTGAAAGCAAATAAGGTTCAAATAACACAGGAACTAAAGCCATTAGATCATTTAAAACGTCGTTCATTTGTCAATTTCATCAATGAACAACCAGCTGATTTTTCTCAAAATATCATGTTTTAGGATGAAGCTCATTTTGAACTTGGTGGCTATGTTAATGAACAAAATTTTCGTATCTGGGGCGAGGAAAATCCACGAATTATTCATGAGAAACCTACGCATCCTCAACGAGTCAGGGTTTGGTGTGCATTATGGTCAGGTGGTGTAATTGGACCTTACTTCCTTGAAAATGCTGCTGGTGAATCCGCAACTGTCAATGGTGATCGATACCGTCGAATGATAATCGAATTTTTGTGGCCAGAATTAATGAAAATTGATCTAGAGGACATTCGGTTTCAGCAGGATGGTGCCTCACTTTGCAAATGACACAATTGATTTATTGAGACAAAAATTTCCTGGACGAATAATTTCCATAAACGGTGATGTCAATTGGCCACCAAGACCATGTGATTTGACACCATTGGACTATTTTCTTTGGGGTTATGTGAAAAGCCAGGTCTATAAGAATACTCCACAATCGATTCCTGAACTAAAGGATGAAATTATTCGTGTCATTAGTGAGATAGAGCCTCAATTATGTCAAAATGTCATGGAAATTTTAACAAAAGAGTAGGCGTCTGTAGAGCTGCAAGAGGAGGCCATTTGGCAGATATTATTTTCCGTACATGCATGAACGTCATAACTGATACTTCAATTACCAATAAAAAGTTTTTAAAATTATTGCAAATTATGTGTTTTATTTATTCTTAAAAGAACGCGCAATTTGAAACACCCTATAGTTAGGATTCTTTCAGAAACTTGACCATTTGACCAATAACTTCCAATGAGTTTTTACAATGAAAAGAACCCCACATAGAAAATTTGCAACATATTCATAAAAAGAATTGCAAAACTTTCGAAATTAAGTGTCACTAGACCCCATCGCCATTTAAGATTCTTGGGGGCATTGCCACTCCTGTTAGGGGGATTTTCGATCAAAAGATATTGTTTCAAAATAAAAATTGGAAATATTGGGCTGGGATGTTTTACGAGGGCCACCCTGTAAGATTTTCATTGCAAACTTGGCCTCGCACAGTACAACGCGAGAATGCCACAGGTACTCGGAGGAAACCAAGGAACATGAGTACGATTCGACAGGTGAAGCTGCCCAACAGCATCCAGCCATCTACAAATCTCTAAAACGCAACAGCGGGAAGGGAACAGTGCCACAACAAATAACATAAATTTACCGTGAGCCGAGAAGAATCCGAAACTGATAGAGATGCCCTGTGGAGGATCCGTCGAGATGCGTGGCGTACTCAACACGTCAATACCACCCGAACCGAACCGGCAACATCAAGAAGACCATGGCGGCACAGACGACGGCACATAGAGAGAGGAGCGCAACGGGACGAGAGTCTCACTGAATCACTGAAATCTCATGGCGGGCGGGCGAACCGGAAGGTTTTGGAGCGAGCAGCGTGCGAACCAGCCGGGCTCAGGTAATCCTGCGACTGGCCTTGCGGGTCGGTGGCGGCGCCTCCCGCAAGATCAATATCGTCAGCGGGGTCTCCCGTGCGCGCTACCAGAGGCTCGCAAAGTGGGGGCGCTTTAGGCGCCCCACACACTGCCGAGGAGCGCGACGGTTTTCGACGCCACCGAGGAAGAACAGGTGGAGGAATCGCTATTTGGGTCCAAACGACCAGAACCCAAAATATGCAAATACGCGGGTTGCTACTTACGTTTTAAAATAGAAAAATGAGAAGTAAAGGTTTTTAGAATAAATAAAACACATAATGAATACGGAGAAAAAAGTCCTTTTCATCCCACAATCTTTATTAGTTGACGACTAGTTTCGAGACCTTCAAAATGGTCTCATTTTCAAGTCAAAGCTACAAGAATAACAATTTTCACGTTGCTATCTGGTGAAACTTTTCAATTTTTAGACGATAACGCAAGACCGCACCGTGCAGCCATAGTTGAGAATGCGCGCGAGGAGCTTGGTATTCCACATTTACCAATACCTCCGCACTCACCAGATTTGAATTGTATAGAACATGCATGGGATATGCTCCAAAGAAGATTAGATGATCATCAACCTACCCCAGAATCCTTAAATGATCTGAGAGAGCTTCTGCCCCGTTTATGGAACCAAATTTCTCAAGAAATGTTCAACAACCTCGTGTGTAGTATGCAAAGAAGATGTCAAGTTGTTATTGATGCCCGTGGAGGCCATACATTGTATTGATAGTCTTAAAATGCTTGAATTCTCTGGGAATAAAATTTCGTTATTTTACTCGATTTTTCTTAACCACCCTGTATACGCTACAGACCTACAGGCTAAAATTAAATTGCAACTTGAAATCATATTGAGATGAATTTTCATCACAAAAATATTATTTTAACTACATTTTTTTGCAATTTAAGTCAATATCCCTAACTCATGTGGACCAGTTTATTTTTGTGTTTTTTCATTTCATTATCGAAGTCCATCATTTAGTTAATCAAACGTCTATCTCATTCTTCTTTCAGAATTTACCGTTTTTTGTAAATAATATTACATCAATGTGTTGTTTTTGCGAAATTTATTTTCTGGAATTTTTCTATTCGAAATGATAAATATCCATTTTTATCAACGACAATTTATTAAGGTTTGTTTTAGCCGACGATTAGTGAAAATTAATTGTTTCTTACAATTGTGGATTCTAAAATGGAATTGAATTTCTTTTAAATGACACGCCCCGCAGGTATCTCCTCCCAGACGACTGGTGAAGGAAAGAGAGAGTATTTTTTTAGTCAGTGTGAGATCTAGTTCAGGGTAGGATTTCTTGTTATATTCCCTGCGCCCCAACATTCGTTTTATTAAGCTGAATAATCCAATAAATAAAAATTAATGCACTGCACTGCCATCTGGCCGCTGGCGATATATGTTTCCTATTTTGAAGGCTAAAGACTCTGAAGGGGCCGTTATACTCTGGCCGACGGCACCGATTCTCCATTCAAAAAGTGCCTTTCATTTTTCTAAATTCACGCCCTCAACTTTTCACTTGAAAGCTTGATTTTTTTTTTAATTCTCCTGGAATTTCAGACAGTTCTCTGCGATTACTTTCTGGGAGTCTTTTCAGTATTTCCATCATTTTTTGCATTATTTGAGCGCCTATCCAAATGGATTTTTTTTAAATATAGAAAATTGATTTGTCAAGGGCACTCCAATGAATTTCTAAAAAAAAATTCATGAAGAACCGCTGAAAAAATTCAACCCGATTTTTTCATGCGAAAAAATAATTTTTTCAAATAGAAGAAATTGGAGTGCTCTCAAGACAACTCCAATTAAAAAAATCAAGCTTTTAGGTGAAAAATTGACGCCGTAAACTTGAAAAAATGAAAGGCACTTTTTGAATGGAGAATCGGTGCCATCGGCCAGAGTATAACGGCCCCTTAAGTCTTTAGCCTTCAGACTAACTCTTCCTTGATGCTCTAAATTTTTGGAAATTTCGATACTTGATTATATGACGCAAGATTTGTTTTTAATTTTCTGACTTTGGCAACTTGTATGTAAGTGTTTTATTCCTTAATGTATTATCATTTGTGTTTCATTGTTATTCTTGTAGCTTTGACTTGAAAATGAGACCATCTTGAAGGTATCGAAACTAGTCGTCAACTAATAAAGATTGTAGGATAAAAAGGACTTTTTTTTCCGTATTCATGATGAACCACTCACATTTATCTGTTCTTCAAATTAAAACACATAATTTGCATTCATTTTCAAATTTTTTTTATTGGTGATTAAAGTATCAGTTATGACAATTATGTACGAAAAATAATATCTGCCAAATGGCCTCCTCTTGCATCTCTACAGACGTCCACTCTTTTGTTCAAATTTTCAATGACATTTCGACATAATTGAGGCTGTGTCCCACTAATGACACGAATAATTTCATCCTTTAGTTCAGGAATCGATCGTGAATTAATCTTATAGACCTGGCTTTTCACATAACCTCGAAGAAAATAGCCCAACGGTTTCAAATCACATGATCTTGGTGGTGCAAAGTGAGGTGTAGCGCCATTCTGCTGAAACCAAATGTCCTGGATCAATATTCAAGAATTCAGGCCACAAAAAATTGATTATCATCAGACGGTATCCATTGACAGTTACAGCTTCTCCAGCAGCATTTTTAAAGAAGTAATGTCCAATTACACTACCTGACCATAATGCACACCAAACAGTGACTCGTTTAGGATGCGTAGTTTTCTCATGAATAATTCGTGGATTTTCCTCACCCCAGATACGACAATTTTGTTAATTAACATAGCCACAAAGTTCAAAATGTACTTCATCGGAATACTTGATTTTTTTTTAAAAACCAGCTGGTTGTTCATTGATGGAATTGACAAATGAACGACGTTTTAAATGATCTAATGGCTTTAGTTCCTGTGTTATTTGAACCTTATATGCCTTCAGAGCTAAACCCTTGTGTAAAATACGCCATGTTGTGGACCCAATAAGTCCAACTTGTTGTGAACGTCGTCTCATGGGCATTTCAGGGTCTTCAGCAACACTTTCACGAACCAAATCAATATTTTCTTGTGAACGACCGCTACGACTGTATTTTTCTAATTTTTGGTCATCCACCGAATCGGTCTCTTGAAATTTGTCAATAATTCGACCAATAGTGCTTTCAGAAGGACGATTATGTAAACCATAAAATTCACGTAATTTTCTTTCACAAACGCTGATTTTCATAAAATAATTCAACAATTTGAACGCGTTGTTGTATCGTGTACGAAGCCATTTTTATAAATGTCATACATCACACTTCTCAAATGTCAAAATACCCAGACGAATTCAGTGCACCATCTATCTTTTATTTGGTCTTGAGGAACCGCGCAATTTGAAACACCCTTTATATAATCTGGAATGTCTTTATTTTTTTTCGAGATTTTCTCCATTAAATTCAGTTTATGTCCCTACTTTTTCAATAATGGAAGATTGAGTGTGATAGAAGATTGAACAAAATGAATAAATACAATTATAATAACGCCAAACGTTTCGTCACTATTTGTACCTTTCTCAGGGCAGAAAACGAATTCTCCTAGACATACATGTACATTTTTTCAAACTGTAGATTCTTTAGGTGAGGAGATCTCTGTCTTTCATTCTCAATTTTTTCGAATTCGGCTTTGTTAAAAAAGATATAGCCATTTTTCCAAAAAAAAACTGGACGAGTAGGTAGGTAAGTTGTTATTTCTTTACTGAGACTGACGTTGGAAAATCCGAGATAAATCGAAAAACGAGACTTGTGGGCGACACAGATTGGGGAGAATCATGGCTTTACGAAGACCTTCGGGTTTCTCGGTAGTGTATGGGGCCCTTTAAGCGGAGAGTACGCGATTAGGTGTTTTGCCGCTCGCGAGACTCAACAAATTTTTCGTTAGAGAATGAGGACATGGGGAATTTGAAACTGACATGGGCGTGTCGGATGATGGGAAATTATGAGATGTGCGCACCGAATGTTCCGTAGCAATAACGAGACTTTCACTGTCAGAGTTCACTGGATGCAAATAGGCGGATGCGCCGGTGTCCTTTTTCAGTTATTATACGGAAGGACGGAATTCGTTTTGGCAACATTTTCTTGGATGGACTTGATTTTATGAAGATGGAAGGCTCTTATTTTCAGCTTTTTTTGTATGGACAATTATAAAGTAGGCTTATCAAACGTTCATAAATTTAAAAGGATTGAAAAAGGTGCACAAAAAAATCAACAAACTTTTTGTGATGAAGATTTATTTGTATCTAACAACTCGAACAAACAATCTGACTATGAGAGGTATTCAATTCTCGATAATCATGCTCGAAACACTAAAACATGTCATGTCCTATATAATCTAATTTAGCTTCATCAAAATGCACATTTACAGTAATCACATATCACTTTGAAACTGGAATTTTCCACATAGACGAAGAGATACCACTGGCCATTTTCACCAGCTATCATGAGTTCTTTTGACCTCTTTTTGGTGGCCCAGTCATCACTCCTGCAGAACTTAATAGTTAATCGACAGGATGATATTTTTATACTGCTCTCCCAATCGACAAATCTGTTATATTTATTCATAAAATTCATAAAAGATTGTGGTAAAGATGAATAGAACGCAACAATACTCAATTCAAGTATCCCCTTTTGCAAAGACGATGACATTCTGACACATTTCACCGGGTATATTTTGAATAGTGAGAATGAAGAATGAGTCATTTTCCTGTCAGACAACTAAGCAACGTTGTCCTCTCTATATAGAAGTCGTAGTATTTACATATTCATCAAAATGTCCATTCACTTTTGGAAAATAATGAATTTGAGAGAATATTTTGAGAATTCAATAATTACAAAGACCTGGCGAATGTTGAAGAAACTTTTTCCTCTGTTAATACTGGAAATATTTCACGTATATAAATATAGTTGTAAGATTCAGTTATGTTATTTTCTTGTACGGAAATCAAGAATCGAGTGTTGAAATTTTACTGTAAAATAATGGACAGAATAGTCTGTTACTTTGTGATAATTCATTCGAAAAAAGAATAAATCTTCTCGAATTACCCGACAGAAAAACTTCTAAACGAATAGACGGACATATTTCAAAATTCTCAAGATATTCAAAATTTAAAAACCTTTTTGCACAACTCGAAACACTCCAGTATGAAAATGTAGTAGTACTACGAAACCTGTGTCACAGTTAAACCTTAAAAGAACTAACTCCATTAGTCCATTCAAAAAGTTAAAAAAGAGTAAGTAGAAATTAGCATTGGCAACGTCTCTGAGAATTATTTGACCTTTCACGAGTACCAACCTGCGTCAGTTTTCAGTGAAAAAACTTGATAAACCTAAATCTTGGCCAACCGGGATACTTCAAAGAATTAAATGGAGTATAGAATTGTCGAACATTGTTCCACTCCATGGTTCTATTTTACTCTATAAACGTCGATGGCGCTATATTCGATTTGACAGATAATCTATGCATCTTCGAATTTGCTATTCTGTGATCATATTCTACATTTTATGCTCTTTTGATTGAATCTGTGATAGATGCATCGTGTAACGACTCCTTACTAAAAATCGTGACCAAATATTTTTGTAGATCAAAACGGCACTCTAGATTTGAGTTTTTGTGCTGCTTCCGGAATAATCCGCAATATTTTAACGGTCGTGGCGCTACTGCTGCAATGTACAGTGGCTTTATACAAGACAGTGGCGACAATAGGGTCATAGAACACGTTTTTGCACAAACATGGCGGATATTTGTTTACATTTGAGTGTCGTGCTGTTTATTTGACTCGATTTTGAGCTTTGTTCAGATATATGACAACAATACAATGAAAGTCCGCCATTAGTGGTCGAAAACAGTCCGACCAATCAAAACGTGAACGTCTATTGTCGCCACTGTCCTGTATAAAGCCACTGTACTGCAATGGAAAATAGCGCGACCCCTTTCGGGAGAAAAAAAAAGCAGAAGAAAAACTCAGATTTTCGATCGACCAGAAAGTCTAAAATCTAATCCAACACCAGATATTCTATGCATCTATATCTATAATTTGTGTCTGTTTTACACCGGACGTCACAGATTTGTCAAACGTTCTACCACAGGTTAGGTATTCTGTGGTTCTACGCAACCAATTCGTTATCTATGTTCTATATCTATGGTGACGATAGAACAGAGCTGTGTTATGTGTCAATTTGACGACAAAAATTTCGTTTCAAAGGTCCATTATCAGGTACAATCCGAATATTTTGGTGTATATTCATATTATCTATTTGGAAAAACATTGAGGTATGTTTGGGAGTTCAACATTGATTGTCGATAAATAAATTCGCAAGATCTTATATTATTCAACCGATCTACCAGTTTCAGATATAAAACGAGAGTTCAGCGTGAAAGCATCACAGTAATAAAGCAGAATGAATAACGGTACAAATCCTACCCTCCCTTCGCTCTTTCACGTATAGGGTGGGTGAAAAATTAACAACGAGAAAAGCCCACTTTGTTATCTGTAACTCGCAGATCGGTACGCTTACACTAAAGGAGGTGGTGGCAATAGAGTAGAAGTGCTCGTACATAATCTTTCCACCCTTAACGGGCCTATCACACGCGATTCGAACCATTTCACGAAACTGGGAAAGTGAGTTTTGAATAAATGTATCCCGTCGTGAAAATGCTCTCTTTCCCTTTTCGCTCAAGGATACACTTCAGCTTTTTCAGACTTTTACGTATATTGCTCAACCTTTGGAGTGCAAACACTTCCAACGTCCTTGAAATCGGCGGATTTTGTAGTGGAAGCACTTTGAGCGTGGAAGAAGAAATGCTGGATTATCCTGTCCTGCTCGTAGACAGGGAGATATTTCAAAGATTATTTAATTCACAACACAAGATTCCATGGTTTAGACCTCGTGAAAACTAATATTTACTGCGTTCGTTATTACCAATCCGGGAGTGGAGCGGCTATTCATGTGAACATCGAAATTTCATAGACTTTCCAGAAGCATACATGTGCGATAAACGTCATAATTATTGCATATAATACTATTCTATGCATCTTGTCTTGGGGGATAATTTGACAGATCCAAAAGATTTTGTAATTCTATGCATCTATGAAAAAACCAATCGTGTATCGAATTATAAATGCGGCGTGTCTAAATAGAAAACCCTGTATAGAACACCTTTGAATTTAATCAAGAAAGTTGTAACTCCTGTGAGGAAGCACTTTAAAGCGTACATTATCATCAGGTCCAAATTGAACACTGTTCATGTCGGCTCAGAAAATCCATTAGACGCAAATGACGAAAATAGTTGGAATTAATAAAGAATGTATTCGGAAACTTGAACAATAGAATTCGCTTCATTACACTCAGTGACGTTAAACGAAACTCGTATTGATTTTATGCAAATGAAAATATTCGATTCTTATCTATCCCGAAATCATTGGCTGGGGGAAAAATTGTTTCATGTTTTAGCGTCAACTTTCAGCTTCGATTACCCACGAAAACCGGGGAACGGTTTCCATAACGAAACATAAAATCACTTCACACCATAGAACTCATAGAAATAATAATTTAGGGTGTATGCTTCACACCCAATTATAAGAAATTCTAGCTGAACCATCATTACGAACCTACGATCACATAATTATATGGAAATGTCAATTTCAGAATGCACCCGTCACGCACAGTCCATAAGCGCATAATAAAACTCAAACCACGAATATGAAAGATTTTCAAACCGCATTCTTTCCAAAATTCATAGGGTGAATGAACTAGAATGAATTGGAATATTACACCATGAACTATGAAGTTCTATGTTCGGAATTTTTAATGACATTTGATTATCTTCGGCGCATCCACCATTTTGATAAACCACGATTTTGAACCAAGATCGTCATCATATTTATTACAAACATCATATCAAGATGCAATCTAATGAGCACGTTTCACTCGAATGACAACCAATAAAAAAATTCACTTTGGACTATACATAAATGCATCAGAAGATTCCAAAAAAAAAAAGTTTCATTCATGGTTGACAGTATTTCTAAAAAAGGAACAGATAATTGTTCGCTAATGAGTTCATATAACTCAACAGCAACAATTTCAATTGCATACCACCAAAAAACTCATCTCAATTCGTCATAAAATTGACTAGGATATTGAAGGATTCAGATCTATGTGTTAAAATCTGTTTAGTACCTATTCCAGAGCCACCTATGCAGGAATAAGATAAAATAGGATTTAATCCTTGTAATCTGTTAATCCCAGCATTCAAAAGATAACTGCCTACACCCCATTATTTATTTTGGTGTGATTTGGTTGATTTTCTCAAATATTTGTTCTATCTGTCAGGTAAGTCTAATACACATCTGATCTGAAAATCTGGGTCAATCATATCTGCTGCTAATAATGTGTGATAATTCACACATCTATTCTTCATGATGAAGCCCAATTCAAAAAATTCATTTTACTCCCTTGCAACTCTTTAACTACAGTATCAGTAGATTCAATCAGCATTTGAATCTTGGACCAAGAAATGGGGGAGTGACTAAAAAATTCTAAACCTAGCATCAATGTAAACCCAAGCAAACAAAAGTTAGTGGAAAGAAAGATAGAGAAGCAACAAATCTTTACAGCAGGTTGTTATGAAAGCACAATCATAACCATAACAAATAACTTACCATTCTCTTTTGGAAGTTAGATGATTCCAATCCATTTTTGTGGTGAATACATCCACCGAAGAACTACATTCATTTACGAAGCACAGTACATAAACAGAAAAGTCAAGACACGAGAAAAACAACCAAAGATGGAAAAATACAAAAAAGGTAAACTTAACCTAAAAATTATTATCTAAATGTACAAAACATCTTTACAAGTTGATGAATCAAAATACTTTTCTGAATTTTATCAGTAGTAAGTAGTGGATTTATTTTTTCAAAGACCAGATATACCAAGAAAATAAGCAGAGGATCAAAAATATTCAGCATCACAGAAATATTCAGGAATATTATAGAAAATTTTCACCTATCCCCGATTTCTGTATGAAATAACTCACATTATAATCTCACAAATCGAAATATATTTATCATTCGAAAAAGCATATATGTTCTCATGAATATCCCCCAAATCAACAGGAAATTTGGATTTTGACAATTTTTAAAGGACACTGTTACGCCATCTTTTTCACCCAACTGTCAAAACGCATGCGTCGAAATTCTGTCTTTCTATTCTGTGATTGTTATCGAGGCAGTCAGGGGTGTACACAGGCTGATCGACTTTTCACTTTCACATGATCGCTAAAATCACTTGAGTCAAGGGCGGTCCTACGGGGGGGGGTAAAGGGGGTAATTACCCCCCCCAGAGCACTACAACCAATTCGATTTTTTAAATTTTATTTATGAAAAAACTAACAAAAAAAAAGTTTTATAGTCTTTTCAATTTTTCATTCAATTATTACCCCCCCCAGGAAATCAGCCTAGGACCGCCCTTGACTTGAGTTCCTTTTTTGGAGCGCTCGTTTTACTTAAACTGGTTATCCCCCACTTATCGACGCCCTTGGAGACATTTTCAGGGTAGGTTGGGACCTCCAATGTCGCAGAATTCTACTAGGAGTTCAGAAAATATGGTCGTTCTGAATTTTCTTTTCCTCATAATTTCAAATGTAAGAATTCAATCGAGATGAAATTTCGCATTCAAGCTAAATGCAACTTTGGCAGCTGAAACAAAACATGTTCTCGAATGATGAACAGTGGTTTCTTTAAATAAAAATAGAGAGTGGTTTCAAACTTTATTGAATCCAAAAAAATCGTCTTTTTCCCGATACAAAGCTGGCAATGTGTACATTTGAAATATTAGAAATGAACAGTTCTCTCTTCTTTGCGGCTGCTGAGAGATAGGGAGTTCATAGCTTTTCCAACGGCTTCGGTTTCTTCAGAATTCTCTGCGACAAATGCTTTGAACTTGGCAACCCTGCGTTTCCTTGCTTCTTGCTTCTCGGCAAGATCAGCCATTTCATCCTCGATATCATGAAGGCGATTTCTGGTCTGTCTCGCTCTAAGTGCGGCTGCAGATTCCTTATCAGCTTCGAAATCCAAAGGCTTCCATTTGGTCAAATCGTTTTTGTTCTTTTCTTGCGTCATTTTTAGTTCCCTCTTGAAGGAAACTTGTTCGTCCAAGGCCCTACGAGAGCTGTCGTTTATTCCGACACTGTCTAAGATTTTCTCGGATCTGTCGATCATTCTGCGTGATTGAAGATTGCTGAAAACTGAGTCCATCTCGACGTCATCGGCAGCCACTATTTTCTTCCTGTTGGCTCTGATGCGGTTCAATAAAGATGTTGTCTGGAATAGAAAGAAATTAATAAGAATACAGGGTGTTTTCCAAGGTTTGTTTCAGTGAAATCAACATTGTTGGCGAGTGGCGACGAAGGTGGGATGGATTTTTGGAATTTACCTCTTCGTCCAAGTCGGTCTGAGCGTCATCCAGTGCTCTCTGTGCCGAAAGTCCCCTTCGCGTATCAAACACATTCGACTCAGTGATGTGTTTCTCGGCACGTTTGCGGGACGTGGCCAAATCTTCGTCTTCGAACGCCTTGGCGTGTCTTTCCAATATGTCGGAGTGAGCTGATGGAAGCCTAGGTGGAGTGGAGGACCTCCTCGGGGAGTATTTCCTGTCGATGCTGTCCAACGCTGACTTGTAGTAGCTCTCCCCTATGCTGTAGTTCGCATCGTAAAGTTTGGTACGTGGTCTGGTCAGATATCTGCTTTTAGACATGTTCCTGTAACTGAAAGAAGAGATATGAAGGGTCTCAACCACATAATTCTATGGTCTCAACACTTCCGTGTCAAGTAGTTCGCATCAGTATTGCTGCGTGGACCTTCAAAATTGACGATTTTAAACAATCAGTTGCTAGTGCATTGGTCAATTGCAATTTCCAGTCATTTTGACCCTTCATCATCAATTCTGAAACTCCCTGTATTATCAACAATTATTTTGTTTCGTGCGTTGTAGACTTTTTTGGCTCCGCTGCTGCAGTTTAAAGAATCTATCATAGGTACCAATTATTCATTTGTACAGTCAGCGATGTGCAATTTTGTCTGTGAGAATTACAAGACAATTAGTCAGTGAACAAGTCTACCATTCTTGGGACCATTCCAATTGTGCAGTTATTGAAAGAAATACTACACCGATGTAGGTATATAATCACCGAAGTTATTTTTGTTGATGCGGGGGCACAAAAATGCATCATATTCATAATATTTTTTCAATACCTACTTTGAGTTCACAGGGTTGCCAAAATGGATTAGTTTGAATCGCTAGAACTACACTTACCGCCACAATTAACCGCTCCACTATGTAAATATTACACATTCCTGCCAGACGAAGTAAAGGCCATTATCAAAAATCAAATGTTATTAAATAATCTGTGAAATGTCTTGACCACCCCGTCCACCGGATTTGAATCCCATCGTACACGTTAGGATATGATGGGGAAAAAATTATTGTCATTAGGGAAAGATTTAACGCCATGCAGACAAATTTTTTGAGATTCCGGAAAAGGTTACACACCGAGCGGGAATCGAACCCGCGTCTTCCACTTGCCGGGCGGATGCTCTGGCCTCTGAGCTACCAGTGTGTATGATACCTTTCCCGGAATTCAATATCATACGGTTCACCTCGTATGTAGCGTGAGTGGGGTTCCTAGGTGGGGGGGAGCACTGATTCGTGATTCGTCATCATTAGCCAGAGGACTCCTTTTATCCTTCACTTTTACGTCATCGAATTTTTCGATTTCAGTTTCAGGTCGGATTTTGGATTCCGACCAATGATGAAATACTAGCCGAGAATTAATATATAAATGGATTTTAACGTCTGTGAGAATAATTAGGGAAAGATTTAACGCCATGCAGACAAATTTTTTGAGATTCCGGAAAAGGTTACACACCGAGCGGGAATCGAACCCGCGTCTTCCACTTGCCGGGCGGATGCTCTGGCCTCTGAGCTACCAGTGTGTATGATACCTTTCCCGGAATTCAATATCATACGGTTCACCTCGTATGTAGCGTGAGTGGGGTTCCTAGGTGGGGGGGAGCACTGATTCGTGATTCGTCATCATTAGCCAGAGGACTCCTTTTATCCTTCACTTTTACGTCATCGAATTTTTCGATTTCAGTTTCAGGTCGGATTTTGGATTCCGACCAATGATGAAATACTAGCCGAGAATTAATATATAAATGGATTTTAACGTCTGTGAGAATAATTAGGGAAAGATTTAACGCCATGCAGACAAATTTTTTGAGATTCCGGAAAAGGTTACACACCGAGCGGGAATCGAACCCGCGTCTTCCACTTGCCGGGCGGATGCTCTGGCCTCTGAGCTACCAGTGTGTATGATACCTTTCCCGGAATTCAATATCATACGGTTCACCTCGTATGTAGCGTGAGTGGGGTTCCTAGGTGGGGGGGAGCACTGATTCGTGATTCGTCATCATTAGCCAGAGGACTCCTTTTATCCTTCACTTTTACGTCATCGAATTTTTCGATTTCAGTTTCAGGTCGGATTTTGGATTCCGACCAATGATGAAATACTAGCCGAGAATTAATATATAAATGGATTTTAACGTCTGTGAGAATAATTAGGGAAAGATTTAACGCCATGCAGACAAATTTTTTGAGATTCCGGAAAAGGTTACACACCGAGCGGGAATCGAACCCGCGTCTTCCACTTGCCGGGCGGATGCTCTGGCCTCTGAGCTACCAGTGTGTATGATACCTTTCCCGGAATTCAATATCATACGGTTCACCTCGTATGTAGCGTGAGTGGGGTTCCTAGGTGGGGGGGAGCACTGATTCGTGATTCGTCATCATTAGCCAGAGGACTCCTTTTATCCTTCACTTTTACGTCATCGAATTTTTCGATTTCAGTTTCAGGTCGGATTTTGGATTCCGACCAATGATGAAATACTAGCCGAGAATTAATATATAAATGGATTTTAACGTCTGTGAGAATAATTAGGGAAAGATTTAACGCCATGCAGACAAATTTTTTGAGATTCCGGAAAAGGTTACACACCGAGCGGGAATCGAACCCGCGTCTTCCACTTGCGGAATCTCAAAAAATTTGTCTGCATGGCGTTAAATCTTTCCCTAATTATTCTCACAGACGTTAAAATCCATTTATATATTATTGTCATTGTAGCACCGTTCTCACAGATTTTGGCACAAACGTTCAAGTTTCCTTAAATATGAGGCGCCATCTCATTTTGTCCAAATCAAGTTTTCCTAATTAACATATAATGAAGAAAATTCTTTGGAAACGTTTTAATTTCATTCATAATGCCAAAAGAAATACTTCCTTCTGGTTCTAACACTTCTTATGTCACTGATTATAATAATAAATGACTAGTAGAAGCTTGAGAGGAATAACAACAGAATTTCATCGAGTCAGAGAATGTGTTGAAATCGATCCTTCCAAACATTATTCCATTGCATGTTATTCAATTTTTGCGGCCTCTGTAACCTTGAATGTATTTCCAAACTAAAAATCAGCAAAACAGAAACAAATCGCTCGGAATTACAGCGCCGCAATATTCGACTAAAATTAGCGGAACGTAATATTTAAAACTGTAGAGAAAAACTTAGGGTATACGTAATTGAAGTTTCAATCTTAGTTTCGTTCCATTCAAAATGCAGATTAACAGAAATAGAGTAGACGCATAACTAAGTCACCGAATTGTGCTGAGTATTTGACACAGATTCCCAGATGTTTTTAACACCGATAGAATGAAAATAGAAAACGTCGATTGCCAGGAGAAAACTGATGGAAACACTTGAATAAAAGCAAGGAAATTATTAGCGATAATGTCAGATCGTTAACACCAGGAAATATATGGATGCAAGCGATCAATTTTCACCCATACCTTATTCTTATCTGAACCTAATCAACTTCGGCACTTTCAGCACTAGAAAATACTGAGAAGAAGCTCAGCCGGTTCGCACTCCTGTTACAAGATCAGTTTTTCCCCCACCTTCACTCTTTTCCGTCTATTTTTAATTCCATTTTTCTTCGACACAACCGACTTTTTCTACCAATAATACAACGGCCAGTTAATATATAAAAAGATCTGTCGACAATAGAGTCGCACCGTGAGTATTGTTACCGGCCTGTATTTATAGGTCAGTTCTGTTGGAAAATGACGAAAATGTGTGTGAACTCATTTCACAGTTAGAATTATTGCTTTTTCACGGCCAAAAAATCTTGAAAAATTACGATTGTTAGCGCGAAATAGGCAAGCTAAATTTCGTGGACAAATTATTTTTGGCCAATTGAATTGATTTTTCAGCGCTACATGCAAAAATTTAAACCAGGTCCGTCTCCAGGATCATACATATAAATGTCAAATATTTTTTGACAGCTTTCGTCAAATATTTTTTGACAGCTTTCGTCAAATATTTTTTGACAGCTGCTGTCATATTTTTTTGACAGCTGTCAAAATTGTTTAAATGAGATTTTTTAGATTTCAATGCAAAATCTATCTACAAGATGAAAACAAACTTCTTTCGATGAGAGAGCGCCCATAAAAGTTATCGAAAATCTACCTATTTGAGGGATTTACAAGAGATATCCAATTCAGAATTGAGCACTACTTCGGTGACGATTTCGAGGGTTACTCACCTTCTTTTGCATGAACAGAAAGATAAATATGAAGTTGCAATTGGTTTTTTGTGGCGAATGAAATAATGAAACATGAAATGGCAAATGAAAGACATTTATTTTTGAAAAAATACGAAGTATAATAGGGCAGTCATTGTAAATCACCAAATTCTCACTAATGGAGGTATTTCTATCGAAAAAATTTATTTTATAAAACACTTACATAATCAGCATGTGACCAGCCTGATTCTTGAATGAACATCGGAAAGAATATGTTGACAAATTATGAAATTAATTCAAATAAGGAAATTCAATTATTCCTTGTCTACTTCTAATTTTTTTCATTGAAAAACGAATTGTTCCATGTTACAATTTATTACAAAAAGATAATACTCAGAAATAGTTTATCCTTAATTAAATATCGTCTCACTCTGTGATCGTTTTTTTTTTCAGGAGAACAAGTTCCTCCCTCATCGTCATGTCGTTCATTCAATATACATCAAGATTGCTCTCAGATTTTACATGTAATTGAATTGAAACCTGAAAAAAATATTAAATTCAATTCATGTCCTGTATGGTCCGAAAAAAATTGAGAATCAATGATACAGTGATTTTTAATGAAGATATTGAATAAATACCTGCAGAGGGCTTGTGGCAGTGTTGATATAATTGGTCCATATCCTTGAGAATTATCATGCAATTCAAAAAGTGGCGCTGCCACAAGTTTGTAGTTTTTCGGTACAGCAAAAAGAGCTGTAAACAAAATATCAAAGATTAAGTACATCATTAACTATTGACAGTAATACAAACGCTTAAAAAATGTCACACCAATATTCAATACCTTTATCTTGAAGTTGAACTAAAAATAAACGCTTATGTTCCTTTGGTTTTGTTATATGGGGCGGAATATATGGATATTGTGGTGGTTCGAAGTTCGGCCTCCACCAGTTTCCAATGATGTCCTCAACCAACCACTCCTGCTTTGGACCATCGCTCCTACCAAAAGTCTACAAGAAAAATATTACAACACGTTTGTGTACTTGGACATGAAATAATAACAAAAATACCTCTGATAATAATCTCTTTAGTCCTTCAATTTCATCTTCTCCAGGATTTAGTTCGCCACCGGGTAGTTTGAAGAATGTTGTACCAAGTTGAAGAAGCAAAACGTGGGGTAAAGAATGTTCGTGTACTAATAAAACTCCCTCAACGCTTCTTCTCATACCTATTTTCACAAATTCATCCCTCATTCTCTGGAATCTGGCTGGCACACTTGGGTCTTTTTCAAATTGAGGTTCTTTTGTACCAAATGTATAGTTAGTAAGAGGATATCTGTAAAATATCGAATATTATTAAACTTAAGACACAATGAAATACTGGTCTATTGGAGGCTGTATTTCCCTCATTAATATGGTTTGTGCACTTACAAATTAACAATTTTATTGATAGCTGATGTGACTGAAGGAGTGAAGCTATCTGACACTCTCCTTTTAGGCCATCCTGTTCCATTGGAATTTATGTTTGTTCCAGGAGAACTGGCATTAGCCTTATTTAAATTGGACTGCATCTGCTGAGCCTTAACTTGAGCAGAGTTCATAGCCATTTTTCACTTAAATTCAATGCAGTTTATATCAATGCTTTTTTAACATTCAAGCACAGAAAAATTTAAGCTTGCTTTGGTTATGTTTTGACAGAGACTAAACACTTTGCTTTTGACAGGTGTTACCACAAAATTCTGCAGAAATAACCAAATATCCCTGACAAAACACTAGTTTTTTTCTAGTGTTGGGAACAGTGAAAAAAGAAAAACGTCTGTTCTCTGGATTCATAGGTGATGTCAGAAGTGATGGCAACCTTGAAGATTTTCAATTTACATGGTTGTCAACATTGGAATACTAGTTACGTGACCATTGGGTGCTCATTTTCTTTCTCTTTCCAATTAAAAAGATGAAAGGTGTATATTTTTTTAAAATCCCAAATTTATGGTTTTAAAATCAAAATATAAGGAACCCACAATTGTATCATGAAACTTACTAACGAAGACAAAAACGATCTGCTGAAGTATGCAAGATACTTCGCCTTGAAAGCAGCACAAATAATTGTTTCATCTCGACAAAAAGAAAAAAAATCAACACCATGTAGGCAGAAATCCGAACTGGTAAATAATTATATGATATTCAAGAATGCAGATGACATGAACTTTGTTTTTCTAGTTTGATTTAAATATTGCTTCCATAGAAGAGTCTGACGCGAATGAAATTAGAAAAACAGTAACAAACAGATTTTTTCGAGGAGTACCTGTTTGTGTGGAAATATATGCTGAATCCTCAGATGGTGAACTCTTGGTAGAAACATGGTGTATTCGTCTATCTTCAGAATATTCGGATCCCAATCCTAAATTAACAACATTCAATGTATACAATCAAATGGGGATTTTACTGAAATCGTTGCTATCAGTAACAAGAATAATCCCTGCATTCAGACTTTCTTTAATGTCAAAAGAATTATGTGATTTACGTTATCGAATGTTTGAGGCTGAGCCAGATTTCGATGGTTTGGGGGAAGAATGTAAACACATTACAATTGGAAGAATATTCACACCTATTGGAACATTGCAAATTACAGTGGACTATAAACCAAGAATTGAAATTACTCAAACTAGGAAGCCATCAATTGAAGACAGTACGATGCTCTATGAAAGCAATTATTTTAGTGCAGACACTGAATTGAATTCAAAGTTATGTAAAAATCAAGGGTATGTTTTTCAATTTGAGTGTTTTTGCTTGTGGGCTTGAGTGAATAACTTTGATGACCTATGTTCCTTCCATGAGTACTTGCTGGAGTATTGAAATGTGATCCATATGGTAGATTTTTCTTTCCAAGATGGGTTATTCTATGGTTTCATTTTAATGTTTGAGATCATGAATTGCTATATCAATATATGAGTTGATTACAAAATAATTCTGTCGACCTCATTCCTAATGAAGTTACGAATTCACACAACAAATTTCAAGTTTGACATTATAACATAGAACTTATAGTTACTATAAGTTCTATGCATTATAATCATAATTCTATGTTCGTTTTGAATTATATTTGTGAATTTGTTTTCCTCTATGGAATTGAGGACACAGATCTTATATTGAAGATCTGTGGCACTGTGAAATATTCTTTGTTGAACTCTTCATTTAATTTTTACAGAGATGATAAACCAGCAAGATACACTGTACCTTTCGCTGGAGATTATTACCCAACTCCAACGAAAAAAATTATTCCAGCTCTAAGACCAGGTGGGATCCCATGGTACCCAAAATGTTATCAAGAAAAAGTTCTAGGAGAAGACAAATCAAAATCTGTTATTTCTATGGAAGAAGCACAGAAATTAAATAAGACTGAAAGTAGTAGCCCATCTGATTCCTTAACGATTAAAGAAATAGAACTGAAAGAAATGCCTTCAAAAGATTTGTCTTCTTCTGGTAAATCACTTTCTAGTGAATATATGATGAACGTTATGACTAAATACAGATCGAAGCCTGCTCATAAATTTATGGTGAGTACATTATCTGCTTCTTAGTACAAAAGTGATTTCAGTCCTGTGTTATGCTTTTTTTGATACATTTCTATAAAGAGTTGGTTAAAATTCATAATTTTCTTTCAGTGTTATCCCTTCGCAAATGAAACACCTGAAAGTGAAATTTCAAATTTCTACAGAGAATGCTCCAATGCTCCTTTATTAACTTGTTGGAAAAAATCGTCTATAGTTAAAGATATAGATGTAGCAGAACAGCTTAATGCATATGAAGAGAAAATAAAAGAATTTGACGAATTGGTGAAAAGCCTTTCAGCAAGTCCTGATAGTGATAACTGATTTTAATGAATTTTAATGCCTGTTGAATTTATCGGAAATTTTTATATATTATGAAGCTCTTTTATTTAATTGCTATCAATCAAGTATTGAAACCCAAATTGTTTTTCAGATTTTCTACCATTCCACTGTAAATTTATATTTTGATTATGCCAGTATATGCTATGTATAAATTTATCAATAAACCTCAAATTGTTTTATATTTTAATCAAATCTTTCTTTTTGAGGATGACACACCCTAAAGAAATCTTATTGATTTCACATTGAAAAAATATCAGAAGATTTTTCTCAAAATTTTTATTAATTTCTTATCATCAAGGTTACAGAAGCAAAATTCAGTGGCAAAGTTTTTCCGTAAACCTCAATCCTGATGAAATCAAGAATTCTCCATTGAAACATATTTGGAAAATACGAATTTGACGCAATTATCACAATTCTATGCTCAGTTTTAATCAAATTTGTGAATTCATTCTTCTATGGGATTCAAAGAGGCCACAAATAAGATGCATAGAAACTTTGCATAGCATAGAATTTCTCGATTGGAAAATATTCTCAACTGAATTTGAAGTTTATATAATTTCTGCAAATATTTCTAACGAAATGTGTCGGCTCTAGTTAATGAAGTAGCGAATGAAAACTATTGTGGCAGTTTCACCTATAATTTTGCGCAAAATGTGTTTTCTCATCGATTTGAAAAAACTTTTGAACAAGCAAAAAGAGAAAAATTTTGGGACAAGTTAATTCAATTATTGGTCATGGACAAGACAAAAATTGGTGAATTTTCAAATTAGGAGCTAAATTGGAACAAGTAAGTCAGTTTCTTCATAAATTTCCAGGGATTTCCGAAGCTTCGGCGGAAATTGAATAAAAAAACAATTTAATTCCTCTGTATAAAAAATATTTATTGCATTGACTGTACATATCTACATACTTAATTAATCAAGGACTTAAACCTCGATTCAGGGTATTTTCATTATTATTTCTATCTGATACACTTTCTGAGCCTATTTGTAGTGAGCGGAAACTTTCAAGAATACTATCTTCCACAGGTGATTGTCCTTCACTATTTTGACTCTGTGGAGTATTGGAAGGTGTGATCGGTGTTTCATTACCAACTTTTCTCTCTTTAGTATTCATTTCTATAACATCACAGTCATTTCCTGTTGCATCAGGTTTTAAACCAGCTATACCTGAAAGCGAAGAATTTCAAAAAAATTATTCACTATGTCCTAAAACCATTTTCAAAACAAATGTACGAATGTCTTGCTGCTACCTTTTTTTGAAATTGTTGCCGCATCTCTCTTGATGCGTCTTCTTCGAAAAACTTCATTCTTTCTATATTGCATCATTGAAAGAAAGTCAATCACATAAATGAAACCAGCTATGAGCAATTCGCAAGTGTCTTGACCAACTTCATAAGCTGCTTCCAATTCCAAAGTAGTTCTTTCATCGTATTGCCACCAACCTGCAAAATGGAAAGTAAAATCAGCCTTTGGATCCAAGCTATTCCAGCTTGGTTTAGAAATTATTCATTATTTCAATATTGCATTATATCTACAGGGTGACCCCTAAGAGAGTGGTGGCAATCTCCTCAAGAATCTTAAATGTTTATAGTTGTGGAGTGACACATATTTTGAAGGTTTTGCAATTCTGAAATAGTTCTACTTTCACTTTCTTTATTCACAGTGGGTTAGGCAAAAAACAGAGGCGCACCTAGCGGCGGAAAAAAAGGATATTTTCAAACCTTTATTTCATTCAAAAATAATTTTGGCAACAGAAAAACAACAAGAGATCTAAAAAATAATCTTTCACTCACTGAATACACGCAGAAGTATTTTTTTCCTTATGAATAACATTCTCAATTGGAAAATAATCAAATAACAATAAAAAATAATCTTGTTTCATTAATTTGAGTAAATTCCTTTGTATGTTGTACTTCTTGACTCAAGAAGTAGAAAATAAAAAGAAATGGACTAATATTTCACAACCAAGTTCAAAATGAGTATTGAAAAGGCATTTCTTCAAGTTAAATGACTCAATCATTAGATTCTGTAGAAAACAATTGATAAAAAATAAAAAAAAGGAATTTCAAAAGAAAACTTAAATCATTGATACAAATATTCAATCTTCAGAACAAGAATAAATCATCACATTAAATCTTGCTCATGTTTAAAACCTTTCATTAACAAAATGCAAATGAAGAACAATGAGGTTTGAAAACTAAGAATATTCCGATTTTATTTCAATGAGGTAATGTTTAATATGCAAAATAATGCAGTTACAATATTTCAAATTCAACAATAAGCTTCATACTAGGCTTTCCTAGAACATTTAACACATCTCAGGGTTTTCAATACAAAGAAAAACCCTAACTAATGATAAAGTTGTATAATTATAACTCTGCCCAATTCTACACATCAAAAGATGGCGAAACCAGGTTTTATCCACTCTACTATCACTTCAGAAGTTAGTATAATGTAGAGAAATCATTTGATAGCAATAAAGACATATTTTTTTTAATTTGTGATGACGTATCGTATTCGAAGAGCTATTTTCGAAATACACGTTTTCATAAAGTTAACCTGCACAACCCACAAACATATCAATTTATTTCACAGATTTAGCTAATCCAGCAACACCTTTAACATCGATATCTTCCAATTTCTCACGCTTAATGTAACGTTTTCTATTGGGGTTAGTTTTGAGAAATTGGCACTTGTTATCGAAATCGACTACATATAATTGTCCACATATTAGAATTTCGTGAAAATTTTGATTCAATTTGTATGCTCGTTCGATATCTCCATTAGATCTTTCATCATACTGCCACCAACCTTGAATGTTAAGGACTTCAATAGAAAAATAAGTGGGGGTGAATCGTAAACCTACCGTTGCGACCTTCGTAAAACCACTGGTATTGATCGTCAGCAGCTTTCAACTTTTCTAAAACAGCACTCCACTTCACTAGAGTGGGGTGTTCCAAATAATCCCTAGGAATACTTTGTCTGCATAAAGCGCATTTTCTACTTTGAAGTGCTATTCCTTTCACACAGAGAAAACAGAATATGTGACCGCACGGCAGTTCTGCTGGATGAATGCATGCCTGAAGACAAATTGCACACTCTAGGTCGCAATCTGAAATAGACATGGTCTTTTCAATAAATAATTTTCCTTCCAAATTGATATTAGTCTCGCCTTTTGTTCCTTCAGCTTTTTCAGTGCTATCGTCTAAATTCGCTTCTGCCATTTTATGAAAATATTTAAGTACTAGGCTAACGGAAATTTTAATTGGTAGCTTTTAGTTATTGAGATTAGAAATATAAATAAAAAATTTGTGCAAAATACGGTTGTGTTGTTTTGCTGTCAAATATTCCAGATGTGACAGTTTGCCAGATTATAAATCAAAGATAGATTGAAAGATAGATGGTATCTTTTTGGTGGAAATCCCCACTTTTTTTATGGTTGGCATCAATGCCTCTCTGCTCAAAGACGAAATCCATGAAATCCATGGATTGATGGATTTTTGACATCAAACATTAGATGTTCTGTGATCAAACCTAGCCTAGCAACACTTGTCAAAAAAAAATCATTTTTGGGTAAAATAAAATAAATCCTTAATTAAAATTCAATTAATAAATTTCAAGAGCATTTCGATATAATTTGAAAACTAATTATTCAAAATCAGTGATTCATTATAATAATTCTCCATAAGCTTGAGTTGAATCATGAAACCTCTAATGTTACATGGGCATGAGCGTGCCATAACTCAGATCAAGTACAACCGGGAAGGAGACTTGTTATTTTCTTCTTCAAAGGACAACAAGCCAAATGTTTGGTATTCTCTAAATGGAGAGAGATTGGGCACTTTTAATGGCCACCAAGGTGCTGTCTGGTGTATCGATGTGGATTGGACTACAACCAGACTTTTATCAGGAGGTGGTGACAATTCGTTGCGAATATGGGATTGTGGGACTGGTAAGGAGATAGGAACCATCGAAGCCAAATCTTCTGTGAGGACTTGTTTATTCAGTTACTCTGGAAATATGGCTTTCTATTCAACAGATAGGGCCATGAGAAATAATTGTGAGATATTCGTTATTGATACACGTACTGTTGACAGTAGTATAAGTGAGGCTGAACCCATTCTGAGAATACCTATACCATCATCTGAAACAAGGATATCCTCAGCCTTATGGGACTTTTCCGAAGACACTATCTTAACCGGTCATGAAGACGGCTCTCTGGTTCAATGGGATTTCAAGACAGGAAAAAGCATCCAATCGATCCGTGAACATAGCAACTTGATAAACGACATGCAATGGAATAAAGACGGGACAATGTTCGTTACAGCTTCTAAAGATAACACAGCTAAACTTTTCGACGGTACAGACCTCAAGCATTTGAAAACATACAAAACGGAAAGACCTGTAAATTCAGCTGCTATAAGCCCCATTTTTGACCATGTTGTACTTGGAGGTGGTCAAGATGCAATGGATGTAACGACTACATCTACCAGAGTGGGTAAATTCGACTCTAGATTCTTCCATATGGTGTTTGAAGAAGAATTTGGACGTGTTAAGGGTCACTTCGGTCCCATCAACAGTGTTGCTTTCCATCCAGATGGCAAAAGCTACAGTTCGGGAGGAGAGGACGGTTATGTTAGAGTGCATAACTTTGATCAGTCTTATTATGAATATAATTTTGATTATTAAACGTTCCTCGACATTCAATAATTTTTGAGATAACCATTAGTCCTATCCCTATTTATATCCTTGAGCTAATTGTATAATTTCATAGGAAAAAGAAATTTACTTTTTATATTGATTTGGGCTAGGTAATAACAAAAAATCATAATCAAAAGAAAGCTCAAGTACTGTCCAAGAATTAGGCTTTCTGCATTGAACATAATGATTTGTAATTGTTTATTTATTGAAATAAATATCATTTTGTTTGTGTAAATTTATTGTAAAAAAAAAATTGGTTTAGGAGAATAGTACTAAGGAACGAAATAAAGGTGCAATTTTTATTTCTCTAATTTATTTAAGAAAAGAAAACAAATTTCATTTTCAAAAATTAGATCTTGGAGAATTATTCAATCTAATTTTGAAGGAGATTGATAGAGAGTGAAATTATAACTTTTTTTCAAAAGTTCATTAATAAAATTAACCAAAAAAATACTCTTACTCAGTCTCTGGCTGCAGGTCAGCAATGTTAGCAGAATTTATCAGTTATCTGGAAGCCATACCAGAGGAAGAATGTTTACAAACATATTCATGTTTTGGAGGATTCAGAAACTTCGTTTATTTATTAATTAATAGAATAAGCTAATTTCACTATGAGAGAAGGGTGGTATTTTTAATCTTGTTCAGGTGATTCGGTTTTCAATAGAACAAAATTCCAATTAATAATATTGATTAAAAGGGACATTACCACTTGAAACAGTTCATCATTTTTATTTATCTCTCTAAAAGTAATGTCACTTATACAGGATGTTTCTGAAGGTAATTTTTTCTCAAAAAAATCATTTCATCAAAATTTCAATATAAAGACCTCAAAAAATTATCAATTGAGTAAATTCTGATATCAAAGATAAAATTAGATTTGGCCATGAACTTGCATCAGTTCCAGAAAGGATATAAATAGGGATAGGACAAAATGACAAATGGTTATCTCAAAAATTATTGAATGTCGAGGAACGTTTAATAATCAAAATTATATTCATAATAAGACTGATCAAAGTTATGCACTCTAACATAACCGTCCTCTCCTCCCGAACTGTAGCTTTTGCCATCTGGATGGAAAGCAACACTGTTGATGGGACCGAAGTGACCCTTAACACGTCCAAATTCTTCTTCAAACACCATATGGAAGAATCTAGAGTCGAATTTACCCACTCTGGTAGATGTAGTCGTTACATCCATTGCATCTTGACCACCTCCAAGTACAACATGGTCAAAAATGGGGCTTATAGCAGCTGAATTTACAGGTCTTTCCGTTTTGTATGTTTTCAAATGCTTGAGGTCTGTACCGTCGAAAAGTTTAGCTGTGTTATCTTTAGAAGCTGTAACAAACATTGTCCCGTCTTTGTTCCATTGCATGTCGTTTATCAAGTTGCTATGTTCACGGATCGATTGGATGCTTTTTCCTGTCTTGAAATCCCATTGAACCAGAGAGCCGTCTTCATGACCGGTTAAGATAGTATCCTCTGAAAAGTCCCATAAGGCTGAGGATATCCTTGTTTCAGATGAAGGTATAGGTATTCTCAGAATGGGTTCAGCTTCACTTATACTACTGTCAACTGTACGTGTATCGATAACAAATATCTCACAATTATTTCTCATGGCCCTATCTGTTGAATAGAAAGCCATATTTCCAGAGTAACTGAATAAACAAGTCCTCACAGAAGATTTGGCTTCGATGGTTCCTATCTCCTTACCAGTCCCACAATCCCATATTCGCAACGAATTGTCACCACCTCCTGACAAAAGTCTGGTAGTAGTCCAATCCACATCGATACACCAGACGGCGCCTTGGTGGCCATTAAAAGTCCCCAATCTCTCCCCATTTAGAGAATACCAAACATTTGGCTTGTTGTCTTTTGATGAAGAAAATAACAGGTCTCCTTCTCGATTGTACTTAATTTGAGTTATGGCACGCTCATGCCCATGTAACATCAGAGGTTTCATGATTCCACTCAAGCTTTTGGAGAATTATTATAATGTATCACTGATTTTGAATAATTAGTTTTCAAATAATATCGAAAATTCGAAATGCTCTTGAATTTTAATTTATGGTTATAATCACAGATCATTAGCACAAATTAGTAAACTTTCTAGATTTATTCATATTCTATGCTCCCAAGCTTTGAAGAAATTCGAAAATTAATTTATTGTTTCTTTCTGCAATTAAAGTTAATAGAATTTGTTTTCATTATTTCAATTTGCCATATAATTCATCAATGATTTATACTTTCCAATAATTTCAGCAACAGTGTTACACTCAAGAAGAAGAGGAAATTTTGAACACATAGAAAAATATTCTATTTCCAATTTTGACACTTGCAAATCTGCCAGCTTTCTTTTCATGTAGTCAACTTTTCGTATTTGCACGTGTTTTGTGATTGCAAGTCCGGTATCTTCCAAAAGACGAAATGGATAAACCTGTTGTTCTTGCAAGAGTCATCAAAGTTTTGGGCCGTACCGGTTCCCAAGGACAATGTACCCAAGTTAAAGTTGAGTTCCTTGGAGAACAAAACCGACAAATTATCAGAAATGTTAAAGGACCCGTAAGAGAAGGCGATATCCTCACCCTGCTGGAATCCGAAAGAGAAGCAAGAAGGCTTCGTTAAGAATGTAAGTTTTATATGGTTTAGAAATTCTTGACAATTTCACTCAGAATCCCAGTTTTATTCACTAATATCACTTATATTATTCACTTCAAACACAACTCCTCTTGGAACTACTGAATATTTCATATTTCGCACAAGCATTTGATAGTCCTCTTGAGTTATTTCTCATTGCCAATGTATGTCACAATTTTTCTCATTTGCCAAAATCATCTTTTTTAATTTATGAAACCGATCAGAGTTCAACGCTTCAGTTGGTTGTACTAAAGGTCTTATTCCAGGGGGAGTAGTTGGAATATAAAGACATCTTATTGACTTCCATTCTTATTCTTCCTATGTTGTGAAGAGCAATTATTTAATTGTTACTTTTTTGGTTTCAGGTCGATATGGACAAACAAGACATTGTTTCTCTTTTTTTTTTTTTCAATAAATAGATAAGAAATATTTCGTATTTACATTGAGTATGAAACCTTCCAAATAATTTCCCTCTCTTCCAAACTCTAATACCTCATTTTAATCTCTGATGAAAGGAATGTGAAATGTATCAAATTATAGGATTTACTTAGATGAGAATAATGTCCTCCATTAAAATATCATTACAAAGCTTACCCATTGTGGAGAAATTTTGTTTTTATTTGCGCTCATCTGGCAATGAAACTAGATCAGCTCGTTAGGTGTGATAATGTTCTAAAGATTGCCTTTCATTTTTTTTTATTTTAACCAACAATGAAACCATATTGAAATCGAACAGTTAAATATAAATTTATTTGATGGCTGGTTATAATGACGGATTGAAGAGTCGGTTGCATAGAATAAAGAAATACCTTTTCTTTGGAAATTGTATGATCTATGGAATAACCTAAAAATTTCATCGAATGTTTTGAAAATTTTCAAAATGGTTATTGCAATTGGTTTCGAAGGCAGTGCTAACAAACTTGGTATCGGAATTTTGAGAGACGATGAGATTCTTGCTAATCTACGAAAAACGTATATATCTCCCCCAGGGGAAGGATTTTTGCCTAAGGAAACAGCACTTCATCATCGAAACAATATATTAAGTTTACTCGATGAGGTATTGAAGATATCTGGTATAAAACCAAATGAAATAGATGTAGTTTGTTATACAAAAGGGCCGGGAATGGGCGCACCTCTCGCCTGTGTTGCTGTTGTAGCACGTACTGTAGCCCAACTTTGGAACAAGCCTTTGATCGGGGTTAATCATTGTATTGGTCGTATCCTTGTTTATAACGTATAGCATTTCTCCGAAGCATCTTCTTTCATATATTTATACTCCTTAATGATTTCTTAGATATTGAAATGGGACGTTTCATAACTGGAGCAGGAAATCCTATTGTGTTATATGTGAGTGGTGGAAACACCCAAATAATTGCTTATTCAAGAAAAAAGTATAGAATATTTGGAGAAACCATCGATATTGCAGTTGGCAATTGTCTCGATAGGTTTGCGAGGGTTTTGAAGTTATCCAACGATCCTAGTCCGGGTTATAATATTGAGTGTTTGGCAAAAAAAGGGTCAAAATATATTCCTTTACCTTACTGCGTTAAAGGTATGGATGTAAGTTTCTCTGGAATCTTAACATACATAGAGGAGAGATCTGAGAAACTTCTGCAAGATAGTTACACTCCCGAAGATCTCTGCTATTCACTCCAGGAAACCGTTTTCGCAATGCTGATAGAAACAACGGAGAGAGCCATGGCTCACGTAGGTTCGAAGGAAGTTCTCATAGTTGGCGGTGTCGGTTGCAATTTGAGATTGCAGGAAATGATGAAAATAATGTGCGAGGAAAGAGGCGCCAAATTATACGCCACAGACGAGAGGTTCTGTATCGACAATGGATTAATGATCGCCAAAGCAGGACTCGAAATGTTTAAGTCCGGATGGAGTATGAAGTGGAACGAGTGCGGTATCACTCAGAGATATAGGACTGACGAAGTTGACGTGACTTGGAGGGATGATTAAGGTTTTGAAATTATTCTTTTTGTATGTAAATATATTTTTTAAATATGGTCTCGGGTTTTGAATATTTGCTGCTAATCGTTACGAAGAAGTGAATGGGAAGTCGGTTGTGGCCTTGATTGCGGTAGTTCGTTGAAAGCAGATCTGGGATCATGAATGGTTTATTTGACATCTGTCATTTTTGACAGATGTCAAATTTTTTGATAAGTCTCAGCTGTCAAAATTTAAGGTCTTTCAGCCAACTCGTAGATTAATAACAATAGAAAGATTTAACAGATTTTGGACCATAAACTCAATTTAATAATCAAAGAAATCGACAACAAATAAAATTTCAATAGAAATAAAACAATTCAACAAATGGAATGGATACTCTTGAATCACCTCCTCGCATTTTGCCGTTCTTCCACCCAATCCCTTATTTCTTTCGCCAATTCCGTTTCCGGAATGACTTGATCCATGGAAAGTGGAGATCTGTTGAAGGGGTCCGTTTGATCACTCAGTAGATGCCTATAAAGATTCATCTTCAAAAACTTGTCCAAAATCCATAATTTTCATAATAAAATATTTAAATACTTCAATTTCGATTGACAGATCGTACCTGGCAATTGTGGTCCTATCTACCACTTTCCTCGAACTGGGCAATATAACCGGATCGGTCATCAATGTGGACATGATCGGATCTAAAAAGTGATCGGGGGCTTCCGTCATAGTCTCTTCGTTCGCTTGGTACTCTTCAGCTTTCCTAGAAACCTTATCGGCCAACTCCTTTATTTCTTGTATGTACGAAGTGCCCCCGATTCTTATCAGAACGTCTTCGGCTAACGAAAATAGCTGCGGGTTGTACGAGCGGCCATCTTGAGTGATGGCCAGACAGAAAGCATCGGAATCCTTGAGATTGATATAGATCTTGCAGATTTTTAGAACGGTTTCGGCAGGCTCGAAATTGTACTCTTTTGGGTTTTTAACCTGAAAGGGAAAAGGTGCACACTCCGAATAACATCAGTGAAATGTGTATGATCCTGATATCTGTTCCTCAACAAAATTCAACCACCCTGTATATACAATATACAGTTTCCTTGAAGTTTAATTAATTATATAAGAGATGCATAGAAACCCTGGTGTAATGTCTCTTTACTAAAAATCGTGACCAAAAATTGTAGATTAAATTGGCACTCTAGATTGTGGTATTTGGCCCTATTCCGGAATTATTCACAATATTTGTTAAATTATATGTTAAATTTGTTAAGATTGTGGTTATGGAAGAATAGCACAACCCCTTTAGAGAGAAATGAAGAGTTGGAAAAATACTCAAATCGACAAGAAAGTTTTAAAAAAAATGTAATCAGTGCCCATACCAGGATTTCTATCGATCTATATTGTACTACACAATTTTTCGTTGAATTAAGTCCTAATGCTCGGTAGCAGATAGGAGCGAACTGTCAAAAAAAGTCTTACCTTGAAATTTTTCTTTTTGGGTCCAACCAAATTGAACAGGAAATAATTAAGCATCGACGCCATCCTATCGACCATCGTGGAATGTGTGAAGACTATTGTGATTTTCGAGGTTAGATTTTCCAATGCCGTGATCGTATCTTTTCCTAGGATATTATCGAATCGCGCTATCATCCCTATCTGCCTGATGGAACCCAATATTTGGGTAAGTTCGTGTGGCGGAAGAGTGGATTCTCCTTCTTCCCTAAAAAGTTATTTATTTCTATATCGCGTATGGGTCTAGCGCGATAGCACTACTACCTTTGAGCTTGCAGCTCTCTCAAGCTGGACATATTGGTCAACGACTCGTCCAGAAGAAAAACGGCATCGTTGATGAGGAGGTTGATGAATCTTAGGAATATCGGGGGAAGTACCGCTTCCATATTACTTTCGGCTTCTTCAGCCAACTCCCTGGAAACATCAGGAATGATTTGGGAACACGCAAAAATATTATAGCCCCAATGCTCATATCACGTAGAGGTAGAGTCCCGTAAATAAAGCGGTAACGCCTGAGCGCGGATAGCTTGGCCCCTAACCTGTTACATGAATAATTCGAATTTTTCACCAAATTGAAATTCTTCAAAACAATTTTGAAGAATAAAATTTGTGATGTATAGCGCAAAAACTCTCAACTTCAGTAAATTGCATTTTAATTTCTTATTTCAAATTGAAAGACGATTAATTTTTCTGTTATTCAATCTTCTTGAACCCTGAAATGGCTATTTCCGAGAAAGTATAATAACGTTACCTGAAATGATCCTGATATTCTTCCGTTTCCCACAAGTACTCCATTATCTTATACATCGGCCTTCTGTAATTGAATTTTTGTTCGAATTCGACGCTCTGACCGGTCATCTCGATGCCTACGAAAACCTCTAATAAACTCCTAACAACCTGCAAGAACGAAATCATGAAAAATTTCAACAAGCCGATAAACCGAAGACTAACTTGCTGCTTAAACTTATACTCGGAGAATAACCTCTTTCTCTGAAAGTTTTCCACTATCCTTGGCCGCGATATTTCTCCCCCGTGAACCGGTAGTAGAGCTTCTAGACCCTCCGCCAATTCTGCTCTCAAATGTGGATTTTTCATGTACCGGTGATTTCCCATAAACATCAATATGAACGTCAACATATATTCAGATTTTTCGAGTTCTTGCTCTTCGAAGATGCTAACGTTGAACTTTTTGACGAAACTTACAAAACTGATCACGTTGTTGATGACAAATTCTGGAATACATCTACAACACAGGGAGATGTCACCTTGTAGTTATTCGCATCTTACAGATGAAGGAACCGATTGAGAACATTTTTGACATTTTAACTGTCAAAAAAATGACAGCTGTCGAAAAATTGACAGCGGCTGGCGAAGAAATCGTTTATGATCCTACTCACTTCAGTGTACTTGGAACGTCAGTTGAAATTGGAAAGGAAATTTCTAATTCCTCACTCGGGGCATAATTATCCTTGTCTGTCAGTCCCTGCTTGACGGCAACCTGACAAAGCCAATAACACGTATAGGATACAAAGTTAAACATCGAAGTTAACATGTTAGGTTCGGTTAGTTGTGCTTTGTACGATAAAAATCTGAAACAAGAAAACAACATGAAGAAATAGGTTAGGCGTTTCTTCGAATTTGTAGCTAGGGCTCGCAAAAGCATCTTACTTAAGATTTATTCTTGATGCTTTCACAAACTTTTCACAAAATTGCAATTTCATATCAGGCCATAGAAAACAGAGATCAAATTTTTCACTTACTTCGTCAGTTCCATCTTCAATTTGTCTCTAATAGTATCTAGATTTCCAGCGCTTCTAGATCCATTCCTGGCGGCTTCAAAATACCTTTCTAGTCTAGCAAATTCCTTGAAAAGTACATCTACATAGAGTTCAGCATTGATAAAACCGGAAATATGTTGTCAGAAGTAACAAAGTTAGCGTTATATGTAAATTTATTAACAGAAAAATTTCAGGGATACACTAAATGAGTTTTTTAAGCAGTAAAATTCTTAATACTGTAATTTACTTCTCCTACTGACAAGATAATGCCTTGATTTGTTTGAGATTGGCAACACTGTTTCGTTTGACAATCGGTTTGACAGCTGACAGTTGCTTTATGGTTAGCTAAGGTTTATAAAGGTCCAGTTCAAAATGAAAAAACCAGAAATACCTGATTCATTTTAATAGTTCTTTCGACTGCCACCACGAATCCCAAATGTAAGACCATGTGCGTAAGATAGAAACATTCTGAAATGAATGAGTAAGAATTGGCCATCGGCCTTTGTTCAGAAGAATCTTCATGCTCCACTGGCAGTAAACAGGTCTGTGCGGACATGTTTTGGAGGTGAATTTTTTTTTCTTGAATCAAATCATTCTGGAAAAGTAAAATCGGAGAAAATCAAATTTCCAACTTTTTAGGAGTTACTTACTGGCACTGCGCAATAGGTTGGATCCACTTTGAGAATTTTTTTCTTATTACAGAAGGGTTCACTCAATTTCAACAAGACGTTTTCTAATTGGAGCATAAAACCGTCAGTGGCGCATGTGTTATTCGCCATATTGAGTTCTGGCGGTATCTGGGTATTCCATAACTTTTCTCTGTCGGAATTTTTAGTGATACACTGACTTAACCAATTTAGAACCATGTTATTAACCGCAGAGCTGGTTTTGAGTAACGATAAGATGAAGAGATGCAATTCATCTGTTATCAACTTGACTTTATTCCATACTATACTTTCTGTATTATCCAAAGCACTCTAAAAGAAATTTTAAACCTTAATCTGATTCATTTTTCCTGTTTTGGGCAAGTTTTAACCCTTTCTTCCTAGAAACAAGCATGCAAAACTGAACGAACTAATTTGCAATTTCCCAAAGCATTTTTATTATTAACTATTTCAAAAGTTTGGGAAATGCAAGCCTAACCAATCAGTATTATAATCATGAGAAATTACATGCGTTACCACATTTCCAAAATGCTCAAATTCTGCCCCCGGAGTCTTTGGTAATATACTTATATTGAACAGTGCACCTAGTAAAGTACTTGCGTAGGCCACTCCAGAAGGACTCTTAGGATTATTGCATTCCATGAACAGTATTGCATATTTTTCTTGCATTGTTAACACTTTGAGTACATCAAAAAATCTCATATCGAATGTTGATAAATGTTGTAGGAGTATATCGGAAGTGATGATAGAAATTAGGACTTCATAAAACCCTCTCAGAAATGTGCCATCTGAAAAATGTAATTGCAGGCGGAAATTTTAGGAAACCATTTAGATTCACTCACCATTTTCATCGTCTGCCTCAATAGCTTCGCAGAGACCAAAGAAGAAATCTGAATCTAAATTTTCATACATTAATATATCCAATAACTGCCTATGTAAATTTTGCCCAGAATAAATATCTGGATAAATTAAAGCAGTAGCAGTATTCTTCAGTATTTCTTGTTTTACAATACGATAACCATCCCTTTGATCCAATCCTTCATCCATATACACTTTATAGCAAGCATATAGATATTTTATAGCTTGATTTTCCCTTGAATGATTCGTAATTACATCATTTGAATCGGAGGAGTCGTTAGAGGTACTAAATAATCTTTCGCACAAGCAGTAGGATAAACTTTTACTGTCTAATTCCAACTTTTTGTCAGAAGTAAGAAGATCCCCAATATACTTGTATCCATTCTTCTTTGCCACTTCCTCATTTAAACTAAAAGCAAATATTCTTTCGAGAAGCGAAATTTGGGGTTCTTCCTTCAATATTTTTTTTCTGTTATCTGATAAAGACTCAGAAGTTCCCCCTTCATTCACAAGTGCAGTAAATGGATTTGACATTTTATCAGGAAAAAGCAGGTATGAAACAAGGTTTAGTCTTTACTATTTGTAAATTATTTGGTAGTGTCAAGCGTTCCAATAATTCCAATTTGTAATTCAATTCATCATTTGGAATATTGGAATTTAAATCACTGATGACAAGGAATTGTTATGATTGGTGACAGATGACAAATATAGTTTGACAAACTTTATTCATAGAAATTAATTAATAATTAGGGGGTGAACACATCCTCATGTATGGATAAAGCTGTGACTGGATATATTCGGAAGGGATCCTTTGGTCAAATCTTGGACCTAAAAACACCTTCATATCTAGTCTAGTATATGGGTCGCCTACTTTTAAACTAGATCCTATCAAACGTCCTAGTCAAACGCTTCGTGGTATGATATCTGAGGAGTTCTGCCAAAAATGATACTGTGGATAATAACAATCCTACAACAAGAATATAACAAGGTCCTTGTAGATGTTCTAAAGTTAATTTGAAAGCCTGGTGCGATTTTTCAGAATCCTCATCCTGGAGTAATCTCTTAAATTTGAATATAGACAACAAATAATCCATAAATCCAGATTCGATGCATCTTTCTATTTGATAATTGAGCTGCTCGAATAAGTGGTGATGCTTTTTGAAAAGGTACACAACTTGAAAATTGATCAGCTCAATGGATGTTACCAACTCTCCTAGTGATGGTTTTGCAATCAACTGTATTTTATCAAGGATCGTAGCAAAATCTTTACTTTTTGAAAGTTCCAACGCCGTCTCTGGAATCGTCGCATTCGTTACGCTATAAGTTCTAAGAATCTCTTTAGATTCAGGCTTATCATCGAAAAATAGAAGAGTTATGCCTTCCCTGAACTTAATTGGCAAGTGAGATTGTAATAAAGTTGGAATGTCTTTTATGTCTCTTTCGTATACCGGAACACTGAATATGCTGTACAGTTTCCCTTGAATTATAATAGAGTTTATCATGCATATCAGAAATATGGTCAAAAATAGGAACTTTATCATAACAGAATTCATTGCTCTCGGTACAGACATTCCTAAAAAAATTGCGTAGACAAATGTGAAGTTTTTTATAGGCGACCGAAAACATTGCTCTTTGCGGCCAATTAAGCAAAGCAAGATGTAAAAAACGAGGAATAAGATCAAAGTTAATCCCCAACTTTTAGTTGTATATATGTGCAGCATTGCTTTCCAATAAGACATCTTTTTTCCTTTAGGAATCACAAACATCACAGAGTCGTCCATTAAAGTGTGCGTCACGTCGAAATACAGAGAAGGATAGAAATTGACCAGTCCAATAAATATTTCTCCTTTGCCGTCTTCAAAGTCGTTGTAGATATTTTCGAAATTATAAGCGTCTCCCACGTCGCTATCGTAGTTGTGTGGAAGAAAAACTATTTTTAACCGTTCCTTTTCAGCTACCACCTTGAGAAAATCTACTAGAAGTCCAACTTTTTGTCCATTTTCAATATAAATCCACGGATGCACGGTGGCGAATGCAATTTCTATCAGGCAATTTTCAGTAAAACCATCGATTTTTGTATCGAAAACCTGCTGGAAATCTATGGGCTTCAGTTTCTTCACTTCTATGTTCTTACCGCAATTTCGGAAATTCGCTTGGAAAAACTGCAAACCTTCTGCATTTTCTAATACAACCATTGATTTGTATATATTGAGCTCCCAAAGAATGGTAATCAATTCTTGGATATGTGTTTCATTATCCGTTATACAGATATAGTTCTTACGGGTACCGAATATTTCTAGATTTCGCAGATAAGTTATGGTTGTTCTAAATTTTTCAATTTCGTTGAAATGGAAAATATTGTATTGCATGGGATACTTAACAATACGGTGATTTTCGTAAACTAAATGCTGTTCAACAGTGTTTCGAATCAGTGAGCTGAAAACACCGTATCTCTTTCCAATGAAAAGTATTGGCGATTTTTCGGCTACTTTTGCCGCAAAATATTCTCCATAACCTTCGGGAGTTTTTTTGGTGATAGTGAAGGAAAAACTGATTAGTGGTAGAACAAAGAGAAATATATTGTGTAGTAGCAACATCGTTTCAAGTCTATTCGTCCGACAAAAAGAAAATATAAAACTTCTGTCTCAAATATTAGAGACCACTTACTGTTCGCTCTATATAATCGCAGATGATTTCGAACAAATGGAATTCCATTTAGTGGCACTTTGGATACAAAACGGAAAGAAATTGATGTTACATTGGGATAAATCATAAACTCAATTGAATTAGAATCGGAAATGTATCACGAGAAATATTTGTATATTCTCATAAAAATTGTTGTATTATGAGCGAATTCAATAATTTATGAAAATAAAATTTATAACTGAGGTTTGGGATTTTTTTTTTGGGAAGAAAATTCTTGGTAAAATCCGTCCTATACAGTTATTATCTCTATTCTCTATGGTTTGACCCACAGTGATATTATTTCTATGGTTCGTCCGTTCGGCAAGAGTTATTATCTCTATGGTCTGTCCGTTCAGCCCATAGATTTGCAGAGTTTATCAAATCTATGGCCATTCACTTCATGAGGGGTTCGAAAAAAACAAATTAAATTGAATAAAGTTTAATATAATTTATAAATTCAATAAATAAACTATCAATGTGCATCTTTGGTAATTGAATATAAAAATATGAAAACATTTTGTGCTGGAATGAGCGTAAAACTACGTCTTATTCAAATAACTAATTCCTTTATCATCCTCAGATTTATTCCAGGATTTTCCATTCTGAATGTTAACCTTTGGACTTATATCTAACGGAAGAAAGCGACAATTGCCATTAAAAATCTGCATCTCTACCCCTTCCTTCCCTTCTGGGTATACCATATTTGGAAGATGAGCAGACGTTTTTACATCCCCGGCAGATTTCAGAACTCTTCTTGGCATCACGCATGTTTTCGATCTTACCTTGGCCGAATTCGGAAGTTTAAGACCAATAAGGTGAATAGGAAGTGTCCTGTTTGTTTTAGAGGATGCAACTTTGTTACAATTCAGTAACTGATTTCTAACGAACTCTCTGGCCGAACCCGGTCTTTGAATACTTTCCGTATGGACGGAACTGTAATAAACGTGAGGAAATTCTCCATCAGAACTATCGTCCTCTTTTGAATTGAAGACACAGGAACCATTTCCAACGTTATTGCTGTGATGAGAGTTCAATTTCTTAGCGTACTCTGAATACAATTCAATTGCATTCTCGTCATTTGATTCCTCTAGTTCTTTAGCTTCACGTATCCTTTTGATTATTTCATCTCTTATTCTTTTCTCATTCTGTTCTTGCTGTGAAATATCAGCCAATACTCGTGTTTGTAGGTTTAGGTGATTCTTTTCGATAAAACTCATTAACCATGTGAACCCTTTCAATATGCCACGATCTACCTTTGTTTTTTTCCCCAGATATGTTGCTGAGCAGCACTCAACTAAAGTAGGGCAATGATATTTATTTACCATATCTTCCAAATCTAGTTTTTCATGAAGATCGATTTCATCTAAAGCATTCTCGTCATCTTGTTTGTTTGCTAAAAACAATAACGGTTTTCCTGAAACTTTTTCATGGGATAATACAGATTCTAAAACCTGTTTTGCTTCATCTAGCCTCTCAATGTCGCTTGAGTCTATAACAAAAATGATTCCATAGGCCTGAAAATAATATTATTGAGAATTTTTCAGGTAAGACATGACCTTATCATACATCGACAAAATACTTTGGCCAAAGGCCTCTAAAGTTAGCTGCTCCTCCCAAGTCATAAACTTTAACAACATAATTTTTGTAACTTAATTTTACAGAATGAAATCCTACAGTGGGTATAATATCATCGATAGATTCCCCTGCCAAACCTTTAGCAGCAACCGTTTTACCCGCATTATCTAGTCCCACCAAAAGCAAGACAATCTTTCTGAAAAATTATCTGTTAGCGATTCTTTATCACATCATATCCCGTTTCTGTTATTACTTCTTCTCCTCTTTCCTACCGCAACATGCATTTCCCATGACAGCTTCTACATATCATTATAGTAGAAAATATATTCATTTCATTTGAAAATTTTCGAAAAGTATTTGTTTGCGTATATGACATTTGACGTATTTTATTTCAAAATTTATGGACAGCCATAGAAAAACAGAATAATTATTCTATTCACTTTGGTCTCTGCTTTGAAGCATTTGTTTTGGATCATCCTGGTGTTTATCGTTAACAAATGATAAACAAATATAATAAAATCAAAGAGATCTTTGATAAAATGCTCAAAATATTTATTTTTCCATTTGTAAACGGTAACGGATTCATGTGGGTCCTGCCTTAGCTGTCATTTGAACCACGATATCATGATTTAATTTATTCTGTGCTTATGTCAGTTGTCGCCAGAGAAAAGAGGTTATTTAATATTTATTTGTCATTCGTTGCCGGAGTCGTCGTAGCTCCTTTTCTATCCACGTTTCGTTTACAAATTCCACCAATGGGAAATGAAAATGTCATCTTTGAACGGAGTAGGGGTGTTGTTGTTCTGGTTTGAAGTTAGCCTAAAAATTGCTGAATTCAAATTCGCCTAAGTTGCATTCATAAATTATGAATTGTGTTAATTCATTAACGTTTTTGAATTATTAGTAAATTAGACGGTAGTCACAGGATATTAGTTTCTCATATCGTAAAAATGGAGAAAAATACGAACAAATTTTTAATATGTGCTCTCGGAGTATTCATTTCGTACTTTTATTTCGGCATATTGCAAGAAAAAATAACAAGAGGGAAATACTTCTATGAGAGTATAGATGAAAATGGAGAAAAAACGATGAAGCAAGAAATATTCACATATTCCCTATCTCTAGTTTTCATTCAATGTATTATTAATTACATTGCAGCATATGGTATGCTATGTATGGGATCTCAAAAGGAAGATAAAACAACAAAAGTTTATTATATAAGTGTATCTACCTGCTACCTATTAGCTATGGTAGCGTCGAATATGGCATTACAGTGGATTCCCTATCCAACACAAGTTGTAGGAAAATCTGCTAAACCTATTCCAGTAATGATTTTTGGAGTTCTTTTGGGACGAAAGTCTTACGCTCTTAAAAAATACTTTTTTGTGTTCCTTATTGTTATCGGGATGGTGTTATTCATGTTGAAAGATAAGCCTGCTGGCAACATTGACTCAGGTACTACATTCGGTATTGGGGAGATATTACTTATCCTTTCATTGACTATGGATGGTTTAATCGGAGCTGTGCAGGTAAAATATTATGAACATTTAGGAATTGCTTTGATAAAAATTAAGAGAAGCTTTGGAATTTGATACAAATGAAAATTTTGATTGTAGGAAAGGATAAGAGCTGAATATTCTCCTTCTGGTCACCAAATGATGAAAGCTATTAATGGTTATTCAACAGTGTTTTTACTAATTGCACTTGTTCTAACTGGAGAGGCAGTAAACTTCTCGAGTTTTGCAAGCCGTCATCCTTATATTATTTATAATTTACTTTCATTAGGCTTAACACAAGCAATAGGACAACTATTTTTGTTTGTTATGGTAAGTTCAATTTGATGATCTATACGTCTTCAGTGTTGCCAAATTTCCTTGTTCCTGGTTTTCTATGTGGGTGGCTATTTCCAGCATTTCATATCGTATTGATTTAAAATATGATATTAAGCCATCAGAGATCGACTTTTGAGTGAAAACGAAATTTCATGAAGAAATTTTAGATATATTGATGGGTTTTTCATTGCAGGTATCCGAATATGGTCCATTGGCAGTTTCAATAGTTACCACAACTAGAAAATGTTTCACTGTGTTAGCTTCAGTGATATTTTTTGGAAACACTTTGAATTCAAGACAGTGGCTTGGGGCCTCTGCAGTTTTCGCCGGCCTTTTCTTAGATATATTCTTCTCTAAAAGTAAAGCACCTGCTAAAAAGAAGGAAAAAGTAGGAGAATCGAAAACTTCGAATAGTAAATAAATGACATATTTAATTGTAATGATATTTATTGATATACATAAACTTTTTGTTTAGCGTTTTAAAAAGTGTTTTATTCTCGCCCATCTGAAATGCTATCCAAAAACACATGGTAAATAATGTATTTATTCGAAATATACATAATTGAAAAAGATATTACTCATAATTAAACCTTCGTTTGCCGTCGAATCGAAATCCGTAGGCTGCTGCGTTCTTGGTGTCCACCAACGCAGGATTGCGATATTTGAAAAAACTCCCGTGCGAATGTGCAGCTCGAGCCGATCCTGTACCAGCATCTTTGGCGTAAAACGCCTCGAAAGTACCGTTTGAGTGCAAGGCAGAATTTATTTCAGTGTCGTTTGGATCATAACTGAACACCAACATCACGTGGAACAACGCGATTAATACTATTGAAAATAAAAAACGGCAGTTTTTGTTATCCATCGGATGAGGTTTCGTAAGAACTGGCGATATTCAAGTGGGCAACTTTTGCGAACGCTGAATGTAGTTAAATCCACTTTCTCCTTTTTAGTATGCTGCCGTTGTCATCGCCGAGCGATTTTAATTTATCTGTATCTGTATCTAATGGTGCGTCTCTACTTTAAGTTAATCAAATGAATGAAAGTAGACAGCTAAACCATTGTTTAAAGAGAAGATTTGGACCTTCGCGAAAAAAATCAGAAAATCTAAACTGTTCGACTCTGATGGATGAAAATTGTTTTTTTATTTACAAAGGATCAATCTATATATGCAAAGAAATCAGCATCTGTATGAATCAATTTTTCTCGGAAATACGGCAGTCCAAATATGATCTTCTCTTCAAACAATGGCTAAAATGATCCCACTTTTCAAAATACAAGAATAAATTCAGAAAATTCAAACAAATAGATAGATAGTTGACTGTTTTTTATTGATGTAATCAAATGGCCATCGACCTAAGTCCTTCAGCCAATCAAATAATTCGCCACAATTTCTGTATTTAGGTTTATAGGACTGAATCGTAAATATCCGATGGATTTTGATGCCTTCATGACAATAGTATTCTCATGGCCGATTAAATTCATCAAAAAAAAAAATCGCGCACCTTTTGCTCGAAATAAAATACTTTCGTTCAAATATAATTCTCTGTGGTTCCAATCTTCAGTCATAGAGAAAATATATTCTTTTTTCTATGGCTTCTGTCAAAGGTTCTTTGTTTCTGTGGTCTGTACCATAGAGAAAGGAATCTTTTCTCTATGGCCTGTACCCTTTCTCGATGACTTCTTTTTATATTTGAAAAATATCTGTTTTTTTTTCGACAGTTATCGGACATAATAGATTCCAACCTAATTGTTCAAGGACTTTGTCGGCTCGAAATTTCCCAATTACAGGCATTTGAGAAAAATGATAACGCTAGTCCATACGAGAAAACGCGCAAACACAGGTTGGGAACAGGGAAAAAATAAGAAGTGCTTCTTTTATAAAAACTTTTATTTTTGTATTGTACATACATACAAATGTGTACAAGATATTTACATTGATTCGTAAAATCTATCAAATTAATCCAACAAGAAATCAATAATACACAGCAATTCGTGAGAATGTTGTATTTTTCAGAGCAAGTAAAAATACGTGATAATCCATTGTTGAATATTAAGTAATAAATAAAAAAACTATAATAAGGAATATAATTCACCGATTTTCATCTTGAGGATAAACGATGTACTGAAAATTCTTAAGATTTAAGATTCTTGGGAAGTAAGAACTAAGATTTCGTGTTCCATGTAAAATTCTCATCACTCTTTTTCATTCAACAAACAATTATAAACTATATTTCTCGTAACGACATAGATAACAAAAATGTCTACCATCCAAAATCCCAAAACTAAAATTACCGATTAAGAAATGAGGATACATTTATTTCATCACAGTTTCAAAGTACACATTAAATTTATATAGGGAATTTTTCTTTAAATAATATAAAATATAACACAATTCATTTCTCTTAATTTGAAATGGTTCCACCATTTACTGATGAAGATTTGATAAAATCTGTGGAAATTAATAAAATATCGAAAAATTACAACAATCATAATTCATCTTTGATATCCGTTTTTATTAATTCATCACTGTTCTCACTATTTATTCCTTTGGAGATATTTTCACTTTCATCCGAAATGTCCTTGAATTTCACGTCTTTTTTATCTTGAACATACATATTCTTGATGACGTTCAACATTAAAACTTTTTTACTTTCGTCCATTTTTTCTTCCAGATGATTCATTTTATTCAGGACTTCTTTCAAGGAGTCTCCATTTTTATACGCTTCGTTTGGGACCTTATCGAATTGTATGAAATCAGCAATGATATCTTCGGTTTTTTCGAGTAAAATTAAGGAATCATCGCTAGTGCGATGATATTCGATCATTAATTCCTTCAAGAACCATTCTGTTTGTTTGCTGATGTCGTGATATTGACTTTCTGATATTGAATAAGGGCTCAACGTTTTATAATATACTTTTAGAATATTTATGGGGATGATCAAATCTCTTTCGGTCAGGGATTTGATTAAACCTTTTCTTATCCGACTCCACTCGGGGTTCGTGTAAGTCTCTTTGAATTCTTCACTGGCAACGTCTGGTTTTATCAAAATATCCTTCTGCGTGATTCTTAATTTACCGTTCATGACATTCGCGACCAGATTTCCAACCGCGACAGTTTTCGAATACCCTATACCGGTATGTTTGGTTAGGAATTTTTGGACGGACACTTTCAACCTTTGAAACATGCTTTCTTCCTCGATTTTCGTGGCCGCATCCCCGTTCTTCATCTGCCCCATCGAGATCCTCAAGGAAGGATTGTTGGCCAACGCCATCAGAAGTTTGGACGCATCTTTGGAGTAGAGGAACACGACGGGAATCTTAACGTCGTCGTTACCGTCCCCCGACATCGAGAACATGGGGGTGGTGATGGCGCTGCTGTCCGGAACGTTATCGATGATTACGGCGCCGATGGCGCCCGCTTTTTGGACCCTTCTGGCTTTGTCGACGAACATGCATTCTCCTCTTTCGAGTAACGCGATTTTCCCTGGTGAATGAAGAAGGAGAATTGACAAAAAACAGAAATACTAAACTCCTCTAGAATAAAAAAGCAGCGAGATTTACGAATATTTCAACCTACCTTCGAGTTCGCCGGGATTCTCCAATTCCTTACAGGCCGTGTAAGGATGGACAATGGCTGTGGTCGACGAAACGACTTGGTCTTCCTTCAGGTTGATGCCGAATTGGGCTGGACAGGCGTGAATAGAGATCGTTTGCAGGTCTCCTTTCTCGTTCTTGAACGGAAACGACACGGATTGTGCCAGGGTCTCTTGCAAATCGGGTTGCAATTTAGAGAGTTGCACCATTTCTTGCATAAAGAGGAGACCATTTTCGGCGTCAGCAGGCGTGCGGGCCTTTTATGAGGTATCGAAGAATTAATGTTATATAAATAAACGGGATGCAATTTATTTGAAGCTAGAAAAGGCTTCATTTTAAGGGTCTTCGTCCCTGAAGATAAGGGAGTCAGAATCGATTTATTTTTTTCTGATTGATGAAGGGATGTATGAGTGTATAAAGATAGAAATAATAAAAAAAATATTTTACAGGTTTTAAATGAATGAAAAGGATATTCCCCATCATTTTTGGTTATTTTGTAACATTTCCACCATCAAAACGAACAAATAAACTGCTCCACAAGAGTTAGGGATATCGTTTTCAAAAGTATGTAATCTTCGAGAAAATCGCTGTAAAATCATTTAAAACTCAAAAACAACTCGAATCGATCCAATAAAAATCAGTATGAGACATTTCGTCAATCTGGTCGCCTTTTTTCTGAAGTTTGGTTCTTTGCATATGCTTCATGAATGTTCTTATTTTGAAATGAAGTCAGTTTATCAACGGCTTCGATTCGAAACGAGTTTTCTGAAAATGCCAAGACGTAAATTAACAAACACCGAGACTAATAGGGCTATCGGAATGCTACAGGGTGGCCTAACTCAGGTTGTTGTAGCGGAAAGGTTCCAAGTCAGCCAAAGTGTGATATCACAACTTTGGAATAGGTTCAGGGAGACAGGTTCCGTGTTGGAAAGACCAAGGCTTGGTGGGTGACGAAAAACAACACCTGCTCAGGATCGTTTCATCACAGTTTCGGCGAGAAGAAACCCTACATCTACGTGTTGAATGCTACGGAATACTCTTCAAAATGCAGATGGGGTCCAAGTTGCCATCGAAATTACAGACGACGTTTGAGCGAGGTGAATCTAGGTTCCAGACGTCCATTAAGAAGAGTTCCATTAACACGTGACCACAAGCGTCAAAGACTGGAATGGGCAAGGCAACATATCAATTGGAACGATCAATGACGTAGTGTCCTTTTCACTGATGAATCCAGATATGGACGATTTTCAGATTCTCCAAGAATAAGGGTATGGACAATCCCACGCATACCCCGTAATCGTCGTTATGTCCAAGAAGTCCATCCATTCCGAGGGGGTAGTGTTATGGTATATGGGCCGGGATATGTTTCAACGGGCGCACAGATCTACAAATTTGTCCTGGGAATATGACCGCCTCACACTATAGGGAGCATGTCATTGACAATGTTGTGCCAAAATTTCAAGCTGCTATTGCTGAAACTTTTCAATTTCTAGACGATAATGTTAGACCGCACCGTGCAGCCATAGTTGAGAATGCGCGCGAGGAGCTTGGTATTCCACATTTTCCAATACCTCCGCACTCACCAGATTTGAATTGCATAGAACATGCATGGGATATGCTCCAAAGAAGATTAGATAATCATCAACCTACCCCAGAATCCTTAAATGATCTGTGAGAGCTTCTGCCCCGTTTATGGAACCAACAACCTCGTGTGTAGTATGCAAAAAAGATGTCAAGCTGTTATTGATGCCCGTGGAGGCCATACATTGTATTGATAGTCTTAAAATGCTTGAATTCTCTGGGAATAAAATTTCGTTATTTTACTCGATTTTTCTTAACCACCCTGTATACGCTACAGACCTACAGGCTAAAATTAAATTGCAACTTGAAATCATATTGAGATGAATTTTCATCACAAAAATATTATTTTAACTACATTTTTTTGCAATTTAAGTCAATATCCCTAATTCATGTGGACCAGTTTATTTTTGTGTTTTTTCATTTCAGTATCGAAGTCCATCATTTAGTTAATCAAACGTCTATCTCATTTTTCTTTCAGGATTTACCGTTTTTTTTGTAAATAATATTACAACAATGTGTTGTTTTCGCGAAATTTTATTTCCTTGAATTTTTCTATTCGGAATGATAAATATCCATTTTCATCAACGACATTTTATTGAGGTTTGTTTTAGCCGTAGATTAGTGAAAATTAATTGTTTCTTACAATTGTGGATTGTAACATGGAATTGAATTTCTTTTAAATGGCACGCCCCGCAGGTATCTCCTCCCAGATGACTGATAAAGGAAAAGAGAGAATTATACAGCCAGTGTGAGATCTAGTTCAGGGTGGGATTTCTTGTAATATTCCCTGCGCCCCAACATTTGTTCTATCAAGCTGAATAATCCAATAAATAAAAATTAATGCACTGCACTGCCATCTGGTGATATACGTTTCTCATTCTGAAGGCTGAAGGCTCTTAAGAAGGTTTCTTTTCGATCTCTCATTCTTTGAATGATTGAACTAGGAAACAAATTCCGTTCTCAGTAGTTTGCAGAAAACGATGAAATTTCAGAAGAATTTCTTTTATATTTTTTTATATTTATTTTCACATCACGGCCAGGATTTCCGTGAAAAAAGTTTCATCGAGTTTAAAATTGCCCCTTTTGCCGGATTTTGTCGTGATCTTCGCGAATTTTTTAAAAACACTTCTACATCGCCTAGAGCATCGAAATTTCACCCAGGTATTCATCGATTATTCCCCTTTTCGACCGTATAAAAATTTCTCCAATGTATCGCAGCTTCGCTGCGATTTTAAGATTCTTCCGGACCCACTTTTCGACAGATTCCCTCGGGCCAGTCCGCAGAGTTACCATTTTAGTATAGAATAGAATAAATGAACAGATTCTGTCTTCAGTTTGGTTTTTCATGAATGAAAAACATCGCAGATTGCGAGAAAGAAACGTCTTCAAAGCCGATCAAAGCGTTTCTACTCCGAAAGGGCAATAAGAAAACAAAACATCAGGAGTTTAGGCGCGCACCTCGAAACAGAAAAGTACAATCCAGTTTTCTTACCGCGGAAAAAGTATGCAGCAACTGGATCCTCCCGTCGTTGAACGCGATGATATTGATTCCCATATCCTTGACCAGCTTCAGATGGTGCACGTTCGAGGTCGAGAACTCGCTGGCCAAAAGTCGCCTCTTGGGTTTCCCCCTGGGACAAACCTCGTCCACCATGTTCTTCAACGGCGTCCTGAACGACTCGGGGAACAGCTGCAGAGTGTTCGGACACGACCTTGAATACTCGTCGTCCATCTCGAATTCGTTGGCGTTTTTCGAGCGATTTCGACCGCCCAGAGCGAGGGGGAACAGGTGTCCCTCCGTGGTGAAGATGAATTCGTTCACGTTGAGAATCAGGTCTTCGGGGTCGGCGAACAGGAGGAAGAGATATTTGAAGGTCTCCGATAGCACGAAGGAGTCCATGCGATCTTCTTGTTTCGCCGTTCTCACGTCGTTTACCTTTGAAAAATTAAAGCGATGAGCCCAAAGCCGATTTCTAAAGTCGACCCTGTAGATGAGGTCCCAAGTTTGTCTTCAGCTTCCCTTGAAGTTGGTGCCGGTTAGAATCACACTGAACTCACTGAGTATGCGCATTAAAAAGGCATAGCTGAGGCCTTTTTAATGCGCTATCTCACGCACACACTCACCTTCAAGGACAAACTATGAAAACGAGCCTCATCTGTCATTTTGAGGAACGACTGCTGAATGTACTGAGTGGATAAAATTCGTTGTCTAGTGAAGGAATTTCAAGAAATATAGGAGCTAAAAGATAACCGATGATTCCGAATATGACTCGCTTTTGAGAAATCAGAAATTACTGCCATCTTTTCAAAATGGCGGGATTGATATATTCAACCTTGACACCATTAAATCACATTCAACTAGTATGGGCCAGCAGATCTACCTTTTAAACAGTTATCCTTATCGGTAGGCCTCCGATCGCGAAATCTGAGCGCAATTGTCAGATTGTGTTCCGGGCTTTCTGTAGGCTGTAGCCAAACTCTGACAGCTCACAGCTACAATGTCAAATAGTTCTCTGTGATCTCTGCAAATCGGGCGATTTTATAGGAGAAATGTCAAACTTTGATCAGTTTTCCTGAAGAAATCGGGAAATTATGGAAAATATGAATACCAAGCTATTTTGCGTTGACTCTTCCTCTTTCGATCCGTATATTTACATCACGACCAGGGTATCTGCGAAAAAAGTTTTATCGAGTTTAAAATTGCCCTTTTTGCCGAATTTTTCCGCGATTTTCGAGAATTTTTTTAAAATACTTCTACATCGCCTAGAGGATCGAAATTTCGCCCACGTACGAATCGATCATTCCTCTTTCCGACCGTGTAAAAATTTCTCTCCTGTATCGCAGCTTCGCTGCGATTTTAAGATTCTTCTGGACCCACTTTTTCGACAGATTCCCCGGGCCGGATCACAGAGTTACCGTTTTAGTATAATATAGAAATAGAACTACCGCTTCAAACAATATATACAGGGTGAGCCTTTGACTTGTACATATATTCCAACTAAAGATTCTTGAGGCCAAAAGAAACCTTTTTTTCATTTTCAATTTTTCCGAATTCGGCTCTGTTTAAGAGATATAGCCGTTTGAAAAAAAATTGGGCCAAATACGTGCCTGATACGATTCTTTGGATTTGATGCAAAGTTTATACTTCTCGATGAAATTCCTGAAGTACTGGGTGGAACTGAAATGTTTTTTCACTGGTTCATAGAAATAATACCAGCTCAAACTGAGACCGATGATGAATAATAATACATTTAGTAAATAATACTCAAGCACTAACCTCATTTGAATAAGATTGATTTTCGATTTTCCTGAAGATAAGCTATATACTAATAATTTGTTCATATTTTCCTCCATATCCAAAAAAATCTCATAAAAAATTGTTTTCCCCCTAACATAACTCTATTAAACTAGGTAATAGGATTCGAGGTCAATGACCTAAACTAACCCTTCTTCTATAATATTTCACAGAGCTTTTGTGAAAACGATGCCAGATTGTGCTGATTTTCTCTTTAAACAAGGAAGCAGTACGTCCCCTATCGTCAACTGATGAACTAACGCAAGGGCACTAGTTTTGTTCACTTTTCGCTAATGGCGTCTAGGCTTTCCTCTTTTGAAATGCCCAACGAGTAGTTCTGATTCTCGCCTATATAGCGCTACGATCTTAATTTCAGTCTCCTGCCTATAACGGTGCTGTATGTTCAGCGTTATCGAAAACGACAATTTTAAAACACAACTCAAAATCTGGAAATGATAGGCCAGTTCTGTCTTTGGATTTTTATTAGTCATAAAGAGCTGGAGAAAGTGTCATCATGACAGATGGGAGTTAGTAAACATGGAGCAATTATACGGTAGAACATCGCGTCCTGATTGTCAAAAAATGCAGTGACGGTGAATGGCGAACACAGTTTCTTGTGCCTCATTTGGAAGCTATTGATCTTGGCGACATGCGGTTTCAGCAGGACGGTGCCACATGTCATACTACTCGTGAAACATTGACGATCTTGCACGAGTTAGCTCCTGGTCGTGTCATTTCCCGATTTGGTGACCAGAATTGGCCTCCACGCTCTTGCGATTTAACACATTTAGACATCTGAACTTTAGACTTATTGAAACACTCTTTAGTTCCTACAGTTTCTTAGATCCCATCGCTAGACGACGAATTTTGCTTCCCCTGTACCGTTCTTGCCCAATCTAACCGTACAGAAATTTCCTTACCGCTGCATATCCACACGGCACCCTCGCGTATCTCTGCAAACTTTCCAAAACCTTCTTGCCGACGTGCAAATAATACGAATCTTTGGTGGCTTCGTACAAATAATACGTCGATTCCAAAAATTCCGGTCTTAGGGGATGGTTGCCCCAGTGAACCTGAAAATCGGTGGTGAACGCTTCCGGTATAAACTTGTGCCTTTGCATAACTTGGTACAGCATTTCGTGCGTTTCGACAGCGGGTTTTATGTCGCCTTTTAGCACTTGAAGCCCGGGCCAAAACGCCAAGAGGGCGTCCATGAAGTTTCGGGTGTTGGTTTGAGGCCTGAAATGGTAAAAAAGCTTTTATAAAAAAAACATTTTCAAAGACAAGCTTTTATAAAAACAACACTCATTCGCCATTTTTAATTCCTCAATTCTGAAGAATCGTAATTTCCGACCCTGAAAACCCCCAGATACCAATTTTGAATAGAATCGGATCATAATACGGTCTATTAGTGCTTACGTCACCACGTCACGTGAGTTGTCTATGGTCAGGGATCTGAATCCAAACAAAGGGATTTTAGTTCAGTAATTCTGAAGAAGTTTCATTTATTTTATAAATAAGAATATTTAAAGAAAAATTCGATATATATGGAATAATCCGACCAAACGGGATTAATTCCAGTAAGTTTACAGCCTATTTCATCTATTAGTTTTTGAAATATACCGTTTTTATTAGTGCGAACATAACCTTTAAACTCGTACGTGTTTTATTTTTAGCGAATTTTTTCAAAGATAGTAGTATAAACCAGCTCCAAACACCAAAGAGCATCCATAGGAAGAGCTTTCTTCAGTTTTGACAATGCATAAAATGAGCTATTCAGCTTTTTAAAAACGTTATCTACATGATATATCCACCGAAGATTATGATCAACATGGATCCCAAGGAAACTAACAGATTTCGTTGGCACCAGAACTCCCTTAGAGTGTTTATATAAATATGATATGTAGTTATACAGAATAAATTCTTTTTAATATAGTACATATGGTCACATTAATTTTAAATCGTTTCGGTATGGCAAACCTGAGCCTCAAACATGTTTAAGTAACACCTCTAAAGTTCTGCTGGAGACTGAAAACTATTTTTTGAAGCATGATCTACAAGAGTGTGAGGCTAAGCTCTCTTATTTTCAGAATAAGATGTCCTTTCATTCTATACGAAACAAAGAGAATCTATACTCCATTCACTTTTATAAAGTATCGCGGTTGGCCATGATTTAGGTTTATCAAGTTTTTTCCCTAGAACAGACGCAGTTTGGCACTCGTGAAAATTAAGCGACATTGCCAGGTCTACTTTCTATTTACTCTTTTTCAACTTTGTAAATGGAGTTAGTTCTTCGAAGATTTAACTGTGGCCCAGGTTTCGTAGAACTACTACATTTTCATACTGGAGTATTTCAGGTTGTGCAAAAATGTAGTTAAATGTCTTCTGAATTAACATAATATTTTCTCAAATTCATTAATTTCCCAAAGGAACATTTTGATAAATACGTAATTACTACGATTTTTTAGCAGAAACGGCAACGTTGTGGGCGTATCTGACAGTGCAATGACCATAACCTAACATTTTCAAAATATATACGGTGAAATGTGTCAAAATTTCATGGCAAACCGCGATACTTTATAAAAGTGAATGGAGTATAGTCTTGCTCTATACTGGACTGCCGAACACAACAGTTTTTGAAAGTATACTTGGTCTTCTGGGCGATCTAAGATTAATTATTACCACAGTTGGAATGTAGAGATATTAAATAAAGAGGATCAATTGCTTTTAACTTTGATGAAGCTGAGGCACAATTTTCCTCAGCTGGATTTAGCTCACAGATTTAATATTTCTCAATCGGCAGTTTCCAACATTATTATAACTTGGGTACATGTTCTGCAAAAGTTATTATTTCGAACACTGATGAAAAAAATTCCAGATAGAGAAAAAAATAGGTCATGTCTTCCGAACTGTTTCAGTACTTTCACGAACTGCAGGATAATTCTTGACTGTACAGAAATATTTACTGCTGTACCAAGAATATCCATGGTGCTCTAATTGGCTGCACAGAAGGCAACATTCAGCTCCTACGAGCAGAGAAATACTTTCAAGGGGTTAATGGGAAAAATTTCTGAATGTTTATGTAACAAGTCACATTATCATTTATTTTATTCATAGGTGTTGCTCCAAATGGGTTCTTTAGCTATATTTCGGGATTATATGTAGGGTCAACATCTGACGAAAAAATTGTTCAAGATTGTAGAATTTTAGATCAGTTGGTACCTGGAGATCTCATTTTAGCAGATAAAGGTTTCCTGATACGCGATATACTGCCACCAGGTGTTGACCTGAATTTGCCCCCTTTTCTGACAACACCCCAACTGACCCCAGAACAGGTTTGCCATACAGAAACGATTGCAAGATCCAGAATACATGTAGAGGGCCATAAGGATGAAGGTGTTCAAAATCCTTCATTATATCCCTCAGACCCCGAGGATTTATGCTGAGTAGGTATTTCAGACAGTAGGAGCCTTGACCAACCTGCAATGTCCCTTAATTAAAGAGGTCAAGCAATATTTTAATGAGGAATAAAAAAAATATATGAAATGCCTGTTATTCTTCACAATACCTTTTACCCTAATAAAGACAATTGAGCAATTTAAAATTAATGTACTATATTTAAAAGAATTTATTCTGTATAACTACATATCATATTTATATAAACACTCTAAGGGAGTTCTGGTGCCAACGAAATCTGTTAGATAACGTTTGTAAAAAGCTGAATAGCTCATTTTATGCATTGTCAAAACTGAAGAAAGCTCTTCCTATGGATGCTCTTTGGTGTTTGGAGCTGGTTTATACTACTATCTTTGAAAAAATTCGCTAGAAATAAAACACGTACGAGTTTAAAGGTTATGTTCGCACTAATAAAAACGGTATATTTCAAAAACTGATAGATGAAATAGGCTGTAAACTTACTGGAATTAATCCCGTTTGGTCGGATCATTCCATATATATCGAATTTTTCTTTAAATATTCTTATTTATAAAATAAATGAAACTTCTTCATAATTTCTGAACTAAAATCCCTTTGTTTGGATTCAGATCCCTGACCATAGACAACTTTCATGACGTGGTGACGTCACACTAATAGACCGTATTACAAAAATCGTCAGCCATCTTGTAGCCGCCATCTTGAATTTTCCAATTTTGACAGAAGAATCATCATTGTCGAACCCAAAAACCCGCAGATACTAATTTTGAATGGAATCGGATCATAATTACAAAACTCATCCGCCATTTTGTTTTTTCTATAACAAAATCATACTGCATAAAAATGCCATTCTGTGGTCCTGTCATAAATGACCTTGGCAGATCACATGTTGATTAGCAAGGCACACACGAAAGGGAAATCTGTGAGATCTGATCCGCAGTCCAGATTTGTTACAGTTCTGGACTGCAGATGGAACCGCTCCCGCCGATCTGGTCTGTCGGGATCTTTGAGATATATGATCCGCGACAGACCAGATCAAATCGATCAAGGGAAAAGAGACCGAAATGGCAAGTATAGCTTTGCGGCGCCGCCACGAAACATTTCTAATATTTTCGATTTGGTCAAAGCATTCAAAAATTGACGAGTGCATACACCAAGTTTTTAGACACCTTACATGTTTTGATCTTAGACCATAGAAAGTCATCTCTCTAAAAAGAAAACCTAGTTCGCACAAAAATAGCGCCACGACCGTTGCGGATCATTCCGGAACTAAAACTAATAATACAATCCAGAGTGCCCGGAGTAACGATTTGATCTGCAAGTTTCAGTAAGGAGTCGTTACACCAGGGTTTTCATGCATCTCTGTGGAAACCATCAAAGAACATCGAAAATCACAGAGCTATTCTTTGATCTAACTGTGTTTAGTCATCGAAGATCTAACACTATGCAAACCAACCTTCCCCATGTTTTTTTCATATGAATACTCAAACACTTTTAGAATACAAAATCGCTTCAACCAAAACTTGTATCCACTTACCTATGCATATGAACATCGAGCAGCATCGGTCCTTGCGATATATACTTCATGATAGCCGTATAATGCCTGTTGAACCTATTGAGGTACTTGGTGTCCCCTAACAGTATATAAGCTTTCAAGCAATATTCGTAATACGAATCGATTCCAGCCCCAACTCCCGAATCCCTCCTCACCCAATCTCCCGACTGTACGTTCAGAACGGAACCCATTAGGTCCGAACTGCGATGACGCATCTTCCAGAGCTGGTCCATCGACTTTTGAGCTTTTTCCTCGAAAATCGGTTCGCCTGTGAGACGCGAGAGGGCGGCCATTTCGAGTATCATGGAACCTGCACAGGCTGTGCAGGTTTCACGCGCAGCATCCAGCCTATCACTCTTTATCCCATAAAGGAGATTGACCTTGAGAAAATGAGAAATGTTCATATAATAAAAGTTGGATAACCTATAATTTTTGACATAAGATAACTATACTGGTGGGCCATGATTTAGGAGTGTCATTTATTACAGAGACATACCCTAGCGTAAGGTATTCCAGTTGTTGTGTTGAAAGCTGGAAGAAGTCTATAACCGAGATCTTTGGCCATCTCCAATAGCTCCCCATTGTACCAAGGCATAATTCCATCCCTCTCTTGCAAATAAAAAGCTAATATATGTGCCGACAGTAATCCTCTGAAATACCACAAGTTAATATACTCAAATTTTATAAAAATAATATCTAGACAATACCCCAACACTCGTATGTTAGTTTCGAATACAGAAACCACAATATCATTGTCAAAAGAAACGTCTCTTATCACCAATTTCACAGCGTGTTCAAATTCAGATAAATCTCCCAGAAGAACGAGCGTATCCAAAGAGTCAACAAGAGTCAAGGAAAAACTGGAAGAAACAGTTGAATATTCAACATTCAATTCGATCGATAAACTCACTTTCCCAAACAATCATCGATATCTCCTCTGTTAGGAGAAAGACCTCGATATCTTCCTTTACAACTCAAGGGCATAAGTTCGTCTGCTGGATATGCATTATCCATATAAGCGTTGTAAGCATGATAGAACATATCTCTAGCTTGCTCCCTAAAATTCAAAATTATGAAAAGTTGAAAATTTTATAAAATCCAGAATGACCTTAGTTGAGTTTTTTCTTCTCGTGACATAAACTTGGTCTCCTCTGAATGGCATTGTGCGATTATCGAAAAAATTACGACTGCATATAATATATGAACAGGTAAGCATACATTGGAAGACATTATACAAAAATAATTAATGGTCAGAAACACTTCCAAATAAACATATTGTTTCTAAAACAGATGACGTACAGCGCACATTCGTTTAATTGTTGTGATAAGAATTTATAGTTTATCTAATAAGGTAATTTCAGTATCTAAACGAAAATTTTCAACTGATTCAGGTTATGTTATTCATTATTTTGTCCTATATTTAAATATCCCGAAAATATCAGACATCAAATGTGAGTTATCATCGATAATAATTTTGAGGATAAGTTATTCAGATGAACCTGGAATTTAGAAATTTTCCTAAATTGTTCGAAATCAAAATATGAATTTCCTTTTGACAGCTGAAACAGATGACATTTGTTGATATATCTTTGACGTTTGTCATCAGTTTCAATATCTACACTTATTGAAACTACGTAGCCATGGAACTACGCAGTGACAGCTTTTTTTACAAGCCATGAGCCAAGTAAATATTGCAACATCGAGTGTGGGAATTACTCTCGGAAATTCTGATACAAAATTCCATAATGAGAAATGAAACGTGTTTGATGGTGTCGAATGTAAAATAAACAAAATTATCAGTAACAAAATCTTTATTGAATAAAAATACGTAATGGAAATTAGTTTTCATTTTGATGATTTACATATAACTAAGATTTTAAATGAATAACTATGCACAATGTAATTCTTTATTGGCTCATCAACAAATTCTTCAATTTAATTTCTTCTTCATCCTTCGATGTCTCATGATTATGCAGACATGGTGTTGAAATACGACCAGAAACTTTCAATTCAGTAACCACTGATAGAAGGTACCTTCAATAGGGGTTTATTGTTTTCCACCATGGATTTTTTCTGTTTCTCCTTTTAATACAGCAAGATTTCCTTTCTTCATCTCCTCTTTTACATGTTTAGGATATCGTATTTTTTTCTTCTTTGGTTTTTCAGCAGCTGGTTCGGTTTTTTTAGTCGGTTGTTGCACACCTTGCTGGGATTTCTTTTTTTTCTTCATACATGACAAAGGGTTTGGTCCTTTGATCTTTTTTTTCTTCGGTTTAACTTGGGCATCTTCCACAATTCCATGTGCTTTTTTCAATTTGTTCAGTTCAACATTCTCGAGTGATCCAATTCCTATAGAAAAGGGAAATACAAGAATAGAAAATACAATAAAATGAATTAAAAAAAATACAATTTTATGTGAAAATTTCGAACATACCTGACATTTTTGCCTTAGCCAAAGAAACAGATGCCATGGAGGGTTTTTCAAGAATTGGAGTTTTGCTATGTAAATAAAGCAGAGCCGCACCAGGAATAAGGCGAACTTTATCTTCCAAATCTCGATCTTGTGTTGCTAAAATATAATGTTTTTCATTTGCACTTCCTAACATCGATAAAAGACAATCTGCCCCAGGTACCGCCGTCTTCTCATGACCACATTTATGCACTCTGAACTGTTTCAATATCAATAAGGCACCCAGAACTTTACTGCCAAATTTTTCCATTTCGATGATACAACATGATGTTGTAAATAATAGAATTTCACCTTGAAGATAGCGAGGTAGATTGTCAGCGATGTGTATCTTATTCTGAAATGAAGCAAAATATTATTATAAGAAACAGACTGGATAGAGATACCTATTACCTGTAGTGCTGCGAAACAAAAAGTCCCATCCACCAACACTTGATAGGGTTGTCTGAAGCCGAAATTATTTTCATAAAATCCCAGAACTTTTTTGACTTGTTTATTCCTTTTTGCTTTCATATCGAGTCTTTGATAACGTGAACTAAATTCCAAAACAGAGAATGTTCTTATGTAGTAGTGTAGGCAAAATTTCCGAATTTATTTAGAGGTTAAACGAATTTATTTAGAGGTTAAATTAGTAATGACAGAGGTTCTTTCGTTTCTGCACAGAATATTGAATTCGTATTTTTTATCTTTGGTCTGCTGTCTTAAAAACAAGCATAGAATATTTGAGATCTAAGTCTATGTTCTTGACCCATAACAAACAAAACAATAATTAATAATTCTTCATAATTATCAAAGATATGTCGTGTTTTCAACGTTTTGTTGAATTAAATTAACTTATAATTATTATTTCAGAGTACACTTCTCATATATCATGTTGATTAAATAGCAGAATACATAAAAAAAGAAATTTTATCTTATCTTAATCTGTTATTTACTTTCTGCTCAGTTTTCTCCGTTGTTTGTAGGTGCAATTTCACATTTTAAGACTACATTCCACGAAAATGACCCAAATAAATGTAGAGAAAAAGCTATCCATAGTTTATGCATTAACATTTGCTATGGGGCTAACAGTTACAATTAGTACATCCATAGCATGGACGCACTGGAAATCCACATTAGATCAGTGCGTTTATAAGAATTGTAGCTGTATATTATTTGGGGAGCACACACCAGACATATTCTTAGGCATGTAGAATCTCTATTTTCATCATTTAAGTTTCTGAAATATCAATTTTCGTAGGTGGACCTAACGCTTCATGTATTTTTGTTACTTATGGACCTATACTTTACGTATTATTTTCTGTTAGTTTTGTTTGCTTTCATGGCTACAGATATTTATTTATGAGGGAAAGACCGAACGCTAGGAGTGTTATGAGAAAAACTGGGTGAGAATTGAATGTGTGATTTCTGGTTACCTCTTGAAACTCTATTTTTTTATACTCCCATAAGAATGTAACTTTCTTGTTAACAGCAGGGAACATAATAGGTACCCTAAACTTTCTAATACATATACATCTTGATTTCATGTAATTCCAAAACAAAACTTTTCAGAACATAGAAAACCAGGTAAAGGATCTGACAATTTATTTTGTGAAACATACACTGGGCCTCTGCATCGTTGCCAAATTTTCATATTTCTGGCTTTTTATGTAGGTGGCTTATATTTTACCTGATTCAAATTTTACAGTGATGGAGAGACAATACATATGGCTGTGCAATCGGAAGATTCTTCTCCTCTCCCTAAAGCTTTTTGGTTGACACTATCATCGTTAACTATAACATTCTTTATCTACTCCCTGATACATTTCATTGTATTTCTGTCGGGATATTACAAGACTTGTAGAGAATACAGGAAGACGTTGGAAAACGAACTGGGACTGAGAGGATCAGCTTTACCGGTCATTCATGGGCGTTTATCTTGCGGTGGTGTCTTCGACTTTATGGATTATTTGCATCCAATTCCGGAAAACAGTCATAGATATGGTTTTATCGATACTGGGCTTGCTTTGTCGATTGGTATATATGGCTCTTTTATTACTGTAATTTTACTTTCGATTGCTTCGTTCTTTAATGTGAAAAGGGCAAGATTGAACTATTGAAACATTGCAATTATCCATTTTTGTTTAGAAGTGTGTTCGATAAGAGATAACTTAAAATGTCCATCCTCAAAATCGATGATTCTTCCTCTTTTTCACTATATTCTCGTCATTATCTTATAATGAGTAAAGTTTTGAGTCTTCGATAGTTTTGGCCTTGAGCGGCTTCAGCCTCAGGTTTTTGAGGCAATTGAAAAAAAAAATTTTGTTTCCGAAACAATTCCAAGAAATACTTTCTCTTCAGTTGAAAACTTTTTCAAGAACAAGGCGGGATTCTGCTGCTATGAAGAAAATTTGATTTCCAATGGACGATTCAGAGGCTGCGTCTTTTATTCAATACACTTCATTCTCATTCCGTCCATAATTTGTATAAATCTTTATGCCATTGATCAAAACCACATTTGGTACATACCTTTGTATGAACCATTATTTTGAAGCCTTCAGTTTCACATTATTATTATTTTTTACAACAAAAATATATTCTTGTTTTATTTTTTTTTAATTGTCTAATATTGTGTTCATTTAATTTTTAGTATTCCTCTGTTTTGAAGTGTAACTTTTGTGCGCTTTGGAGCTCTTTGAATTATTATTACTTTCTATCCACACTCAATTACAATTTTATTCAATTTTTTGTGTGTAATATTTGCAGGCTTCGTTTATAACTGCTTTCTAAAGATGTTGACCTACCATATTCGGTTTCAATTAGATTTTCTATGGAATAAAAATGTTTGAATTCATATTGATGAAGTGGGTTGATTCAAAGAGTCTTCGCGAGTATTAGCCCATAAGAAGTATGTTAAGATGAATTTATAAGAAGCTTTTATATTTTTCCAATAAACCATTTATACAAAATATAAGATTTTATTTCGTGAAGAGAAGATGAAAAAGAAGATTCGAATGAATGAAATTAATGAGAGAATTTCAAAAACAAACTTTCATTCTATCGTGCAGAGAAAGAAAAAAATTATAACAGCAATAATTGAAAAAAATCGAAACTTCAAGGTGTTCAACTGGCGGGGGCCGAGATCAAGAGCCTCGTGCTGAGACATAGGAGATAATTAAAAAGTCCCTTTTAAACAGGGCAGATTTACTGGAATATAATATATTAATAATAGTTTCAAATAAGATAAATTTAGAATAAATAACTGTCAACAAATATAATAACATATATAATATAGTGCACGATGCTTCACAAAAATTACTGTTTACCTGAGATTTGAAGATTACATTTTTTATTTCGTGTTCTATTGGAAAGACTAAACGGGGCGCAAATAAATGGGTCTTCGGCCATTGCGGAATTATCGCCCGGTGTTGCTCCTGGAATGCCTAAAAACCAGATAAATTCAGCTGTATTCCAACAAACCAAAATTCGTCTCACTCACTTGTTTGACTACTTTTACGGATCTTATCGAATTCGGCTCCGAAAATGTGGTCTTCCGTCATCTCGCTGAAAGAAGCGTCCTCTTCGAACGGGTTCCAATCAGCCACGTCGGCCGAAAGCGACCTGTTCTCGGTGTTCGAAAGCAGACAGCTCACGTTGGAGCTGGATACCGAAGAGCCCATCGGAACTTTGCTGTTGGTGCAATATTCCTCCATTTTGGATGGCGAATCTTCCGATCGTTTGATCGACGAATCGAACGGCGCCAAGAATTGCGTTGTTTCCGTCGCGTATACCCTTGAAAAAGCGCCAAACCATCAAAACGTTCGAAATGAAAAAAAAAAAAGTTGCGTTGAACCGAACACGTTTGTTCACTTACTTGTTGAAGGCTGTTGTATCGCTCATATTCCTACGATGTCCTTTAGCTACGTACACAGTAGGCGTAGAAGGGGGCGTGTGAGGAATATTAATGGTACTACTAACCTCCCCAAGATCGAAGCTTCTCGGATTTTGACTAGATACGTTTTGGGAAAGCGCATTTCCGCTTTGTGTTAATTCTGCTGAAAATAACCGTCGAAATAATTGAACTATTGTCTTTCTTCGGTACTTCTTTCAACAATCCTCGAAGTACCAACTTGACTACATTCATCAGTAATGATCCAACAAAAAAATCGAAACATACAGGATGAGTCTTCGACTTGTACATATATTTAAACTGTAGATTCCTTTCATCAAACGAAACACTTTTCTCCTATACCATTTTTCAAAATTCGGTTTCGTTTGAAAGATACAGGTTGTCGAAAATCCATAAAAAAAACTTTTATCTCCATATCTTCGGAACCGTTATTTCAAATGAGCTGAATTTTGGCTGATTGTTTACTCTATTCTTGGGGCATATTCCTCAATCACAACTTATTCAATATTTCCCCTGTTATAAAAGTAACAGCTTAACCGACTCATAAATCCACGCAAAAATAATATAAAACTACTTGAAAGAGATAAACGGTTTATATTTTCGAAATGATCAGTAATTTAAAAAAATAAAAGTATTCTTATGTTTTATTGATGAAACGCGTCGTTTTCGAGTTATTCCCAATTTTACCCGATAAAATAAAAAATCATAAGAATAATCTGGATGCTTCCCTGGATTCATAACATCAAAGAATGGCTGGAATTTCTAAACTCTCTGATCTTTATCCAAGTTAACAATGTGGTCAGAAATCAGAATAATTATCAACTTTGTCAAGACTAAAATCTCTATGATGGAAATACGTTTGATGTAGATATGTAATAAAAAAATCCCACAAATGTGGGAGATAAAATTGAATTCTAAGAAGCATGAAATTATACATTTTATACGCACAGTTTCTATTAAAAATGAATGTCAATGAAATACAAAATTCGAATATTAATGATGAATGCCGATACAAAACACGTATTGAATTGAAATGAATGAAAAATAAAATGATACATTTAATAATCTGTGGCGATGCTTCTATCTAAACAATATTGGAACGACATACATCTGATTCACATGGATGTCATTCCAATATGAAATTGATTATTCCCAATTTGAATATGTTAATTCCCAATTTGAAGTTGAAAAGGTATAGTTCCCTTGCGTTAGATCATCCGTTAACGATAGGGGACCTACTGCTCCCTTGGTTTCGCCAGTACCATTGTTTAAAGAGAAAATAAACACAATCTAGCATCGTCTTCTCAAAAGCTATGTGACATATCATAGAAGTTGGTTAGGTTAGGTCATTGACCTCGAATCCTGTGACATGGGTTAATGGAGTTAGGTTAGGTTAATGTAAAACAAATTTTTATGAAAATATGAACAAATTATTACTGTTTACAAACTTACCTTAAGGAAAATCGAAGAAGGAACTTATTTTGGTGGGAGAAATATGGCTTTTTAATGGCAGACATAATCTGTCAAAACTAAGTGTCTTCGTTAAGAAATATCATGTTTTTAACGTTCTTCTTCCAATAAGGTTAGTTCTTGAGTATTTCCTAAATGCATCAACTCAATTTCAATCGAGAGATATGAACTTTGCATCAATTCCAAAGACTCGTATCAGGCGCGTATTCGGCCCAATTTTTGTTTCAAATGGCTATATCTTTCAAGCAGAGCCGAATTCGGAAAAATGGAGAATGAAAAAAAAGACCCACCTTCTGTAGACTTGACAGGCGGCGTGGAAGCGTGCGTCTCGTCCTTGAAAGGATCGGAGTACCCCGATTCGAACAGCTGATCCAGATTGTCCTGAACAGCCTCGCTACAATTCACAGCGCCGAAAGTAGCAGCCGCAGGCTGACCGTGGAATTCTGGAACGAAGCTGGGATTTTCGGAAGCGGCCTGGGAGATGCCCTGAGGGGGCAGAGAGGAGGTACTTACTGCATAGGAGGATGGAGAGACGGTGGGGGCTACGGGGCTTTGGGATTTTTTGGATGCCGTCGGACTGGGACTGATGTTCAGAGGGAGGTTTTTGAGGTTCAGCGGCGTGGTAGCTGTGCCTTTCGGTCTTTGTCTCGGAATGACGCTTGTGCTTTCGACCAGTGGCGCCGAGGTTGTTTTGTTGCAAACGGTTGTTGTTGAAGATTTTATTATTGTCTTTTTCGCTTCTGATTCAGTCTGGGGGACAGGCAGGTCTTCTAATACTGGTGTCGGAGAATTCTGCAAGATGAGCATACAACGTTGTATACTTTGCGAAAACACTCAATACAAAATTTCATTTTAAGAAAACTTCTTTATTATTATATAAAATTTTAATATTCTTCAGATGAGACATGAAATAAATAATGTTCATTTCGATATCTGTAAACTTTTGGGTAATACACCGAGCTACTCATACTAAGCTTTCGAAAAAATCGATGGAAAGAATCTTTATTTGCGACATTTTGAACGAAAATGCACAAATCAAAAAGAAATTCCCCAAATAAACGTTTTAAATATGTAGGTACATGAATAAAGCTAAATGTATACTGTCTGACCCATTTAATATTAGATGTTCTGTGGTCTGACCACCAGAGCTAACCTCAAAAATTATTTGACAGGTCGTTGGTTTGCCTAATAGTGGAACCCTCCATTAATTCGAAGAATTCAAATGCGCTCGGGTCGTAATAATACAATTTTTCCATCTCATATTCCCTTAACACATTCCTCACCTGCCTTAGTTCGAACATATTGAGATATTATACAAAATAAAAGATGTTCTTGAGCGCTAGTCCCACTTAAACGAGGGCTATATCATTTCGTCACAATGTCTTGGTTGATAACGAATCCGTGGTCAAATTCAATTCTGTCCGTCCGTCCTGCAAGACGATAACTCTAGAGCGAATAAACCGAGAGACTTGACCCATAAGGTTATCACTTATCACACAGAAAAATAAAGCGTTCGCCCTGCAGAAAAAATCAAATTTTAACAGAACACTTACCATTAAATTCTTCACTGGATTATCTTTATTGCACAATCTGAAAGCTATCGAACTAACTTGGTAAATATCAGGTCTCTTATCGGGATCTGGTTCTAACATGTAACCTGAAAAATGGCGGTTGTACATCAGATGAAGGCCGTATCAGTTCGTAAGTGTTAAATGTTGGTTGTGAAAGCCTTCATTAATATGATGATGATTGTTCGAATGTTGCCTTATTCCCAGAAACGAGCCAGGTCGATTTTTATTTCGAGAGGTACATCTTTTGACAGCAAATTCGTGGATTACGATCATCCCCTCAAGAATATTTAACCCTTCCGCTTCCCGCATCTGAACAAGTAGTACGTGTCGCGGATAGGTACGCTTCCCCATATTTTTAATGTTACATAACCTTAAAAATCGTCAAAACACATCGAAAGAAATGTCATCAGCCATAAGCCCACAAATAGTTTACGGGATTTGACGTCTGTCGCAGCGAGTGTCATTTTGATTCATTTTCGAAGAAGATATTATGGGACACGTAGAAAAATTGTGATGACCCTCAAATTGAAGGTCAAATACCATGCAAGTTCACCCTTTTTCCCTATTTTTCAAGAGAACAATCAAACTAAATGTTTTCAGTCAATTTTAGTAGAGCACTATAAAGATAGGTATGCTAGATAGACCTGGCTCTATGGTTGATTGGGTCCAACCATAGACTCGAAAATTACAGGACTCTCAACATTTTCATCGCCATCTATTGGGGTGATACACCAACATAAACAATAAATTATTATAAATTTGACTATTAGATGCCGCGGCATTATTCTAACACCACGAACCTAACCTATTTCCAAAGTTTTTCATGTGAGTATGCCGAAAAATGTCATTACAAGATCTCTCATTCCGAAAATACGCTCATTCGATAATCGATTACATATTTCATTTCTTTCGATTACAGATTTCATTTCATTCGAAGAGGTCTGTAATTTTCGAGTCTATGATTGGACCCAAAATGGCGGTTTCTGGTATACTCCCCTTTATAGAGCCTTAATTTTAGTTCACACATAGATGCATAGAAAACCTTATGTTGGCACTGATTAGATTTTGTTTGAGACTTTCTTGTCGATAGAAAATCTGAGTATTTGTCCCGCTTTTCATTTCTCTCGAAAGGGGTCGCGCTATTCGTCCATAACCACAATCTTACGTGACATTCAAAATTATTACATGCTTTGATCTAAGACCATAGAAAGTCTAAGGTTTTGATGGAATTTTTGACATGTACTCATAGAACTTATAGTACTATAAGTTCTATGCATGTACTTGCTAAACTCAATTAAGACATCTGTCATCTCCCTAGAAACATAATGTAACCTATTTCACTTCAAAAATAACGCCACGACCATGAAATATTGCGGATCATTTCGGAATTAGAACAAATTCTTCAATGAAGAGTGCTGATTTGATTCACACCAGGGTTTCTATGCAGCTCTATTCACACCTTAAATAAAACAGAAAAGTCACAAACCTATCAGCTGATGTAAACCTAGAGAATACTTGGAATTATCAGGAATGTAAAAGTTTCCATTTTGAATTGCTAAAAGGCTTTCTCCAAACGGAAGGGTAAAAAAGCAGAGTCTATATAATAAGCAGCCAAGCGCCTGAAAGATAAGTACGCGAATTAGTCGGATGGAGTTAATACCAAAACTTGAGTGTGTCAACTTGATGGTACTCACCCAAATATCGGCTTTTGTGGTAATCGGTTTCCCGCAATACATATCTACCATTTCAGGAGATCTATAACTGAGTGTCGTGTATCTTTTAATCTCTTCTTCCACTGTCGATACACCGTTTTCAGAGGGATTCAAAATTCTAGCAGTTGCTGATCCAAAATCACAGATGACATAATGACCATTGTCACTTTTCAAAATATTCTCTACCTTGAAATTAAATTGCATATTTTCACTCAGGATCGTCCACAGCATACGTGTACTTACTTTTAGATCACGATGAATTATTGGAGTTTTACAATGATGCAGCCTAGAAACAGCTTCGCAAATATCACAAAAAATATTCAAAATTTCCGATTCAGCCAAATTAGCCTTGCCGTGGCTCTTCATAAGATTCAACACATTATCTTGGCAATAAGGCATAAGTAGTAATACTTCATAAACACCTCCCCCTTTAGGAGTTAAACTTGAGTCCACATATCCTATTATGTTCTTATGACCATTGAGGCTGCTCTGAAATATGATGAACCCACTAATTTTTGATTAAAATCAAATACAGGGTAGCCTACATCAATCTATCGAAAAATCACATTCTCCCATATTTTTGAATATGGTATTGCTTTTTCTAATATGAACAGGAAGCAAAAGAGAAAAATGAACTAGAAAACTACATGAGTATCTAGGAATAACTTACAGTGATTTGAATTTCCCTTTTAGCCACATTGAGGTCAGATTCGTTGTTGACATACATTCTTTTAAGGGCATATCGACTTCCATTATTTCCCCTTACCAGATAAACAATAGCAAAGCCACCTATGAAAATTTAAATGAGCACCAAAGAAAATATATCCGCCTTCTAATCAAAGACTTACCTTCAGCTAAAACATCTTCAACAACTACATTCTGTCTACCTACTGCAAAAACTTTGCCAATAAAATTGTTCGGTTCCTTAGAAGTATTGTCAATTTTGGTTTCAATTTTAGAAAATAATTTTTTCATCGTGATAGCTTGATGATGGAATGATGAGTGCTCTTGAAGTGGGTAACGTAATATCTAATAAATTAACGCCCTTCCATTGAAATCATTTTCGGACTGAAACACCTCCGCAGCGATGAATCCAGTGAAATAATTATTTAATTCGATGATAACATTTTCATATTCTCAGATCATTTGCAAATAATTGCACCTGTAATGCTAAATATTGACATAGAAATAGAAATATTGACGAAGTGCGAAATCCACGGCGAAAGGACAGGTATTTATTTATTGATAAACGTCATACGGTTAGAGATGATAGGAATAGAACCACAGATAGAACTGTTCGATGAAAGAGTATTTTTGAGTCGAACAGTTCGAAGTAGCATACAGTTCTTCTTCAGAATTAGTATGAACTACATCGATCGAATATCAGTTCTGCAAAACGAGTTCAGTTCATTTATCGAAACGTCACCTTTTTCGAGGGCTGTTCTACTTAAACGAGGGCTATATCATTTCGTCACGATGCCTGTATTTTTCGTATTCTGCATCAACATAACCAGGTTCGTGAACGATTTATTTAATATCTGGTTTTTCTTAAGAGCTGTTGTTTTTTGACAGTTGTCAAAAATATGTAACAGATACGGATTAATGGACGATTTACGTGACAGCTGTCAAATACTTTTGACAGCTGTCAATTTTTTTGACACCTGCAAAGGTACGAACTTCAGTGCTTTATTTCGGAGAATATATCAAGGATTTTCTGGTGGATAGGTTTCATGTACGAATCAATAAACATTTAGTAAATAACATCCATATATTCATTTGAAATAATCGAGATTCAATAACAAAATTAGGCCGGTTTACTACTCTGACATGAAATGTATGAAAATATATTACAAACACGTGAAATTATCAACAAATACATTCGACACAATTTTACAATTATCAATTCATAATACTATATCACTTCCAATACATTGCTTTAGTGAACGGGTTTTACCGAATGTCTGGAAAAATTTTCATTCATTTAATTCAACGTCAATAGAAAAATAGCAATTTCGTCATCACAGCATTTCGTTTCAGTTAAAACAAATCACTTATATTTTTAAAAACCCTTATAATTATATTTCCAGCTTAAGACTCAGGCACAATTGAAGAAATAAATAAGACATTCCTGAACAGATCTAAAATGAAATTTAAAATTATTCGGGACTTGTAAGATTGTTTGAAGAATTATTGCTTAAAATTAAATTACAATATTACAGATTTATAAGGCTATTTATTCTATCTGATGTAACAATTATCAATAAACTCTGATCTCAAAACGATAAGTCTTAGTTGCCAATCTCAAACATTCTAAATCAGAAAATCTAATTTTTTTCTGTTTAATTATCGAATCTTTCATACTTTTTTTGGGTTTCGATCGAACATCGGATTTCACTGAGAATATATGAATTTTGGACTGAAATTCAACCAACAATTTGTTGTCGAAATTATTGGATCAAAAATCACAGCACTTTTTATTGAAAAATAAAGGATGCTTAAAGTAAAATGGATAAGAATAACATTGGCCACTTTTCTTGAAGCACCCTGTATATGATTCAGTGTCAAATGGATGAAATAAAAATATATTACTTTAGAATACAATATTCTCATCAACAACAAATACTTTATCAATTGCACACATTATTCTTTTCAGAATTTAATACTTTTAAGAATTGAAGAAAATTTACCTAATGTGAGCTGGTAAGAATAAAACGAAGGTAATTTAAACAAGAACGATTTTTTTTAATGTGACTGAAAACAGCCACAAAGGCGATAAAAATCGAGAACTTGAGTATGTGTAAAATTTTTCGTAACCTGTAAATGTTTTTAATAATCTTATTATTAATATTTCGAAGAAATGGAACTTTCGTCACTAAAAGGAAATAAATCTTCAACCTTGGACAAAAAACAAATAAGAAATACCTACTGCAAATATTGTCGAGAACAAATACACATATGAAAATACAATTTTAAAGTGAACTCCCTATGTTTTGTATAACACGCTTAAAACTTCTCACAGTGTCACCGTTTAAAAGTAGTTTTCTGAATTATCAGTTTTGTTGTAGATGGTCCTATATTTACAATTATTTACACGAACTTTCACTCACGTCTTAAAGCACTTCAAGACTTTTGCTTGACCTCCAATAATTGTGGATAATTCTCCACAATATTCAGGAGTATTCCATCGATATAGTTCTTCAGCTGAGAATTAACCTCCTGTTGTTCTTTGAGCGTGCGTTGAATCTGTGCAGAAAAATTTGGTTGTAGCGAATGAGGAAATTGAACAAACGATAAACTGCGAGAATGAAAAATTCCGTTTCGAAAAAAAATAAGAAAAAAAAAGTCATGAGAAACTGAAAGAAATTAAAAGAAACATTTCAAGACCAGCGAAAATATAACTTAACATGAAATTATACAGAGAACTACTCGAACTGAGAGATCTTCTGAGATATTTTCATATTTTTGTGACTTCCATGACTATGATACAGCTGAATTCCTATTGCTTGACCACCAGCACTAACCTCAAAAAATATTTGACAGGTCGTTGGATTGCTTAGTTCTGGATGATCAGAAAGAAAGCCATAGCTTCTTGCTCTTTAACATTAGAAGAACGAAATTTTCAGGAACTGTTATTAAAGTCATGTACGTTTTTCACTCTGATTTTGACTAAAAAATTCTACAGGGTACTCACAAAAAAGCGTTCATTCCAAATGGAGATTACTTGCAATATCTCTGGGAAGTTTCCAAATATGATCAGTCACATTAAAATTCGTTGACGAATTAAAAAATTTGATACTTTACTGAGCGAGCCATCGGAAAAAACGAAGTTTCTAGCTACTGACGGTTTTATAAGCAACAGCATGAAAATATTTGAAAGTTGCTCTGAAAATGAATTTTATGAAAATAGTAGTTCTCCGTATAATTTTGGGTGAAGTTAAGAAAGAATGATCCTAAAATATTGAAGAACGAATACAACTTGTAACTGAAAACATTGAAAGTATTAGTCAAGCTATCACCGCAATTGTTATTCCACAAAGGCTCATGCAACACAAAAACCCCATTTCGAAAGTTATGCAAAATTCAGGCTATGAAATATTCGTAGTGATATTCCATAGCTAATTCACACAAAACCGAAATGATTATATTGGGGGTGCATACCTTATAAAAATCGTCATTAACTGCAATAGTGCCAATCTAGAAAAAAATTCAAGCCATTACAGGAATATTTGCAATAAAAAGGACAAAGCGTGTGAACAAACCTGATGCAAACGGAATTCAGTCCAACACATTTTAATGCGAAAATTGACCAAAATAAAATAAGAACACAACATCAAGATTGAAATAAGATGTTCAATTCGACAAAAGCAACTTTAAAAAGAATCAGAAATGAATTGAAGAATCTTGCAAATAATTAAAACAAGTAAAAAAGTACCAAAATTAAATGAGGAAGTTTTTAGATCACGGAATCTATAAATGTCATTTGAATTATCGATTAATGTTGTCGATCATTGTTTTTCTTTTATTAATTCATACTATTTTTCATTTTAGACTAAATTTCCCATTTTTCGACTTTCTACCATCATTACGTGTGAAATTCCTGTCAAATAAAAATTCTCACCTCGTCTTTACTCATTGCTTCCAATTCCTCAGCCAAACTGGTCTCGTTGGCTGTTAGAAGCTTTCCCTGCTCGAGTCCGGCATGCAACAAACTAGCCTGAAGTTCCTCGTTAACTTCTTCCAGTCTCAAATTCTTGTCTCTCAAAGAAGACAATTCTTCGTGAAGCTCCTCCAGTCTTAGAGCGTCCACCGAAGTCGTGGGTAAAGCAGGGGTTCTTGCTTCAGCCCTCAATTTTTCAATTTCCAGAGACAGTTCCTCGATCAGTTGATTTTTCGCGTCACATTCTCTGTTAAGTCTGAAACGAATATTGTGTAAAAAAAAAAGAAATAAATGTGAAGTCTTGAAATCTTACCTTTTTTCCATTTCTTTGGATTTACTGGCTTCGTCTTTGGAAGAATTTACTTCTTCGTTCAACTCTTGAATTTGTTCGAGTAATTGTTTTCTTTCCGTTTCAATTTTTTGTACTAACAATCTGTGTCTGGCTAATTCTTCCTTGAGATTCAAACACTCTGCTTCGGAGGATTGTAATCTTATTTCTGCGTTCTCCAACTGCAACTGTTTTTCTCTCTCTAATCTCGAGATCAATTCTTTTGATCTCCTTTGCTCTTCCTGTAAAAAAAGTTTAGAATTGAGTAATTTTTCTTTGGTATCCAACTTTGAACTTTTTGTTTATTTTATTTATTGTTGCCTATGTTGCACGTTTCGTTCATTTTTGTTCTCACCTGAAGACGTTCCTCGTATCTGATTTCCATATCTCTTATTTGTTCCTCCAACATCAAAATACGAGTACTCAAAGATGCGTTATCGACTCTGGCTCTGGTATATCTTTCATCGTTTTGTAAAGACGTTTCTTTGAGCGCACCGATTTGATCTTCAAGCATTTGTACCTGGAATAAAATCGTTAGTTGCAAACTTGAAGAAAGTCTATTAGCGCTTTTTGGTCTGATATATTTATAATGAAGTTGTTTTTTTCGTTAATTTAATGACTGAATAGTATGCGAGATTATGACGAAATTTTCGATTCGTAGATATCCCTTCAAGGTTTTTAAATAAACAACCTTTTAATGTTAATTTTATGCTCTGTAATATGAACAATAAATTTATTGAAAGGATGTGACTACCTTGATTTCAAAATATCCATTGTTTAACATGAGCTTCGAATGAAAAAGTAGAAAAAAAACATTTAAAAAATAAAAAAGATCCAACAACAGAGAAAACAAATGCGAATTAAGAAACTTTTCCACAAAGAAGTGTGTAAAGCTAAGATACACATTTCCGAGAATTCTTTGAAGAAACAGAAATAAAAACAATAATAGTGACTACATAGATATGGAACAGATACCTATCAAAAAATCCCAAATTTAACACTTTCATTTTCCGAAAAAAACTTTTTAATAACACTCTACATATAAAATTAAAATTTAAGACACAAATTCTACCGAATAAGAACTTACTCTTTCCATCAGCGATAACACAGAAGACAAAATTCCCATGTATCTTGCACATCTCAAGCTCAAATTAACGATAGGTTGAGGAATAAACAAGTTCACTATTTTTGCGGTGTTGATGATGATTATTCTTGGGGCGTATAAGGCACTAGGCACGAAATAGCCGATGATATTAGCCGAACTGACGACGAACACGTTTGAGATTGACAAAATCGAATCCATTTTCGAGAATTTTCGCACGCAAAATTCAGAAGTTGGCACTTTCGAAGCTCACACTGTAATGCCCTTCCTTGCCGAAATTTGCGAATTTATATGGATTTCTCAGGTAGTTGAGGGAGCCAGGAATCATCTTTAATCCTTCCTCATTAAAAGTCAATGAGGGGCAATAAATCACAATATTTTTTTCTTTAGAATATTTCCGGTTTTACTGAGGGTACAATCAAGCCTTCTTATCTAAGACCAGTCGAATTTCTTTAGGGTTGGATGCAACAAAGACATCGGACAGTACCCTGCCCAATAAAAGTCAAAGTTGAAGTTGGTGAAGAGTAAATTATTTTTTGAATACATCTTACCAATGGTCATTAGCTGTTATGTACCAAGTACCTGGGAGAAAGTAAAGAATACGAACGAAAATTTCAACGAAGTAAAAACTGAATCAGAATATACCAAGCAATTTTTGAATATCCGATAACATGAAACATTTTTCAGAGGTGTATTTGCAACAGGTACATGGCACTATAATACCAATGGGTATCGTTAAATTGTAATTATTTACTCATGACGAAAAGCTCTTCTGACTTTTATTGCACAGGGTATTGTTCGAAAATCATTGTTAATGTACCTAACCCTAAAGAATGGATCCCCTTTCCTTTCAACATCTGATAATTCCACTAAATATAATTCCTTCGAATAATTCGAAAACATCATATTGAAGAAAATATGCGATGTTATTTCCCGAATTATTAAATCTACAAAATTGTTACGCGCTACTCAAAATAATGGTTTTTTTATGTGCCAAACAATTTTTATCAGCAGAAACAACATTCTTTCATGGCCAAGTGAATTTTATTGGTAAACAATGGTTACTGTAAATTCCTGGGCGATTCCAAATTATGGGGGTGATTCGGGAATACTAACCTTGTGGTGTATTTCATGAACATCTTCTTCCAGAGACGCGTCCGAATATATTTCATCGGCTGGGTCACAATTACTGCTTCTGCCGGAAGAGTTGAAGCTATAACTTCTGTATAATTGACTGTAAATATTCAATACGATGGTGTTAATGAGTCATTTTGTTAGTCATGAAAAGAGCGAACTAGAATTATGTCCACATCGATCCATAAAGAGTGGTACCGCATTAGATGACCCTTGGTTGAAAGTTGAAAGTACCAGAGCTTGTATACATAAAAGTCTTTTTAAAAACTGCCATGCAGAGTGAATTGACTGGAGATTCTACATGAAAAAGATGAACCAACATTGGATGTTGCGTTTGACCCAAATAAAAAAATAAGCCAAGTTCTTTCGTAGATTTATAACCATTCAATAAATTCTCAAGGTCACAAAAAGAGTTATATATAAATATATTTTCTTAAAGAGGGGGAAAAGATATTTCTTTGTTGAAACATCGAGAACGTCAATAGAAAATAGAATGAAAAAGGTCATCAAGAGCATAAACTTCAATTGATTCCTTTTTATTGCATTCTCTACTGAAAAACTTGACGGGATAGAGAATTTCTATACAGAGTGGACTGAACAAACCATGTTTTACAGGAGCACCATTTATTAGTAATTATTAATCACCGATCTCAAGAGATTTTATCCATAACTCACCTAGCTAATGCATTGGAACCAAGCTGCCTTTTCATATGACTAAAAAAATAATTGAATATTATACAGGGTGTCACATTGAAGTGTAGGTAAAAGGGGTAAGTTCTGGTAGAAAAATCAAGATTTTGGAAATTTTTTTTACGTAAAAACCATCATCGTATCATTTCATCCCTTAAATTTGAATAGGGAAGATGGGTCGTGCGATATCTTGTTGAAAAGGTGTTTTGAAATTTTTTTGAAATCTTATTATTCTTTAACGTAATATGCGGCTTTGAAAATGAAACACTTCTCAATTTATCTCGAGCATAAAATGATTACCAATGTTAGAGAGTACAATTCGATTTTGTTATGAATTTTGCTCAGATTTCCCAAGAGTATCTATCGGAGATGCGGTTTTTGAAATAATGAGAATGTTAAATAATTAACGGCGGAAATATTCGGCCGATTTTGACGGGCGCATTCGGACTCGAAGGAGCAAATTTCAACATGTTCCTTACCTAGGAGTTGATCGTCTCAGGCTCGTTCTCTGCCAAGTGTTGCGACTAATATTGTTATTTGTATTCCTACCCCTAAGGCTTCCTCTGAAAACAATGCGCTTGTTACTGAAAATAGCAATATAGACGCGGTAGACATTTTGGGGTGAAATTCAAGAAGCCTATAAGTTTGTATAACCGGCAACATCTACATCAAAGAATATAACTCAATCTGTGGTCTAACCTGAAGTCGGTCATAGAAATTAGACCAATTCATTGAAATTCATCGAGTCAAATTAATAAATTACCCGAAATAATAGTATATTATTCAACTAGTGGTAATGTAAGTCATAACACACGCAGATGAATTTTGTAATTCATCAAATTATCGAATTAATCTGCATTTTCAAAATATAGAACAGTTGTCAAACGCGATCTCTGTGGTCGAGAATCGAATCGCGTAGAAAACGTCAAAAATTCACGTTTTCCAAATGCAATTTTTGGATCTTCAGACCAAAGGAATGTAGAATTGAATGACGAGAACATAACCTTGATATCTGAAATAGTGTTCCCTATCGATCCGCCTTTTTTTTATTCATTTGGTATGTTGTTTTTCCTATTTGTATTAGAGTGAGTTATAGCATAGATGCCACGCTATTGGTTCATATAGATACTATTGTCTATTGCAGCTCAAAATCAGTAGAATAATAGACACATTATTCTATGAGAAAAGATGAATGAATGAAATCAGATATTTTGTGGGATATAGAACCAATAATTGATGTTTACAAACTTATCTTGAGGAAAATCTAATGTACTCTGGATGAAGAAATGATAAATATGGCTTTTTATATGAGTACCTATTCCTTCAATTATTTTATTACTTTCAATCATTAGAAACCATGGAGTTTTCAGCCATACCAAAGACTCATGTCAGGCCCAGTTTTAATGACAACTTTTTAACAGAGCCGAATTAGGAAATATTGGGGCTTTTGGGAGCCAGTTTTATACAACTAAAAGCAGATCCTCCTTGTAGGTTTAGTCACTTTAAAAATCCAACGAAAAATGTATTTGACAGCTGTCAGAATAATTCGACAGCAGCTGTCAAAAATTCGTTTATTATCCCAGATCTGTTACTACAGAACTACTGGGTATTTTCGGTCAATAATTCGCTAGCATTTAATATGGTACTGGTTGAGCGACATGGGCAAAATTTTGCATGTAACTTCTCGATTTAAATGCGAAATTTCATCTCGATCGTATCCGTGGTATCAAAAATTATCAAGAAAACGGACTTTCGAACGGTCATATTTACGGAACTCCTAGTCGAATTTGCCAATTAACGAACTTAACTTATGATGAACATTTTACGATTTCAGACATCGTGTTTACGACCGGAAGGACATAATTGAATTTGACGACGGATTCGTCAGCACTGAGTCGAACCTTATGTGACCATTCCTGGCTTAAAATTACAAGTCAAAGACTCACCCTTTGTGAAGATTGCCATATAAAAATCGCGTTTTAAAATTAAAAATTAACTGCCAATCGATCTTAATTCGAAATTCTGCCATAAATGTTGACTTACTGCGTTAAACCCGACATATCAGAGACCTTATTCCACATATTCTTGGACTTGCTTCACTATCCATCGCTTATACACAAAATCATAATCTTCATTCTTCCTCAATGGGATCTATTTTTTGTGTTAAGTCGATAATCCCATTATTTTCTCAAACGCCAAAAAAAGATACATTTCTTGGAACATTCCGTCCGCCTATTGTTTCACCTCATTAGGTACTTTCTTATTTCTAAAACTCTGGTTCAACAAACGATAAGAACGTGGAAACTTGCGGAAATTATGATTGGACATTGGAAGCGATAATGGTAATGGAGTTGTAAATGAACTCTTATGACTTGTTGCCTACATTTTCAATTCTTGTGGTGAACAAGAGAAGTCGAGAGGAGCTAACTTCTAACGATCCAACGCCTAACAGCATATAGAATGAGTTTTGATGAGCGTAACACAATAATATAAATAATTCATGACAGTTTTTAGTGGTTCCTGGTACTGATTAGTGAATATTCGATGGTTGAGTTGGATATCCTCCGTTGTTGCCAGATTTCTGGTAGTTAAATTTTCATGCGGAAATCATAGATGTATAGAATACCTATTCTATGCATATATCGGAAATCGAAAAGAAATCCACGTCAAAACTAAGCCAAACTCAAAATTTTGTTCAGAATGAAACATCTTTTCAACTCAGAAACAATTTTCAAAATAGCATCGGTAGTTTCTGAGAAATACTCCCGACAAATAAATAAACGTTCTCTATATAATAAGTATAGATGTAAATAGTGGATCTGACGATAAGTTTTTCTGAATCACCCTGTATATCTCACCCTACGTTCCTATCAGCGGAAATTCCAGAATCGGCGTCGGCGTCCTGCTCCCCATTCCATTCGTAACTTTCGGCGTCGGAAAGAGAGGAAAATTGACTCTTAACCTCGTCCAACCTTCTTTGAGGGCTATAGGATGGGCTCTGGGTATCGCCGGTCAATGTTTTATCGCATCCAGGAGTCGTAATTGGGGACATCATATACTTGTCCGCAGAATTCAGACTGCAAGAATAAACAGGTTGGTCCACTGTGTACAGAACGACCGAAAAACTGATGTTTGAAGAAAATTCCATATTAGCATGTTTTGTTTCGTTTTTATTTGGTCGCCCTGTATATTGATTACATGAATAGTCGATGATATTTTTAAATGCAACCTGATAGGGGGTGTCCTACGCATCTGGTAGGGCTGTCATACCTCCCGATTTAGGCGGGAGTCTCCCGATTTCTCATACTCGCTCCCGCTTTTCAAACTGAGCTTGAAACCTCCCGATTTTTCCGGGATCCCGAATTTACATAGATTTAATCAATAAATATGAATATTCTGAAGAGATTACACATAGGTTACAGATTGACGATCGCTGAAAACTCTTGGTCTAGTACTCTGCAAATTTGTTGTTTGTCGTAATCCCTGTCTAGGGGGGGGGGGTAGGAATTGAAAATTTTTTCTCCCGCTTTTCGTTTCCGGAAATCTGGCAGCCCTAGCATCTGGTATGGAACGATATAAATGATACATATTTCTATTATCCTTTTTTTGGATTACGTGATATCATTGTGATATCTTTTGTTAATAACAATCGATGACTATTACAAACATTATTCGTGTCATAAATGTTGAAACGTGACCTTGAAAGAGATCGATGAAAATTATTTGGCAAGCACAGAAATAAATACCCAATTGGTTTTTGTGCGTTAGTATTGTAATATTAGAAGGAAAAACCTCTACTGGATATTCATAGCACAACTAATTGACCCGCATTCGATTAGATTATTAGTAGAAATTCTACTTTCTAATTTACGGGATTTTTTTGCTGATTTGTGAAATTTCTGCAAACTGGAAAATTCTTGACATTTGAAAATTCAGAGACTATGGAGATTGTAGCCCTATCTACGACGTTGCCGGATTGTGACCGATGTGCCCATTTTATGGCCCTATTTAAAACTGTATATTTTTCGAAAGAATCTTGGACTGTATCATTCCATTTTGGAAACTACAAAGCTTGGGGTATCTTTTGTAATTATGCTTTGACGTATTAATCTCGAAATAATTGAAACATCTTTCTGTTCCTTCTATTTTCTATTCACAGTGGAATAATCATATCCCCTTTGTCGTCCTCTTGTATACACTCATGTTTACTGCTTAAAATATAATGGATTCTTTCCAGTAGTAGTTGATTCCCAATTCTTTCAAAGAAAAATGTTGAATTAACAAACAGAAATTAAGAAATTTCGAATTTCTCTCTATTAGTTTTGATGTAGCACCTTTGGTCACTGTATGATCTACCTATTCTGAGATTGTTACACATTTCTTCAATTAAAGGAATATAAGGTTGCTAAGTTAAGTTTCCAATCGAAGTGGTGGAAAAAAAAAAATCTTAAATATTCTGAAAACAAAAATATAATTTCTATATTGACTCTATTTCTACATTCATTTTTTTCGTAGAAATGCTCTGTGGTATGTCATTGAATTTTTAGTGTTTCTATGAAATTGAATATCGCGTATAAGAAACTCCTGAAGCCATACAAGATTATTGAAAACGCATCATTTTCTGAATAATTATGAGGAATTCTCAGATTTTCACATGGTGCAAAAACTCATCAATTTTCTCATTAACATGTACAATTCTCCTTGATGATCTTCGTTTCAAGGAAAAACTTCGCACTTCGATTCCAATACACATTTCAGGACTCTGGTTGAAAATATTTATTTTCGTGGCATTTTCTTCATTCTGAAATTGTTCAGAATATGCATTTTACAACACGAATGAATATCCAAACATTAATTTCATCTCACTTTCTGGTCACACCGAATGAACAGCGAAATCCTCCAATGCCTACTCACCTGATGGAATGAGATAAAAACAGGTAAATTTCTGTTGGAAATCAGTCATACACCACCTAAACTGAAAACCGAACTGAGAGCACCAAAAACTATCACAGAAAACGGGAAATTGTTTATTATTGGACGAGCAACACTTAAAACTAAAATAGTCTGAAAAATCAAAACATAAAAACACCAAATCAGGTGCACAGATCCAACTGACACCTGACAGGCAAAGGAATCTACGCGATCGGGTAAGATCGGACGCACGAAGAATGAATAGAATGTTCACGGTTCGCGTTCCACTCGCTGTCGCCGGACCAAGACGAATAGAAATTCCGCGAACTACGCTGCTCAACCATTCGAATGGAAACTCGGACTGAAGGTTGAAATCATTCTATTTAGTCTGTTCAGATTTCAGAATCCCATTATGGATCAATTAATCATGTTTAATATCTGCGTTGCGATTGTAGTTCGTATTCTAATTGTTCCAATTAAGACGTTGGGAAATGCATCATGATGAACAAGATTATGAACTTTCGAGGGACCTTGGGTGTCAATGTCATGCTGTGTTTGAAGATGGAAAAAAAGCGGAATGAAAAACCCTGTGTCTGAGAAGCAAAAAGAATTGGGAACCATGTTTGCAGGAAATTTGTTCATATTTCCATTTTTAGTTTGATGCACCTACTCTGGGACACCCTGTATATTTTATGTTCGTTTTTTCATTACGCGTTTATACCTGTACTTGTTGTCTCTGCCTGTACACAAGGAAGGCAAATTCCGAAATGAAATTGATAGATGCGCAGCGAATAATTTTATCATCATAATTTTCTACTCGGTATACCTAATTGTTCTGGATGAAATAGATTTGGTGAAATATTTCCGCGTGAAACATAATCCTTCCATTTATTTCGTAATAGGTATGTTTTATGGTGAATAAATAGGAATTTCATTAATTTCACTTCTGGTGCTGATAATAGATATAATATTTCTATTATGGAATCATTCTATTGAGAACGTTTGCATCAATTCAATTCAACATATCTACTGAAAAATTACCTTTCTCCTCAAATATTCAGAATAATAAATGGTAATATTTGTTTTGATCATGTATCAGGAGCGGATCTAGAAATTTTTTGAGGGGGGGGCGAATCCAAAGTAACACAGTAATAATTCTCGGATAAACCAGCAAAAATTATATTATCACAGAACGAATTCTAATCCCGAGGGGGGGGCGAAACCACCTTCGCCCCCCCCCTAAATCCGCCACTGTCATGTATAAATAATGGTGAATATAATTCGTCCTTGAATGGCAGTTCCAAAACTAACAATGATGTCTGTCAATCAATCCTATTTTTTGAAGTATCATAGATACATAAAAAACATAGAAAGGTTTCTATGCACAGAATTCAATGCAAATAGTTCTATGCATAAGGAGCACAGAAGGTGAAAACGACGAATTTCTATGACACACGAGAGTATCTTTTTAAAAGGAGGTAGAATTCGTAAAAATAAATGATAATATTGATAAATGCATTAAAAAAATCAACAATTCGCCAAATTTGGCCGACATTTCTCATGTCCATCAATAAAATGGAAGAAATGAGTTACCCATAAAAAGCGCTCTGAAGAGCAAGTAAACACATAAATTAAAGGTAACCTTGAAGGAAAATTCAGAAAAACTTAAATAGCATAACATGCATATAATTATAAAAGAAGATTTCCTTCCAATTCGTATCATGGCCATATGAAACGAATTATCTCATGTTGTTTATTTTGAATAATAATCGTAGAAATGGCTGAATATATGTAATGAAGCTGAACGGAAGCATTTGAAGCAACATACAGGATATTCAAAATAAAAACTCACGCATGCGGACATCCAAAATCAGAAAAATCGTAAAAATAAACTGCATGATATCATTGGGCGCTCTGTATCAAACACCGCCTACGCCCATGTAAATGAGAGCTCTGCCAACTCAGAAGGACAGTAATAATCATTGAAATGCGATTCCAACAACGGAATTCGACACCCACTAATGTCTCGCCTCTTAGTTCGGGATGATTCACAAAGACAAATTCCAAATATCGCAAAATCAACAATCGAACGTGTTGAAATAGTCAATTACAGTGCGATAATGCACTCATTACTCAGTCCTAAAATCCGTATGCAAATATACAGGGTGTGACGAAATTAATGTTTTGGGTTCAAAGGTTGTACGCTTTAAAAGCACACACTAGTCCACGAATTTATTCGAACGCTCGTTATTTTGATCTATATCAAGCGGAATGTCTCAATGAAAAGAACTAATGGCGAGAACCATTATCAATTTCAAAAGTTGACGAAATTTGATATGAATAAAAAGAAAGCATTATTGAGTGCTCGTTTATCCACCCTGTAGTTGAATTAGCATTTCACATTTCAAGAAACCAAGAAAAATCATGCTAACAGCTCTAAAAACAGGTTGCTGTAATCATAGACCATAGAAAGTCTAGTCTATGGTTTCGATGGAATTTGTGACAAGTACTTTCACACAAAAAATAGCGCCACGACCGTGGAAATTTGCGGATCATTCCGGAACTTGAACAAATACTACAATCAAGAAAGCCGATTTGATATAGTTTTGACATGGAACTCAGGTATTAAGTTCTATGAGTTTTGATCACGATTTTTAGTAAGGAGCATAGAACTTATAGAATAATGTCAGTTCTATGGCAAGGAGTCGTTTTATCAGGGATTCTATGCATCTGTCAGAAAGTAACATAGATAAGTTTTGACAAGTGGGGTGTTTCAAATTTCAAAATGAGAATTTCATGAGGGTTCAGAATATTATGTGAAAATTGGGCAATTCAAGTGATATCGACTGATCCAGCACTATAGACTTACCCTAAATATTTGAATTTAAATTCAGTTGTTGATTGTTTGAGAGAGGAAAATATATAAAACTGAAATTTCACTCTTATATTCTTAAAAACATATCAATTAGCTCCGATTTTGATTTCACTGCATAAAAATGTATTTGGTACCTCAACAAAAAAGTTCTAGGGGAAGTAAAATATTCAATTACATATCACATCTCCTCAAAGAGTATTCTTCTTCCAACTGGACCGTTCTCTCATCATCTCATCAATATTGTTGACTGGATTTGACTAATTACGATCCTAAGAGTTCCTTCTGTTTGCTCTCTAATATTTTTTCTCCTTCGGCGATATATTTGTCTCCCAAAGCTTTCAGTTGATTTTCTATATTTCTAACGAGATCTTCAGACACCCCATCTTTTTTCTTCAATGACTTTGTGGTTTTATTTTGAACGTCTTTTATACCGTCTCTGCATTTGATGAATAATTGTTTGGCGTTTTTCGAGAGGTTTTCCCTATGCTCTTTGGTTACTCTATAAAAAGTAATTGTATGAAAGTCATTCAACAGTGTTTCTATAAGCCAACTCAAATTAAATTGTACTCACTTCGGTATAGGTATGAAAATAGTTGTTCCATCTTGCTGTGGATTCAAATTTAAACCAGAGTTTTGTATGCTTTTCAAAACATCAGGAATGACTTGGGGAAATGTTGCCAAGTTTAAAATGACAGTCTTAGGATTTTTTCTATTAATCTGAGCCACTTCCTGCAGTGCATGTTCTTCACCATCCAAAGTAACAACAAGGGATTCAATTGAACCTGCAAAGATTATATTCATTCGAAAAATGTTGAAGATAAAATTTTTGATTTGGATAATACCTGTGGAAGATCTGAGAGATAGATATTTGACAAACCCATCTTTCATTTGACTGAGAGCATTTTCCATTTGTTTTTTCACCGAATCCACATTAACCAATTCGGCCATTTGACTCTCATCTATTACAACTTTAGACTTTCCTGTAATTGCAAGATTCTAGTTAACTAATTGAAGTGAAATTGGAATTTTCGCCACCTTTATCTTTCTTTTTATCCTTGCCTTTAGCATAATGTCTAATCACAATATCATTCCTGATATTTGTTGGAAGTGTATATGCGGAGAGACAATTTTTTACTTCGAGGCAGTCATGTTGTTGTGACAATGTGATGGAATGAAAATTTTTCGACTTTATTAGGCTATTACTGATTCTGAGTTGTCGAAAACCCCTGAAAAACGGTGTAAAATTCATTTTTTCTGTGAAAATAGCTAGCAGTTAGTGAGGTTAGATGGGTGAATCAAATGTGCGCATGAAATGTGAACGTCAAAAATGCACCAATGGAATTCAAGGCGGGAGAATTTAAATTGTCGAAGATTCCGTTCCTGTGATCAGATAAATCAAAATGGGTTATTCAAGTGATTGTTGCCGCATCCAAAGTTATTCATATTATGTTGATCTTTGATCAGCAATCCTTCCAAGTATCTCAGTGCAAAATATGAGCGTATTTGAAAACCTCAACTTCTGGGTAAAAAATTACCCCCTTAGAAACGCCATAAACTCAATACCACATAAATATGGGTGATCAAAACGGAGCGATTGTTCCAAGAACTCGTCCAAACAATTCGAATCTACAAGAAATGCTATTTTGCGGGTCTACATCATCTAAATTTTGAATGGCCTGTGCTCGGAAACAAAATTTGAAAATGAATTATGGAAAAACAAAATCATGAATAATTTTATATTTAGAAGGGCTACATGGTTGATTTTGGTATCAAAATGTAGATTTTCGAGGTCGCTCCGTTCAATAAACAATCTTTCAGAGCTCTATCTATCACCGATTAGATTTTCACCTTTTAAATGGCATTTTTTCCAAAAATCGAAATTTCAAACGATCATAGCTCCCCTTCCTTTGATCGCCGCCACTATTCATTCATATTAATTTGATCAGCGTAGGTCGAAGTATCTCTGTGCAAAATATGAGCGATTTGAAAAATTCAAAATTTTGGGTGAAAAATGAACAAGGGTATGACCCCCAAAAAACGCCTTAAACTCAATACCAAATAAATATGAGGGATCTTAGCGGTGCGATTGTTCGAAGAAGTCGTTCGAACAATTCGAATCTACAATAAATGCTATTTTGCAGGTCTAAAACATCTAAATCTTGAGTGGCCTGTTCTCGAAAACAAAACTTGAAAATGAAATTTGGAAAAACAAAATCATGAATAATTCTTGACTCAGAAGGACTACATGGTTGATTTTGGTATCAAAATGTAGGTTTTCGGGGTCGCTCCGTTCAATAAACAAAGTTTCAGAGCTCTATCTATCATAGTTTAGATTTTCACCTGTCAAATGCCATTTTTTCAAAAAAATCGAAACTTCAAACCGTCATAGCTCCCCTTCCTCTGATCGCCGCCGCTATTTATTCATATTATGTTGATCAGCATAGGTCACAGTATTTCTGCGCAAAATATGAGCGATTTGAAAAATTCAAAATTTTGGACGAAAAATGACTAAGGGGTATGACCCCCTAAAAACGCCGTAAACTCAATACCAAAAATATCTGGGTAGATCTAACGGTGCGATTGTTCGAAGAAGTCGTTCGAACAATTCGAATCTAAAATAAATGCTATTTTGCAGGGCTAAAACATCTGAATCTTGAGTGGCCTGTGCTCGAAAACAAAACTTGAAAATGAAATTTGGAAAAACAAAATCATGAATAATTCTTGACTCAGAAGGGCTTGGTTGATTTTGGTATCAAAATGTAGGTTTTCGGGGTCGCTCCGTTCAATAAACAATGTTTCAGAGCTCTATCCATCATAGTTTAGATTTTGACCTGTCAAATGGCATTTTTTCAAAAAAATCGAAATTTCAAACCATCAAAGCTCTCCTTCCTTTGATCGCCGCCACTATTTATTCATATTATGTTGATCAGCATAGGTCACAGTATTTCTGCGCAAAATATGAGCGATTTGAAAAATTCAAAATTTTGGACGAAAAATGACTAAGGGGTATGACCCCCTAAAAACGCCGTAAACTCAATACCAAAAATATCTGGGTAGATCTAACGGTGCGATTGTTCGAAGAAGTCGTTCGAACAATTCGAATCTACAATAAATGCTATTTTGCAGGGCTAAAACATCTAAATCTTGAGTGGCCTGTGCTCGAAAACAAAACTTGAAAATGAAATTTGGAAAAACAAAATCATGAATAATTCTTGACTCAGAAGGGCTACATGGTTGATTTTGGTATCAAAATGTAGGTTTTCGGGGTCGCTCCGTTCAATAAACAATGTTTCAGAGCTCTATCCATCATAGTTTAGATTTTGACCTGTCAAATGGCATTTTTTCAAAAAAATCGAAATTTCAAACCATCAAAGCTCTCCTTCCTTTGATCGCCGCCACTATTTATTCATATTATGTTGATCAGCATAGGTCACAGTATTTCTGCGCAAAATATGAGCGATTTGAAAAATTCAAAATTTTGGACGAAAAATGACTAAGGGGTTTGACCCCCTAAAAACGCCGTAAACTCAATACCAAAAATATCTGGGTAGATCTAACGGTGCGATTGTTCGAAGAAGTCGTTCGAACAATTCGAATCTACAATAAATGCTATTTTGCAGGACTAAAACATCTAAATCTTGAGTGGCCTGTGCTCGAAAACAAAACTTGAAAATGAAATTTGGAAAAACAAAATCATGAATAATTCTCGACTCAGAAGGGCTACATGGTTGATTTTGGTATCAAAATGAAGGTTTTCGGGGTCGCTCCGTTCAATAAACAATGTTTCAGAGCTCTATCTATCATAGTTTAGATTTTCACCTGTCAAATGCCATTTTTTCAAAAAAATCGAAACTTCAAACCGTCATAGCTCCCCTTCCTCTGATCGCCGCCGCTATTTATTCATATTATGTTGATCAGCATAGGTCACAGTATTTCTGCGCAAAATATGAGCGATTTGAAAAATTCAAAATTTTGGACGAAAAATGACTAAGGGGTATGACCCCCTAAAAACGCCGTAAACTCAATACCAAAAATATCTGGGTAGATCTAACGGTGCGATTGTTCGAAGAAGTCGTTCGAACAATTCGAATCTAAAATAAATGCTATTTTGCAGGGCTAAAACATCTGAATCTTGAGTGGCCTGTGCTCGAAAACAAAACTTGAAAATGAAATTTGGAAAAACAAAATCATGAATAATTCTTGACTCAGAAGGGCTTGGTTGATTTTGGTATCAAAATGTAGGTTTTCGGGGTCGCTCCGTTCAATAAACAATGTTTCAGAGCTCTATCCATCATAGTTTAGATTTTGACCTGTCAAATGGCATTTTTTCAAAAAAATCGAAATTTCAAACCATCAAAGCTCTCCTTCCTTTGATCGCCGCCACTATTTATTCATATTATGTTGATCAGCATAGGTCACAGTATTTCTGCGCAAAATATGAGCGATTTGAAAAATTCAAAATTTTGGACGAAAAATGACTAAGGGGTATGACCCCCTAAAAACGCCGTAAACTCAATACCAAAAATATCTGGGTAGATCTAACGGTGCGATTGTTCGAAGAAGTCGTTCGAACAATTCGAATCTACAATAAATGCTATTTTGCAGGGCTAAAACATCTAAATCTTGAGTGGCCTGTGCTCGAAAACAAAACTTGAAAATGAAATTTGGAAAAACAAAATCATGAATAATTCTCGACTCAGAAGGGCTACATGGTTGATTTTGGTATCAAAATGAAGGTTTTCGGGGTTGCTCCGTTCAATAAACAATGTTTCAGAGCTCTATCTATCATAGTTTAGATTTTCACCTGTCAAATGCCATTTTTTCAAAAAAATCGAAACTTCAAACCGTCATAGCTCCCCTTCCTCTGATCGCCGCCACTATTTATTCATATTATGTTGATCAGCATAGGTCACAGTATTTCTGCGCAAAATATGAGCGATTTGAAAAATTCAAAATTTTGGACGAAAAATGACTAAGGGGTATGACCCCCTAAAAACGCCGTAAACTCAATACCAAAAATATCTGGGTAGATCTAACGGTGCGATTGTTCGAAGAAGTCGTTCGAACAATTCGAATCTACAATAAATGCTATTTTGCAGGGCTAAAACATCTAAATCTTGAGTGGCCTGTGCTCGAAAACAAAACTTGAAAATGAAATTTGGAAAAACAAAATCATGAATAATTCTTGACTCAGAAGGGCTACATGGTTGATTTTGGTATCAAAATGTAGGTTTTCGGGGTCGCTCCGTTCAATAAACAATGTTTCAGAGCTCTATCCATCATAGTTTAGATTTTGACCTGTCAAATGGCATTTTTTCAAAAAAATCGAAATTTCAAACCATCAAAGCTCTCCTTCCTTTGATCGCCGCCACTATTTATTCATATTATGTTGATCAGCATAGGTCACAGTATTTCTGCGCAAAATATGAGCGATTTGAAAAATTCAAAATTTTGGACGAAAAATGACTAAGGGGTATGACCCCCTAAAAACGCCGTAAACTCAATACCAAAAATATCTGGGTAGATCTAACGGTGCGATTGTTCGAAGAAGTCGTTCGAACAATTCGAATCTACAATAAATGCTATTTTGCAGGACTAAAACATCTAAATCTTGAGTGGCCTGTGCTCGAAAACAAAACTTGAAAATGAAATTTGGAAAAACAAAATCATGAATAATTCTCGACTCAGAAGGGCTACATGGTTGATTTTGGTATCAAAATGAAGGTTTTCGGGGTCGCTCCGTTCAATAAACAATGTTTCAGAGCTCTATCTATCATAGTTTAGATTTTCACCTGTCAAATGCCATTTTTTCAAAAAAATCGAAACTTCAAACCGTCATAGCTCCCCTTCCTCTGATCGCCGCCGCTATTTATTCATATTATGTTGATCAGCATAGGTCACAGTATTTCTGCGCAAAATATGAGCGATTTGAAAAATTCAAAATTTTGGACGAAAAATGACTAAGGGGTATGACCCCCTAAAAACGCCGTAAACTCAATACCAAAAATATCTGGGTAGATCTAACGGTGCGATTGTTCGAAGAAGTCGTTCGAACAATTCGAATCTAAAATAAATGCTATTTTGCAGGGCTAAAACATCTGAATCTTGAGTGGCCTGTGCTCGAAAACAAAACTTGAAAATGAAATTTGGAAAAACAAAATCATGAATAATTCTTGACTCAGAAGGGCTTGGTTGATTTTGGTATCAAAATGTAGGTTTTCGGGGTCGCTCCGTTCAATAAACAATGTTTCAGAGCTCTATCCATCATAGTTTAGATTTTGACCTGTCAAATGGCATTTTTTCAAAAAAATCGAAATTTCAAACCATCAAAGCTCTCCTTCCTTTAATCGCCGCCACTATTTATTCATATTATGTTGATCAGCATAGGTCACAGTATTTCTGCGCAAAATATGAGCGATTTGAAAAATTCAAAATTTTGGACGAAAAATGACTAAGGGGTATGACCCCCTAAAAACGCCGTAAACTCAATACCAAAAATATCTGGGTAGATCTAACGGTGCGATTGTTCGAAGAAGTCGTTCGAACAATTCGAATCTACAATAAATGCTATTTTGCAGGGCTAAAACATCTAAATCTTGAGTGGCCTGTGCTCGAAAACAAAACTTGAAAATGAAATTTGGAAAAACAAAATCATGAATAATTCTCGACTCAGAAGGGCTACATGGTTGATTTTGGTATCAAAATGAAGGTTTTCGGGGTCGCTCCGTTCAATAAACAATGTTTCAGAGCTCTATCTATCATAGTTTAGATTTTCACCTGTCAAATGCCATTTTTTCAAAAAAATCGAAACTTCAAACCGTCATAGCTCCCCTTCCTCTGATCGCCGCCACTATTTATTCATATTATGTTGATCAGCATAGGTCACAGTATTTCTGCGCAAAATATGAGCGATTTGAAAAATTCAAAATTTTGGACGAAAAATGACTAAGGGGTATGACCCCCTAAAAACGCCGTAAACTCAATACCAAAAATATCTGGGTAGATCTAACGGTGCGATTGTTCGAAGAAGTCGTTCGAACAATTCGAATCTACAATAAATGCTATTTTGCAGGGCTAAAACATCTAAATCTTGAGTGGCCTGTGCTCGAAAACAAAACTTGAAAATGAAATTTGGAAAAACAAAATCATGAATAATTCTTGACTCAGAAGGGCTACATGGTTGATTTTGGTATCAAAATGTAGGTTTTCGGGGTCGCTCCGTTCAATAAACAATGTTTCAGAGCTCTATCCATCATAGTTTAGATTTTGACCTGTCAAATGGCATTTTTTCAAAAAAATCGAAATTTCAAACCATCAAAGCTCTCCTTCCTTTGATCGCCGCCACTATTTATTCATATTATGTTGATCAGCATAGGTCACAGTATTTCTGCGCAAAATATGAGCGATTTGAAAAATTCAAAATTTTGGACGAAAAATGACTAAGGGGTATGACCCCCTAAAAACGCCGTAAACTCAATACCAAAAATATCTGGGTAGATCTAACGGTGCGATTGTTCGAAGAAGTCGTTCGAACAATTCGAATCTACAATAAATGCTATTTTGCAGGGCTAAAACATCTAAATCTTGAGTGGCCTGTGCTCGAAAACAAAACTTGAAAATGAAATTTGGAAAAACAAAATCATGAATAATTCTCGACTCAGAAGGGCTACATGGTTGATTTTGGTATCAAAATGTAGGTTTTCGGGGTCGCTCCGTTCAATAAACAATGTTGCAGAGCTCTATCCATCATATTTTAGATTTTGACCTGTCAAATGGCATTTTTTCGAAAAAATCGAAATTTCAAACCATCAAAGCTCTCCTTCCTTTGATCGCCGCCACTATTTATTCATATTATGTTGATCAGCATAGGTCACAGTATTTCTGCGCAAAATATGAGCGATTTGAAAAATTCAAAATTTTGGACGAAAAATGACTAAGGGGTTTGACCCCCTAAAAACGCCGTAAACTCAATACCAAAAATATCTGGGTAGATCTAACGGTGCGATTGTTCGAAGAAGTCGTTCGAACAATTCGAATCTACAATAAATGCTATTTTGCAGGGCTAAAACATCTAAATCTTGAGTGGCCTGTGCTCGAAAACAAAACTTGAAAATGAAATTTGGAAAAACAAAATCATGAATAATTCTTGACTCAGAAGGGCTACATGGTTGATTTTGGTATCAAAATGTAGGTTTTCGGGGTCGCTCCGTTTAATAAACAATGTTGCAGAGCTCTATCCATCATATTTTAGATTTTGACCTGTCAAATGGCATTTTTCCAAAAAAATCGAAATTTCAAACCATCAAAGCTCTCCTTCCTTTGATCGCCGCCACTATTTATTCATATTATGTTGATCAGCATAGGTCACAGTATTTCTGCGCAAAATATGAGCGATTTGAAAAATTCAAAATTTTGGACGAAAAATGACTAAGGGGTATGACCCCCTAAAAACGCCGTAAACTCAATACCAAAAATATCTGGGTAGATCTAACGGTGCGATTGTTCGAAGAAGTCGTTCGAACAATTCGAATCTACAATAAATGCTATTTTGCAGGGCTAAAACATCTAAATCTTGAGTGGCCTGTGCTCGAAAACAAAACTTGAAAATGAAATTTGGAAAAACAAAATCATGAATAATTCTCGACTCAGAAGGGCTACATGGTTGATTTTGGTATCAAAATGAAGGTTTTCGGGGTCGCTCCGTTCAATAAACAATGTTTCAGAGCTCTATCTATCATAGTTTAGATTTTCACCTGTCAAATGCCATTTTTTCAAAAAAATCGAAACTTCAAACCGTCATAGCTCCCCTTCCCCTGATCGCCGCCACTATTTATTCATATTATGTTGATCAGCATAGGTCACAGTATTTCTGCGCAAAATATGAGCGATTTGAAAAATTCAAAATTTTGGACGAAAAATGACTAAGGGGTATGACCCCCTAAAAACGCCGTAAACTCAATACCAAAAATATCTGGGTAGATCTAACGGTGCGATTGTTCGAAGAAGTCGTTCGAACAATTCGAATCTACAATAAATGCTATTTTGCAGGGCTAAAACATCTAAATCTTGAGTGGCCTGTGCTCGAAAACAAAACTTGAAAATGAAATTTGGAAAAACAAAATCATGAATAATTCTTGACTCAGAAGGGCTACATGGTTGATTTTGGTATCAAAATGTAGGTTTTCGGGGTCGCTCCGTTCAATAAACAATGTTTCAGAGCTCTATCCATCATAGTTTAGATTTTGACCTGTCAAATGGCATTTTTTCAAAAAAATCGAAATTTCAAACCATCAAAGCTCTCCTTCCTTTGATCGCCGCCACTATTTATTCATATTATGTTGATCAGCATAGGTCACAGTATTTCTGCGCAAAATATGAGCGATTTGAAAAATTCAAAATTTTGGACGAAAAATGACTAAGGGGTATGACCCCCTAAAAACGCCGTAAACTCAATACCAAAAATATCTGGGTAGATCTAACGGTGCGATTGTTCGAAGAAGTCGTTCGAACAATTCGAATCTACAATAAATGCTATTTTGCAGGGCTAAAACATCTAAATCTTGAGTGGCCTGTGCTCGAAAACAAAACTTGAAAATGAAATTTGGAAAAACAAAATCATGAATAATTCTCGACTCAGAAGGGCTACATGGTTGATTTTGGTATCAAAATGAAGGTTTTCGGGGTCGCTCCGTTCAATAAACAATGTTTCAGAGCTCTATCTATCATAGTTTAGATTTTCACCTGTCAAATGCCATTTTTTCAAAAAAATCGAAACTTCAAACCGTCATAGCTCCCCTTCCCCTGATCGCCGCCACTATTTATTCATATTATGTTGATCAGCATAGGTCACAGTATTTCTGCGCAAAATATGAGCGATTTGAAAAATTCAAAATTTTGGACGAAAAATGACTAAGGGGTATGACCCCCTAAAAACGCCGTAAACTCAATACCAAAAATATCTGGGTAGATCTAACGGTGCGATTGTTCGAAGAAGTCGTTCGAACAATTCGAATCTACAATAAATGCTATTTTGCAGGGCTAAAACATCTAAATCTTGATTGGCCTGTGCTCGAAAACAAAACTTGAAAATGAAATTTGGAAAAACAAAATCATGAATAATTCTCGACTCAGAAGGGCTACATGGTTGATTTTGGTATCAAAATGAAGGTTTTCGGGGTCGCTCCGTTCAATAAACAATGTTTCAGAGCTCTATCTATCATAGTTTAGATTTTCACCTGTCAAATGCCATTTTTTCAAAAAAATCGAAACTTCAAACCGTCATAGCTCCCCTTCCTCTGATCGCCGCCACTATTTATTCATATTATGTTGATCAGCATAGGTCACAGTATTTCTGCGCAAAATATGAGCGATTTGAAAAATTCAAAATTTTGGACGAAAAATGACTAAGGGGTATGACCCCCTAAAAACGCCGTAAACTCAATACCAAAAATATCTGGGTAGATCTAACGGTGCGATTGTTCGAAGAAGTCGTTCGAACAATTCGAATCTACAATAAATGCTATTTTGCAGGGCTAAAACATCTAAATCTTGAGTGGCCTGTGCTCGAAAACAAAACTTGAAAATGAAATTTGGAAAAACAAAATCATGAATAATTCTCGACTCAGAAGGGCTACATGGTTGATTTTGGTATCAAAATGTAGGTTTTCGGGGTCGCTCCGTTCAATAAACAATGTTTCAGAGCTCTATCCATCATAGTTTAGATTTTGACCTGTCAAATGGCATTTTTTCAAAAAAATCGAAATTTCAAACCATCAAAGCTCTCCTTCCTTTGATCGCCGCCACTATTTATTCATATTATGTTGATCAGCATAGGTCACAGTATTTCTGCGCAAAATATGAGCGATTTGAAAAATTCAAAATTTTGGACGAAAAATGACTAAGGGGTATGACCCCCTAAAAACGCCGTAAACTCAATACCAAAAATATCTGGGTAGATCTAACGGTGCGATTGTTCGAAGAAGTCGTTCGAACAATTCGAATCTACAATAAATGCTATTTTGCAGGGCTAAAACATCTAAATCTTGAGTGGCCTGTGCTCGAAAACAAAACTTGAAAATGAAATTTGGAAAAACAAAATCATGAATAATTCTTGACTCAGAAGGGCTACATGGTTGATTTTGGTATCAAAATGTAGGTTTTCGGGGTCGCTCCGTTCAATAAACAATGTTTCAGAGCTCTATCCATCATAGTTTAGATTTTGACCTGTCAAATGGCATTTTTTCAAAAAAATCGAAATTTCAAACCATCAAAGCTCTCCTTCCTTTGATCGCCGCCACTATTTATTCATATTATGTTGATCAGCATAGGTCACAGTATTTCTGCGCAAAATATGAGCGATTTGAAAAATTCAAAATTTTGGACGAAAAATGACTAAGGGGTATGACCCCCTAAAAACGCCGTAAACTCAATACCAAAAATATCTGGGTAGATCTAACGGTGCGATTGTTCGAAGAAGTCGTTCGAACAATTCGAATCTACAATAAATGCTATTTTGCAGGGCTAAAACATCTAAATCTTGAGTGGCCTGTGCTCGAAAACAAAACTTGAAAATGAAATTTGGAAAAACAAAATCATGAATAATTCTCGACTCAGAAGGGCTACATGGTTGATTTTGGTATCAAAATGTAGGTTTTCGGGGTCGCTCCGTTCAATAAACAATGTTGCAAAGCTCTATCCATCATATTTTAGATTTTGACCTGTCAAATGGCATTTTTTCAAAAAAATCGAAATTTCAAACCATCAAAGCTCTCCTTCCTTTGATCGCCGCCACTATTTATTCATATTATGTTGATCAGCATAGGTCACAGTATTTCTGCGCAAAATATGAGCGATTTGAAAAATTCAAAATTTTGGACGAAAAATGACTAAGGGGTATGACCCCCTAAAAACGCCGTAAACTCAATACCAAAAATTTCTGGGTAGATCTAACGGTCCGATTGTTCGAAGAAGTCGTTCGAACAATTCGAATCTACAATAAATGCTATTTTGCAGGGCTAAAACATCTAAATCTTGAGTGGCCTGTGCTCGAAAACAAAACTTGAAAATGAAATTTCGAAAAACAAAATCATGAATAATTCTTGACTCAGAAGGGCTACATGGTTGATTTTGGTATCAAAATGTAGGTTTTCGGGGTCGCTCCGTTCAATAAACAATATTTCAGAGTTCTTTCCATTAAAGTTTAGATTTTGACCTGTCAAATGGTATTTTTTCCAAAAATCGAATTCTTAAACGATCATAGGTCCCCTTCCTTTGATCGCCGCCACTATTCATTCATTTTAGGTTGATTAGCATAAGTCCGAGTATCTCTGAGAAAAATATGAGCGATTCGAAAAATTCAAAATTTTGGGTGAAAAATGACCAAAGGAGACCCTCTCAAAGTACCAAATTCATGATTAACTAGAATTTGGCGTCGGATCAATCATTATACCTATTATCGAATGGGAAAATTATTAGAACCCATAAAATCTCTAATAAGTTGTTGATTGTTGAATTTGTTATCAAAATTTTGGTTTTTGAGGTCACTGAATGCAATAAAAAATAGCCCAAAATAATGACAAGTTGTCACCTCGTAATATGGTGTACGCTTCTTTATTTTGTGTATCTACTTTTAAAGATATCATCTTGGATAATATGTTTCATGTTGCAATAAATTAGTTGATCTGCATATCATAAATAATGAAAATAATTCAAATAACTTTTGTATTTCGGGCATAATAGCCCTATCCAGGTTCAAACAGATTCTTTCCTACGAAATTTGCTCGATCTTCTCTGGCTGCCCGTCGAATTGTTGAGCACTTTACTGTTCATAACGCTATAATTATCAGGTTGAGGAGCCATGAATAGACTTTTGGCAGTCTCGTCATCGGAAGACATATTTGCGATGACCGTGTTGAGTTCCCTTTCGTGTTTATCCATCAACTGATTCCTCCTCTCTTCCTTCATTTTCTTACAGATCTGGCTGGTTCTGATGTGAGCACAAATCACTTTAGAATCCAGCTCATCCATCTGCGAGCTCTCTGGTTGATCCTTCTGAGGTACGATATCGCTCTCATACGAAGTTCCAGCATTCTTGAAAAATTTCTCTTGACAGTGACAGCAACAGCTGTCTTTCCGGAACACATCGTCGTTCTGTGGTGTCGACCATCGACATTTAGAGGTGCGTGGTTTCGAGTTTTCTCCGTCAGAACTGTCATCGTGAGGTTTGCAATGCGATTTTCTAGGATGTTCTTCGCAACATCTGTATTGGCAGGTGTTGGCTTGGTTTGTACACCTGATTTTATGGTCTGAGTTTTTACAGCAAGGGTGGTATTCTATGATATCCTCTTCGCAACAACTTATCCTACACTTTTTTGGGAGTTTGGTCTCTTTGCACTTGTAAGGTTGATCTTTTCCAGGGCATGGTTCTTCCCAACATTCCTCGCAGTTCTGGCATTTAGGGTAACGGATGTTGCAACAATCATTCCCTTTGATGTTGTCGAACAGATGGGCCGGAGGATTATTCAGCCATTCTATGAGTTCCTTGCACTTGTTCAGGATACCCTGTGTGGTGTCTATGATTTCCACTTGCCATCCTTTGGGATCTCCGTTATCGCAGTCTGGTATTTCAGCTACCCAGGCTACTCCGAATCTGCCGATCGTTTTGTCGCAGGGGGACCTACAATGAGTACAATCTTCAGGAATGTGCTTTACGCTTCCGCATTTACTGTGCTCTGACCACTGCTTACGTAACTTGCAAAAACGGTTCTTCCAATGGTGAGAACAACAGTCTGGACGGTAGGAGTTGCAATCCGGAAGACTGGAGCAACACATCTTACAACGACAAGATTTGGGATGAGACATTTCGAATGGGAATAGCGAGAAATAACACGGTAGATTTCAAACCACAAGTCAAAACTGACAAGCTTTGGATCTTTGTTTTCATGTCTTCGAATATCGAATATGCGGATACGTCTCATATCAAGTTGAAGCTTTCTTTATAGAGGGATCTAGAAGCTTTTAGAATCATATTTGAGCTAATTTAAAGAAGGAAAGCGAAAAATAAACGCCGTCAAAGCCAAACATAGAAATAGTTGGCAGATAGGTGCATAGAAACGCTGGTATTGGCACTGTCACCACAGAAAGTATAAAAAAATATGATAACAGTTCTTTATTGCTATTGCAAATGGCCATCGAATTCAAAAAGATGATTCTGAGTGAGCTCCTTTTACAAAAGCAGTACCTAATATGTTAATGCATTACCCCCAAAGTTAACGAATACAAAATTTCAATGTTAAAATATTTTATTACTCAACATATTCTCTTTTCAATTGAATACATTTATTACAGCGAACCTGCAACGTCTCTAGACCTTTAAAAAAATTTTTCTTCTTGCTCTGCAAACCAGTCCTGCACAGCTTTTATAACCTCCTCGTTGGAAGAAAATTTACGACTTCTTTTCAGTTGAGGAAAGAGATGATAGTCGGACGGAGCCAAATCTGGTGAATGAGGGGGTGTTCTAGTAATTCTAACCCTAAAGCACGAATTTTTTGGATGGCAACATGAGATTTGTGTACTGGGGCGTTGTCCTGTAACAACAAAATACCTTTGGATAGCTTTCTGAGTCTTTTCTCTTTAATTTTTTCCCGTTAAGTGGTCAGTAATGTCGAATAGAAATCTCCAGTTATTGTTCTACTCTTATTCAAAAAATCAATCATGATTACTCCATGGCAATCCCAAAAAAATGAAGCAAGAACTTTTCCAGCAGATTTTTAGACACGAAACTTCTTAGGCCTTGTAGAACCAGAGTGTCGCCATTCCATCGATTGTTGCTATGTTTCTAGATCGTAGAAATGTACCCAAGTCTCATCCATAGTGACAATTCGGTTTAAGAAGTCTACATCGTTTTCAAATCGAGCACAGATCGAACGCGATGCTTCTACCCTTGCACGCTTTTGGTCAACATTCAAACATTTGGGGATCCATTTGACCATTTTGTATTTGGGCTTGTTTGCTTAACAGTTCCTTCACCATTTCGCAACTACATGATTCTTTCTGAAATATCCTTTCTCAGTTCTTTACACGCGTTAAATAGGTACATTAATTCACGAATGGTAGGAATGTTATGAAAAATAGTAAAATTTTTCAGCTCTTGTCTATTAGAACAGATACTAGTATGGACCAGCAGATCTACCTTTTAAACAGTTATCCTTATCGGTAGGCCTCCGGTCGCGGAATCAAAGCGCAGTTGTCAGATTGTGTTCCGGGCTTTCTCTATAGAAGGCTGTGGCCAAACTCTGACAGCTTACAGCTACAATGTCAAATAGTTCTCTGTGATCTCTGCAGATCGGGCGATTTTATAGGAGAAATGTCAAACTTTGATCAGTTATCCTGAAGAAATGGGGAAATTATGGAAAATATGAATACCAAGCTATTTTGCGCTGACTCTTCCTCTTTCTATCTGTATATTTACATCACGTCCAGGATATCTGCGAAAAAAGTTTTATCGAGTTTAAAATTGCCCTTTTTGCCGAATTTTTTCGCAATTTTCGCGAATTTTTTAAAATACTTCTACCTCGCCTAGAGGATCGAAGTTTTGCCCACGTACGAATCGATCATTCCTCTTTTCGACCGTGTAAAAATTTCTCTCCTGTATCGCAGCTTCGCGATTTTAAGATTCTTCTTTCACCTTTTCGACAGATTCCCCGGGCCGAACCACAGAGTTACCGTTTTAGTATAATATCTATAGAATAAGGCTTTCCTGCCAAAAGTGTCCAATTTGGTCCACCCTGTTCTTCTTCTTCCTGTGCTCCCTTTACAAAAGCAGTAATATGTTTATGCATTACTCCCAAAGTTAACGAAGACTTTCCATCGGCCCTGTTTGCATTTACACTTTCAGATCGAAATGGAGGAGCCAGAGTCGAAAGGGAGGATGACGAAAGCAACGGAAGGGGGCTCATTAGAAGTGTCCTTTAGGCTCGGGATGATAAGGATAGTACCGCATCTATTTTGAGCGCCTACGGGAGTAGAGGGGTGTGACGGCAAGACGGCGGCGCGTCATGGGGCCGCCCCCGTTGCCGACGCTAATCAGCTTTTATACGTGACACTTTGCGATATTGATTTCGATCCGTGCGATGCCGTTATCTATGTGCGTTTTTGGGGTTTTCGCATAATGAAGATGCGGACTGTTATGACTGTCCAAAGTTCGGAAGTCCATAAGCCTACAACGATCCCATAAGACCTGAGGGAAGACCACAGCAAATTTCTGAGCCCTCTCCTAAAAGCATCGCAGTTTTCTGGTCTTCTTATATATTGCCAAAAATCAAAAGAGAATCGGTTCAACGATCTATTTTCGAGCTCTCGTTCTGCTCAAACGAGAATTGTATTTTGACACCTGTATTTTTTGAAGTTCGAGTCGAGATTGGTCTCAATGGACTCACTGGTCACTGATCCGTGTTAAAATTCAAATCTGTTCGTCCGGTGGTTCCTTAACACGATAACTATCGAACGGGTGAACCAACTTTGTTTCCGCATATTTTTTTCCGCATTATTCTTCTGAAGGAATTCCACCAAGGGTATATATGAACGCGATAGTTAATACACTCGTTTTCACACCATCCTGTAGGTAGAGTGCTCGACTACTTGAACGAATTCCGCCAAGTGAATATGAACGCGATAGTTAATACACTCGTTTTCACACCATCCTGTAGGTAGAGTGCTCGACTACTTGAACGAATTCCGCCAAGTGAATATGAACGCGATAGTTAATGTACTCGTTTCCACACCACCCTGTAGGTAGAGTGCTCGGCGCGTTTTGTTTTTAAGTGGTATCCCCAGAAGGCCTACTCCACTTTATGTCGAAATGCGCCAAATTTATTTCTAATAATCTGTTAATGTTAATGGAACTCTTGTTGTGATCGAGATATTCTTGATGATGAAATATTTTTCGAAATTGTTTTGAAATTGAAAATGTTTCAATTAATGGAACTCCTCTTAATGGACGTCTAGAACCTAGAATCACCTCTCTCAAACGTCGTCTGATGGTTTCAATGGAAACTTGGACCCCATCTGCATTTTGAAGAGTATTCCGTAGCATTCTACACGTAGATGTAGGGTTTCTTCTCACCGAAACGGTGATGAAACGATCCTTAAGTAAGTTGATGATTATCTAATCTTCTTTGGAGCATATCTCATGCATGTTCTATGCAATTCAAATCTGGTGAGTGCAGAGGTATTGGTAAATGTGGAATACCAAGCTCCTCGCGCGCATTCTCAACTTTGGCTGCACGGTGCGGTCTAGCGTTATCGTCTAGAAATTGAAAAGTTTCCCCAATAGCAGCGTGAAAATTTGGCACAACATTGTCAATGACATGCTCCCTATAGTGTGAGGCGGTCATATTCCTAGGACAAATGTGTAGATCTGATGCGCCCGTTGAAAAGGATCCCGGCCCATACCATAACACAACCACCTCGGAATGGATGGACTTCTTGGACATAGCGACGATTACGGGGTATGCGTGGGATTGTCCATACCCTTATTCTTCGAGAATCTGAAAATCGTCCATATCTGGATTCATCAGTAAAAAGGACACTACGCCATTGATCGTTCCAATTGATATGTTGCCTTGCCCATTCCAGTCTTTGAGGCTTATGGTAACGTGTTAATGGAACTCCTCTTAATGGACGTCTAGAACCTAGATTCACCTCTCTCAAACGTCGTCTGATGGTTTCGATGGAAACTTGGACCCCATCTGCATTTTGAAGAGTATTCCGTAGCATTCTACACGTAGATGTAGGGTTTCTTCTCGCCGAAACGGTGATGAAACGATCCTGAGCAGGTGCTGTTTTTCGTCGCCCACCCAGCCTGTCTCCCTGAACCTATTCCAAAGTCGAGATATCACACTTTGGCTGACTTGGAGCCTTTCCGCTAATACAACCTGAGTTAGGCCACCTTTTAGCATTCCGATAGCCCTATTAGCCTCAGCGTTTGTTAGTTTACGTCTTGGCATTTTCAGAAAACTCGTTTCGAATCGAAGCCGTTGATAAACTGACTTCATTTCAAAATAAGAACATTCATGAAGCATATGCAAAGAACCAAACTTCAGAAAAAAGGCGACCAGATTGACGAAATGTCTCATACTGATTTTTATTGGATCGATTCGAGTTGTTATTGAGTTTTGAATGATTTTACAGCGATTTTCTCGAAGATTACATACTTTTAGAAACGATTGAATACGATATCCCTAACTCTTGTGGAGCGGTATATTTTTATTAACACATTTTGATGTGGAACTTTCGCAGTCTCCCATCTTCCATATATAATTATCAACGACTCACTTGCCATAAACTTTATGGCAAGTGAGTTATATTAATGAACACTGTGTATCTGTTTAATCTTTTTACATTTTGATTGTCTCTTTCCTCAAATTACAATAAAAATAACAATTCTCTTCTCAATTTCTTGTATGAGTCTCTTCTGGAGCATCCAGTAGAGACTAAGTAATTCGGCTATAGTTCCAATTGAGCATGAAATTTGGGAGAGCTTGGATACAAATTACAGAGTACCTGAATGAAATTTTATCGCCAATAAGTTTTTCTTAATTTTTTCCAATTATAATGAGGAACTATTGAGTAGCCCTTTCCTTTCTGACCAAACTCAGGGTAAGTATTGCAGGTAGGTCTTGCACGCGGGCGATCAAACAGCTAGCGGCGGGCCTGCTTATGAGGCCCGTTTTTGAGGTCCACATTCCATTTAGCTGCGAGACGAAACGGCGGAATCAGCATAGTCTGGACGGGCCTTAACGAAGGCAAATTAAAACAGCACGGCGACGGCGGTACAGAAAGTTCGATTCGTCTGAGAATAATATATTCGGTAATGCAAATCTGGCGTTTTTTTACCCCAGCGTATAGCCACCCTCGATTTTTTCACCCTCATGTCAACGCACAGCGGCCCCGACAAACATCGACCGATATTTGAGGTTAATACGCGCCGAAAAAACGCGCTTGCAAAACGTGGCTGGCTGACTGCAATCTTCCCTAAATTGAAGAAATCTATAATGGTGTATATGTGTATACGGGATATGGTTGTTTGCGAAAAAGAAAAGAAGTTTCGATTACTTCATTCTCCTCTGATGGAATGGAACTGGGGATGCTGGAAGAGTGGGGTAGGTTCCGATCGATACGCAAAAAATGATGTGATGTATACTAAGTGGTGTAGAAAAAAAGGCACCCAGCGATAGCTCAATAACTAGTCACTATCGATATTCATACAAATATACTCTTCATTGAATTGATTCCAGCTGATTCAATGGACTGATAATTTCAATTTGTTTTTCGAAATGTGTTGATATTAATTCCAAAGATTGTTACATATTTTAAAACTGACATCATAAGCAGAAATCACCTCTTCGTTCTCATAACTAACTTAATTACAATAACCCAGAAAAACTACTCTCCTGTCTAGAGTTGTTCTTCTTTCGGATGGACTTGGATTATTGGCAAACTGTGTCATAGGCTACAAAATATTCTATATCTATAGGTACCTACTCGGCGCAATGACGTATAAATATTAGAAGAATATTAATTTTTATGTGAACAATGTAAAGGTTCGATATTATCATTGATAAATTTAAGCGGAAAACGTTTGTTCATAAGATATTTGTGGGAAAATATGAACACATTATTGATGTTTCCTCAAACTATAGAAAAAGGAGAGAACTGGGTGAATGTACCGCTAAGGAATCGAAATGTAGTAGAAATTTTGTAACGTTCTTCGAATTTTCTAATAAATCAAACTGGAAAGTACCTAAACTGCTCCACAAGAGTTAGGGATATCGTATTCAATCGTTTTTAAAAGTATGTAATCTTCGAGAAAATCGCTGTAAAATCATTTAAAACTCAATAACAACTTGAATCGATCCAATAAAAATCAGTATGAGACATTTCGTCAATCTGGTCGCCATTTTTCTGAAGTATGGTTCTTTGCATATGCTTCATGAATGTTCTTATTTTGAAATGAAGTCATTTCATCAACGGCTTCGATTTGAAACGAGTTTTCTGAAAATGCCAGGACGTAAATTAACAAACGCTTAGGCTAATAGGGCTATCGGAATGCTGCAGGGTGGCCTAACTCAGGTTGTTGTAGCGGAAAGGCTCCAAGTCAGCCAAAGTGCGATATCTCGACTTTGGAGTAGGTTCAGGGAGACAGGTTCCGTGTTGGAAATACCAAGGCTTGGTGGGCGACGAAAAACAACACCTGCTCAGGATCGTTTCATCACCGTTTCGGCGAGAAGAAACCCTACATCTACGTGTAGAATGCTGCGGAATACTCTTGAAAATGCAGATGGGGTCCAAGTTTCCATCGAAACCATCAGACGACGTTTGAGAGAGGTGAATCTAGGTTCTAGACGTCCATCAAGAGGAGTTCCATTAACACGTGACCATGAGCGTCAAAGACTGGAATATGTACTCCGATGTTCTATCGACAAGATGGTCTTGAACATCATCAAAGTATTTTTCTGGCAGTCATCAACAGTTGAATTCGGACTGAACGAAATTGATTTCGAAAATTCAATTAATGGTAAGGCTGCAAGAGGAAGACCAAGTTGGAGGGATCTAAGAGGCTGGGGGAACATGTGAAGTGTACCGGACGCAGGCAACTCGAGTGGACACGTTAAAACAGATTGCCTAATCAATTCCTTGTGTCCGATCCAACTCAATCAATCCAAATCAAACTTTCCGTTCTTTTTACTTCCGAGCCTTGCTCTGGTCTTTCTCGGCTCGATAAAACGCATGATGCAGTAATCATCAATCAGTGGCGGAGTTATGAATTTCTGTTTTTTAGTGTCCAAGAATCACCATTTGAATGGAAAGTTGGTAAATGTACGAATAGAATTTAGTTATCAACTTGGCGACTATTGATACAAGTACGAGGTTATATTGAAAAATTCTTAGCCTACTATATAGAACCAAACAAAATTTCAATGTGAAAATATTTTATTACTCAACAAATTTTCCTCTTGAAATAGAACATTTATTAAAGCGAACCTGCAACGTCTCTAGACCTTTCAAAAAAATGTTTCTCCTTGCTCTGCAAACCAGTCCTCCACAGCTTTTATAACCTCCTCGTTGGAAGAAAATTTACGACCTTTTATACTTTTTTTCAGTTGAGGAAAGAGATGATAGTCGGACGGAGCCAAATCTGGTGAATAAGGGGGGTGTTCTAGTAATTCTAACCCTAAATCACGAATTTTTTGCATGGCAACATGAGATTTGTGTACTGGGGCGTTGTCCTGTGAAAACAAAACATCTTTGAATAGCTTTCCGCGTCTTTTCTCTTCAATATTTTCCCTTAGAGTGGTCAGTAATGTCGAATAGTAATCTCCAGTTATTGTTCTACCCTTATCTAAAAAATCAATCATGATTACTCCATGGCAATCCCAAAAAACTGAAGCAAGAACTTTTCCAGCAGATTTTTGGACACGAAACTTCTTTGGTCTTGGAGAACCAGAGTGTCGCCATTCCATCGATTGTTGCTTTGTTTTTGGATCGTGGAAATGTACCCAAGTCTCATCCATAGTAACAATTCGGTTTAAGAAGTCTACAGCGTTTTCAAATCGAGAACAGATCGAACGCGATGCTTCTACCCTTGCACGCTTTTGGTCAACATTCAAATATTTGAGGATCCATATTTTGCAGAAATTTTTCTCATATCCAAATTGACGTGAACTATATGATGACCGCGTTCGTATGAAATCTTCAGTGCTTCAGATATCCGTTTTAGCCCAATTCGACGGTCTGATAAAATCATGTCATGAACTGCATCGATATTTTCGGGGACTGACACAGAAACTGGCCTTCCGGATCGGTTATCATCTTCAATGGAAAATTTACCTCTTTTGAAGCTTGCAGTCCAGTTTTTCACGGCTGCATACGAAGGACATTGATCACCAAGGGTATTAAGCATATCTTCTTAAATCTGCTTACGTCTTCACCCTTTTAAATACAGGTACTTGATGATGCGGCTCGATACTCCAATTTTTCAGTTTTCATAATTTCGGTGGACATCTTTTTTTATTTATTGCCTAACTCTGGTTTACTTTTTTGACGTCGAACTCTACACTGACACTTCTAATAAGTTATTGTTCGTTGATATGGTATCGCAATATTTTGTTTATGCATGGAACTGGCCTAGGCTGACTAGATATCAATAAATCCTCGTATACGCTGAAATGGCTACATACGCAGTTGAGATACTTTAAAAACGTGTTCTGGGTGTTCCATATTCGGTTCTAGTGATCTGGTGGTGTTCACAAGGTGCCGTCTTTGAAACTTCTCAAGGAACCTGGTATAACCATTCATGAAAAATGTATTTGGTGATATTTGTGACGTACGAAGAGTAAGCTAAGGACAAAGTCAAGCCAGATAGGAAATTCCATCACCTATCCCAAAGGAAAATCTTTTTCGTGATAAGATATTTCGTAATAAACCGGCAGCCTCGTTTCTTTCATTGCATCCCCCTCATTTTCTTAAAAACACATATCCATAACAACCCCTGTCTCACAGCAGGAAAACCCATTTCGTAGGGATAGCGTGGCCCTTTTTTACGACAGAATAACTGAGAATTAGTAGAAATATAGGAAAGGCCGGACAAGGACGGAGAACACACTCATTTAATAAGGTCATAACTCAAAATCCCTCATTACATTATCTGGGGGTCTAAAACACATCATGTTCTTTTATATTGCTAAAAAGACTAACATCGCCGGGGGTGCTTTATCCTCTCACCCTTCAAGTGTTCTCTAAGCTCGCTGGCCACTCAGGGGCGGATTCACCCAAAACAGGAATTTGTCCCCCAGAAAAATTGAAGAAGTTTGGCTGAAGACTGTCGTGTTTCACCATAAACTGGAGAAGTACATAAAGGGTGTTTCAAATTGCGCGGTTTTCATTGAGAATGAATAAAATATAGATGGCGCACTGGGTATTTCGACATTTGAGAAGTGTGATGTATACTCCATTCACTTTTATTTAATCACATAGCAGGTCATGGTTTCGTTTTCAAGAGTTGGTGCACCTGATGAAAAGTCTGTGCGCGTACAGAAAATATCGTTAGTGACAAAACGACGTTGCCAGTTCCTTTGTTTACATCAAAGTAAAAGTATCAAAGATATTCCACATTTTGTTAGTTCGAATCGATCGATGATTTTGGGGCGAAATATCGATAGGAAATCGCCTATTTTTCCGTTCTTCGTCGACCAGAAGAAGTTTCCCGTCGATATGAGAAATTTTGTGCAAGTGTCATTTTTTCCTTTCACGACTTTTGGCGTGAGTACGAACGGCAAATTTGAATTGGACCAAAAATCGATTTATAAGCATAAATAAAGCGAAAGTAATCGACCTTTTTACACTTGATAACGAAGTTTTTTTAGGTATCTGGCCGACGGCCGTTTAGAAAGATTTCAAGATTTCGGTCCCCCAGAAGTTTGGTTAGTTTCGGTATCGTTTTTGGTGCTCAAAATTTATTTGGAATGTGCAAATGAAAAAAAAAAAACGCTTCCCTATACGATCTTCTAACGAAAGCGACCGGAAAATATGGTTTAGGTAGGATTTTCGAGAAATTATGAGGAAAGAACTTGCAGAATGAAATTGCACGATTTTCGTAAGTACCTAAACGGGTTCTGGATGGCCATCATCGGTCTCTAAATGATTATTGTTGATCGTTTTCACGTTTCAGAAAAAAAAACACGTCGAAAAAGCTGAAAAAAAAGAAAGAAATATGACATTCAACGGTAATTGAATTCAGATTCCGATGAATTGAAATGTGTCACTGGAGCTTTCATTCCTTTGCCGAAAGTAGAAATAGGCTATATTGAACCAGAATACATCGGTTTTTTCCATATTCCAGGAGTTTGTGTCTTATTTTAAAACAGGTGAATGATAAATGCATATGTTTGACCTATTCCATTTTATTTGTACAAACCTACTGTGGTATTAATGTATGAATATTAATATTAATAAATTACTATATAGTCAGAATATTTTACTCCTTGTTCATAAGATCAAATAAATGAAATGTATATCTATAAAGCTTTCAGGAATTGACATTCTTGCTTATTAATTTATAACCAAAACTCAGTTACTATTGCATTGAAATTATTAGTTTCTCTGTGAACAAATTCGTTAATTTAGTTATTATGTTTATTTTCTTTGTGATGAATGAATAAAATTGTTATTTATTTGAAATAAAGAAATATTAGAAATAGAAATGTTATGCACCCTCACAATCATATCACATACAATATCATGATGAAAACAAAGCACATCGATAAATCTTTACAATCATAAATCCAAAAACTCCTTTACATGTAGAATATTGTTCACAATTTTCTGTTGTGTTCTCCAAAATAAAATATACATTCTGAGAAATACGCTAAGAATGTAGAAAGGGCAACATAGTGTTGACTTGGAACATAAAAATATTTCGAAAAACGTCATAACTTCGATACAGAGTGAAATGTGTCAAATTTCCAAGGCCAGAGTTGTGATTTTATAATTGTGAATGGAGTATAGTAGTTTTCAGTACTGCAATGAACTCATTACGATACTGAAATAGAGAAACAATTTTTCCTTATAGTGTAAAGGTTGTTCCTAAAATAGAGGTAGTAACCAAGATGGGAGATTCCTTATTGATTCTAAGAAAAAAGGTCCCATTAACATGGGACTGTAAACCCTTCGTTTTCGAGAAACAGGCTCCTAAAGTTTGAATTCTTTTCAAGTTTTTTTCTCTAGTGTCTTCATTCCACAAGATATACAAATGAAATTTGTCATAGATATTCCAATTCAGAGTCAGCTATGAAATTGAAGGTGGTGATCCCCCCAAGATCGACATGGAACTACGCTCCTGATGTTTTATTCCGTAGAAGCACCTCAGAACCATCCAGACGCCCATAAATCAACCATTAAGCTTGCGTAGCATGGAGGAATTCGCATTCCAGCAATGCACGACACTGGGCCCAAACGAAAAAACTAATTTCGAGCAGGCAAAGCAGGGAAAATATTTATAATTCTCGTGTGGAGAAGAAGAAGGAGAAACCGTGTATCGAGCGAGCGGGATACGATTCCCTAGGGAAGGAGCAAGAGGGAATATTTAACTGGTCGACGGAGAGAGAGGCCGCCTCAGACAAGTTTTGCATATACACTGAGAAAAATATATATTTGATTTAATACTGCCTGCTTTGCCCATAACCAATGATTTCTTTAAAAATGGTTTTAATGAAGCTAGGTTTGGCCTGAATAAGGGATTTTGTTGACTTTTTCACTTCATATGAAATATATCTTTTTTAAACCAAAACATACGACTTATTCAAATTGAATGTATCCTTATTAGGGTCAAATAAATGTTCTTTTAGTCGCAAGAATGATTCTTCAGTACAAAACATAGTGAAGACTCTGTAGAAAAAGCATATTTGTATTTCAATATATATTCTGTTGATTCCAATAAGCATATGATTTATTGTAAATTATGATTATTTAATTGTTCGTGTTCATTGTATTATTCATCAATAAACATTTTTTTGAATCAAACAAAACATTTAATTCCTTTCAAATCAATATATTAGTTCATTATTAGCATTTTTAACCTACTCCCTTTTTACCTGTGAAAATTCTAGGTAGCGAGTCAAATTGAAGGAAATTCAGAGGAATGAAATCAAATACTTACTAAGCCAAATATTTATTCTTCAACTAATCAGATTTACAAATAAAACACATATAATAATATATGTTTAAATATAATAATATATTGTCAAAATAAAATAGAGTAACAAAGATTTATAAAAATAAACAGCTTTTAAAATCCGGGAGTACTAAATCCTATGACTAAATCTAACTAATGGACCCTATTTTCCAAAAACTTCTCCCACTTAACAAACTCAGAGGAACACTCTGCTATTATTGATTCCTCGATTATTTCATTCCCATTGGTCTGCAGGTTCTCCTTAGAAGTTTAATGTAGTTATTATAAAAAATAATACCACAGAAACAGAAAAATACTTACTTCATCCAAGGATTCCAAAGCATTACGCAATTTAATTTGGTGACCAATAATTGGGATTAGTGTTTGGATATCAGACTCTGAGAGTTTTCTCAAGTCTTTAAATCTAATATCGTTGTCTGAAACCACATAATTATTCAATTTTTTATCGCAGAATATAACAAGTTCACCTGAAATGAGATTTTTTATTGCACAATATAAGCTCGTATTAAGCCAAACAAGGTTTGTTTGGTATGAATAACAAAATAAATCAAAATTGGCGCAAAATCTTCTTTGACGCCTGGTTTGACTTATTTCAACCAAAAGAACATTGTTTGGCTCAATACCTGTAGGAAAGATCATGAATCCAATGAGAAAAATATTTTTCCAACAGAAAACGAATTACCTTGGAAAGCACGTCTATAATCTCCGAGGCCGTTTTTGATTAAAAAACACCCAAGCGTATCTGATTCCTCCATATTACCTATTCAAATCTATCGAAACACTGAAAGGAAAGATAGAATAATTGAAGAAGGAACTATTCTTCGATGCATCACGAACAAACGTATCACGTAAAAATATTTTTACCTCGATTTGATTACACTCAGCACTTAGTAGTAGTGTTCCACTATGACTCTACGTCTACTACCTACGACCACTCGACCACTCACCACTCACTAATAATATAGTCTTTGCTAATAAGTAGTAATATCATTGACCTAGAATATATAGACTGGGTATCCGATTATCTCAGCATTGAGCGTTCGGTCCCCAGATATAGAAAGAAAGGGGCATAGATTAAAGCGAGAGGAGAATATGCTTTGGTAGGCTTTGGTAGGCAAGGTCATTATTGGAAGACATCAGTGTTGCCGTTGCAATGGTAATATCCGCAAATCTGCCGATTTCGACTGGTAGGCTGGTCGACTGGGTCGATTGGTAGGCGGTTAATTTCATATTTTCATGGAAAAGGCGGCAACATTGATGTCAATCATATGATAATCATGACGTCACAATCGTTTCATCTCTTTCTATATCTGAGGACCGAAGATTTTTCCCTATCCTCCATCTACGGATTCTACATCAATGAGTAATATCAATATCCTACTCAAACTCCCCAAAGACTAAAGAGAATGAACTTCCTTCTAAAACTTCTTCTAAATTTTCGATACTCTAACCGTCTAACCTCTGCCCTTACTGTCTACTGACGAGGATACAGTACAACACAATTTCTTTCGGGAAGTTTCGGACCGGTTCGTGAATCTCCGACACGGCAATTGAAACATCGCAACTTCTATCGGCACTCCGCAGGTCCGCAGCGCAAGCGTATTCTTTGTTCATTAACAATATTCGTTGTTCAGATCGGGGTTTTAGCGATTGAGCGAATTAATGAGCTTCTTGTTTCCAAACTGACGAACGGAAAAAGGACAGAAGTACAAGAAACCCTAAAACCGAGGAAAATAGAGAACATAAATGTTGCTTTGTTTCTAGCGTTTCAACAATATTTCTACAAAGTAGTAGACATGAATTCTTTGGTCACAAATTATTGCCAAACAATTATTTCATTTAGAAATTCAATCCATCTTTCTTTGATCGAACTGATCCATTTGTTCCAACACAACTATTTATATTTCATTCGAATAAGTTGCGTATTTAATTACATCATTTTCAACAGAAATCAATTGAAACAAATCAACTTTTTGAATTGAAAAACTATATGTTTGAACACAACAAATATTTTTTATGTTGAAATAAATTCGCTCAAATAAATCCCGTATGTGAACCAAAAAAACTATGTTGATTGATTGTAATAATGCTCATTCACCAAGAAGAGATCTTATTTCATGAAATAAAATCATCAATTGAATTCAAAGAAAACCTCTTAAACAAAGCAATTTGTTGCTGGAACCATGTCTTTTTTCTCAGTGTATGATGATGTAGAGACAAAGGAATTGTAATATCTCTGCAGATAGCCTGCCGTCCTCTGCGATGCCTAAATTAATATGTATCCTGTTTCGCCCGCGGCTTCGCACACGTCGATAGCCTGTCTGTGACGATTCGCTCGGTACGAAATGGATGCCGTCGCATGTCGTAGCCTGCTTTTATTTTTCGCAATCGGGTTTCAAAAGGGGGATCAGATAATCCAGAAAACAAAATGTTTGACGTGTTCTCAATGAATAACCTTTTTTCTGGATATTCCTTTAGAAATGTCCTCTTTTTTAAAAGCTTTTATTTAGTTTCACCTGTCCCGGTGTCTGTCTGTCTGTCTGTCTGTCTGTAATCAAATCTTGCAAGTTGAATATGACACACTTCTAATCGTCCGATTGATTTGAAATTTGGCAGGTGTACATAATTCTGGTGACAATGCATCATGAAATATTTTTTATAGAAAAAAACAAAATGGCGGCTCCAAAATGGCGGATGAGTTTTGTAATTATCATCCGATTCCATTCAAAATTAGTATCTGGGGGTTTTTGGGTTCGACAATGATGATTCTTCCGTCAAAATTGAAAAATTCAAGATGGCGGCTACAATATGGCGGACGAGTTTTGTAATTATGATCCGATTCTATTCAAAATTGGTATCTGGGGGTTTTCTGGGTCGGAAATTACGATTTTTCAAAATTGAGGAATTCAAGATGGCGGCTTCAAAATGGCGGATGAGTATTGTTATTATAAAAGCTTGTCTTAAAAAATGATTTTTTTATTATAGCTTGTTTCAGTCATATCTTCGTTTATGAATTGAAGAAAACTTTGAGGTCTTTAAGACCAAGCTGAAGATACAAAAAAGATGCTTTATTCACAATTAAATAAAGACACAAATAGTAAAGATTAGCTACATGAAAATTACGTAAAGGAATAAACAGATCTAAAAAAAATTTCAATGTCATATTCAAGTGAAAAACACCTTTTCAACAACATATCGCAAGATCCATCTTCCCTATTCAAATTTAAGGGCAGAGGGATGAAATGATATGATGAACGGTACTAGCTATTGTTTTCAGTCCATAATAAAGCTTACATTAATTTTTATGTGTTTTATTTTAGGATATTTTCCTAAACCTTACGATTAATCACCAATTTTTTCGAAATACTCGACAGTAAAAGAGTATTCAACTGATTACTTACCTTCGGTAATATTTTCCGATGGAATATACCTGTGTATTTTAGCACTTTTGTGAAAAAAAGCTCTTGTCTCATAAAAGGAACTCATTTCGTATTGAATGCTGGAAACATGTACCTAGGTACCTATGTTTTTTTTTTAATTTGGCACTGAGGTGACCATATTTTTCTTTACGCGTTGAACTTAAAAACTGAAAAAATATGCGGAACCATTCGAGCTAGAACTATGTAAAAAATGGTGAAAAAAACAATAACTTATTAGAAGTGTCAGTGTAGAGTTCGACGTCAAAAAAGTAAACCAGAGTTATGCAATAAACAAAAAAAAAAGGTTGACAACGAAATTGTAAAAATCGAAAAATTGGAGTACCTGTATTTAAAAGGGTTAAGAGGTAAGCAGATTTACGAAGATATGCTTAATACCCTTGGTGATCAATGTCCTTCGTATGCGACCGTAAAAAATTGGACTGCAAACTTCAAAAGAGGTGAATTTTCCATTGAAGATGATGACCGATCGGGAAGGCCAGTTTACTGTGTCAGTCCCCGAAAATATCGATGCAGTTCATGACATGATTTTATCAGACCGTCGAATTGGGCTAAAACGGATATCTGAAGCACTGAAGATTTCATACGGAAGCGTTCATCATATAGTTCACGTCAATTTGGACATGAGAAAAATTTCTGCGAAATGGATCCCCAAATGTTTGAATGTTGACCAAAAGCGTGCAAGGGTAGAAGCATCGCGTTCGATCTGTGCTCGATTTGAAAACGATGTAGACTTCTTAAACCGAATTAATTGTTACTATGGATGAGACTTGGGTACATTTCTACGATCCAGAAACAAAGCAACAATCGATGGAATGGCCGAATGGCGACACCCTGGTTCTCCAAGACCTAAGAAGTTTCGTGTCCAAAAATCTGCTGGAAAAGTTCTTGCTTCAGTGTTTTGGGATTGCCATGGAGTAATCATGATTGATTTTATGGATAAGGGTAGAACAATAACTGGAGATTACTATTCGACATTACTGACCACTCTACGGGAAAAAATTAAAGAAAAAAGACGCGTAAAGCTATCCAAATGTGTTTTGTTTTTACAGGACAACGCCCCAGTACACAAATCGCATGTTGCCATGCAAAAAATTCGTGATTTAGGGTTAGAATTACTAGAACACCCCCCTTATTCACCAGATTTGGCTCGTTTCGACTATCATCTCTTTCCTCAACTGAAAAAAGCTCGTAAATTTTCTTCCAACGAGGAGGTATCTATAATAAAAGCTGTGGAGGACTGGTTTGCAGAGCAAGAAGAAACATTTTTTTTTGAAAGGTCTAGAGACGTTGCAGGTTCGCTGTAATAAATGTATTCAATTAAGAGGAGAATATGTTGAGTGATAAAATATTTTGACATTGAAATTTTGTTTGGTTCTATACTAAGCTAAGAATTTTTCAATATATCCTCGTACATTCATCATATAAAACTAAGTATACTGTTTAAGCATAGGTCTTGTTTTTTTTAAATTTCAGTCAAATGTTTTTGCAGTCGGGTTTTTTGTTTCTCAACATTAATTTGTTCACATATTTTCCGCAGAATTATTGCACAGAACCAAATATTCGAAATATCGAAGGATTCGTGGAAATCATCAATTTATCTTGATGCAGTGGCGCACCCAGGATTTTGTTTTGGGGGGGCTGAAGAAGACTGTTTGATAATGCTCGACGTTTGTTTGGAAATGAACTGCGAAAAATCGAAACTTTTGGTAGCTTTGGGGGGCTGTAGCCCCAAAGCCCCTCCCCTGGGTGCGCCACTGTCTTGATGCTATTCATCAGGCATAGAAAAGAAAATAAATTTAAGGTTTCTGTAGTATAATTATTTAGAAAACCTCGAATCATTCCAACGCTACGTTGCCACATGTTAGTTCCCGACTGGAGAAAGCTGTACCATATGAAAGCCGAGTCGACTTAGTTGATTACGTAAATCATGAATAAAGTAATTAGGAGAAGGCGCAGGAAAAAAGCGCTGGCGAAAAAACATAAATTCCCGGAACGTGAGAGCGAACCACGTGGAATGGCAGTCCGGAGTTCCGGGAATTTTCCGGTGAGTTATGGGGGGAGGCCGGCTCTCGAACCCGGGCTCAAACACATACACGTACATATTATACGCAATTATAATTCTTAGTGTATACGATGCTGCTAACGTGGAGGGATCGCAGGGGGGACGCAGCCACCATATTGTATACGCCCCCGCTCCGGTAGCTCCGCCCGCGCGCCTTCTCCTTCTAATGCCGCCGCACAATCATTTCATTTCTTTCCTGTTAACCATATCACGGGCACAGTGCGCCAAATAATTCTAATGGATTGCCGGGGAGTCATTCCGGGGACCGAGGGGGGGGTCTCCGACGAAGGAGCGATCTTCTGGTGTCCGGAGTACGGTGCGCGCCTTCGGCGATGCTGCCCAACCGTGCTCCTCCGGTCGTCACACGCTCTGAAGATAGTGGACACCATTTCCAGAAACTGGGCGATGCTGAAGATTCTTATCACTCCAGTATCGCACATTCTGCCGATGATCATAGTGGTCCAAGCTTGACCTGGGTATTTCGTCACAAAATCAAACATGCTGAAGATGTACTGGGTTTTTCTTGTCTATCTGGATCAACTGCTGTTATTTCCTGGATGAGCTTGTGTTCCACCAAGTGAACGTTAACGTTTTAAACTCTACACACACAACATCAAAGCTCAAGAATATTGCGGAAAAAGCTATACCAGATCCACAACCAAAATTGACACCATTTCATTCATTTACTGTGATAAAATAAGAAAAGTTCCAAACAGAAACAAGCTTTTATCAAAAAAACATTTTTAAAGACAAGCTTATATGATAACAACACTCATCCGCCATCTTGAAATCCTCAATTTTGATGAATCCTAATTTCCGACCCAAAAATCCCCCATATACCAATTTTGAATTGAATCTGATCATAATTACAAAATTCGTCCGCCATATTGTAGCCGCCATCTTGAATTTTCCAATTTTGACAGAAGAATCATCATTGTCGAACGCAAAAACCCCCAGACACTAATTTTGAATGGAATCGGATCATAATTACAAAACTCATCCGCCATTTTGGAGCCGCCATTGTGTATTTTTCAATAACAAATATTTCACGATGCATTGTTACCAGAATTATGTACGCCTGCAAAATTTCAAATCAATCGGACGATTAGAAGTGTGTCATATTTAACTTGCAAGTCTGCAAGATTTGATTACGGATACACAGGCAGACAGATACTGGGACAGGTGAAACTAAATAAAAGCTTGTGAAAACATTAAATTCACTTGAATTAGAATTGTTAAATATCTCAGATTTATAAAAAATTTCGTAAACTTGGTTGCAAATTTATACCAAGTACAGTCAAAATGCAAGGATTCTTTTAGTGATCCAATTTCAAGCTTTTTTCTATTTTCTCTTCTTTAACTTTGTAAATGGGGCTAGTTCTTTTGAAGTTTAACTGTGACACAGGATTCGTAGTACCTATAACTCCATTCACTTTCATTTAATCACATAGAAGGTCATGGTTTCGTTTTCAGGAGTTGGTGCACCTGATGAAAAGTCTGTGCGCGTACAGAAAATATCGTTAATGACAAAACGACGTTGCCAGTTTTTTTTTACATCAAAGTAAAAGTATCAAAGATATTCCACATTTTGTTAGTTCGAATCGATTGATGATTTTGGGGCGAAATATCGATAGGAAATCGCCTATTTTTCCGTTCTTCGTCGTCCAGAAGAAGTTTCCCGTCGATATGAGAAATTTTGTGCAAGTGTCATTTTTTCCTTTCACGACTTTTGGCGTGAGTACGAACGGCAAATTTGAATTGGACCAAAAATCGATTTATAAGCATAAATAAAGCGAAATTAAGTACTAATCGACCTTTTTACACTTGATAACGAAGTTTTTTTTAGGTATCTGGCCGTTTAGAAAGATTTCAAACGAAATACCGGTCCCCCAGAAGTTTGGTTAGTTTCGGTATCGTTTTTGGTGCTCAAAATTTATTTGGAATGTGTGAATGGACAAAAAAGGCTTCCTTATACGATCTTCTAACGAAAGCGACCGGAAAATATGGTTCAGGTAGGATTTTCGAGGAATTATGAGGAAAGAACTTGCAGAATGAAATTGCACGATTTTCGTAAGTAAACGGGTTCTGAATCATCGGTCTCTAAATGAATATTGTGGATCGTTTTCACGTTTCAGAAAAAAACTCGTCCAAAAAGCTAAGAAATAGAAGAAATATGACTATATTGCATTCAACGGTAAGTGAATTCAGATTCCGATGAATTCAAATGTGTCACTGGAGCTTTCATTCCTATCAATCCTTTGCCGAAAGTAGAAATAGGCTATATTGAACCAGAATACATCGGTTTTTTCCATATTCCAGGAGTTTGTGTCTTATTTAAGAACAGGTGAATGATAAATGTGAAGCATATGTTTGACCTATTCCATTTTATTTGTACAAACCTACTGTGGTAGTAATGTATAAATATTTTTTAAACTAATAAATTACTATACAGTCTGAATATTTTACTCCTTGTTCATAAGATCAAATAAATGAAATGTCGTCAAGTCTTGAACTTTCAGTTCAAGAGGATAATAAACATTAAATCTTAACAAGCATGCATATGAAAATTATGTGAAAGCAATGCAATTTTCTTCCATGTCGAAAAATAATATATTTCAACAGTGATCTCTTGTACTTTTCATGCAAATAACTAGAAAAGGAATCCTTTCTATCAATTCATATAAACGTTAATTATTTTCGTCCATCACATCTTTTCCAATTCATTCACATTCTGAGAAATACGCTGAGAATGTAGAAAGGGCAACATAGTGTTGACTTGGAATATAAAAATATTTTGAAAAACGACATAACTTCGATACAGAGTGGAATGTGTCAAATTTCCAAGGCCAGAGTTGTGATTTTATAATTGTGAATGGAGTATACCTACTACCACATTTCCATACTGGAGTATTTCAAGTTGTGCAAAAAGGTATTTAAATGTCTTCTGTAGGCTTATTTCTTGAGAATGTTGAAAAGTGGAAAATTCCATGGTTCGTATATAAGTTCTTCTGTCGGGTTATTCGAGTACTTTCATTCTTTTTTCGAATGAACTATCACAAAGTAAGGGACTATTCTGTCCATTATTTTTCGGTAAAATTTCAACACGCGATTCCGGATTTCTGTACAAGAAAATAGCATAACTGACTCTTCCAACTATGTTTATATACGTGAAATATTTCCAATATTAATAGAGAAAAAAGTTTCTTCAATATTCGCCAGGTCTTTGGAATTATTAAATTCACATAATATTTTCTCGAATTCATTATTTTCCCGAAATTACTTCGACCTCTATTCAGAACGGACAACGTTGCTCATTCATCTGACAAGAAAATAACTAAAAACCAACATTTTCAAAAAATACACGGTGAAATGTGTCAGAATTTCATGGCCAACCGGGATACATTATGAAAGTGAATGGAGTATAAATACTTCTAATCATACATACTCCGCATGCATGCATCCACTTCTCGAAATCGAAAGTTTACCAAATTCAAGAAAGTTCCATTGCCCAAAACGCAATGATCCGCATGTTCTTTCTACCTGTTCTTAATATAATCTTGTCAATATAAGACCAATTTGAATCTGTTTGAATCGTCTGGATCTTGATAAATTCAAAGATCACACTTCCAAAAATTCGTGTAGTGTGCAGAGCAATTTGCATCTAGACGATGAAAAAAGGATCTGTCAACAGTCGATAAGGTACCTATTTCATCTGTCATTCAAAATAGTAAGAATCCAGCTTCAACATCTGGTTCAACTTCTTTAAATGTTAGATATTAGTTCACATCTTCTGAGCACTGTTCAAGTTATTCGCGTTCATTGGATAATCGAAATAAGCTTGACTTTGTGGGGGTGAAATTTATTTCTTAAAACTACGAGCTTGTTCTTCATGAGTCTTGCTTTCATAGTATCATCAAACTTTTATTTGCGAAAGATAAAGAAAGTGAAGATTTATTCGAAAAATTTCGTTTTTCTCATATCTTCAACATTCGTATTCATTTTCAGAAGAAAGTTTGTGATGACATTATCAACAGCCTGTAGATTTCCTATCAAATAGTTCTTGAGATTTTGGTCATCGTTCATTAGCTTGCATTATTATTGACCACCCTGAATTCCATAAATAAACAGTTTCTTGCTATGTCTTCAATAATATACCTGAACAAAACAGTCACAAATTCCATGAAATGCCACACTAATTATAAGAATTATGCTGGAAGTAAGTTGAAAAAAATATAATTTAAGTAAAAAACCCTAGATAAAGGATAAAGCATTATATTATGGCGAAAATAATGGAGAAGAAATGTATTTAATTTAAGTTATCCATATGCAAGCAAGCCTTTCGTTCTTATTAATATTACATAACAAATGCAATCAAAAATAAATTAAATATTGGAATGTACCTCGTTAACATTCATTATTCATTTGAAAATTCGTGAATCGATTAAGTAAAGGCAAGAAATAAACAATACTTGTTCAATTTATAATAGCTGGGGACGAATTTTGATGTTTCCTGCTCAAGAACATCTGTACCTACTCGACTGCAGAATGCTCATTTAGGTATTTCATTTCCTATTTTTTTCGCCCGGGGATATGAGAGGAATGTCCCAACGTTGAACGTATACAGGGTCGTTCTTTTAAACCTCTTCCAAATTTAACGAAGAACTACTTCGGTGTACCGGAAATGTGTAACCTATTTCTTGAATATCTCGAAAATGGTCAATTTAACACGAATGGTGGAAGGAAACAATTAGTATGAAAGAATTGGAGACCCAACGAAGAAGACCTGTCTGTGTCTAGCTGACATTTTCGCATCTGAGACTTCGCTTACTCTGATCCTAATTCATGCATCATCCATATCTATCTCGATATTAAGTTTTTTGCGATATTTGCAAACGGCAAACATCAAATAGGATCAGAAATTGGATGCTGCCGGTTTCCAATTCGCATAGGTCGTTGACGGGCATGTGACGTTTAGCGAGGACATCTATCGGTCCATCGAATCGATCAGTACAGACGAGTGCTAGGAGAGCAAGGAGATGAGAGCATAAGAAGCAGAATTCCTTCACTTCACCCTGCTCGAAATGTTAATATATTGCGAAGAGTCTCGCCCAGAGGCGGACCAGACGTTCGGATTAGGGTTTTAGTCGAAGAAAGTTTTATTGATACCACTCTCATTTAAACTGCACGTTGAAAGTTGTGGATATTGAGGTAGTTTGTGTTTTCTCTTCGGAAAAAGCCAATTTGCTTTTGAAATAGGTGTATGTTGAGTTTTTCAGGTTAGAATACTGAGATTTTAACGAAATTTTGTATTCACAACGATAAAAATACAATATTGGAAAAAGTTGTGAGATTTCAAAAGTAGGTAGGGGAAATACGTACAAAATGACAAAGGCATCATAACTTGAGTTTGAAGGTATCAAATGCTGAATTGCCTACCAAATCACACGACTCGAGTGGGTTCTGTCAACCTCTGAAAACTCGCAAGAGCTCCTCTTGTGCATTCGGTCGTTATGAGTGATAACAGAAATAAATCAATAGGTCACGAGTTTTTTCTCATTGCGCCAATTTTTTAGAAGAAATGGCCAGTTTTCACAATTTTTTTCATTTATATTGCATTCATTGCAAACTCTACTTATTTATCATTGTATACACGAAGCTTTTTTCATGTTAAATATACTTTTTGTATTAATTCGATAGATTTCTAGTTTTATAACGTTTTATGGACAAAATGACATAGGTATTTCAGCTGAATAACCGTATCTACCGGACAACACCGAGACCATTCATCCCAGGCTCCATCAGCAAACAAACAGCCGGGTGTTGTCTTAACATATTCATAACAAAATGATTCGTCTGCGGCTAATAAAGGCAATGCATCTTAACCTTCTCTTGCTGATCCTATGGGGAGTTTCTCTCCAATCTCTACAGGACGATTCATAAGTGGACAAGGCAAACGTGAGCCGAAGACTCGAAAAGCGTACTCAGTTTCAACTTCTACACCTAATATGATTGCAATCAAATCAAAAAATGAGCCCATAACATAAAGGAGACAAGTCCCTAGAGCATTATTTAAAGAAGACAATGAGGAAGAAAATGTTCCTAGCAACTTTCGAGATGATGAAGACGACTGTCCATCTGTCTATTGTTATGACCTTTTTACCCGATTCAGATAGGGAAAAAAGTCTTCTCCAGGATTAGCCCTGGAAAAGACTGGTTACGATGCATGCATTGGTTGCATTGGGCTCACGCATCTTGTGCTGATGTTCCTAGAAGAACCAAGCGTTTCATTGGTGAACATTGTCAGTAGTTTTGTAACTATAAGTATAAAACTAGAGTTGCCTGTTGCCGGTATGTAATTTTGTCCATAGCATGCGGACAAAATGTCAAAATGAATTTCTTTTATCCCAACTTATCTAAGAATATATTATTTTTTGGCACTTTTATTTCATGAAGGTTGATTAGATTTCACAAAGAAAGACCAAAGATCATAGGTGTAGAATATGACATTACTGTAACTCACTACTAACAAGTTATACCTCCGAAATCAAACCCTATGTCATTTTGTACGTACTTCCCCTCTCAATACCACCACTAGCATCAATAACTGCCCTTCGTGCTGTCGTCAAGTTATTGAGGATATTCCGCTTAATTTGTTGTCAAAATTGTGGCAAAAGATCTCGAAGCTGTTAAAGCTATTACTGTGTTGGTCTGAGGTCATCAAGGATTCTTTTTAATTGGTCCCTAGCGTGCTCGATAAGCTGTACGTCAGGGGATCATGGAGGTAATGCTAGATGGTTTTCTCTAGCAGTAATCACCTGGTGGAATCTATGTGGCAGAAAAACGTAATTCCACCAATAGCTGCGTGATATTGTAGCACTACTCTGGTGGTCACTTCTTCAACATATGTCTGAGACGTCATGGATCTTTCTCTATAAGTTTCACATTTTCAGATGAAGATTTCTGAAGTTTCTTAGATTTTGCGGATATTTTCAATATCTCTAGCGTTTGAACGTGCGGGTAAGAGTCGAGAAGAGCGTGTTTGTCAGAACTGAACCCTGAAGAACACCTGCGTTCAAACTGAAATGGCACGCAGTGACGCCTTCCACTTCAGAAGATCCCACCAGATAAGAAAGCAATCAGATATCTTCAAAAGCGGCAATACTTAGAACTCCTTGGTGAAAATGTAGATACTCCTTCCAGCCGACCCATCACACGCATCCGCCGCTGTCCTATCCAAATGTTAATATATTCCGAAGAGTTTAATTTAGCACATAGCGTCCCCGGGATGAAAGAGGACAAGGGGTAAGGGAGGGACGATCTGATATTCCGATCGCATCCTCGCTCGCGCATTGTGGACACAGGAATATATTAAAAGTGGATTCGGATTGTTGACGTTTGCACAGTCAGATTGCCACGGGAGGACGAAGAGGAGGAGGAGGACGGGAGGTATGTTGTAGGAAAGGAGAGAGAGGAGTAACTGGCGTGAGAACTTCAAAGGATATTTCCTGTTCCTGATCGACCTGCTCATAAGGGAGATGTGTTGGTGTACGAGAAGTGTCGGATGACGCTCCCGAATCGATTGGCTTTCAATCAGGGGCCCCTTGACCGGCAGCTACCTATGCACGGTGCTGCTAATGATTTATTTCTTAAAAGTTGTCGGAAGCTCTGAATTTTTGAATTTTATTTCCCCAACTTTTCATGATTGGTTTCAAAATTGGTAATGAGCTGTAAAATAACGACGAAATTGAATTACATACAGAGTGTAACAGCCAAATGGAATAAATTCGATAACGAATAAATGAGGGCGTGTTGGGAAAAACGCTCGGACACGTCGATTTGTAATTTTAAATGCGCATATTTTTCAAGAAAATAAAATTATATAGGGTGTTCCATGTGACCGTGGCCAATACCAACTTTCTTATTTCAAATGCAACCCCCTGTATATTATTTATTTTTTGGATTCTTCAGAGAATTCTAGACACAATTCATGCACAATGTCCTATACCTATCTTTAACTATTTCGGAAGTATTAATTGTTTTCAGATTTATTGCAAAAATCAACGTTTTAAATAAAAATTATTTTATTTCACAAATTCGGTACATTACACTTGAAACCTAATAAGTAATACTGATTATTTCTTAATTATTAAAAAAAAAACAAAAAAAAATATTAATGTCAATGTAGAAAATATTCAAAATGCTCGCCGCGAACGTCTTATTATTATTATTAACTCAATATTTCCGAAAAAGTTGAAGATAGGTATGGGACATTGTCAATGAATTATGTCTAGAATTTTCTGAAGAATCCAAAAAATAAATAATATACAGGGGGTTGCATTTGAAATAAGAAAGTTGGTATTGGCCACGGTCACATGGAACACCCTATATAATTTTATTTTCTTGAAAAATATGCGCATTTAAAATTACAAATCGACGTGTCCGAGCGTTTTTCTGCACCCCTTCATTTATTCGTTATCGAATTTATTCCATTTGGCTGTTACACTCTGTATATACCTACCAACTGACAAAGAAACTGAAATTCCTGGAAGATTTTCCTCCTTCTCCAGAAACTCGTTCTTATAAAGGGTGTTTCAAATTGCGCGGTTTCTTAAGAATAAATAAAATATATATGGCGCACTGAATTCGTCTGGGTATTTTGTCATTTAAGAAGTGTGATGTATGACATTTATAAAAATGGCTTCGTACACGATACAACAACGCGTTCAAATTGTTTAATTAGTTCAGTAAAATCAGCATTCCATGAAAAGTGTTTGTAGTAAATTACGTGAATTTTATGGTTTACATAATCTTCCATCTGAAAGCACTATTGGTCGAATTATTAAAAAATTTCAAAAGCCCGTTTCGGTGGAAGACCAAAAAAGTGAAAAATACAGTCGTAGCGATCGTTCACAAGAAAATATTGATTTGGTTCGAGAAAGTGTTGCTGAAGACCCTGAAATGTCCATTAGACGTCGTTGACAAAAAGTTGGACTGGGTGGGTCCACAACATGGCGTATTTTACAAAAGGATTTAGCTCTGAAGGCATATACGGAACTAAAGCCATAAAATCATTTAAAACGTCGTTCATTTGTCAATATCATCAATGAACAACCAGCTGATTTTTCTCAAAAAATCATGTTATTGGATGAGGCAAATTTTGAACTTGGTGGCTATGTTAATAAATAAAATTTTTGTATCTGGGGCGAGGAAAATCCACGAATTATTCATGAGAAACCTTCGCATCCTAAACGAGTCTCTGTTTGGTGTGCATTATGGTCAGGTGGTGTTATTGGACCTTACTTCTTTGAAAATGCTGCTGGTGAAGCTTCAACTATCAATAATGATCGATACCGTCGGATGATAATCGAATTTTTGTGGCCTATAAATTAATGAATATTGATCTAGAGGACATTTGGTTTCAGCAGGACGGCGCTACACCTCACTTTGCAAATGAGACAATTGATTAATTGAGACGAAAATTTCCTGGACAAACATGGGCGCCCGCAGAAATTTTTCTCAGGGGGGGCCAAAATTTTTCTCAGAGGGGCAAAATATAAAAAACATTGAAATTTTGAGGGTGTTAAGCTGAAAAACGATAAGGCCATGCAAATCTCAGGGGGGGCCATGGCCCCCCCTGGCCCCCCCCTGCGGGCGCCCATGTGGACAAATAATCTCCAGAAACGGTGATGTCAATTGGAGACCATCATGTGATTTGACACCGTTGGACTAATTTCTTTGGGGTTATATGAAAAGTCAGGTCTATAAGAATAATCCACAATCGATTCCTGAACTAAAGGATGAAATTATTCGTGTCATTAGTGAGATAGAGCCTCAATTATGTCAAAATGTCTTCGAAAATGTTGACAAAAAAGTAGACGTCTGTAGAGCTGCAAGAGGAGGCCATTTGGCAGATATTATTTTTCGTACATAAATGATGATACTTCAATTACCAATAAAAATGTTTTGAACATGAATGCAAATTACGTGTTTTATTTATTCTAAAAAAAACCGTGCGATTTTTTTTTAAATTATTGTGTCTCGTCAACTAGGCCATTGACACAGTACAATATTCTATTTTTACATTACAGATGAACGCAAAAATTTTAACAAAATATGGATATTAACAGTATTGATCATATATGATTGTACAGTTGGCTTTCTTTCAGGAATTCTATATTGCTGCTTCAATTTGTGTTGGTGAGCTGAGGTTATCTTTTAAATTATCTTTGAGGCTCACTCGATGTCTGATGTCATCATAATGTTGACAGCGAGTTAGGAAGTGTTCCACAGTCAATCGATGTTCTGGGCAGTATTCGCATATAGGATGTTCTTCCGATGACATCAAGTAGCTGTGTGTTAGCCTGGTGTGTGCAATTCTTAATCTCCTCATTACTATTTTGTCTTTCCTTTTTAGATAAATTTTTATCGGGGAATCTATTTCGGATTGGATTGCACGAAGTTTATTATTGCTGCTATTCCATTGGGTTTGCCAGTCTTCAAGAGATTTCAACTTTATTGATGCCTTTAAGTCAGAGTACAGCTGTATGTTTGTGATGGGAAGATCAGAGGTTCGTGCCAGATTCGCGGATTGATCTGCAGTTTCATTTCCCTCAATACCGTGCGATTTGAAACGCCCTTTAGGTGCATTTCCCTAAGCTCTGGATATCGCTTTTGTGAATTTCTTCGGAGTGAATACCACAAACTCATGCTGACTTATTCTTGGTAGATTGTAATGGGGGAGTAAAAACGTTATTGAATGATTCATTCCATTCAAAACAGATCAGCCTTCCGATAAATCGAAATCCTCATCATTCTTCAAAACAGTCGTAACGTTTTCTTCCCAAGTATCGTCCATTTTCTAATATCCACGTCGGATAATAAATATAAAAGAATAAAATCTAATTTGTAAAAAGCAAACCGTAGGCCCCCGCTCGTTCCACGTCCCGACCGTCCAAAGTCGATCCCGAAACGGGCGTCATCAATTACGAGGAAGGCAGTCACGTTCAGCGGCAGAGCAATATTTTCTGGTATCGAAAACAAAGCCCGTATGAGGACGTTTTCCCAGATACATTTTTCATGTAAATGGTGTCGCCTATCGCATAAAGCAATCGTTTACAATACATAAATCCGCGGAAATCAAAGCTCTGGTCGTTGCTGCTCGTTTGCCTAAGCCCGGCTGTGGGAGTAATCTGTCGGTCGGTGGACGACGCTCGCTATGCTTGCTGCGACGGACGCTACGACCATTTTTGCTCTTCTTTCTCTTCTTCTTCCAGCTCGTGTCTTCGATGGTTTCCCCTCGTCCCCATAATACCGATATGAACTATGCTCGTCGTAAATCGACGGAATCACATAAGAATGAAACTATCTTGAATAAAGGCTGTTTTTCATGCGCCTTCTGTAATTTTAAATACAACACCTACAAATTTAAGAATGGGGATTTTCAGTACCTCAAAATATGCACTTTTCTTCCCATGACGTAATGAAGGGCAGTTTATAACACATTTGTAACCATTTATTCACTCTGAATTTTGAAGAATTGATTAATTATTCGACATTGAAAATGTGATTTGAACACGTGTGAATTCAAACGTCGCTCTGCTGTGACGTCAGTGGCTCAATTTGTAATATGATTGGTTGAAGTTTGTGATGGAGGTGACAAAGCCCAGAGTAACTGAGAGACACGCCGCTGTTGTCAAGTCTTTGTGAAATCTCTGAATTTATTCATAAATATATCAAGTTATCGTATTATATTTGATGTGATCACTATAATGTTTTTGAAACATCGTCATATAACAACTTAATTTTCATTAAAGTTGATATAATACTCATTCTCTGAAAATACAAATAATGATGTGGCAACCACGCCTACAAATTATAAATAAAAACATAACCTTCTTATTTGTCATTATTCGACATTTCGACATCTTCTCTGCGTACTTTAGAATGGCGTTTCTTACAGTAAAGTCTAGGAGTATTCTATACTCTATATTCTATACTCCTAGGTTTGTCCCTATACACAGTTGCCAAATCAATAATTATTCTTACCACTAATTTGCACTTCTCAAAATGAAAACAATTAATAATGCTTCCGAAATTGGAAGACCGGCCTATATATACCAATTTTTACCTGTGTAGACTAGGGATAATCATTTTTGATTGAATTTCTCACCTATCTGCTTACTTGAACCCTCTCGTAAGTTGAATGATATTATGAGGCTTTATGGAGTACACATGAAAATGTCATGATGATAAAAGAAAACATCCAAAATCAACATTATATTATGATATTATTAGGAAAGTGAAAGCAAGGGCTTTTTCAGACTACTTTTTTTGTGATTTGGTAATGCTGTCATTTTTATATCAGCAGCACGTCATGACGAGTACAACCAATCAAATATCTCTCTAGCCACCGACGTCACACGAGCTTCAACATTTTGCTGCTTCATTTTGATTCGATATGTAGATGTTGATGCTGAAAAGCTATGGACTAGCAGCTGTCATCTGGACATTCGGTGTAAAGCTTTATACAGGGTGAGTCTTTAACTCGTACATATATTTTAACTGTTGATTCTTGAGGCCAAAAGAAACCTTTTTTTCCTTCTCCATTTTTCCGAATTCGGATCTGTCAAAAAGATATAGAGTTCATATTTCTCGATTGAAATTTAGTTGAAACATTTAGGAAACACTCACGCACTAACTTCATTTGAATAAGAATGTTACAAACACGATATTTCCTAACAAAAACACTTAGTTTTGTCCGATTATTTCTGCAATTGAAAAGCCATATTTCTCCCACCAAAATGAGCCCCTTCTTCGATTTTCCTAAAGATTAGTTCGTAAACACTAATAACTTGTTCATATTTTCCTCGATATCTCAAAAATATCTCATAAAAAATTGTTTTTTTCACTAAACTAACATTACCTCCATTAACCTAGCTCATAGGATTGTTGATTAATTACCTAACCTAACCCATCACTATGATATTTCATAGAGCTTTTGAGAAGATGCCAGATTGTTGATTTTCTCTTTAAACAATGGAACAACGGTAACCTTCCTCGCAATCCGAGGTAGCCGGCGCGCAAGACAAACCGTTGTTCTGTTCGACGCATGCTTTTAGCGATTACCGGTCTGATGGACTACGAATTATTTATTCACAGAGAAGAATCCAAACAGGTGTACAAACAGCCAAAACAATGTGATGTAAATGGCGTAAAATGGTCAAATAATTTTTAGAGCTATCTCGTGATGATTATGTGAAGACTTTCAGTGAATTATAATGTGATAATAACCGTGTTGTGTCGAGTTTATAAAATTCCAAGAGGATATTGTTTAGATAAAAACATCGTCATAGGTTATTTAGTGCTAAGTATCATTTTATTTTACATTGATTTCAATTTAATACGTGGTTGTATCGACATTCATCATCAATATCCGAATTTATTTACATCGACATTTATTTTTGATATGAACCGGTAACAATACATTTTTAATAAGAACTGTGCGTATAAAATTTCATGCTTCTTAGAATTCAATTTTATCTCCCACATTTGTGGGATTTCATTATTACCTACATATCTCTACATCAAACGTTTTTCCATTATAGAGATTTTAGTCTTGACAAAGTTGATAAACATTCTGACAACATTGTTAACTTGTAATGTATAGAGATCAGAGAGTTTATAAATTTCACGCATTCTGTGATATTAAAAATCCAGGGAAGCATTCAGATTATTCTTATGATTTTTCATTTTTTCGTCAAATTTTTTCGAGTAAAATTGGGAATACTTTTATTTTTGAAATGATTGATCCTTTTGAAAATATGAACCTTTCATTTGTTCAAGTGGTTTTATAGTATTTTTGAGTTAATTTATGAAACGGATACGCTGTAACTTTTATACCAGGAGAAATATTGAATGAGTCTGTCAATTTTTTTGACAGCTGTCAAATTTTTTAAGTTTTTTTCTCGAACAGGAAGCAAGGCAGATGAATGAGCTCTCAAAACTTCGGAGCTTGCGATTAAAGATCCCGAGTCGAATCGAATTCTTCCAAATCCAAGCCTGAGTCGTCCCCATATCGTCTTCGGGAGGTAATAAACGTTCTTAATCGGCCAGCAGTAGTATATAGTGACTACAGAAACTGTCAAAAAGTAAATTATGGTCGTAATAACTCAATCACGATTCAAGTTTTATGTACCAACAGGCCAACGAGCAAAAATTAAATTCTCGGAAGAAAAAAGTCCCGTCTACGGTCGTGCAAAAAAAAACAATCTCGCGGGGACAATATAAATATTTTGTTTATGCATTCACAGCAAAAATTATGTTGACAAGAAAACAAAGGCGAGATAAGTCCTGATATGCTGAAAGGTAACCCCACAACTTATAGCTAACCTTTGGACGGTCGCTCGGCGCAATAATGAAGCCGCAGAGGCCGAGATGGTACCAGGATTCCGTTGGTCGGCTGCCCATAGACATACTACAGACTGGACTTCTTTTTGCTTGACTTTTCAACGCGCATAGATCCTTAATCAAATTTTTCTGGTATTCTGTAACTGTCGACTGCAGAATGTGCGTTATTTATGCATGTGAAAGTGGTCAATCAGGACACGATGGGTTCCGTATGTAGTGCTTTCAATTAAACGAATCTCTGACATTATTCATAATGAATTATTTCAATGAATTCACACATACTTCACTGATCACTGCTGAGTTCTGATTAGAGACCAAAATTAGCTGCATCTCAAACAGGTATACTAGGATATATCGAAAAATTCCTAGCCTACTATAGAACCAAACAAAATTTCAATGTCAAAATATTTTATTACTCAACATATTCTCCTCTTAATTGAATACATTTATTACAACGAACCTGCAACGTCTCTAGACCTTGAAAAATGTTTCTTCTCTCTCTGCATACCAGTTCTCCACAGCTTTTATTACCTCCTCGTTGGAAGAAAATTTACGACCTTTTAAACTTTTTTTCAGTTGAGGAAAGAGATGATAGTCGGACGGATCCAAATCTGGTGAATAAGGGGGGTGTTCTAGTGATTCTAACCCTAAATCACGAATTTTTTGCATGGCAATATAAGACTTTGAGACTTGTGTACTGGGGCGTTGTCCTGTAAAAACAAAACACCTTTGGATAGCTTTCCGCGTCTTTTCTCTTTAATTTTTCCGTAGAGTGGTCAGTAATGTTGAATAGTAATCTCCAGTTATTGTTCTACCCTTATCCAAAAAATCAATCATGATTACTCCATGGCAATCCCAAAAAACTGAAGCAAGAACTTTTCCAGCAGATTTTTGGACACGAAACCTCTTAGGTCTTGGAGAACCAGAGTATCGCCATTCCATCGATTGTTGCTTTCTTTCTGGATCATAAAAATGTACCCAAGTCTCATACATAGTAACAATTCGGTTTAAGAAGTCTACATCGTTTTCAAATCGAGCACAGATCGAACGCGATGCCTCTACCCTTGCACGCTTTTGGTTAATTTTCAAACATTTTGTAGAAATTTTTCTCATGTCCAAATTGACGTGAACTATTTATGATGAACGCGTTCGTATGAAATCTTCAGTGCTTCAGATATCCGTTTTAGCCCAATTCGACGGTCTGATAAAATCATGTCATGAACTGCATCGATATTTTCGGGGAATGACACAGAAACTGGCCTTCCCGATCGGTCATAATCTTCAATGGAAAATTTACCTCTTTTGAAGCTTGCAGTCCAATTTTTCAGGGTCGCATACGAAGGACATTGATCACCAAGGGTATTAAGCATATCTTCGTAAATCTGCTTACCTCTCAACCCTTTTGAATACAAGTCCTACTTGATGATGGCTCGATACTCCAATTTTTCGATTTTTACAATTTCGGTGCACATCTTTTTTTTTTAATTCATTGCGTAACCCTGGTTTACTATTTTGACGTCGAACTCTACACTGACACTTCTAATAAGTTATTGTTCGTTGATATGGTATCGCAATATTTTGGTTATGCATGGTCTAGGCTAACTAGATATCAATACATCCTCGTATGAACTTAGGTGAAATCATGTAGAAAAAAATACAGATAGTTACATTATTTCGAAGATTTTAATGCACATTCATATTTCGAGAATATTGACAGCTCCATAGGTACAAATTTTGTGGCGTCTTTGGCTTTCGCAACGAGATATTACTTTGAATTTTTATGGATATAAAAAAAGAAGAACTTAAGGATGTGAGTTTCAGAAATCCATCAACTGGATCGAACCTACGTCGTAGCATAATACGAGATCCTTCGGGAGCCTCAATATTATAATCTGATCGTGAGTGTGAATATTCCCGACACTTTCCCTGATATTTTATGGAGTGTACATCGTGAATCAATATTTGTTACGTTTATAATAAACCATTCTTCTTCTTCGCCCTTTCTCTCTTCGAGAGTAATTTTTCAAGTTTCCATATACGTTGAGGAGGCATCGTAGATATCATCTGGATAGGTCAACAATGCTCACTTGCATCCAAATAACTTGTAAACAATTTATAGATGAAAAATTACATAATATTACATATACAGGGTGGCCCACCCCAGACGCGGTTCTCGTTTTGAGGCAGTAAATGAAGACATTTTGAAATTTTTTTTTTTTCGTAAAATAAAATGGACAATCAGATGCACAATTTAAAATTGTTTTCACATATACAGGGTGTTCGATAACAAAGATATAGACCAAAGTTACACTTTTTTAAATGGAATACCCTATATATGAATTCAAAGATTGAATGGCAAGCTCAAATAATGATGAGTTTATAAAGACCATTTTATGCCTTAGAAGAACCATTGTAGAGAAAATGGCGAAAAATCGAAAAAAAGGAGTATTTTTCATTTGCAATTAATGAATAAACCCTTCAAGCCAACGAGACAGACAATGTTTTTTCGTGTAGACATATTGGCTACCCTTATGCAGAAGAAAAAAATTTAACTCTGGAATATACTGAGTGATCATAATTAATGTTCAAACATTAACTACAAATAATGGTCAAAAACTTTCTTATTTCAAATGGCACACCCACTACCCAGTATTTCTGGACCTTGTTGAACGTAAAAATTAATATCGAAACTATCTTCATTGGGTTTCCCTATACCTAAACCTAATAGTTTTCAAGTAATTCTCGATTTTTAATTCAACTAGTTAACCTACTATTATGATTAGCGATATTCATAGAAATACTTGGAAATATTTGTGGGGAAATGCTCACAATATTATTTGAAATCTGAAAAACTCATATGAAGATCTCAATAATGGTGTTGCGGCCACGCAAGATTTATTATTCCTTTATAAATGATTAGGTATCTACTGTTTTTCTGAATATCAATTCTTCTTTCAATTATTTTCAAATTAATTTCGCCTAGAAGGCATTAAGTGTCATTATCATTCAATCTTTTCCGGTACATGCCCTTAAATTTTTCTTTATTCCGATCGTTTTGATTTGAAGTCAAGCCATACGTTCAAAGAATCATGTAACAAACGATTCATTTAAAAAAATATTTGCTCAGGCGATGAACCTGTGCTCCAGTCCTAGAACGGATCGAAAATCCGAAAACAGTTTATGATTGAACCGTTTGTTCCTTTTTCGGCCAACATTTTGAGTAGGCGGACGGTGTTTCGACCAGTTTTCGGAAAGACCTGGCTCCGTAATTAATTCCATCCGAAAAATGCCCATTTCTTGCCGCCTCGGCCGACTCTTTGAAACACGGCGCGACACATGTCACCGCAACGGGGCCGCTCCGCAACTGCTAACCAGCTGTAATTTGAAAATACAAAGGAGCAATAAATAATTGAGCATAATTTATGGCGAGGTGGCTTTCTTGATGCTTCTACGCGAGCGACATTAAAAAACCCACTTAATTGTATTATAATTACGGTAGGATATAACAGAAAGCGCAGAACTGGCCCGGCTGAGCATTTTTTGTGGCCTTCATCGGAGGGTGTCGCAGTTGATCGCTCTCCGACTCTTAATCTCTTCTTTCGTTATCGTCGCCTATTTGCGTTTTCTTCTTTTGATGATTTAATTCATGTTATTCTATTCTTATTTTTCATCTTCCATAGATAGACAGCAAGGACTGCCCTTGAATTTAGTGCTTCTATAATAAGGGTGTATGTAAATGAATAGTGGGGAAAAGAATTAAGGGGACCTGGCACACGTCCGAGCTGCCTTCAAAAATTGGGCTTTTTCTTTCCATGATATCTCAGTTCGTATGCGGCGTAGAGCAACAAATTTTTTTCTTAAATTAAAGCTTAATCATTTCTCTAGGATGTGTATTACTCGCTTTTCTGTTTTTCTTCGTATATTAGGAAAAAACCTGGTGACCTGTATTTTCATGAAAATCTGGACAAACGATTTTATTTCCATGATATGTCCGTCAATTTTCGGAATGTAAGAACTTTTCAATAATTAAATATCATATAAAAGTAGAAAGGTGAATAAGGTAATTGGCAGAATGCGATAGGTACATCACAGATATCGAGAACGAAAATTGACAGATACTGGAAAAGAAAGCCATATGATGACACTTCAAAATGACGGTGTTGCCAGCTGAAACAATGAAATCAATGTTATCAAAACCGCAAGAACTTATTTTTACTCCTACGTACTTCCAAAATGAAGACCTTCGGCTTGAACTGACAGCGCTGTCGTTCGGGGAAGGCCAAACAGCGTTTCCTGTTTTCATATCGAAAGGAGTGTTCCTTCGGAAAAAGGAAAGATTATTTCGAAGTAATGGCCGCATAGATTCGGCTGGTGCATCTCAAATTCTCATTCGTGCCCCTATGCAATAATCTAATTTCTAGAGATTTCCACTTTTATGGCTGTCGTTAACGGAAACGCCCCCGCTACCCCGCTCTCGTATCGGATGGGCTATTATGTAGATATAACTGCTGAGGCTCTTGGGTATATGAAGGCTCCAACGTTTTATATTTCTCTTTCCTGGAAAATATAATTTCCAGGTATCAGAGTTAAGCCGTTTTGCTCGTGTCCGGTCCACTCTATTTATATGAAAATTTATCTTTGGAGGGGCAGTCTCATTCCGGGCACGGAAGGGGAGAAGAAGTATCGGGTTTCCCAATAAGGAAATAGGTTCTTCATCAATATCTTGAGTAACCTGTGCTTTAGAACAAAGCTTGAAAATGAAATTTGGAAAAACAAAATCATGAATAATTCTTGACTCAGAAGGGCTACATGGTTGATTTTGGTATCAAAATGTAGGTTTTCGGGGTCGCTCCGTTCAATAAACAATGTTTCAGAGCTCTATCCATCATAGTTTAGATTTTGACCTGTCAAATGGCATTTTTTCAAAAAAATCGAAATTTCAAATCATCATAGCTCTCCTTCCTTTGATCGCCGCCACTATTTATTCATATTATGTTGATCAGCATAGGTCACAGTATTTCTGCGCAAAATATGAGCGATTTGAAAAATTCAAAATTTTGGACGAAAAATGACTAAGGGGTATGACCCCCTAAAAACGCCGTAAACTCAATACCAAAAATATCTGGGTGGATCTAACGGTGCGATTGTTCGAAGAAGTCGTTCGAACAATTCGAATCTACAATAAATGCTATTTTGCAGGTCTAAATCATCTAAATCTTGAGTGGCCTGTGCTCGAAAACAAAACTTGAAAATGAAATTTGAAAAACAAAATCATGAATAATTCTTGACTCAGAAGGGCTACATGGTTGATTTTGGTATCAAAATGTAGGTTTTCGGGGTCGCTCCGTTCAATAAACAATGTTTCAGAGCTCTATCCATCATAGTTTAGATTTTGACCTGTCAAATGGCATTTTTTCAAAAAAATCGAAATTTCAAATCATCATAGCTCTCCTTCCTTTGATCGCCGCCACTATTTATTCATATTATGTTGATCAGCATAGGTCACAGTATTTCTGCGCAAAATATGAGCGATTTGAAAAATTCAAAATTTTGGACGAAAAATGACTAAGGGGTATGACCTCCTAAAAACGCCGTAAACTCAATACCAAAAATATCTGGGTGGATCTAACGGTGCGATTGTTCGAAGAAGTCGTTCGAACAATTCGAATCTACAATAAATGCTATTTTGCAGGTCTAAATCATCTAAATCTTGAGTGGCCTGTGCTCGAAAACAAAACTTGAAAATGAAATTTGAAAAACAAAATCATGAATAATTCTTGACTCAGAAGGGCTACATGGTTGATTTTGGTATCAAAATGTAGGTTTTCGGGGTCGCTCCGTTCAATAAACAATGTTTCAGAGCTCTATCCATCATAGTTTAGATTTTGATCTGTCAAATGGCATTTTTTCAAAAAAATCGAAATTTCAAACCATCATAGCTCTCCTTCCTTTGATCGCCGCCACTATTTATTCATATTATGTTGATCAGCATAGGTCACAGTATTTCTGCGCAAAATATGAGCGATTTGAAAAATTCAAAATTTTGGACGAAAAATGACTAAGGGGTATGACCCCCTAAAAACGCCGTAAACTCAATATCAAAAATATCTGGGTGGATCTAACGGTGCGATTGTTCGAAGAAGTCGTTCGAACAATTCGAATCTACAATAAATGCCATTTTGCAGGTCTAAAACATCTAAATCTTGAGTGGCCTGTGCTCGAAAACAAAACTTGAAAATGAAATTTGGAAAAACAAAATCATGAATAATTCTTGACTCAGAAGGGCTACATGGTTGATTTTGGTATCAAAATGTAGGTTTTCGGGGTCGCTCCGTTCAATAAACAATGTTTCAGAGCTCTATCCATCATAGTTTAGATTTTGACCTGTCAAATGGCATTTTTTCAAAAAAATCGAAATTTCAAACCATCATAGCTCTCCTTCCTTTGATCGCCGCCACTATTTATTCATATTATGTTGATCAGCATAGGTCACAGTATTTCTGCGCAAAATATGAGCGATTTGAAAAATTCAAAATTTTGGACGAAAAATGACTAAGGGGTATGACCCCCTAAAAACGCCGTAAACTCAATATCAAAAATATCTGGGTGGATCTAACGGTGCGATTGTTCGAAGAAGTCGTTCGAACAATTCGAATCTACAATAAATGCCATTTTGCAGGTCTAAAACATCTAAATCTTGAGTGGCCTGTGCTCGAAAACAAAACTTGAAAATGAAATTTGGAAAAACAAAATCATGAATAATTCTTGACTCAGAAGGGCTACATGATTGATTTTGGTATCAAAATTTAGGTTTTCGGGGTCGCTCCGTTCAATAAACAATGTTTCAGAGCTCTATCCATCATAGTTTAGATTTTGACCGATCAAATGGCATTTTTTCAAAAAAATCGAAATTTCAAACCATCATAGCTCTCCTTCCTTTGATCGCCGCCAATATTTATTCATATTATGTTGATCAGCATAGGTCACAGTATTTCTGCGCAAAATATGAGCGATTTGAAAAATTCAAAATTTTGGACGAAAAATGACTAAGGGGTATGACCCCCTAAAAACGCCGTAAACTCAATATCAAAAATATCTGGGTGGATCTAACGGTGCGATTGTTCGAAGAAGTCGTTCGAACAATTCGAATCTACAATAAATGCTATTTCGCAGGTCTAAATCATCTAAATCTTGAGTGGCCTGTGCTCGAAAACAAAACTTGAAAATGAAATTTGGAAAAACAAAATCATGAATAATTCTTGACTCAGAAGGGCTACATGGTTGATTTTGGTATCAAAATGTAGGTTTTCGGGGTCGCTCCGTTCAATAAACAATGTTTCAGAGCTCTATCCATCATAGTTTAGATTTTGACCTGTCAAATGGCATTTTTTCAAAAAAATCGAAATTTCAAATCATCATAGCTCTCCTTCCTTTGATCGCCGCCACTATTTATTCATATTATGTTGATCAGCATAGGTCACAGTATTTCTGCGCAAAATATGAGCGATTTGAAAAATTCAAAATTTTGGACGAAAAATGACTAAGGGGTATGACCTCCTAAAAACGCCGTAAACTCAATACCAAAAATATCTGGGTGGATCTAACGGTGCGATTGTTCGAAGAAGTCGTTCGAACAATTCGAATCTACAATAAATGCTATTTTGCAGGTCTAAATCATCTGAATCTTGAGTGGCCTGTGCTCGAAAACAAAACTTGAAAATGAAATTTGAAAAACAAAATCATGAATAATTCTTGACTCAGAAGGGCTACATGGTTGATTTTGGTATCAAAATGTAGGTTTTCGGGGTCGCTCCGTTCAATAAACAATGTTTCAGAGCTCTATCCATCATAGTTTAGATTTTGATCTGTCAAATGGCATTTTTTCAAAAAAATCGAAATTTCAAACCATCATAGCTCTCCTTCCTTTGATCGCCGCCACTATTTATTCATATTATGTTGATCAGCATAGGTCACAGTATTTCTGCGCAAAATATGAGCGATTTGAAAAATTAAAAATTTTGGACGAAAAATGACTAAGGGGTATGACCTCCTAAAAACGCCGTAAACTCAATACCAAAAATATCTGGGTGGATCTAACGGTGCGATTGTTCGAAGAAGTCGTTCGAACAATTCGAATCTACAATAAATGCCATTTTGCAGGTCTAAAACATCTAAATCTTGAGTGGCCTGTGCTCGAAAACAAAACTTGAAAACGAAATTTGGAAAAACAAAATCATGAATAATTCTTGACTCAGAAGGGCTACATGGTTGATTTTGATATCAAAATGTAGGTTTTCGGTGTCGTTCCGTTCAATAAACAATGTTTCAGAGCTCTATCCATCATAGTTTAGATTTTGACCTGTCAAATGGCATTTTTTCAAAAAAATCGAAATTTCAAACCATCATAGCTCTCCTTCCTTTGATCGCTGCCATTATTTATTCATATTATGTTGATCAACATAGGTCACAGTATTTCTGCGCAAAATATGAGCGATTTGAAAAATTCAAAATTTTGGACGAAAAATGACTAAGGGGTATGACCCTCTAAAAACGCCGTAAACTCAATACCAAAAATATCTGGGTGGATCTAACGGTGCGATTGTTCGAAGAAGTCGTTCGAACAATTCGAATCTACAATAAATGCTATTTTGCAGGTCTAAAACATCTAAATCTTGAGTGGCCTGTGCTCGAAAACAAAACTTGAAAATGAAATTTGGAAAAACAAAATCATGAATAATTCTTGACTCAGAAGGGCTACATGGTTGATTTTGGTATCAAAATGTAGGTTTTCGGGGTCGCTCCGTTCAATAAACAATGTTTCAGAGCTCTATCCATCATAGTTTAGATTTTGACCTGTCAAATGGCATTTTTTCAAAAAAATCGAAATTTCAAACCATCATAGCTCTCCTTCCTTTGATCGCCGCCACTATTTATTCATATTATGTTGATCAGCATAGGTCACAGTATTTCTGCGCAAAATATGAGCGATTTGAAAAATTCAAAATTTTGGACGAAAAATGACTAAGGGGTATGACCCCCTAAAAACGCCGTAAACTCAATATCAAAAATATCTGGGTGGATCTAACGGTGCGATTGTTCGAAGAAGTCGTTCGAACAATTCGAATCTACAATAAATGCCATTTTGCAGGTCTAAAACATCTAAATCTTGAGTGGCCTGTGCTCGAAAACAAAACTTGAAAATGAAATTTGGAAAAACAAAATCATGAATAATTCTTGACTCAGAAGGGCTACATGATTGATTTTGGTATCAAAATGTAGGTTTTCGGGGTCGCTCCGTTCAATAAACAATGTTTCAGAGCTCTATCCATCATAGTTTAGATTTTGACCGATCAAATGGCATTTTTTCAAAAAAATCGAAATTTCAAACCATCATAGCTCTCCTTCCTTTGATCGCCGCCAATATTTATTCATATTATGTTGATCAGCATAGGTCACAGTATTTCTGCGCAAAATATGAGCGATTTGAAAAATTCAAAATTTTGGACGAAAAATGACTAAGGGGTATGACCCCCTAAAAACGCCGTAAACTCAATATCAAAAATATCTGGGTGGATCTAACGGTGCGATTGTTCGAAGAAGTCGTTCGAACAATTCGAATCTACAATAAATGCTATTTCGCAGGTCTAAATCATCTAAATCTTGAGTGGCCTGTGCTCGAAAACAAAACTTGAAAATGAAATTTGGAAAAACAAAATCATGAATAATTCTTGACTCAGAAGGGCTACATGGTTGATTTTGGTATCAAAATGTAGGTTTTCGGGGTCGCTCCGTTCAATAAACAATGTTTCAGAGCTCTATCCATCATAGTTTAGATTTTGACCTGTCAAATGGCATTTTTTCAAAAAAATCGAAATTTCAAACCATCATAGCTCTCCTTCCTTTGATCGCCGCCACTTTTTTTTCATATTATGTTGATCAGCATAGGTCACAGTATTTCTGCGCAAAATATGAGCGATTTAAAAATTCAAAATTTTGGACGAAAAATGACTAAGGGGTATGACCCCCTAAAAACGCCGTAAACTCAATACCAAAAATATCTGGGTGGATCTAACGGTGCGATTGTTCGACGAAGTCGTTCGAACAATTAGAATCTACAATAAATGCTATTTTGCAGGTCTAAAACATCTAAATCTTGAGTGGCCTGTGCTCGAAAACAAAACTTGAAAATGAAATTTGGAAAAACAAAATCATGAATAATTCTTGACTCAGAAGGGCTACATGGTTGATTTTGGTATCAAAATGTAGGTTTTCGGGGTCGCTCCGTTCAATAAACAATGTTTCAGAGCTCTATCCATCATAGTTTAGATTTTGACCTGTCAAATGGCATTTTTTCAAAAAAATCGAAATTTCAAACCATCATAGCTCTCCTTCCTTTGATCGCCGCCACTATTTATTCATATTATGTTGATCAGCATAGGTCACAGTATTTCTGCGCAAAATATGAGCGATTTGAAAAATTCAAAATTTTGGACGAAAAATGACTAAGGGGTATGACCCCCTAAAAACGCCGTAAACTCAATATCAAAAATATCTGGGTGGATCTAACGGTGCGATTGTTCGAAGAAGTCGTTCGAACAATTCGAATCTACAATAAATGCTATTTTGCAGGTCTAAAACATCTAAATCTTGAGTGGCCTGTGCTCGAAAACAAAACTTGAAAATGAAATTCGGAAAAACAAAATCATGAATAATTCTTGACTCAGAAGGGCTACATGGTTGATTTTGGTATCAAAATGTAGGTTTTCGGGGTCGCTCCGTTCAATAAACAATGTTTCAGAGCTCTATCCATCATAGTTTAGATTTTGACCTGTCAAATGGCATTTTTTCAAAAAAATCGAAATTTCAAACCATCATAGCTCTCCTTCCTTTGATCGCCGCCACTATTTATTCATATTATGTTGATCAGCATAGGTCACAGTATTTCTGCGCAAAATATGAGCGATTTGAAAAATTCAAAATTTTGGACGAAAAATGACTAAGGGGTATGACCCCCTAAAAACGCCGTAAACTCAATATCAAAAATATCTGGGTGGATCTAACGGTGCGATTGTTCGAAGAAGTCGTTCGAACAATTCGAATCTACAATAAATGCCATTTTGCAGGTCTAAAACATCTAAATCTTGAGTGGCCTGTGCTCGAAAACAAAACTTGAAAATGAAATTCGGAAAAACAAAATCATGAATAATTCTTGACTCAGAAGGGCTACATGGTTGATTTTGGTATCAAAATGTAGGTTTTCGGGGTCGCTCCGTTCAATAAACAATGTTTCAGAGCTCTATCCATCATAGTTTAGATTTTGACCTGTCAAATGGCATTTTTTCAAAAAAATCGAAATTTCAAACCATCATAGCTCTCCTTCCTTTGATCGCCGCCACTATTTATTCATATTATGTTGATCAGCATAGGTCACAGTATTTCTGCGCAAAATATGAGCGATTTGAAAAATTCAAAATTTTGGACGAAAAATGACTAAGGGGTATGACCCCCTAAAAACGCCGTTAACTCAATACCAAAAATATCTGGGTGGATCTAACGGTGCGATTATTCGAAGAAGTCGTTCGAACAATTCGAATCTGCAATAAATGCTATTTCGCAGGTCTAAATCATCTAAATCTTGAGTGGCCTGTGCCCGAAAACAAAACTTGAAAACGAAATTTGGAAAAACAAAATCATGAATAATTCTTGACTCAGAAGGGCTACATGGTTGATTTTGGTATCAAAATGTAGGTTTTCGGGGTCGCTCCATTCGATAGAGAATGTTTCAGAGCTTTATCTATCATAGTTTAGATTTTCACCTGTCAAATGGCATTTTTTTCCAAAAATCGAAATTTAAAACGATCATAGCATTATGTTGATCAACATTGCACAATGATACAAAGTAAAAAAAATGGCCCAAACTGTAAAGCAGAATTTTTTATAATTCCATGTGATTTGATACCAAACAGAAATGCTTGTGAAGCCTCAAAGAGGTGACTAGAGGTCTGGATGAAAACGTTCCATAAAAAAGACCAAAATATGGTAGATATTTGGTCATAGACTTGTCGAACGTGCACGAAGCCAATCTCGCTTAATTGGTAGGGGTGATTCTGCTCATTCTATACAGTCAGATTTTCGTTATTTCAAGCACATAATAATAATTTCTCAATCTGAACGGGTGGGAATTGAAAATTCCCGGAGTTCACGTCTCGATTCCTCCTCGATCGGGCACATATCAAACGCAAACGCCCTCCTCCCCCATCTATTTGGGAACAAGTGAGTGGAATTGCTTTATGTTCGACTGTACAAAGGTCTCAAAGCATTAGGAGCAACCGCAATTATAATAACTATTTAGACTGGAAACGTGCCCTTTGATCCATAACCTCTAATTATGTATGCAAATGCTAATTTGCACTGAATTTTGAACAATTGAGCCGCTATGAAATATAATTGCGCAGTTAGCTCTTTGTTAATTATTCCACACTGGCGTCGGCAAATTATTCTAGAATTCGACAAAGCCGGGCCCTAGCACGAATAATATGCGGAATTAGAGGGATATTAATATTCATGCTGTCGGTAGTTGAATTCCTGTCATATTCGACATACGAGGCCATTTTGCATTCGGAATATCGTTTCGAATACGCGTTTTTCAACACACATCGTAAAAAGTCTTGCCCCCCTAGGTTTCTCAAGAAATAAACCATCTGAAGGGTGTTTCAAATTGCGCTGTTTTTAATGAGAATAAATAAAATATTAAATATAGATGGTGCACAGAATTCCACTGGGTATTTTGACATTTAAGAAGTGTGATGTATGACATTTATAAAAATGGCTTCGTACACGATACAACAACGCGTTCAAATTGTTGAATTATTTTATGAAAATCAGCGTTCTGTGAAATGTGTTTTCAGAAAATTACGTGAATTTTTTGTTTCACATAATCGTCCATCTGCAAGCACTATTGGTCGAATTATTTAAAAAATTTCAAGAGACCGGTTCGGTGGAAGACCAAAAAGTGAAAAATACAGTCCTAGCGGTCGTTCACAAGGAAATATTGATTTGGTTCAGGAAAGTGTTGCTGAGGACCCTGAAATGTCCATTAGACGAAGTTCACCACAAGTTGGACTTAGTGGGTCCACAACATGGCGTATTTTACACAAGGATTTAGCTCTGAAGGCATAGAAGGTTCAAATAACACAGGAACTAAAGCCATAATATCATTTGAAACGCCGTTCATTTGTCAATTTCATCAATGAACAACCAGCTGATTTTTCTCAAGAAATCATGTGGCTATGTTAATTAACAAAATTGTCGTATCTGGGGTGAAGAAAATCCACGAAATATTCATGAGAAACCTACGCATCTTAAACGAATCACTGTTTGGTGTGCATTATGGTCAGGTGGCGTAATTGGACTTTACTTCTTTGAAAATTCTGCTGGAGAAGCTGTAACTGTCAATGGTGATCCGATACCGTCGGGTTATGAATTTTTGTGGTCTGAATTAATGAATATTGATCTAGAGGACATTTGGTTTCAGCAGGATGGCGCCACATCTCACTTTGCAAATGACACAATTGATTTATTGAGAGAAAAATTTCCTGGACGAATAATCTCCAGGAACGTTGATGTCAATTGGCCACCAAGATCATGTGATTTGACACCGTTGGACTATTTTCTTTGGGGTTATGTGAAAGCTAGGTCTATAAGAATAATCCACAATCGATTCTTGAACTAAAGAATGAAATTATTCGTGTCATTAGTGAGATAGAGCCTCAATTATGTCAAAATGTCATTGACAACAAAAGTGTGGACGTCTGTAGAGCTGCAGGAGGCTATTTGGCAGATATTATTCTTCGTAAATAAATTTCATAAATGATATTTCAATTACCAAAAAAAAGTTTTTGAACATGAATACAAATTATGTTTTATTTATCAAAAAAAACTTGCAATTTGAAACACTCCTTATATTCTGGAAATGAGATTATTTTCATTCAAGTGACAAGGTAGTGAAGATTTCACACACGAAAAATTGTCAAGTTACATTCAACAAGTTGAGAAGAATGCAAAGAACAAACTGATGAATTTGAGCGAACATATTTTTTTCCTGAGAGATTTTTCATTAATGTATATTTTAATCCTCTTCAAAATAATGGAACTACCTCTTAAAGCACCTAGTGGTGCCAGAAAATAATAGCTATAAAACTTGCTTTCCGAAGTTGTTAACCGCTTCTTCAGTCGATGAAATTTTCAACTCTTTTTCACATTAATTCAACCCACATTTCCACAGTCAATGAAGTATGTATCTGGTTAAGTGACCGCCATGGCTAAAGAAAAGCTCCTAATTTCAGTTTAGCGCTTCTCTAATTTTTATATTTTGAATGTAAACGCCTTCTGGGTGAGTAGCGCTGAAACCTACCTAATAAATTATTTTCCCAATATCTCGAAGTCATCAACCGTGACAAAGTAAACCTCCGGAAGTAATTAATTACAATTCAAAACAAACTAGAACGTTAAACGCTAAAACGTTGAATTAACTCTATATGTAGTTCATGAGTGTGACCCGATAGGTACAAGATAAGAAGTGATGAGTGTTAAAAGGCGTTTAGTTCTGATAGCAACCGTTTAGCATCTGTTATCTGTAATGAGACAACCATCACGGGGAAGACCGGATATGCACAATGTATTTTCGACAACGGAAAACTGAGTAAATTTGATGTATTTACGACATGGCCACCAAGAAATACTCGATATGACACGATGATGTTTGTCCAATCATATTAAACAATATTAGAAACAAAAAGATTATAATGAATAACTATTGATTCAGATTATTTTCAAAATGGCATGCTCCAGCTTCCACACATTTCTGTTTTCTCATAGTTTCTTATAAAATTGGAACAGTTATTGATTTTCTCTATTTCAGTATCGTAATGAGTTGATATTACAGTTCTAAAAACAATGCTGTAATGAATTCATTACAGCATTGTTTCAAGTTATATTTTTCGTATTGTGGTTGTCAGCACATTTCATGGTATTTATTCAGAGCTGAAAGAATCGTATTGGTAAAGTGAAAAAATTTGTACTCGCTAAGTTTGGGTCCCAGATTGCGAAAATGATAACGAGAAGTTGGCAATCCTCTTAGTTTTTGCAAAAAAAATCCAAAAGTTCCCCTTTGAAAGTAGAGGTTATACGTAGTTCTATCGCTAGTTTTCTTCTATTTTCTCAATCAATACTCGTTGGAAATGTTTTATTTTTCAATTTCTGAGCCCTACTGCGTTACATTGAATAAGTTCACCATAATGTAGATTGTAGAACATTACCGGAAATTCAAATAACCGAATTCTCTTCAGACCACTTCACAAGTTTTTCGTATTCTTTTTCATACATGGATTAGGATTTTTGAGATATTAATTTATTCGCAACATTATTCGCAATTTTTCTTAATTCTGGAGGTGTTAAATCGATTTCTTCAAACATAATTCACGAATTCAATGCGTAATTATAAATGATTTCAAAATTCGAAACGTGAGATTCAAATGTCAATAACAGTCACGCCAACTGCCAAGATACAATACAAAAGTCACTAGGATGTATAATCTGAATTTTTCATTTAATTTCGACAGTTCTTCACAAAACTTGACTAAAACAGGGAAAATATCGTCTAATACTCGTCGCAGAAGGCAATTCCAACACTCATGCCATCGAAAACTCGCTCCTTCGTCGCTCGTTTTCGAATTTCGCATACGTTTTGGAATAGGAGCCCATTCTGCAACTAGTTCCAGAATATACTATTTTCTATCACTTCATGTCATCTGCTTTCTATAGCCATTATGAAAATGAAAAAGTGGGTGTAGTTCTTTGAATAAAATAGGTCGCTTGTTATGATTCAAATGAAAATTTCAAATTAATGAAATTAATGATGAAATTGATATTTAATGCTAAGCGACAATAGTAACTAGGAATCTTTATTCAATTAAAAATCCTAAAATAGTGTAAAGGAAAATCTTTGTGACAGTTTTTCTCCCCAATTACTCAGATTAAAATATTCATCATCAAACATTGAAAAATACCTTACATATGGTGCAATTTTTGCCAAAGACAAAAACAACCAAAATTTTTTAACCTGACCTGGATTCGCAGAATTATGGACAAGACAATATTCTCTGGAAATTTCAATTGGATCAAGGATGACCGTTCAAAATTCAAAACGTGAAATTTGCGAGAGGAGAGGGCACTTTTATGGTCATTTGGAATTCACCTGAGTAGCCTCTATACGTAATAGCAAAATGTACAGTTCCTCGTGACCACCCTATATAATTAGTGATATTTCTCTGGATAGTATGGAAGGTCAAAACTCGAAATCTTGACCATTAGAGGCTTAAAAAAATTATCCGATGTGAACCTTTAATCTAGCAATTACAAGGACGGAAATGCCTGTTAAATCTTCCTCCATTTCGCATCTTCATGTGTGAGGATCGATACGCGATTCAAAACTAACACAATTCAACCCCCAGAGGTTGAAGAACGAGCTGAACCGCTATAATCGAAGCGCGATTTGAATAGCTAAGCCGAGCTAAGGTTGTTGTGTGGTGGAGCAGATAAATTCTGTCGCAAACGGACGCCTAATAATCTTGGAACTGAATTGTCTGAGTGGACCACTCATCTATCTGTCCCTCTTGCGTTGGAATCGAATTTGAAATTACTTTAATTCGCATGGGACGCCCCGGATTTTCTGGCCATACGTTTGTCAGTTGTTAACGAAGATATTCGGCTTGAATGGACGAATTCGGATTCCACAAAAAAACACGAAAAAAGCCTACATAATACATATTTCAAAGCATATTAAATCAATATTCCCAACTCTTGTCGACCAGATTATCTTGGAGTGATGCTTACTTACGAGATGTATTGATATCCAGTTAGCCTAGACCAGTTCCATGCATAAACAAGATATTGCGATACCATATCAAGGAACAATAACTTATTAGAAGTGTCAGTGTAGAGTTCGACGTCAAAAAAGTAAACCAGAGTTACGCAATAAATTAAAAAAAAAGAAGTCTACCGAAATTGTAAAAATCGAAAAATTGGAGTATCGAGCCATCATCAAGTACCTGTATTTAAAAGGATCAAGAGGTAAGCAGATTTACGAAGATATGCTTAATACCCTTGGTGATCAATGTCCTTCGTATGCGACCGTGAAAAATTGGACCGCAAGCTTCAAAAGAGGTAAATTTTCCATTGAAGATGAGGACCGATCGGGAAGGCCAGTTTCTGAATCTGTCCCCGAAAATATCGATGCAGTTCATGACATGATTTTATCAGACCGTCGATTTGGGCTAAAACTGATATCTGAACCACTGAAGATTACATACGAACGCGTTCATCATATAGTTTACGTCAATTTGGACATGAGAAAAATTTCTGCAAAATGGATCCCCGAATGTTTGAATGTTGACCAAAAGCGTGCAAGGGTAGAGGCATCGCGTTCGATCTCTGCTCGATTTGAAAGCAATGTAGACTTTTTCAACCGAATTATTACTATGGATGAGACTTGGGTACATTTCTACGATCCAGAAACAAAGCAACAATCGATGGAATGGCGACACTTTGGTTCTCCAAGACCTAAGAAGTTTCGTGTCCAAAAATCTGCTGGGAAAGTTCTTGCTTCAGTTTTTTGGGATTGCCATGGAGTAATAATGATTGATTTTTTGGATAAGGGTAGAACAAAAACTGGAGATTACTATTCGACATTACTGACCACTCTACGGAAAAAAATTAAAGAGAAAAGACGCGGAAAGCTATCCAAAGGTGTTTTGTTTTTGCAGGACAACGCCCCAGTACACAAATCTCTTGTTTCCATGCAAAAAAATCGCGATTTAGGGTTAGAATAATTACTAGAACACCCCCCTTATTCACCAGATTTGGCTCCGTCCGTTTATCATCTCTTTCCTGAACTGAAAAAAAGTACAAAAGGTCGTAAATTTTCTTCCAACGAGGAGGTAATAAAAGCTGTGGAGGACTGGTTTGCAGAGCAAGAAGAAACATTTTTTTTGAAAGGTCTAGAGACGTTGCAGGTTCGCTGTAATGAATGTATTCAATTAAGAGGAGAATATGTTGAGTAATAAAATATTTTGACATGGAAATTTTGTTTGGTTCTATAGTAGGCTAAGAATTTTTCAATATATCCTCGTACTACCCAATAGCTTCGGAAATCGATAGAGAAAACATAAAAGGAAAACATCTCTAATAACATTCAAACATATTTTCAATTCTTTTCACTATGAGATTTGGTTGAATTTCATGGCGAAGTGCGCCAGATTAAGCAGTTTCAGCTCGAGTGAAAATTGTCTAATTAGAGATGGAAAGCGTGTCGACAGTTTCCCGAGGGAGAGAGCAAATCAAAAGCAACCGTTGGTGATCCCATCACGAGGGAAATTAAACCGCTAACTAACCAGAATCTCATCTTGGGATGGGCACTGTCGAGCTGGAAAATTATGGTGATGAATATTCAGAAAAAGGAATGTTTGGGCTGTGTTGAAGGTTTGTCATTTATCTACTTTTATCTGGTCCTCATCATCAACAACAAATAGCGAAAATGTTCGAATCGAATTGAATTGACTTGAAATTCTCTCGAACAGAACCATGATTTCCAACATAAATTTGCACAATTTGGATGCGTTGTTAAGGCTTTAGTCTATTCATGTTGAAATTTCCAACCAAACTTGAAATGAATCATTTGACAGGAGGACAAAATGGCCACCAGTTAAAATAATATTGCCAACTTCTATACAAGTTCTATACCTCTAAAAAAACCCCCGTTACTTCTCGAAAAGGATTCTTTTCTTGTACATATTTCAATTAATTCATGCAGCTTTCAATACCTAATACATATAGAGCTCTTGAGGAAGGACATCAACCACAGAATCCACACCAGAATCAAGCAAAAGATCAGTTGCCTCAGTTCCACAGAACCATTTTCCCTGCCTCAACTTGATTCATTCAGTATCTCCTAGAATTAATTCAAAAAAGGTGATATTTGCGCACTAGCTACAATAAGAAGACTTATTGCCACATTCATGTTCGCTCCGAAACAGGCCTTCTGGACATTGGAACCTCATTTAAATTTCTGAATTTGATTACGTGAAGAGAATATGCCGTTCCATTTCTTATTAACATTACACTGTATTCAGATTTAACGAGCACTTGCTCCGATCTACGATCTTCGTACAATTATTCAGAACACTCAAAGAATTCTATAAAAGCATAATTGACTATTAGCGCATGTACCCAGCTATCCTGAGGATGGCAGGTGATCTTTATGGATGCGGCATATATGGAAATAAACTCTTTGCGAATAGCACTAATAGCGTTGATGCAAAAAGCAATGCTGAAATAACTTTGAAAATTACAACTAAGGCATATTGGTCCATGAGGAAATGGTTGTCGAAGACATTTCTAAGAGTGGGAAAACGAAGAAGGAACTAAAGGAAAACCCCTTGGCTTTGCAGTTGCATATAACACAAAACATATACTCCATTCACTTTTATAATGTATCCCGGTTGGCCATGAAATTCTGACACATTTTACCGTGTATATTTTGAAAATGTTAGGTTATGGTAATTTTCCTGTCAGATTAATAAGCAACGTTGTACCTCTACATAGAGGTCGTAGTAATTACCTATTCATCTAAATGTTTATTGACTTTGGGAAAATAATGAATTTGAGAAAATATTATTCGAATTCAATAATTCTGAAGACCTGGCGAATGTTGAAGATACTTTTTTCCCTGCTAATACTGGAAATATTTCACGTTCATAAACAGGGTTGGAAGATTCAGTTATGCTATTTTCTTGAACGGAAATCAAGAATCGAGTGTTGAAATTTTACTGAAAAATGATGGATAGAATAGTTCCTTCCTATGTGATAGTTCGTTCGAAAAAAGAATAAAAGTACTCGAATAACCCGTCAGAAAAACTCATAAACGAACAGTGTTGACACACTCTAACTAGTTTTCGACGAGCAATCGATCGGAATTATAAAATTATATAGGGTAATCATTTGAAAAAAATGAGATTTTATAGTTTCATTGAGGCTCACTTTGAAGCCCTTTTTCAGGCACCCTGTATAATATTTCCTCATAATTTAAACAAGAAGCAGTATCAGCGTACTACCTTCTGTTCCACTGTTGCAAAAAGAAATTCTCACAATGAGGGATTTTGGAATATAATCACTAATTAGTGACATTCTTTCTGTCAACAAATTTGACAATCAGGCTATAACTCAACAATCACTTGAAGTGGTTGCGCATCAAATCAGTGCAGAATTGAACGGAGAATTTAAATATGTATAAATATACAGGGTGTTACATTTGAAACAACGAAGTTTCCGGTAGAACCGAAAGTAGATTCCGCTTGAAAATATACTGCTCCACAAGAGTTAGGGATATCGTATTCAATCGTTTTTAAAAGTATGCAATCTTCGAGAAAATCGCTGTAAAATCATTTAAAACTCAATAACAACTTGAATCGATCCAATAAAAATCAGTATGAGACATTCCGTCAATCTGGTCGCCTTTCTTCTGGAGTTTGGTTCTTTGCATATGCTCCATGAATGTTCTTATTTTGGTAAATGAAGTCAGTTTATAAACGGCTTCGATTTGAAACGAGTTTTCTGAAAATGCCAAGACGTAAATTAACAAACGCTGAGGCTAATAGGGCTATCGGAATGCTACAGGGTGGTCTAACTCAAGTTGTTGTAGCGGAGAGGCTCCAAGTCAGCCAAAGTGTGATATCTAGACTTTGGAATAGGTTCAGGGAAACAGGTTCCGTGTTGGAAAGACCAAGGCTTGGTGGGCGACGAAAAACAATACCTGCTCAGGATCGTTCCATCACCTTTTCGGCGAGAAGAAACCCTACATCTACGTGTAGAATGCTACGGAATACTCTTCAAAATGCAGATGGAGTCCAAGTTTCCATCGAAACCATCAGACGATGTTTGAGAGAGGTGAATCTAGGTTCTAGACGTCCATTAAGAGGAGTTTCATTAATACGCGACCATAAGCGTCAAAGACTGGAATGGGCAAGGCAACATATTATCAATTGGAACGATCAACGGCGTAGTGTCCTTTTCACTGATGAATCCAGATATGGACGATTTTCAGATTCTCGAAGAATAAGGGTATGAACAATCCGACGCATACCCCGTAATCGTCGCTATGTCCAAGAAATCCATCCATTCCGAGGGGGTAGTGTTATGGTATAGGCCGGGATATGTTTCAACGGGCGCACAGATCTACACTTTTGTCCTGGGAATATGACCGCCTTACACTATAGGAAGCATGTCATTGACAATGTTGTGCCAAATTTTCACGCTGCTATCGGTGAAACTTTTCAATTTCTAGACGATAACGCTAGACCGCACCATGCAGCCATAGTTGAGAATGCGCGCGAGGAGCTTGGTATTCCACATTTACCAAGATTCGCACTCACCAGATTTGAATTTCATAGAAAATGCATGGGATATGCTCCAAAGAAGATTAGATGATCATCAACCTACCCCAGAATCCTTAAATGATCTGAGAGAGCTTCTGCCCCGTTTATGGAACCAAATTCCTCAAGAAATGTTCAACAACCTCGTGTGTAGTATGCAAAGAAGATGTCCAGCTGTTATTGATGCCCGTGGAGGCCATACATTGTATTGATACTCTTAAAATGCTCGAATTTTCCAGGAATAAAATTTCGTTATTTTACTCGATTTTTCTTAACCACCCTGTATACGCTGCAGACCTTCAGGCTAAAATTAATTTGCAACTTGAAATCATATTAATATGAATTTTCATCACAAAAATCTTATTTTAACTATATTTTTTTGCAATTTAAGTCAATACCTAGGTAGCCCTAACTCATGTGGAGCAGTTTATTTTACAATTTAAGTTCATGTACTCTAAAACAACAATACAGAATATTGAATTTGTATCAAATTCTTTCCCCGAATACGTTTAATGAAACACTTGAAAAAATCACCCTCTATACGACAATAATGATTGAGAAATAGGATTGCCGGTAAAATTATAGTAACATTTAAACATTTAAAGTTTTCCCTGGTTGACTGGATGGCTACAATGTTGGATTTTTTGCCCCGTAAGTCGACACCTTGTTTGGCCGAGGAAAAATAACGGATTCAGTTTTTTCCCCGAATAATCCGTGCAGGACGCAATGAGAAATCGCCACCTTCCGGTCGAAAACTACCTCGCTTGAAAAATGCCCTAATCTGGAAGTATCCAGCTTACAGCAAACAAAAACATTCCGGAGACGTTCTTTATATGTACAATTCATTCCGCCGTATTTATTCAAGGGCTGAGAGTCCGACCGGGCGCTGGTTCGTTATTATTTTGTGCAAATATGAAATCGGTTTCCCAGGGGGGGAAATGTCGCCGGAATTAGAGTGAGACCGTGGGGTAAACAACACGTACGCCCGTGGTCCTCTGTTTTTTCATTTTTCCGGGAGATTAATATTTTTGGACACACTAATGGCTGCCGTCACTGACTATATATCACTTGTTTCAATCTAGAACTCGTTTTATGTTTCGCCCTCACCCCACACCCCCGCCCTTTCTCAACGCTCCGACTTCGACGTGACCAGAGGCGTATCGAGTTTTTTTATCTTCGAGCTCACATCGTCTCACCTGAATCTCCAACACCCCTATGGCATCACCCAGTATATTACAGGAATAATGTGTTCATGATGAAGATGTGGCGTGATCTCAAAACACAGGGTGTTCCTAAATTGAAGATACAAACGAAAAGGGTTCTTCCTTGTGTTATTTTAAGAAAAAAAGTCTTATAAACATGGTACTACAAACGTTTCGTATTCGAAGTACAGGGTGTACTAGGTATTATAGAGATTATTTGAACGACTTTTTCACTCATTTCATTTTTAGTGAGGAAGTTTCCTTAGCAACATCGACTATTTCCCTCGTCTTAATTTCCACCAATCAGAAACGCGCAATTTTGAATCACAAATGATTTCTAGATGGAGAAACTGTATGGCAGCAGCTGTCAGCAGTTTTTTCGGGTTTACCCGCGGCAAAACTTGACAGTTGTTGTCAACGAAAATTATTAATACATAAATATTGCATCCAGAATAATCTGTTACTCATGAAATAGTCTTATCGAATACCATTCGGGCATCTAATTTTTCTCTGTGAAAAAAAAATTGAAAAAACTCAATGCATAGTAATATTTTTTTTAACGAAAAGCATTCGTGCGGGTGCAAAAATCCTCGTCTTCGACTCGGATTTTTGTTGCCACCAGCACTCATGCTTCTTGTTAAAATATTACTTAGCAACGTGTTTTTTCGATTTTTTTCGGAAAAATTGGATGCCCTTATGATATTACTCACGACAAAATTTTTGGCCTTTGACCTTTCTCACATTCATAGATAGCTTCGGGAATGAATACCATAGAGAAAACAAACAACGGTTAGTTGATCTATGATGAATACTTATTTGTCAAATAGCGCAATACAAGCGCAATGTGACTATATTAGTGTTAGACACATTTCCTCGTGAAATAGTCATGTCGTATACCACTCGAGATGAAATTCAAGGGGACTTGGTACACGTCCGAGCTCGCGAGCTCCCTTCAAAAATTGAGCTTTTTATTTCCATGATATCTCAGTTCGTATGCGGCGTAGACCAACAATTTTTTTTTTCAAATTGAAAAAAAAAATCACCAATCGAAATTGGCATGTCACATGGTTTTAACTCGAAATTGTATTATTTATGCCCAATTGTTGAATATCTTGAAAAATGAAGGTACCTACTATTAGGCAAAAATTTATAAGTTTTTTCGGAGTTATTCAATTTTTATTCATTGTTCTCGCCAATATTTCGAACAGCACGAAAATCATCAAAAAGTCACACTCTGAAACGGTTATAACTCATAACCCCCCCTGTCGACGTCTTCCCCGCTTCACCCCGAATTCATTCAGAATTCTTAAAGGGAAGCAACGTCGTGTTTAGCATATGGAAAGTAACTATGCCGTTAGTTCGCGGTGGACACAAAAAGGTTAAAAAGAATCCTCATCATATCTCCATGGTAACGAGCTAGCCCGTGTCCCTTGCAACCTCTCTGTTTTGCATTGATCTTTAAAATTTAGCTCATGTTCGCCATCCCCTAGAAGAAGGGTGTTTTTCGGGTCCTAATGTGGATCTTGAGTGCGATTCCGGACTCCATCGAAGTGGTATATGATTACAGGTTGATATCTCATTACGACTAATTGTGGAAATGAGGGTTTTTAAGTCACGCCCACGTATTTTTTAAATGAATCGTTTAATTAAGATTTCTTTCGTTTTAAACTGACATAATCTGTTTCTTATTTTCTAGATACGTTTTATGCCCACCCTTGAATGTTTTTCATGCTCTGTCAAAGACCAAACATCAGCATAGGAAACATTTTCATCATTCCGTTTGAAAATTAATAAAATTACATCCGTAAATTCAACAACTTTCACTTCAATCTTTCTCTCATGAACTCACTACTTTTAACCTTTCGTAATTTTTTTCATAGAACAGGTATATGCTCGCATCCATTTTCATTTGAAATTCCGAAACCCCATTTGCATTAAAACATAATCGTGATTATTCTGAAGCAGTGTCACACGACAAAAAGCTTTCCAGCAGGTTTTACCTAATTTGAAAATTTAATTGCATAGGCACGCTTTGGGTCAGAGGTCTTTCGGAATGAACCCGATAAAGTTTGACGGTAAAGTAGCTGTCATGCGTTGACCAGTTTTCGGCAATCGAGAATTGCGATGGGCGTTTAAGATAAGAGACCGCATCTTCATTCAGATCGTTACATTCATTTTCACGACCAAACGTAGATTGGTATTATGAAACGTGCGGCCTCAAAAATTCCTCAGGTGTCTCTTTTATTGTGGGTTAGTAGATGAAGTTCTAAGAGTTAATGGCTGAATTCATAAAAAATGAATATTTTGTACTATCTCGTGGCATCTTAATTTTTATGGCTCCTGTTTCTGCTACGACCACGTTCATTCAAGTAGGCACCACGATTTTTATCAGAAACGGGGCCTGCTCTCATTAACGAGCTTCTGTAGAACGCAACAGAAACTCTCCTTCGAGCTGTTTGTTTTTATGGTTACAATTTTTTTGAGTAGTTGCTGAAACTGAACGATATATTATGAAAGTTGTTCGAATTGAACGTCACTGTCTCTAGCTATTCAGCGAGAATCTTAGACTTATACAAAGAATCTGCATTTCAACATTTGAGGTCAAAGGAATCCGTTTAAATTGAAAAAATTTCCTACTCTGCTATCAAAACGATATACCTCACTTGTTCCTAAATTGAAACTACAAACAAAGAAGAAATATTCCTTGGATATAATTTCAAGAAAAAAAGTCCCATAAACATGGGATCGCAAATGTTTCGTTTCCGAGATACAGGGTGCAAAAATTTGAATTTTATTCAAGTTTTTTTTTCATTGTGCCTATCCTCACTTTGAGACACCGGAGTTTAATTTGATACGCCAAAACTAACAATGAATTTGTTCACCTCCGCTTTCTAACTGAATTTTAATTAATATTTTGATTTTTCTGGGGATTTCGAGAGAATTGTTCAAAATTTTTTCGCGAATTCGGTAGAAGATACAACAAAAGTACAAGAGACCATAAATTTCAGTATTGAAGCAAAGTTTCTTTTCACGATTTTTCAAATTAACAGTGGCTCACCAAAAAAAAGTTATGGTGGAAAACAGGGGACAGTGTTCCATAAAAAACTATCACCCTGCAGATTTGCAATCGAAATTTGTATGTCAAACGTTGTAACTTCTAAATTGTGATATCTATGCCAAATGTCATTTGATCATCTTGTGAAATGCAGATATTATGATAAAAATTCAAATTTTTGCATGCTGTATTTGGAAAACGAAACGTTTGCGGTCAGATTTTTATTGAACTTTCTTTATCAAAATCAAGCGAGTCAAGAAGTAACACATAAATTTTTAAAAAGATTCTCATTCGAAAAATACAGGTGGTATCTTGTTTCACCACTTTCGGACCACACTATTGAGTCAAAAAGAGTTTTAGTCCGAAATTTTCAAGAGCTATCGGCCGATCGAGCACTGTTGACACACCCTGTATATCAGGATCTCTATTTTCATTATGTTGATCTTTTTCAATTCCTGAAGTGGAAGAATTTCCTGATGGTCATTAAAAAAAATCAAATTGAAAGGGAATCATGGGTGAGGTATCATCATCATCAGAGTTGAGTGTGAAAAATCGTTCATCTTGGACCAATCGGGAGCTTCCATTCATACTTCCATGCGGGAAACGAGGCAACGGTTGTTCTCTACCGTAAGAATTCGAAATATTTCATTCATCCAAAGCGAGTTCAGCGCTTCAAGGATAGATGGCTCTTGATGCATCGAATTCGGTCAGAATTATTTTCTGAGATGCCGACGATTCAATAGAAATTTATAGGTAATTAAAACTTACACCATTGGCGAACAAATTTCAAATCTGGGTACAGCTTTTTTCAATTAGAATAAATTTGTATTTTTTCAGGATTCAATCATGATATCATGGAAATGAGATTAATCTACTCTATATTGAATAATTCTTAGCCTACTATAGAACCAAACGAAATTTCAATGTCAAAATATTTCATTACTCAAAATATTCTCCTCTTAATTGAATACATTTATTACAGCGAACCTGCAACGTCTCTAGACCTTTCAAAAAAAATGTTTCTTCTTGCTCTGCAAACCAGTCCTCCACAGCTTTCATTACCTCCTCGTTGAAAGAAAATTTACGACCTTTTAAACTTTTTTCAGTTGAGGAAAGAGATGATAGTCGGACGGAGCCAAATCTGGTGAATAAGGGGGGTGTTCTAGTAATTCTACCCCTAAATCACGAATTTTTTGCATGGCATCATGAGATTTGTGTACTGGGGCGTAGTCCTGTGAAAACAAAACAACTTTAGATAGCTTTCCGCGCCTTTTCTCCTTAATTTTTTCCCGTAGAGTGGTCAGTAATGTCGAATAGTAATCTCCAGTTATTGTTCTACCCTTATCCAAAAAATCAATCATTATTACTCCATGGCAATCCCAAAAAACTGAAGCAAGAACTTTTCCAGCAGATTTTTGGACATGAAACTTCCTAAGTCTTGGAGAACCAGAGTGTCGCCATTCCATTGATCGTTGCTTTGTTTCTGGATCGTAGAAATATACCCAAGTCTCATTCATAGTAACAATTCGGTTTAAGAAGTCTACATCCTTTTCAAATCGAGCACAGATCGAACGCGATGACTCTATCCTTGCACGCTTTTGGTCAACATTCACACATTTGGGGATCCATTTTACAGAAATTTTTCTCATGTCCAAATTGAGGTGAACTATATGATGAACGCGTTCGTATGAAATCTCCAGTGCTTCAGATATCCGTTTTAGCCCAATTCGACGGTCTGATAAAATCATGTCATGAACTGCATCGATATTTTCGGGGACTGACACAGAAACTGGCCTTCCCGATCGGTCATCATCTTCAATGGAAAATTTACCTCTTTTGAAGCTTGCAGTCCAATTTTTCACGGTCGCATACGAAGGACATTGATCACCAAGGGTATTAAGCATATCTTCGTGAATCTGCTTACCTCTCAACCCTTTTAAATACAAGTCCTACTTGATGATGGCTCGATACTCCAATTTTTCGATTTTTACAATTTCGGTGCACATCTTTTTTTTAAATTCATTGCGTAGGTTGGTTTACATTTTTTTGACGTCGAACTCTACACTGACACTTCTAATAAGTTATTGTTCGTTGATATGGTACCGCAATATTTTGTTTATGCATGGAACTGGTCTATAGGCTAACTAGATCTATAGGCTAACCAGATATCAATAGGTACATCCTCGTATATTATGGAATTTCTTCATAATATAGAAATTCCCTAAGAAAAGACCGAAATTCCAACGAGATGAGATGATGGGACGAAACAACAATGATTTCGCCAGTCGCAGCCTGGCAAGGACCAATGTGCGATATAACCTCGTTAGCTGTTCCTTTTTTGCGCGTTCCACGATGCCATTTAAGCAAAAGCGTTCCAGGTGGCTCGTAGATTGGAAGAGCGTTTCCCTAAATGCATCAAAGATAAGTAATGCCGAACTCAACTTGGCGCAAGAAGATCTGATAAAAGTGTATAACGAGACCGAACAACCATTCACAGGCAGTACCGGTCTGCCGAAGAATAACAACACCGAATGGGCCAGTGGCGCATCACCAACATACCGGTATCTCTATCGAAGATGAATCAGTAGAAAGTCCTAAAAATATTTTGTAGGCGTATTGAACATCAATGCAGTTTTCACATTCATAAATTTTTGCGGTACGCCTCTGGTAGATTTTGAAATACAAAATTGAATATCTGTTTGGTTAGGAATCTTTTTGTTCTCTTGTTCTTCTTAGCATCTGTGAGGGTCATCTTACAAAGAAAAAAATATGACTGAGTTTCTGTTATTGAACGAAAGAATTTAAAATCTTTAACATGCGTCTTTAATGTCCACCCAATAGGACATGGATTCGTCCAGTGAATCATGTGTGAATATTTCCTTTGCGTTTGGTGAGGTGGAATTCTCCGGGCTGCCACTGATCTACCTTATAATAATAATTGTTGATTATTTTAACTTCCATGCAGGTCAGAATCACACACAATGCCCACACATAAAGATACAATTGTTTCGTCCTTTTTAATTTATATTCAAAACGAGTGCGGGGTCCAAGATTGGGATCAGTGAAAAGCAACACATGTGTGTGTATACCGTGTGCGCATTCTCAAATTTCATATACTTACAGACTTGTTTCGGTGGTTGCTGTGAAATTATTCAGTTTTGAATTTTTTTCATGCGGGAAATTTTTTAATGTTGGATCTACAGGTGTTCCTGAATAGGTTTATCAACGGTCAACTGTAGATTTCTCATTTTTTTCTCTTCCATTTTTTCTCAGAGACGTTGCCAATGTCTGTTCGTTTATAAGTTTTTCTGTTGGGTTATTCGAATACTTTTATTCTTTTTTCGAATGACCTATCACAAACTAACGGATTATTCTGTCCATTATTTTTAAGTAAAATTTCAACATTCGATTCTTGATTTCCGTACAAGAAAATGGCATAACTGAATCTTCCAACCATGCTTGTATACGTGAAATATTTCCAGTATTAACACAGAGAAAAGTTTCTTCAACATTCGCCCGGTCTTTGGAATTATTGAATTCACATAATATTTTCTCAAATTCATTTTTTTCCCAGAGAAAATAAACATTTAGATGAATACGGAATTACGATGACCTCTATGTAGAAAGGACAACGTTGCTTATGTATCTGACAGGAAAATGACTACATTTTCGGAGTAAACATCATCAGAAGAAGCTGAGTCCAGCCCGTCCATTATTTTCGAAGAGAATTTTCATTTTACCAAATCTGAGTTTTCTCGAAATTGGCTTGGGATAGAAGAATTCTGTTTTCACTAAAATTCATGAATCTTATATGTACTCGAAGTCAACAACATCGGAAGAAGCTGAGTCCACCCCGTCCGATATTTTCGAAGCGAATTTTTATTTCACCAAATCTGGGTTTTCTCGAAATTGGCTTGAGATAGAAGGATTCTGGTTTTAATAAAATTCATGAATTTTATATGTACTCGGAGTAAACATCATCGGATGAAGCTGAGTCCATCCTGTCCAATATTTCCGCAGCGAATTTCTATTTAACCAAATCTGAGTTTTCTCGAAATTGGCTTGAGATAGAAGGATTCTGTTTTTACTAAAACTCATGAATCTTATATATACTTTGGGTAAATATCATCAAATGAAGCTGAGTCCACTCCGTTCAATATTTTCGAATAGAATTTTTATTTTACCAAATCTGAGTTTTCTCGAAATTGGCTTGAGATAGAAGGATTCTGTTTACACTAAAATTCATGAATCTTATATGTACTTTGGGTAAATATCATCAAATGAAGCTGAGTCCACTCCGTTCAATATTTTCGAATAGAATTTTTATTTTACCAAATCTGAGTTTTCTCGAAATTGGCTTGAGATAGAAGGATTCTGTTTACACTAAAATTCATGAATCTTATATGTACTTTGGGTAAATATCATCAAATGAAGCTGAGTCCACTCCGTTCAATATTTTCGAATAGAATTTTTATTTTACCAAATCTGAGTTTTCTCGAAATTGGCTTGAGATAGAAGGATTCTGTTTACACTAAAATTCATGAATCTTATATGTACTTTGGGTAAATATCATCAAATGAAGCTGAGTCCACTCCGTTCAATATTTTCGAATAGAATTTTTATTTTACCAAATCTGAGTTTTCTCGAAATTGGCTTGAGATAGAAGGATTCTGTTTACACTAAAATTCATGAATCTTATATATACTCGGAGTAAACATCATCAGAAGAAGCTGAGTCCATCCCGTCCAATATTTTCGAAGAGAATTTTTATTTTACCAAATCTAAGTTTTCAAAATATACACGGTCACAATTTCATGGCCAACTGGGAAACTTCATGAAAATGAATGGAGTATAAGATCTGAATTTTATCCTGCTCAAAGGACCATAAAATGGTGTTTCTTTGGAAGAATAACAAATGCGTTTTTCTGGTTTTAGTGGTATGTACCGTTTCAAATTTGATCCTATTTTCGGATAGCATGGTAATTCATGAAACTTTTATCGAGATACTCAAAGCTTCCATCCATCTAGGAAGTATTTCGAATGCTTCAAACGTATATAGGAACAGCCACGGTCCATTCTCTAGAAGCAAAGGAAATAATATTCAATTAAAATCTCCTGTGAAGCATACGAAAACTAGCCTTACATATTAACGATACACGAATGCCTACCTACCTACCCGATCCTCTCATTTCACGTTTTACATACATATCGTCCACAATTAAATTAAATCTTCAAAAGCGGGAGCGCCTACGACTTGATTTATATCAGGGGAATATTTTAAATGAAGTAGGTACTTGAACACCGGTACGTGTTTTACGTATTTCAGGTTTTAATTGTATGTGATAGGAGGTTTTCAGAACGGACCGACATTATGTGTAATTTATGGATCCGTGCTGTAGCCGCGGTTCTTTTGTGGCTACGTCCACCTCGCCTGCTCGATTGTTTACCTCGGGCTTCTCAAGAACGAAAAATTCGCCGCTCATTTCGGAATATTAATTCGAGCAGACCGTGGAGATGTCATACATTATTTTTTCCCCTTCCTTGTATTGTAAGCAACCTATTTTGACACTGCTTCGAAATACATAAAAGAAAGTAACTCAACAAGATATGGGTTGCCCCTAACGACAGGATGTAAGTCAACTTACATCCCTATGTGAGCCAACTTACATCCCTAGGGAAACACTTATCTAAAATTATTATAAGCAACTTTAATTTTTGATTTCATCAACATATTACAAAAATTCCGGTGAAATTAATTCAAATGAATATTAATTGTACAATTCTTACAATTATTCACATTATTAACAAAATCTGGAAACACGTTTTCTATTTTTTTCTCAAAGTGTATTACATTTTCTGACTCCACAGGTTCTTCATTTCTAATCAATGTTTCTCTCTCTCTGTTGAAGCAGTGCAAGAGACTTCTAAGGCTGGGTCTTATTGTACAAAATTTTATTCGCCACTTCCTTTTTATTGTTGAGACTCTCAGGGACGTAACTTTCCACAATATTAGCGGATTTCCATCCACCATGTCGCTTGATAGCTAATACATCAACTCCAGTATTTGCTAATAAAGTCTATAACCATCATTTTTTCTCTTCAAAGATGCTCGAAGTTTTGAAAACTTAGAAATATCTATACAGGGTGGCCAAGAGATTGACAATAAAACAGGTCCCTCGTGACATGGGCTATTCGAATCACCCCCATGTCTGTTATGCGATTTTTCACGGTTTTCGAGTTATGAATTTTTTTATGAACTTTGAGAATTTTCGACTTGATCATCTTAAAAAAGTAAAAAAAGTACAAGACTTCTCTGTGAAATTCTTTTGTAACTTAATCTCCATGAATTGTACTTTTATACATAAAATAACCAGATTCGTAACTTTGATAAAAATTATGAAAATTTTGGTCTCAAGTGAAAAAGTTACGTGAATTGGATTATGATCTGAATTTTCGAATCAAAATTAAAAATGTAAAAAGGCTAATTCGCGGTTTCTTAGTATGCTTGAAAACTGCGCTCAACAGTCAGCTTTTAGAATCATGGATAAAAAAGGTACTTAACCCTCTACTTTTGCTAGAATTAGCCTTCAAAGTCATCGAGGTGGAAAAAATCAAAGAACTAGACATTTACTACAAAATTATTTTTTGCCATTTTAAGATTTTTCTGATCAAGTTATGATAGAAAATGCTGAAAATTAATGAAAATGAGCTTTAGATGTTGGTCAAGAAAAATTCTAGATAAAAAAAAGAAAAAGGTATGGCAATAAATCACACATCATAATGTAAATAAAAAGAAATTTATTTATAAAATTTACAGTAGGTTTTCAAAGTGGCCATCTCTAGCCTCAATACACATTCTACACCTTCTTAAAAAAATTTCTTTTAATCGCATAAAACCTGCCCTGTTCTCTCTTAGGACACGTTCGGCTTCTCTTAACTTCAGTCGCAGCTTGTCTTCACTCGAACATTCTCGGTCGTAAAGAATTTCTTTGAAATAACCCCAAACGAAAAAATCGATGGGATTAAGGTCAGGTGAACGTGGGCGCCACTTGATTGGTCCGCTGCGTCCGATCCATCTGTTCGGGTGATTTTCTGTGATTTTGTGTGATTTATTGCCATACCTTTTTCTTTTTTTCATCTAGAACTTTTCTTGACCAACATCTGAAGCTAATTTTCATTAATTTTCAGCATTTTATATCATAACTGGATTAGAAAAATCTCAAAATGACAAAAATAATTTTGCAGTAAATGTCTAGTTCTTTGATTTTTTCAACCTCGATGACTTTGAAGGCTAATTCCAGCAAAAGTAGAGTGTTAAGTACCATTTTTTATCAATGATTCTAAAAGCTGACTGTTGAGCGCAGTTTTTAAGCATACTAAGAAACCGTGAATTAGCCATTTTACATTTTAAATTTTGATTCGAAAATTCAGATCATAATCAAATTCACGTAACTTTTTCACTTGATACCAACATTTCCATAATTTTTATCAAAGTTACGAATCTGGTTATTTTATGTATAAAAGTACAGTTCATGGAGATTAAGTTACAAAAAAAATTTCTCAGAGAAGTCCTGTACTTTTTTTTTAATATCTTTTTTAAGATGGTCAAGTCGAAAATTCTCAAAGTTCATAAAAAAATTCATAACTGGAAAACCGTAAAAAATCGCATAACGTATATGGGGGTGATTCGAATAGTCCATGACACGAGGGACCTGTTTTTTTTTGACGTCAATCTCTTGGCCATCCTTTATTTTCCTCTATAAAATAGGGCCGGACTTCAACATCGAATACTTACACTATAAGCTTAATGGGGACTTCAATAAAGCTCTTTTCTCGTGGAAATACGCCGAAAAAAAGGTTTCTGAGACTGCAGTAGCACTCTTGCTTTGGCACCAATTCTTGAATGACTTGAATGCTGCTTCATACCTTTTTTTCGACTTCTCCGGTACGCACAAACGAGTCAATGAATTCCAATCTAAAGTACTTTTCATTTTAATTGAGAGTTTATTCATTAGAAAATTCAAAGAACGTCACAACGTTTCAAAAATGTGTACCACATTTTGATTCTGTTGTAGTACATTCGTCAACTAGATGTTAGCCTATAAACTTATTTCTTATTTCTTGTTTGTATATTCATGTGTTATTACGCCATACGATAAATAATAATAACCCAGTCTAGTTGATTTTGAAAACTACTACCCTAAGGTATGTTGTAATCGCTTATGACGAGAAGATCTCTGATTATCCCTTAGATTGAATTTTGTGTGATACTTTTCACTATTTCTGTGTAAGGATTTCATCAGAACTTGAAATAATGGAAAGTTTTAAAGTATCAAGTTAAAAATAATCTTGATGGAAGAGTTTCCCAAGTGCGAGAACTAATATCGGCGAGATGTATGCCCTTGAACATCTCCCTTAACTACCCTATTTTCTTGATATCTGTTATTCCTCTCCGTTCGCCATCTGCAATCGTCTCTTTCTGTATACCAAGTCGACTGGAACAGAGGCCAAGATTCTTAATAAGTAAACTTTCCTGGCGTTTCTCATTTACTTTAATCTCTTTCTGTTGTTTGGAATTTCTGAGTACCAACTTCGTTAAAACTAATTGTATTTCGGAGATTATAATTCTGTTTTCCAGGGAACATCTTGTTAGGAAAACTACGCTCGATAAACCAAGTTCTGAGTCTGTCAAGTGGTTGTTGAGTTCGTATTTCCACCATGGCCTTGATTAATTCGTTCGGGAACAACTCCAATAAGCGATTGCTCCTATTTCCATTCGTTTGAGGCCAGACAGAAATCAATGCTAATGTAAAGTTACATTAAAAATAATGGTGGCATTTTTTCGAGCTCATGTTCCACTTAAACGAGATCTATATCATTTCGTCACAGTGTTCGTTAAAGCACAAAAGTCGAGTTCGAAATTTTGTTTTCATGAACAATTTTCGACAGTTTTAACAGTCATTCAAATCCAGTTCAGTTTCGTTAAATTTTTGTGAAGTGAATAACATAATATTGCTATGGAATAAAAATACTCCTGAAGGTCCTATGTGTAAATTTTTCCATATTGCGTGGCGAGAAGGCGAGGCAGTTGCTTGTCTGTAGGATTTTTTTCAAATCGAAAAATAAGGATGACTCTCCAAGAAATCGCATTGAAAACAATCCGGTATTCAGTAAAACGTGCCAAGTCGATGCTGAAAGCTGTACAAGTAACAAATGGTTGGTTTCCAAAAGTGAAAGACAAAGCTGCCCTGTACGTCTTTTTCATAAACTGAAATTAAAACGAGGCGACAATTTTACCTCACCACGACTGTTTTTAAAACCAAATCGACACTGGATCTGGAAGAATGAAACTAACAAAAAAAATAAAAAATTTGTTAGGAAAGGTACGATAATGTACCCGTTGAAAGAAATACTATAAGTTGATTGACTAAATCTGCTGCAGAGGCAAATGGTTTAAAGGTAAAGGACAAAAATATAACAAATCACTGACCAACTGCTGTAAGCGAATTGGCAAGTGGTGTAAAGGAACAACAATTTCTGAAAATTACTGGTCATAGCAATCAAAATTTTATAAACCTATAGTTGAATCTTGATCAAGATCATAAATATTATGCTTGGTAACAGATCTTCTGTTATAGAATCTAATATTGAGCTGAATACTAATAATTGTATTTCCACTAACTGTACTTTTGATAAATGAATAAATGTTTCGTTGTGTTGAGTTATTGTCAATAAATATTTCTGAGAATCATTTCTATCTTGTTTTTATCCAGTAAAAAATATATCTTTGATCGATAAAGCTCTAGAGACAACTCGAATATTAGCGATATAATTAAACTCTTTCGAACATTAGTACTCGCTTTGTGAAAGATCCTATGAAATACAGGCGTATCCCATAACAAATCAAAGTTTTAAATTTCTAGTTCGTCTACTCCTCGAGTCTCTGCTGATTGCCATAAAACTTACCTGCTTCTCTGGATCGCGCTCAGCTTGATGATAAGTCAGAAGAAGCTTGTGTTTAATTAATAACCGGAATATTTTTGAATATTTTAACACCACCAAAGACATCATTAATAAAGGCAGAAAGCACTGGGCGTTTCGGATGACGGCTATCATAGTTATCTCTGGAAAATGATATACAGGGCCGGAATTTCTTAATGGACAGTTTATTATAATGATTCTCTTCACATATATTTAAAGATTGGATTGATGATCGGGATGGACCAGTCATTTTTTCTCATCACAAAACCCTTCAAACTATCAGTGCTCTCAGTTTGCACCTATATATGAACAAGTAATGGCTTCAAAAACCGTTTTCTTCCTCAGCGCAATCTGATCGCCTCTTTTCTGAAGTTTGGTTCTTTGCATATGCTTCATGAATGTTCTTATTTTGAAATGAAGTCAGTTTATCAAGGGCTTCGATTTGAAACGAGTTTTCTGAAAATGCCAAGATGTAAATTAACAAACGCTGAGGCTAATAGGGCTATCGGAATGCTACAGGGTGGCCTAACTCAGGTTGTTGTAGCGGAAAGGCTCCAAGTCAGCCAAAGTGTGATATCTCGACTCTCACTCTAATAAATATTTCGTATAAGCACTCACTCTAATACAAATAGGAAAAATTAAATTGCCTACGAAATGAATAAAAAAAGTAGGATAGATCGAGAACTCTATTTCAGACATCAAGGTAACGTTCTCGCCATTCATTCCTATATTTCCTCTGGTCTGAATATCCAAAAATTGCATTTGGAAAACGTGAATTTTTGACGTTTTCTACGCGATTCGATTCTCGACGACCACAGAGATCGAAACCTGTGTCACATTGGCAACGTCCGTCTATGAAATTATTTTGACTTTCACGAGTGCCAACCTGCGTCAGTTTTGAGTGAAAAAACTTGATAAACCTTAATCGTGGTCAACCGGGATAGTTTATAAAAGTGAATGCCGAATGGAAACTACTTAAGAAATTAGGAAAATTCAAAATCTAGCAAGAAGCATCACGGAGTCGGGAATATCTGTTCGAAATTAATGTTTTCGTCTTCGAGACTGCCTCGGGATCATTAATGGCTTGTTCGAAACCCGCCAGATCAAAAGAGGACGCTGGAAGTATCTCTGAGCTTGACAATCACTGAAATAGGGCACATTATAACCTTCTTAATAGACACTCAGCATTAGTTTACTACGGCTACTTGGATAAATAATATTTGTTGGGAAGCAGCGTGAGGCTGAAGAAGTTGAACGATAATTAATTTTCTTTTTCAGCCATTTACTCCAAATTATGGAGCATCAGGAAATGTTGCCCTATAAACTACACGGTTTTATTCCGTCTGTTCATGCAAATGCTCCCTGAGCGTCGTAAATTCAGAATTAATTATTCCATATTTGTGTTGTTGGAAGCAGCATCGCGAACGAATGCCCCACCGAATGTATTTTATTATAATTTAACTACGATTGTGTTTAATAAATTAACGAATAATATTCTGCCGGTAGGATGTTTGGACCTTAATAGTCAGTTCGAATTTTTCTCTCGTAAATTTCGGATTCTGCGCTGGTCAATACACGGACGAATCGCCACTACTGTTTCGCTCTACGCTAATTAAACTAATTTTAGAAAATAAAATGAAAAAAAATTTTAAAAAGATTTTTCGACATAATCGATTTATTTCATTGTCTCTGAATAAATTAGTCCTAATTTTAGGAAAAGGCAAAATAATGAGCTGGGATTGCACACGAGAAAGGTATACAGCCACTAACGTATCTAAGGAGTGACTGTAACTATTCTATGGAAAATTCTGCGTTTCTGTGAAAACATTTGAAGAGTAGGTACACGGGAACAATGATCAGGGTCCACTTTTGTTCGAAACTAAACTGTTAGTACCATCTGGTAGAGTTTTTCAAGAGCTTTAGTTGGGGTTTTACCAATTTATGGAATTATTCTCAGTGTCCAAGTTATAAAAGTTTCAATAATCACTGGTTTACACAAAAACGATCAAAGTCCACACGCAACTTCACAAAAATGATCCTCAGAGTCCAACCAATAAATAAAATAAAGGGTGTTTCAAGTTGCGCGGTTTTTGTTAGAAAAAATAAAACTCATGATTCGCATTCATTTTCAAAAACTTTCTATTGGTAATTGAAGTATCAGTTATGACATTTATGTACGAAAAATAATACCTGCCAAATGGCCTCCTCTTGCAGCTCTACAGACGTCCACTCTTTTGTTGAAAATTTCAATGACATTTTGTCATAATTGAGGCTCTATATCTCACTAATGACTCGAATAATTTCATTCTTTAGTTCAAAAATCGATGGTGGATTATTCATAAAGACCTGGCTTTCCACATAACCCCAAAGAAAATAGTCCAACGGTGTCAAATCACATGATTTTGGTGGCCAATTGACATCACCGTTTCTGGAGATTGTTCGTCCAGGAAATTTTTGTCTCAATAAATCAATTGTGTCATTTGCAAAGTGAGGTGTAGCGCCATGCTGCTGAAACCAAATGTGCCATTCAAGATCGTTACTTGAGTTTCTTCGTTGAGACAACGGGTTGCAAACGCTCGCCTCCTTCAAAATCAGCTTGAGCAAACTCATGAGGTGCAAATTAGTACTCAGACAATAAGAAATCGCCTCAGAGAATATGATTTAAGTCCTCGTGTCGCGGCAAGAGGCCCATCGAAGGGCGCGTTTGGATTTTGCGAGAGAGCATATCCATTGGGAAGAGGCCGATTGGGAAAGAGTTCTCTTCATAGATGAGTCTAGATTCTGCCTCTACCATTGTGATCGACGTTCCCTTGTATACAGACGTCCACGTGAAAGATAATGCTCAGTGCAATTTCCTGAATACTACTGGTTTCGGGGGAGAGTCGATTATGGTATGGGGTGGAATATCTTTGACTGCTCGCACAGACCTAGTGGTCGTTGATAATGGAGCTATGAATGCTGATAAGTATATAAGGAACATTCTTGAAGAGCATGTAGTGCCATTTGCCCCATACATTGGTGAAAATTTCATTTTTATGGACGATAATGCCAGACCCCATCGTTCGCGCATCGTTCAGGAGTACCCTGAAGAGGTTGAAGTCTCTCGAATGGAATGGCCAGCAAGAAGTCCAGATCTCAATCCGATTAAGCAGGTTTGGGACAACCTCAATAGAAGGCTGAGAAGTTCAAAAAATCATCCAGCTACTCTTAATGACTTAGGAATCCAACTCGGAGAAATCTGGGAAGGATTAGATCAGAACATTTTAAGATCACTCATTTTGATTATGAACCGTCGTTGCCGAGCTGTAATTAACGCAAGGGGTGGAAATACCAAGTATCAAATCACTTATCAGCATTTCAGTATTTTGAAAATTGTTAATTTCTCTTCTTCCACATAAGATTCTGTGAAATCCTGAATTTTTCTTCCATTTAATGTGTCTTGTTTCGTTAAAAACCTTCCCGAGAGAACATAAAAAATAAGTTATAAAGTCAATGTAGAGTTAACTTTCATTAAAATTGAGATTTTCAGAAAGTGCGTTAATTCTTTTGCGCAGTGAATTTGAGTAGGGCTTGAGGTAACCATTCCAAAAATGTACGAAACTTGATATTTGTCCCGAAATCTTCACTATCTAAACAAGGATCGACCAACCTGTATATGAAATTCAACAGAACAGTCACTCCACATCACCGGAATCAATATCTTCGCATTAACTAAACAGGTTCGAGAGATATCGACGAAAGTAAAAATGAAAAACAATTTCTATCGACCCAGGCAGTGTCCAGCGGGTGGGTTGTCAAGAATTTGAATGGCGATCATTAGGCTAGTACACACCCTTATTTATTAGTGACTTGCTGTCTAAAGCTAGTTTGGTAATTAATTCAACGCTGAGTCAGCTACGGTCTGTTTGGCTTGATTGGCATTAATGAAAAATGCTCCGATACTCCACGAGTCCACGCTACATGGGGCATTCCCATGTGACCGAGAGATCGTTAGCTCGTCGAATGAAGAGATTTGAAATCGTTTCATCCGAAATGATCCACACTGACATTGAGTTGGTAAAGACTAGGGAAGAAATGTCTATGTTACCACACAAAATACAATATTTATTGATGGCAGGCAACCACGCACCGCGATCAATCTCTTCTTCGATTAGAACGTACCGAAAATTTACACTATGCCGAGCAGTTTTTTCATGTAGGTACTATTTATTGCGTGTTATGTACAAAAATTTGAATGAATATATCTTATATTGAGGGATTCGAAAAAATGGTTCTACTGAAATAGAATGAAGTCGTTTTCGTTCATATTCAATGAATTTGCCTTGAAAAAAATTTCATTCAGAAGCATGTCCTCTTGATTGTGGGTTTTATCAGAATTTCCAATATGGTTGTTTGTTTCCTCATGTGGACCAGGATTTGTCTGGGTCCATTCGCAAACTATTTCCTCATCCTCTCTCATCCTGCTTTTCATATTTTTGTTCATTTCCTTTATAACAGTGAAGGCGTGTTTGAGTTTTCTCTTATATTTTCTGGACTTCGCCTCTAAATCATCGGACAGTGATGAGGTGACTGTCAAAGATCGTTTTGTTTCATTGAGTTCATTTTGGAGTTTTTCAAGGCGAGATTCTAAAAGCAATCTATTTTTTTCTGACCTTTTCTTGACTTCTTCCATAACAAAAATGAGTTTATCCTTTTTATCTTTGAGGTCACATTTTTCGAGGAATAGTTTTTTACAAATGTCCATCAGTTCCGAAGGTTTCATATCGTTCAGCCTACTGATGAATCGTTGGTACTCAGCTCTCGTATCTTCTTTGTTCGATATGCTGGATATACCGAAATTTTCCTGATAATTTTCGTCTGACGTAGTGTCAAAACGGTTCAAGTTGAGTTTATCTTGATCTCCACCGTGTTTTCTGAATAGTTCTTTCGTAATGGTATCGTTGTTGTCGCCATTTTCTAGAAAAATTTGGCTTTTTACATCGGACATACTTCTTGATGCTTTCATAATTTTGACTTTTGCATCGTGCGATTTCATGACAGAAGAAAAAGATTTTATGGTACCAACACTGGATTTAAATACTTTAAGGTCTGTGGATTCCAGTGATTTATTGGACATCACAGAAAGGTGTGTTCTGGAATCTGGAATCCTATTTTTTGCAGGAAAACAGTTGTGAATACATTGAAGCTTATGGGGAGAACATGGTTGACTTTGGTATAGAAATCTAGGTTTTTGAGGTCGCTGAATTGAAAATAAAATCCCAGACCACTCACTAGCCTGGTTCAGATTTTCACATGTCAAATATGGCATTTCTTCCAAAAATCCGAATTTAAAACCATCATAGCTCCCTTCCTCTGATTGCCTCCACTATTTATTCATATATAAGGTTGATCAGCATAAGTCCAAGTATCTCTGTGCAAAATATGAGCGATTTGAAAAATCTCCTCGCAAATTAATTTGGGCCAATTCTTGCTCAAAAAAATGTGTATCGATATCATTTGCGGCTTGACGGTTTTGGTACCTTGCTCTATTGTCGAAAAGTCGTCAATAATGATTATCCAACATTTCGTGAGTAATCGACGGATTGATAAATTTCCAAACGACTTTCCTCCTTTTTCTATTCATTCTGACAGGTTCATCAAAGGAAGGTATTTGAAGATTTAATCTCCACGGTATCCCTAGGCTGATGGCACGAGATATCTCACCATGCCGTTCGATTTGAGTGGCCTAAGCTTAGTCATATTTCGAATCATTGTTTTCGAGCCATTATTATTCAGAAGAACCATCTCCAGGGAGATGAAGAAGAGTAATTGTGGCCGTATAATTTGACAAGAGGTGCTCAGGTAAATGACAGTGCCATCCAGTTGGGAGGTCGAGATACCATCGCCTTTAATCGTCGATGGTGCAAGTCACTCTTTCCACCTACCCATATACGCTTCAATAATCTATACATAAATTATGGACGAATTCTGGGATCGTATTGTTTACGTTCATACGTGGCTTAATTATTCCACAGAAATCATCGGATCTAGTGTTTTTTCAACGATCTTTCGTGAGGTCATGCATAATCGATGCTGAAGATGATCATATGCACATCTTCAAAAGTATTGGCCTCTTCGATCAACTCTCAACTTGTTGGATGTGACAATTTTTTGTGAGTGAAATAATTCAAATAATAAACCAGCAAAGAATGTTTCTTGTTTGGTGGAATAATACCTATTAAATCCATTGAAATAGAGCAAAATATTCATCTCATCTCCAGAACATAGATTGTTTATTTCTTGAGAAACCTTGAGGGCCAAGACTTTTGAAGATCTGTGTAGGTGTAGTTTAGATTTCTCTTTATAACTGGATTTTTATGAAATTTCCAATTTCCTCAAGATTTCGAGAAAATCATAGCAGATACGACAAAACTACAGTTCAGTACCTATACCAACAACAAAAATAGTTATGGATTAAAACAGTAGATTTTTCGGTATTCCTTCGGCAGAGATTGAGAAAGACCCTGTATATTTTTCATTCCCAATGCGAATTCTTATGCAAGCCCACCTGGCAAACCACCAAGGTGAACAATATGTATGAACACGGTTCATCTCGTAACAACGTGTATATTATTCTATCAGAGGCCTTAATTGTTTTTCGGAGAGCATTTGCATTGCTAAAAGCCTGACTGATATCTGTCAGACGAGAGCACGACTACCTCACCCAATATGCAGTCATGACTTCTTGTAAGTACTTTGCAAACAGTTGATGAACTTCGGATTTGGAAGACTGAGCTCACATATACTCCATTCGCTTTTGTAAAGTATCCCCGTTGGCCAAGATTTAGGTTTATCAAGTTTTTTCACACTGACGTAGGTTGGCACTCGTGAAATATCGGCAATGTCAAAGTAATTCTCAGAGACTTTGCCATGTCCATAAAACATAATTCCATATCTTGCTTTTGACTCGAATACTGCATGAAAGATACGAGGATGTATTGATATCTACTATCTAGTTAGCTTAGACCAGTTCCATGCATAAACAAAATATTGCGATACCATATCAACGAACAATAACTTATTAGAAGTGTCAGTGTAGAGTTCGACGTCAAAAAAGTAAACCAGAGTTACGCAATAAATTAAAAATAAAGATGTCCACCGAAATTGTAAAAATCGAAAAATTGGAGTATCGAGCCATCATCAAGTACATACCTGTATTTAAAAGGGTTAAGAGGTAAGCAGATTTACGAAGATATGCTTTATACCCTTGGTGATCAATAACCTTCGCATGCGACCGTGGAAAATTGGACTGTAAGCATCAAAAGAGCTAAATTTTTCATTGAAGATGATGACCGATCGGGAAGGCCAGTTTCTGTGTCAGTCCCCGAAAATATCCATGCAGTTCATGACATGATTTTATTAGACCGTCGAATTGGGCTAAAACGGATATCTGAAGCACTGAAGATTTCATACGAACGCGTTCATCATATAGTTCAAGTCAATTTGGACATGAGAACAATTTTTGCGAAATGGATCCATAAATGTTTGAATGTTGACCAAAAGCGTGCAATGGTAGAAGCATCGCGTTCGATCTGTGCTCGATTTGAAAACGATGTAGACTTCTTAAACCGAATTGTTACTATGGATGAGACTTGGGTACATTTCTACGATCCAGAAACAAAGCAACAATCGATGGAATGGCGACACTCTGGTTCTCCAAGACCTAAGAAGTTTCGTGTCAAAAAATCTGCTCGAAAAGTTCTTGCTTCAGTTTTTTGGGATTGCCATGGAGTAATCATGATTGAGTTTTTGGATAAGGGTAGAACAATAACTGGAGATTACTATTCGACATTATTGACCACTCTACGGAAAAAAAATTAAAGAGAAGAGATGCGGAAAGCTATCCAAATGTGGTTTGTTTTTACAGGACAACGCCCCAGTACACAAATCTCATGTTGCCTGCAAAAAATTCGTTATTTAGGGTTAGAAAAACTAGAACACCCACCTTATTCACCAGATTTGGCTCCGTCCGACTATCATCTCTTTCTTCAACTGAAAAAAAGTTTAAAAGGTCGTAAATTTTCTTCCAACGATGAGGTACTAAAAGCTGTGGAGGACTGGTTTGCAGAGCAAGACGAAACATTTTTTTTTGAAAGGTCTAGAGACGTTGCAGGTTCGCTATGATAAATGTATTCAATTAAGATGAGAATAAGTTGAGTAATAAAATATTTTGACATTGAAATTTTGTTTGGTTCTATAGTAGGCTAAGAATTTTTCAATATATCCTCGTAGTTTGCATGGAGAACTTATCCCAAAGATATCAGACTGAAGCTAACCTGCATCCCAGTTTAGAAATATGTTCTTCCCAATTCAGTGTTGGAACCATTCTCATAGATTCCCAAGAACTTTGTAAATGGAAATAGTTCTTTTAAGTTTGGTGATACAACAGGTTTCTTAGTACTACTATATTTTCATACTGGGGTGTTTCAAGTTGTGCAAAAAGGTACTTAAATGTCTTCTGTATGCTTATCTCGAGAATTTTGAAGAGTGGGGAATTCCATAGGTCGGTCTGTTCGTTTGAAAGTTTTTCTGTCGGGTTATTCGAGTACTTTTATTCTTTTTTCGAATGAATTATCACAAAGTAACGGACTATTCCGTCAATTATTTGTCAGTAAAATTGTCGATTCTTGATTTACATAAAAGGAAATAGCATAACTGAATCTTTCATCCATTTTTATTTAGGTGAAATATTTCCAGTATTAACAGAGAAAAAAGTTTCTTCAACATTCGCCAGGTCTTTGGAATTATTTAATTCATATAATATTTTCTCGAATGCATTATTTTCTCAAAGTCAATAAACATTTTGATGATTTATTCACGAAGATTTTCAATATAAAGAGAGCCACATTGTTTTCAAATTCAAGGAATAATAGAACATAATAGATAAACAAAAGGAATAATAGAACTTCAGCACTTACAGTGTCAATGCTGTCAATATGTTTCTCATATTTCATTTTATTATTCTTGTGTAATTTTATTTTATTTTCAAACATTTTACCATTTTAATTATGGCTGCTATAGCGTTTCGACAACATATCCTTCTACTGGGAGGTTTTTTATGTCATTTGGTGAATTATCTCCGTACGCGTTGAGATAAGTATTGATTTCTACAAACTCTCTGGACTTTAGCATAAAAAAACACCAAACGGACCATAAAAATGCTAATTGAAGCCGTACCAATTAGCACCAGGTCCAGATTTCGAGCCCACGAAAGAATGTCAAATCCACCTCCGTCGAGAGATGCTGTGGGTGGCATTGTAATAAAAATGTACCGTAAAAGTCGGACTTAATTTATATTGTGATTGGGTGGGTTTCAAGAGCTCGGACTTGCACTGTTCGGACTAGTTGAACGCGTACACTCGTTTCGATTTTATGTTATTGCACCAAATTTGAATACAATAATTCTCGGGCTGGAGAGGCGAGTAAATAACTCGCTCCCATTGTACTCCGGAGTCTACTTGAGACTTGATAATTTTCACCGCTGGATGACACCACAAAATGCGTTGGTCTGGGAATATTTGATGATCTGAAGGTTGAGGGATGCTGCATTTCAATTGGTTCTTTGACGAAACTCTATGACTTCGAGGTTAAACCACAGAATAGGTATTCTGTGGTTAAACTCATAGCATAGATGCATAGAAACCCTGGTGTATCGACTCCTAACAAAAAATCGTGACCAAAATTGTAGATCAAAAACGGCACTCTAGAATGTAGTACAGAACCTACTTCCGGAATAATCCGCAATATTTCGCGGTCGTGGCGCTACTGCGGCAATGGAAAATAGCGCGACCCCTTTCGGGAGAAATGAAAAGTAGGACCCCATCACAGATTTTCGATCGACAAGAAAATCTTTAACAAAATCTAATCAATGCCAACACCAGGTATTCTATGCATCTATTCATAGGCATTGATTTCGGGACAGTTTTATGACCATAGAACCATTTTTCCTATACTAATCTCACTTTTCCCATATTGTACATAAAAAATAGTGTTCCAAATTTTCTCTGTTTAATGTTGACCAGCATCGCTCAAAGTATCGAGGTGCATAATATAAGGAATTTTTTAAATGACGAAAACGCCATATCACTCAATAACAAAAATACCTGGGTGGATCTAACGATGTTATTGAATTGAGAATGTGTTCGAAACTTCGAACTATTCGAATTTTCAATAAATGCTATTTTGCGAGTCTATAACATCTAAATCTTGAGTGGCCTGTGCTCGAAAACAAAACTTGAAAATGAAATTTGGAAAAACAAAATCATGAATAATTCTTGACTCAGAAGGGCTACATGGTTGATTTTGGTATCAAAATGTAGGTTTTCGGAGTCGCTCCGTTCAATAAACAATGTTTCAGAGCTCTATCCATCATAGTTTAGATTTTGACCCGTCAAATGGCATTTTTTCAAAAAAATCGAAATTTCAAACCATCATAGCTCTCCTTCCTTTGATCGCCGCCACTATTTATTCATATAATGTTGATCAGCATAGGTCACAGTATTTCTGCGCAAAATATGAGCGGTTTGAAAAATTCAAAATTTTGGACGAAAAATGACTAAGGGGTATGACCCTCTAAAAACGCCGTAAACTCAATACCAAAAATATCTGGGTGGATCTAACGGTGCGATTGTTCGAAGAAGTCGTTCGAACAATTCGAATCTACAATAAATGCTATTTTGCAGGTCTAAAACATCTAAATTTTGAGTGGCCTGTGCTCGAAAACAAAACTTGAAAATGAAATTTTGAAAAACAAAATCATGAATAATTCTTGACTCAGAAGGGCTACATGGTTGATTTTGGTATCAAAATGTAGGTTTTCGGGGTCGCTCCGTTCAATAAACAATGTTTCAGAGCTCTATCCATCATAGTTTAAATTTTGACCTGTCAAATGGCATTTTTTCAAAAAAATCGAAATTTCAAACCATCATAGCTCTCCTTCCTTTGATCGCCGCCACTATTTATTCATATAATGTTGATCAGCATAGGTCACAGTATTTCTGCGCAAAATATGAGCGATTTGAAAAATTCAAAATTTTGGACGAAAAATGACTAAGGGGTATGACCCCCTAAAAACGCCGTAAACTTAATACCAAAAATATCTGGGTGGATCTAACGGTGCGATTGTTCGAAGAAGTCGTTCGAACAATTCGAATCTACAATAAATGCTATTTTGCAGGTCTAAAACATCTAAATCTTGAGTGGCCTGTGCTCGAAAACAAAACTTGAAAATGAAATTTGGAAAAACAAAATCATGAATAATTCTTGACTCAGAAGGGCTACATGGTTGATTTTGGTATCAAAATGTAGGTTTTCGGGGTCGCTCCGTTCAATAAACAATGTTTCAGAGCTCTATCCATCATAGTTTAGATTTTGACCTGTCAAATGGCATTTTTTCAAAAAAATCGAAATTTCAAACCATCATAGCTCTCCTTCCTTTGATCGCCGCCACTATTTATTCATATAATGTTGATCAGCATAGGTCACAGTATTTCTGCGCAAAATATGAGCGATTTGAAAAATTCAAAATTTTGGACGAAAAATGACTAAGGGGTATGACCCCCTAAAAACGCCGTAAACTTAATACCAAAAATATCTGGGTGGATCTAACGGTGCGATTGTTCGAAGAAGTCGTTCGAACAATTCGAATCTACAATAAATGATATTTTGCAGGTCTAAAACATCTAAATCTTGAGTGGCCTGTGCTCGAAAACAAAACTTGAAAATGAAATTTGGAAAAACAAAATCATGAATAATTCTTGACTCAGAAGGGCTACATGGTTGATTAATGATTTTGGGATCAAAATGTAGGTTTTCGGGGTCGCTCCGTTCAATAAACAATGTTTCAGAGCTCTATCCATCATAGTTTAGATTTTGACCTGTCAAATGGCATTTTTTCAAAAAAATCGAAATTTCAAACCATCATAGCTCTCCTTCCTTTGATCGCCGCCACTATTTATTCATATAATGTTGATCAGCATAGGTCACAGTATTTCTGCGCAAAATATGAGCGATTTGAAAAATTCAAAATTTTGGACGAAAAATGACTAAGGGGTATGACCCCCTAAAAACGCCGTAAACTTAATACCAAAAATATCTGGGTGGATCTAACGGTGCGATTGTTCGAAGAAGTCGTTCGAACAATTCGAATCTACAATAAATGATATTTTGCAGGTCTAAAACATCTAAATCTTGAGTGGCCTGTGCTCGAAAACAAAACTTGAAAATGAAATTTGGAAAAACAAAATCATGAATAATTCTTGACTCAGAAGGGCTACATGGTTGATTTTGGTATCAAAATGTAGGTTTTCGGGGTCGCTCCGTTCAATAAACAATGTTTCAGAGCTCTATCCATCATAGTTTAGATTTTGACCTGTCAAATGGCATTTTTTCAAAAAAATCGAAATTTCAAACCATCATAGCTCTCCTTCCCTTGATCGCCGCCACTATTTATTCATATAATGTTGATCAGCATAGGTCACAGTATTTCTGCGCAAAATATGAGCGATTTGAAAAATTCAAAATTTTGGACGAAAAATGACTAAGGGGTATGACCCCCTAAAAACGCCGTAAACTTAATACCAAAAATATCTGGGTGGATCTAACGGTGCGATTGTTCGAAGAAGTCGTTCGAACAATTCGAATCTACAATAAATGCTATTTTGCAGGTCTAAAACATCTAAATTTTGAGTGGCCTGTGCTCGAAAACAAAACTTGAAAATGAAATTTGGAAAAACAAAATCATGAATAATTCTTGACTCAGAAGGGCTACATGGTTGATTTTGGTATCAAAATGTAGGTTTTCGTGGTCGCTCCGTTCAATAAACAATGTTTCAGAGCTCTATCCATCATAGTTTAGATTTTGACCTGTCAAATGGCATTTTTTCAAAAAAATCGAAATTTCAAACCATCAAAGCTCTCCTTCCTTTGATCGCCGCCACTAGTTATTCATATAATGTTGATCAGCATAGGTCACAGTATTTCTGCGCAAAATATGAGCGATTTGAAAAATTCAAAATTTTGGACGAAAAATGACTAAGGGGTATGACCCCCTAAAAACGCCGTAAACTTAATACCAAAAATATCTGGGTGGATCTAACGGTGCGATTGTTCGAAGAAGTCGTTCGAACAATTCGAATCTACAATAAATGATATTTTGCAGGTCTAAAACATCTAAATCTTGAGTGGCCTGTGCTCGAAAACAAAACTTGAAAATGAAATTTGGAAAAACAAAATCATGAATAATTCTTGACTCAGAAGGGCTACATGGTTGATTTTGGTATCAAAATGTAGGTTTTCGGGGTCGCTCCGTTCAATAAACAATGTTTCAGAGCTCTATCCATCATAGTTTAGATTTTGACCTGTCAAATGGCATTTTTTCAAAAAAATCGAAATTTCAAACCATCAAAGCTCTCCTTCCTTTGATCGCCGCCACTATTTATTCATATAATGTTGATCAGCATAGGTCACAGTATTTCTGCGCAAAATATGAGCGATTTGAAAAATTCAAAATTTTGGACGAAAAATGACTAAGGGGTATGACCCCCTAAAAACGCCGTAAACTTAATATCTACCAAAAATATCTGGGTGGATCTAACGGTGCGATTGTTCGAAGAAGTCGTTCGAACAATTCGAATCTACAATAAATGCTATTTTGCAGGTCTAAAACATCTAAATCTTGAGTGGCCTGTGCTCGAAAACAAAACTTGAAAATGAAATTTGGAAAAACAAAATCATGAATAATTCTTGACTCAGAAGGGCTACATGGTTGATTTTGGTATCAAAATGTAGGTTTTCGGGGTCGCTCCGTTCAATAAACAATGTTTCAGAGCTCTATCCATCATAGTTTAGATTTTGACCTGTCAAATGGCATTTTTTCAAAAAAATCGAAATTTCAAACCATCATAGCTCTCCTTCCCTTGATCGCCGCCACTATTTATTCATATAATGTTGATCAGCATAGGTCACAGTATTTCTGCGCAAAATATGAGCGATTTGAAAAATTCAAAATTTTGGACGAAAAATGACTAAGGGGTATGACCCCCTAAAAACGCCGTAAACTTAATACCAAAAATATCTGGGTGGATCTAACGGTGCGATTGTTCGAAGAAGTCGTTCGAACAATTCGAATCTACAATAAATGCTATTTTGCAGGTCTAAAACATCTAAATTTTGAGTGGCCTGTGCTCGAAAACAAAACTTGAAAATGAAATTTGGAAAAACAAAATCATGAATAATTCTTGACTCAGAAGGGCTACATGGTTGATTTTGGTATCAAAATGTAGGTTTTCGGGGTCGCTCCGTTCAATAAACAATGTTTCAGAGCTCTATCCATCATAGTTTAGATTTTGACCGGTCAAATGGCATTTTTTCAAAAAAATCGAAATTTCAAACCATCATAGCTCTCCTTCCTTTGATCGCCGCCACTATTTATTCATATAATGTTGATCAGCATAGGTCACAGTATTTCTGCGCAAAATATGAGCGATTTGAAAAATTCAAAATTTTGGACGAAAAATGACTAAGGGGTATGACCCCCTAAAAACGCCGTAAACTTAATACCAAAAATATCTGGGTGGATCTAACGGTGCGATTGTTCGAAGAAGTCGTTCGAACAATTCGAATCTACAATAAATGCTATTTAGCGAGTCTATAACATCTAAATCTTCAGTGGCCTGTGCTGGAAAACAAAACTTGAAAATGAAATTTGGAAAAACAAAATCATGAATAATTCTTGACTCAGAAGGGCTACATGGTTGATTTTGGTATCAAAATGTAGGTTTTCGGGGTCGCTCCGTTCAATAAACAATGTTTCAGAGCTCTATCCATCATAGTTTAGATTTTGACCTGTCAAATGGCATTTTTTCAAAAAAATCGAAATTTCAAACCATCATAGCTCTCCTTCCTTTGATCGCCGCCACTATTTATTCATATAATGTTGATCAGCATAGGTCACAGTATTTCTGCGCAAAATATGAGCGATTTGAAAAATTCAAAATTTTGGACGAAAAATGACTAAGGGGTATGACCCTCTAAAAACGCCGTAAACTCAATACCAAATAAATAAGGGTGATCCTAACGGTGCGATTGTTCGAAAAAGTCGTTCGAACCATTTGAATCTACAATAAATGCTATTTTGCAGGTCTAAAACATCTAAATCTTGAGTGGCCTGTGCTCGAAAACAAAACTTGAAAATGAAATTTGGAAAAACAAAATCATGAATAATTCTTGACTCAGAAGGGCTACATGGTTGATTTTGGTATCAAAATGTAGGTTTTCGGGGTCGCTCCGTTCAATAAACAATGTTTCAGAGCTCTATCCATCATAGTTTAGATTTTGACCTGTCAAATGGCATTTTTTCAAAAAAATCGAAATTTCAAACCATCATAGCTCTCCTTCCTTTGATCGCCGCCACTATTTATTCATATAATGTTGATCAGCATAGGTCACAGTATTTCTGCGCAAAATATGAGCGGTTTGAAAAATTCAAAATTTTGGACGAAAAATGACTAAGGGTATGACCCTCTAAAAACGCCGTAAACTCAATACCAAAAATATCTGGGTGGCTCTAACGGTGCGATTGTTCGAAGAAGTCGTTCGAACAATTCGAATCTACAATAAATGCTATTTTGCAGGTCTATAACATCTGAATCTTGAGTGGCCTGTGCTCGAAAACAAAACTTGAAAATGAAATTTGGAAAAACAAAATCATGAATAATTCTTGACTCAGAAGGGCTACATGGTTGATTTCGGTATGAAAATCTAGGTTTTCGGGGTCGCTGATTTTAATGAAAAATAATCCAGAATTCTAACTATCATAGTTTTGATTCCCTCCTGTCAAATGGAATTTTTTTCAAAAATTGAAATTTTAAACTTTCATAGCACATTCTCTGATCGCCGTCAAAGTATCTCTGTGCCAAATATGGGCTGAAAATTTCCGAGCCATCTTGACCTCGAATTTTTTGATCTTGAGTGTGAATCTGCTCTGCTTCAACGTAGACACCTCATCTCCGTGTTCATGAACAGCTCGAAGAAAGTACAACGAGCCTGCATTTCGATTCGCAGTCGTGCAGTGTTTGAATATACAAATCATCATTTGGTTTATTAATTTTTCACTCGTCGGACTCATCCTTTTTCTCATTGGCCGAATAAAGAAACAACCATAAGTCGATCTCACGTAGTGTCGACGGCTATTGAATTATTCAATGTAAATTATTTTACCGACACAATAAATCTTTTGTCATTGGAACTCGAGTGAGCTGGCCTAAGAAACGATAATTAATTGTGTAGGTATAATGATGAATGATGATTTTCCATTTGTGAAACATTTAGGGTCACGGATTCGTTAATTACGAGAGATTACGATCGTTGCAGAACACCACGGAACAGGACTCACCTTTTTTCCTTGTGAAATATCTGTTAATTAATTATTCCTCTGCTTACGACGGCTCTGGGTAGGATTTTGATCGGAGCATAATGCCACTTTTATTCTCGATCCTTATGAATTTTACCTGAGGTGCTTGAACGGATAAAGTCCATGGAACTCTAGAAGTATCGGTTTCTGAGAGAGGATACGGATTTGAAGGTCATAGTGAGCCAAAATAAAGGCAGCTCAATCAATACCTATACTCCATTCATTCCTATAAAGTATCTCGGTTGGCCAAGATTTAGGTTCATCAAGTTTTTTCACTTAAAACAGACGCAGATATGATTTCAGGACATTTTGTCAGTCTCAATCCAAAAGAAAGATGAAATGTTGTTCCTGAAGAAGATTCCATCCATTATAAAATCCTTCATGCTATCTTCGTCCCAATCATAGAAAACTGACTAAATTTTGGCTTCACCAATTCTCGAATTTATGAACGAGATGCTGTCTCCTCTTTTTATGGTCTGAGCATAGAACATTTCAAACCCTGTCAGTTGTCAAAGTTTATCATAGAACATTTTCATTCAAAGATAACTTTTTGAGCACAGAAGTATTAATACGTATAGGTAGCAAATGGTTTTTCAATCACGAAAGAACCAAATAATTTCATTGCGGAGATCAAAATTTGGTATGCCCAACCAATTAATCAGACAGGCCGATGCCCACGAGCCTTCCATTGTGATCGCGATCCAAGAAATTCCAAGAGGTGTGACAGCAGCATATTGCCCCCCTAATCTCCCCGCATACCTACGTATAATCAGTTATGCATATTAGGTTAGTTAGGATCATTATTATACCTGCGCTCATTTATAATATGACAAAGTATAACTCCCGAGAGGATTATTGCATTGCTAAGATTATTGTACAGGCTGGTCAGAAATACAATGCGTTATGTTACCGAAGGACTTTCGAGTGTCCTTACGAGCCAGCTATTTTATTGCTAGGATGTTTAAGCTGAGGATTCACTATAGATCTCGAGGATACAGAAAACCTCAATTTCATTTTACATTATTCTAAATTTGACTCTCTTGAAGAACTGAAATAAACTGCTAGTCGGAAGTAAAGGAAAAATTGAAATAAAGAGTTCTTATTTTAATTCGTACATCTGAAGTTTTACAGGTAATAAGAATAAAAAGATAAAAAAAAATGTATTGACAACACAAATTGAAGCAGCAATTAGGCAATCCAACGACCTGTCAAATATTTTTTGAGGTTAGTGCTGGTGGTCAAACAATGGGAATCTAGCTTTGATCATGTGGACATTAAAACCGTTTATTTGCTTGGAAGGAGTGGGAGTGAACGTGATATCACAATTTAGCTAAAGTTGAAGAAATTTGCCACTTGCACTCGTGCTCGACCAGATCTTATTTAAAAAGGAAACAGACTGAAGAAATACTGGCCAACTTCGATTGGTTTGTGAACACTGATAAATCCTTCATAGTTCTCTCGACTAGTATGGGCCAGCAGATCTACCTTTTAAACAGTTATCCTTATCGGTAGGCCTCCGGTAGCGGAATCTGAGCGCAGTTATCAGATTGTGTTCCTGGCTTTCTCTATAGAAGGCTGTGGCTAAACTCTGACAGATTACAGCTACAATGTCAAATAGTTCTCTGTGATCTCTGCAGATCGGGCGATTTTATAGGAGAAATGTCAAACTTTGATCCAGTTTTCATGAAGAAATGGGGAAAATATGAATACCAAGCTATTTTGCGTTGACTCTTTCGATCCGTATATTTACGTCACGGCCAGGATATCTGTGGAAAAAGTTTTATCGAGTTCAAAATGGCCCTTTTTGCCGAATTTTTTCGCGATTTTCGAGAATTTTTTTAAAATACTTCCACCTCGCCTAGAGGATCGAAATTTCGTCCACGTACGGATCGATCATTCCTCTTTCCGACCGTGTAAAAATTTCTTTTACCTGTATCGCAGCTTCGCTGCGATTTTAAGATTCTTCTGGACCCACTTTTTCGACAGATTCCCCGGGCCGGACCACAGAGTTACCGTTTTAGAATAATATAGAATAATTGGCCCTCGATGATTGTACAGATCTGGGTAGGATCTGAGTCTATCGAACCGGCGGCGATACCAGATCGGTCACCAGAGGAGAAACAGCACAGCCACATTCACGTATACCTACAACGGATATAAAGAACCATTCGAGCCCAATATAAAAGCCGTAAAATTATCGGGTAATTTACAAGGATCAATGGCGAGCGGTTGTTTATGTCGGATTGGTAATGTTTGAGATGTCGCTTGTCCGAAGGGACGTGGGTTTTCCTCGCGGCGAACACGTCCATACAAGCTGATCCTGGCGCGAGCAACGGCATCGGCTCTCTGGAATAAAAGCGCCATTAATTAACACTTAAATACGGCGTCGTTCTGATGCATGTGACCATTACAACTCTATCTTTATCTGAATAATGTTAGGAGTGGCCGATTGTTTTTATCGGCCAGAGACGGATCGAGCGGGATCGATGGAAAATGTTCGGCTCTGTATCTTCGGCTCACCCGGAGAACACGCGCCAACATGGCTGAAAATACAGTTGAAAGAACTGAAGAAACTTTTGAGATGGAGCCTAATCGAAATCGAACTAACCTCATTATGGAACATTAACACTCTTGAAATTCTCAGGGAGTTCCTCAGGGTACTGTTCTTGGACCGATTCACCTGTAGATGTGAAGCAGAAAGCGTTTTTCTGCATATTAATTTTTCTGCGGAGAATCGATGGTCTCTCGTGATAGAAGTTGTTTTACCTTTGATCAGTTAAATACTTTCTAGGTCGTAGAATTATGCAGGAACTCTTTTTTGGGTTCATGAAGACATAAAACTACACTGCGCAGAAAATTAACGCACATTATGGAAATCTCAAATTTATTTTACAACTGAAGGTGTTCTCAATGGTAATTATTTTTATCAGAATTATGCATGCATATGTTATCCACTTTCAACGTTTTTTTTCAATACAGATGTTTTCTCCCAGCAGGAATAAAATTCTAAAATCAGTTGTTCTCGATCAATTCTAGTGATCAATAGTTTTTCTTTCGTTTGATTTTCTACACTCGATCGCTATGCAACGTGAAACACGCAATTTGACCCAAGAGGAATGTGCGAGAAGAAGGGTGGACATACACAAGAATTGCAGAAAGGTTTGGAGTTTCCCATACAAGTGTGTCCAGAATGTTGCAGCGATTCAGGAAGACAGGTATGAATGTCCGAAGACCAGGACAGGGTAGACCACGGGTAACAACTGCCATTCAAGAACGTTACTTGAGAGTTTCTTCGTTGAGACAACGGTTTGCAACCGCTCGCCACCTTCAAAATCAGCTTGAGCAAACTCATGAGGCGCAAATTAGCACTCAGACAATAAGAAATCGCCTCAGAGAATATGATTTAAGGCCTCGTGTCGCGGCAACAGGCCCAGCTCTTACCCCAGCCCATCGAAGGGCGCGTTTGGATTTTGCGAGAGAGCATATCCATTGGGAAGAGGCCGATTGGGAAAGAGTTCTCTTCACAGATGAGTCTAGATTCTGCCTCTACCATTGTGATCGACGTTCCCTAGTATACAGACGTCCACATGACGCTCAGTGCAATTTCCTGAATACTACTGGTTTCGGGGGAGGATCGATTATGGTATGGGGTGGAATATCTTTGACTGCTCGCACAGACCTAGTGGTCGTTGATAATGGAGCTATGAATGCTAATGAGTATATAAGGAACATTCTTGAAGAGCATGTAGTGCCATTTGCCCCATACATTGGTGAAAATTTCATTTTTATGGACGATAATGCCAGACCCCATCGTGCGCGCATCGTTCAGGAGTACCTTGAAGAGGTTGAAGTCTCTCGAATGAAATGGCCAGCAAGAAGTCCAGATCTCAATCCGATTGAACAGGTATAGGGCAACCTCAATAGAAGGCTGAGAAGTTCAGAAAATCATCCAGCTACTCTTAATGACTTAGGAATCCAACTCGGAGAAATCTGGGAAGGATTAGATCAGAACATTTTAAGATCACTCATTTTGAGTATGAACCGTCGTTGCCGAGCAGTAATTAACGCAAGGGGTGGAAATACCAAGTATTAAATCACTTATCAGCATTTCAGTATTTTGAAAATTGTTCATTTCTCTTCTTACACATTCGGTGAAATCCTGAATTTTTCTTCCATTTAATGTGTCTTGTTTCGTTCAAAACCTTCCCGAGAGAACATAAAAAATAAGTTATAAAGTCAATGTAGAGTTAACTTCCATTAAAATTGAGATTTTCAGAATGTGCGTCAATTTTTTTGCGCAGTGTAGATGAATATTGGAAACATTGTAGGTAACACTGTAACACAGGTGTTAACAAACAAAGGAAAAAAGGAAGAATTTTCATTGATATCCTTTTTTTTTGACGATTGACATTTTTGTGTGCTCACTTAGTATAGTTGTAATAAATTGTTGGTGAATGAATATTAGTATTATTTGTGTTGCATTTTTCTTTGAATATCAAAATGAGACTTCTTTTTGGAAAACCCTTCATGAGGAGAAAATTGAATTATAAAATTTGTTGCGAAGAACTAGGAAGAATCTCAGCCTATCCCGAAATTTTTCCGCTTCAGACGCGAGTGGTGAACGCCAATTGAATCGGTCTCCATGAGCATCTCTTTTCAAGAACGACCTAAGCTTTAATGAATTGTTTCCATAATTTATTCGCTCACTGTATACGGAGAAGTGAATCAGGACTCGGGCGAGAATAATTCATTTTCTTGACCACCGTGTAGCTTAAACGGATTAAAAATACTTTACGATAACACTTCTGATTATAGCGGTTTCTCCGCGACCACACCTGTTAGGTACGATCTTTAGTAATTGTGCCGATATGCAAAGCTAATCTGTGATTGAAACGAAAATAATTTGTAATTAGGATTCGCCAGTCCTGCCAACTCGAGATTTAACGCATAATTCAAGCTGCCGACTGAGAATGCAACATTACAAGTGGAAGCCAGTGATAATTCCATGCATTAAAATAGTAGAAACCATGCAGTAAAGTTCATTATGAAGGAAGGCATTAATTTTCACGTGCACAGTTTATTTCTCGACACATTAAAAGCTCCATTAGACTCAGTAACTTTTTCACTGCTTCATTACTGTATCCATATCGATCTCAATAGGTGTCCCAGAATATGTTCGGTAAACTGAGGGTAAAGATACGAGGATATATTGAAAAATTCTTAGCCTGCTATAAAACCAAAAAAAAATTCAATGTTTCATCAATATTTTATTACTCAACATATTCTCCTCTAAATTGAATACATTTATTACAGCGAACTAGCAACGTCTCTAGACCTTTCAAAAAAAATTTTTCCTCTTGCTCTGCAAACCAGTCCTCCACAGCTTTTATTACCTCCTCGTTGGAAGAAAATTTACGACCTTTTAAACTTTTTTTCAGTTCAGGAAAGAGATAATAGTCAGGCGGAGCCAAATCTGGTGAATAAGGGGGGTGTTCTAGTAATTCTAAGGTGTAGAATACGACATTACTATAATTCACTACTATCAAGTTATGCCTCTGAAATAAACCTTATGTCATTTTGTACGTACTTCCCCTATCTCCAAGCTACAAACTCTCAGTTCTCGGACATCGTCTGAGATGAGTAGCATCTGTTTGCGACTCGATGAGAGCCACTTCCAAAGAAGTTATTCGATGAATATATCGATCCCCATTGTACCGCCAAAATTGCTATAAACGCATCACATCAGAAACTCTCTGTCAATGCCCACACATAAACTCGTCTGGCCATAGGTGTTACATACGTCGAGGTATAAATCATGCGGCGATATCATTTTTTACAACGAGGAGAGGTGTCAGCCATTACAAAATGCAAGAAGTTCAAGCTCATTCCGAACATCCCATCGCCCAGAGACAAACCAATCTATATGATCGTAAACGCAAATCGTTATTCAAATGGAGAATTCAACTATTAACAAACAACCATAAAACATGTTCTGAAATATACGCTATGGTGTGAATTAATTGATGGCATTACGAAATGTTTATTGCTCTCCAGTAAAAGGTACAAGTCGAAGTTTTGTTGTCCATTTACCATTCGATGAAGTTCTTTTAACATACATATATAATGCGAGTCCATAACTTCGATTGGAAACTGCGCTACCTATAAATAATGGAGATCGGGCTTAACAAGACGCAGAAGAGCCTCTTTCGCTCAAGACAAAAACGCTGCGAATGTTGCATAAGTGATCATTATTTGCATCTGGATCAAGCCTATTCTGATCCATTTCCCTTCTACTTGACCAGAATGCCAATAAGAACAAACTCGATTCAGAAAAAGAAGGACAAATAGCGTTTACCACCACTAATTAACTCAACAAATATGATGGGACGACTTTTATACAGGTTGAGGCGTAATGAATGGCACCTGCGTCTTAGAAAAATAATTTTCATGTTTTGTAAAGTCCCTGCAAGTCCCTTGCAAGTTGCGGTTTCGCCAATAGAAAATGAAATTTCTGAATGTGGCTCAATGACTTTACAAATCGACATGAAAAATAGTCACCATAATGGCAGTACGAGGATGTATTGATATCTAGTTAGCCTAGACCAGTTCCATGCATAAACAAAATATTGGGATACCATATCAACGAACAATAACTTAGAAGTGTCAGTGTAGAGTTCGACGTCAAAAAAATAAACCAGACCTACGCAATAAATTCAAAAGAAAGATGTCCAACGAAATGGTAAAAATCGAAAAAATGGAGTATCGAGCCATCATCAAGTGCCTGTATTTGTAAGGGTTAAGAGGTAAGCAGATTTACGAAGATATGCTTAATACCCTTGGTGATCAATGTCCTTCGTAGGCGACCGTGAAAAATTGGACTGCAAGCTTCAAAAGAGGTAAATTTTTCATTGAAGATGATGACCGATCGGTAAGGCCAGTTTCTGTGTCAGTCCCCGAAAATATCGATGCAGTTCATGACATGATTTTATCAGACCGTCGAATTGGGCTAAAACGGATATCTGAAGCACTGAAGATTTCATACGAACGCTTTCATCATAAAGTTCACGTCAATTTGGACATGAGAAAAATTTCTGCTAAATGGATCCCAAATGTTTGAATGTTGACCAAAAGCGTGCAAGGGAAGAAGCATCGCGTTCGATCTGTGCTCGATTTGAAAACGATGTAAAACTTCTTAAACCGAATTGTTACTATGGATGAGACTTGGGTACATTTCTACGATCCAGAAACAAAGCAACAATCGATGGAATGGCGACACTCTGGTTCTCCAAGACCTAAGAAGTTTCGAGTCCAAAAATCTGCTGGAAAAGTTCTTGCTTCAGTTTTTTGGCATTGCCATGGAGTAATCATAATTGATTTTTTGGATAAGGGTAGAACAATAACTGGAGATTACTATTCGACATTACTGACCACTCTACGGAAAAAAAAATAAAGAGAAAAGACGCGGAAAGCTATCCAAAGGTGTTTTGTTTTCACACGACAACGCCCCAATACACAAATCTCATGTTGCCATGCAAAAAATTCGTGATTTAGGGTTAGAATTACTAGAACACCCCCCTTATTCACCAGATTTGGCTTCGTCCGACTATCATCTCTTTCCTCAACTGAAAAAAAGTTTAAAAGATCGTGAATTTTACACCAACGAGGAGGTAATAAAAGCTGTGGAGGACTGGTTGGTAGAGCAAGAAGAAACATTTTTTTTGAAAGGTCTAGAGACGTTGCAGGTTCGCTGTAATAAATGTATTCAATTAAGAGGAGAATATGTTGAGTAATTAAATATTTCGACATTGAAATTTTGTTTGGTTCTAAGTAGGCTAAGAATTTTCCAATACATCCTCGTAAAATCGGTTATTCGATTCGCAGCACGAGCCATAATCAAGGACAGTAAATGAATGAAAAAACGCCCCCATGCTCTCTGCCTAATCCGAAACATTGTTTTTGATGGAGCAGATGCAGATGTGCCACAGCCACCCTAATGGGTTCAAAAGCTGTGAAATAATGAGTCCAGATTATTACTCTCGACCCGATGGACAAATTTGCATATGAATTCACAATTAGCGCTCGCTACCCGTCGACCTCGTCCCTCTCAACCCTTCGATCTAGTCGTCGGTGGAGTGTTGATATTCACGAGAGTAATTATGACTTTTTTTCTATGTCGCAGGGTTCGTTCCGAAACGTCACTCTTTGTTTGGGACAATAGAGCGGGTCACGTGATCAAACGGTGAAAATCACTTCTGCCGCCTAAGAATCCGGAGAATGGTGAAATTTATATGAGATTCTGTCACAATAACTATAAAGTAGATCCACCTTGTTGATAGATTCTCATTAAAAAGCCTAAGGAAAAATTTTTGACAGCTGTCGAAAAATGACAGCAGCTGTCGAAGAGTTCGTCCATGATCCCAGATCTATATTTTCAGAATTATTGGAATTTTTTCTGAATTTCATTATTATTATTCTGTTCATCCCCCGCTCATTACATTGGGATATAAAAGGGGTGGTCCATATTTCAATACAATCCAGATAATTTATGCGATTCTAACGTACTGGCAACAAAGCCGTATTGTCCTGGACGCAGTAATTAGTGATCAAGTAGGTGGAAATGTGGGGCATTCCAGCTAAACAAAAGACTCTAACCCGCTTATAACAAACACATCTGCCAGATGAGCATTTTTTTTTCATTTCCGTGCTGTTTTCATTGTGTTGATTGATGGTAATCATAGAATACGATACAATGAGTACTGGAATAGATAATACCCAAGAACCAATGAATATATCGAAGCTTCAAGGAAATATAAAACGAATTCAGAGATTCCTGTTGAGGGGCCTGATTAACCGAATACCATTTTTTCGATCTGGTCTAGTCCTATTGTTCATTTCGTCCAAATGAGAATAAATCTCGCATCCTGAAGAAGTTACACGAGATCGCCATCAAAAATTTCAGTGTGGAGCGCATACGAGAATACAATGAATTATAAACAATGGTATTCACGAAAACAATGTGCATATTAAAACTTCGATAAATAATTCAGATCAATACACAGCGTTTCTTTATCAGATCAAAAATCAAATAATATAAATTCGCTTGAACAGTGGCCCGTCCAAGTTTTCAACACTTGTATGCGTGTTTTGAGAAGAAGATGTGAACGGTAAGGGAAGCGCCTCTCGAATTTGCTTCACTGCAAATGCCCACAATAATAAAACATTATTTTTCACCTGTGATACAAAAAACTTGTTTGCTTGCAAGTGGAATATAACCTCCTTACCAAACAATAAACTAACGTTTTATCAAAAAAATTTATTACAAAAGGTGTATGTTAGGCCTATTTTTGGTGAAACCTGAAGTACAGTAGTAACAAAAAATGTGTCGTCTGATTTTCTTCATTGAACTTGCCTACATAAAGTTGAAGATAATTACTTGATTCCGTACTACATTCCGACCCTGTATATTATGTAGAGTAGTAGACAAATGAAACGGGTACCACCGTACACCGTAACAGTTCTCTACCCTGTATATCAATATAGAGGGTGTTTCAAATTGCGCGTTTTTTTTTTAAGAATAAATAAAATATAGATGGCGCACTGAATTCGTCTGTGTATTTTGACATTTAAGAAGTGTGATGTATAACATTTATAAAAATGGCTTCGTACGATACAACAACGCGTTCAAATTGTTGAATTATTTTATGAAAATCAGCGTTCTGTGAAAAGTGGTTTTAGAAAATTACGTGAATTTTATGGTTTACATAATCGTCCATCTGAAAGCACTATTGGTCGAATTATTAGAAAATTTCAAGAGACCGGTTCGATGGAAGACCAAACAAGTGAAAAATACAGTCATAGCGGTCGTTCACAAGAAAATATTGATTTGGTTCGAGAAAGTGTTGCTGGAGGCCCTGAAATGTTCTTTAGACGACATTCACAATAAGTTGGACTTAGTGGGTCCACAACATGGCGGATTTTACACAAGGATTTAGCTCTGAAGGCATATGAGATTCGAATAACACAGGAACTAAAGCCATTAGATCATTTGAAACGTCGTTCATTTGTCAATTTCATCAATGAACAACCACCTGATGTTTCCCAAAATATCAAGTTTTAGGATGAAGCTCATTTTGAACTTGGTGGCTATGTTAATAAACAATATTGTCGTATCTGGGGTCAGGAAAATTCACCAATTATTCATGAGAAACCTACGCATCCTAAACGAGTCACTGTTTGGTGTGCATTATGGTCAGGTGGTGTAATTGGACCTTACTCCTTTGAAAATGCTGCTGGTGAAGCTGTAACTGTCAATGGTGATCATACCGTCGGATGATAATCAAATTTTTGTGGCCTGAATGAATGAATATTGATTAAGAGCACATTTGGTTTCAGCAGGATGGCGCTACACCTCACTTTGCGAATGACACAATTAATTTATTGCGACAAAATGTCCTGGACGAATAATCTCCAGAAACGGTGATGTCAATTGGCCACCAAGATCATGTGATTTGCACCGTTGGACTATTTTCTTTGGGGTTATGTGAAAAGCCAGGTCTTTAAAATAATCCACAATCGATTTTTGAACACAAGTATGAAATTATTCGTGTCATTAGTGAGATAGAGCCTCAACTATGTCAAACTGTCATTGAAAATTTCAACAAAAGAGTGGACGTCTGTAGAGCTTCAAGAGGAGGCCATTTGGCAGATATTATTTTTCGTACATAAATATCATAACTGATACTTATTACCAATAAAAAGTTTTTGAAAATGAACCCAAATTATGTGTTTTATTTTTTCTAAAGAAAACCGAGCAATTTAAAACACCCCTTGATGATATTATAACCCAACTAAACATTCTGAAATCGCATTTTCTCATGGAGCAACTGCGGGATACAATATCGGAGTTTCTCCCTTACATGGAGTATTTCAGAAAATCGTTTGGTCTGTTGTAAGTTGAGCTACCATACCAGTAACGCATTTAATGAAATTTATCACCTCGATTTGAACAAAACGAATATCTGAGTAGGCTAATTTATTTATTGTCACCTGAGAACAATAGCAAATATCAGTTAACACCTCTTTGCACATGTAGTGCTATATTAGTAGCTAGTATTCACATCGATGTCTTTTGCTTGACGATTCCAGAAAAACATGTTACAAGGTTGTTACGGAGAGTTATATGCGAACAACTTGAAGATTTATTCCAGCTAAGGGTATAGAATATTTTTCAATTTTCGAAGAGCATCATCGGAAATGCTTTCATAACTTTCTGACATTTAGAGGAACACGTAAACGAAATAGTTACACGCTGGTTCTCGTGTTGTGAATCGATTAAATCGGATCGACTCTAAGACTAATTCGTCGGCATGAGTTAATTCCGTAATGCAGTTTGTTCTTCCATTGATTAGGCAATCTTGATTCAATTCCATTGTAACGAGTAATGAAAGTAAGGTAGGTCCAGTCGTTTGTGTCAGAATGTAGTTACCTAATATTTCGAATATTGTTTTCATCGTGCTCATAATCGCTGCAATTAATATTCGGTCCTACTTTTGATCTCTCATATTATCACCATCTTCCCCTGAAAACGTTACTCGTTCTGAACTATTTGAAAGTATTGAGCTATCATCAAGTACCTGTATTTAAAAGGATTAAGAGGTAAGCAGATTTACGAAGATATGCTAATACCCTTGGTGATCAATGTCCTTCGTATGCGACCGTGAAAAATTGGACTGCAAGCTTCAAAAGAGGTAAATTTTCCATTGAAGATGATGACCGATCGGGTAGGCCAGTTTCTGTGTGTCCCCGAAAATATCGATGCAGTTCATGACATGATTTTATCAGACCGTCGAATTAGACTAAAACGGATATCTGAAGCCCTGAAGATTTCAAACGAACGCGTTCATCATATAGTTCGCGTCAATTCGGACATGAAAAAAATTTCTGCAAAATGGATCCCCAAATGTTTGAATGTTGACCAAAAGCGTGCAAGGGTAGAAGCATCGTGTTCGATCTGTGCTCGATTTGAAAACGATGTAGACTTCTTAAACCGAATTGTTACTATGGATGAGACTTTGGGTACATTTCTACGATCCAGAAACAAAGCAACAATCGATGGAATGGCAACACTCTGGTTCTCCAAGACCTAAGAAGTTTCGTGTCCAAAAATCTGCTAGAAAAGTTCTTGCTTCAGTTTTTTCTGATTGCCATGGAGTAATCATGATTGATTTTTTGAATAACGGTAGAACAATAACTGGAGATTTCTATTCGACATTACTGACCACTCTACGGAAAAAAATTAAAGAGAAAAGACGCGGAAAGCTATCCAAAAGTGTTTTGTTTTTACAGGACAAAGCCCCAGTACACTAATCTCATGTTGCCATGCAAAAAATTCGTGATTTAGGGTTTTGATCCAAATTTCCAAAAAAAAGCTTCGGGAGTGACCTTCAAAGATGAAATTACCGAAAAGAGCGATTCCTTGCGACAATAGGCGGGATATAAAATAAATCGTCATTATGCTAAAACCATTCCACTTCAACGTTGACATTGTTTCAACCCACAAGCCCATTTTATCGAAGACAGGATCCATTATATCATTATTTCACCAATGAAATTCTGGATCTGCTAAAACTTTCCTCCTTTATCTCGACCAGATCGATGGAAATATGAGAGTACCTGTATTCATGTTGAACTGTTTCAACCCACGCCCGTCTCGAAAATGTTAATAGAACAATAAGAGGAGGCGGAAATAATTCCAATTTAATTACCCACAATTGAATTCATTGGGCTATATTGTTACCTACTTCCAAGGAATCTTATGCAAATTCCGACTGTTATTATTCGCCGATGAAAAATGTTTATGGGATAGAAATGATGCATAATTTTATCGGTTTCTTCTTCGTGCCAGCCAGTTTCGCGAATGGCGTTGGCGTACTCGGATGCCCAACTGGAAAGCGGAGATTTTCAAGAATGGTCACCTCAGAAAGAAAACCGTTCAGCCAGAAACCAGCTCGATCTGATACGGTGGTTTTGTCAAAAATAAGGATGAATTTCAAGTGATTCTAGAAGAAAAAGAATAAAATACCGGCTTTCTTACAGGATATTGTCGCCTTTGGAAGCGTCTGGTGAGAATTTTCACCATTTTTTTTAATTTATATTGCATTCATTTCAAACTTATTTGCAACTGTATTCACGAAGCTTTTATATGTTAAATCTGTTTTTTGTATCGATTCGATATATTATTTCTAGTTTTATATCGCTTTATGGACAAAATGACATAGGTATTTCAGCTGAATTAACCGTGTCTACCGGACAACACCGAGACCATTCACCCCAGGCTCCATCAGCAAACAAAGAGCCAGGACTTGTCTCAACATATTCACAACAAAATATTCATCTGCGGCTAATAAAGGCAATGCATCTTTACCCACTCTTGCTGATCCTATGAGGAGGTTCCTCCAATCCCTAAAGGACGATTCATAAGTGGACAAGGCAAACGTGAGCCGAAGACTCGATAAACGTACCTACTTAGTTTCAACTTCTACACCTAATAGGATTGCAATCAAATCAAAAAATGAGCCCATAACTCCTCCAAAGAAAAGGAGACAAGTCCCTAGGGCATTATTTGAAGAAGAAAATTAAGAAGAAAATGTTACTAGCAAGTTTCGAGATGATGAAGACGGCTGTCCATCTGTCGATTGTTATGACCGTTTTTCCCGATTTAGATCGGGAAAAAACAGTCTTCTCCAGGATTCGCCCTGGAAAAGACTGGTAACGATGCATGCATTGGGCTCACGCATCTTGTGCTGATGTTCCTAGAAGAACCAAGCGTTTCACTGGTGAACTTTGTCAGTAGTTTTGTAACTATAAGTAGAAAACTACAGTTGCCTGTTGCCGGTATGTAATTTTGTCCATAGCATGCGGACAAAGAGAATTTCGTTCATCCCAATTTATCTAAGAATATATTATTTTTTGGCACTTATTTCATGAAGGTTGAAGATTTTATAAAGAAAGCACCAAAGATCATAGGTGTAGAATATGGCATTACTGTGATTCACTACTAACAAGTTATGCCTCTGAAATAAAACCCCAGGTCTTTTTGTATGTACCTACTTCCTCTAAAACTATATGGAAACGGTCTCAAGATAGTTGTTAAATTTGGGGATCTCAACAATTCGAAAGCAATGAATGGATGGAATGATTCCAGCTAAATAACCCTCCATTGATCAGGATGGATATGCATTATAATATCAGTCGATCTGTTCAGATCGTATTCCGGTGAAGATGAATGGGCAGATACCGCGTCCATATTTATGCAATTCGTGTTCCGTCATCCCCGGTTTAATTAAACAACAATCCCCATACACAGCCCGTCGTAAATCAGTGATTATTCGTAAAGCAGAAATCCAATTTCCGAAATACGTGTTTCATAATTAACAAATATATCACAACCCAACAGTCCAAATTAGCGATGTTATATATAGCGCGCAGCTAATCTTGCAGTGCCGTTCTGAAGCTTCCGTTTCCGTTTTAACTTGTCTCTGTTAATTTCCGAACGGCAACGGCCGATAGAGGCCGTATTTTGCATAATTGAGTTATAATTGTTAAATGGCCCGTGTGTTTTCAATGTTTCCAAATTTGCATTTCCACCGGTTTCTGGTCGAATTTGCGCTCGTTCTCCCCGATCATCTGGGATGAAATGGGCAAATTGTGGGACGCTCTTAATGAACTCAATTTCCGTTCATTTGGGACTCTCTCAGATTAGAATTCGCACTCAAAACTGAGCCCTTCCAAAAGCGAAATGATGGAGTGAAACATTTAATCAGAACTGGCCAATGACACATTTTGTAAACGCACTAAACGCAGCAACTTTTCGGGGTATACTACGAGGATATATTGAAAAATTCTTAGCCTACAATAGAACCAAACGAAATTTCAATGTCAAGATATTTTATTACTAAACATATTCTCCTCTTAATTGAATACATTTATTACAGCGAACCTGCAACGTCTCTAGAACTTTCAAAAAAATGTTTCTTCTTGCTCTGCAAACCAGTCCTCCACAGCTTTTATTACCTCCTCGTTGGAAGAAAATTTACGACCTTTTAAACTTTTTTTCAGTTGAGGAAAGAGATGATAGTCAGACGGAGCCAAATCTGGTGAATAAGAGGGGTGTTCTAGTAATTCTAATCCTACATCACGAATTTTTTGCATGGCAACATGAGATTTGTGTACTGGGACGTTGTCCTGTGAAAACAAAACACCTTTGGATAGCTTTCCGCGCCTCTTTAATTTTTTTCCGTAGAGTAGTCAATAATGTCGAATAGTAATCTCCAGTTATTGTTCTAGCCTTATCCAAAAAATCAATCATTATTACTCCATGGCAATCCCAAAAAACTGAAGCAAGAATTTTTCCAGCAGATTTTTGGATACGAAACTTCTTAGGTCTTGGAGAACCAGAGTGTCGCCATACCATCGATTGTTTCTTTGTTGCTGGATCGTAGAAATGTACCCAAGTCTCATCCACAGTAAAAATTTGGTTTAAGAAGTCTACATCGTTTTCAAATCGAGCACAGATCGAACGCAATGCTTCTACCCTTGCACGCTTTTGGTCAACATTCAAACAAACATTTGGGAATCCGTTTTGCAGAAATTTTTCTCATGTCCAAATTGATGTGAACTTTATGATGAACGCGTTCGTATGAAATCTTCAGTGCTTCAGATATCCGTTTTAGCCCAATTCGATGATCTGATAAAATCATGTCATGAACTGCATCGATATTTTCGGGGACTGACACAGAAACTGGCCTTCTCGATCGGTCATCGTCTTCAATGGAAAATTTACCTCTTTTGAAGCTTGCAGTCCAATTTTCCACGGTCGCATACGAAGGACATTGATCACCAAGGTTATTAAGCATATCTTCGTAAATCTACTCACCTCTTAACCCTTTTAAATACAGGTACTTCATGATGGCTCGATACTCCAATTTTTCGATTTTTACAATTTCGGTGGACATCTTTTTTTTATAATTCATTGCGTAACTCGGGTTTACTTTTTTGACGTCGAACTCCACCACTGACACTTCTAATAAGTTATTGTTCGTTGATATGGCATCGCAATATTTTGTTTATGCATGGAACTGGTCTAGGCTAACTAGATATCAATACATCCTCGTATTTGTATGCCCTTCTACACTTGTATAGATTCTTAGTTTTTTACGCCTTCTCAAGGACACCCTGTACGTCGTCTGTTTGATATCGTGATCCCAAACCCAAAACGGAATCCGAGTATCCGAAGAATTTCCTATCGGCCGTCCGTCTCAGCGTCATCGGTGGTAAGATCGTTCCTTAATAGAATGATTAAACAAAATATAAAAACACAATTAATTACGTGAGCATAGATTTTATCTAGACGGTGCCCCAGGTGTCCGTGGCCTGATCGAAAACCCATCCCGCCCAGCGACAATCTGATCTGTCAGTCATCTTAGCGAGGTTAGGCTTCGATTATTCTCTCGATCTTGAGGCCTTATCTGATTGGTGTTATTGTGGTACAAAATGGTTCATTGCGGGTGACCTGCTTGGAATTCCAGGTTCTGTTTCGGAAAATCTTTCCAGATATTGACGGACAATCATTTGAATATGTTCATTAATCCGTTATGACACTGGGTATAGCATACCGTCAAAAACTTTTGGTTAACGTTTGCCTTGTTCACTTATGAATCGTCCTTCAGGGACTGAAGGAACCTCCTCATAGGATCAGCCAGAGTATACTCCATTCACTTTTATAAAGCATCGCGGTTGGCCAAGTTTCAGGTTTATCAAGTTTTTTTACCCGAAAAAATCGCAGGTTGGCACTTCTGCATGACATTACGTCAATGAATAAATCTAGGAGACGTTGCCGACGTTTATTTTTCATTATTGATTATTAATTATCAAGCCTACAAACCAAGAATGCCGAAGGTAATTTCGAAAAAACAGAGGCAAAGTATCAGGAAGTGCTATTTAGAATTAAAATCTGCGCATTCTATGAGTAACACTGATAATTTAGAATCGACAATTCAGCACCAGGTATCCAACATTTTCGACGTATGTGAGTGAAAACGAAGGTGTTACATTTTATATAAATAGATATTTATTTTTTAGCTGCACATAAACACAATTAGGAGGATTGTAAGTGAAAGGGACGACATCAAAGAATTTCCTTCTATTGGGGCACCCAAAAAGACACTGACGGAAGACTAAATTCACCCTTGATTAGCATCATCAAAACAAACTTCTGTGAAATCAAAGTTGAGAAAATGTATTCTCGAACATCAAATGACTCAACATCACTCATAAACTGAAACGAAACATGAAAGAAAGCAGCAATTCCGAGTTAAAAAAAATACGCACTCATTATGAGACGTTGTCGCATACCATACCTCCCACATGTCCGATCACCATTCACCCGAGCCGTTGTTAGGTTAAAATCTTACACTCTCAACAATAGCCCTACGGGGTATCTTATACAAAATACATAAATACATTAAATTCATTATATATACATACATCTCGAACAGCAGAGCAGTCATCTAAACTTGCTTTCTTCCGGCACTCTGTTTACGCAGACACTCCCAAGACGTTTTTTTCTCTCTGTCAAAGATTCTCGAACTTCTCAGAATCAAGATGAGAATTAGTGTGGTAAAGAATGGAGTTGTCTGTATCTTATGAGAAGATCAAAGTAGGAGCGTTTTCTTAGGAGAATATAGTAATAATCGGCCCCAACTAGGGTTTCCTTAAAGTTTAAAAATATGCAGGAGCTTCGGTCCGGGTGCATCTAAACGCAGCCACCTAGGATGGATCATTATCCCTTCTTTACTGCGAGTACTGCTCCGGACCGTTGGCACGTTTCCTAACGAGCTAATCAATAGATCACGGCTGGTCGCGGCCATCATTTATCATCTTTTCTAACTCAAAGGGGATTTGTAATGGGGACCTGAGGATCGTTCGATTTTTTCCAGAAAATGTCACTGGACGCCATTGAATCCGTGACGTTGAATTAATTGCTCTTATCGATAAACTTCCTTCGTTTCGATGAGATGTAATTTTGACAGTGAATTAATCACGCTGGCCGTGTTGAGTGGATGGTTGATAATGGGAGAGCAAGTGTTCCTTGCCAGCGGGCTCGTGGAGGTGAAAAACAAGGACGGTGCTTTTCGAAGTGAGCTTCGATAAAACAAATATCCCAGCTTATTGGAGGCAATCCAAACATATAAGAAGACAACCCATTCAGAAGAACCTTGATGCCACATAGTTCTCTCTAACTCTAAGAAACACAATTCGAAATTTTCGTTGCGTCGTCCTGAAGATATCCCGTATTGGTTCAGAAGATGAGATTCTTTTTGCGAGCTCTCAGAGATATCCTTAATGCAACCAGAGTAACAAGTTCACATTGCGAACTCCCAAAGATATCCTGAATATAGCGAGATCAAGAAATTGTGTCGTCAGGGTTATCCGAAACTTAAAAACATCGTTCACTTTCGATTGATTCGGATTTCGGAAATGAGATTTGTCTCGTAAGGCTCGAAATTGTATAGATATGTCGTAAAATCAAAGAGAATCTGTGATAAGAAAATTAGAAGTAATGGTTTTTTTACTGGTTTACTTTCTATTGTGAATTCAATTCATTCTTCTTGTGCATTTTTACAACCATTTCAGTATTGATTTGTTTAGTTATTATATACCATAGGGAGAAGTTTATCTTTCAAAATTTTAATTGAAATTGTGTGATACTGTAATGTTTTCAGGCAGACTTGTGCTCCTTTATAAATTCAACAAAACTTCTTTGGAAAGATGAATAATTTTCTGTCAATTTCATCTCATAAAATCATCATCTTCTTGAAAATATTTGGACTATTGATTCTTTCTACAAATACAGTGGCAGATCCAGTACCATCGCCAATTCGGAGCTATTAATTCCTATTAGACTATGGGCAGAAAGCTCAGAATTTCCTAATTCTCCGTATAGGTGAGGTTGAGGAAGAATGAACCTGTGTGAGCTCATCTGCTAATCTCCACTGTCTGGAAACAGCTCACTTTCTCGTGAAAGTCAAATAAACTCGTTGCCAATTCTATATTTTCGAGTATAGAAAGAATTTTAAACCATTGCAAATGTTGCACTCATGCCCTTTCTCCTTCATTCCAAAAAATTAACCTTGTAAGGGATATCCTTTTCAGGACATCTATTTAGCCTAGACCAGTTCCATGCATAAACAAAATATTGCGATACCATATCAACAAACAATAACTTATTAGAAGTGTCTGTGTAGAGTTCGACGTCAAAAAAGTAAACCAGAGTTCTGCGATAAATTAAAAAAAAGATGTCCACGGAAATTGTAAAAATCGAAAAATTGAGTATCGAGCCATCATCAAGTACCTGTATTTAAAAGGGTTAAGAGGTAAGCAGATTTACGAAGATATGCTTGATACCCTTGCTGCTAAATGTCATCATATAGTTCACGTCAATTTTGACATGAGAAAAATTTCGGCAAAATGGATCCCCAAATGTTTGAATGTTGACCAAAACCGTGCAAGGGTAGAAGCATCGCGTTCGATCTGTACTCGATTTGAAAACGATGTAGATTTCTTGAACCGAATTGTTACTATGGATGAGACTTGGGTACATTTCTACGATCCAGAAACAAAGCAACAATCGATGGAATGGCGACACTCTGGTTCTCCAAGACCTAAGAAGTTTCGTGTCCAAAAATCTGCTGGAAAAGTTCTAGCTTCAGTTTTTTGGGATTGCCATGGAGTAATCATGATGGATTTTTTGGATAAGGGTAGAAAAATAACTGGAGCTTACTATTCGACATAACTGACCACTCTTCGGGAAAAAATCAAAGAGAAAAGACTCGGAAAGCTATCCAAAGGTGTTTTGTTTTTAAAGGACAACACCCCATTACACAAATCTCATGTTGCCATGCAAAAAATTCGTGATTTAGGGTTAGAATTACTAGAACACTCCCCTTATTCACCAGATTCAGCTCAGTCCGACTATCATCTCTTTCCTCAACTGAAAAAAAGTTTAAAAGGTCGTAAATTTTCTTCCAACGAGGAGGTAATAAAAGCTGTGGAGGACTGGTTCGCAGAGCAAGAAGAAACATTTTTTTTGAAAGGTCTAAAGACGTTGCAGGTTCGCTGTAATAAATGTATTCAATTAAGAGGAGAATATGTTGAGTAATAAAATATTTTGACATTGAAATTTTGTTTGGTTCTATAGTAGGCTAAAAATTTTTCAATATATCCTCGTACATCCATTTCGTTGGGACGCATTGTATGTAAGGTAGAGATGAGATTTCATTCAGTGCGGCAGAAATTCTCTGCTTCTAGTGGAACGGGGATTTTCTGTATCAAACTCAACAATGGAAAAGAAGAACAATATCAGGGAGATAATTTCATTATTCAGCCCAGCCCACGGACGTTTCACGAAGAATAGTGAAATAATATGATACTTGATTTCAATCGAGACACATTGTGCGCCGTCCTAGTGTTTCGAATTGTCCTGATTAGGCCCCTACTGGATTTAATAGATATCATTATTACAATTATCTCTCTCCGGGTAATTATGCATGGGATTGTAATGCACAGGAAATGATTTTTTCGAACGGACTCGCCCACATGTTTAATCAGAGTTAAATGTTTAACAATGGCCTATTAGATGGATCCAGATACCGATTTCAACTTTCACAATTGTTGATGCTCTCAATAACACTTTTATTTTATTACAATTCGTCAGATCGCTGACTGATTGCACGGTTCAACGGAGACGGAAGACGGATCGCTCATTTCTGAAACAATCACTGAATCGGCTCTGTTTTAGGGGCATCAAAATATGACTTAGCCAATATTTGATGCTCTCGGTTTATTCTTTCTCAATTTGATTTCAATTTCCACTAATCTAATTGAGAAAAGCATTTGTCATTGTTCGTATTAAACTAATAATAACGAATCATGATTTTCTCCATATGAGATAGAAATAATATGTGCTTTAGATAACCCTTTCTTTAAATACTCCAGTAATACTCAGAAACGTAAAGACCTAATTCTTATTCAGAAGATTATTGAATCATACGAAGCAGACACAATCGTAGATCGTATAACAGTGGTGTTCCTCTGAATTTACACGATGTCCACGCTATTACCTGTTATAAAATATAATTTAAAAGTGACCGAACAACTTAGAGTTCTAAAAATCAACGCAGACCAGTAGTCATATTATAGTTTTATGATTATTAGTTTCGTTTCAGTTATTTATTAACGAAAATATGATCACAACGGAGGCTAAGTATCATAAACTTTCCTTTAATAACAACCAGTTTATTTAAAATTTATCTGAATTTTATTTTAATGTGTTGAATTTTATTACAATGTCACAAAATTATCATGCTTAATGAGGCTCTTAATGTTCGGAACCACACCACAAATTACTCCACGTAGTGGACTTGAATTACCCACAGAATCCTGGTTCTTAACACCGCAGGAACCATTGGGTTAATTATATTTCGGATTTGTGCAGGTTCATGGATAACTGAGTAGTTTTTACGGGAAATTGATTGGTGCATTGTAACTCAATCGGCTTCACCGTTCACTTTAGATCCACTACCCTCAAAAAGATTCAAAAAAATTATTGTGTTTTGTAACGGCCAATTAATTACCATAAATTTGATAATCAATCATATATCGTTTTGTAGGTTTTCGAGGTCATTCGATCTATCATAGTTTAGATTTTCATCTGTCAAATGGAATTTTTCCCACAAATCGAATTTTCAAACCATCCTTGCTCCCCTTCCTTTGATCGCCGCCATTATTTATTCATATTATGTTGATCAGCATAGGTCCAAGTATCTCTGTGCAAAATATGAGCGATTTGAAAAATTCAAAATTTTTGGTGAAAAATGCCTAAGGGGTATGACCTCCAAAAAACGCCTTAAACTCAATACCAAATAAATATGGGTGGATCTAACGGTGGGATTGCTCGGACAACTTATTCGAACCATTCGAATCCTCAATAAATGCAGTTTTGCGGATCAATAACATCAATATCTTGAATGGTCTGTGCACGAGAACAAAACTTGAAAATGAAATATCGAAAACATTAAACTTGAATAATTCCTAACTTATGAGGGCTACATGAATGTTTTTGGTATCAAAATGTAGGTATTCGGGGTCGCTCCATTCAATGAAGAATGTTTCAGAGCTCTATCTATCATAGTTTAGATTTTCACCTCTCAAATGACATTTTTTACAAAAACTCGAATTTTCAAACCATCACAGCTCCCCATCCTTTGATCGCCGCCATTATTTATTCATATCATGTTGATCAGCATAGGTCCAAGTATCTCTGTGCAAAATATGAGCGATTTGAAAAATTCAAAATTTTGGGTGAAAAATGACTAAGCGGTATGACCTCCAAAAAACGCCTTAAACTCAATACCAAATAAATATGGGTGGATCTAACGGTGGGACTGCTCGGACAACTTATTCGAACCATGCGAATCTTCAAGAAATGCAGTTTTGCGGATCTATAACATCAATATTTTGATTGGTCTGTGCACGAGAACAAAACTTGAAAATGAAATATCGAAAACATTAAACTTGAATAATTCCTAACTTATGAGGGCTACATGAATGATTTTGGTATCAAAATGTAGGTTTTCGGGGTCGCTCCATTCAATAAAGAATGTTTCAGAGCTCTATCTATCATAGTTTAGATTTTCACCTGTCAAATGACATTTTTTACAAAAACTCGAATTTTCAAACCATCACAGCTCCCCATCCTTTGATCGCCGCCATTATTTATTCATATTATGTTGATCAGCATAGGTCCAAGTATCTCTGTGCAAAATATGAGCGATTTGAAAAATTCAAAATTTTTGGTGAAAAATGCCTAAGGGGTATGACCTCCAAAAAACGCCTTAAACTCAATACCAAATAAATATGGGTGGATCTAACGGTGGGACTGCTCGGACAACTTATTCGAACCATCCGAATCTTCAAGAAATGCAGTTTTGCGGATCTATAACATCAATATTTTGATTGGTCTGTGCACGAGAACAAAACTTGAAAATGAAATATCGAAAACATTAAACTTGAATAATTCCTAACTTATGAGGGCTACATGAATGATTTTGGTATCAAAATGTAGGTTTTCGGGGTCGCTCCATTCAATGAAGATTGTTTTAGAGCTCTATCTATCATAGTTTAGATTTTCACCTGTCACATGACATTTTTTACAAAAACTCGAATTTTCAAACCATCACAGCTCCCCATCCTTTGATCGCCGCCATTATTTATTCATATTATGTTGATCAGCATAGGTCCAAGTATCTCTGTGCAAAATATGAGCGATTTGAAAAATTCAAAATTTTTGGTGAAAAATGCCTAAGGGGTATGACCTCCAAAAAACGCCTTAAACTCAATACCAAATAAATATGGGTGGATCTAACGGTGGGACTGCTCGGACAACTTATTCGAACCATCCGAATCTTCAAGAAATGCAGTTTTGCGGATCTATAACATCAATATTTTGATTGGTCTGTGCACGAGAACAAAACTTGAAAATGAAATATCGAAAACATTAAACTTGAATAATTCCTAACTTATGAGGGCTACATGAATGTTTTTGGTATCAAAATGAAGGTTTTCGGGGTCGCTCCATTCAATAAAGAATGTTTCAGAGCTCTATCTATCATAGTTTAGATTTTCACCTGTCAAATGACATTTTTTACAAAAACTCGAATTTTCAAACCATCACAGCTCCCCATCCTTTGATCGCCGCCATTGTTTATTCATATTATGTTGATCAGCATAGGTCCAAGTATCTCTGTGCAAAATATGAGCGATTTGAAAAATTCAAAATTTTTGGTGAAAAATGCCTAAGGGGTATGACCTCCAAAAAACGCCTTAAACTCAATACCAAATAAATATGGGTGGATCTAACGGTGGGACTGCTCGGACAACTTATTCGAACCATCCGAATCTTCAAGAAATGCAGTTTTGCGGATCTATAACATCAATATTTTGATTGGTCTGTGCACGAGAACAAAACTTGAAAATGAAATATCGAAAACCATAAACTTGAATAATTCCTAACTTATGAGGGCTACATGAATGATTTTGGTATCAAAATGTAGGTTTTCGGGGTCGCTCCATTCAATAAAGAATGTTTCAGAGCTCTATCTATCATAGTTTAGATTTTCACCTGTCAAATGACATTTTTTACAAAAACTCGAATTTTCAAACCATCACAGCTCCCCATCCTTTGATCGCCGCCATTATTTATTCATATTATGTTGATCAGCATAGGTCCAAGTATCTCTGTGCAAAATATGAGCGATTTGAAAAATTCAAAATTTTTGGTGAAAAATGCCTAAGGGGTATGACCTCCAAAAAACGCCTTAAACTCAATACCAAATAAATATGGGTGGATCTAACGGTGGGACTGCTCGGACAACTTATTTGAACCATCCGAATCTTCAAGAAATGCAGTTTTGCGGATCTATAACATCAATATTTTGATTGGTCTGTGCACGAGAACAAAACTTGAAAATGAAATATCGAAAACATTAAACTTGAATAATTCCTAACTTATGAGGGCTACATGAATGATTTTGGTATCAAAATGTAGGTTTTCGGGGTCGCTCCATTCAATAAAGAATGTTTCAGAGCTCTATCTATCATAATTTAGATTTTCACCTGTCAAATGACATTTTTTACAAAAACTCGAATTTTCAAACCATCACAGCTCCCCATCCTTTGATCGCCGCCATTATTTATTCATATTATGTTGATCAGCATAGGTCCAAGTATCTCTGTGCAAAATATGAGCGATTTGAAAAATTCAAAATTTTTGGTGAAAAATGCCTAAGGGGTATGACCTCCAAAAAACGCCTTAAACTCAATAGGTACCAAATAAATATGGGTGGATCTAACGGTGGGACTGCTCGGACAACTTATTCGAACCATGCGAATCTTCAAGAAATGCAGTTTTGCGGATCTATAACATCAATATTTTGATTGGTCTGTGCACGAGAACAAAACTTGAAAATGAAATATCGAAAACATTAAACTTGAATAATTCCTAACTTATGAGGGCTACATGAATGATTTTGGTATCAAAATGTAGGTTTTCGGGGTCGCTCCATTCAATAAAGAATGTTTCAGAGCTCTATCTATCATAGTTTAGATTTTCACCTGTCAAATGACATTTTTTACAAAAACTCGAATTTTCAAACCATCACAGCTCCCCATCCTTTGATCGCCGCCATTATTTATTCATATTATGTTGATCAGCATAGGTCCAAGTATCTCTGGGCAAAATATGAGCGATTTGAAAAATTCAAAATTTTTGGTGAAAAATGCCTTAAACTCAATACCGAATAAATATGGGTGGATCTAACGGTGGGACTGCTCGGACAACTTATTCGAACCATGCGAATCTTCAAGAAATGCAGTTTTGAGTATCTATAACATCAATATTTTGATTGGTCTGTGCACGAGAACAAAACTTGAAAATGAAATATCGAAAACATTAAACTTGAATAATTCCTAACTTATGAGGGCTACATGAATGTTTTTGGTATCAAAATGTAGGTTTTCGGGGTCGCTCCATTCAATGAAGAATGTTTCAGAGCTATATCTATCATAGTTTAGATTTTCACCTGTCAAATGACATTTTTTACAAAAACTCGAATTTTCAAACCATCACAGCTCCCCATCCTTTGATCGCCGCCACTATTTATTCATATTATGTTGATCAGCATAGGTCCAAGTATCTCTGTGCAAAATATGAGCGATTTGAAAAATTCAAAATTTTTGGTGAAAAATGCCTAAGGGGTATGACCTCCAAAAAACGCCTTAAACTCAATACCAAATAAATATGGATGGATCTAACGGTGGGATTGCTCGGACAACTTATTCGAACCATGCGAATCTTCAAGAAATGCAGTTTTGCGGATCTATAACATCAATATTTTGATTGGTCTGTGCACGAGAACAAAACTTGAAAATGAAATATCGAAAACATTAAACTTGAATAATTCCTAACTTATGAGGGCTACATGAATGATTTTGGTATCAAAATGTAGGTTTTCGGGGTCGCTCCATTGAATGAAGAATGTTTCAGGGCTCTATCTATCATAGTTTACATTTTCACCTGCGAAATTAAAATTCACGCTAAAACTCTCTCATAAAATTCCACCTGTGCAGGCGCGTTTCCACATTTGATTATATTTGAGGTGTACAAGCACGGATTTGTGGAGTTTCAACAATGCCCCAATAAAGTACTCCCATGATCCCGTGAGAAACTACAACGTGACTGAAACAATAACACGTATTTTAATAAGTACGAACCTCCTTTTCTATCTCATTACCAATCGCGTAGGTCCGTCTACCTCTTATGCATTACCTGGCCAGCCTACCGTAACTACAAGTAATTGTTGACCACAATAAACCACAGCAAATTGTATCAGAATAAATTGAAGTTGGGAATATCACTTTTTCATGTCTGCAGTATGAGAATGAGGAGTTCCATGAATGAGATTGGTCCGGTTATTCTTTTTTGTGGCGAAGGAGTTCATATGATTTTTCTTCTTCTTATGAATCGATTCCATTATGCAGGTTCAATAATACTGTGGCATGCCACATTAGGTCGGTGGCGAAAGGACACACTTCAGGTACTCAAAAGACTGGCATCTCATTTTGAAGATCTCTGAATTTCCTTTTCGCAGTTCAGTCTCATCTTTATTTGTATAAAGGGTGCTACTCTTTGACCAAATTATTCGTTACAAAGGTTGGAATTTTCGGATTACTTCGAAATTATGTTGTTCACACTTTAGCGAAATGACAGATGCTGAGAAAAAAATACTTCAAAATGACGGTATTGTTAGATGAAACGGTAGAGATATCTTCTAAACTAGTTGGGAGATCCTGTAAAGCTATTTAAAGAGAACCAGGCCTAATCAAAGTTAATTAAATTCAACCTTCCTCAACACCTCGTGATTAAAATTAGCACCAATTTGTATGAGAACAAATATACGAATTTTTTTCCTCAAACTTGTTCTACTCATTAGCAAAAACAGGTGAGCCGTTGTAATGATGGTTTGTCGCAATAAGTTTGTGTACAGCTACAAAGATTATTAATCTTTGCGAAGGAAGGATGATAATCACTCACATGATCTACCAATTAGCAACATAATCTTATGAATATTCGCTTGACGCACCCACCTATTAATACAAATTATTTTAATGAACTGCTAAAAAGTGATTGTCACCGATTCAATACGTACTTTGTTTCACACAAATATCGAAAAGCTGCTTGGAGTTGTATAATTGGCTGCATCATCATTATTAAAAGAAAAAATGAATAATTTAAAAAATGAAGTAAGAATTTCTTTCTCTCATCCTGTTACACGAGTGAAGTTCATAAAAGTCGTATAATCCAGATATGGCGTTTACAATGTTGACAATAATAAAAATGTACATGTTTAATATTCACCAGAAACAACACAGATGTCAAATTGGGCATTGTAGCCTATTTGAGTTGGATGTATGGATAATTATTATGTCTTGAATTGCGTGAGTGTGCGTTGAATCGTAAAAAGAACGTATTCTTTGACATTGGGTATGTTACATGTGTTCCAACGCACATAACACAGGTTGAATGTATAATTTTCCGTCATTACAGGGAACACCGTGTATATATTCAGATTCCTTGGATATTATCGAGACCCCCACTAATGAGAGCAATGGCTACATAATAATTGTAAGACATTTCATACAGATAGCTAACATTCAACATAATATGCGAATGTCTTCGTCTATCAGAAATGAATTAACTAAATCTTCTATCGATTAATCTGCAAGAAGAATAGAACGAATTCATCATCATCCTATCACGTATATTTCGTTTATTTCTGATAAAGAACCATTCATTTCCTGTAGACATTGTAGCTTCTATTATTCGGGTAAAGAAAGGGTCCTCAAATCCTCTAGACAAAGCCATATTGACAATAGACGTATGCAATCAATCTCTTATGAGTGTAGGGAAGAAGATCCTGTCACATGAATAGATTTGGAATTGTTTCAAATGAAAATTTCAGGATTCTCGGTCTATCCAGAGATGCATAGAAACCCTGGAGTCTGGACTCCTTACTAAAAATTGTAGATCAAATCGGCAATCTTGATTGTAGTATTTGTTCTAGTTCCGGAATAATCCGCAGTATTTAACGGTCGTGGCGCTATATGACAGATGTCTTCAATGTGTTTAGGAAGTCCGTGTCAAAAATTCTATCGAAACCTTAGACTATCTATGGTCTGAGATCAAAACAATACATATTTTGAACCAGTGGCGTAGTGACCAGTGTTCGGCGTGTTCGAAGAACACAGGCCCGGGCCCCTGGATAAGGGGCCCGGGCACTTGGGACGACTAGCGCTAATAGGGAGGGTAGGGGCCCGGAAAATATCTTGAACACAGGCCCGTGGTGGCGTTACTACGCCGCTGTTTTGAACGTCATATAAGTTTGTGGTTATGAAAGAATAGCGCAACCCCTTGCGAGAGAAAACAAAAGCAGGACAAATGTTTTATCGACAAGAGAGTCTCAAACAAATTTTAATTAGTGCCAACACCAGGTTTTCTATGCTTCAATGTTTGTTCATTCGAGATGAAAAGATACAGCACTCGTTTAAGTAGAACGAGCGCTAAAGAATTAAAAACTTTGACATATGAAATTTATCTTCTGTATTCCATTCGAATGAAATGTGAATTGCCTTCGAAACGATTAATCCACTTTTGAAAACGCCCAGAAAGGAATCCATGAAATCTTAATGACTTTATTGACTTTCCAAAGCCGTAATGAATCCGGAAAGATAATTTTCTTCACCCCCAATCATTTAAATCAATAATAGATGGACACGCTGATGAAATTCATTGATGGTAGTTTAATAAACCGAAAAAGAACCATTAGCACTCAATTTATTCTGTTAGCACAGAGTTGGCTGTATTAATGATGTTGACTTACCCAAATATCATTTATTCAAAAAGTAATTAACGTTTTGCATTCACATTTTACTCCGGACTTACGGATGAATTTTTGATGTTGGTTGTCCACATCGAGAGTATCATTAGCTGGATGGATAATGAATCCAGGAATAACACTTTTGTACGGTTTTTAGTGCAGGAATTATCTCAGAAATAGCATTCTGATTCATACAGAATATCGAGGATACTGTATCGATATTTTGTGGGTTCTCACAAAAATGTAGATTATTAGAATTTAAATAAGAGAGGGTAGGTTTACGTAGAGAAAACGAAACTTACGGGGACCTGGTACACGTCCGAGCTCGCGAGCTCCCCTCAAAAATTGGGCTTTTTAATTCCATGATATCTCAATTCGTATGCGGCGTAGACCAACAATTTTTTTTTAAATTAAAGCTTAATCATTTCTCTAGAATGTGTATTACTCGATTTTCTGTTTTTCTTCGTATATTAGGAAAAAACCTGGTGAGCTGTAATTTCATGAAAATCTGGACAAACGATTTTATTTCCATGACATCTCTGTCAATTCTCGGGATAAATGTATAAAATTTTCAGTTTACATGCGGAATAATATTTTCCAGAATGTGTATTGATCAGTTTTTTTATTGCCCCCTCAATTTTTAAATGAAAAAAAAGGGAGTCAGAAACGATTTATTTTTTCTGATTGATGAAGGGATGTATGAGTTTATGAAGATAAAAATAATTACAGAAATATTTTATGAGTACTAAATGGAAGAAAAGGATATTCCTCATCATTTTTGATTATTTCCACCATCAAAACTAACAAATATTTTTGTGTTTTTTCATTTCAGTATTGAAGTCAATAGTCATTTAGTTCATCAAATGTCTATCTCATTTTTCTTTTATAATTATAATTTCTTCCATAATTTACAACAATGGGTTGTTTTCGCGAAAATAATTTCCTTGAATTTTTCTATTCGAAATAATAAATATCCATTTTTATCAACGAAAATTTATTGAGGTTTGTTTTAGCCGTCGATTAGTGAAAATTAATTGTTTCTTACAATTGTGGATTCCAACCTGGAATTTAATTTCTTTTAAATGACACGTCCCGCAGGTATCTCCTCCCAGATGACGGTGAAGGAAAGAGAGAGTATTATACAGCCAGTGTGAGATCTAGTTCAGGGTAGGGTTTCTTGTTATATTCCCTGCGCCACAACATTTGTTCTATAAAGTTGAATAATCCAATAAATAAAAATTAATGCACTGCACTGCCATCTTGCGGTATACGTTTCTTATTCTGAACCTGAAGGCTAAAGACTCTTAAGACAGTATACAAATGATTCTAAGTACATAGTAGCAAATAACAGCCAAATTAATTAATAAATAAATTACAAGAATTTCAAATAGGAGTTTTCTTGCTAAATCTAAATTGAAGAAGAAATTCTGGTTATACTTCTCGAAGAACCATGGTTTTTTTCACCTTAAGGGTTGACAACTTGTGGTTAAATGATTGAGACAAGTCACAGACTCATCCTGTTTACCAAAGTTCACAGTGCTACCTACCACATACCACATAAACAGTATTTGTCAGCAATCAAAATGATAAAAACCAATTTTCGTGTATCATATTTCATTGATGAAGGAGAATGGAGTGGAATATTCTCCACTCCATTCCGTTCGTCTCGTCAATCCACTAATTTCAGCTCATCTCGTAAGATCTGTCCATCTCCCCACACTGTCACACAATTTATCAATTAAGAATTCAAATGTAATTCGTCATTGGAGAACTGGCGTAATATTCACAATAATATATATAGTGTCACTTAAAGGAATATATTGTATAATTGGTTTTGATAAGGGTATCTGGTGGACCATCGTTATCGTCCACACGAACCACGTCTCCCTCGTTCAATGGCTGCGCTGGTCAACTGGCTTATCATCTCAAGTGACAATTAATCACGACGCTATTACTGGACGGTTTAATTAATTGGTAAATGCTAGTTCTGATTTTTATTGCCTACGACGGAAATTTTAATCAGAAACACTTTAGTAATGATAATTTCGATTCGTAATTACTTAATGGCCTCTTAGATGGAAGGGAGACACAATTGCGTCTCTTGCTTGAAGAAACTCACAAGGATTATTCGTTATGATCATTAATGGCATGTTTCCTCTCTCATTTGCGTATAGGGATCACTGGTTGAATCGACAGTGTCGTATTTTCCTTGCAGAAAACTTCACGAAGCTCTAAGTAATCATTATACAACAAAAATTCTGCTGTATTCGTGAAATATTGGAGGCACACAGATGCAGGCAACCAATTCAACTTCTAATCCAGCGAACACAAAGCATGGACAAAGCAAACTAATTGGATTGTTCCACTTTATATTTTCTTAATATATTTCAGCTGCTGTGACACCATGGACATGGAATCGAAGGTGAAATAACACCCCTGTGTAAGCTCAAAATCTACCCGAACTAAACAAGCCGATAGTGAATCCCTAAATTGTCTTATACTATTGTCGTTTCTTTCCTGGACTTCACTTCTCTTTCATCCCTTAACACATTTAGAAATGAACAATACAACATCACCAAGGCCAGGAAAATTAGGTAGCAGTGAATTATTTGCTAATCCATGTCATGTCATTAAAGACAGTTGAAAGATCAGTGATTATTGTATAACGTTTTTTCAATTTTGCTCCCTCTTAATAGAGTAGATTCATCAGAATGACAAGAGTTATTTCACAGCCGAATACGCAAGTTCAAACGAACCACCGACAAGAATGATTCCCAAGTTTAACTATGCATTTATAATATTCAATTTAACGAATAAGTGCAGAAACTTGAGGTATCATTGTCATAACTATATGGTGGAACTCGCATTTATCCGATAAATTATAAAAGTTACCGGCAAGTTCATTCACTAACTCAACCTAATAAGCATATTTCCTTCAATTATCTATGCGCGACCTGCTTATTTTCTTCTTGAGAAAATATTTGCATAAGTATTCTTGTATCCAGTGGATAGAAAAATTAAATACAATAAGTACGCTTTGCGTTGTCTACTTTTTGCTTCGATAAATGGTATATGAAGCCTTGTTTTCACAAATTGCCAGCTCGCCTTATTCACGAAGGTGCTGTTCTGGATTTTGAAGAAAATGAGTTTACAGGAAAACGTTGAGGGGACCTGGTACACGTCCGAGCTCGCGAGCTCCCTTCAAAAATTGGGCTTTTTATTTCCATGATATCTCAGTTCGTATGCGGCGTAGACCAACAACAATTATTTTTTTAAATTAAAGCTTAATCATTTTTCTAGAACGTGTATTATTTCCTTTCCCGTTTTTCTTCGTATATTAGGAAAAAACCTGGTGAGCTGTTGTAATTTCATGAAAATCTGGACCAACGATTCTATTTCCATGATATCTCCGTCAATTTTCGGGATAAACGTATGAAATTTTCAGTATACAATATTTCGCAGAATGTGTATTATTCGTTTTTCCGTTTTTCTGCGTATATTAGAAAAAACCTGGTTGAAAATGACCAATAAAGTTCCTAATTTATAAGTTATTTAAAAATTGAGGAAGCAATAAACAGAAAAAACTGATTCATACACATTCTGCACAATATTATTCCGCATGTAAAATGAAAATTTCATACATTTATCCCCAGTAGCGGATTAACCGGTACGCTTAGTACGCTGCAGCGTAGGGCCCCGAGGTCCATAGGGGCCCCGGCGATCGAATTGAATTTTTTTTTCTAGAATGGAAATTCAGTCTGTAAGTGTGAAAGAAAATAGTCAGACTGTACTATATTTTATAAGAAGCTCAGAGGCAACTTGCGAATTATGAATTATTACATTCACACGAGACGCAATTGAATAAGAAGAGCCTCAGAGCAAAACTCAGATGTTGGAAAAAACACACCATCCGAAATTCAGCGTACTGTCCCTAATTATCTTGTCTGCCTGCAATAAATTCCGCCAAGGGTGGCGGCCGAAGTCCAATATTTACAATTACATCATGATTCAATAAATTTGTCGGCCTTTCCTTTAAAATCTAGGAATGTTCTACAGAACGGCCGACCAGATGTTGATTCGTTTAGGGTTGTAAAGTGAAAAATACTTGTGCAAAAGTTCTTAGGTCTGCATATTTTTTTTCTCCCATTCATTTCACAAGATTCGAATAGTGTTGATACTGACAGGCGAGTTTCGTGTAATATTCGAATATTGTGAAGAACTGAGAAGTGTTGGTGAATTGAACTATTTCTGTTTGTGACTTGTGTTTGGACTTTTAAATCCTTGTAGGTACTCTCATTGAACGATATAATTGATAAAGAAGGTAAGCTTTACAGTGCAGTTTAATATGCTAGAAATAACATTCTTCCAATTTTTTGGCAATTCGGCGTAAACATAATTCGAGCGATGATGAGGCAGACCAGTCAAATTTATTTTCGATTTATGTAAGGCATACGAACTAATATTGGTTCAATTTCAATACCTACCGGGAAAAGGAAGTACAAAATACGATTTACAGAAATTATTTGATTCAACCTGTACCTACGTGATTGTACGACGAAATGACAAACAAAACAAATAATTTCGTTTCAATAATAATATGGATGTATATTTGGATATTTATCAATTTAATTCTTGCAATTTTTTCTTGACTTCCGATCATCACCGTTAGACTCATTCACTATGTTCAATAATATGTTCATATTTTACCATTCTTTTGTTGTATCAATTAGATAAAAAATTTTCATATATTAGCTCATCGGATCGGATTTCATACTTCGATAGAGCGAAGTCAATGAATTTCTGTGTTAGTCCTCACAGAATATAAAATAAAATTTAACATTTTCTTATCATTACAGTTGCTAGTTGCATATGTAATATTGACGTGACACCATGTCTGACAGACGTTATATGAGCGGCTACCAAAAACGAAAGCTCAAGGATAGTAAAGAGCAGAGTAAAGCTAAGCATCCAAAATTGACAGAATTTTTTGCTCATTTTCCAAACTTTCATTGATAAAAAATAAATATAGAACTGTTATGACAGAAAATAGACTATACAGTTTTCAGGAATACTTTCTATAGAAAGTGATTAAGATTCTGCAATAAAAGAATTTGCTGATATTAAAATAAGAAGGAATCAATTTTTTAAGTGGAATTTCATGTTGTAGGTAACTGATTTACAGCTTTACGATACTTGTATCTTTTGTGATGATTTTATTTATTCCTTAATCTCGATGCCGCAATAAAAAATTTGCAGATATAATATTCTTGAGATATTTTGTATTTTGGTGATAACTATCCCTTTTTTTAAGATTTTTATTCATCTTTTATATTTTGTTTTGATCTACATATCTTGTATTTTATTAAGTAACTTCATGTTTTGTTTTTAAAGAAGTGAGTTCAAATAAAAAAATTCTTTTGAAAAAAATCGAAAATGTTTCAGAGGGGGCCCCAAAAGTTTTGAAGCGTAGGGCCCCTGAAGTCGTAAATCCGCCACTGTTTATCCCCGAGAATTGACAGAGATATCATGGAAATAAAATCGTTTGTCCAGGTTTTCATGAAATTACAGCTCACCAGGATCTTTTTCCTAATACACGAAGAAAAACAGAAAAGCGAGTAATCCACATTCTAGAGAAATGATTCAGCTTTAATTAAAAAAAAAAAAATGTTGGTCTACGCCGCATACGAACTGAGATATCATGGAAATAAAAAGCCCAATTTTTGAAGGGAGCTCGCGAGCTCGGACGTGGGGACCAGGCCCCCTTAAAGGATCAATAAAGTTTATTTATTTATTATTTATTGAGGAGAAATATATTCCTAAATGAAGAGGGCCTACTGTGATATGTCTCATATTGAAATTGAAAAAACTTCTTTCTTTATTTTTTGATGGAACTCAGAAATCTGAACTCTTCATGCAGAAATTTTGATATAATAGGAGTTTCATTTTTAATAGAAAAATAGCGATTGGGAACTTAGCTAAGCGCCTAATAATTGAAGCATCATTTGCAGGAATTTTGATATTGAGATTGTTTATCATCTGCTTCTAGGTGGTAATTAAATTCTTATTCCATGTTTTTATCAACATTTTGTATCATTTCAGGTGAGATCCCAAGAACAGCAATAACAGCAAACTCTCAAGGGCAAGGAGTGATACAAACATTGAATAAGATTTTCATTACTGTCTTAAAGAAAAAGATAATTAATTTGAACATCCAATTACTCAGGATTCGTTCAGATACTTGAACGAGTTTCTCACAACAGAATGAAGCAAAACCGAAAATTTTCAGCATACCCCTAAATAGAATTACAAATCCTTCAAAATGATAAGTCACTCGATACCTATTGAAATATCCAGTTGGGCTGTTTTATGAGGGCCACCCTGTATATATCTTCATTAGAGACATGTAGGTCGTGATAATTCAGATTTTTTTTTGGTAAAATCTTATATGTATTTTGAGATGCAAGCGTGTCAAGTTAACAGTTTTAAGGATTTGTCCAAATGAGAGCTTCAGCTCTCTTCAAAATACATCATTGTTGACTAAAAAATTGACCCCGGAAAGCCGTCATTAGGCGGACCACTCGGTGCATTCTGTTCCCGTAGTGTTTGGTAATGAATCGTATCACACAAATTCACGGATGATCATATTGTGTGAGGGAGGGAAACGTAAATTTAGACACGGATTAACTTGCCATAGTTACTGAAATGTTTTAATGCAATTTCACATTATTTCAAGTCCGCCGAGCGTGTGGAATTGTAAAATATTTCGGCTATTAATAAACGATCAAATTACCAGACATATCCGAGCTTCTGTTTTCGACTAATTAAGTTCATTATGAAGATTTCAGATCTTTGAAAAACGGTCTCGACGACTCGAGAAATGTAGGAAAATTTTTAGTGATACGCAGCCTACAGGTAGTGAGTGTCCGAATAAAGTGCATATACAGGACGGAGAAGAACAGTAGGGGACTCCTGCTATAAGGTAGAACCATTTTATTGTTGTCTGTCATGTTTTGCAGCGCGTATCATATTCAACGACAATATGATAAGATTTTGAATGAAGGCTCCACGAAATAATCGAAAAAGATGTTGCTTGAAAAATGAATTAGAAATATCTTTAGTTGTCTGGCACTCTCTTCATTATCCGGACCAAAAAGTGTTTTTCTGAAGGAAACTTACTGGAAATATTTCACGTATATAAACATGGTTGGAAGATTCAGTCATGCTCTTTCCTTGTACGGAAATCAAGAATCAAGTGTTGAAATTTTATTGAAAAATAATGGACAGAATAGTCAGTTACTTTGTAATAGTCCATTCGGAAAAAGAATGAAAGTACTCGAATAACCCGACAGAAAAACTTCTAAACGAACAGACGAACCTATGGAATTCCCCACCTTTCAAAATTCTCAAGAAATAAGCCTACAGAAGACTTTTAAATACCATTTTGCACAACTTGAAATAATCCAGTATGAAAATGTAGTGGTAATACGAAACCTGTATCACAGTTGAACCTTATGAGAACAAACTCCATTTACAATGTTGAAAAAGAGTAAATAGGAATTAACATTGGCTACGTCTCTGAGAATTATTTGACATATCACGAGTACCAACCTGCGTCAGTTTCAACTAAAAAACTTGATAAACCTAAATCACGTCCAACTGGGATAGGTACCTAATAAAAGTGAATGGAGTATAGGTTCACCTCTTTACGGTGTGAGGGAATTCATAGGTGGGGGTCACTGATTCACTATATTCAGTAATAGGCCTCCACCAATGTAAAAAGTTGAACCTGTGAAGCCACTGGTTGCCGACAGACTTTGAGCAAAAAGGAATAGGCTGAATATCATCGAAGAACGCAGTCATTCTCCCACAACATGACATATGTTTTCCACATTCTCAATCGCGGTTGCCAAATTTTAATTAAACTGGCCACTGTATCCATAGAATGTTTGGGATTAGGTCAGGAAGAAATTATTCAATCAAACAACATATGTTTCCATGAATATGTGTTTATTTCGTTCTATTTTCGTCCTCATCTCAATTAAAACTGAATCATTTCAGGATGAGGTATAATCATCCTCGAATATTCCGTTTAATATTATGACGCCCCGGTATATAAATGTCCACTACATGGACGTACCATCTCCAGAGATAATTCGTAAACGCAAAACCGAAACATCTATTAACTGGCACCATGAAATTTAGTAAGGAGCTTTGGGCGGTCGTTCATCCATATGCTGTCAAAAAAATAGACAGCTGTCAAAAATTGACAGCTGTCCTATAATCGACTGCTGCCAAAAAATGGCAGCAGCCTTCAAAGAAATCATCTTTGATACCGGACCTGTCACATTGTCACAGTTATATTGGCAATTTTTGTTCCACAATTCGGTTGAATTTTATTTGGTTCTGGTCACGCGATCTTGACAAAATTTTGCGTGTGGCTTGTTTAAGTATCTCTTTATATAAATGCGAAATTCCGTCTCGATCGAGTAGGCAATTTTAAAATTATAAATTGAACAAAATTTCTAGTGTCTGGGCCGGACAGAACTGAATTTTCAAGTCGAACATTATCAGTTGAAACTATGAACAAATAGCTAATTCTACGCCAATGGCACAACGTTCGCACGCAGAAAAAACGAGAGAAATCTCACAATTCTATTTCTGTATACCCCTACACAAACATACTCGGTTGTTAGGTTAGTCCATCCAGATTGTTTTAATTTTAGTCGCTCATTAATTATGCGGGTGTGTGACGTAATTAAAGCCAAGGCTCGACTTTGTTAATAATTCAGCGAGAATTAAATTCATCCTGGAATTAGGGACATAAGTTCTGCGTTATGTTCGTGTTTATATTAAAACGGATTTGGTACATTTAATAAATAGTGAACCGGCCAGATTTCAACGTCCCGAGACGGATTTCCACGGATGCCAACGCGTTTTGTACACACTCGATTAGTCAAACATAATGAGAAGGACGTCGATCCCGAGTGATCGATTTAGATTTTCGCATCCATCGGTTGTCGATTCACACGAAAAATATTCAGAATTTTGTCATATCAAGCAATATAAACGTTTTTCTATGAGGCGATATGTTCTTAGAACGTCACGGCGGCCATATTTGAAAAGGTAGGAATGTCACTGGTTGTCATTTGTGTTTGGTCAAGTCTGCAAGCTGTCACTGCGTTCGATTATGGCAATAATCCCAGCCTCGTCGCAATTGTTATGCACGAATTTATAAGAATACCAATCTTGGCAAGTTGTGGCAAAAATATAACTACTCCACAAAAGTTAACTCCAAGAACGGCGTTTAAACGCAACTATGGAGAGAAATTGATTGAGGCTATTTGAAAAAGCTGTTAGAAAGTATGCAAGGCGTGGTCAGACTTTGGTTGATGAAAAAGGACATTGCCTTTACTGAACTTCATTCTCTCAATTTTTTGGGTGAACTGAGTTTGTACAACAAATACTAAAATGCATTCCTCTCTTTCAGTATTGTAATGAGTTCATTACAGTTCTAAAAACAGTACTGTAATGAACTCATTACAGCATTGTTTTCAGTTATATTTTTCGTTTTGTGGTTGTCAGCAGTGGCTTCCGATCCTTTCCAATTACATAGTATTCATTTAGAACTGAAAGAATCGTATTGGAAAAGTGAAAAAAATTGTACTCACTAAGTTTGGCTACCAGATTACGAAAATGATAAATAGAAATCGGCGATCCTCTTAGTTTTTGCAAAAAAAATCCCAAAGTTTCCGTTTGGAAATTGAGGTAATACGTAGTTCTATAGCTAGTTTTCTTCTATTCTCTCAATCAATACTCGTTGGAAATTTTTTATTTTTCAATTTCTGAGCCATACTGCGTTACATTGAATAAGTTCACCATAATGTAGAACAATAATATGTCCTAATTCATAAATACGTTATTCATAATACGCTATTATCTGAAATTCAAATAACCGAATTCTCTTCAGACCTCTTCACAAGTTTTTTCGTATTCTTTTTCATACACGGATTAGGATTTTAGCGGTATTAATTTATTCGCAACATAATTCGCAATTTTTCTCAGTTCTGGAGGTGTTTAATCGATTTCTTCAAAAATAATTCACGAATTCAATGCGTAATTATAAATGATTTCAAAATTTCGACAGTTTTTCCAAAAACTTGACTGAATTAGAGAAATTATCGTTTAATACTCGCTCCTTCGTCGCTCGTTTTCGAATTTCGCATTCGTATTGGCATAGGAGCCCATTCTGCAACTAGTTATAGATACTATTGCATTTGAAGCTATGGAACTAAGAAATGAGCAGAAGAATGATTGAGATAACTGAGGAATTAAAAAAAATCTTAAGGAGTTCTTGTATCAAAGCACCTATTTTTTGTGAGTAGATTAAATTGACAAACTCGTGTTCCCGATCAACTTAAGAGGAATAAATAAATAGGTAAGTAGAAAACATTCAATAAAGAATTCATTGCCGCATAACATCCGTTGGGATCCAGCCCTGTCTGGTATGGTAATTGATCCAAGCGTCCTCTTCAAGTATCCTGAAGTGCCTGTTTGCATTAAATACCGGAGCAGACCCAACCCTTTGACTTCGGCCCTTCTTGATTGTCCAACAGATTATTGAGAAACACATGTTAAACAGGTTTTGGATAAGCCCGACCGTACGCCATTGTTTTATTTGTTGGAAGGGTAATATTTCGTCACTTGTTATAAATGATTCCTGAGGATCCTCATTGTTGACGGCCGGATCCGGACTGTCCCAGGATTAATCCTAACGGTCGTATCACGCTTTTAATCCTTTTCTTTTGTTCATGATGTCCGAGGTCATGAAAGCATGGGAAATTTGATTCAAAATTATTTTTGAGCCCAGACTGAGTATTCCATCAAAGTGGCCTGTGACTTTCTCCCGAAAGATGTATTTTAATACACTCCGCAAAAAAATTAACGCACTTTATGGAAATCTCAAATTTATTCTACAACTGAAGGTGTTCTCAATGATAATTATTTTTATCAGAGTTATGCATGCACTTTCAACGATTTTCTTCAACACAGATGTTTTCTCCCAGCAGGAATAAAAAAAGATGATATTATCAGATTTTGAATGTATTGGCTCCATTCTAAAATCAGTTGTTCTCGATCAATTCTATTGATCAATAGTTTTTCTTTCGTTTGATTTTCTACACTCGATCGCTATGCAACGCGAAACACGCAATTTGACCCAAAGGCTAAGAGGAATGTGCCCAAGCGGTAGTTTTGCGAGAAGAAGGGTGGACTGGTGGACATACACAAGAATTGCAGAAAGGTTTGGAGTTTCCCATACAAGTGTGTCCAGAATGTTGCAGCGATTCAGGGAGACAGGCATGAATGTCCGAAGACCAGGACAGGGTAGACCACGGGTAACAACTACCATTCAAGAACGTTATTTGAGAGTTTCTTCGTTGAGACAACGGTTTGCAACCGCTCGCCTCCTTCAAAATCAGCTTGAGCAAACTCATGAGGTGCAAATCAGCACTCAGACAATAAGAAATCGCCTCAGAGAATATGATTCAAGGCCTCATGTCGCAGCAAGAGGCCCAGCTCTTACCCCAGCCCATCGACGGGCGCGTTTGGATTTTGCGAGAGAGCATATCCATTGGGAAGAGGCCGATTGGGAAAGAGTTCTCTTCACAGATGAGTCTAGATTCTGCCTCTACCATTGTGATCGACGTTCCCTTGTATACAGACGTCCACATGAAAGATATGCTCAGTGCAATTTCCTGAATACTACTGGTTTCGGGGGAGGATCGATTATGATATGGGGTGGAATATCTTTGACTGCTCGCACAGACCTAGTGGTCGTTGATAATGGAGCTATGAATGCTGATAAGTATATAAGGAACATTCTTGAAGTGCATGTATGTAGTGCCATTTGCCCCATACATTGGTGAAAATTTCATTTTTATGGACGATAATGCCAGACCCCATCGTGCGCGCATCGTTCAGGAGTACCTTGAAGAGGTTGAAGTCTCTCGAATGGAATGGCCAGCAAGAAGTCCAGATGTCAATCCGATTGAGCAGGTTTGGGACAACCACAATAGAAGGCTGAGAAGTTCAGAAAATCATCCAGCTACTCTTAATGAGTTAGGAATCCAACTCGGAGAAATCTGGGAAGGATTAGATCAGAACATTTCAAGATCACTCATTTTGAGTATGAACCGTCGTTGCCGATCTGTAATTAACGCAAGGGGTGGAAATACCAAATATTAAATAACTTTTTAGCATTTCAGTATTTTGAAAATTGTTGATTTCTCTTCTTCCACATAAGATTCGGTGAAATCCTGAATTTTTCTGTTACTCAATTAGAATGAAAATTTGATGCTCTTGTCAAATTTACATTCAGACTCCAGTGACTCCACCAAAATATAAAGGAGTTTGGGACTGTTTCAATGGCTTCCATTTCTGAATGTTTGCTCATTAGCTAAGTCATTCTTTTCCCCACTTTTTTGTAAGTTCCACAGCGCCAGGTGAAAATTCATTTTTAGTACAAACTCAGATTACTCAAAAAATTCAAAACACAAAGTTCAGTAGAGAGTAAGGCCTCCTTGAACATCAACCACAGCCTGACAAAGCCTTTGGATACTGCAGATCAGATTGTTGAAGTAGTCTTGATCAATTTCTCTCTCGAGAGTTGCAAAATTTAAGGAAAAGAAATGAATCGAAGATTATGATTAGGTTGCCAATTCCGATAAATGCTCCGAAATCATGAAATCCATCAACCCCGGGCTCTAATGAAATAATTACAATGAAATACGAGCACTGTCGCCCGGAAGAGGCTCTCGACCCAACCCTTCGTACGCAAAAAACGGAATGTAAATCTCGGAACAAATCGTTACGGCACTGTCAAGGTCCAGAGGGTCAGCTGGTTACAGGAAACCGCGTTATCCTGTGATTGATGTATGGGACGCACGGGGAATTGTTAGAACACAGAAGAGGATCAAGTGAGTTGTTCCTGAATAAAAGGTGACCAGTTTTTGCGCCACCGCGTTTTGTTCTGGGGGGCATGGGAACGATATTTGCTGGTCGAATTATCCGAGTTTCGGTGAGACAATTGAGACGTCGTTGCTCATCCCGCAAAGAAGACAATGGCGTAATTTGCATGTACGTTTGAATGATTCTAATCGTCAGTCTTTCGAAAGTTGTATACCGAAGTATGGGACCTTCAACTTGATACTTTCAAGTTTCTAGGTCATTCCGATTCAGAGTTTTTATATTTGCGATAGGACAGAATTATTAAGCCCTTCTTCAAGTAGAAGGAACTCAAAGCGAATTGATTTTGTACAAAGTTGAACTGAAGGAATGAACTGTTTTGAAAACACACTTTCCAGTTGATATTCGTCCACCGTTGAAGTCTATACTAACGCTCATTATTAATAATACAATTAACATATAATAATGAAACTATGAATCACTTGTTGAAAGACTTCTGTTCATGGAATTTTTTTGATATAGATAGAAATCATGACATGGAAAAACCATGACTCTGAGCCACCTACAAAGAGCACGACAACGATTACTCATTAATTTTTCGATATAAAAAATTTGTATGTGTCCTTTTATTGTGGTTTGGTCAGATTTTAGATTGTGTTATTGTTGTATATAACGTAGACAAAATTGCATTAACATCACTAGTACATCCAGAGTTGCAGAAGAAAGGCCATTCATCATGTTCAACATAGTGGTGAGTCCAATTTCTATCCTATTCCTTAAAATTGTTTTGGACACAAATATTTCAGTACTCGCCTGTGGTAGAAAATCAAAACTTCCTTATTAAAGAATCTCAATAAGAAAAATATTTCTCAACAATAATCTGCACTTTCGCTACATATGACTTCGACTTATGCATTTGAGTTCTTCATGATGTATGACATACAACATCAACCTTGTATAAACTAATAGTTTTTCCATTTCAAACCTCAGTTTTTCTTCAGGTTTTGGTTCCATTCGTATTTTGTATTGTTGTTACTGCAAGTCCATTATCAAACGATATTCTTGATGAAAAACTCAGAAGCGAAGAATTGGAAAGCAAAGAAACCTTATTTCTTCATAGTTTGGAATGGTTCAAGATGATACTCGGTGAGATTATGAGGATGGTGCTTCAGTTTCCAGTCCGGGTACCTGTGAACCCAGAGGTGGAGAATTTTCCATTGACATCTTATGCAGAAAGTGATTTTAGGAAGCAGTAACTTATCCTTTGGATCGAAGTTTGAATGGAGAATTGAACCAAGATGTGGTCATAATTCGTGTTGGTTTTATATGCTGAATTGATTCTGATTTTGTTACTTTATAAATATGAGTGGGAAAATTAAGTTTTTTTATTATTAAAAATGTACGATTGGAATTTCTCTGTTATTGAATCGGCATCTGAATATTCATTCGTATTAACCAATTTGTGAAAATATAGAACCCATTACTCGAGTTATCTGAGCTTGTGCACATAAATCGAAAATGAACTATAGAATCCAATACAAATAAAAAGTTCATCAGTTTTGATGGGTATATGGTTGACTTTGGTATCAAAATCTAGGTTTTCGAGGACGCTGAATCCAATAAAGAATAATTTAGAGCTCTATCTGTCATGGTTTAGATTTTCATCTGTCGAATGGAATTTTTCAAAAATCGAAATTTCAAACCATCATAGCTCACCTTCTTCTGATCGCCGCCACTCAATACCAAAAATAAATAGGTTGATCTAACGGTGCGATTGTTCGAAGAAGTCGTTCGATCCATTCGGATCTACAATAAATGCTGTTTTGAGGGTCTATAACATCTAAATCTTGAGTGTCCTGTGCTCGAACACAAAACTTGAAAACGAAATTTGGAAAAACAAAATCATGAATAATTCTTGACTCAGAAGGGCTACATGGTTGATTTTGGTATCAAAATGTAGGTTTTCGGGGTCGCTCCGTTCAATAAACAATGTTTCAGAGCTCTATCCATCATAGTTTAGATTTTGACCTGTCAAATGGCATTTTTTCAAAAATATCGAAATTTCAAACCATCATGGCTCTCCTTCCTTTGATCGCCGCCACTATTTATTCATATTATGTTGATCAGCATAGGTCACAGTATTTCTGCGCAAGATATGAGCGATTTGAAAAATTCCAAATTTTGGACGAAAAATGACTAAGGGGTATGACCCCCTAAAAACGCCGTAAACTCAATACCAACTAAATATGGGGGATCCTAACGGTGCGATTGTTCGAAGAAGTCGTTCGAACAATTCGAATCTACAATAAATGATAGTTTGCAGGTCCAAAACATGTAAATCTTGAGTGGCCTGTGCTCGAAAACAAAACTTGAAAATGAAATTTGGAAAAACAAAATCATGAATAATTCTTGACTCAGAAGGGCTACATGGTTGATTTTGGTATCAAATTGTAGGTTTTCGGGGTCGCTCCGTTCAAAAAACAATGTTTCAGAGCTCTATTCATCATAGTTCAGATGTAGACCTGTCAAATGGCATTTTTTCAAAAAAATCGAAATTTCAATCCATCATAGCTCTCCTTCCTTTGATCGCCGCCACTATTTATTCATATTATGTTGATCAGCATAGATCACAATATTTCTGCGCAAAATATGAGCGATTTGAAAAATTCAAAATTTTGGACGAAAAATGACTAAGGGGTATGACCCCCTAAAAACGCCGTAAACTCAATACCAAAAATATCTGGGTGGATCTAACGGTGCGATTGTTCGAAGAAGTCGTTCGAACAATTCGAATCTACAATAAATGCTATTTTGCAGGTCCAAAACATCTAAATCTTGAGTGGCCTGTGCTCGAAAACAAAACTTGAAAAACGAATTATGGAAAAACAAAATCATGAATAATTCTTGACTCAGAAGGGCTACATGGTTGATTTTGGTATCAAAATGTAGGTTTTCGGGGTCGCTCCGTTCAAAAAACAATGTTTCAGAGCTCTATTCATCATAGTTCAGATTTTGACCTGTCAAATGGCATTTTTTCAAAAAAATCGAAATTTCAATCCATCATAGCTCTCCTTCCTTTGATCGCCGCCACTATTTATTCATATTATGTTGATCAGCATAGGTCACAATATTTCTGCGCAAAATATGAGCGATTTGAAAAATTCAAAATTTTGGACGAAAAATGACTAAGGGGTATGACCCCCTAAAAACGCCGTAAACTCAATACCAAAAATATCTGGGTGGATCTAACGGTGCGATTGTTCGAAGAAGTCGTTCGAACAATTCGAATCTACAATAAATGCTATTTTGCAGGTCCAAAACATCTAAATCTTGAGTGGCCTGTGCTCGAAAACAAAACTTGAAAAACGAATTATGGAAAAACAAAATCATGAATAATTCTTGACTCAGAAGGGCTACATGGTTGATTTTGGTATCAAACTGTAGGTTTTCGGGGTCGCTCCGTTCAAAAAACAATGTTTGAGAGCTCTATTCATCATAGTTCAGATTTTGACCTGTCAAATGGCATTTTTTCAAAAAAATCGAAATTTCAATCCATCATAGCTCTCCTTCCTTTGATCGCCGCCACTATTTATTCATATTATGTTGATCAGCATAGGTCACAATATTTCTGCGCAAAATATGAGCGATTTGAAAAATTCAAAATTTTGGACGAAAAATGACTAAGGGGTATGACCCCCTAAAAACGCCGTAAACTCAATACCAAAAATATCTGGGTGGATCTAACGGTGCGATTGTTCGAAGAAGTCGTTCGAACAATTCGAATCTACAATAAATGCTATTTTGCAGGTCCAAAACATCTAAATCTTGAGTGGCCTGTGCTCGAAAACAAAACTTGAAAAACGAATTATGGAAAAACAAAATCATGAATAATTCTTGACTCAGAAGGGCTACATGGTTGATTTTGGTATCAAAATGTAGGTTTTCGGGGTCGCTCCGTTCAAAAAACAATGTTTCAGAGCTCTATTCATCATAGTTCAGATTTTGACCTGTCAAATGGCATTTTTTCAAAAAAATCGAAATTTCAATCCATCATAGCTCTCCTTCCTTTGATCGCCGCCACTATTTATTCAATTTATGTTGATCAGCATAGGTCACAATATTTCTGCGCAAAATATGAGCGATTTGAAAAATTCAAAATTTTGGACGAAAAATAACTAAGGGGTATGACCCCCTAAAAACGCCGTAAACTCAATACCAAAAATATCTGGGTGGATCTAACGGTGCGATTGTTCGAAGAAGTCGTTCGAACAATTCGAATCTACAATAAATGATATTTTGCAGGTCCAAAACATGTAAATCTTGAGTGGCCTGTGCTCGAAAACAAAACTTGAAAAACGAATTATGGAAAAACAAAATCATGAATAATTCTTGACTCAGAAGGGCTACATGGTTGATTTTGGTATCAAAATGTAGGTTTTCGGGATCGCTCCGTTCAAAAAACAATGTTTCAGAGCTCTATTCATCATAGTTCAGATGTTGACCTGTCAAATGGCATTTTTTCAAAAAAATCGAAATTTCAATCCATCATAGCTCTCCTTCCTTTGATCGCCGCCACTATTTATTCATATTGTGTTGATCAGCATAGGTCACAGTATTTCTGCGCAAAATATGAGCGATTTGAAAAATTCCAAATTTTGGACGAAAAATGACTAAGGGGTATGACCCCCTAAAAACGCCCTAAACTCAATACCAACTAAATATGGGGGATCCTAACCGTGCGATTGTTCGAAGAAGTCGTTCGAACAATTCGAATCTACAATAAATGATATTTTGCAGGTCCAAAACATGTAAATCTTGAGTGGCCTGTGCTCGAAAACAAAACTTGAAAATGAAATTTGGAAAAACAAAATCATGAATAATTCTTGACTCAGAAGGGCTACATGGTTGATTTTGGTATCAAATTGTAGGTTTTCGGGGTCGCTCCGTTCAAAAAACAATGTTTCAGAGCTCTATTCATCATAGTTCAGATGTTGACCTGTCAAATGGCATTTTTTCAAAAAAATCGAAATTTCAATCCATCATAGCTCTCCTTCCTTTGATCGCCGCCACTATTTATTCATATTATGTTGATCAGCATAGATCACAATATTTCTGCGCAAAATATGAGCGATTTGAAAAATTCAAAATTTTGGACGAAAAATGACTAAGGGGTATGACCCCCTAAAAACGCCGTAAACTCAATACCAAAAATATCTGGGTGGATCTAACGGTGCGATTGTTCGAAGAAGTCGTTCGAACAATTCGAATCTACAATAAATGCTATTTTGCAGGTCCAAAACATCTTAATCTTGAGTGGCCTGTGCTCGAAAACAAAACTTGAAAAACGAATTATGGAAAAACAAAATCATGAATAATTCTTGACTCAGAAGGGCTACATGGTTGATTTTGGTATCAAACTGTAGGTTTTCGGGGTCGCTCCGTTCAAAAAACAATGTTTCAGAGCTCTATTCATCATAGTTCAGATTTTGACCTGTCAAATGGCATTTTTTCAAAAAAATCGAAATTTCAATCCATCATAGCTCTCCTTCCTTTGATCGCCGCCACTATTTATTCATATTATGTTGATCAGCATAGGTCACAATATTTCTGCGCAAAATATGAGCGATTTGAAAAATTCAAAATTTTGGACGAAAAATGACTAAGGGGTATGACCCCCTAAAAACGCCGTAAACTTAATACCAAAAATATCTGGGTGGATCTAACGGTGCGATTGTTCGAAGAAGTCGTTCGAACAATTCGAATCTACAATAAATGCTATTTTGCAGGTCCAAAACATCTAAATCTTGAGTGGCCTGTGCTCGAAAACAAAACTTGAAAAACGAATTATGGAAAAACAAAATCATGAATAATTCTTGACTCAGAAGGGCTACATGGTTGATTTTGGTATCAAAATGTAGGTTTTCGGGGTCGCTCCGTTCAATAAACAATGCTTCATAGCTCTATCCATCATAGTTTAGATTTTGACCTGTCAAATGGCATTTTTTCAAAAATATCGAAATTTCAAACCATCATGGCTCTCCTTCCTTTGATCGCCGCCACTATTTATTCATATTATGTTGATCAGCATAGGTCACAGTATTTCTGCGCAAAATATGAGCGATTTGAAAAATTCCAAATTTTGGACGAAAAATGACTAAGGGGTATGACCCCCTAAAAACGCCGTAAACTCAATACCAACTAAATATGGGGGATCCTAACGGTGCGATTGTTCGAAGAAGTCGTTCGAACAATTCGAATCTACAATAAATGATATTTTGCAGGTCCAAAACATGTAAATCTTGAGTGGCCTGTGCTCGAAAACAAAACTTGAAAATGAAATTTGGAAAAACAAAATCATGAATAATTCTTGACTCAGAAGGGCTACATGGTTGATTTTGGTATCAAATTGTAGGTTTTCGGGGTCGCTCCGTTCAAAAAACAATGTTTCAGAGCTCTATTCATCATAGTTCAGATGTTGACCTGTCAAATGGCATTTTTTCAAAAAAATCGAAATTTCAATCCATCATAGCTCTCCTTCCTTTGATCGCCGCCACTATTTATTCATATTATGTTGATCAGCATAGATCACAATATTTCTGCGCAAAATATGAGCGATATGAAAAATTCAAAATTTTGGACGAAAAATGACTAAGGGGTATGACCCCCTAAAAACGCCGTAAACTCAATACCAAAAATATCTGGGTGGATCTAACGGTGCGATTGTTCGAAGAAGTCGTTCGAACAATTCGAATCTACAATAAATGCTATTTTGCAGGCCCAAAACATCTAAATCTTGAGTGGCCTGTGCTCGAAAACAAAACTTGAAAAACGAATTATGGAAAAACAAAATCATGAATAATTCTTGACTTTGAAGGACAATATGGTCGATTTTGGTATCAAAATCTAGGTTTTCGGTATCGCTGAATTCAATGAAGAAAAATCCAGAGCTCGAGCTAGCATAGTTCAGATTTTCACCTGTCCAGTGGCAGTTTTTCAAAAACTGAAATGTCAAACCGTAAAAGCTCCCCATCCTCTGATCGTTGTTCAAAACGATCCAGAAAAAAGAAACGGACGAACTTTGAGTCGACATTCTCAGTATCTCGAGAAGTCTTATGTGACGGTGTCAATCAGTATACCGCAATTTCACCTCGATGGCATTCCATAAAAACGAAAAATATGCTTATGTTAATTTCTTCTTTCAAGTCGAAGAAAATCGAGTTATTTTTATGTTTCCCATGAGTTCGCACCGCCGTAAATTAGTTGTGCAGTGTGCAGAGTGCAAATTATAAAAATTGATTGTTCGGCTTGCCAAACTCCGAACTTTATGTCCATGTTATTCTGGGAATAATTAAATCATTAGGATTATTAATACATTTAACTGCTCGGTTGCGTCTTCGAATAATTTTCCAACTATTTGAAAACTTGGAAACGGAAACTGTATTTCACCTGAACACTTGAATGGAGACAGAAATTGATCACTCATTTGAAGGCCATGAGATTATACAATAAGATGAATGAATGAAAAATCCTGTAGACTAATTCTTGTTCAAACAACACAAAGCGATTTTGCAGATACCAACTATCTTTCACAAGTTAGTATGATTTATTTACGTCTTTATTAAATTGGAGAAAAACCTCTTTGCCTTTAGCCTGGCCCATGAGTCGAATTCTCTTTGTTTCCACACTGAGCAATGGAATTGTTCTGTTAATCCCCTTAGTCATTCAAAGCATCTAGCTGATGGACTTCCTGAGGAGTGAAAGGCCGATAATTAAATTGAATCATTCCAATTTCCAAAAGCTAACTGCCGAAAAAACCAGTCTATATTATAGTTCTTCATTTCTTGAATGGCATTCCTGCATCTAGTTAACTTCAGATGATATAAATGTATATTGAGGTCATGCAGAATCCAGTACTATTCGGGATGTTGAAGATGAAGATTGGGTTAGTTCTTTGAAGATATGCATACCACGGTGAGTAAAAATTGATATAAAACTACCAAAATTAATCAGTGGAATTCAATCATCGTGTAAATGATCGACGAGTAAGTTTTGTCGTAATTCAACTGAGTTAGAGAAGGTTATTTCCAGAATGAATAGAAAGACAAAACTTCTACTTTGTGGTTTTTGGAATAGTAATATTTCGGAGTGTCAGCAAGATATTTTCGATTGCTATCAAATACCACGAATCAGTTAAACAAAATTGAACGTGAATTGATTCTTTTCTGTATAAATAACTTAGGAGCTATAGGGCATTATTGGGCATTCATCACATTGCAGATATTCTTGTTGAGCGTTGTTGCTACTGCTTCGATACAAGCTACTGGTGCTGACTTAAGAAGGAGGTATCCAGACGATGTCCCATTCCACATGCTACCACCAACTTTGAAGCCACAACGACGTCAACATTTGGTCCCACAACCAAGCCATCTACCTCTTCGTTCAAGGTACCCATCCCAAAGAATCAAACCTTCGATCAACTCAGGACCAAAGCTCCCAAATCCGTATGGTACCAGACCTTCCAATATGGCAGGAATTGGTCCTCAAGGACATCGTAATCCTTCCATATCTTCTGGTGTTCATCCTCAAAGACCAAGACCAACATATACCGTCAGTACGAGACCAGTCAACCAGAGTGGTCCCAAATTTTCGGTGAATGGTCCTGGTGAGATACAAGGGAAGATCAAGATGAAGCCGGTGTTTGAAGAGGGAATGATACCAAAGCCAGTGTACATAAATTCGTTTTTAGAATTGGAGCAGCCTGAGTCACATAAATACAAGGATAGTAAAAATGTTAACTACGAGCCCTTAGGAAATTATGCTAAGTTTTGACGTAAATTATTTGTGAATAAATTATTGAAAGAATTTGGGTTTGAATTTTATTGTGGTGGCCAATTCATGAAGATTTTCAAGTTTTTTCTGCATTTTTTCTTCGCACACTTATGAGAAAAGTAGTCAGTACTTATAACGAAATAATTTAGGTCAGGTTTTTATAATTTCTGAACTTTGCTAGTTCGTGAACTTCACCATCGGGAAAATGTTCACCATGCCTGACGTTTTGACCTGATAATTGATACCAATGACAGCTAGTGACGTTTCTGACATTCATAAGCGAATAATAAGCCAGTCATGTCATTTCAAAGATTTATTTTATCAGTTCTGTGTTGGAGAATCGAATAAAGAAGAGTGGAGGAGATGGAATAAGATGAAAGAAGCTGCATCAATTTTGAAACTCGGAGAAATTCACGCCACCCCTGTGTGCAGGAGAGACGAAAATAATTAACGCCGACGTCGATCGTGTTTGTCCACAAATACTCATTTCTTCATATTAGTGAAGACGACGAGCTCACGAAGCGGACATTTCTAATAAGGTCTAATTTAATTAAGAACTACTTTACCAATTAACGCTTCTCAGTTTGTTTGTCGTTGTCTGGAAATTAATCATTGCTGGACGGCGATCGTTATTCCACTTAGTGGTCTTGTTAAACAATAAACTGATTTTTCAGCAATTCATGAATCATTCACTCGACACGGTGATTAATGTTCTTGAGGATATCGCGAAGAGCTCGAAGATATGGCTCGATAATTAAAAAGATATTCTTCTTCTAATATCTTTGCTCAAAATCCATAATGAATTTCAAAGTTAGCCTGAATGGATTTAAACATGCATATAATACTCCATTCACAGTTATAAAATCACAACTCTGGCCTTGGAAATTTGACACATTCCACTCTGTATCGAAGTTATGACGTTTTTCAAAATATTTTTATGTTCCGAGTCAACAGTATGTTGCCCTTTCTACATTCTTAGCGTATTTCTAAGAATGTATATTTAATTTTGGAGAACACAACAGAAAATTGTGAACAATATTCTACATTATAAAGGAGTTTTTGGATTTATGATTGTAAAGATTTATCGATGTGCTTTGTTTTCATCATGATATTGTATGTGATATGATTATGAGGGTGCATAACATTTCTATTTCTAATATTTCTTTATTTCAAATAAATAACAGTTTTATTCATTCATCACAAAGAAAATAAACATAATAACTAAATTAGCGAATTTGTTTACAGAGAAACTAATAATTTCAATGCAATAGTAACTGAGTTTCAGTTATGAATTGATAAGCAAGAATGTCAATTCCTGAGAGCTTTGTAGATATACATTTCATTTATTTGATCTTATGAAAAAGGAGTAAAATATTCTGACTGTATAGTAATTTATTAGTTTAAAAAATATTCATACATTACTACCACAGTAGGTTTGTACAAATAAAATGGAATAGGTCAAACATATGCTTCACATTTAACATTCACCTGTTCTAAAATAAGACACAAACTGCTGGAATATGGAAAAAACCGATGGAATGAAAGCTCCAGTGACACATTTCAATTCATCGGAATAGAATTCACCTACCGTTGAATGCAATATAGTCTTATTTCTTCTTTTTTTTTAGCTTTTTCGACGTGTTTCTGTCTGATACGTGAAAACCATCAACAATAATCATTTAGAGACCGATGATGTTCATCCAGAACCCATTTATTTACGAAAATCGTGCAATTTCATTCTGCAAGTTCTTTCCTCATAATTCCTCGAAAATCCTACCTGAGCCATATTTCCCGGTCGCTTTCGTTAGAAGATCGTATAAGGAAGCCTATTTGTCCATTTACACATTCCAAATAAATTTTGAGCACCAAAAACGATACCGAAACTAACCAAACTTCTGGGGGATCGGAATTTCGTTTGAAATCTTTCTAAACGGCCAGATACCTAAAAAAACTTATCGAGTTATCGAGTGTAAAAAGGTCGATTAGTACTCACTTCCGCTTTATTTATGCTTATATATTTTTGGTCTAATTCAAATTTGTTGTTCGTACTCACGCCAACAATCGTGAAAGGAAAAAATGACACTTGCACGAAATTTCTCAAATCGACGGGAAACTTCTTCTGGACGACGAAGAACGGAAAAATCGGCGATTTCCTATCGATATTTCGCCCCAAAATCGCCGATCGATTCGAACTAACAAAGTGTGGAATATCTTTGATGCTTTTACTTTGATGTGAACAAAGACTGGCAACGTCGTTTTGTCATTAACGATATTATATGTACGCGCATAGACTTTTCATCAGGTGCACCAACTCCTGAAAACGAAACCATGACCTCCTATGTGATTAAATAAAAGTGAATGGAGTATACATCGCAGTTTGTAAATAAAAACCAAGATGAGTCAAATAAGCTCATCGATTTTATGTCGCTGCATTTGAACCCGTACAAAAATGTCCTCAGAATGCAGTTCACAAGGCATGACGGTCCTACGTAGCAACAATCACTGCGAAATGCGTCAGCAAACCGTAAGCAAATTAGCACATTATGTTAAGTAATTGAACGTGGGGAGCTAATTCGTTTAAGTAAGAAGATGGTTGTCTGTCCATTTGGAACTATCCGCCGCATCATCTTAATTGCTCAACATGATACTTAGCGTGACGGTAAAATATATTTAATTTTTCACTGTTCTGTAAAATTAATGTGGAAATAATTGTACCTTAAACAAGATAATTACACTCATTACTATGTGTAACGAGACAAGGGACAACCATGTAAATGCCCGAGGTAATTCTTCTGTTCCTTCTACGACTGTATTATAAGAATTTTTTATGCAGAGCAACTCTTTCTGCTTCTTTTTCAATCGAGCTTAGTTTGAAGGCTTTCGAAATTTATTTTTTGCTGGTTTAAGACAACTATGAGATGCGGAACTAGGTTTAACAGTAGATGTCTCCAGCATCTCATGAACTCAGGCAATAAATGTATAGAAATCCTGGTGTTACTGAAAATCGTGACCAAAAATTGTATGTAGATCAGAACGGATTCAACAACTGATTTTTAAACCAGTTCTAGTCATTTGTTCTTTGAGACACCCTGTTTCAAATAGAGCTTCATGAACACCACCCTATCAGCCTAATTTCCAATCTCAGCCATGCTTGTAACCCCGGTCGAGATTACATCTAGAATTCTCGGTTCTATCAAGAACGGACCTGCTTAATTAATGTCTAAGTCATCGTTCTTCTGCGGTGACTAATGAACCCCTTGATTACCACCCCACCTCGTCTACTAACCTCGGGTCACAAAAGAAGTCTCCACGCCATCCGCGACAATGGGAATTAATTCATTACTTTCAGAGCGTGTGCCTCTATAAGTTATGTGGTCAACTTCCGCATTTACGGACTAGGCCCATAAATACTTCCAGTCATTAAAACTACACGATTTATTGTCTCACGGAGAGATTTAATTAAATCTGATAACTCAATGCGGATAGTCCACATCGCAGTGAAGCTATGATCGATGCCCTCGAAACGGTTCTGTGGATGTATTTCGAAATCCGCTCGTCGCCAATGAGTTATGCAGAAAGAGAATCGTCAAGAAAGTGACCGAAGTCGATGGATTAACCCGTTTCTGACTCTGAAACTAAAGAAGATAGCCAGTTTTCGTTTTCACCAGCAGATTTGTCTCAAAAACGACGTGAAAAATGTGACTTTCATCCTTTTGTATCTTCTATTGAGGATGAAGCTACTTGTTCAGTCGTACACAGACAGGTCTAGATATTGTCCCAAAACACAAACCATTTAGAAAGCACACACTACAAGAAAATGATCAACTGAAATTCCAAACGACCACATATTGTTACCTTCTCCAAAGTCTTATCTTTGTATAACTGAGTTTTCTGCATTTGCTTCCTTGAAATATAAATAAACTTCAAATACAAAAGGACCCAGGGTGACCACTGACCATTATTACATTGGTCCTTTGATTATTTCTCTTTTTCGAACAAGATTTCAATGAAGATTTTTTCATATTTCTGTAGCATTTTATTTTCAATGACTTAATGTTCCCCTTTCTCTTCGCCTCTCTCCTCAGTCGAAAATGCCGCTGTAGATAAAGTAAAAATGAAAAATAACTCTCTTCGTTCCTTATGTCATCCGGGAAATCATTGACATGATATCGAAACAAAGTGACTATATCTTGAAAGAAGAATACAAACCTAATTTTGAATGAGGAGAACTAACTAACAAATGAATAGGGCAACTAATTTTTACTCCCCATGATGTCTGGCCGATCAGATGAAATCAACTGTATTTATTAAAACAGCTGGATACAATGTCCTAATTAATGTCAATGATGAGAATTTCTATTCAGTGAAATTATCTCTCTTTTCATTAATTCAAATTAATTACATAAGAAGAACGTTCTCTTTTATCGGGGTATACTGAGGAACGACTGACCCTATTTTGGAAATTATCAAACAGTTGAAAAGAATCACTAGCGTTTTGAAGTTAAAAAAAGACAATATTTTTGTAACAAATCTTCGACCATTTCTTTGAAAGCTGTTGTTAATTCATCATTTTTTTACTATTACTGAGTTCACAGGATGGAAACTGTTTTCAGAAGAGTGGCTCTTAGATTTTGAAAAGAGGAAAAGGCTTAACTTCGCTTTTTTAATAACTGTTGGAAGCAACCATCAATACTTGTTCAGAATATTCAGGGTTGCCTAATATCTTCTACAACAAGTAACATTCTGTGAAACATTCTTGGATTCGGAATATTCCAATAACATGATTTTACTGAATTTTCCAGTCGTCGTCTAAATATAAACCAGAGTTCATACTTTGATAGCTGTATTAAACTTGAAATAAAAATAGTTTCCGAGCTGCATGAAATTTAGTATTTGGCAGCTCGAAGATATTCTAATGATCTTGTGTTAATTATTTCAGTTTTGCGTCACTCATACATATGGATTCCATTTCGGCTTTACGATGCCTTCTAATGACTGATAATTAAAAAGATCAACTGTGATGAGTTTCAGAAATAGAATCTTAACTGTTTTCTATAATTACCTATTACTTTCATGATTATTTCTTTGTTGCTTGGTACCGATTTATACACAGTGAATCCGCTGATTTGCAAATTAAGTAATGAGAAATGACAACACTGAGTGGAACATGTCATATCTGACGTTTTTTAGATGATGCAGTTCGGTAGGGGGGTAATTTCGCTGCAACCTTAAATTAGGTACTTTTCTTATACTCCGTTATTGCATAGCATAGTGTCAAAGTGCTCCTCAATGCTTGCTTTTTCAATCATACGAGGATGTATTGATATCTAGTTAGCCTAGACCAGTTCCATACATAAACAAAATATTGCGATTCCATATCAACGAACAATAACTTATTAGAAGTGTCAGTGTAGAGTTCGACGTCACAAAAGTAAACTAGATTTACGCAATAAATTAAAAAAAAAGTTGTCCACCGAAGTTGTAAAAATCTGAAAATTGGTGTATCGAGCCATCATCAAGTACCTGTATTTAAAAGGATTAAGAGGTAAGCAGATTTACGAAGATATGCTCAATACCCTTGGTGATCAATGTCCTTCGTATGCGACCGTGAAAAATTGGACTGCAAGCTTCAAAAGAGGTAAATTTTCCATTGAAGATGATGACCGATCGGGAAGGCCAGTTTCTGTGACAGTCCCCGAAAATATCGATGCAGTTCATGACATGATTTTATCAGACCGTCGAATTGGGCTAAGACGGATAACTGAAGCACTGAAGATTTCATAAGAACGCGTTCATCATATAGTTCACGTCAATTTGGACATGAGAAAAATTTCTGCAAAATGGATCCCCAAATGTTTAAGAATGTTGACCAAAAGCGTGCAAGGGTAGAAGCATCGCGTTCGATCTGTGCTCGATTTAAAAACGATGTAGACTTCTTAAACCGAATTGTTACTATGGATGAGACTTTGGTGCATTTCTACGATCCAGAAACAAAGCAGCAATCTATGGAATGGCGACACTCTGGTTCTCCAAGACCTGAGAAGTTTCGTGTCAAAAAATCTGCTGGAAAAGTTCATGCTTCAGTTTTTGGGTAAGGGTAGAACAATAATTGGAGATTACTATTCGACATTACTGACCACTCTACGGAAAAAAATCAAAGAGAAGAGACGCGGAAAGCTATCCAAAGGTGTTTTGTTTTTACAGGACAACGCCCCAGTAAACAAATCTCATGTTGCCATGCAAAAAATTCGTGATTTAGGGTTGGAATTACTAGAACATCCCCCTTATTTACCAGGTTTGGCTCCGTCCGACTATCATCTCTTTCCTCAACTGAAAAAACGTTTAAAAGGTCGTAAATTTTTTTCCAACGAGGAGGTAATAAGAGCTGTGGAGGACTGGTTTGCAGAGCAAGAAGAAACATTTTTTTTGAACGGTCTAGAGACGTTGCAGGTTCGCTGTAATGAATGTATTCAATTAAGAGGAGAATATGTTGAGTAACAAAATATTTTGACATTGAAATTTTGTTTGGTTCTAGGTATAGTAGGCTAAGAATTTTTCAATACATCCTCGTACATCGGTAGGTTCGCTGAAGAGATCTGACTTTCAATTGTCTCATTATCTGTATCTTCCCTAGATATTCTGAGAATAGCCTCATGGGCGCTACCCTTTTCATCACAAGATATAGAGGAGTGAGATCTGTGATGACCTCAAGTGCTCTAGTCGTACACGTTCTCTTAGATCCAGTAAAGAAAAACAGACAAGCCTTTGTTCCTTGTCGAGTATATACATACGAGTACCTACATCCACCGCGGTATTTTAGGTTTACAACCTCAAGTTTTACCGGGTAGGCTTCTGCAGGCAATAAAAGTTCTATGGAGAAAAAACAACGAACCAACCATTGAATTTCCTGATCATCATTGGAAGTTTGTCCGATGTCTTATGCCAGCCATCCACGAAGCGACCGATCCGAGCGTGTTATGGCCTTTTATGACATTTAATGAGCCCCCGACCAATCACAGAGACTCTTTTCGCTAGTGGTCTCATAAAATGTCATAAAACGGCCGGATCGGTCGCTTCGTGGATGGCCGACTTGACAAACGTGCACGTCAGCGATCAGGTACCTTTACGATGGTATCGAAGATTTGGCGTATGTTTCCTGGTCCCTTTCTCTACCAAAGAGAAATATCCATTTCGTGTTTTCTTCAGTTCTCCCGAACTCTGAGTCATCCCGGGAACGACTTACCCCTTTCGGCTCGCCAAAACCAGGAGCGATGTTGGTTTAATCAATGCCTGATCACCTCGCCCCCCCCCCGACTAACTCAATCAGAAGTTTTCACGTTCGAACGCGGTCACATATTGGCTCCTCTAACAGATATCTATGGCTGTTTGCGGGTGACGTAATTGTGGTGCTTTTTTGATGTCGTTCCCTCTGGAGATGCCCGGATTTGAGCCGGCAAATTGGGCGCATTTTATTTCGCTTACTTGATTAACGGCGCGGGATGGGCTCAATTAATATTTCAATTGGTTCTCCGCACGACGACGAGGTGCAGGAGCGATATCTCTTCGCCTTATTTATTCCCTCCTTTTGGCCGGGAAATCTGGACGTGCCCCGTTAAGCCTCGTCCACACGCCAGTTGGGCCGAAACGGACAAAGTGTGGACGGGGTCTTAGAGGTGAAGTTTGGAGGGATAGCTTCAGTCCAAAAAACCAAAATTTCAAAGTAAATGCCATTAAATGGTATACAGAGGGTTCTGAAACCACGAAACTGTATACAGTTTTGACGTCATCTACACGTCTACTACTTCTTCCGGTCATTGACCTCTCGAGGTTTTTTTACCGCTCTCGATAGGTGACATCTTCTTCTACAACCCCTTCTGGTCATTGACCAATTCTTCAGCTAATTTCCTCAAGGTTCTTCGGCTCCGGATGGACATGGCCATCCTCAGTCCCAGGACCCCGCTTGCTATACTACTGACAAGAACCAAGTGTACACCATCGGTAGCTCCCACTCGAGTGTTTTTTGATTATTTTGACCTGTCAACTGCGAATCTACCTACAAGGTGGATGAACGAGGGCTTCATTTTTCATGAAACATCGAACCTTAAAATTTTTGGGACTTATTTTCTCGAAAACGGTGAAGTTAAGAGCTTTCAACAACGAATACTAGTTTTGACGTCTAATTTACAAGATTTTCAAATTCGCGAAAAAGTCAGTGGCGTTCAAACTGTGGACGCTGTAACATCAACCAGCCCTCTTACATAAGGCAGTGAAAATGTTTGAAACATAAAAGAAACAAGTGTAGTTTCTACTATCAATGTGGCTGTTCTGTTCTGGGCATAGACTTAATATCAGTATCACTTATACGCCATTCACTTTTATAAAGTATCCCGGTTGGCCATGACATTCTGACACATTTCACCGTGTATATTTCGAAAATGTTAGGTTATGGTTATCTATGCTGGTCCTTATTGAAAAAAAGGAAAATCAAAATGACAGAATTTACTTTTCTCATGATATCTCAATAACCGGCCCTGATAATCTCGATTTGTTCGAGCTGCTTGACAATGCTTCTATAAATGCAACTTTTTCTCCATTTGATCGACCTTCTAATTCTTATGGTTTAAAAGTTATCAATACAATCTGGCCACTCTGTATATGGTCCAAGGTTTTGAGTCACATCGAAATATCGTCAGTCATTTTGGAATCATTGCAAAAAAAACTATTCCATCCGTGTGTTGGACTCATGTTTGAATGAAATTTCTTCGTATCTTCATCAGAACAATCTATCCTGTTGCTCATTTCTCCTTTTGTAAGAGCAATAACCATGAAGTGATTAATCAGATAAATTGAAATTCCTACGATTATTCTCGTTTCCTTCCTACACAAACTACAGAAAATCGCGGTCAGCACAAGCTCGCATGCATATGAAATTTTAATGAACGACCACTGCGCGACGTAAGCTAATTCCATTCATCAGGAATAAAAAAAATTGATAGCAGATCTATTAATTATAACCCGGTTCCGCGAAATCAATATTTATTTTGTACGAAGATCGCGATACGAGTCTAATGCAGGCGATAAAATTAATGTTATTCGTATACCGGAGGCGTAATTTACATAGAACAATTCCATCAGAATTGAAGCAACGGTCGTTTGATCCATTAGATATCTTTTCATTAATTCACATCGAGAACAGAATTAAAATTGTAGGTGTTATTAAACAAAACCATACCCCATGCAATCACACATATAAAAGGTTAATTTGCATGAATAATAACCAAAAATGCCATACATTAACTCGATACTGATCTACATAAAGCATCGACGAAGGCTTAAATATTCCCGGCCAAAGTTTCTTTTCTTTTTAGTTACCGTATGCGTTAGAGGGATTACTATAATTTTCTAATAAGCTATTTCGAATTCGTGTTAATGCCTTTGTTTCTGTATTGTTGCTACGATTCGTAAACCGTCGAAATTGCGTCTTTTGAGATCGCGGAATTTGATAGAGTCCTTTCGGAAAAGAATTAATTAGATCAGTTCGATAACCCGAATGTGATTCGGAACAATGGAAGACGCTGTTTCTGTGGGTGTTCGGTGTTTGACGAAAATTCGGAAAGCATTCATCTATCGAGTAGAAGAGTAGATTTGATCTACACTACTGGAATAAAAGTTACATAACTTTCATAAGTTTTTTTAGAATGAATAAAACACATAATTTGGATTCATTTTCAACAACTATTCATTGGTAATTGAAGTATCAGTTATGACATTTATGTACGAAAAATAATATCTGCCAAATGGCCTCCTCTTGCAGCTCTACAGACGTCCACTCTTTTGTTAAAATTCTCAATGACATTTTGACATAATTGAGGATCCATCTCACTAATGACACGAATAATTTCATCCTTTAGTCCAGGGAGCGATTGTGGATTATTCTTGAAGACCTTGCTTTTCACATAACCCCAAAGAAAGTAGTCCAACTGTGTCAAATCACATGATCTTGGTGGCCAATTGACATCACTGTTTCTGGAGATTATTCGTCCAGGATTTTTTGTCTCAATAAATTAATTGTGTCATTTGCAAAGTGGGGTGTAGGGTGTAGGGCCATCCTGCTGAAACCAAAAATCCTCTAGATAAATATTCATTAATTCAGGCCACAAAAATTCGATTATCATCCGACGGTATCGATCACCATTGACAGTTTCAGCTTCACCAGCAGCATTTTCAAAGAAGTAAGGTCCGATTACACCACCTGACTATAAAGCACACCAAACAGTGACTCGTTTAGGATGCGTAGGTTTCTCATGAATTATTCGTGGATTTTCCCCACCCCAGATACGACCATTTTGTTTATTAACGAAGCCAAAAAGTTCAAAATGTGCCTCATCAGCTGGTTGTTCATTGATGAAATTGACAAATGAACGACGTTTTAAATGATCTAATGGCTTCAGTTCCTGTGTTATTTGAACCTTATATGCCTTCAGAGCTAAATCCTTGTGTAAAATACGCCATGTTTTGGACCTACTAAGTCCAACTTGTTGTGAAAGTCGTCTGATGGACATTTCAGGGTCTTCAGCAACACTTTCACGAACCAAATCAATATTTTTTTGTGAACGACCGCTACCACTGTATTTTTCACATTTTTGGTCTCCCACCGAACCGGTCTCTTGAAATTTTTTGATAATTCGACCAATAGTGCTTTCAGACGGACGATTATGTAAACCATAAAATTCACGTAATTTTCTCTCACAGAACGCTGATGTTCATAAAATAATTCAACAATTTGAACGCGTTGTTGTATCGTGTACGAAGCCATTTTTATAAATGTCATACATCAGTTTTTAAATGTCAAAATACCCAGACGAATTCAGTGCGCCACCTATATTTTACTCATTCTTGAAAAAAGAGAGTATCTGAACGAAAATCAAGAAAACAGGTGGATTGAAGGGGAGTAGTAGAGCTAGGAGAGTTCTAGCTCACTTTGCATATTAAAATATTCCCATGGTTTCCAACCATTGTTTGTTGGGAATAATTAATATTCAAATTGAGTCATTGTTTGTTGGCAATAATTAATATTCAAATTGATTGAACCATTGTTTGTTGGGAGTGATCTCTGACATGTTGTCACATTAAGATTCCGAACTTTCTGACTCAATTAGAATATTAAAATATTAAAATTGGAATTTGCACAGCTCCAGACAGGTCAGCTGGGCTGTCTGGAGCTGTGTTGGAGCTGTCAGCTGACCTGTCTGGAGCTGTGTTGGAGCTGTCAGCTGACCTGTCTGGAGCTGTGCAAATTCCAATTTTAATATTCTAATATTCTAATTGAGTCAGAAAGTTTGGAATCTTAATGTGACAACATGTCAGAGATCACTCCCAACAAATAATTTTTCAATCAATTTGAATATTAATTATTCCCAACAAACAATGACTCAATTTGAATATTAATTATTCCCAAAAAACAATGGTTGGAAACCCTTGGAATATTTTAATATGCAAAGTGAGCTAGAACTCTCCTAGCTCTACTACTAAGGGGATAGACAACAGTCATGACCGCCTAGATCTCAAAACTTAAATAATTCAGATTTCTTTTCATACTAACCGGATTTTTTTCATGACATTTCCAATTTTTCTGGGGATTTCGAGAGAATCGTTCTGAATTTTTTTCTAGAAATCGGTAATAGATGAGACAAAACTACACGAGACCATAAAGTTTAGTATAACAACGAAGCTTCTTTGTATAATTCTTCAAACTAACAGTGGCTCACCAAAAAAAAGGACAGTGTTCCACAAAAAAAAACACCCTGTAGATTTGCAATCGCAATTGGGATATCACATGGTGTAAACTTTAAATTGTGATATCTGTGCGAAATTTCTGTTGGAAATTTCGTGAAATGCAGATACTGACAAAAAACTAGAAAAAATTCGAATTCTAAAACCCCGTATCTCGTGAACGACACGTTTGCGCTCCCATATTCATGGGACTTTTTTTCTCAAAATGATGCCAGGAATCTTCCCTCTTCATTCAGGAACGCCCTGTACAATGGACGACGATAAATCACTCCACGACAGCAAAACAAAACAAATTTGTGCCATCGTACCACAGACTCGTCAAATCGACCCATTCCTCCCGTTCACTCGTTCTCGCCTTTGTCTCCCGAGGAAATTACCCGGATTAATTTCCTCCGAAATTAACCGTCGGGAGATAATTAAGGAAAGAAATATAAAGTTTCGAAAAACAACGGCGGTACCTGGCTCCGGGGGTTATCATTGATCGGTTTCCTGCTCGCCAAGAAAGAACCATCCCGGAAACTGTCGCTGACGCCTGCGGTATCACGTGTGAAATTAATAAATGAACACGCCAGCGCTACCCGGCTGTAATTAAATATCCAACATAATTTTCTTCTTGCATGTGTCTCAATTTGCCCAATATTTCCCAGGAGAAAACTGCAGAACTCATGAAGACGCCAGTTTGGGGCGTAAATAACTAAATGATTACTATAGCTTCATTCAGACAGTTTTTGAATTTCGAAAAAAATTCTCCTCGGGCCAGATTTGAACCTGCTACCTATTCCATATGGCAGTAGCTCTAACCAACTGAAGTACTGAGGTGTTCACAATGAAATAGATAAAATAACTCGAAAAGATACAGGTTTTTCCTCTTTGTTCTTATTCTTATTCATTATTTTACCTGATTTCTTATTGAAACGCTTCCCTAAGTAAGTGCATCTTCATCTTCTTTCTATACTATACTAAAAAAGTAAGTCTGTGGGTCAAGAAGGATCTTGAAATCGCCGCGAAGCTGCGATACAGTCCTCTGAGCGTCTGAACAAAACTCGAGAATGAATTTAGGAAAAAATAAAACAATAAAAATTCGACTCACAGAAGGCCTATATGGACATGTTTGGTATCAAAATATAGGTTTTCGAGGGCGCTCTATTCAATAAAAACAAATTCAAGTCGCTATCTATAATGGTTTAGATTTTCATCTGTCAAATGGCGTTTTTTCAAAAATCGAAATTTCTAATCGTCATAGCTCCCGCTCCTGTGATCCTATCCACGATTCTTTTGCATATTGTTAATCAGCATTGTCCAGAGTATCTCTGAGCATAATAAAATCTATATCGAAAATTCCAACTTTTTGGATGAAAAATGCCAAAGGGGTAAGACCCCCCAAAAACATCATATTTGTCATCACCAAGGAATCCCTGGCGAATCCAAAGTCGTTTTTCGAACGTGAAGGTCTACTACCCATTCGAATCATGCAGAATACTCATAAAGCTGATCAGTATCGCCTAAACTTGGAGTGCTCTGAGCGTCTGAACAAAACTCGAAAATGAATTTAGGAAAAAATAAAACAATAAAAATTCGACTCACAGAAGGCCTATACGGACATGTTTGGTATCAAAATGTAGGTTTTCGAGGGCGCTCTATTCGATAAAAACAAATTCAAGTCGCTATCTATCATAGTTTAGATTTTCACCTGTCAAATGGCATTTTTTTCAAAAATCCCAAATTTCAAATCGTCATAGCTCCCGCTTCTGTGATCCTATCCACGATTCTTTTGCATATTGTTAATCAGCATTGTCTTAAGTATCTCTGAGCATAATAAAATCAATATCGAAAATTCCAACTTTTTTGGTGAAAAGTGCCAAAGGGGTAAGACCCCCCGAAAACACCATATTTGTCATCACCAAGAAATCCCTGGAGAACCCAAAATCGTTTTTCGAACGTGAAGATCTACTACTCATTCGAATCATGCAGAATACCCATAAGGCTGATCAGTATCGCCTAAACTTGGAGTGCTCTGAGCGTCTGAACAAAACTCGAAAATGAATTTAGGAAAAAATAAAACAATAAAAATTCGACTCACAGAAGGCCTATATGGACATGTTTGGTATCAAAATGTAGGTTTTCGAGGGCGCTCTATTCGATAAAAACAAATTCAAGTCGCTATCTATCATAGTTTAGATTTTCACGTGTCAAATGGCATTTTTTTCAAAAATCGAAATTTCTAATCGTCATAGCTCCCGCTCCTGTGATCCTATCCACGATTCTTTTGCATATTGTTAATCAGCATTGTCCAGAGTATCTCTGAGCATAATAAAATCTATATCGAAAATTCCAACTTTTTGGATGAAAAATGCCAAAGGGGTAAGACCCCCCAAAAACATCATATTTGTCATCACCAAGGAATCCCTGGCGAATCCAAAGTCGTTTTTCGAACGTGAAGGTCTACTACCCATTCGAATCATGCAGAATACTCATAAAGCTGATCAGTATCGCCTAAACTTGGAGTGCTCTGAGCGTCTGAACAAAACTCGAAAATGAATTTAGGAAAAAATAAAACAATAAAAATTCGACTCACAGAAGGCCTATACGGACATGTTTGGTATCAAAATGTAGGTTTTCGAGGGCGCTCTATTCGATAAAAACAAATTCAAGTCGCTATCTATCATAGTTTAGATTTTCACCTGTCAAATGGCATTTTTTTCAAAAATCCCAAATTTCAAATCGTCATAGCTCCCGCTTCTGTGATCCTATCCACGATTCTTTTGCATATTGTTAATCAGCATTGTCTTAAGTATCTCTGAGCATAATAAAATCAATATCGAAAATTCCAACTTTTTTGGTGAAAAGTGCCAAAGGGGTAAGACCCCCCGAAAACACCATATTTGTCATCACCAAGAAATCCCTGGAGAACCCAAAATCGTTTTTCGAACGTGAAGATCTACTACTCATTCGAATCATGCAGAATACCCATAAGGCTGATCAGTATCGCCTAAACTTGGAGTGCTCTGAGCGTCTGAACAAAACTCGAAAATGAATTTAGGAAAAAATAAAACAATAAAAATTCGACTCACAGAAGGCCTATATGGACATGTTTGGTATCAAAATGTAGGTTTTCGAGGGCGCTCTATTCGATAAAAACAAATTCAAGTCGCTATCTATCATAGTTTAGATTTTCACGTGTCAAATGGCATTTTTTTCAAAAATCCGAAATTTCAAATCGTCATAGCTCCCGCTCCTGTGATCCTATCCACGATTCTTTTGCATATTGTTAATCAGCATTGTCCAGAGTATCTCTGAGCATAATAAAATCTATATCGAAAATTCCAACTTTTTGGATGAAAAATGCCAAAGGGGTAAGACCCCCCAAAAACATCATATTTGTCATCACCAAGGAATCCCTGGCGAATCCAAAGTCGTTTTTCGAACGTGAAGGTCTACTACCTATTCGAATCATGCAGAATACTCATAAAGCTGATCAGTATCGCCTAAACTTGGAGTGCTCTGAGCGTCTGAACAAAACTCGAAAATGAATTTAGGAAAAAATAAAACAATAAAAATTCGACTCACAGAAGGCCTATACGGACATGTTTGGTATCAAAATGTAGGTTTTCGAGGGCGCTCTATTCGATAAAAACAAATTCAAGTCGCTATCTATCATAGTTTAGATTTTCACCTGTCAAATGGCATTTTTTTCAAAAATCCCAAATTTCAAATCGTCATAGCTCCCGCTTCTGTGATCCTATCCACGATTCTTTTGCATATTGTTAATCAGCATTGTCCAGAGTATCTCTGAGCATAATAAAATCTATATCGAAAATTCCAACTTTTTGGATGAAAAATGCCAAAGGGGTAAGACCCCCCAAAAACATCATATTTGTCATCACCAAGGAATCCCTGGCGAATCCAAAGTCGTTTTTCGAACGTGAAGGTCTACTACCTATTCGAATCATGCAGAATACTCATAAAGCTTATCAGTATCGCCTAAACTTGGAGTGCTCTGAGCGTCTGAACAAAACTCGAAAATGAATTTAGGAAAAAATAAAACAATAAAAATTCGACTCACAGAAGGCCTATACGGACATGTTTGGTATCAAAATGTAGGTTTTCGAGGGCGCTCTATTCGATAAAAACAAATTCAAGTCGCTATCTATCATAGTTTAGATTTTCACCTGTCAAATGGCATTTTTTTCAAAAATCCCAAATTTCAAATCGTCATAGCTCCCGCTTCTGTGATCCTATCCACGATTCTTTTGCATATTGTTAATCAGCATTGCCCAGAGTATCTCTGAGCATAATAAAATCGATATCGAAAATTCCAACTTTTTTGGTGAAAAATGCCAAAGGGGTAAGACCCCCCGAAAACACCATATTTGTCATCACCAATAAATCCCTGGCGAACCAAAAATCGTTTTTCGAACGTGAAGATCTACTACCCATTCGAATCATGCAGAATACCCATAAGACTGATCAGTATCGCCTAAACTTGGAGTGCTCTGAGCGTCTGAACAAAACTCGAAAATGAATTTAGGAAAAAATAAAACAATAAAAATTCGACTCACAGAAGGCCTATATGGACATGTTTGGTATCAAAATGTAGGTTTTCGAGGGCGCTCTATTCGATAAAAACAAATTCAAGTCGCTATCTATCATAGTTTAGATTTTCACTTGTCAAATGGCATTTTTTTCAAAAATCCGAAATTTCAAATCGTCGTAGCTCCCGCTCCTGTGATCCTATCCACGATTCTTTTGCATATTGTTAATCAGCATTGTCCAGAGTATCTCTGAGCATAATAATATCGATATCGAAAATTCAAACTTTTTGTGTGAAAATTGCCAAAGGGGTAAGACCCCCCAAAAACGCCATATTTGTCATCACCAAGGAATCCCTGGCGAATCCAAAGTCGTTTTTCGAACGTGAAGATCTACCACCCATTCGAATCATGCAGAATACCCATGAAGCTAATCAGTATCGCCTATACTTTGAAGGCTCTGAGCGTCTGAACAAAACTCGAAAATGAAAAATGGAAAAAATAAAACAATGAAAATTCGACCTTAGCAAGGCCTATATGGACATATGTTTTATATCAAAATATTGGTTTTCGAGGACGCGGAATCCAATAAAAAATATTTCAAGTCGCTATCTATGATAGTTTAGATTTTGACCTGCGAAATGGCATTCTTCAAAAATCGAAATTTTAAATCGTCATAGCTCCCGCTCCTGTGATCCTATTAACGATTCTTTCGTACATTTGTAATCAGCATTCTCCAGAGTATCTCTGAGCATAATAATAATGTGTTCATATATCCACCAAAAAATATCTGATGAACAAACGTATTCCATTTAAATTCATCAATGATGATTTCGAACCAATCCATTCTTTAGATAATCATTCAAATTCTATAAACATTTCACGTCATTCCTCCAACCATAAATAAAGAATATTTTCCAGCCTGTGACACAGTTGCCAATAATCCAAGTTCATCCGATTGATGTGGAATGACAAGACTCGATTTCTCTCGCTAGGGCCATTTGCAATCTAACGATAGATTTGATGGATTTTACGACTGGTCATATTTTATTGTTTCCGAGTGTCGATATACTGGGTGGTCAAAATTGGTGATACCACTTTTTAACCGTAGGATTTAAAAGGAAATTGATTGGGACATTGCGATTATTTTTTCAATTTCTATTTGGGAAATTCCTAATTTTTCATGTTTCAATCCATTAGAGAGTTTCGTGGAAGCTTCGATACCTTTTGCGAACTTTTCGACAACATCTTCGGCGCTCTAGACTAGACGTCATCCTCCCACAGATTTGGGGGAGCAAAATTTCTGGAGTTGAAACAGTTGGACGCAAAGAACAAAAGTATGAGAACCGTTGTAAAGTAACAGTTTGTTTCTGAACAACTGCAAGGAATAAAGGCATAATTTCAATATAAATTGAAATTCCGAATCGCATCACTTCCATTCAGTGCACATCTATTCAAGGCACCCTTGACCACCCCTAAAAATTCCCAAAAACCATACGTCAAGCCCCATTCCATCGATTCATTATTCAAATAAACGAAGCCACAAATTTAATGACATTTTTTCAGCGAATGACAAGTTTTCTCACACTCAGCGGGCTACCTGGAACGTTCAATGAATCCCGAAACGCATTAGTTACATTTGGACAGCTTGGTAGCTCCGGTGTACACATCATTTTACCAAAACAGCAGCGGAACACGGAAAGGTCAAGCGAGGCTCGCGGCTGTACCAGTCGAATAGTTCGTGTGGCCGACTGCGACCTACCCCAACTATTTCTTATTTGTTGGTGCACAGAACAATGTGACGTATCCGACGTATCCTGAGTGATTTACCTGGTCGCTCGATGGTTTATGGGTTCCGATTTTGCCATTATTTCCTTCTTTTGTCAGAAATATGGATTAGTTCGACCTTAATTTGTGATTTCCGTCTAGTTTCTCGCATGATAATACAACTTTATGGTACTCTCACACATGACAAATCTTCGGACATTCTTCTAGATTGAGGCAGCTGATCCTGAGATATTCACAAAAGTTCATTTAATTCTTTTATTCGAATTCGGTTATCACTTCTGTTTAGGGACCTGGTACACGTCCGAGCTCGCGAGCTCCCTTCAGAAATTGGGCTTTTTATTTCCATGATATCTCAATTCGTATGCGGCGTAGACCAACAATTTTTTTTTTAAATTAAAGCTTAATCATTTCTCTAGAATGTGTATTACTCGCTTTCTGTTTTTCTTCGTATATTAGGAAAAAAACCTGGTGCGCTGTAATTTCATGAAAATCTGGACAAACGATTTTATTTCCATGATATCTCCGTCAATTTTCGGGATAAATGTATGAAATTTTCAGTATACATGCGGAATAATAATTTGCAGGATGTGTATTATTCGCTTTTCCGTTTTTCTATGTAAATTAGAAAAAAATACTTGTTTAAAATATGACCAATAAGGTTCCTACTTTATAATTCATTTAAAAATTTGAGGGGGCAATAAACAAAAAAACTGATCAATACACATTCTGGAAAATATTATTCCGCATGTAAACTGAAAATTTCATAAATTCATCCCGAGAATTGACAGAGTTATCATGGAAATAAAATCGTTTGTCCAGATTTTCATGAAATAAGAGCTCACCAGGTTTTTTTCCTAATATACGAAGAAAAACAGAAAATCGAGTAATACACATTCTAGAGAAATGATTAAGCTTTAATTAAAAAAAAATTGTTGGTCTACGCCGCATACGAACTGAGATATCATGGAAATAAAAAGCCCAATTTTTGAAGGGAGCTCGCGAGCTCGGACGTGTACCAGGTGAGTGCAGGCTAAGTTAAGTCTTTTCCCATCTGATGACCTTGAAAGTTAGGACTAACAATATCCTAGTAATGTTGAGAATGAGAGTTTTGTTACAGGGTGAAGATCATAATTCCAGATGTTATTGAATCTCAAAAAGAACTCAAATAAACAGTAGTATCCAGTTATTCACATTAGATTGCCAATTGAGGAACAGATTGCCTAATCCTAATGCCCTAATGTATCAATTCGAACAAATACAATTGACCCTGCGGTTTATAGGACATAATGCAACTGTACTTTCTTATATATCTAACCTTTAGGCTTCAATATAATTCATAGCTTTTTTGAGGCATATTGCATACGTTTGTATAATTTTATTTTTAGACATTTATATCGAAAAATAAAGCTAATGAGTGCGTAACATCAGAATCGAATTTTTTTATCGGTCTATAAAAATTATGAAAGATAGATACTCTAGAATCCATTAATGAGCCACAGAACGGTATGGATAGATACAGAGTTTCATCAAATCGAAACAAGCATAGTGCCTTGCTACCACAAATTAATTATTCCATAATTCATAGGTTTCTGCTATAGTTAAAATAATGACTGTCTTCGTACATCATTTCATATCGGATAGATCGTTAAGTATACCCAATTAATTAATGATAAAATTATTAGAATGAATTAATGATGGACATGCTTCCGATCTAGTTTCAATGAAGTAAATTTGTAGCTTTACCACAAGGCAATAATTTCGATCGTTGTGTTGTAATGTTTCTTGCGACCTTGAACGTTAAGTTCAGGAATGGACACTGATTTATTTAGGAACGAAAATAGTTCTTCCAAAGAAGTGATTGATTTTTACATGAATTTGTCCAAGCCCCTAGGCTGTTTTTGTATTGCAATGTTAAGAGGATATACCTGTTTTCGCACACATTTTCCTTTGAAACAGTATCATGTACATGAGACATTCGTACTGAGTCATGCTTCAAATTCACCTTTAATTAACCTGACGAGTGAGCAGGTAAGATGGACGTCATTAGTCAACTTTTTCCTCCTTTGTCTAATGCTCCATGAATTGATGTAGAGTACTGCTAATTGCAGAGCGGAATGAAACACACAATTTGTCATGCAAAATATACATCAAATTAGTCGTTGAATGAATTGATATAATGTGGGAAAATAGCCTAAATGTGAAGCACCGTTAAAATGGGACCGTTGTTGTCAATTCGCTGTTTGGAAGTCGATGTCACCCGATATAGGTACCGTTCTGAGATTAATAAGAACATTATAGAGAGTTCTGAATGTATGGACCCTGAAAAATAGAAATCATTTAAATACTATGAAGAATTAATTTTGTCGACCCTAGATTAAGAATATTTTCTCGCCTGTGACACAGTTGCCAATAATCCAAGTCTATCCGATTGTCGAATGACAAGACGTTAGCGTATTCAGAAGAACTACTCTACTTATGTTATCAGTTCTGAAATATTATCAAATATGTAATGAAGGGTTTTCCATTAAAGGGTTATTTTGAATAGCCTGCTTTTTCGGTAGATTTCACTTTTGAAGGTGAGAATTTTGCTGCTGTAGCCGAAATTGTTGAAGAAAACCCAGGTTTGTCCATTCTACGTCGTTCTTTCATCTATCTTAGGAATTAATATCAAAACATTTTAAAGAACACATTTAAAATGATCAATCCATTAAATTAGTAGGAATCAATCCAATGAAGAAAACAATTGTGTCATTTGATGAGAGAAATCTACAGTTATGAAACATTTTCAATTCAAAGACTCTCTGGTCTCTGTGTTTCATATCGGTCGAATCCGTAGTTTCAAGAAAGACTTTACGGACACACCGTACAATTTCTATTTACGGACTTGCCTATTCCGTGAGTTGGTTGTTCAAGATTGTGAAAGAGACGAAAACAAAGAGTCGATTATAAATATCATATTGAATAATGAATTGATTCATCGTCCATTGACTGCATTTGTTGGAGCTTGCGAAGTTTACTAACAACTCTCTGGTTTTTCCGAGGATATGAAAGTTCATATCGATGTTGTACCTTTACCTACTCCAACAATAAGAACTAGTGTCACGTGCAAGAGCGACAGTATTTGAATCACAATGATGGTTCGAAGATACCCTTTTGTATGATTAAATTGTTGTTATGCATATAGAGTGCCTATACCATGAGCACCCACAGATGTCAGGTGTACTCCGTTCATGAAGGGTGGTAGATGGTTCGATCTAAAGGGTGTTTCAAATTACGCGTTTTTTTTCAAAGAACAAATAAAATATAGATGCCTCACTAAATTCGTCTGGCATTTTGACATTTAAGAAGTGTGATGTATGACATTTATAAAAATGGCTTCGTACACGATACAACAAAGCGTTCAAATTGTTGAATTATTTTAGTAAAACCAGCGTTCTGTGAAAAGTTACTTCAGAAAATTACGTGAATTTTATCATTTTATGGTTTACATAATCGTCCATCTGAAAGCACTATTGGTGGAATTATTGAAACATTTCAAGAAACCTGTTCGGTGGAAGACGAAAAAAGTTAAAAATCCAGTCGTAGCGTTCGTTCACAAGAAAATACTGATTTGGTGCGTGAAAGTGTTGCTGAAGAGAAGACCCTGAAATGTCCATTAGACAACAAGTTGAACTTAGTGGGTCCACAACATGGCGTATTTTACACAAGGATTTAGCTCTGAAGGCATATACGGTTCAACTAACACAGGAACTAAAGCCATTGCATTAGATCATTTAAAACGTCGTTCATTTGTCAATTTCATCAATGAACAACCAGCTGATTTTTCCCAAAAAATCATTTTTTCCGATGAGGCACATTTCGAACTTGGTGGCTAAGTTAATAAACAAAATTGTCGTATCTGGGATAAGAAGAATCCACGAATTATTCATGAGAAACCTACGCATCCTAAACGAGTCACTGTTCGGTGTGCATTATGGTCAGGTGGTGTAATTGGACCTTATTTCTTTGAAAATGCTGCTGGTGAAGCTGTAACTGTCAATGGTGATCGATACCGTCGGATGATAATCGAATTTTTGTGGCCTGAATTAATGAATATTGATCTAGAGGACATTTGGTTTCAGCAGGATGGCGCTACACTTCACTTTGCAAATGGCACGATTGGTTTATTGAGACAAAAATTTCCTGGACGAATAATCTCCAGAAATGGCGATGTCAATTGGGCACCAAGATCATGTGATTTGACACCATTGGACTATTTTCTTTAGGGTTATGTGGAAAGGCAGGTCTATAAGAATAATCCACAATCGATTCCTGAACTAAAGGATGAAATTATTCGTGTCATTAGTGAGATAGAGCCTCAATTATGTCAAAAGTCATTGAAAATTTCAACGAAAGAGTGGACGTCTGTATAGAGCTGCAAGAGGAGGCGATTTGGCAGATATTATTTTTCGTACATGAACGTCATAACTGATACTTCAATTACCTATAAAAAGTTTTTGAAAATGAATTCAAATTATGTGTTTTATCTATACGCCCATAGAATAATATATCCATTATTCATCTGAATTTGATGTGTAATAGTCTCTATAAATCAATAGTGTGAGGTAATAATAACTCACGCCTATTTCTCACTCTAATACAAATAGGAAAAATGTAGCTTACGAAATGAATAAAAAAGTCGGGTTAATGGGGAACTCTATTTCAGACATCAAGGTAACATTCTCGCCATCCATTTCTACATTTTCTTGGGTCTGAATATCCAAAAATTGCATTTGGAAAACGTTAATTTTTGACGTTTTCTACGGGATTCGATATCGATTCGATTTTCGACCACAGAAATCGCTTTTGACAACTGTTGTCAATTTTGAAAATGTAGATTAATTCGAATTTTACTGAAGAAGTCGAAGATAAAGTATAGTGTTCAATTCGCGGTAATGGTCATAAAACACTTGATGAAATACACCCCTCGCCTGACGGCTCGGGCTGCAAAATTCATCTGTGTGTGTTATGACTTACATTACCGCTCATTGAACAATATACTATTATTTATTCTGAAAAAAACTGCGCAATTTGAGAATGGCACGACGTTCATGAAGTTTGGTGAATGCTTCACGTTTCGATGAAAAAACGAGGTTTTCAATCAACTAACAAGACGGATAAAAAGGAGATCCGAAAGGAGATGATCGTGATTTCGAGAAATCTACGACTGTTGGGGCTCATTATCCCTCGAGATGTTCGAGAATTACCATAATGTTCTCTGTCCGTCAGATTCGTCATTCCCGTTTCGAATTACCCTGGAACTCATGCAAATATTATCCTAACTGAAATTCGCCGGAGTCGTTAACGCGTCTCGGAACCAACAACGCTCCTCGCCATCAGAAATCACACCTGGACATGAGCGCTGCTCATTTGCATGATAATGACCTGCTCCGAATGTCCAACGAGCCAGCCAGCCGACAAGAAGAAGAAGGTGTCCATAGAACAATGGGCTCGACTTGAAGCGGTCTACCTTAGGGGTCAGTGTGTGTCACTGCGTTCGGTAATTACAAAAGAGGAATAATTATCGTGGGGCATGAAGTTTTGGCGTCGGCCCCTGGGAAATGATGGTTACGCGTCGAGTTTGATCCTAAACAAAGGACGAGGAACCAACGGCCTTTGGGGATTAGGACGGGAGCTGCATAAATTATGAGAATTTTTTTTGCCGAATTGTGATAGGTTTCTGCTGCTTCGTGCCATTGAATATTTCTCAAAATGTATCGTTCCAGCACGGCACTTCTCGAAGAAGTAGGTTTTATAGACGAAAATTGATAGTGCTAATTGTTCAAGCCAAGTGAACGGTTCAAATTAATTATTCCGAATTTTCAAAATTCTTATTCCCTTCGAATTAGTTTCTCCATACTGGGGAATTCCCATATGGAGTTGTCATTGTTTGGGTGCGCAAAGAATTCGCGTCAGCTGTGGAGCACATAATAATATGTCGTATATTTGTTTCATTTTTCATATTCAGTTCACTGATTGACGTGAATGATTCTGTTACCATTTATTGCTTGTTTCCTGCTTCCTTTCGTGAATTCAAAAATTTCAGTTTTTCCTGTGCTTCACAGTTTTAGTGATTTCGATTTAATCGAATTACTCTCATTTAAATATTTTCATTTGTGCGAATTATTTCGAACAAAAAGACTGTTACCAGTGGCGTGGTTATTTTATAATACCACAAGGATAAGTGTTCACAATTTGACATTTCAGCAACGGATTTTCACGTCAGCTTCATTCCATATTCGTTTGTCGAGCTCGAGCAATCTTTATATTGGAATAGGAGTCATCGACAGGATCCTGATTTGCTGATATAGGTAACTATATTTCACTGTTATTTTGGGCACATTTATCTTTTCATTTGTGTTGGGTTTCAATTAATTTCATATAAATATACAGTCCACTTGCTCTATTTTATTCTCACTCAGAAAATTATATTCCGAATTAAATAATTGAACCACACTTCAGTTGGTTAACTGAAATTCTATCCACTTATCACTACCGGATACAGACAGTTTTTCGGGGGGGGGGGGGGGCATGAATTTTTTCAGGGAGGCCATGAATTGATAGAAATTTTTTACCAACATTATGGGAGTTAAAGACCTAGAATGAAATTTTTTATCGAAAAAATGAGATCGATTAGAGCTTATTGCCAATGTCGAGGTGAAACAAACCCGAAAATGAAAAATGGAAAACATAAAACATAAAACTAGAAAAAATCTGGTTAAAAAAGGACAATATGGTCAAGTTTGGTATCAAAGTAGGTATAGGTTTTCAATGACACTGAGTTCATTGAAAAATATTTCAAGGGCTATAGTAAAGTTCAGATTTTGAGTTGCGAAATGGCATTTTTTCCAAAAAATCAAAATTTCAAATCGTCATAGCTCCCGTTCTTGTGCTCGGATCAAGTTTTTGTTTGTGTATTGTTAATCAGCATTGTCCCAAGTATCTCTAATCCTAATAAAATCGATTTCGAAAATGTCAACTTTTTGGGTGAAAAATGCCAAAGGGGTAAGACCCCCCAAAAACACCATATTCGTCATCAACACGGAATCCCTGGGAAATCTGAAGTTGTTATTCGATCGTTAAGGTCTTCATCCCACTCGAATCTTTCAGAATATCGATTTTGCCGATCTATAACCAGTGGCGGATCCAGCTCTCGAGAAAGGGGGGGGTCACGGTCAGGTGGATTACATACCCGCCAATTGATTTTTTTTTATCAAACACAAGATTTGAGGGTTCGTCCAGTCCAAGGGGGGGGGGGGGGTCATGACCCCCATGACCCCCCCCCCTGGATCCGCGCTTGTCTATAACACCAAAACTCTGCATGCTCTTAGCGTTTGAACAAAACTCGAAAATGAAAAATGGAGAACATAAAACTAAAAAAATCTGTTTAAAGAAGGACAATACAGGGTGGGGCAGAAAAACCTTTCCGATTTCAAAACGTTATAAAATTAAAACCACTCAACTTGTCAAAAAATTTTTTTCATTAACATATCGCAAATTTTATGCCATTTTTAAATTTAAGTTTTGAAAAGCACATCACTCAAATCCCCAAAGCGAGCGAATGTTTTCGCGCCGAACGACGCGGGGAACGTTCAATCGCGGCTCTCACATTGGCCACGTTTTCAGGTCCTGTTGCTGTCCTGGGACGTCCAGGCGACTTCTTTTTCAATGCTGAACTCGTCTGTCTAAAATTTGACACCCACACTTTAATCGTAGCGTGATGTGGAACAGGATCATGACGCCCGAGTCCGAAATGAATTCGAAAAGCACGTTGTGTAGCAATTATCGAACCGCCGCATTCGATAAACCGCTCAATAACAAAAGCACGATGTTCACCAGACCAAGGCATGTTGACTACTGACAAATGGCATAAAACCAGCTTTCTAACGGTTTTTACCCCACTACTCTACCTGCTCTCTCTTCTGAGAAAAAGGGATTTGAAATCGGATAGGTTCTTCTGCCCCACCCTGTATAATCAAGTTTGGTATCGAAGTATAGGTTTTCGAGGACGCTGAATTCAATAATAAATACTACAAGGCGCTATCTAGAATGGTTCAGATTTTGACCTGCGAAACAGCATTTTTCCAAAAAAGCGAAATTTCAAATCGTCACAGCTTCCGTTCCTGTGGTCGGATCCACTTTTTGTTTGTAAATTGTCAATCAGCATTGTTCCAAGTATATCTAAGCCTAATAAAATCGATTTCGAAAATGTCAACTTTTTGGCTGAAAAATACCAAAGGGGTAAGACCCCCCAAAAACACCATATTCGTCATCAACACAGAATCCCTGGGAAATTTAAAAGTGTTATTCGATTGTTAAGGTCTTCATCCAATTCGAATCTTTCAGAATACCCATTTTGCCGATCCATAACACCAAAACTCTGCAAGCTCTAAGCGTTCGAACAAAACTCGAAAATGAAAAACATAAAACTAAAAAAATCTAGTTAACAAAGGGACAATATGGTCAAGTTTGGTATCGAAATATAGGTTTTTGAGGACGCTGAATTCAATAAAAATTATTTCAAGGCTCTACCTAGAATAGTTCAGATTTTGACCTGCGAAATAGCATTTTTCCAAAAGAGCGAAATTTCAAGTCGTCATAGCTCCCGTTCCTGTGGTCGGGTCCACTTTCTGTTTGTATTATATTGTATATTTTTCAAGGGGCCATGAACTGATAGAAATTTTTTACCAACATTATAGTGAAAGACTTAAAATGGAATTCCTTCATTGAAAATATAAGGGATCGATTGAACTACTCACTACAAAGGGATTATTGTCAATTGTCAAGTGGGGGGCATGGCCCCCATGCTGTTATCTTAAAGCCCGACATAAACAATTTTGACCTCTTCAAACAGACGAATTCCACAGACAGTCGTAAAAATCACACGGAAGAATGTATCTACCTAAATGAATTGCATTTTGACTCGCACGTAATGCATCCGTTACACTCCAGTCTATTACATTCCAGGAGCAACTGGAATCGCATCTGTTCCGTTTCATTTCGCGTGGGTCCCTAAATAAACGCGAAATGAACACCGGAATGGCACATTCCGTTTTTTCTTGTCGCTAACGAACGCTCCGAGTGCAAGAAGAAGAAAATCGTATAGATTCGGCATTAGCCCTGACAGAGAGCGCGAGAAGCGTGGGTGGCTGTGGTCCGCGGTACCGCTTCGGGTTCGAAGGATAGAACCATGCGGGTTCGAACCTCCCGCATCAGGATCCGCGAGACGGACGGTCATTGGTCGGGCAGGCCACGCCTACCGCGACTTGTCACCTACCGGTATGCAAATATCTCCCCTCCGCATCCCTACTAGTCCCATTTTCGTCTCGGTGCTGGATGCTGCTGCCACTGGACCGCATTGCTGCACAGGCAACAGAGAAGAGCTTGATGGTAATGCTCCGATTACACAGTACAATCTCTATAACCCGCACTGAATTGATAGTGATCAATTGTTCAATGAATAAAGAATAAATCCTTGATGAAAATGAGGCAAACAAGAAATAATTAAAATTTACATAGCTACAATGCTACAAACGTATTCACTCATATAGTTGTTTTCTGATGTCCATTGAATGCATTTGTTGAACCAGCATTCGAGCGAATGAATATTTGTTCAGTAATATCTTCTTTTCTTCCAAATATCCTCTCCAACAACTGCATAACAGCTTTCAGTTTATTAAGAAAATTCAAAAAGGTGTGCACTGTTTCCTTTGCTTTTCCTTTCAGGCATTTTTCAAGCCTACACCTGTTTTCCCCTTTCTGAAAACTGGCATGAATCAATGGTTTCTTGGAACTGTGTGATGAAATTTTGGCATTCGAGGGAATTTTCGGTGAAATAAGGGAGATCTTTGTTGAGAGACTGCCTGGTTGGGATTTTTTCCAAGAATATCTAGTTTTTCTTCAGGCTTATGTGTGATTTGTCGTTCTTCTCATCTGTTGGGTTTCTCCTTGAAGTCAGTTGCTGATTGTTTTTTCTTTTTCCATTTTTCGTATTTTTCAAAATTTTCATAAGATACCCATTTTTGTACTCGACTTTGTTTGAATTGACTATCAACTTTATCGAAATCAATATCAGATTTCTCTTCATTGGATCTGATATACAGGGTGGCCATTTGAAAACGAAACAGACGAGATTACAGACGAAATAAATTATTTCGATAGAAATGCTCGGACAGGTCGATTTCTGTTTCGAGGGGGACAACTTAAGATGTAGGTTACGGACGCATAGCGCTTCAACCCTTGCTACTACAACCCTCACCCCCAATTTTTGAATAGGGAAGATGGGGTGAGTAATACCTCAGTTGAAAGGTATTTTTATACTGATTTCAGCACAGTTATTGTTTTTTCATTTTATGCATTAGTTCTCGAAATATTCTTAACTAAGTATTTGAAAATGAAGTGGTGTTTTCATGGCACTTGTAGTGTTTTTTTGTGAAAAATCGACATTTTGAGCTTCAAAACAACCATGACTGTGGCTTCCTTCCTCCAATCCACTGACATATAAATCTTTAATCAAAATGTCGATTTTTCACAAAAAAACACTACAAGTGCCATGAAAACATCACTTCATTTTCAAATACTTAGTTAAGAATATTTCGAGAATTAATGCATAAAATGAAAAAACAATTACTGTGCTGAAATCAGTATAAAAATACCTTTCAAATGAGGTATCACTCACCCCATCTTCCATATTCAAAAATTGGGGGTGAGGGTTGTAGTAGCAAGGGTTGAAGCGCTATGCGTCCATAACCTACATCTTAAGTTGTCCCCCTCGAAACAGAAATCGACCTGTCCCGCCTGTCCGAGCATTTCTATCGAAAAAATTTATTTCGTCTGTAATCTCGTCTGTTTCGTTTTCAAATGGCCACCCTGTATATTCCGTATGAGAAACACACATAAAAAAGGACATTGTATATAAATAACAAATGAACAAATTCCGGATCAGATGCCATAGCATTTTTCAACTCCTATTCTAACATTATTTTCCACTGCATTCTTTCTAGTCGTTGTATCTTCATTTTTTCTTTTTCTCCTTCTTTCTTTTCCAATTTTTCATGTGCTTCGATTTCAGCTTGCATTTCATTTCTCTCACAGAGTTCTTTGTTGTACATTTCTTGCTGTTTTCTTTCTTGGAATTCTTGGAATTATTGGATCCCATGTCAAAGTTGTCTCTTGACTTGAGATTTTCTCCTGTCTTCTTGACATCTTCCGTCAGTTATTCCTTGCCGGAACTGAGAACTTTGGAAATTCTTCCTTCAGAGGACATTTTCTTTCTCTGATTCAATTCAAAAGCTCGAAGGACCAATGCTTTCGATTCTATTTATATTTTTTTTTCTATTCAGTATGCGTATGGGAATAATATCAAATTCTAGTAGAAAGTCCTTTTTCTGTCAGAACTATCAATAATCTCTTCTATTTCTGTTCCATGGCAACATAAATCAAAAATATGTACTTACAGTAAGATTACAATTCAATAATCATTTCAAATAAAGTATATAACAGTTGAATAATTTTTTTTCTTTTGAAATGGAGTTGTACTGCAAACCATACGCTGCGTGAGTGCCAACTCAGCCACTAAAACAATTCAAACAATCTCGGTACTTTCTTGTCAGAATCCATACCTATCAAACTGGAATAACATGGTTCGCATCGAACCAAATCTATTCCGTATACATCTAGACTAACATAAAATCAATCAAGTCCACTCCTCATATTCAAAAACCGGCATAATTCTCCTGGATCCGTTCTCGAACCGATGTTTTCGAAATTTACGTCATCGTTTAACGGGAACGGCCCGTATCATTCCTTCACCGGTGTCATAAATATCTTCTTGCACTTTCCCGATTTTCACGAGGTCGTAGACGTTCCGCAGCTTCCTCTGAATGGGACGTATCGACCATTCAACAGTGGCGCGCAATCTTTCCTCTCAGCCACGACTGGGAGAAAGTAAAAGCCCATGACTGCCGGTTTCAGGGTCAAGGGACACACACACACACACTGAACGCCATGAAAATAGAATTTTTCCGGTCGTGTTCACTTCGGCACAAAGCGAATTGTTCCCTTTATCTGTAGCAACTATTGTGCAGGTGCCCTGAAATTAATGCAACAAAATTTGGTCATGGATTCTCGAGTCGAAATTGGGATACCCCTATTTTTGATTTTTGCCAAGAGGCTATTTTGAAGTTACAGCCCCCTAAATTTCGCTTCTAAAAATTGTTATTCCTCATCATCTCACAATCGGGTCATACAAAAAACCAAAAACACTGGCTTTACCGTCAACAATTTCTTCGGAACCACGAAACATTAAAGGCGTATTTGATTTCCTTGAAAATTGTTAAAACGTTAGGAAGCTCATTCAATTGAAAAACTTTCTCTTCTCTTGCAACTTTTCCATGGAACGCAAGATTCTTGAGAAAAATCGAAAAATGTTAATGAGCGCATTTCGAGATTCGTTTGGAATTCTTCTTGATGATCACAATTTTAGATTTTTCTCAAAAATCTTGCGTTCCATGGAAAAGTTGCAAAAGACGAGAAAGTTTTTCAATTGAATGAGCTTCCTAACGTTTTAACAATTTTCGAGAAATTCAAATACGCGGTTAATGTCTGTCTAATCAAATCTGGTCATAGGAAGTGGATAAAAACACTCAGTCGTAATTGATGTTTTTATATCAAGTACAGTGGTGAAAGAAAACTCCCACCTGAACGGAGTTAATCTTGAAATAGGTATTTTTATGGTTCAAAATTTCTTTTCAAAATTCAAAGTTAATTCGGATCTATTGAGGCCAAATTACAATGCAAGATTTTGATAAATTATTTGAAGTTTGTACATAGAAAATAGATTCTGTGAATAGTTAGGATTAGATTAAGAAAATCAAGGAGATAGAAGAGGTTTTGAAGCATGGAAACCAGGGAGATAAAAGAAGGAATTGAATTGAGAAATCAGAAAGAAAAGTCAAGAAGTTAAATTAGGAGAAATCAGAAAGAAAAGCCAAGAAGATGAATTGAAAAATAAGAAAGAAAAGTCAAGAAGATAAATCAGGAAAAATCAGAAAGAATAGTCAAGAAGAGAATTGAAAAATCAGGAAGAAAAGTCAGAAGAGAAATTGGGGAAAATAAAGGAAGTCAAGAAAGAAATTGGGAAAAAATATAACGAGTACTAAGAAGATGAGCTTAATTTTTTTAAGGAATAGAATAAGTTGTTAATTTTTTTTGTATTTGAATAAGGAAGTTATTATTATTAAATTTGATATAAATTTAAATTTTTCAGTTTAATCTCAATTGAGATAGTTTACCGGGCATATCAAAATTGAAATATTTTTTCATTGATTTGTTTGATTCTAAATTCATTTTATGCGTATCATATAAAGGAATCATAACAGTACCTTGTTTGATCATCAGGACGCGTTGTTCTACAGTGCAATGCTCCAGTTTTACCAACTCCCATCTGTCAAATTTTGATCTGTCACGTCATAATCATGTGACATTATGACTGTCAAACATGACGCGCAATTCAAATCTTGCGCTCTTATTGAAACGCCCTTTAGAATAGAATAGAATAGAAAAAGTCTTTATTTCAAATAGAGAAAGTTTACACATAACTCGAAATGAAACAGGGTCAAAAATTTGGAAATTCATTCAACATTCAAAAAATTCCCTCAGTGAATATGGTTCCATCTTCAGTAGCAGCTGGAAAATCTGCCTCTTGAAACTGTTCAAGTTCGTCTCTGCTCTTATTTGGGGTGGAAGTTTATTGAAAAATTTTGTACAGCAGTACTCAGCATTCTGTTCAGTTAAAGTCAGCCTATGTTTTGGGTATTTCAATTCAGTTGTTCTTGTATTATATTCAGTAATGGTTTTCCCTTCAAAGTATTCTCTGTTTCTGTAGACAAACAACAGACATTCTTGGATGTAAATGGCAAATGCTGTCAGCAATTTATTATCACGGAATTTTCCTCTACATGACTCCCTGAAACCTAGTTTGTATATGATACGAATAGCTCTTTTCTGGAGTTTCAAGATCTCGTTCATTCCAGAAGAGGCTCCATAGAAAATGATACCGTATCTCATTCTCCCTTTGCAATCGTATGTTTTGTTTGTCCTTTTTCTGACAACGATGTTTGATTTTTCGCAACAACTGATTCTTCATACAGGGTGTCAGAGCCCAGAGGAGTGATTGGGTTTTTCGAATACATTTATTTTCTAGAATTTCCAGAGAGAGTTTCTCTTTTTCATCGAACCCTAAAAATCGTTTAGGTGGAAACCCTCTCGATCGCCCCCTTTCGGCAGACATTCGCAAGTCTCATTAGGGGTATGTTAACTAGATTGTTAGCGCATATGGCTATTCTCGTAATTACGCCCCCACTGCCGGTCAAGCGATCAGCCGCTCAGAACATCTCGGCTAGCTGTGGAAAGAGCACGCGATCGAGAATAGTCGCTTGTTTATCCTGCTTTTACCGGCCTCCGACCATTCGAAAACACGAGCACGTGACCGTTGACAGTTCGTTGTGATTGTTTTGATTCGCCGTCATCAGTGCCGGTTACTACGAAACTGGAAATGAGAGATTAGTGATAGTTATTTGGGAGGAATGTTTTATTTCAGGATATTTCGTATGGAAATGGAGAATTTTTGGAGGAACGGTGTGAACTTTGAGTAAATGGTTTTGCAACGTACTCAGACTCCTACAGGGTGAGTTTCCACAATTGATGCAGATGCACTTGGTGTGTGGTGCGTCATATTTGATGAGGAGAATGTGAACATATCCTTATGATCCTGTATTGCTTGACATTCAGTAGGTATAAAGGTGGTGTTCACTTCTTTCTTGACGTTCAACCTCTCAAGTTGTGATTTGAACTTTGTTCACTAGAACTCAAAGATACCAGGACTGGCGAAGAAGTAGATGATTTTGTTGCCAAAGTTGCGACGAAAGGTCTCTTTCAAGCTTTTTGGCTTTGGTCTGTGGACATCAAGAGTGTTATTGGTCCCAAGTTTCTTCTATTGGATTCAGGTCTGGAGCTGTGGGAGGTTATGCTAGATGTGGAATACTCTGATGGTAGCAATCACCTTGAGGAAACTTTGATGTGGAATAACGAAAGTTTCCACCAATAGCTGCTTGAAATTTTGGGTCCATTCCGATTATAAAGGAAGAGATCATCTGAAACGTCATTGTTTTTGAAAGTGAAGGAGTCTTTTTATAAATGTCATACATCACACTTCTTAAATGTCAAAATACCCAGTGCGCCATCTACAAGAATATATTGCAAAATTCTCAGCCTACTATAGAACCAAACAAAATTTCAATGTCAAAATATTTTATTACTCAACATATTCTCCTCTTAATTGAATACATTTATTACAACGAACCTGCAACGTCTCTAGACCTTTCAAAAAACATGTTTCTTCTTGCTCTGCAAACCAGTCCTCCACAGCTTTTTATTACCTCCTCGTTGGAAGAAAATTTACATTTAATTTTTTTTTCAGTTGAGGAAAGAGAATGATAGTCGGACGGAGCCAAATCTGGTGAATAAGGGGGGTAGTAATTCTAACCCTAAATCACGAATTTTTTGCATTGCAACATGAGATTTGTGTACTGGGGCGTTGTCCTGTAAAAACAAAACACCTTTGGATAGCTTTCCGCGTCTTTTTTCTTTAATTTTTTCCCGTAGAGTGGTCAGTCATGTCGAATAGTATATTCTCCAGTTATTGTTCTACCCTTATCTAAAAAATCAATCATGATTGCCGCATGGCAATCCCAAAAAATTGAAGCAAGAACTTTTCCAGCAGATTTTTGGATACGAAACTTCTTAGGTCTTGCAGAACCAGAGTGTCGCCATTCCATCGATTGTTGCTTTGTTTCTGGATCGTAGGAATGTAACTACCCAAGTCTCATCCATAGTAACAATTCGGTTTAAGAAGTCTACATCGTTTTCAAATCGAGCACAGATCGAACGCGATGCTTCTACCCTTGCACGCTTTTGGTCAACATTCAAACATTTGGGGATCCATTTCGCAGAAATTTTTCGCATGTCCAAATTGACGTCAACTATATGATGAAGGCGTTCGTATGGAATCTTCAGAGCTTCAGATATCCGTTGTAGCCCAATTCGACGATCTGATAAAGTCATGTCATGCACTGCATCGATATTTTTGGAACTGACACAGAAACTGGCCTTCCAGCTTCATTAGCAAATCTTATATCTGACGTTGTGTTCGCAAAGTTAGACGAAGACTCTGAGAGGTAGAAGAAGTCACAAACGATCTTCTATGGGCGTTGTACCACTGGTGGCCGGTCTTCCAAAATTGGCTGTTGTGCCCCGAAACATGGATGCTGTAGCAAGATGGTCATGTGGCACAGCTTGATTCTTAAAAGGCACAAGAGTTGTTCCAACATGGCGTCGGCGAGAGGCGACATAAATCCGAATTCGATTAAAAACATTTACGCCGAGATTTATTCGATGATTCCCGCGCCCATAAATCGCCAGCGCTCCTCCTCGAGCAGAAATAGGAAAACCAGAGAGAAGATTAAAACGGCATAAAGACAAACACATAGATCAGATCTGGCTACAGCCATCGGGATCGGGGAATGACGCCGAAATATTAACCCTAGAGAGCTGCGAGCAGCGGACTTTCATTAAGAGCCAGAGACAGAGGAAATTACACATGCCTGGCCGCAAGAAGAGAGCCTGGGCGTCTCGCGAGGGTGGGACGGAGAGGGAGCGGGTAATTTGCGGGCGCTAGAAGGAGCCAGCAATATGCAAGTTAATTAATCGGTAGAGTAATGAGCGGAGGGCGCATGCCTGGAGAGGGGGTCGGGTGGCGGCGGTCGGGGGCAGTCATCAACGCGAGCGCAGATTGCAAGTACAGTCCGTGCGAAAAACTGGCGAATTTTTTAATATAATCCGGAGGTGAAATGAGATCGCCTTCCACCTGCCCCTCCGCTCTGAAGTCTGCCTCTCGGCCTGATTGACTGTTTTCAGATAGAGCTCATTCACAGTTCTCTTTATAAGAATTTCATTAAACGTTTTATGCCCCTTTTTCGCTTCCGACGAGCGGCGGGTAGCTGCAGCGTTTCGACTTCTGTCTTTATCAATTCCGTATCAGAAATGGGGAAGGCCTCACGAACACGAAATTTACAGATGAAGTTAATTGTTTTTGTCGATACCTCGTTTTCGCTATGCTTGCTTGCTTCATCAGGGGCTAATAAAGTCTCATGGTACATTGGAAACAAGATTACTTGTGGAAAGATTAGGGCAAGCTGCTGTGGTCCAAAACACTGGATGGGCTTGCTATCGGCACCCTTCAAATCCTGCATTTGCCAGCAAAGAAACCATTGGAACGGCTGCGATATGTAGATGACGTCTTTGCGATTTGGAGTAACGGTGAAGAACACCTGAATGTCTCCCTAAACAAACATGGAAATAGAGAGAGATGCTGCACTACTTTTCCTGATTGTTTTGGTTTCCAGGAAGCCAGATGGCAAATTAGGACACAAGGTTTATAGAAAACCAACCCACACAGACAGATATCGGCACAAGGAGTCCAAACATCATCCCCAACGGAAGGAGTTGTGGTCAAAGCTCTTGTAGAAACATCGCGACGTATATGTAAACCGGAATATTGAAGACTAACATTCATTACCAATGAGTACAGCTCAAAAGAAAACGATCGAATCTTGAGACTAAAGCGAATAGTACAGCTTCTCAATGTGCACTTAACATAAAGAACATTCAATATCAGAAACCACAATTTAGCAATGTAACTCAAGTTTCCCCAAAAAAAACCCTACACAGAACCTCTGCCGCTGGGCAATGACCTCTTTGGTGGATTTCTGGTCCTCAGTCATGATATAGGAAAATTTAAAAACCAGGCAAGAATTTCCAGAGCTTTTCGGTCTGGGTTCCAGATCATTTGGCAATCTAAGGAAACTAAAAGGTCCATATTATTGCCAGAAAAGGGACACAAACGCCTTTTATGAGACCAGAATCTTCGACGTGGAAAAATGCACCCACAAAAAAAAATCCAGAACAAGTAGGAAGCCGAAAGAGAAACATAGTTAGATTCTTTTAGGGCTGGATATTTTCGAATTGATCTTATCTAAATATGAGTAAAAATAAGCTGCACCTCCTCATTGGCTTCCTGAGAGGTCGCTGTCGCCCCAAGAAGCACCTAAGGAGAATGGGTATAGCAGAAATTCAATGGAGAGAAGGAAGAGTGTGACTTCCTTGAAGCCATCTTAGATCTTCATTAAAACTTTGGAACTGGAGGGTCTTCGAAACATTTATTGAATGAAATACACAATACACTCTTATGTATAAGTGTATCGATATGAAATTGACATGTGGACCCAACAGCGTTGCCGGTTTGACGAGAAACTCAGATAATCCAGGAACAACGTTGACGTTGACTGCTTCTTCTTATTTCACCAGTAGATTCTCTGACAAAGATAGTTGTTTTATTTCAATTGTCACAGTGGCTATTTCCAGACGTGAGAATGTGCTCTGAAAGTCTTTAGGATTCGTTTATTTATTACATAGAGTGGACGAAAAGTAACGCACAAAATTCATTTCTGCGACATTCATCATTTTATGGTAAATGTTCAATATGGGGTGGGTTATGTTGTTTCATTTTCTCTGGAATCTTTTGATTGATCCCGAAAATTATGTACTGTGAGGAACTCCATCGTTCTCGCCTTATAATCCCGGAGATCATTAGTTTTTAGATTCGGGGTGGCAGAATATGCGCATAAATAATCCGGGGCGAACCCGGGAGGGAAGTATCTCAAAGAAAGTTTGGAAGAATTACAATATCGGAATACATTACCCACGTCCTGATGAAGATTCCGTGTAGCCGTAATGTAATGTTGCAAAAAGTCGCGAGTGAGCCGACAAACTGGAATTCTTATAAAGGTTTTTAATGTAGACAATAAAACGTCCTTTCGCCTCGAGTTCCCGAATTCTGGAATTTAATGTATCTCTCCCTGCGTCCCCAGTACTCTATTTCAATTACAGCCGTCCTTTTCCAACTAAAGGGCCCCACACACTTCACAAGACGGTTGTCATAGCGTTGATGAACTCGTCATTTGGCAACTGGATGGGTGGCCAGAAGTTGTCAGAGAAAGTAGGTATTAGGTGAGCATATACAGGGTGAGCATATAAATGATTCTTTTGAGTGTTTCATTCGACGTATTCGAGGAAGGAATTTTGATACAGATTCGAGATTCTGTATTTTTGTTTCAAAGTACATGAACTTGAATTCTGAAATATTCAATCTACTTCCGGTTCTACCGGAAACGAATGTGAACTTCGTTATTTCAAATGTTACACCCTGTATATTTATACATATTTGAATTTTTCGTTCAATTCTGCACTGATTTGATGCATGATATGCGCAAACACTTCAAGCGATTGTTGAGTTATGGCCTGATTCTCAAATTTGTTGACAGAAAGAGTATCACAAATTAGTGTTTATATCTCAAAAATCGAATCAGTGAATGATATATCAAGTCTGTTCTTTATTTGCGATGGATGTGACAAATGAACAAAGCAGATAATGAATGATAACTATAAATAAAAAAATCTTAGTTTGGAACTATCACAACAATTTTCTTAGAAACGAAAAACTTCATCATCTGAATTAGTTCTCAATAGTGCATTATGAATGAACTGACACATTCGAACTATTGACATAGCCTACTTGAAAATTTTCTTAAGGGTCTACGTCCCTGAAAAAAAGGGACGATCTATTTTTTCTGATTGATAAAGTGTATAAAGATAAAAATGATAAAAAAATATTTTATAAGCATTGAATGAATGAGAAGGATATTCCCCATCATTTTTGGTTAATTTGTAACATTTCCACCATCAAAACAAATAAATATTTTTGGGTTTTTTCATTTCAGTATTGAAGTCTATCATTTAGTTAATCAAACGTCTATCTCATTTTTCTTTCAGAATTTACCGTTTTTTGTAAATAATATTACAACAATATGTTGTTTTGGCGAAATTTATTTCCTTGAATTTTTCTATTCAAAATGATAAATATCCATTTTTATCAAAGACAATTTATTAAGGTTTGTTTTAGCCGTCGATTAGTGAAAATTAATTGTTTCTTACAATTGTGGATTCTAAGATGGAATTGAATTCCTTTTAAATGACACGCCCCACAGGTATCTCCTCCTAGATGACTGGTGAAGGAAAGAGAGAGTATTATAAGCCAGTGTGAGATCTAGTTAAGGGTAGGATTTCTTGTAATATTCCCTGCGACCCAACATTTGTTCTATTAGGCTGAATAATCCAATAAATAAACATTAATGCACTGCACTGCCATCTGGCGGTACACGTTTCCTATTTTGAAGGCTAAAGACTCTCAATAAACCTATGATTAGACAAAGAAACCTGGCTTTAGTCGTGAAATTCGAATTTTATTCCATAAAGGCAAAGCTTCTCATTTCAAAGACATTTGGAACACTCTAACTAGTTTTTGACGAGCAATCGATATCGGAATTACAAAATTATTATATGGTTACCATTTGAAAATAATGAGATTTCATAGTTTTATTGAGGCTCACTTTGGAGACCTGTTTCAGGCACCCAGTATAATTGTTCGTCATGATTTATTTGTATAAATTCTTGTGAAGCAGTTTTTTTTTCCATTGTTGCAAAAAGAAATTCCTACAATGATGGATTTCAGAGATACACTCTCTCTGTATCAACAAATTTAACAATTAGGCTATAACTCAACAATCGCTTGAAGTGGTTGCGCATATCATGCATCTAATCAGTGCAAAATTGAACGGAGAATAATTCAAATGTCCAAATCTTGTGATGCCGATACGCTATCGATAGCGTATCGGCATCGGAGCTATCCCGATGTCGTGTCGGTGTCGTATCGTGGAATGTGAACGCTCCAATACGACGATACACTTCTCGGTTGTTCCCATTGCCGTCGTGAATGCTGGCCTGCTTGATGGCAGTGTGTGGGGCCCTTAAATTTCCGGGCAAGATAGCTCGGCGTTCTTCTCACTCCTCGCTCCTCACATTCAAATCCACCCCCTTCGAAAATATAAAGAGCAAAACGCACATCGCTGTCCTTCTCTGTCGGCAGAGCGGGTCATATTTTCGGTCTCGTCGTAAGGTGGGGTGTTATATGCGCCATGCAAATGCGGCAGGCGTGCTAACTATTCGACCGACGCTGTAAAAGCGGCGCCAGAATAGCGTCGGCGTCGATTCGAAACGTTACAATCAAGTTTCCGTAATTACCGACCGGTTTTAATTGCTTTTGGTTGCTTCCATTTGTGCTCAGATTAGAGAGTGCTTCTGTGGCCCCTTTGTTACCCAAAACTTCCCCAGATTGGCTCTGTTTCGGTCCTCGGAGATCGTTCCTTGCAGAACAGAAAAATAAATGAAAATTAATCTTTCTCCGTTGAACTTTGGTAGTTTGACGAGTTGAGTGGTTCAGCTTCGAGTGATCGGTTCTGATGAATTGCTGAGTGACGAATGAAAATGAACGGCTGGGTATTGAACCTGAGGGATTAACTTTCGGGGAGAGGAGGTAACCTCGGTTCCTGTTCTTAAAAAGAAACACTCGGGAGATATCCAATTTCAAAATGCTCGATGAAACTGTATTACCAGTACCTGCTAAGAAATGGATATCGATACGTTTTCATTGGGTGGCTTTTCTTTAAATTTTTCACAGGTACAGAACTGGATTAAATCGAAACCATGGATTTTTTCCTCTTCTTGATATTTTCTGGGGATATTACCTCCTACAATTTGAACAAATTGATAATTAAGTTGGTATGCCAGGTGAATTATCTAACTGAACTCCCTGTTTGTTGATTTTTATATTGCTTATTAGAATCTGCCTCACGTACTTATATTCGAAATATTCAATTAATTCCAAAAATTTTGACTTATTGAAATGTCTATATCACCAAAAATGAACAATTCACTCTTAGTATAAACTTGACAAAGGTTTATACTTACATTTACCTTTTATTCCAAAATGATATACCTAGAGAATGTTCGGTATTTCTCTTTACTTTTTCCATTTTTATTTTTGATAACTGTTTATATGAACTGCTCGTCAAAAGGATATGGAATTAATATTGGTTTTATCTTCAGAAAACCCAATTTTCTTTTGGAGTATGAATATGTAGAATTCTCCAGATTAGATTAATAAAATTCCAAAGAACCTTAGACTTTCTATGGTCTATGAAATTCTGACACATTTCACCGTGAATATTTTGAAAATGTTAGGTTATAGTCATTTTTCTGTCAGATAACTAAGCAACGTGCCCCTTTCTACATAGAGGTCGTAGTGATTACGTATTTATCAAAATGTTTATTCACTTTGGGAAAATAATGAATTCGAGAAAAATTATGTAAATTCGATAATTCCAAAGACCTGGCGAATGTTGAAGAAACTTTTTTCTCTGTTAAAACTGGAAATATTTCACGTATATAAACATGGTTGGATGATTCAGTTATGCTATTTTCTTGTACGGAAATCAAGAATCGAGTGTTGAAATTTTACTGAAAAATAATGGACAGAATAGTCCGTTACTTTGTGATAGTTCTTTCGAAAAAAGAATGAAAGTACTCGAATAACCCGACAGAAAAACTTCTAAACGGAGCAATGGAATTCCTCACTTTCTAAAATTCCCAAGAAATAAGCCAAGAAATTTGAATGCCTTTTTGCACAATTTGAAATACTCCAGTATGAAAATGTAGTAGTACGTGTTCCAAAGTTAAAGCTTAAAAGAACTAACTCCATTCACAAAGTTGAAAAAGGGTCAATAGCATTGGCAACGTCTCTGAGAATTATTGGACATTTCACGAGTATCAACCTACGTCAGTTTCAAATAAAAAAACTTGATAAACCTAAATCTTGGCCAACGGCTGAACTACTGAATGTAGTATATTAATTTTGAATGTCACATAAGATTGTGGTTATGGAAGAATAGTGTGACCCCTTTCGAGAGAAATGAAAATCAGGACAAATACTCAGATTTTTTATTGACAAGAAAGTCCAAGACCAAATCTAATCAGTGACAACTCCATGTCTTTTATGAATCTATATTTTGTATCTACGTCTATAAGGTCCAAAAATGCCTCGAGGAATTTTCTGAGTGGAAAAAATCGGTCCATTGATTTCGGAGCTTTTTAAATTTTTCTAATATTGTAATTGTAATTTTCCAATGAGGTGTATGAAAACGAATTCTCAGATTGTGTGATGGCTGGAACTAAAATAGATCATTGAATAGAAGCAATACTTCCGAAACTAAATACCCAATTCTGCTTAAATTTCTCAAGTGAATCAAGCTCCCAGAAGCTGCGAAAATCAAGTTATCCTTTTATAAATTTCCAAAATTGTTTCATAAGAAAAAACAAGCTATTTAAATCTATATCTATACTAATATTATAAAGAGGAAAGATTTATATTTTTATGTGTTCGATACGAATAGGCTCAAAAACTATTGGACCGATTTCAGAAATTCTTTCACCCTTAGAAAGCTACATTATGCCTGAGTGACATAGGCTATACTTTTCACCCGAAAAGGATGCCTACTATGACTTCAATAATTACAAAAAAATCAGCCATAATCAGCTATTTTCACGTGCGCTGCAAAAACCGTAAGACTTACGTGGAGACAATGTATGACGGAAATGTACCTCTTAAATAGTTCTAAAAAAAAGTCCGCGATAGCATATATCTATCTCTCAAGATTGACTTGCTATAACCTGTTTATGGTAATCAGATGTTTTCCAAAATTATGAACTAATTGGGAGTGTGTTTTTATGAATTGGGTATTGATCCTCATCCAACCTAATACGTTATTCATCCCCAGTATTTAATTCAGAACGAAATTGTCCTTCACATCATACAATTGCAACGAGTACATCAAAAGATATGGCAGGTTGAAGTGTTGAAGATGAAACCGCCGCGTGAAACAAATTTCTACCCGGGCGAAGCTGGGACGGCCTGTTTTATATACAGATATGGATAATGTAGTTGGAAACACTGGGATTTCAGTACAAAATTCTAGTCTAGTTCAATGGCAGTTTCGATTGTAGTGGGGATGCCTGGATCTCTGCTGCTCTTCCCAGATCGTTGCGCTCTGGCATCCCCACTACAAACTGCCATAAAACTAGACCAGACACTTATTCGATATCGAATCACACTGAGGTTTCGATTCTTCCACTGTTCAACTGGACTAGAAGACGCCAATGTTTCCAACTACATTATCCATATCTGTATATAAGTCGAAACTGTACATTTTGTCCCGAAAGAACCCATAATAAATCAATGCGTGTTTTGGTGCTAGTGGGAGCATCTTCAGCATTACCCTCTGCAATGTTAGGCCTGATAGTTCCAGAGACGGCGATCGGCATCCACCGCATCAATTATCATTGTTCCTCGAAGACGTAATTCTTGCGGAAAGTCGAAATATAACCGCCGTAGTGGGCGTCGAGAAGCAGAACAATTCACTTCTTAATACCCCCATCCGTTATACTTAATTTGATCTGATTGGAAAAATTACAGCCCGCTCCGTACCCCGAAGATAATAAACGCGCATACAATTTAGAAATAAAATCGATAAGTATGCTATGCAAATGTCGCCCACGCGGGCCTATCGGAATTATACGCGCGATGCATACCTACTCGTCCGCATATACAGAGAGTTAATCAAATAAAAGCAAAGGTACAATTTTAAAGTACACATTTACCGATTCGATTCCGAAGGCAATAAAGACTATTTCATAGCGTGTCACTACAGACGTTCGCAGTAGGTGTCAAGATGGTGGACCGGGCCTCTTCTCGACCTGGCTCGTAAATCGGGAAAAAGGCTGCGGAGCTGGCCGACTGGACAAACGCGGCGTGATCCTGTTCGGATATATGTAGTGTGCACTTAAAATCAACGTGGTATATTTTAAGTTTATGATTTTTTTATCACACCCGTTTTTTTAGTTACACACTTTATAGGGACGGCGAATTATCATTAATAAACATAAATATGGTTAAGACGAACATTGTCCTGTTTATTACAATCGATTAACATTCCGCCAGATGTATTTAACCCGGTACATTTTTGGTCAACTCCCTCCACACGAGACCGAATCGGATCATTTATATTCTCCTGACAAAACAAAGGTATTGTGTTGTTGATACATCGCTGGAATTCCACGTTGTTGATTCGCAGATGCCGCGAGAATGTTTTTAATAATTTTCGAACCTTCTGATGGCGAAGCGAGAACTCAATTCAATTTTGCAAATCGGAAAAGTTCCGAGAAATCAGAGAAGCGAGACTTTGTCGCCAGTCCAAATTACAGACGGGCTTCTCAGGGCATATCAGCCTCATTCGAAATGTCCCTATCTGTCATTTGCGTTAACTTCAGTTTGACAGTTCATCATATCGAGAAAAAGAGGATCAATTCAACCAGATTTTTAATAAAATTAAAAATGATCTCTAAATATATACTGCTCCACAAGAGTAAGGGACATAAAAGTATGTAATCTTCGAGAAAATCGATGTAAAATCATTTAAAACTCAATAACAACTTGAATCGATCCAATAAAAATCAGTATGGGACATTTCGTCAATCTGATCGCCTTTTTTCTGTAGTTTGACTCTTTGCATATGCTTCATGAATGTTCTCAGTTTGAAATGAAGTCAGTTTATCAACGGCTTCGATTTGAAACGAGTTTTCTGAAAATGCCAAAACGTAAATTAACTAACGCTGAGGCTAATAGGGCTATCGGAATGCTACAGGGTGGCCTAACTCAGGTTGTTGTAGCGGAAAGGCTCCAAGTCAGCCAAAGTGTGATATCTCGATTTTGGAATAGGTTCAGGGAGACAGGTTCCGTGTTGGAAAGACCAAGGCTTGGTGCTTGGTGGGCGACGAAAAACAACACCTGCTCAGTATCGTTTCATCACCGTTTCGGCGAGAAGAAACTGTACATCTACGTGTAGAATGCTACGGAATACCCTTCAAAATGCAGATGGGGTCCAAGTTTCCATCGAAACCATCAGACGACGTTTGAGAGAGGTGAATCTAGGTTCTAGACGTCCATTGAGAGGAGTTCCATTAACACGATACCATAAGCCTCAAAGACTGGAATGGGCAAGGCAACATATCAATTGGAACGATCAATGGCGTAGTGTCCTTTTCACTGATGAATCCGGATATGGACGATTTTCAGATTCTCGAAGAATAAGGGTATGGACAATCCCACGCATACCCCGTAATCGTCGCTATGTCCAAGAAGTCCATCCATTCCGAGGGGGTAGTGTTATGGTATGGGCCGGGATATGTTTCAACGGGCGCACAGATCTACACATTTGTCCTGGGAATATGACCGCCTTTCACTAAAGGGAGCATGTCATTGACAATGTTGTGCCAAAATGTCACGCTGCTATTGGTGAAACTTTTCAATCTCTAGACGATAACGCTAGACCGCACCTTGCAGCCATAGTTGAGAATGCGCGCGAGGAGCTTGGTATTCCACATTTACCAATACCTCCGCACTCACCAGATTTGAATTGCATAGAACATGCATGGGATATGCTCCAAAGAAGATTAGATAATCATCAACCTACCCCAGAATCCTTAAATGATCTGAGAGAGCTTCTGCCCCGTTTATGGAATCAAATTCCTCAAGAAATGTTCAACAACCTCGTGTGTAGTATGCAAAGAAGATGTCAAGCTGTTATTGATGCCCGTGGAGGCCATACATTGTATTGATAGTCTTAAAATGCTTGAATTCTCTGGGAATAAAATTTCGTTATTTTACTCGATTTTTCTCAACCACCCTGTATATGCTGCAGACCTACAGGCTAAAATTAATTTGCAACTTGAAATCATATTAATATGAATTTTCATCACAAAAATCTTATTTTAACTATATTTTTTTGCAATTTAAGTCAATATCCCTAACTCATGTGGAGCAGTTTATTTCTCCAATCTGCAATGTCGTATTCATATAAAAGTTTGAGTAATTTCTCAAACAGGAATAATAAATCCTTCAATATACATACCTAAAATTGCATTCACTAATTCCTTCAGCTTGAATTAAAAATAACAGAATTTAGGAACAAATTCAATAAAATGTTATAATGAATTCTGGATTACTAACCAAAAATAAGTCTTTAACATAATTTCCAAAAGGATTCACCAAACAGTAATGGTGACATCATGTTTCCTCACACTCCAGTTAATAAATCCACAAATACGATCAACTCACCGACTTTTCCAAGCCATAAAACACAAATCAGAAAAAATTTGGAATTTCAAAGAAGTCATCGGCATAAGATATATGTTGGAAACATATTCATGCTCTATTAGATCTTATTCGACGATTCAAATCGAACGATGGTCAACTCCTACAGTTGACGTTGCCAGAGCTTATTCAATGTAGACAGTATGAAACAGAATGTGTTTCTAACTTAGACGAAATAATAAATGATGAGAAAAAGTAATTTGATATAACTTATGGTTCTTCTATTTCACTTGACGCTTTCTCGACAGAACCATAAGACAACGAATTACAAGAAGCTGAGAGAATATTGTTGAACATCGACATTAGTACTTGTTGACTGAAGAACATGACCATTATAAAGCGTTTTCTGTTCGCTGAACTTAAAATTGATCCTGGTGTTTTGAAACAAATCATCTTTTCTGCTAGAGCTGTGAAATCGCCTCCGAAAAAAAAACATTAAATTCTTGTTCATCAAGAGTAAAACACAGAAGCACTCCTTTTTTTGGGTATAAGTGGAAGCAATTAAAAAAAATGCAAAATGTCTCATTATTTATTGTGTTCTGTTCAAATAGTACAGTGTGGTTTGGCGAATGATGAATTGTGTAGTACCTAAATACATCAACAATGGATTATATGAGTGGCAATTGACAACGAGGAAACATTTGAAGGTAAGTTTATATCAATATAAAGTAAATTGAGTATTCTGCATTACTTCATTTAAAATTCTATGTTGGAGTTTCTTGATTTCTTCATGTGGCCCATCAAGACTCTTCCACGAACCTTCACATCCAGGATTGCATATAGTCAATTCACAATACTTCTTCAGCATCCCAGAAACCTGAAAGCATAATCACTCAGTACGATCAAGCCTACGTTTTTGCAGTTTATTGACGTCTAAAAGAAATTATTTCCAGCCTCTAATTCTCATAAAGGACGCCTTATTTCAAAGATGGAACGAAAATTATCGGGACCAATATGGGGGGATGAATCATTTCCTATATAATGCGATCGTCTACGGTTACATGCTCATGTGACAAGACCGAAGATCACACTCTTGAATCGAATCGGAACCCTAATTTTCATTTCGGAATATCTGCCCCGACCGGTTCGTTAGAAAGTATTGTTCCTGACTTAACCTAAATATGTCCACAAAAGGACAATTCTCATCGAGATTCCAGCGGTCCAAACGAACCCAGCTCACTCCGCGATTGATACAAGCGGATGAATATCGATGATCTACCACCAATCTACCTTTCTGGGTCCCAAAAGGATATTAAAAACCTTCGGAAAGCTCAAACCCATCCGACGCTGGTACCCTTTATGAACTCACATGGTACACACCCTTCATTATCTACCTTCAACGAATAATGAGTACAGGTAGAAACTACCCCGAACATTCTAAGAACCTCAACGATCCAGATATCGTTACAAAACTGTATCGAAAATTCTTGCATCGTAATTTTTCGAGTGGTTTTTAATCGGGAATATTTAAAATGCTCGTAATCGTCTATTATTATTTGTTGTTGTGGAAATTCACAGTTCGGCGAGCCTGCACCGAATAATAGCGGCGTTTCGAGATTCCTGAATACGGAATAATGAGGTTCATATGTGAAAAAAAGGAGGAATAATTCGTCATTTCATTTATAATATCATGTCAGGCTTGAAATGAGCTACTTCCGGTGCAACGTCGATTCGAATAGCTTTGGAGTGTTGACAGTCGACCGGGTCGACCCAGAACTTTCATTCTGGATAACGAAAATCCTGATATGTCATCAAACTTGACGTGTCGATTTGTTATATCAGGCACAAAAGGCTTAACTTGGGAATATTCAGCACCTTTGATTAAATTGTCTTAAGTAGAATCGTTTTGTGAAGCCCGTAAGAGAAATTGGTTGTGTTTGCGAAAAATAATTGTACACTATTCAAGAAATAATCCATCAAGTGTCATACCATTTTTTAAATCCCCCTAATTCATTCAAAGTTCCTTGCCAAACTCGCATAGTACTTTTTGTTTTTAGTATAGTTAGTTAAAAAGTAATAATTTTAAATCTGGTTAGGAAAAAGTGACTTTTTCTTTCAAACTGGGCTTCAATTTTAGATCAAAGTATACAGAAGTATTTTATTCAGGATGTCATCATAAAAAGGAATAAAAGAAAAAGACTTGTATCAACATTAGTGAAAAGACTATCACAGGGTGTAGAATTCTTTATGACATGGCCTATAACCCGGTTTGGGTTCGATGGGACACCCTGTATGAATCATTTTATAAATTCTTCGAATCTGATAGTTAAAAAAGACTCTGAAATCAGTTTTGTATCTGAGAGTGGCAACATGAAATGAAAGTTTATGTTTTATGTTCTTTTCATGACAATATACAGGATGTTCCTGAATTGGAAGTTCAAACGAAGAAGGGAGGTCCCTTGCATGATTTTAATAAAAAATAGTCCCATAAACAGTGGGTAGTTTCGTTCTCGAGTTAAAGGGTGTTAAAGTTAGAATTTTTCTCAAGTTTTTTCTCATAGTATCGGCATTTTGCAACATATTCAACTAAAATTCGGCATATAAATCATATTCAGAGTTTACACCATGTAACATGCCAATTTCGATTGCAAATCTACAGGGTGAGTTTTTCTGCAACATTGTCCCCTGTTTTCCTCCGGAACTTTTTGTTGGTGAGCCACTGGTGGTTCAAAAAATTGTTAAATGAAGCTTTGTGGTTATACTAAACTTGAAGGTCTCCTGTATTTTTGTCTTATCTGCTACCGATTTAGAGAAAAAAATTCGAATCTCTCGAAATCCTCAGAAAAAACAATATTATCATGAAAATCCGGTAAGGATGAAAAGAATTCTCAACTATTTGAGTCTGAAGATATGATGGCGGGCCATGGTTGATATTCAACCTGTCCAATCCACCTGTTTTCATAATGTTCGTTCAAATACACCCTAGTACACCCTGTATCTCGAAAACGAAACATTTGCAGTGCCATGTTTATCGGACCCCTTTTCTCAAAATTATGGTGAAAATCTTCCCTCTCCGTATGGACACCCTGTATTATTCTGCGAGTGAAAATCAAAATTAATTCTTTAATTTTCATTTTAGATCAAAATCCCTATTCTTCGTACGTCTTAACATTGACCAGGAACGCTGTAGAATGTGTTTCAATCACCTAAGGAAAAGTTTCCATCTTTGCCCTTAATATCGGCCAAAGGGGAGCAAAATCGATAAATTCCATCTCTCCATTCCTCCTTTCATCAAAAAACGATGCACAATTTCACTTAAAACATATCTTGTAAACTGAATTCAGCCCCTATAAGCAAAAATATTCTTTCTGTGCCGTATTGATTTTTATCCCCATCCGAACAGTTAGCCAGCGGCTGTTTGAAGGAAAATTAAGCATGTGCATTTACAATAGCTGAGCGGGCCGCTGTTTTATATACTAGACACTGTATAATGAATTTGTGTTAGCGTCTGCTCTTATCTCAGAGTGCCGTGCTCCATGCCTATCTCGATCTCATATTGCTTTGTCGCAAACTGGAACTGACTTCACTTCTACGCCATACGAAGCCGTCATCTTTACAGCCAGGCCGTATGCGAGATGGAAATGAAAATTGTGTTATTCGATTTTGGATTCCTTCCAAATTATCGTATTTTATTCGGTGAATCACCCTGACGCTACTTTACAGATGGCCTGAATTTTTCGTTCAGATTCGAGATTTCGAAATTTATTTTCGACTAAACTCTTTAGAGAGTCTGTTCACCAACCCTGTAACTAAATTCACACAGCTGTGTTTGACCACTACGGTCTATATAGAGTCAGTAATATACTGATCCACAAGAGTTAGGGATATCGTATTCAATCGTTTTTAAAAGTATGTAATCTTCGAGAAAATCGCTGTGAAATCATTTAAAACTCAATAACAACTTGAATCGATCCAATAAAAATCAGTATGAGACATTTCGTCAATCTGGTCGCCTTTTTTCTGAAGTTTGGTTCTTTGCATATGCTTCATGAATGATTTTATTTTGAAATGAAGTCAGTTTATCAACGGCTCCGATTTGAAACGAGTTTTCTGAAAATGCCAAGATTAACAAACGCTGAGGCTAATAGGACTATCGGAATGCTACAGGGTGGCCTAACTCAGGTTGTTGTAGCGGAAAGGCTCCAAGTCAGACAAACTATGATATCTCGACTTTGGAATAGGTTCAGGGAGACAGGTTCCGTGTTGAAAAGACCAAGGCTTGGTGGGCGACGAAAAACAACACCTGCTCAGGATCGTTTCATCACCGTTTCGGCGAGAAGAAACCCTACATCTACGTGTAGAATGCTACGGAATACTCTTCAAAATGCAGATGGGGTCCAAGTTTCCATCGAAACCATCAGACGACGTTTGAGAGAGGTGAATCTACGTTCGAGACGTCTATTAAGAGGAGTTCCATTAACACGTGACCATAAGCGTCAAAGACTGGAATGGGCAAGGCAACATATCAATTGGAAAGATCAATGGCGTAGTGTCCTTTTCACTGAGGAATCCAGATATGGACGATTTTCAGATTCTCGAAGAGTAAGGGTATGGACAATCCCACGCATACCCCGTAATCGTCGCTATGTCCAAGAAGTCCATCCATTCCGAGGGGGTAGTGTTATGGTATGGGCCGGTATATGTTTCAACACATTTGTCCTGGGAATATGACCGCCTTTCACTATAAAGAGCATGTCATTGACAATGTTGTGCCAAATTTTCACGCTGCTATCGGTGAAACTTTTCAATTTCTAGACGATAACGCTAGACCGCACCGTGCTGCCATAGTTGAGAATGCGCGCGAGGAGCTTGGTATTCCACATTTAACACTACCTCTGCACTCACTAGATTTGAATTGCATAGAACATGCATGGGATATGCTCCAAAGAAGATTAGATAATCATCAACCTGCCCCAGAATCCTTTAATGATTTGAGAGAGCTTCTGCCCCGTTTATGGAACCAAATTCCTCAAGAAATGTTCAACAACCTCGTGTGTAGTATGCAAAGAAGTTGCAAGCTGTTATTGATGCCCGTGGAGGCCATACATTGTATTGATAGTCTTAAAATGCTTGAATTCTCTGGAAATAAAATTTCTTTATTTTACTCGATTTTTCTTAACCACCCTTTATACGCTGCAGACCTACGGGCTTAAATTAATTTGCAACTTGAAATCATATTAATATGAATTTACATCACAATAATCTTATTTTAACTATATTTTTTGCAATTCAGGTCAATATCCCTAACTCATGTGGAGCAAATCATTCTCCTACTCCAAAATTTCCAAAAGTTATCGAGCACTGTTGACTCACCCTGTATATGTGATTTCCTCTCCTCATTTAATCTTGAAAGTTTCCTGCAGAGTTAATTTTCATGAAACCATATTTTTGTGGACAAATTCAAGTATTCACAATCGAATAGATAGATCTGGAATTTTTTTTATCTCCGCCCTCATTCAAATGATATATTTCATCTCCTCATCGAAGGGTGATATACGGTTGAATTTCAATGTTCTCGTGCCGCCATTACCATGATACTAAAGCACGTTCCACAGACAAACTTAGGTTTTTCACATTGTTATGCAACCAGACAAAAAAAATGCAAAAAAGGCCCATGTAGAGGGTTAACCGGATATTCTGTGTCACGATTCGTCCACGTGTGTGAGGGATGCTGATTACCATACTATTTTGCAAATAGCTAACCCCAAAAAAGTCGTGTCTGGCCTCCTTTCGCAGGTGCTATTGCAACCATTACACGAGTCTCGCTTTGCGCATTATGCAAAGCAATCCTGGCGATACCTCATAGAAATCATTATCATTGTAATTTTATCAGTAGTCCTGACCCAGACACTGGTAATTTTTTATGCACGCGTATGCAAAACCAACCCCTGAAGTGTGCGCATAAATACGACCCAACTGGTATACCATATTCAAATCAGCAACCGACCAAACCAAAGAGTTAACAGCATTCTTCACATTCGAATCGCCATTTCGATCTGGTCGGTTGTTTGGGGGCTAAAAAGATTTTTTTTGACTTGGCGGTGTGACGAACACAAGCTCTCGGTAGATCGGGGGTAAACAGAATCCGAAAAAAACTCTATTAGGATGGGATACCATTGAGGCGAATTTGAATATGGCGATTATTAGGTGACAACTCAATGAAAGGGTTGGTAAATATTGGGGAGGACGATTAGAGAGGAGGAATGAGGACAATATCGTTGGCAAAAAACGGACTGTGTCTGATATTGTTAGAGGGTTGTCATTCGTTCTAATCTAATTATTGCCGCGGATTATTCGGCATTTACCTACGGCTGAAAAAAATTGGATTGCTGTTGATTTGTGTGAGTGTCTTTTGGACTTAGTTATGTTGCTTCCAGAGAACAGTTTACAGAATTATTTGAGCTTCTAGACCAATATTCTTCAGTCGGGATAATCAGGAAAATTAACTTGCGCTTCAACATTATTGACGCCGTCTATGCTAAATGGAAAGATATTTTTTCATAGAATTATGCTTCTTTTCCTAAAAAAACAATTATGCCCTCTCAACCACTAGCGAATTTGAGTATTTTGCGGTATAGCTTGAATTGACAAAAACATGGAATTATTCTAGATTTGTCGTCAGACCGAATAACACACTGAAAAAGGGTACCATGAAAGTACCTCGAATAGCTACTTCTCCGTCTAATTTTGTTGGGGGTTAATTAAGAATGACTCCATATATGAGAAATGAGATCAATGTTCAGTCAAGTTATCGAAATCGAAACGCCATAAATCGGATAAACTCCGAATATAAAAATTTTCCGGTGTCAAGGTGAAACCTCTGAAAATGATTGATCCACCAAGGCCTACCCTGATTATCCCCGATCGGAAACGCGTCCGAATGAAACAATAATGGACTAAATGAAGGCTCGTAACATCAAATTACCTTTCCATAAAATCACAAAACGAAATATGTACATTCTGGAAGAATTATGATATTAATATCTGGAGTAACAAAGCACTGAATATAAAGCTAATTGTTTAGTCGATATTTTACACCCTGCGTGAGTCATTTTTTTCAACCCCTAAAGCGACCAATCATTGTACGCCGAGTTAATCACCCTTCTGAAGCCTCGTAGAATATAATTATGTATCGGCCGCAATCAATATTTAAGCCCTGTATTATAACTGGGGAAAGTTCCTAAAAACAACATTCGATACTGACAATTACGGAATCCGTTGTGGTGGAATAAGAACGGACAGTGGCGGCGCACGGAAAACTGGATTATCATTATGTTCGATGTATGCTGATCTGTGCTCCATTTGGTTCATACAGGGTCTTTCACGAGGAACCTCACCCATATTTATACGGGAAACTACTGAACGTATTTTCATGAAATTCAGCACTTATAAGTATTTCACGATGCTGATGAAATCTAAAATATTTTCAAGGCATGAGCACCTCCGGTTTTTCCGGAAATCACGTCAACTTCCGTTTTTCAAATTAGAACACCATTTTTTTATTGCAGAAATAGATTCCTTAGAAAATTTCAAGTTATTTTGATGTAACATTTTTCAGTTTTGGTTGGAAAATTCTCTCTGAGCGGGAAAATTCGAAAAAAAAATCGAAAATAGAGCTCCGCTGAAACAAGAATAACTTCGAGGTTTTTGGATGGAAAATTTTCATTTTTGGGATTTTTCAAGATGTAAGATTGATGTATTCACTTTAAAAATCGAAATCGCAATTCATGATACACGGGGTGAAAAAATCGCTTTCAAAGTTAGGGATGACAAAATCGTGAAAAATCAATTTTTTCAAATTAGAACCCCATTTTTTACGGCAGATATTGAATCTACGTTAAAAAATAATGTGAGTGTATGCATCATGGTGCATGGATATTTTCTGAGTTAATATCCACATCAAAATAACTTGAAATTTTCTAAGGAATCTATTTCTGCAATAAAAAAATGGTGTTCTAATTTCAAAAACGGAAGTTGACGTCATTTCCGGAAAAACCGGAGGTGCTCATGCCTTGAAAATATTTTAGATTTCATCAGCATCGTGAAATACTTATAAGTGCTGAATTTCATGAAAATACGTTCAGTAGTTTCCCGTATAAATATGGGTGAGGTTCCTCGTGAAAGACCCTGTATAGAAAAATTGTATTATGGAAGAAAATATATTGATCCATTTTTTTTGTGTAACACTTTATTGAAATTTACAATTTACTTTCATGAAGTTTGGAATAAATTTTATAAATGTACCGAAAATTAGAAGAAATTGAACATATTAATACTTTATAATATTACTTCAAATCAAGTCGTTTAATATGAAATTTAATTATTGCTATATTTCGAATTCTGTAAAATTTCACATTTAAAATATTTCCTGTCAATCTCACACCTGAATCAATACAGTTTCTTCATATGAGACCTAAGGACGCTTTATCTTGAAGCCGCTGCAGATCCCCCGTTTCCAATATTCTCGAAATAAAGATTGTGCACATGGTGGGGTTGGGAACCCTTATATTAATTGAACTCTGGGAACACCAAGCCCGATCTCCTTCTAAACGCTCCATTCGATCCTCTTTTTGTGTTACTTATTAAAATCGCCTAGGGGCACATTCAGAGTTAGTGTAGCGCGACTTTAACGAAAGGTAAAAAAAAATTCGAAATTAAGGTAGGTATCGTCGTAATGAACTGTAACAGTCGCTCGCTAAAGCCTCCTTTGTTTCCTCCCAGACCGGTAGCTTATAGGGTACGAAGCAACTAACGAACCAGTATCATTGTCTAAGACACTCTGAGAGAAATGTGGATCATTCGCTGTCCATTGTTGGATTCAACAATGCAGATGGTAATGTTTTATTCGGTAGAGGTGAATATGACAATTTTTCAAGGGTGAAATGCTACCAAGAATTCTTTATTGTTCTCGGTTTTTGTTCGGCCTTCGAAATAACAGTTCCCATGCAAACTCTGCCTCATATCGAATTCCTGATCATTTTGGAACTACTGATTCCTTCAAGATCAGAAAGTTTCCAGAAAATATTCGTTTTCATTTCGAGAAAGTATGTGTTGGGCTTCCATACCATTCGACTCGTTGGTTTCTTCAGCAAAAAGTATTTAGGAAGTTACCCAATCGATATTTGCTGCCATGATCCAACGAATAACCATCGGACAATACACTTCTATGAATAGACTCAAAATCAAGGTTGCACTGCATGTTTGTAGAAAGATTTATGATGCTGTTCATGAATGAAGTCGTAAACTCAGTAGGCATCTCCATAACTGTGAATTGTTGTTCGTACTTTATGAATGAATCGATGGCATTGCGGAGGAAAATCAACACGCAATGCGTTGCTGATTCATTAAGTTTACTTCTGGAATCTGTACACCTTGAAAATTCATCGACGTACCACTCGAAAGGGGCAAAATTTAGCGTGAGTGAGAGGAAGATATAGAGGAATCTGCTACCCTGTGAGATTTTGTTGAGTTAGAGCTTGCTGAGTTGAAGCCTTGTCTGAAAACTTGTTAACTGGATGTGTTGAGCATATTTCGGCAACCTTTTTTACTGGAAATGTCCTCACCTTGTGAAATAAAAATACCGCCACGAATAAGGAAATCGGCACTGCGTCCGTTCTCGATTCCTCGCTTTTCTTAACTTCGTACACAGTTGGCTGCCGACCACCTAAGGTTATGTTAGGTGAAAATCGATATATCGACTGGGCCAGTGGTCTACTTGTTGAGCCGACGAGTTGTCGGAACTCGCCCCTTCCCAGACTGGACACTGCACCGTGCAGTGCATTCATTCACTGACCGCATCCCTCACTATGTCCACCACCCGCTCAAGGGCCACGTGGCTTGTGGCCTTCGGATAGGTTACGTTTCATACGACGCGAATGTTCAAGGACGACATCCTCGTTTTTTCTGAGCGCTCGTTCTACTTCAACGAGGGCTGTATGGTGTATCCTTTCGTTAAGATGTCTGTTTTTTTCGAATTTTACTTGTTCGAAAGATCAGAAATCGAAGTGGATCCTACAAAGTTTCTCATGGCTGCCATGACAAAAAATATCTACCATAAGTGCATTGCCTATTTATTAACAAATTTCAAGCCCTCATATCGAAATTTCCTGGGGTTCCTCCAGGCAACCGTTACGCAAACGTCAGATTTAACGATGTTGGACCAACAAAGCAGTGTGTCGCACTGTATAGAACAGAAATGACATTCATTTCACTTCGTACGGCTTAATGAGCAAAGAACGGATAACTTCCTGTCAATTAAAAGACAATTAAGCGCCGGTCTATGCATTAATTTCAGGAAAACCGCCTCCGAGTGATCTAAAACTCATACTTACAATTTTAGAATTTGGAGCAGGCTCAGAAGTTAATTATTAGTCGAAACGTGTACGCTTTGAAGTGGAAAATTAGGGATTGCGAACTGATGGAGTGAGGAATCATTAAGGTTTAATAGTCTTCATGAAGGTAGTAATGATATTGGTTCATCGGTGTTCATCGGGCTATGAGCTTTTGGCTGTTGTCGTAATTCTGTTTGAACATTGTTCGTCTGAAGATGAATCTTTGGATAGTCTTGAATTTGAACCATCCAAGTTCTACCATCTGTCAAAAGAACTACCTCACCTTAAAATACACCATGTGTACGTTTCAGCCAATCTCTAATTTTCGAAGATGATTTCAGTATAATATCAAGAATAGCATATTTTTGAATTCGAAATTTCGAGCTCTACTGAAATATTAAGGATGCCCCGTTCGAAATAAGAAGGTGTGTGTTTTCAGTATGAATGATGCCATTTCACTCCAAATATTTTAAACCCCATTCGACATTTGCTCGATAGCAATTTTCTATAAATAAACTGCTCCACATAAGTTAGGGATATTGACTTAAATTGCAAAAAAATATACTTAAAATAAGATTTTTGTGATGAAAATTTATATTAATATGATTTCGAGTTGCAAATTGATTTTAGCTTGTAGGTCTGCAGCGTATATATCGCGAAATTTTATTCCCAGAGAATTCAAGCATTTTAAGACTATTAATACAATGTATGGCGTCCACGGGCATCAATAACAGCTTGACATCTTCTTTGCATACTACACACGAGGTTGTTGAACATTTCTTGAGTTTCTTGGTTCCATAAACGAGGCACAAGCTCTCTCAGATCATTTAAGGATTCTGGGGTAGGTTGACGATTATCTAATCTCCTTTGGAGCATATCCCATGCATGTTCTATGCAATTCAAATCTGGTGAGTGCGGAGGTATTGGTAAATGTGGAATACCAAGCTCCTCGCGCGCATTCTCAACTATGGCTGCACGGTACGGTCTCGCGTTATCGTCTAGAAATTGAAAATTTTCACCAATAGCTGCGTGAAAATTTGGCACAGCATTGTCAATGACATACTCCCTATAGTGTAAGGCGGTCATAATCCCAGGACAAATGTGTAGATATGTGCGCCCGTTGAAACAATGAAACATATCCCGGCCCATACCATAACACTACACCCTCGGAATGGATGGACTTCTTGGACATAGCGACGATTACGGGGTATGCCTGGGATTGTCCATACCATTATTATATCTGGATTCATCAGTGAAAAGGACACTACGCCATTGATCATTCCAATTGATATGTTGCCTTGCCCATTCCAGTCTTTGACGCTTATGGTCACGTGTTAATGGAACTCCTCTTAATGGACGTCTAGAACCTAGATTCACCTCTCTCAAACGTCGTCTGATTGTTTCGATGGAAACTTGGACCCCCTTCTGCATTTTGAAGAGTATTCCATAGCATTCTACACGTAGATCTAGGGTTTCTTCTCGCCGAAACTTTGATGAAACGATCCTGAGCAGAGGTGTTTTTTTTCGTCGCCCACCAAGCCTTGGTCTTTCCAACACGGAACCTGTCTCCCTGAACCTATTCCAAAGTCGAGATATCACACTTTGGCTGACTTGGAGCCTTTCCGCTACAACAACCTGAGTTAGGCCACCCTGTAGCATTCCGATAGCCCTATTAGCCTCAGCGTTTGTTAATTCACGTCTTGGCATTTTCAGAAAACTCGTTTCAAATCGAAGCCGTTGATAAACTGACTTCATTTCAAAATAAGAGCATTCATGAAGCATATGCAAAGAACCAAACTTCAGAAAAAAGGCGACCAGATTGACGAAATGTCTCATACTGATTTTTATTGGATCGATTCAAGTTGTTATTGAGTTTTAAATGATTTTACCGCGATTTTCTTGAAGATTACATACTTTTAAAAACGATTGAATACGATATCCCTAACTCTTGTGGAGCAGTATATTTTAAACCCCATTCGACATTTGCTCGATAGCGAAATATTTTTTTATAAATATCTATTGTCGACCTTGAAAGAGGGTGATTGGCTCCCGTAGCCTTCCCTCTCAAATACGCCAGTGTCCAAAGATATGGACAGTTTTTTTTCATGGATTTTCGAAACCCTGTACCTTTAAAACGAAGCGGAATATTGAAAAATGTTATAGGAACAAAGTGTTTTCTTTGACGAGAGGAATCTACAGTCAATTTTGTCGGAGACGTTTTCAATGAATTCAGGAATCGATTTTGGCGCGTTTACCAACCGGCTTTGGCAATCTCAGTAATGATCAATGTGCGCTGCGACCGTTAACCAACATTTGGCACGTAATAAAAAACCATTCATTAAAAACGATAATTTACGCGCGCCGTTAGGGTTCGATCAAAGCCAAGCCGTAGACGAATTTCCGACCTATCGATTCCTCGCCTCCCATGATTTATTCAATATTATTGACATCTATTTGTAACGCGTGAAAATCCCACATCGCCGGCCGAGTAAATAACATTATTCGGCTTGTATTGTTGCGGTGGGCGTCCGTCGAACCCCTTAACGACATCCAGTCCGGGGCGCAGGGGTGAGCCCCCTCCCGGTGAACGAAAACCGATTAAAACAACCCCTTGGACCCTGTGCGAATATTCGATACGTTGTCATCTCGATCCGCGAAACGCATTTTTTACAGCGGCTCAGCCGAAGGATCGATACCGATCGATCGGCACCTTCTACGGGGCGGACCATCCCGCTGGTCCGATGGAATAAAGGAAATAAGGGATTTCTTTCTAATGACAGATTCACGGGGTGCTGTTGCCGAGTTTACAGTCGATACATAAGACATCCCCAAAGGACAAACGGGCCATGATTCATTCGGCCGAGGCACAAAGGGCTAAGGGTCCCGTTCATTAATTATTTGCGCGATTTTTACTTCATGCGAATCTGATGCTGTTGGAAATAAAAACTTCCGTAACGAAGGCAATTACATAACGCATTGTTACCGATTAATAGCGTGACCTGGAAATGCAGTTGAAGTTTAAACAAAAGAATCTAATACATTCGCGCCAGAAAGCAAATGACAGAATAGTTCGAAGAACTCAAAGTTACGGTTTGTCTCCTCATACAAAACATGAACACATATTGCTCAAAGATCATTTGGAGGAATATAATGTTTTCTTGGTTCTTTCTTTTGGGTTTATACTTTCCAAAACTTGAATTAACAAATATGCTAACTGACAAAGAAACAAGAGCCTGCAACACCCAGAAGAAGCTGTTTAAATTTTATTTTTTTTTGGTAAATCATAGATAGTACAGCAAGGACTAAATGATTCAATTTGGAGAAAAAAATCGTGAAGGTTCTTTCATGTGAACATTGTTTGTTACTTAAATATTGTAGTCGTTTTAGCACATATGTCGTATTTGTTTCATTTTCATAATTCAAATCAGTTCACTGATTGACTTTATCGTTGAATAATTCTGTTTCCATTGATTGATTATTTTCTGCTTCTTTTAGTGAATTCGGAAAATTTCAGTTTTTTTCTGTGATTCGCAATTTGTAGTGATTTCGATTCAATCGAATGACATTCATTTAAAACTTTCATTTGTGCGAATTTTTTCGAACAAAAAAACTGTTACCAGTGGCGTGGTTATTTTATAATACCACAAGGATAAGTGTACACAATTTGACTTTTTTAACAACGGATTTTCACGTCAGCTTCATTTCATATTCGTTTGTCGAGCTCGATCAATCTTTATATTGGAATAGGAGTCATCGACAGGATCCTGTTGATTGTTTTGCTGATATAGGTAAGACTATATTTCTTATGTTATTTTGGGTACATTTATCCTTTCATTTGTGTTGGGTTTCAATTAATTTCATATACATATACAGTCCACTAGCCTTATTTTTATTTTCACTCGGAAGATTATATTTCGAAAAATAAAACTGAAAAAATTGAACCACAGTTAGTTGACTGAAACTCTACCCAACAAAATGTAAACAGCTCTTGGTCAACATTTCAAAGACTATACTAGTTGAAAGTCCATCAAATGCTTGAGTTTCTGATTTTAACCAATAAGATATTCAAATTGCCTACTTTTCATTTCTAAACAGCATCAGTATCTTTCTTCAACAATTCCTATAAAGAATTCGATTATAAAAAACACTTCGGGAAATCGATCAGTTTGTTGTTCTTTGATCACTTTGATCACACCTAAAGATCTACAAAATATCGATAACAACATCTCAACACTTGGAATTCGTTCATTTATTCGATCAATGCATCTTACCCACACTTTCCTATTGAAATTGATGTTATTGTCAAGCCAGCATATTGGATTGTTTTTTTTTAAGGATAATAACAATGTACGCTACCACAGATGTTACACGAATGCGGATCGATAATTAGAATGTGGCGTACACAGAGTGCAGATGATTTCCGGTAATCAGGAATGGTTAATAAGAATCCAAGTATCGCATGGGTGCCCCTCGAAGGTGGCTTGCGGTGGAGTATCGGTTACTTTACGGCGTAATTTCGAATTAAGATCATTATAAAGTTTTGGGAACCATCGTCGATTTATCTTCCCGCATACGAGGCGTGTCGTTCACCCTGTGTATGAGGTCCTCTCGAAAGGTGGAAAAAGATCGATCGCTATAACTCGTTTTCGGTGGATTATGCTCGAATGCAGGGAGGGGGGCAGTAGATGATCGTTTAAACGTTTGATACTTTGGTTCTGACTCTACTCCCACAACCATGAGAAAAATTTTGAAAAAAACTAAGTCTACTTAAGAGTCTTTAGCCTTCAAAATAAGAAACGGATACCGCAAGATGGCAGTGCAGTGCATTCATTTTTATTTATTGGATTATTCAGCTTAATAGAACAAATGTTGGGGCGCAGGGAATATAACAAGAAATCCTAACCTGAACTAGATCTCACACTGGCTGTATAATACTCTCTCTTTCCTTCACCAGTCATCTGGGAGGAGATACCTGCGGGGCGTGTCATTTAAAAGAAATTCTATTCTAGGTTGGAATCCACAATTGTAAGAAACAATTAATTTTCACTAATCGACGGCTAAAACAAACCTTAATAAATTGTCGTTGAAGAAAATGGATATTTATCATTTCGAATAGAAAAATTCAAGGAAATAAATTTCGCGGAAACAACACATTGTTGTAATATTATTTACAAAAAAACGGTAAATTTTGAAAGAAAAAGAGATACACGTTTGATCAACTAAATGATAGACTTCAATACTGAAATGAAAAAACACAAAAATATTTCGTTTTGATGGTGGAAATGTTACAAACTCAACCAAAAATGATGGAGAATATCCTTTTCATTCATCCAATACAATAAAATATTTTTTTTATTATTTTTATCTTTATACACTCATACATCCCTTCATCAATCAGAAAAAAATAAATCGTTTCTGACTCCCTTTTTTTCAGGGACGTAAACCCTTAAGTCCAGGCCCGACGAGAGGGCGGTACAGCCGGTACAAATTACCGGGGCCCGGGCTCATGGGGGGCCCGGGCTCGAGGAGGTATTTGAGCTCAATTTGACATCAGAAGTGCGAGTTGAATTGAATGGTATTTTATCATATTTGGGATCATTTGAATGTCTCTTAATGGCTTCAACGTGGCTGAAAGTACTTACAGCTATCAACTATAGAAGTGTTATTCTTCAAACGGAATCCATAACTTTGGACATTGAAACCGAAAATTTGAAGTCTTTGCTCGAAGATCTTAATATTATAAGAAAAAGTTGGTCGAAAATATTGAATGGATGTAGAGAAGTAGCAAAAAATTTAGAAATGTCAACCGAAATGCCTACGTCCGAGAAGAGGAAACGCAAAAGAAAGCAATTTTTTGACGAAACGAATTCAGAACAGGATTTTTCATCAGAACTTAGTGGGGAGGATTACTTCAGAATAAATGTATTTTATTCAATTCTAGATGCTGTTATTTTGAATATTTCTACAAGATTCCAAGCAATTAAAAATATTGTGCATATGTTCAGTGTCTTATGGAAATTTTTACACTTAGAAGATGCAGACATTGAAGAGAGGGCCACTAATCTCCAAATTCAGTACCACTTAGATATTGATTGGAAATTAACAGAAGAGATCAAGCACCTCAAGGTTATCTTTTCTGCTACTTTTCAAATGAATGATCTTACCCCACTAAATCTTCTGAATGAAATTCACAAATTAAAATTGGATACCTTATTTCCAAATATTGTGCTATCCTTAAGAATATTTTGCACTTTGCCTGTGACTGTAGCCCAAGCTGAAAGGTCTTTCAGCCACCTTTCAAAAATTAAAAATGTTCTTAGATCTACCATGACTCAGGGACGATTGAGTGCTCTAGGCTTATTATCGATCGAGTCAAGAGTAGCTAGAAGATGCGATTTTTCTAAAATTATAGCAAATTTTGCTACTGCAAAATGCCGAAAGGCTCACATAAAATGATTCGTGTTTTTTGTAGCGGTCTTCGAAGTAATTTTTACCTAATTTTTTCAGTATTTAGTGCAGCTGTGTTTCTCAACTCTTTATAGTATATACTTAGTAAGCCAATTCATGTTTCTGGAAGGTTCTAATTCCAATAATTTTACTTGCATAAAGCAGTATAAAGTCCATGTAAGAAAAAATATGATAAACTTTTATTTTTCCTTCCCTAATTTCTTCTACATTGAAAAAATTACAATGTTCAATGATTTTGATTTCAGAAGGCATATATCCTAATCTTATTATACGGTTAAGTAACACCATCGGGAGGGGGGCCCGTATTTTTGGTTTGTACCGGGGCCCGCCGAAGCTCTCGACGGCCCTGCTTAAGTCTACCTGGTTTGGCTTGAAAAAGCCATAATTCACATGAAAAAAAAATGTCAATATTCTTTTTTTCAACATTTCGTGAAATCAACTCGACTCCTGTTAGTGCTAGAGAAGAATATCGGCCATATTTCATTTTACACTTGTGCAGGGTTCTCATGAACAAAGCCATCAAATTATCTTACCCACAAGCATTCCTTCAGACTTGCTACGTTTTTTATTAGAACTCAATTTATTTCATATTCAACACAAGCGATTGATCCCAACTCATTCTTTCGTATAATATTCCTCAACTGCAATGATCTGTTCATAAGTGAATTAATGTAGAGTTAATTGTGCCTTCCAGTCCTAAGACCAGAACTTGTTCGACAATAAAATAATGTAAGAAGTCCGAGAAGAAAATTTTTGGAAGGTTTCAATATGAAAATTGCCAGCAATTTCAATCCATTGAATATTAAATACAGAGTTATAAAAGACAAATTTAAAACTACCAGAGCCAAATTACATTTCAACTCAAATGCAGTGTATGAAATTGTGCAACAACAATTTTAGAATCTGGCCAGAAACATTTTTTTTGAAGCTCGCATATAACCCACCATAGTCAATAAAATATTCCTCAAGAATGACCTCAACTACCCTATAGACATGGAGGATGTTCCTACCTTGAGGTACAAACGAAAAGGGTAGATTCCCCGCACAATTTCAAGACAAAAAGTCCTATTGACATGGGACCGCATACGTTTCGTTTTCGAGATATCTACAAGATAGAATCTGTTAAGTTTGTAGTGATACACCCTGTGTACTTCTACTTCATCCGAACTCACCCTGTACATCCTGTTGGCGTGATTCATCTCCAGCACGGCGAAGAAGCCCATGCCATTCCGTATCATTGATACCCGAAGAAAATTAATCATGACTCTTCTCGTAGAAGGAACAATGGCGCCTTAATAAAAATATAAGCCTACCTGGACGTAAATAAAAGGAGCTTTATTTCACCATCGGGATCTCCTACACCCACTAAGTACAGCCACCGGCTTACCTTGGCAAACACCTGGCTAATTTGCGACTCGTTTAATAAAGAGCTGTTTACTTTCAAAGAAACTATGGTCCTCGAGATCTGCGCGGGATAAAGCCCTGCTTTATTGTATTGGCCGTATTAAATTACCTATTTTTCAAAGCTCGAATTTAGGTGTTTCTGATAGGCTTAAAGGCATAAATTGTCATTATCATATTCGCTCCGTCTTCATGAACGCCAATTGCGGGATCTACAGGGGGACAAATGAAAAATTTCGTTACTTACTGATGGTAGAAGCGTTAATGAATATCCCGTCAAAGTTATGGAGCTTCGTTATTTTTGTCGGCTTATCGAGATGCTCTTAGTTCCTCGAAATTTATTTCATTCGACTGCCAATGCATATTCAACAAACTCTAGCATCTGGCAGATGAGCTTAATTCAGCATTGTTTCCCGAATGAGTAAGTTGTTCGATTTGTTTTCGTTCAAGATAACAAGCATTTTGAAATACAGTGATGTTATGACTGAAAAAGCAAGCATTGAGCTGTGGATAGCTATGTTGCAAAAACATCTCAATGGAATGCAACCCCCTTAACAAACTATATTAAAACGTACAAGCGTAGTATATTTCTGCTATGTCTCCTATGGTATTATAACTACAAGCCTAGTTATGAGGATATATTGAGAAAATTCTTGGCCTACTATAGAACTAAACAAAATTTCAATGTCAACATATTTTATTACTCAACATATTCTCCTCTTAATTGAAAACATTTATTACAGCGAACCTGCAACGTCTCTAGACCTTCAAAAAAATTGTTTCTTCTTGCTCTGCGAAACCATTCCTCCACAGCTTTTTTTACCTCCTCGTTGGAAGAAAATTTACGACCTTTCAAACTTTTTTTCAGTTGAGGAAAGAGATGATAGTCGGACGGAGCCAAATCTGGTGAATAAGGGGGATGTTCTAGTAATTCTAACCCCAAATCACGAATTTTTTGCATGGCAACAAGAGATTTGTGTACTGGGGCGTTGTCCTGTAAAAACAAGACACCTTTGGATAGCTTTCCACGTCTTTTCTCTTCAATTTTTCCCGTAGAGTGGTCAGTAATGTCGAATAGTAATCTCCAGTTATTGTTCTACCCCTATCCAAAAAATCAATCATGATTACTGCATGGCAATCCCAAAAAACTGAAGCAAGAACTTTTCCAGCAGATTTTTGGACACGAAATTTCTTAGGTCTTGGAGAACCAGAGTGTCGCCATTTCATCGATTGTTGCTTTGTTTCTGGATCGTAGAAATGTAACCTAGTCTCATCCATAGTAACAATTCAGTTTAAGAAGACATCATTTTCAAATCGAGCACAGATCGAACGCGATGCTTCTACCCTTGCACGCTTTTGGTCAACATTCAAACATTTGGGGATCCATTTTGCAGAAATTTTTCTCATGTCCAAATTGACGTGAACTATATGATGAACGCGTTTGTATGAAATCTTCAGTGCATATTCTCGGGGACTGACAAAGAAACTGGCTTCCCGATCGGTCATCATCTTCATTGGAAAATTTACCTCTTTCGAAGCTTGCAGTCCAATTTTTCACGGTCGCATACGAAGGACATTGATCACCAAGGGTATTATGCATATCTTCGTAAATCTGCTTACCTCTTAACCCTTTCAAATACAGGTACTTGATGATGGCTCGATACTGCAGTTTTTCGATTTCTACAATTTCGTTGGATATCTTTTTTTTTTAATTATTGCGTAACTCTGGTTTACTTTTTTGACGTCGAACTCTATACTGACACTTCTTATAAGTTTGTGTTCGTTGATATGGTATCGCAATATTAAGTTTATGCATGGAACTGGTCTAGGCTAACTATAGATATCAATGCATTCTCGTAGCTCGATGTCCATCTGCACTCCTCAGAAAGTCACATGGATTTATCTATTTCCCTGATTTGCGTACCTTAAATTCGTAATTATGCACTAGTCACGAAAAGTATCGCGTACAATATTCCTGTACTTTTTGATCATACCTTGTGTATGATTCGATCTATTCACATTTGCGAATGAAAAGCGAGTTTATTTTCCGTGCACCTTTCCTGGAAATCGTTTTCTCATCTAGAACAATCCTTTCTTATGTTCCGCATATCAGTTTCACATCGACGAATCGTAAGCTGGGCACAATCAAGGCATTCATTAAATAAGTGACGCAAACATCCATTCCGACACATTAATTCCTATTTATTTAAATGCCACAAATATATGACAGTTGTTCAATCTCACGTCTTGCAAGATATTAATTTCAAATATTGATTTAGGACCATGCACACAATCAACCGCTAATATATCCCATCTAAGAACCCATATATTTATTCAGAGATAATAAGCATCGATAAATATACGGCCTTAGTTTTTGATTAGGTGCATCAATGAGTTCTTTATTTGGGCTTTACCTTATCGGGCACAAATACCACAACGGCTCATTTGCGACGCGTATTATTGGATCGGTAAATAACGGTCTTCTCAGAAAACCTAAATATCACCAAAACGCTGCTTGTGAAGGAGATCGCCAAGACTCATAAGCTCCACACGTTCATTGTTTAAAAATTATAGGGTGTCAAGTAGAGCCAAGCCTTCATTCCTACAAGGCCTGTACGTGGTCAGGAAGTATGTTAATTTTTATATCGCGAAAATGATCGAAAGGCTTATATCCTATATATTGGAGAGGGAAATTTATCAGAGCACTGCAACCTGTAACTTCTTTATCCTTTTATATGATATACAATTTAAATATTCATCATTTTTACATTTTACATGAACTGAATACTGCTTATTTCAGTGTCTACGTGTCCACTTTAGTTCCTTATCTTCGATTTTGTCATGTCCTGATGACTGCTGACCAAATTTTCCCTTGTTTCCTGTTAAGTCACTAAATACGTGTATTCCTTCAAAAATTCTCTTGAAAAATATGTACAAAAAAGTTCAAATTCCCAGGGAAATTTATGTGAAGATTCCTCAGAGCGTTTGCTTCCTCTCAGACACAATATTTTATTACATTTCCAACGACCAAGATTCATTCTCTACCAAAAAAGATCGACGAGCAAATTCGTTCAACGAATTCACCTCATTCTCACTCAGTTAAACTGGCCTTATTTCAACCCTTAGACAGTTACAACTGCGAAAGAGGTATTAAATTACATCCCTTTAAAATGAGATCTCATAACTAAGCTCGGGTTTACCAGTCTTAGATTACCGTGCTCCACAGTGTTTCCCGATTGAAAGGTATTCGCAACAGCTTCTTTCATATCGTGGACGGGTTCTATCAGCATGAGAAAATATAATTCGAATTAAGGGTGGTCGTTATGTGACACAGGGATATGTGACCTATTTACACAGGGACACCGTGGCTGATTGGAGATTTCGTTAGAATATAACAACGTATCGTTACCCTTCAGTAAAAAATAATACGTTTCTAGTACTTATTTGAGAATCAATTTCATGAAAATATCTTGATTGGATCTAATTTCGAGTCAGGTCGATAAAAACCAACGGAAGTTTTTCGGACAAGCCTATTGGGTTCCCTCGAAAAGTAGAAAATTTTCTTCACTTTCGATCTATACTTCTCCCATTCAACTCGACGAAATAACATGGAAATCCATAGCGTTGAAGAAACTAATCATTTTGAAAGGGATCGTGAATATTGGATGAGTACCGCAAACTGCATAAAGATAATTATTCCTTGTCGACGTCGAAGTCTGGCCATAGTCGATATTTTAATGGTTAAAACGCTAAAGTGTCTCATATCAGAGGTAAATGAACACCATCGGGTTATTAAGCCTTATTGATTACCCATTAACGATATTATCCCTTGTCACTACTCGTGATTACCTTCTCGTCATGAATTATTCCGTTTCCATTGATTCACTTTAGGTACGGCTTTACAAACTCGACTGATTTATTCTTTCGGTATCGAAATTCCCAATATACCTTTTGATTACACGCCTTCGTTTGAGGACAACTGAATTTCTTCTCCAGTGAAAATGTTTCAAACAAATTTTTACTGAAAAAAAATTGATTTATCCATCTGGTGAATGAAACGATCCCAATGACATTTGACATAGACGTGAGCTAAAAGACTACTACGAGGATGTATTGATATCTAGTTAGCCTAGACCAGCGGTTCTCAAACTTTTTTGGGGACGGAACCCTTTTGACAAGCAAAATACTTGACGGAACCTTACAATAAAAGTGTGTATTATTTATTAATAAGCGTATTGAAAGTAACTACAATGTAACAATTATTTATTATTACCTTCTTTACCACACGTTAGTCGAAATACTAATTCTCTCGTGTATCAGTTGAAGTTCTCGCAATAATATTTTGTAACAATTAAATCATCAAAAAAAAAATTAAGAAAATTGATTTTAGAGTCGAAACATATCCTCGTCTATTTGATTACTCATCTATTTGTCACGAGTTAGTTAGTATTTTGCTCGAATCTCCAAGTGTTATTTTATAATCAACAACTATTTTGACTTCTTTTAGATCGGATACGGTATTTTTGCAAATATTCCGAAGAAGAAAATTATATTCACGCAAGAATTAAGCGAATCCAAGAAAATTACTCTGAAAATGGGCGACATTTGTGACGTAAAGACGTCATGCGCCAACCTATTCAAAATTCGTACATCAAGTGGTCTTTTCTTGTGGGTTTTAGTATCATGGTCCTAGGGTCCTTGACTCGATCTCGAACATTCTCAAAAATACTCGAGTCGACGTTTTTGATAAACAAAAAGCACTCACAAGTATTCGAGCCGTGGGTGGAGTCAAAACGTTTGACCAGAAAGTGGTGTTTTGATTTTTTTTCTATAAATACGGAGAAAAAGTCCTTGTTATCCCACAATCTTCATTAGTTTATGACTAGTTTCGAGAATTTCAAAATGGTCTCATTTTCAAGTCAAAGCTACAAGATTAAAAATAAAACACAAATGATAATAAATTAAGGTATAAAACAATTACATACAAGCTACAAAAGTCAAAAAATTAAAAACAAATCTTGCGTCATACAATCAAGTGTCGAAATTCCCAAATGTAGAGCAACAAGGCAGATAGAACAATATGAACCAACAATATGTTATATTCAAAATAACGATCTCCAATTCAAACAATGAAGCGTCATCTAACTAAAAAAACAAAACAAAATGAAAATGAGACCATTTTGAAGGTCTCAAAACTAGTCGTCAACTAATAAAGATTGTGGGATAAAGAGGACTTTTTCTCCGTATTCATGATGACTAACCCACATGTATCTGTTCTTCAATTTATTTTAATTTTCTGTTTCTAAATTCTTGCGGAACCCCTACAGGGGTATCGCGGAACCCTAGGGTTCCGCGGAACACACTTTGAGTATCACTGGCCTAGACCAGTTCCATGCATAAACTAAATATTGCGATACCATATCAACGAACAATAACTTGTTACAAGTGTCAGTGTAGAGTTCGACGTCAAAAAAGTAAACCAGAGTTACGTAATAATTAAAAAAAAAAGATTTCCAACGAAATTGTAGAAATTGAAAAATTGGAGTATCGAGCCATCATCAAGTACCTGTATTTAAAAGGGTTAAGAGGTAAGCAGATTTACGAAGATATGCTTAATACCCTTGGTGATCAATGCCCTTCGTATGCGACCGTGAAAAATTGGACTGCAAGCTTCAAAAGAGGTAAATTTTCCATTGAAGATGATGACCGAACGGGAAGGCCAGTTTCTGTGTCAGTCCCCGAAAATATCGATGCAGTTTATGGCATGATTTAATCAGACCGTCGAATTGGGCTAAAACGGATATCTGAAGCACTGAAGATTTCGTACGATCGCGTTCTTAGTATAGTTCACGTCAATTTGGACATGAGAAAAATTTCTGCAAAATGGATCCCCAGCATCGCGTTCGATCTGTGCTTAATTTGAAAACGATGTAGACTTCTTAAACCGAATTGTTACTATGGATGAGACTTAGGTACATTTCTACGATCCAGAAACAAAGCAACAATTGATGGAATGGCGACACTGTGGTTCTCCAAGACCTAAGAAATTTCGTGTCCAAAAATCGGCTGGAAAAGTTCTTGCTTCAGTTTTTTGGGATTGCCATGGAGTAATCATGATTGATTTTTTGGATAAGGGTAGAACAATAACTGGAGATTACTATTCGACATTACTGACCACTCTACGGGAAAAAAATTCAAGAGAAAAGACGCGGAAAGCTATCCATATAAATTATAAATATATAATAACGATTAAGTATCGATTTTGAGTAACACTCCCGAAAAAAATTGGGTAATCACGTCATCCTCGCTGTTATCCTTGACAGTAGAAAAAAATTAATCTGATCCAATTATTAATGTAATTGGACATGATTGTAATAATTATTTCTGTTTCAGGAGGTGGGTACTTTTTGTATAATTTCCTACCGGCTGTGATTGTCATGTTGGTAAGCAAAATAGCTTTATAATTACAATATATGTGGTGTAACTTCACGGTGTAATTATAAACAATAATTACTTCTACCACCGGATAAGCATTTCATTATAATGAAACATCATCGATGAAATTACCCGTATTTTTGTGTGCAGGCTTGGACTCCGGTATTTCAGGAAACCTCATTCATGTGCGTCATTCCGCGTGATGAATGACGATCGATCACAACGAAAACGCTCTATATACAGGGTGTCCGAGAGTAAGTTTCTCAAACTGATAGGACAGACAGTAGGTACTCATGAAAATAAGAACAAGTTCGTCACGAACATAGGTCTTTACCCTTTTCACATACGAGATACAGGATGTTGAGGTTAGAAAAAAACTCTTCGTTTCCAATAATTCCCAAAGGGATGGAGATATTTCGATTGTATTCAAGGCAGTCATACTGTTTGCTGAAAACGCATCTAGCGAGGAATAGTACACAGAAAACATATTGAAAAAATTTTACCTTGCCACCAAATAGACTGAAAAAGGGTGTATATTTTCGACTTTTCGAAAATTTTGAAGATCTAGAAAAATGAAGCACTTTCAGTACTTTCACTGCACACAAAATATAATTTTCTGAGTCGCCACAAAGTCTTCTACCCGTAGGAACCATATTATCCATTCATTACGCCGCACCCGATATAGTGCAATAATAACAGTCCTCATTAGAATGCAAATAACTTCGTAAGACGTCGCATTAATTAGAAATTATGGTCCGTAATCCATATTTCCATAGGTCGACAATCGTTTCTATGACGGACTGTCCTGGCAGTTGAATTTGAAACGGGTGAAAGGCGCCATTCTTCGCCACTCTTTCTAGGAATCGAAGATACACCCACAACGTGCAATTACTTTTACGAAATTAGTATCTAACGTGTAAATGTTATCCAATTTATTGTTGCACGATTCGAGTGAAACATTCTGAGAAATTCCTCTGCCGATGATATCCCCGGCCTTACGTAGGTTCGGTTATGTTCTCGCAGAGATTCTTCCGGCGTTTCTTGTACATCGGCGTTATCTGGGTATGGTCCTGTAGATTACGCTTCGCCATAAATCGCGATCTGGGATTTGTCAGGAGTTCCTATCTGACGATCGAGGAACAGGACGCAAATACGAGATCCAAACAAAAATCACACACGAGAATAAATTCGCTATCACAAAAACGCTTATATCTTTTGAACCACTGGACCGATTTCGAAAATCAAACTCATTTTCGAATCATCTTCTAATTCTAATGAAAACTGTTTCACAATGAAAAAACCAAAACTATTTTTTACAAAATTCATGGATTTTTCTGGAATTCTTGCCATCATGCTTCTTATAGTGTTCTCAGTCACTTTCTGGGATGCTGATGTCTTCCACTTTTGCTTGAATTCCGCTAATGTTTTCGTTGATTTCTTAGTCTTCTTCAATTCTCTTTTTACCAGGGCCCAATATCTTTCGATTGGCCTGAGTTCTGGGCAATTTGGTGGATTGGCCTCTTCGGGGACAAAAACCACCTCATTAGCTTCGTACCATTCCTTGGTGGCCTTGCTGGCATGAAGCTAAACCTGACCAAAAGATTGTTGACACATCGTGCTCACGTAAAAATGGTAAAAGTCGCTTCTTCAAGCATTCTTCGATGTATATCTTCGAGTCAACAGAGTCTTGGCCAACGAAAAATTTGCTCCTTTTATCACAAGTGCAAATTGCTTGCCAAACCAGGAATTTTTTAGGAAACTTTGCTTGTTTCTTCACGCGAAATTGTTCGTCAACATTTCCACAAGAATCTGCAGTAGAAAATTCCTGACCAGGAAGTTGCGAGAAATCAGCCAAGACATAGGTTTCGTCGTCCATCACGCAACAGAAAAATTTTTTCCAGAAATGTTTTTTTTATTTCTTTGCTCTTGATTTCGCTTCTCGATTCTTCACAGCATTCTTGTCTGGCACTTTCTGTACTTTGTATGTTCTAAGCCGACTTGATTTTCTGAACGGATGACTGCGAACAACCCACTATTTGGGCCACTTTCCGTCCTGAAAGGTTGGGATTCTTCTGAAAAAAGCTGATGGCTTTCTTCACTTTTTTTGGGCTATGAAACCCCTTTTTCCTCCCGGTTCCTTCCTTGCGGTTAATTGTAAGATTGTAAGTTTCACTATAAATTCTCGTGTTTTCACTTCGCTTGACATTTTGCGACAGAGAATTGTGATATCTATGAAGTAAATGTTCCACACGTTCATAACAAAGCTAACTATGATCAAATTTTGATTATTTCTCAATTGGTTCAAGAGATATAGGCGTTTTTGTGATAGCGAATTTATTCTCGTTCAGTCCTTACAAAGGACGTTTCAATGAGAGCGCAAGATTTGAACTGCGCACCATGTCTGACAGTCGCAATATCACATGAATATGACGTGACAGATCGAAAGTTGACAGATGGGAGCTGCTAAACACGGTAGAACAACTGGATGAATCTTATCGTTTTTGGTCTCACGTCGTTATATCGCCGTCTCGAATTTGCCCACCCCTGGGTGCGTGTCGACGGCGAAACAGGACGTCGTGGCGGCAGCGTCGATTACAGGTAATTCGTGGTACATCGAGGGGTAGTTTTTAATTGTTCGTCAGCTGTCTGCGGTTCTTTTACTGTAAAAACACGAGAGCGTCGCGTATATCGATCGGCGGGTCCGAGGCTGAAAAAAGCGTCGTCGCGGCGCTAAGTGGTAGCGTGCAGGTCTCCGCCGTCTTAGCACAGACGGCAATTAAAACCATGAACCTCTGACCCAACGTCAACGTCGAAGTCGAAGGGTAGTTTCTGTGATGCCGGTATTCCGACCTCGATGCGGAACGTAACCTTTCGGTGAATATTATGCGAGCGGAATTTGAGGTTAGTAGGATTGCTGTTTAAGTTTTGAGATATGGCAACACTGAGGCGAATTCAACTCTATCCGCGCTAGCTGGACTCTTTGATGGTGAGCACTTGGTGCTGATTGACTATCTGTTACTACACTGCGCAAAAAAATTAACGCACATTCTCAATTTTAATGAAAGTTAACTCTACATTGACTTTATAACTTATTTTTTATGTTCTCTCGGGAAGGTTTTGAACGAAACAAGACACATTAAATGGAAGAAAAATTCAGGATTTCACCGAATCTTATGTGGAAGAAGAGACATGAACAATTTTCAAAATACTGAAATGCCGATAAGTGATTTAATACTTGGTATTTCCACCCCTTGCGTTAATTACAGCTCGGCAACGACGGTTCATAATCAAAATGAGAGATCTTAAAATGTTCCGATCTAATCCTTCCCAGATTTCTCCGAGTTGGATTCCTAAGTCATTAAGAGTAGCTGGATGATTTTCTGAACTTCTCAGCCTTCTATTGAGGTTGTCCCAAACCTGCTCAATCGGATTGAGATCTGGACTTCTTGCTGGCCATTCCATTCGAGAGACTTCAACCTCTTCAAGGTAGTCCTGAACGATGCGCGCACGATGGGATCTGGCATTATCGTCCATAAAAATGAAATTTTCACCAATGTATGGGGCAAATGGCACTACATGCTCTTCAAGAATGTTCCTTATATACTTATCAGCATTCATAGTTCCATTATCAACGACCACTAGGTCTGTGCGAGCAGTCAAAGATATTCCACCCCATACCATAATCGATCCTCCCTCGAAACCAGTAGTATTCAGGAAATTGCACTGAGCATATCTTTCATGTGGACGTCTGTATACAAGGGAACGTCGATCGCAATGGTAGAGGCAGAATCTAGACTCATCTGTAAAGAGAACTCTTTCCCAATCGGCCTCTTCCCAATGGATATGCTCTCTCGCAAAATCCAAACGCGCCCTTCGATGGGCTGGGGTAAGAGCTGGGCCTCTTGCCGCGACACGAGGCCTTAAATCATATTCTCTGAGGCGATTTCTTATTGTCTAAGTGCTAATTTGCACCTCATGAGCTTGCTCAAGCTGATTTTGAAGGAGGCGAGCGGTTTCAAACCGTTGTCTCAACGAAGAAACTCTCAAGTAACGTTCTTGAATGGCAGTTGTGACCCGTGGTCTACCCTGTCCTGGTCTTCGGACATTCATACCTGTCTCCCTGAATCGCTGCAACATTCTGGACACACTTGTATGGGAAACTCCAAACCTTTCTGCAATTCTTGTGTATGCCCACCCTTCTTCTCGCAAAACTACCGCTTGGGCACATTCCTCTTGGGTCAAATTGCGTGTTTCGCGTTGCATAGCGATCGAGTGTAGAAAATCAAACGAAAGAAAAACTATTGATCACTAGAATTGATCGAGAACAACTGATTTTAGAATGGAGCCAATACATTCAAAATCTGATATCATCTTTTTTTATTCCTGCTGAGAGAAAACATCATTCTGTATTGAAGGAAAACGTTGAAAGTGGATAACATATGCATGCATAATTCTGATAAAAATAATTATCATTGAGAACAACTTCAGTTGTAGAATAAATTTGAGATTTCCATAATGTGCGTTAATTTTTTTGCGCAGTGTACTTCCGTAAGTATAGATTCAGCATTCAAGCAAAAAAGAAAATTTTTTCAAGCCTCAAGTGCACCCACCATCCCTTGAATAAACATCCAGCTATCTCTCGCACGAAATAGTTGGGTATTCACCAGGGGAGCTCGCGATCAGCGGACTGAACTTAGCAATCAACTTAATGAATGATCCGGACTCAATTAATGAATCCGTCTCGCTAATCTCTCAGATTGAACAGTCGTGCAGACTGCAGTGGCCCACGAAAGGCCCAGATTGATAATGTGATTAATTTTTATGCCGGGGATATCGAACGCGGTGGTGGCGTACGGGAGACTTGCGTTATTTAGCGGGATTGGTTTTAATGCTGCATAATCGTAAAAAGCAGTGGCGGCTCGTTTTCGCTAATGAATTGATCACTTTTTCGACGGCCGTAATTTTCTCGTGGGTCGTGCACACGAAAAACTGGACGGCCATTGAAAAACGGTCAAGTGTGATCGTCGGAACGTTCGGCGAATTGAAATTGGAATAAGGGCTGGGGATGTTTCGGCGGTTGCCGTGAATGCTTTCAGTTAATGAGGGGCCTTGGTCGAAAGTATTTCTGTTGTTTAGGGATACGATACAACAACTCATGATCCTTCCTCAACCTGAACAGATCAATAAATATACAGATTGGGTCTTTTTCTTATATCTACTTATTCGGTGGGTATTTGCTTGAGAACAGAACTCGAAAATGAAATATCGAAAAAATAAAACAATATCAATTCGACTATAATGAGGCCTATATGGACATGTTTGGTATCAAAATGTAGGTTTTCGAGGGCGTTCTATTCGATAAAAGCAAATTCAAGTCGCTATCTATTATAGTTCAGATTTTCACTTGTCAAATGGCATTTTTTTGAAAAATCGAAATTTCAAATCGTCATAGCTCCCGCTCCTGTGGTCGGATTCACTTTTTGTTTGTATATTGTTAATCAGCATTGTCCAGAGTATCTGTGAGCATAATAAAATCGATATCGAAAATTCCAACTTTTTGGGTGAAAAATGCCAAATTGGTTAGACTCCCCAAAAACACCATATTTGTCATCACCAAGGAATCCCTGGCAAAAGCAAAGTCGTTTTTCGAACTTGAAGATCTACTACCCATTCGAATCATGCAGAATACCCATAAAGGTGATCAGTATCGCTTAAACTTGGAGTGCTCTGAGCGTCTGAGCAAAACTCGAGAATGAAAAATGGAAAAAATAAAATAATACAAATCCGACTATAACAAGGCCTATTTGGACATGTTTGGTATCAAAATATAGATTTTCGAGGACGCTGAATTCAATTGAAACATCTCTATCTATTATAGTTCAGATTTTCACCTGTGAAATGCCATTTTTTGAAAAATTGGAAGTTTCAAACTGTCATAGCTTCCGTTCCTCTTGTTCCATCCACTATATGTTTATGTTTTCTGGATCAGCATACCTCAAACTATCTCTATGCAAAATATGAGTGATTCTAAAAATCTCAATTTTTGGGTGAATAATGATTAAGATGTAGGACCCCCAAAAACATCATATATTATATCAATACCAAAAATATTCGAAGAACTCGTTCGAACCATTGGAATGCACAATGAATGCAATTTTGCAGATCGGGAACATGCATAGCTTGAGTGATATAGGCATGTGAACAAAACTTGAAAATGAAATTGTGGAAAAATAAAACATGAAAAATTCTTCACTCAAAGAAACTTAAAAAAAACCTAAATAACCGTATTCGTCATCAGTATATGATCAAGTTTGTGATCATAAGGACATTCATAATACTGAAATATATCCAAGACACAAATATAACATAATTAACACATTATTCCTTGTATCTGTCGTTGATTAGAGAAAATATTGAAATCATTTAAATGGCAACCGTTCACATTCAGCACATAAACTAGATTCAATATAGAATATAAGAAATGTGGCTGTCATACGTTGGCACACAAATTGACTCGGTGTTACTGAAGTAGTTCGTATATGTTAAATAATTGATTATTTTTTCCTTCTCGAACAAGGTCTAACAATGCGCCCATGTTTCTCATGTACACCATTTGTCCCATTAGATCAGGTTGTCACTGAATCATACCATAAATAACGCCTGTTAATGTCGCTTGTTCTGATCGAACGGTCTTAGTGATACGAATATTGTTAGAGTCTTATTCTAGCCTCAAAAATCATAATGAAATAAAAAAAACTATTTTTATAAGAGGTTGAAGCCTCCTATTTTTTCCAAATACTTTTCGACAATTTTTTAAGAGAGATTGCTCGCAGTCCAGCTACCGAGTAGCTCACAAAGCCAAGACGATATCTGGATGACGTCAGACTTCATTACGTATGCCACCGTAAAGTAGTCATTAAGGTATCGATTGGAGTTTTTTTCAACCCTCAGCTTGAGGAAGGGGGAAGGATGCGCGTGCGCCACACAATCACGAATGCAAGAATTAATGGTTTTTCAATTCGGATGACACTTCCACAAAGAAATAGGGCTCAGATTGATCCCATCAAAGCGCGAGTCCTCTCCGATATCCAGGATTTATAAGCAAAAGCAACTGTTATTATGGCGTGCCGTTGTTATGTACATTACCCACATTATTTAATAAAGCTTCACATAGTCTATTAAATATCTACACATTATTGTATTCGTTATTGCTTCACGTTTTCATTGTTGATACAGCTGAATAGAAAACGGTTTTCTAATCATTCATGAGGAAACGCCACGAAGAAACGTATAAACTTGGTTATTGTCAGATGATTGGCGATGAAATGAATTTTGTGTGTTATTTATTCAAGGAAGTTTCGAGTTGATTATTCCATTTTTGTGCCGTCCATTCCGGTTCGTAGATATTGCGGCAAGAAGTCGATACACTTAGAGGAAGTTTTGACAGAGTGCATTCGATTCTAAATGAGTTTTCAAAACGTTATGTTTTCATAAATTTCCGATTAGAATTTCGGCCGATCGTTATTTATTGCTATTCTTCTTCAAACAGTCGTTACGACATTTAGATTGATGTACTCATCGCGAGTTGAAGGAATAGCAAATGACTTCTTCGAACAAGAATCGATACACAAACGTTTGAATTTACGAATCTGATTACAATTACAAGGTATGTACATGCTGTTGATGAATTGAAAACCTTAAGCGATGAGTGGGGGTGATAATTAGAAGTGCCTTTATAATTTCTACAGCCCCTTAAACAGAGTGTAACAGCCAAATGGAATAAATTCGATAACGAATAAATTTATTTATTTTATTTGTAATTTTGAATGCGCATATTTTTCAAGAAAATAATATAATATAGGGTGTTCCACGTGACCGTGGCCAATACCAACTTTCTTATTTCAAATGCGACCCCCTGTATATTATTTATTTTTTGGATTCTTCAGAGAATTCTAGACACAATTCATGTACAATGTCCTGTACATCTTTAACTATTTTGGAATTATTAAGTGTTTTCAGATTTATTGCAAAAGTCAACGTTTTAAATAAAAATTATTTTATTTCACAAATTCGGTACATTACACTTAAAACCTAATAAGTAATACTGATTATTTCTTAATTATTAAAAAAAAAACATTAATGTCAATGTAGGAAATGTTCAAAATGCTCGCCGCGAACGTCTTGGCAACATGCTAATCTGGTGTAGAATTGTCTTCTAACGTTACTCAACATTTCAGGCGTTTTTGCTTACTTTCTTCATATCAAGAGGTGAATGGGAAATAAGTATTGAGTGTAATGTATCGAATTTGTGAAATAAAATAATTTTCAATTAAAATGTTAATTTTTGTAAAAAATCTGAAAACACTTAATATTTCCGAAAAAGTTGAAGATAGGTATAGAACATTGTCTAGAATTTTCTGAAGAATTCAAAAAATAAATAATATATAGGGGGTTGCATTTGAAATAAGAAAGTTGGTATTGGCCACGGTCGCATGGAACACCCTATATAATTTTATTTTCTTGAAAAATATGCGCATTTAAAATTACAAATCGACGTGTCCGAGCGTTTTTCCATATACCCCCTCATTTATTCGTTATCGAGTTTATTCCATTTGGCTGTTACACTCTGTATCTAAACAGCTGCCACAATTTTTGGTGCAACAGTCCCTAGTTTTTCGTTTTCATTCAGACAAATTGACAAACGTTTTTTTCTTGTTGAATTGATGTCGTCATTCCGTCAATTTAACTAAAAAGTATGTATTGGGTGGCTCTGAACCAACTCGAAAATCATATTTCCTGTGGCTTTGTTCTTACGAATCCAGTCAGTTAATTGAGTACGACTTATTTGGGGAATAATTCCAGTTCCATACCATGCATAAAGAACAAAGAACAATTAGAATAATTGTTGGCTTTGTGAATGTCGTCCATCTTTCTTCGTCGTTTGGAAATGTCCCCCATTACTAAATGTTTTTCACAACATAATTAAATAAATACATTTGTTGCATGCTCCAGTGATCGGGAACTTTGTGAATGAAGCATGTATAATTATTACGTGGAATTAATTGTAATTAGAGTTGAAATAAACACACCGAATTCTGTTGTTGCAACGTATAATAACTTTCCTTTTAGAATTATTCCGTTAATTTTTCGGAGCCACGAAATACTGACGTGCTTTTTTGAAGCATTTTCGAGTTCTCTTTTCATGTATTCGTTTTTCACATTAATTAGGAAAATGCCTCAGAAATGAAGACTGAGATAGAATAGTTTGAATAATAAAATTGAGATTCCAAACAAAATATTGAATTGTTCATTTACTTCCAGAAAAATATCTCATCATAACACTGGAATCAACTCTTCACGAAATATCATTTTCAGGAATTTATATTGGAAGTTATTGTTCACACTTCACTTTCCATTATTGTTCCAATAAATGAAAATGTTTATTGTAGTAACAATAGTTCGAACAATTATTTCGAAGATGTTCCATGTTGTTTCTGATTAAAAACGTTAAATTATACTTGAAGAGTTGACTCGAGAATTATAATAATAATAATAATAATAATAATAATAATTTTTTTTTATTCCTTGGATACATTCAAGTATATAGGATCCGTCACAACTTACATCACCGTACAAAAAAAAAAATTACAACAACTATCATCGAACATTACATGTCATACACTACTACTTATTAAAAAATTCATCTAACGAATAAAAACACTCAGCAACCAGGTATGACCTAAGATGTTCTCTAAAGCTACTCAAGGTCTTCAATTCTCTCATATTTTTGGGCAAGTTATTAAATATTCGTATGCCCAGCACAGAAGGTGCATTAGCGCCCAAACGAGTCCCAACAAAAGGAACTCTCATCTGCCCCTTATTTCTGGTGTTGTGCCGGTGAACGTCAGAGCCCCTCACTAGCAAGTCACCTCTACTAAAAATCTCAGAAGACAACTCAAAAATCAAAATACAACTTAGAGTCATCAACTCTAAATCCCGAAAAATTTGTCTGCAAGAATCTCTCCGCGAGGCTCCCACAATGCATCTCACGATACGCTTCTGTGAAAGGAATAAATATTTTGATGAGGCGGATGACCCCCACAAACCAATGCCATATGTAAGCCTAGAGTACACCTGAGCATAGTAAAAGCTTTTTAAATGATTCCGATCCAACACTTCCCTCAAACTCCGCAACAGGTAACAAATTGAGGCCAGTTTTTTCGTTAGGTTCCCGCAATGTTGCTCCCAACGCAGAGTCTCATCTACTGTTAGACCCAAAAACTTGATGTCTTCATTCCTGGCGAGTTCATTCCCTCCTATCTCAATATTAACATGCATATTGTTCCTGTTCTGCGGCATGTGAAACCTGACATAACCAGTTTTAGCGGCATTCAAATAGAGAGAGTTACAGCAGAACCATTCATACAGGTTGTTTAGTGTACCCCTTGACAACTGTTCCAGCCTATCACTATCCTTGTTCGATATTATCAGCGAAGTGTCATCAGCATACATGATTGCTGACACTGCGTCGTCAATACACTCTTCCAGGTCATTAACATACAACAGGAACAACACAGGGCCCAGAACAGAGCCCTGTGGTACCCCCACATCCACGTCACAGACCCCAGAGCGCGTCTCTCCCTCAGAATTATCGAAATGTAATTTGACGAAAGTCTTTCTGTTCGATATAAAGCTCAATATCCAGCTACTAGTGTTACCCCTTATACCCCAACGGCCTAATTTATATATCAATCGCGAGTGAGGAACACAGTCGAATGCCCTGCTGAGGTCACAGAAGACTCCAACAGGACACTCACCTGCCTCCATATGCTCCATTATCTTACCATAAAAGGACTCGAAAGCGGTAGCAGTTGACCTACGCTTCCTAAAACCATGCTGGCCCTGTGCCAATATACCAAACTTGTTCAAAAATTTCTCCATCTGAAGAAGCATAGCGTGCTCGAATATCTTGCTGAAGCAAGAGGAGAGGGCTACAGGACGATAATTCTCAACGTTCTGACTATCATTCTTCTTATAGACCGGTATTATAGAACTCAACTTCAGTGATGAAGGAAATTTTCCCTCTTTGAAAGATAAATTCACCAAATAGAGCAATGGTTCAATTATGGCAGCAGAAACCTTCCTTATGAGATAAGTAGAAATTCCATCCGGACCACTGGACTTTTTATTTTTTAATTTTTTGTTTATTATGTAACTTATATCTTTTAGCCCTACAGGACCCAGATACATGCTGTTTTCATTGCAGTATTTCATATTTTTAAATCTACCGTCTTTCATATCCGCAGGAATATTCTCTATGGTCCGAATAGGGGCGTCCCTGAAAAAGTTCGCAAAACAATTGGCTACATCGTCCTGATCCTCCACGAGACTGTCGCCGTCCCTCAAGACAATATTCGGTTTAACCTTTTTTTGCCCTGTTACCTCTCTAGTTATATTCCAAGCAGCTTTAGAATTATTTCCAGATTTGAACAAAATACCCTGATAGTGTGACCTCTTGGTTTTAAAAACTAAATCAGAGTGCCTCCTTTTAGAAACCGCATATAGATCTTTGAGAGAAGGATATTTTTTGCACATAGAATATAACAGTTTTAAACTGTCGCTAGAATTCACTACCTCTTGGTTCAACCAAGATTTCTTTCTATTTTTCGAGCACTTCTTGATCGGCATGTGCTTATCAAAATAATATAAAAAGGTATTGTAAAATTCATCAAATGCTGCATCGAGGTCTTTCTGGACCTTCAAAAACTGCCATTCATGATGCATAATTTCCACAAGAAAACTGTCGACATTATTTCCACTCATAATCCTCCTATAATCAAATTTATTTTCTATTTTATCAGACTCAATGCCGCTGGAGAACAAAATAGTTCTGTGATCAGAAATTAGGTTATCACGAACTACACACTCTCCCGGATTAACTGTATTGGCGAATAAATGATCAATTGTATAGTCCCCCCTTGTCGGTGTAGTAACCTGATTTACAATATTGTAGGTTGTAAACATTTCATTCAACATAGAAAAATTTTTTAGGTCCCTAATGGGATCAATGTTAAAATCACCGCTGACAAATATCAGGGAGCCCGTCTTGTATACACTTTCTATGATATCCGAGAGAATCAACAAAAAACTCTGAAAATCACCCTCCGGAGACCTATAACAGTTTAATATCATTACCCTACCGTGAGGACTCCTCCACAATGCACCACAAACCTCAGCATCACCCTCCAAACATAGATGTGATAGTTTCAACGTCTCCACATCCAGCTCTTCCCTGGCCCATATTGCAACCCCTCCACCCCTCTTTGAAGACCTTGAGAAGCTTGACACACAGAAAAAACCTGGAAAATGAAACGATTTTTCAGACCCATTATTGGTCCAGGTCTCATTAAGACATAAAAATCTCAAACAATCGAATTCTGAAAGATATTCTGAATAAATCATATCTGCTTTAGACACATTCAATGAACGACAATTTAAACTTAGAAAATCAGGATAAAATTTTACGTCTTTGTTGGTTCCGTCTTCTTGCGGTGAAAAAACCTAGAAACCAATGTGCCCTGCGGCCATAAGCTTGCCTCCATAGCTTTTTCAAAATTTTCCAGATCTATCGACACCTTATACGATGCATAATACTGCTTGTACTTGGACAAGTTTGGTTCCTCACATTTCGCCTCTGGAAAGGTCTTTTTGAGAAAGTTTTCCACTTCTGTGCACTCAGTGTCCGGAGCGAGTCTGGAAACATATAAGAATCCTTTCTTTGGAACAGTTCTTAGTGAGCTATTGCCTCGGTCTTGTAAGCCTCCTACAATTCTTTGCCTTTTTGCTTTGGGGGTTTTTTTCCTTTTATTATTAGCTAATGTCCATTTTTTGTCGATCTGAGACTTATCCCCAACATTAGGTACATTATTATCAGATCCTTTATTAATTGTAGCCACCGTATCTGAAGAAATTGGAACCGTGGCAACGTCGGATTTATCTTTGTTTACAATGGATATTGAACTATTTGAATTATCATTCTTATGTCCACTACTATTTGATTTCATCAGTTCGATGATTAGTTCCTGGTGTTTCACTGTCCTCTCCAAATCACCAATTATTCGATCCGAATATTCCAGCCTTATTTCGGTTACTTTCAACTGCGTCCTCAAGTCACCACCGCTAACCTCACTTCGTTTTTCGAGTGCGATTGAGGCATCGACTGTATTTGTATTGACACCATTATTAGTCACAAAATTCTTTAATCTCTCACTAACATTCGCACCATCAGGAATACGGCGGTGAATAATAATTTCTATCAAAAATTCTTTTTTCAGGCGTTGCAATTCGCAAACGATATCGTCAGCATTGACTGCCATGATGCCAATTAATACACAGTCATGTGGAAAAAAATTAAAAAAAATTATTAAAAAAATTATTAATCATCAATAATTGACTCTGTGAGAAATGAATCTTTCAAAAAGTAATATTTCAAGTTTATTGTGTAAATTATTCTTCTTTTCGTCACCATTAAAAAACACTTTTTTTCACGGCGAAAAAAAAATCATTTAGGCATCCATATTGACGAAGACAGGTTAAGTTTCTTTGACAGTTGTACAAAAATAATTATTTGAATGATTCTTCTGGAATTCGAATATGATTTGACAACCATCAAGTTTATTCATTAAAAAACCCTAATTTCGATGTGAAACCATCCGAGTTCCCTTTCTCGACTGATTCGTCGCCGAAAAAAAACCGATCACGAAATTTGAACTTTTTTCAATCAATCACTCACGTATCATACGTGGTTTTGGTGTGAAAGAACTCATACTCAATTTTCCATCGGATCCTGCCGGATCGAACCCATCGAAATCGATATAATACGACCATAATGACGTTCCATGGACGTTCTCGTCATCCGCATTGACAGCGATGGTGAACAACAAAATTAACCGCAGGAAAAAGTGGATTTTCACAGTCGCGTCACGCTCGATCGAAGAGACCATCTTCGGGTTTATGTATTATTTATCAATTACATCATAATAAGAGACGTTTCAAACAAAATGGCCTTCTCGTATACACGGTTCGCGAAATCCGGTTATTAGCGGAAAAGAGGTTAATTTCGGACGTGTGCAGCTGACGTTCGTCGTAAATCAAAATCTTTCGACAAATTCTGGACAATGCAAACTGAATAATATATGAGATTCCGAAAAAGAGAGCGCTACTTGTCGATCCGGTGATTCGCAATTTTAACTTCACAAATTGATTAAAATTGACGATATCCCACTGGTTACACGAATGCAATTAGGACAATGGTGATATCATAAAAACATTGTTGACATTTCTAACAACCATTGAAATGTGTCAACATTACATACGGAAAGATTGGGCGGAAGATATGGCAAAAAAGAGGGTACCGAATTTAAAGAAGCAACGTTGAAGACAATTTGAAACGATTCCTACAAACTCTTGTAGAAAAAGAACTATAACGACAACACTTAAATATACATCACGATGACCACAACAATATCATAAATATTATGGGTGGTATAATAGATCTTTCTTAGTGGAGAACAGCAACGAATCTATTGTTAAGTTGAATTTAAATAATTGAATTTAAGAGTGATAGAATTTTGGATAGAGATAACTGATATTCGACAGCAGGTAGAAGCCATATTGTTTGGACATTACTGTTCAGTAAGCATTGACAAATTATCATGGAAAGAATCACGCATCAACAACGTTTACAAATTGTTGGAATTTACTATGATCATTACGATACTGAAATAGAGAAAATTATCTTTCAAATAGAAAAAAAAATGGACTTCAATCTTAATTTAAATATGTTTTATTTGAATTTAAAGTTATATCACCCAAAAAAAAACACCCAATACGTCCACTAATCATACTTTCTATGAATAAATTAATGTTTCGTTGTGTTGAGATATAAATTTGAAGTTGATTAGTTAGACTCATAAGTAAGTAGACCATAAACTACAAAAATATCAGTTGTTACAGGTGCAATTAATGGGAAGTTTGTTCATTCTTGAAATGTGAAATGAAACAACACGTATATCCTCCAAGCAGCTCAATTCGACAGATCCACTCAACATTTTTTGTTTATTGAATATTTGACTGAAGAACTCCTCAAAAGGTGTTGCTTTCAGAACTTTCCTAATATCATCTGCTGTTCGAATCTAATATCGAAACGAAAAGCTGCAAGGCGAAAAAATAACGACGAAATGCAAATTGAAAAAGGGGAAATCCGGATAAACCCATCAGCGTCAAAAGAAGGGATTAAGACGAAAAAAAGACGGAGTCCATCGGAAAGCCACAATGACGAAGAACAATCAGAACCGGCAGATACCGCCGCCGACCCCTTTTTCAATTAATCAGTTTTAAGCGGCGTATCGGCGTTTTAAAATCTCCGCGCCGCCAAGAAAACACCCCCGGGCGAGAAAAAGCCGGCCGCCGCGATTATCTGGAACATTCAAATCTCTCATTTACACCCCTTTTCGTAATAAACGTCAATTAGACGTTAAGTAATTATATATTTAGACGATGAGCGGGATCGCGCCGGCGACGAGGGTCGCTTCCCGGTTTTGCATAATGGACCAGCGAAAGGGGTAATTAAGGGGATGCTCCGCCATTAATTAAAACCCCCGGACCTGTTGCTTCGGCGGTGTCTGTCAACAGTTGTGTGTTCATAAACTAATTAACGACCGCGGAGATTTGTTGGTTTTGATGCGGATACTCCCGGGAATTCGGGACTCCATTCCGAATGAAATTATAGGTTTCCCATAATTTGAATTAATTATGATTATTGCAATTATAAATATACACTTGCGGATTTGAGAGCAGCCAAGGGGTTTTTTTTCAAGAATAATTAAAATATAGATAGGGCACTGAATTCGTCTGTGTATTTTGACATTTAAGAAGTGTGATGTATGACATTTATAAAAATGGCTTCGTACACGATACAACAACGCGTTCAAATTGTTGAATTATTTTATGAAAATCAGCGTTCTGTGAAAAGTTATTTCAGAAAATTACGTGAATTTTATGGTTCACATAATCGTTCATCTGAAAGCACTATTGGTAGAATTTTTTTTTAAATTTCAAGAGACCGGTTCGGTTTAAGACCGAAAAAGTGAAAAATCCAGTGGTAGCGGTCGTTCACAAGAAAATATCGATGTGGTTCGTGAAAGTGTTGCTGAAGACCCTAAAATGTCCATTAGACGACGTTCAGAAGTTTAACTTAGTGGGTCCACAACATGGCGTATTTTACACAAGGATATAGCTCTGAAGACATATAAGGTTCGAATAACACAGGAGCTAAAGCCATTAGATCATTTAAAACCTCGTTCATTTGTCAAATTCATCAATGAACAACCACCTGATTTTGCTCAAAAATTCATGTTTTCCGATGAGGCAAATTTTGAACTTGGTGGCTATGTTAATAAACATAATTGTCCTATCTGGGATGAGGAAAATCCACGAATTATTCATGAGAAACCTACGCATCCTAAACGAGTCACTGTTTGGTGTGCATTATGGACAGGTGGTGTAATTGGACCTTACTTCTTTGAAAATGGTGCTGGTGAAGCTTTAACTGTCAATGGTGATCGGTACCGTCGGATGATAATAGAATATTTATGGCCTGAATTAATGAATGTTGATCTAGAGGACATTTGGTTTCAGCAGGATGGCGCTACACCTTACTTTGCAAATGACACAATTGATTTATTGAGACAAAGATTTCCTGGAAGAATAATCTCCAGAAACGGCGATGTCAATTGGTCACCAAGATCATGCGACACCGTTGGACTATTTTCTTTGGGGTTATGTGAAAAGCCACCAGGTCTATGAGAATAATCCACAATCGATTCCTGAACTCAATGAAATTATCGTGTAATTATAGTGAGATAGAGCCTCAATTATGTCAAAATCTCATTGAAAATTTCAATAAAAGTGTGGACGTTTGTAGAGGAGGCCATTTGGCAGTTTTACGAAAATGTGCATTTTGGAAAAGTTGCTTTAATTTTTTCCCTCTAAAACCAATTTTCCAGAAACACTTATTTTAAGTATATTTTGATGGTTCAGTTATTTTTCTTAAAACCTCACATAATTTGATATTCATAAATAAATATTTCACTTGTTTTGGGAGATTATTATTATTGTTGCTCTCATAAATTTTTCCTTCACATCTCGAATTCGTACACAAATCTCATCTCGTGACGCCTCGATTTTTTCGACAGATTTTCAAGGTAAAGTTCGCGTGTTGAGAAGAATAAAAAGCCGTGTAATTATCGATAGCATCATCGTATATGAAGATATGATTAGATCAGATCGTGAACATCAGTTTATCGGATGTTTGGCAGCTGCTTATTACAAGAACTCTGATTAATAATTCCACTCATTCGCGCAAGAATTGATTATTAATCACGGTGTGTTCTATCTGAACCGGCCGTGTATTACATTGTTTATGCATGCGTACGTTCCAGCATTGTACATACGTGCTTGGATAATTGAAACGACGGATAAATGATGGGTGAACCTTACTGTGTTTGCTAATGTTTCTTAATTTTAATCATAGATGATCATAACTCTGCGAACTTGAGGAGGAACGATACGATTTACATTGAAGAAGTCAATGACTTTGTTGTAGGTCGAATGGGCTTCGTCATCGGGAAATAACATGTGGAATGATCGCAGTGGAGCTTTTGATCGTTGTTGCTCTCCTATACCCGATTGAATTTTTCGTTCCCGTTTGATATTTTTTTCAGTTTCAGTTCTTGTCGTTTGCGTTCTTCAGAATTTCGGATCAGTTATTGTTTTATGTTTTTACAATCGACTTTGATTCGAAATCTTGGTTTGCAATGATGCCAAGACGTGAACTTTGTGCAGATGAAGCCAAAAGGGCTATTGGTATGATCAAGGCGGGACATAATCAGGGAGATGTTGCCAATTTCTTTAGAGGTAGTGAAAGCGTAGATTCTCGGCTCGTCCATCGATATCGAGCATTCCATGTTACTATAAATTCTACGATCATATCCTCAAAAAGTATAAGTTGTTCTCGATGAAAGGCTTCCACCTCGAGCGGATCGCGTCCTCCTTTGTCGTTCTCCGAAATAATTCTTGTCGTGTGTGATCGTTGTCCAAACGTCCAGATCGTGTGCGCCTTGTTATCAGCGATCCTTATGGTATTGTGCTCTACTAAATGCTAGTTTTACACCGATGACCCCTCGGCCGAGAGCCCATTACACACCGTCATATTAATCCGGACCCGTTTTTTAAGCGGACCCTTCGACTGACTTTTTTCACTCGCCTCCTCGCTTTTTGTTCGATTCACGTCCTCGGGATAATTGATCCGGGGCTGATTTCAACTGGATTAGTCTTTAACTCGCTTCGGGGGACGAAAATATTGGAAGGTTTCATGTCGGGGTAATTTCCTCGATTTCGGACAGAGAAGGACGAAAGAGGGTTTTAATTATATACGGGGAAATCGCCGATGCTTGCGCGGCCTTCGAATTTTCAATTTGGTCCGGGGTCTCTTTTGATGTGCGAGGGGCCCGCCGAGATTTCAATACTCGTTCGTGCGTCTCGCGTAATTTGTCGGGAAATGACTTAACTGAATGCTTCTTTTCTTCGCGGAAATAGGCTTTCAGTCGAAACGAAAGTGGACGCTGGAGCTGTGGATATGCGAACGGAAAGTCCTTGTCAATTTTCATCAAACTAGTATTTCCACAGGAGATATGGCAACACTGTATCATTGAAAATTTTACTACAACTACGGTTGGCATCTTCAGAAGTATTTAAGAGGTTGTAACCCGGGAATTGACTGGTCTGAATTACAGGATCCAAAAGCATTCAGAAAAACCATCAACAGAAAACGATTCATTCTCCATAACGAGACCTTCTCACGTATGGTGGTTAGGAACAGCCTGTATATACCCGAGAGAATGCAATTAATCTGAAACTTGGAAAGTCTGAATCTTCTTTCCGCGGTTAGATAGCGTTGATGAAAACAGCGTCTGGACAGAAACAAGGTTAGGATATATTGGATTTCCAACAATAAATTAACAGAATCCAATTAACGCAAGCCTAGAGTTAAAAGGTTTCCCAATTCCGTAATGAGTGATGATTCTTTTCGTGCATGACCACGTAAGGGGTGTTCCTTATGTCAGTGAAATAAAAACGAATACTAGAAAAGATGAAAGGATAGGGAGTAGGTATTCGTACAGACTTTCTGAATCGTAAAATATGACAATAAAGGGTTTCTCGATAAGGTGTGTTATTTTGAATAGCCCACTATTAATTCGTATTTTTGGAATGGTAATCTTAAGTTCTACTGAAATATACAAAAATCTCTTGTGTCAGAATCCTATTCGAAAAGAAATATTGTTGTATATATAACTAAACTAGCTGGCCCGGCGAACTTTGTTTCGCCTGAATGATACCTACTTACGGTGGATTTCACAAATCGTAATTACCATCGGTAATAATATCAAATATAGTACCTGCACGACTACGCTACAGTGTCTAGATAAGAGCCATTAACCGTAGCGACACCAGTGACCCTGTTCAAAAGGAGGAAAAGCATTTCCTACATAAACAAATATGTATTTCATCGAATTTTTCAGAGGTTTTATGTATTTTATAATAAGCAGGCCGTAGACGAATCCATTAATGAAGTTTCATAACAAATAGTCCATCCGATCTCGAGTTATAAATGGTGTAACCAACAACTTTGTTTTATATATATGGATAGTAAATATTGATAAGAATTGTTTCAGGAAAATATACCAACACCATTGAATGGTGTCATTTTTTCTCTGAAACGCAAAACTTTCCACAGAAATAAAAAGTCCAGCCATTTTTCACGAAAGCAAATTTACGAAAAACACCCTCGTACACTGAACTTATGAGACGGGGTAATCAGTTTTCGTTTACTCAGTTCATAAATGGGACTTTACAGTCACACTTGTCCATTTTGGCTGAAAATTTTGATGCCATCCCTCCTGAAAACCCCCTAGATTCCCCCCCACCTCGCATAATCAAAAATTTCTGGACAATATTGAGTCGGAAAGTCAATAACAAGTATAAATACGGGGCGGTTAAAAAAATAATGAGATCCTCAATCATCTCCTCCAGTCTACAGGGCGCAAAGAAAAAGAGGAAAAACCCCCAAAATTATTCCTAAAACGAAATTAAAGCCCCTCATTCCGAGCCGGTCCGCAGGTGGAATCAATTACGATCGCTAATGAACTTGGCATCCCTAATCAAATCCTCTAAATTACTGAAACTCCAGAGTCAGAGCGATCAAAAACGGAGGGTAAAACGGGCGTGAATTACCAGTGTTTAAGTGATAATTAACATTTATTTCGGGAGGAATAATTAGCGTAAAAGAGGGGAAGGATCTGAGAGCATCTCATAGCGGGATTAATGGAGACATTGTTTGAGGCGTGGAACCGGGGCTTTACATGCAAATTAAGTCCTTAGCATGCAAACCAGGAAATTAGCAGCATCCTTGGTCGACACGCCCAAAGGACGAGAGGGCTTTTGAGTCGTAATTTATTTTTTCGGGTCCTTTTACATTCAAACGGAATCCATTGATGGGATATTCTTTTTTAAGATCAGCGTAATTGGTATAATTGATTTTCGTGGCTTCTTTCTGCGTCGTCAATAAAATCAAGTTGAGCCACTCTCAGGGCGCCCAATGAGGTCCTTTCTGCACAGATTTTACTGTTCAAGTATCTGAAAATTGAGAAGTATCACATCTACGAGGATGTATTGATATCTAGTTAGCCAAGACCAGTTACATGCATAAACAAAATATTGCGATACCATATCAACGAACAATAACTTATCAGAAGTGTCAGTGTAGAGTTCGATGTCAAAAAAGTGAACCAGAGTTACGCAATAAATTTTAAAAAAAATGTCCACCGACATTGTAAAAATCGAAAAATTGGGGTATCGAGCCATCATCAAGTACCTGTATTTGAAAGGGTTAAGAGGTAAGCAGATTTACGAAGATATGCTTAATACCCTTGGTGATCAATGTTCTTCGTATGCGACCGTGAAAAATGGGACTGCAAGCTTCAAAAGAGGTTGATTTTCCATTGAAGGTGATGACCGATCGGGAAGGCCAGTTTCTGTGTCAGTCCCCGGAAATATCGATGCAGTTCATGACATGATTTTATCAGACCGTCGAATTGGGCTAAAACGGATATCTGAAGCACTGAAGATTACATACGAACGCGTTCATCATATAGTTCAAGTCAATTTGAACATGAGAAAAATTTCTGCAAAATGAATCCCCGAATGTTTGCAAGGGTAGAAGCATCGCGTTCGATCTGTGCTCGATTTGAAAACGTTGTAGACTTCTTGAACCGAATTGTTACTATGGATGAGACTTGGATACATTTCTACGATCCAAAAACAAAGCAACAATCGATGGATTGGCGACACTCTGGTTCTTCAAGACCTAAGATGGTTCGTGTCCAAAAATCTGCAGGAAAAGTTCTTACTTCAGTTTTTTGGGATTGCCATGGAGTAATCATGAATGATTTTTTGGATAAGGGTAGAACAATTACTGGAGATTACTATTCGACATTACTGACCATTCTAAGGGAAAAAATTAAAGAGAAAAGACGCGGAAAGCTATCCAAAGGTGTTTTGTTTTTACAGGACAACGCCCCAGTACACAACTCTCATGTTGCCTTGCAGAAAATTCGTGATTTAGGGTTAGAATTACTAGAACAACCCCCTTATTCACCAAATTTGGCTCCGTCCAACTATCATCTCCTTCCTCAACAGAAAAAAAGTTTGAAAGGTCGTAAATTTTCTTACAACGAGGAGGTAATAAAAGCTGTGGAGGACTGGTTTGGAGAGCGAGAAGAAACATGTTTTTTGAATGTTCTAGAGACGTTGCAGGTTCGCTGTAAAAATGTATTCAATTAAGAGGAGAATATTCAGTAATAAAATATTTTGACATTGAAATTTTGTTCGGTTTTAGAGTAGGCTAAGAATTTTTCAATACATCCTCGTGACCTCGTAAATCAACAAAAAGTTGAATCGATTCTTTTTCTCTGCGGCATCTTCTTCACCCTCGTCCATATTTCCGATAGCGACGTGGAGAAGTACAACAATCATCCGATATACCATGTGGAACCTCATATATCCTCACAGATGTATCTCGTTGTTGGTCCTGAGTGCATAATAGCCGGGTGGAATAATAACTCATTAGCGTTATTTACTTCGCATTGATTCTTAATGAGCTGTATATTCTCGAGATGGTAGGGCAAGATGAATGTTTTCGCTAAAAGGTGCTTTGTTTCTTCTTCTTTGATTTATTCGCTCATTTCCAGACGGCGTTGCGCGCTACTCGAAAAGGCCGCAATGTTCATCTTTCGTGTATCGGGATGAAATTCGATTCAGGATCCTGTCCCTGGATGTTTTGAATCAATAATTCTCATTTGACCAATACTTCGGTTTTAGAATTTTTTTTACACTAAACTCAGTATGTATAAATTCAAAATAGCAAGCTCTTTCAAAATCTGTAAAAATATACAGGGTGCCCCATTTGAATCAATGGATTCCATTGGACCCTCAAATTTTCATAAATATCGTTTTTTTCGTTAAGAATATATTTATATGGTTCCATACTTCATCCCAACCCTGTATACGAGAAATATTTCCAGTACTAACAGAAAAGAGAGTTTCTTCAACACTCGCCAGATCTTTGGAGTCATTGAATTCACACAATCTTTTCTCTCAAATTCATTATTTTCCCAAAGTAAATGAACATTTCGATAAATACGTAATTACTACGACTTCTGTGTAGAGAGGACAACGTTGCGTTGTTATCCGATGACAATAACCTAAAATTTTCAAAGTATACACTGTGGGATGTGTCAGAATGTCATGGCCAACTGGGATACTTCATAAAAGTGAATGAAGTGTACTAAAAATATCGTCGTCCGACCCTGCGATTGCGTTAACATTCGATGATCGCAACGAAAACTGCGAATTGAATTTCCAGCGGCTGCTGGATCCGCCATCATCAACCGGATCGCGTTGGGCGTGTGCGTATCAACTTGTCGTATCTCAAATTTCCTCATCTCATGCGAACAAAGCGCCCTTGTATGCAAATATCAAGGCGTCGTCTTCTGTGTAAAAAATCCATCGCCGAACTTTTCCGAATGTCATTCCGAGCGGTTCCGAAGGGGACACTCGTACACGGGCAAGAAATGGAATACTTATTGATTTTGAATTTTATTTAGCGAGTCTTAGGTGGTGACATTCCCTGACGCAATCAGTGATGGCGAGCGGATCCGGTATTTTGTTCTTGTCCCTTTTTTAGATCGGGAACAAAATTCATATTTGGAGGTTCTCAGACATTCTGATGATTATAAAATAGATCCAGAGTCCACTTAGTCTGTAACACGATTAATTGGAAGAAGAGGAAAATTCAGAATAATACTTTATTCAGAATTTGATTGGAATCTTTCCTGAGGGATGAAAGCTGTTTATACTGCCACAAGTGGCAAATAACAGAAACGTCCTATGTTAATTTCGAATCGTGAGTCCAAACGACAAAGCCAAAAAGTTTCCATCCTCTTGAACAGTGAACTCGAATCAACAATGAGCATTGTTTTACAAAACTGCATTCTTCCCTTCAAATCAGTTTCTTCTTTGAGAACTAGTATGAGCTAGTAGATCAATATATTGGGTAGATTCAACTTTTAAGTAGATCAATGTAGATGACAGATCCGCATTTTTATGTAACAGAGGCCAACAAATGGGAAGAAGAAGAGAAAACATTGTCGATTTGTGTCAAACTCTGTGATGAACATCGAAAAACCATTGTCATTGTTATTCGTGCATCTGTAAATTTCTCCAAGGAAAAGTGACCATTGGGTTGGATGAGCTGCGGTTCTTTTCGGTAAAACTTACTGAACAAACGGTGAAGTCCTGGATGGAAATTTTCACGGTCATACAAGACGTGTAATTAAATAAGGACCCCACCTCGTACATGCCGCTCTAATCTGGTCACTTCAGACGGATGTAAAGGTTTTAATTAAATTGATTCCTCTGAACCCTTCCAATAGAGGGGGCTAAAGAGATTCCAGGAATATTTGTGTATCCTTAAGAACAATACGGTGGAATTTCATCCTATTGGCGATTTGAAGAATTATCCGATCGCATTTTGGGATGAAGTTTCCAGGAATTAGTCGATAGTCTATAGGTTGAGCAGAGGAAATGCCGAATTAAGCTATTTTTTTTCGAAGATAAAGGTATCAGGGAATGGTTTATGTTCGAGTGAGTATCTTTGAAACGAAAATCATGAAAGTCATGAAACTTTTCAGTAAAGTGCAATAGATGGCTTCAGCAGTAAATGATGGTCTATTTTGACATATCCAAAACGTCATGAACCAAGCTCAGACATATGGCAGCCCAACTATTTCAACGCATTAGTGATTTTGTTTTGGCGTCATAATCACTGGGCAATATGGTGCATTTGTAACCATTTTTATCAATAAAGTAGCATTTTCGTCTAAAAACCAGCAGCTACTTAGTTGCCCTTCTAATAATACCTGCGGATAATGAAAACACTTAAAAATTCGACTCTCACTTGTTGCATTAATCAGGTTCCATTAGGGGTATCTGAATTCCCAAATCAAACAAAATCAAATTTATTCATTCAATTCCTCGCCACTCTTGGCCGAGTCGTTATAAGTTTACACCATGTAAGTGGGAAGATCCGTGAGATAAGGCAGCTAACGCATGTTATTCAATTAAAGAGGAGGCATCCGTTTGTGGCACTAATTAAATAACAACTACTTACTGGCATTATCGCTGATGAAAGACGTAAATTGAAGGAAGCCATTCCGCCATCTATTTACATGCGTATTTTTACGACGGAACAAATTGGTCTAGGTGTGGAACTGCCATCCCTAATTGTTCTGGATTTCCATAAATGAATAGATGTGAGAATGAATAAATATTATAGTTTCAACACTTCTTTGGACTCGCTCGGCTGACGATGGCTCGTTGGAGCGATATTCTCATTTATTGGCGATCGTGCAGACAAATTGCTGCAGCATCAGAAGGAATAAATACTGTGCTCTCTTCAGTACACTTTCCCATCAATTTTTTCTCATCCTCCATAAGGCTAAGAGTAGCAAACAAAGATTTCATATAGGGCTCCTGGTCCAGTGGTTAGGACATTGAACTCGCACCCGGCAAGTCCGAGTTCAATCCCGAGCTAGGAAAGAAATTTTCTAGTTTCGGTAGGGGCCTCCATTCACTGTTGGGTTAAAATTAACAGTGCTGTGCCTAAGGTGGCGTAAGGACACAGTAACAAAGCCTACACAGAACACAACTGATTCTCCTAACTCGCACAAGCTACAAGCTTCTGAGGGGTCTCCTCGGGAGACCTAGGAGTAATCAGTATAAACATAAACATAAACAAATATATTGCTGTTGAAATAGCGGAAAATATACTGCTCCACAAGAGTTAGGGATATCGTATTCAATCGTTTTTAAAAGTATGTAATCTTCGAGAAAATAGCTGTGAAATCATTTTAAACTCAATAACAACTTGAATCGATCCAATAAAAATCAGTATGAGACATTTCGTCATTCGCCTTTTTTCTGAAGTTTGGTTCTTTGCATATGCTTCATGAATGTTCTCATTTTGAAATGAAGTCAGTTTATCGACGGCTTCGATTTGAAACGAGTTTTCTGAAAATGCCAAGACGTAAATCAACAAACGCTAAGGCTAATAGGGCTATCCGAATGCTACAGGGTGGCCTAACTCAGGTTGTTGTAGCGGAAAGGCTACAAGTCCGCCAAAGTGTGATTTCTAGACTTTGGAATAGGTTCAGGGAGACAGGTTCCGTGTTGGAAAGACCAAGGCTTGATGAGCGACGAAAAACAACACCTGCTCAGGATCGTTTCATCACCGTTTCGGCGAGAAGAAACCCTACATCTACGTATAGAATGCTACGGAATACTCTTGAAAATGCAGATGGGGTCCAAGTTTCCATCGAAACCATCAAACGACGTTTGAGAGAGGTGAATCTAGGTTCTAGACGTCCATTAAGAGAAGTTTCATTAAAACGTGATCATAAGCGTCAAACACTGGAATGGGCAAGGCAACATATCAATTGGATCGATCAATGGCGTAATGTCCTTTTCACTGATGGATCCAGATATGAAAGATTTTCAGATTCTCGAAAAATAAGGGTATGGACAATCCCCCGTATACCCCGTAATCGTCGCTATGTCCAAGAAGACCGAGTGGGTAGTGTTATGGTTTGGGTCGGGATATGTTTCAACGGGCGCACAGATCTACACATTTGTCCTGGGAATATGACCGCCTTACACTATAGGGAGCATGACATTGACAATGTTGTGTCAAATTTTCACGCTGCTATTGCTGAAACTTTTCAATTTCTAGACGATAACGCTAGACCGCACCGTGCAGCCATAGTTGAGAATGCGCGCGAGGAGCTTGGTATTCTACATTTACCAATACCTCCGCACTCACCAGATTTGAATTGCATAGAACATGCATGGGATATGCTCCAAAGAAGATTAGATAATCATCAACCTACCCCAGAATCCTTAAATGATCTGAGAGAGCTTCTGCCCCCTTTATGGAACCAAATTCCTTAAGAAATGTTCAACAACCTCGTGTGTAGTATGCAAAAAAGATGTCAAGCTGTTATTGATGCCCGTGGAGGTCATACATTGTATTGATAGTCTCAAAATGCTCGAATTCTGTGGGAATAAAATTTCGTTATTTTACTCGATTTTTCTTAACCACCCTGTATACGCTTCAGATCTACAGGCTAAAGTTAATTTGCAACTTGAAATCATATTAATATGAATTTTCATCACAAAAATCTTATCTTATCTATATTTTTTTGCAATTTGAGTCAATATCCCTAACTCATGTGGAGCAGTTTATTCATCTCATTTCCAGAACATAGACTCTTCATTCCTTGAGAAACTTTAGCCAATGTGTGCAATTTACTCTGAATACCTACAGAAAGTTTGAACACGAATATTTCAAATACCAAAACCGCCTTTCTCCAGAATACAGAAAGTATCAATCCACTCCACCCCTAAGGTGTTCAAATTCCAAAGAATTCACGCCAAGAAAAGGAAAATCGGATTCCATTGATAGCCCTCAAAAATTAATCAGAGGCACCAAAGACAAATGTAAATTGCTTCGGTAATTGCCGGAACAGGCTCTAATTAATTAAAACAAAAAGCTCCGCCGACTTGGCTGTAAACAAGGGGGAAAATTAGATAGCACGATGCCTGGTTTACCGCTCGCCGACGAGACTGTAACCAGAAATTATACGGAATTTTACACCAACCGAGAAAGTAATGATTTATTTCGTTAATTATTCCCCGCAGTGAATAATTTTTGGGGGAATTAAAAAATTATGTCCCGCAGTTGATGAGGTATTCCGAGCTGATTTTCTTGTAACGGGAAGTTTTTCAGTGATTCACGATTGTAAATGTCTCAGTGAGCATTTCACTAAATATAAACTTCTCAAACTAAAGAATAAAACCAAAAAATTTCTTACTTTTTAGTCGCACTTGTTGGTCTTTGGTATCATTGTATAGGTTTTTGCTTAATTTAATAAAATATATTCCAGAACCCGAAATAGCATAAATTAGATTTTCAATGCAATTTTGCGGATCAATAATATCAATATCTTGCATGGTGCTCGAAAACAAAGCTTGAAAATGAAATATCGAAAACATTAAACTTGAATAATTCCTAACTTATGAGGGCTACATGAATGTTTTTGGTATCAAAATGTAGGTTTTCGGGGTCGCTCTATTCAATAAAGAATGTTTCAGAGCTCTATCTATCATAGTTTAGATTTTCACATGTCAAATGACATTTTTTACAAAAACTCGAATTTTCAAACCATCACAGCTCCCCATCCTTTGATCGCCGCCATTATTTATTCATATTATGTTGATCAGCATAGGTCCAAGTATCACTGTGCAAAATATGAGCGATTTGAAAAATTCAAAATTTTTGGTGAAAAATGCCTAAGGGGTATGACCTCCAAAAAACGCCTTAAACTCAATACCAAATAAAAATGGGTGGATCTAACGGTGGGATTGCTCGGACAACTTATTCGAACCATTCGAATCCTCAATAAATGCAGTTTTGCGGATCAATAACATCGATATCTTGAATGGTCTGTGCACGAGAACAAAACTTGAAACTGAAATATCGAAAACATTAAACTTGAATAATTCCTAACTTATGAGGGCTACATGAATGTTTTTGGTATCAAAATGTAGGTTTTCGAGGTCGCTCCATTCAATAAAGAATGTTTCAGAGCTCTATCTATCATAGTTTAGATTTTCACCTGTCAAATGACATTTTTTACAAAAACTCGAATTTTCAAACCATCACAGCTCCCCATCCTTTGATCGCCGCCATTATTTATTCATATTATATTGATCAGCATAGGTCCAAGTATCTCTGTGCAAAATATGAACGATTTGAAAAATTCAAAATTTTTGGTGAAAAATGCCTAAGGGGTATGACCTCCAAAAAACGCCCTAAACTCAATACTAAATACAAACGGGTGGATCTAACGGTGGGATTGCTCGGACAACTTATTCGAACCATTCGAATCCTCAATAAATGCAGTTTTGCGGATCAATAACATCGATATCTTGAATGGTCTGTGCACGAGAACAAAACTTGAAACTGAAATATCGAAAACATTAAACTTGAATAATTCCTAACTTATGAGGGCTATATGAATGTTTTTGGTATCAAAATGTAGGTTTTCGGGGTCGCTCCATTCAATAAAGAATGTTTCAGAGCTCTATCTATCATAGTTTAGATTTTCACCTGTCAAATGACATTTTTTACAAAAACTCGAATTTTCAAACCATCATAGCTCCCCATCCTTTGATCGCCGCCATTATTTATTCATATTATGTTGATCAGCATAGGTCCAAGTATCACTGTGCAAAATATGAGCGATTTGAAAAATTCAAAATTTTTGGTGAAAAATGCCTAAGGGGTATGACCTCCAAAAAACGCCTTAAACTCAATACCAAATAAAAATGGGTGGATCTAACGGTGGGATTGCTCGGACAACTTATTCGAACCATTCGAATCCTCAATAAATGCAGTTTTGCGGATCAATAACATCAATATCTTAAATGGTCTGTGCACGAGAACAAAACTTGAAACTGAAATATCGAAAACATTAAACTTGAATAATTCCTAACTTATGAGGGCTACATGAATGTTTTTGGTATCAAAATGTAGGTTTTCGGGGTCGCTCCATTCAATAAAGAATGTTTCAGAGCTCTATCTATCATAGTTTAGATTTTCACCTGTCAAATGACATTTTTTACAGAAACTCGAATTTTCAAACCATCACAGCTCCCCATCCTTTGATCGCCGCCATTATTTATTCATAATATGTTGATCAGCATAGGTCCAAGAATCTCTGTGCAAAATATGAGCGATTTGAAATATTCAAAATTTTTGGTGAAAAATGCCTAAGGGGTATGACCTCCAAAAAACGCCCTAAACTCAATACTAAATACAAACGGGTGGATCTAACGGTGGGATTGCTCGGACAACTTATTCGAACCATTCGAATCCTCAATAAATGCAGTTTTGCGGATCAATAACATCAATATCTTAAATGGTCTGTGCACGAGAACAAAACTTGAAACTGAAATATCGAAAACATTAAACTTGAATAATTCCTAACTTATGAGGGCTACATGAATGTTTTTGGTATCAAAATGTAGGTTTTCGGGGTCGCTCCATTCAATAAAGAATGTTTCAGAGCTCTATCTATCATAGTTTAGATTTTCACATGTCAAATGACATTTTTTACAAAAACTCGAATTTTCAAACCATCACAGCTCCCCATCCTTTGATCGCCGCCATTATTTATTCATAATATGTTGATCAGCATAGGTCCAAGAATCTCTGTGCAAAATATGAGCGATTTGAAATATTCAAAATTTTTGGTGAAAAATGCCTAAGGGGTATGACCTCCAAAAAACGCCCTAAACTCAATACTAAATACAAACGGGTGGATCTAACGGTGGGATTGCTCGGACAACTTATTCGAACCATTCGAATCCTCAATAAATGCAGTTTTGCGGATCAATAACATCAATATCTTAAATGGTCTGTGCACGAGAACAAAACTTGAAACTGAAATATCGAAAACATTAAACTTGAATAATTCCTAACTTATGAGGGCTACATGAATGTTTTTGGTATCAAAATGTAGGTTTTCGGGGTCGCTCCATTCAATAAAGAATGTTTCAGAGCTCTATCTATCATAGTTTAGATTTTCACATGTCAAATGACATTTTTTACAAAAACTCGAATTTTCAAACCATCACAGCTCCCCATCCTTTGATCGCCGCCATTATTTATTCATATTATGTTGATCAGCATAGGTCCAAGTATCACTGTGCAAAATATGAGCGATTTGAAAAATTCAAAATTTTTGGTGAAAAATGCCTAAGGGGTATGACCTCCAAAAAACGCCTTAAACTCAATACCAAATAAAAATGGGTGGATCTAACGGTGGGATTGCTCGGACAACTTATTCGAACCATTCGAATCCTCAATAAATGCAGTTTTGCGGATCAATAACATCGATATCTTGAATGGTCTGTGCACGAGAACAAAACTTGAAACTGAAATATCGAAAACATTGAACTTGAATAATTCCTAACTTATGAGGGCTACATTAATGTTTTTGGTATCAAAATGTAGGTTTTCGGGGTCGCTCCATTCAATAAAGAATGTTTCAGAGCTCTATCTATCATAGTTTAGATTTTCACATGTCAAATGACATTTTTTACAAAAACTCGAATTTTCAAACCATCACAGCTCCCCATCCTTTGATCGCCGCCATTATTTATTCATATTATGTTGATCAGCATAGGTCCAAGTATCACTGTGCAAAATATGAGCGATTTTAAAAATTCAAAATTTTTGGTGAAAAATGCCTAAGGGGTATGACCTCCAAAAAACGCCTTAAACTCAATACCAAATAAAAAGGGGTGGATCTAACGGTGGGATTGCTCGGACAACTTATTCGAACCATTCGAATCCTCAATAAATGCAGTTTTGCGGATCAATAACATCGATATCTTGAATGGTCTGTGCACGAGAACAAAACTTGAAACTGAAATATCGAAAACATTAAACTTGAATAATTCCTAACTTATGAGGGCTACATGAATGTTTTTGGTATCAAAATGTAGGTTTTCGGGGTCGCTCCATTCAATAAAGAATGTTTCAGAGCTCTATCTATCATAGTTTAGATTTTCACCTGTCAAATGACATTTTTTTCAAAAACTCGAATTTTCAAACCATCACAGCTCCCCATCCTTTGATCGCCGCCATTATTTATTCATATTATGTTGATCAGCATAGGTCCACGTATCTCTGTGCAAAATATGAGCGATTTGAAAAATTCAAAATTTTTGGTGAAAAATGCCTAAGGGGTATGACCTCCAAAAAACGCCTTAAACTCAATACCAAATAAAAATGGGTGTATCTAACGGTGGGATTGCTCGGACAACTTATTCGAACCATTCGAATCCTCAATAAATGCAGTTTTGCGGATCAATAACATCAATATCTTGAATGGTCTGTGCACGAGAACAAAACTTGAAACTGAAATATCGAAAACATTAAACTTGAATAATTCCTAACTTATGAGGGCTACATGAATGTTTTTGGTATCAAAATGTAGGTTTTCGGGGTCGCTCCATTCAATAAACAATGTTTCAGAGCTCTATCTATCATAGTTTAGATTTTCACATGTCAAATGACATTTTTTACAAAAACTCGAATTTTCAAACCATCACAGCTCCCTATCCTTTGATCGCCGCCATTATTTATTCATATTTTGTTGATCAGCATAGGTCCAAGTATCACTGTGCAAAATATGAGCGATTTGAAAAATTCAAAATTTTTGGTGAAAAATGCCTAAGGGGTATGACCTCCAAAAAACGCCTTAAACTCAATACCAAATAAAAATGGGTGGATCTAACGGTGGGATTGCTCGGACAACTTATTCGAACCATTGGAATCCTCAATAAATGCAGTTTTGCGGATCAATAACATCTATATCTTGAATGGTCTGTGCACGGGAACAAAACTTGAAACTGAAATATCGAAAACATTAAACTTGAATAATTCCTAACTTATGAGGGCTACATGAATGTTTTTGGTATCAAAATGTAGGTTTTCGGGGTCGCTCCATTCAATAAAGAATGTTTCGGAGCTCTATCTATCATAGTTTAGATTTTCACATGTCAAATGACATTTTTTACAAAAACTCGAATTTTCAAACCATCACAGCTCCCCATCCTTTGATCGCCGCCATTATTTATTCATATTATGTTGATCAGCAGAGGTCCAAGTATCACTGTGCAAAATATGACCGATTTGAAAAATTCAAAATTTTTGGTGAAAAATGCCTAAGGGGTATGACTTCCAAAAAACGCCTTAAACTCAATACCAAATAAAAATGGGTGGATCTAACGGTGGGATTGCTCGGACAACTTATTCGAACCATTCGAATCCTCAATAAATGCAGTTTTGCGGATCAATAACATCGATATCTTGAATGGTCTGTGCACGAGAACAAAACTTGAAACTGAAATATCGAAAACATTAAACTTGAATAATTCCTAACTTATGAGGGCTACATGAATGTTTTTGGTATCAAAATGTAGGTTTTCGGGGTCGCTCCATTCAATAAAGAATGTTTCAGAGCTCTATCTATCATAGTTTAGATTTTCACATGTCAAATGACATTTTTTACAAAAACTCGAATTTTCAAACCATCACAGCTCCCCATCCTTTGATCGCCGCCATTATTTATTCATATTATGTTGATCAGCATAGGTCCAAGTATCTCTGTGCAAAATATGAGCTATTTGAAAAATTCAAAATTTTTGGTGAAAAATGCCTAAGGGGTATGACCTCCAAAAAACGCCTTAAACTCAATACCAAATAAAAATGGGTGGATCTAACGGTGGGATTGCTCGGACAACTTATTCGAACCATTCGAATCCTCAATAAATGCAGTTTTGCGGATCAATAACATCAATATCTTGAATGGTCTGTGCACGAGAACAAAACTTGAAACTGAAATATCGAAAACATTAAACTTGAATAATTCCTAACTTATGAGGGCTACATGAATGTTTTTGGTATCAAAATGTAGGATTTCGGGGTCGCTCCATTCAATAAAGAATGTTTCAGAGCTCTATCTATCATAGTTTAGATTTTCACCTGTCAAATGACATTTTTTACAGAAACTCGAATTTTCAAACCATCACAGCTCCCCATCCTTTGATCGCCGCCATTATTTATTCATATTATGTTGATCAGCATAGGTCCAAGTATCACTGTGCAAAATATGAGCGATTTGAAAAATTCAAAATTTTTGGTGAAAAATGCCTAAGGGGTATGACCTCCAAAAAACGCCTTAAACTCAATACCAAATAAAAATGGGTGGATCTAACGGTGGGATTGCTCGTACAACTTATTCGAACCATTCGAATCCTCAATAAATGCAGTTTTGCGGATCAATAACATCGATATCTTGAATGGTCTGTGCACGAGAACAAAACTTGAAACTGAAATATCGAAAACATTAAACTTGAATAATTTCTAACTTATGAGGGCTATATGAATGTTTTTGGTATCAAAATGTAGGTTTTCGGGGTCGCTCCATTCAATAAAGAATGTTTCAGAGCTCTATCTATCATAGTTTAGATTTTCACCTGTCAAATGACATTTTTTACAAAAACTCGAATTTTCAAACCATCATAGCTCCCCATCCTTTGATCGCCGCCATTATTTATTCATATTATGTTGATCAGCATAGGTCCAAGTATCACTGTGCAAAATATGAGCGATTTGAAAAATTCAAAATTTTTGGTGAAAAATGCCTAAGGGGTATGACCTCCAAAAAACGCCTTAAACTCAATACCAAATAAAAATGGGTGGATCTAACGGTGGGATTGCTCGGACAACTTATTCGAACCATTCGAATCCTCAATAAATGCAGTTTTGCGGATCAATAACATCCATATCTTGAATGGTCTGTGCACGAGAACAAAACTTGAAACTTAAATATCGAAAACATTAAACTTGAATAATTCCTAACTTATGAGGGCTACATGAATGTTTTTGGTATCAAAATGTAGGTTTTCGGGGTCGCTCCATTCAATAAAGAATGTTTCAGAGCTCTATCTATCATAGTTTAGATTTTCACCTGTCAAATGACATTTTTTACAAAAACTCGAATTTTCAAACCATCATAGCTCCCCATCCTTTGATCGCCGCCATTATTTATTCATATTATGTTGATCAGCATAGGTCCAAGTATCACTGTGCAAAATATGAGCGATTTGAAAAATTCAAAATTTTTGGTGAAAAATGCCTAAGGGGTATGACCTCCAAAAAACGCCTTAAACTTAATACCAAATAAAAATGGGTGGATCTAACGGTGGGATTGCTCGGACAACTTATTCGAACCATTCGAATCCTCAATAAATGCAGTTTTGCGGATCAATAACATCAATATCTTAAATGGTCTGTGCACGAGAACAAAACTTGAAACTGAAATATCGAAAACATTAAACTTGAATAATTCCTAACTTATGAGGGCTACATGAATGTTTTTGGTATCAAAATGTAGGTTTTCGGGGTCGCTCCATTCAATAAAGAATGTTTCAGAGCTCTATCTATCATAGTTTAGATTTTCACCTGTCAAATGACATTTTTTACAGAAACTCGAATTTTCAAACCATCACAGCTCCCCATCCTTTGATCGCCGCCATTATTTATTCATAATATGTTGATCAGCATAGGTCCAAGAATCTCTGTGCAAAATATGAGCGATTTGAAAAATTCAAAATTTTTGGTGAAAAATGCCTAAGGGGTATGACCTCCAAAAAACGCCCTAAACTCAATACTAAATACAAACGGGTGGATCTAACGGTGGGATTGCTCGGACAACTTATTCGAACCATTCGAATCCTCAATAAATGCAGTTTTGCGGATCAATAACATCAATATCTTAAATGGTCTGTGCACGAGAACAAAACTTGAAACTGAAATATCGAAAACATTAAACTTGAATAATTCCTAACTTATGAGGGCTACATGAATGTTTTTGGTATCAAAATGTAGGTTTTCGGGGTCGCTCCATTCAATAAAGAATGTTTCAGAGCTCTATCTATCATAGTTTAGATTTTCACATGTCAAATGACATTTTTTACAAAAACTCGAATTTTCAAACCATCACAGCTCCCCATCCTTTGATCGCCGCCATTATTTATTCATATTATGTTGATCAGCATAGGTCCAAGTATCACTGTGCAAAATATGAGCGATTTGAAAAATTCAAAATTTTTGGTGAAAAATGCCTAAGGGGTATGACCTCCAAAAAACGCCTTAAACTCAATACCAAATAAAAATGGGTGGATCTAACGGTGGGATTGCTCGGACAACTTATTCGAACCATTCGAATCCTCAATAAATGCAGTTTTGCGGATCAATAACATCGATATCTTGAATGGTCTGTGCACGAGAACAAAACTTGGAACTGAAATATCGAAAACATTAAACTTGAATAATTCCTAACTTATGAGGGCTACATGAATGTTTTTGGTATCAAAATGTAGGTTTTCGGGGTCGCTCCATTCAATAAAGAATGTTTCAGAGCTCTATCTATCATAGTTTAGATTTTCACATGTCAAATGACATTTTTTACAAAAACTCGAATTTTCAAACCATCACAGCTCCCCATCCTTTATCGCCGCCATTATTTATTCATATTATGTTGATCAGCATAGGTCCAAGTATCACTGTGCAAAATATGAGCGATTTTAAAAATTCAAAATTTTTGGTGAAAAATGCCTAAGGGGTATGACCTCCAAAAAACGCCTTAAACTCAATACCAAATAAAAAGGGGTGGATCTAACGGTGGGATTGCTCGGACAACTTATTCGAACCATTCGAATCCTCAATAAATGCAGTTTTGCGGATCAATAACATCGATATCTTGAATGGTCTGTGCACGAGAACAAAACTTGAAACTGAAATATCGAAAACATTAAACTTGAATAATTCCTAACTTATGAGGGCTACATGAATGTTTTTGGTATCAAAATGTAGGTTTTCGGGGTCGCTCCATTCAATAAAGAATGTTTCAGAGCTCTATCTATCATAGTTTAGATTTTCACCTGTCAAATGACATTTTTTTCAAAAACTCGAATTTTCAAACCATCACAGCTCCCCATCCTTTGATCGCCGCCATTATTTATTCATATTATGTTGATCAGCATAGGTCCACGTATCTCTGTGCAAAATATGAGCGATTTGAAAAATTCAAAATTTTTGGTGAAAAATGCCTAAGGGGTATGACCTCCAAAAAACGCCTTAAACTCAATACCAAATAAAAATGGGTGGATCTAACGGTGGGATTGCTCGGACAACTTATTCGAACCATTCGAATCCTCAATAAATGCAGTTTTGCGGATCAATAACATCAATATCTTGAATGGTCTGTGCACGAGAACAAAACTTGAAACTGAAATATCGAAAACATTAAACTTGAATAATTCCTAACTTATGAGGGCTACATGAATGTTTTTGGTATCAAAATGTAGGTTTTCGGGGTCGCTCCATTCAATAAACAATGTTTCAGAGCTCTATCTATCATAGTTTAGATTTTCACATGTCAAATGACATTTTTTACAAAAACTCGAATTTTCAAACCATCACAGCTCCCTATCCTTTGATCGCCGCCATTATTTATTCATATTTTGTTGATCAGCATAGGTCCAAGTATCACTGTGCAAAATATGAGCGATTTGAAAAATTCAAAATTTTTGGTGAAAAATGCCTAAGGGGTATGACCTCCAAAAAACGCCTTAAACTCAATACCAAATAAAAATGGGTGGATCTAACGGTGGGATTGCTCGGACAACTTATTCGAACCATTGGAATCCTCAATAAATGCAGTTTTGCGGATCAATAACATCTATATCTTGAATGGTCTGTGCACGGGAACAAAACTTGAAACTGAAATATCGAAAACATTAAACTTGAATAATTCCTAACTTATGAGGGCTACATGAATGTTTTTGGTATCAAAATGTAGGTTTTCGGGGTCGCTCCATTCAATAAAGAATGTTTCGGAGCTCTATCTATCATAGTTTAGATTTTCACATGTCAAATGACATTTTTTACAAAAACTCGAATTTTCAAACCATCACAGCTCCCCATCCTTTGATCGCCGCCATTATTTATTCATATTATGTTGATCAGCAGAGGTCCAAGTATCACTGTGCAAAATATGACCGATTTGAAAAATTCAAAATTTTTGGTGAAAAATGCCTAAGGGGTATGACTTCCAAAAAACGCCTTAAACTCAATACCAAATAAAAATGGGTGGATCTAACGGTGGGATTGCTCGGACAACTTATTCGAACCATTCGAATCCTCAATAAATGCAGTTTTGCGGATCAATAACATCGATATCTTGAATGGTCTGTGCACGAGAACAAAACTTGAAACTGAAATATCGAAAACATTAAACTTGAATAATTCCTAACTTATGAGGGCTACATGAATGTTTTTGGTATCAAAATGTAGGTTTTCGGGGTCGCTCCATTCAATAAAGAATGTTTCAGAGCTCTATCTATCATAGTTTAGATTTTCACATGTCAAATGACATTTTTTACAAAAACTCGAATTTTCAAACCATCACAGCTCCCCATCCTTTGATCGCCGCCATTATTTATTCATATTATGTTGATCAGCATAGGTCCAAGTATCTCTGTGCAAAATATGAGCTATTTGAAAAATTCAAAATTTTTGGTGAAAAATGCCTAAGGGGTATGACCTCCAAAAAACGCCTTAAACTCAATACCAAATAAAAATGGGTGGATCTAACGGTGGGATTGCTCGGACAACTTATTCGAACCATTCGAATCCTCAATAAATGCAGTTTTGCGGATCAATAACATCAATATCTTGAATGGTCTGTGCACGAGAACAAAACTTGAAACTGAAATATCGAAAACATTAAACTTGAATAATTCCTAACTTATGAGGGCTACATGAATGTTTTTGGTATCAAAATGTAGGTTTTCGGGGTCGCTCCATTCAATAAAGAATGTTTCAGAGCTCTATCTATCATAGTTTAGATTTTCACCTGTCAAATGACATTTTTTACAGAAACTCGAATTTTCAAACCATCACAGCTCCCCATCCTTTGATCGCCGCCATTATTTATTCATATTATGTTGATCAGCATAGGTCCAAGTATCACTGTGCAAAATATGAGCGATTTGAAAAATTCAAAATTTTTGGTGAAAAATGCCTAAGGGGTATGACCTCCAAAAAACGCCTTAAACTCAATACCAAATAAAAATGGGTGGATCTAACGGTGGGATTGCTCGTACAACTTATTCGAACCATTCGAATCCTCAATAAATGCAGTTTTGCGGATCAATAACATCGATATCTTGAATGGTCTGTGCACGAGAACAAAACTTGAAACTGAAATATCGAAAACATTAAACTTGAATAATTTCTAACTTATGAGGGCTATATGAATGTTTTTGGTATCAAAATGTAGGTTTTCGGGGTCGCTCCATTCAATAAAGAATGTTTCAGAGCTCTATCTATCATAGTTTAGATTTTCACCTGTCAAATGACATTTTTTACAAAAACTCGAATTTTCAAACCATCATAGCTCCCCATCCTTTGATCGCCGCCATTATTTATTCATATTATGTTGATCAGCATAGGTCCAAGTATCACTGTGCAAAATATGAGCGATTTGAAAAATTCAAAATTTTTGGTGAAAAATGCCTAAGGGGTATGACCTCCAAAAAACGCCTTAAACTCAATACCAAATAAAAATGGGTGGATCTAACGGTGGGATTGCTCGGACAACTTATTCGAACCATTCGAATCCTCAATAAATGCAGTTTTGCGGATCAATAACATCCATATCTTGAATGGTCTGTGCACGAGAACAAAACTTGAAACTTAAATATCGAAAACATTAAACTTGAATAATTCCTAACTTATGAGGGCTACATGAATGTTTTTGGTATCAAAATGTAGGTTTTCGGGGTCGCTCCATTCAATAAAGAATGTTTCAGAGCTCTATCTATCATAGTTTAGATTTTCACCTGTCAAATGACATTTTTTACAAAAACTCGAATTTTCAAACCATCATAGCTCCCCATCCTTTGATCGCCGCCATTATTTATTCATATTATGTTGATCAGCATAGGTCCAAGTATCACTGTGCAAAATATGAGCGATTTGAAAAATTCAAAATTTTTGGTGAAAAATGCCTAAGGGGTATGACCTCCAAAAAACGCCTTAAACTTAATACCAAATAAAAATGGGTGGATCTAACGGTGGGATTGCTCGGACAACTTATTCGAACCATTCGAATCCTCAATAAATGCAGTTTTGCGGATCAATAACATCAATATCTTAAATGGTCTGTGCACGAGAACAAAACTTGAAACTGAAATATCGAAAACATTAAACTTGAATAATTCCTAACTTATGAGGGCTACATGAATGTTTTTGGTATCAAAATGTAGGTTTTCGGGGTCGCTCCATTCAATAAAGAATGTTTCAGAGCTCTATCTATCATAGTTTAGATTTTCACCTGTCAAATGACATTTTTTACAGAAACTCGAATTTTCAAACCATCACAGCTCCCCATCCTTTGATCGCCGCCATTATTTATTCATAATATGTTGATCAGCATAGGTCCAAGAATCTCTGTGCAAAATATGAGCGATTTGAAAAATTCAAAATTTTTGGTGAAAAATGCCTAAGGGGTATGACCTCCAAAAAACGCCCTAAACTCAATACTAAATACAAACGGGTGGATCTAACGGTGGGATTGCTCGGACAACTTATTCGAACCATTCGAATCCTCAATAAATGCAGTTTTGCGGATCAATAACATCAATATCTTAAATGGTCTGTGCACGAGAACAAAACTTGAAACTGAAATATCGAAAACATTAAACTTGAATAATTCCTAACTTATGAGGGCTACATGAATGTTTTTGGTATCAAAATGTAGGTTTTCGGGGTCGCTCCATTCAATAAAGAATGTTTCAGAGCTCTATCTATCATAGTTTAGATTTTCACATGTCAAATGACATTTTTTACAAAAACTCGAATTTTCAAACCATCACAGCTCCCCATCCTTTGATTGCCGCCATTATTTATTCATATTATGTTGATCAGCATAGGTCCAAGTATCACTGTGCAAAATATGAGCGATTTGAAAAATTCAAAATTTTTGGTGAAAAATGCCTAAGGGGTATGACCTCCAAAAAACGCCTTAAACTCAATACCAAATAAAAATGGGTGGATCTAACGGTGGGATTGCTCGGACAACTTATTCGAACCATTCGAATCCTCAATAAATGCAGTTTTGCGGATCAATAACATCGATATCTTGAATGGTCTGTGCACGAGAACAAAACTTGGAACTGAAATATCGAAAACATTAAACTTGAATAATTCCTAACTTATGAGGGCTACATGAATGTTTTTGGTATCAAAATGTAGGTTTTCGGGGTCGCTCCATTCAATAAAGAATGTTTCAGAGCTCTATCTATCATAGTTTAGATTTTCACATGTCAAATGACATTTTTTACAAAAACTCGAATTTTCAAACCATCACAGCTCCCCATCCTTTGATCGCCGCCATTATTTATTCATATTATGTTGATCAGCATAGGTCCAAGTATCACTGTGCAAAATATGAGCGATTTTAAAAATTCAAAATTTTTGGTGAAAAATGCCTAAGGGGTATGACCTCCAAAAAACGCCTTAAACTCAATACCAAATAAAAAGGGGTGGATCTAACGTTGGGATTGCTCGGACAACTTATTCGAACCATTCGAATCCTCAATAAATGCAGTTTTGCGGATCAATAACATCGATATCTTGAATGGTCTGTGCACGAGAACAAAACTTGAAACTGAAATATCGAAAACATTAAACTTGAATAATTCCTAACTTATGAGGGCTACATGAATGTTTTTGGTATCAAAATGTAGGTTTTCGGGGTCGCTCCATTCAATAAAGAATGTTTCAGAGCTCTATCTATCATAGTTTAGATTTTCACCTGTCAAATGACATTTTTTTCAAAAACTCGAATTTTCAAACCATCACAGCTCCCCATCCTTTGATCGCCGCCATTATTTATTCATATTATGTTGATCAGCATAGGTCCACGTATCTCTGTGCAAAATATGAGCGATTTGAAAAATTCAAAATTTTTGGTGAAAAATGCCTAAGGGGTATGACCTCCAAAAAACGCCTTAAACTCAATACCAAATAAAAATGGGTGGATCTAACGGTGGGATTGCTCGGACAACTTATTCGAACCATTCGAATCCTCAATAAATGCAGTTTTGCGGATCAATAACATCAATATCTTGAATGGTCTGTGCACGAGAACAAAACTTGAAACTGAAATATCGAAAACATTAAACTTGAATAATTCCTAACTTATGAGGGCTACATGAATGTTTTTGGTATCAAAATGTAGGTTTTCGGGGTCGCTCCATTCAATAAACAATGTTTCAGAGCTCTATCTATCATAGTTTAGATTTTCACATGTCAAATGACATTTTTTACAAAAACTCGAATTTTCAAACCATCACAGCTCCCTATCCTTTGATCGCCGCCATTATTTATTCATATTTTGTTGATCAGCATAGGTCCAAGTATCACTGTGCAAAATATGAGCGATTTGAAAAATTCAAAATTTTTGGTGAAAAATGCCTAAGGGGTATGACCTCCAAAAAACGCCTTAAACTCAATACCAAATAAAAATGGGTGGATCTAACGGTGGGATTGCTCGGACAACTTATTCGAACCATTGGAATCCTCAATAAATGCAGTTTTGCGGATCAATAACATCTATATCTTGAATGGTCTGTGCACGGGAACAAAACTTGAAACTGAAATATCGAAAACATTAAACTTGAATAATTCCTAACTTATGAGGGCTACATGAATGTTTTTGGTATCAAAATGTAGGTTTTCGGGGTCGCTCCATTCAATAAAGAATGTTTCGGAGCTCTATCTATCATAGTTTAGATTTTCACATGTCAAATGACATTTTTTACAAAAACTCGAATTTTCAAACCATCACAGCTCCCCATCCTTTGATCGCCGCCATTATTTATTCATATTATGTTGATCAGCATAGGTCCAAGTATCACTGTGCAAAATATGAGCGATTTGAAAAATTCAAAATTTTTGGTGAAAAATGCCTAAGGGGTATGACCTCCAAAAAACGCCTTAAACTCAATACCAAATAAAAATGGGTGGATCTAACGGTGGGATTGCTCGTACAACTTATTCGAACCATTCGAATCCTCAATAAATGCAGTTTTGCGGATCAATAACATCGATATCTTGAATGGTCTGTGCACGAGAACAAAACTTGAAACTGAAATATCGAAAACATTAAACTTGAATAATTTCTAACTTATGAGGGCTATATGAATGTTTTTGGTATCAAAATGTAGGTTTTCGGGGTCGCTCCATTCAATAAAGAATGTTTCAGAGCTCTATCTATCATAGTTTAGATTTTCACCTGTCAAATGACATTTTTTACAAAAACTCGAATTTTCAAACCATCATAGCTCCCCATCCTTTGATCGCCGCCATTATTTATTCATATTATGTTGATCAGCATAGGTCCAAGTATCACTGTGCAAAATATGAGCGATTTGAAAAATTCAAAATTTTTGGTGAAAAATGCCTAAGGGGTATGACCTCCAAAAAACGCCTTAAACTCAATACCAAATAAAAATGGGTGGATCTAACGGTGGGATTGCTCGGACAACTTATTCGAACCATTCGAATCCTCAATAAATGCAGTTTTGCGGATCAATAACATCCATATCTTGAATGGTCTGTGCACGAGAACAAAACTTGAAACTTAAATATCGAAAACATTAAACTTGAATAATTCCTAACTTATGAGGGCTACATGAATGTTTTTGGTATCAAAATGTAGGTTTTCGGGGTCGCTCCATTCAATAAAGAATGTTTCAGAGCTCTATCTATCATAGTTTAGATTTTCACCTGTCAAATGAAATTTTTTACAAAAACTCGAATTTTCAAACCATCATAGCTCCCCATCCTTTGATCGCCGCCATTATTTATTCATATTATGTTGATCAGCATAGGTCCAAGTATCACTGTGCAAAATATGAGCGATTTGAAAAATTCAAAATTTTTGGTGAAAAATGCCTAAGGGGTATGACCTCCAAAAAACGCCTTAAACTCAATACCAAATAAAAATGGGTGGATCTAACGGTGGGATTGCTCGGACAACTTATTCGAACCATTCGAATCCTCAATAAATGCAGTTTTGCGGATCAATAACATCAATATCTTGAATGGTCTGTGCACGAGAACAAAACTTGAAACTGAAATATCGAAAACATTAAACTTGAATAATTCCTAACTTATGAGGGCTACATGAATGTTTTTGGTATCAAAATGTAGGTTTTCGGGGTCGCTCCATTCAATAAAGAATGTTTCAGAGCTCTATCTATCATAGTTTAGATTTTCACATGTCAAATGACATTTTTTACAAAAACTCGAATTTTCAAACCATCACAGCTCCCCATCCTTTGATCGCCGCCATTATTTATTCATATTATGTTGATCAGCATAGGTCCAAGTATCACTGTGCAAAATATGAGCGATTTTAAAAATTCAAAATTTTTGGTGAAAAATGCCTAAGGGGTATGACCTCCAAAAAACGCCTTAAACTCAATACCAAATAAAAAGGGGTGGATCTAACGGTGGGATTGCTCGGACAACTTATTCGAACCATTCGAATCCTCAATAAATGCAGTTTTGCGGATCAATAACATCGATATCTTGAATGGTCTGTGCACGAGAACAAAACTTGAAACTGAAATATCGAAAACATTAAACTTGAATAATTCCTAACTTATGAGGGCTACATGAATGTTTTTGGTATCAAAATGTAGGTTTTCGGGGTCGCTCCATTCAATAAAGAATGTTTCAGAGCTCTATCTATCATAGTTTAGATTTTCACCTGTCAAATGACATTTTTTTCAAAAACTCGAATTTTCAAACCATCACAGCTCCCCATCCTTTGATCGCCGCCATTATTTATTCATATTATGTTGATCAGCATAGGTCCACGTATCTCTGTGCAAAATATGAGCGATTTGAAAAATTCAAAATTTTTGGTGAAAAATGCCTAAGGGGTATGACCTCCAAAAAACGCCTTAAACTCAATACCAAATAAAAATGGGTGGATCTAACGGTGGGATTGCTCGGACAACTTATTCGAACCATTGGAATCCTCAATAAATGCAGTTTTGCGGATCAATAACATCTATATCTTGAATGGTCTGTGCACGGGAACAAAACTTGAAACTGAAATATCGAAAACATTAAACTTGAATAATTCCTAACTTATGAGGGCTACATGAATGTTTTTGGTATCAAAATGTAGGTTTTCGGGGTCGCTCCATTCAATAAAGAATGTTTCGGAGCTCTATCTATCATAGTTTAGATTTTCACATGTCAAATGACATTTTTTACAAAAACTCGAATTTTCAAACCATCACAGCTCCCCATCCTTTGATCGCCGCCATTATTTATTCATATTATGTTGATCAGCAGAGGTCCAAGTATCACTGTGCAAAATATGACCGATTTGAAAAATTCAAAATTTTTGGTGAAAAATGCCTAAGGGGTATGACCTCCAAAAAACGCCTTAAACTCAATACCAAATAAAAATGGGTGGATCTAACGGTGGGATTGCTCGGACAACTTATTCGAACCATTCGAATCCTCAATAAATGCAGTTTTGCGGATCAATAACATCGATATCTTGAATGGTCTGTGCACGAGAACAAAACTTGAAACTGAAATATCGAAAACATTAAACTTGAATAATTCCTAACTTATGAGGGCTACATGAATGTTTTTGGTATCAAAATGTAGGTTTTCGGGGTCGCTCCATTCAATAAAGAATGTTTCAGAGCTCTATCTATCATATTTTAGATTTTCACATGTCAAATGACATTTTTTACAAAAACTCGAATTTTCAAACCATCACAGCTCCCCATCCTTTGATCGCCGCCATTATTTATTCATATTATATTGATCAGCATAGGTCCAGGTATCTCTGTGCAAAATATGAGCGATTTGAAAAATTCAAAATTTTTGGTGAAAAATGCCTAAGGGGTATGACCTCCAAAAAACGCCCTAAACTCAATACCAAACAAAAACGGGTGGATCTAACGGTGGGATTGCTCGGACAACTTATTCGAACCATTCGAATCCTCAATAAATGCAGTTTTGCGGATCAATAACATCGATATCTTGAATGGTCTGTGCACGAGAACAAAACTTGAAACTGAAATATCGAAAACATTAAACTTGAATAATTCCTAACTTATGAGGGCTATATGAATGTTTCTGGTATCAAAATGTAGGTTTTCGGGGTCGCTCCATTCAATAAAGAATGTTTCAGAGCTCTATCTATGATAGTTTAGATTTTCACCTGTCAAATGACATTTTTTACAAAAACTCGTATTTTCAAACCATCATAGCTCCCCAGTCTTTGATCGCCGCCATTATTTATTCATATTATGTTGATCAGCATAGGTCCAAGTATCACTGTGCAAAATATGAGCGATTTGAAAAATTCAAAATTTTTGGTGAAAAATGCCTAAGGGGTATGACCTCCAAAAAACGCCTTAAACTCAATACCAAATAAAAATGGGTGGATCTAACGGTGGGATTGCTCGGACAACTTATTCGAACCATTCGAATCCTCAATAAATGCAGTTTTGCGGATCAATAACATCCATATCTTGGATGGTCTGTGCACGAGAACAAAACTTGAAACTGAAATATCGAAAACATTAAACTTGAATAATTCCTAACTTATGAGGGCTACATGAATGTTTTTGGTATCAAAATGTAGGTTTTCGGGGTCGCTCCATTCAATAAAGAATGTTTCAGAGCTCTATCTATCATAGTTTAGATTTTCACCTGTCAAATGACATTTTTTTCAAAAACTCGAATTTTCAAACCATCACAGCTCCCCATCCTTTGATCGCCGCCATTATTTATTCATATTATGTTGATCAGCATAGGTACACGTATCTCTGTGCAAAATATGAGCGATTTGAAAAATTCAAAATTTTTGGTGAAAAATGCCTAAGGGGTATGACCTCCAAAAAACGCCTTAAACTCAATACCAAATAAAAATGGGTGGATCTAACGGTGGGATTGCTCGGACAACTTATTCGAACCATTCGAATCCTCAATAAATGCAGTTTTGCGGATCAATAACATCAATATCTTGAATGGTCTGTGCACGAGAACAAAACTTGAAACTGAAATATCGAAAACATTAAACTTGAATAATTCCTAACTTATGAGGGCTACATGAATGTTTTTGGTATCAAAATGTAGGTTTTCGGGGTCGCTCCATTCAATAAACAATGTTTCAGAGCTCTATCTATCATAGTTTAGATTTTCACATGTCAAATGACATTTTTTACAAAAACTCGAATTTTCAAACCATCACAGCTCCCTATCCTTTGATCGCCGCCATTATTTATTCATATTTTGTTGATCAGCATAGGTCCAAGTATCACTGTGCAAAATATGAGCGATTTGAAAAATTCAAAATTTTTGGTGAAAAATGCCTAAGGGGTATGACCTCCAAAAAACGCCTTAAACTCAATACCAAATAAAAATGGGTGGATCTAACGGTGGGATTGCTCGGACAACTTATTCGAACCATTGGAATCCTCAATAAATGCAGTTTTGCGGATCAATAACATCTATATCTTGAATGGTCTGTGCACGGGAACAAAACTTGAAACTGAAATATCGAAAACATTAAACTTGAATAATTCCTAACTTATGAGGGCTACATGAATGTTTTTGGTATCAAAATGTAGGTGTTCGGGGTCGCTCCATTCAATAAAGAATGTTTCGGAGCTCTATCTATCATAGTTTAGATTTTCACATGTCAAATGACATTTTTTACAAAAACTCGAATTTTCAAACCATCACAGCTCCCCATCCTTTGATCGCCGCCATTATTTATTCATATTATGTTGATCAGCAGAGGTCCAAGTATCACTGTGCAAAATATGATCGATTTGAAAAATTCAAAATTTTTGGTGAAAAATGCCTAAGGGGTATGACCTCCAAAAAACGCCTTAAACTCAATACCAAATAAAAATGGGTGGATCTAACGGTGGGATTGCTCGGACAACTTATTCGAACCATTCGAATCCTCAATAAATGCAGTTTTGCGGATCAATAACATCGATATCTTGAATGGTCTGTGCACGAGAACAAAACTTGAAACTGAAATATCGAAAACATTAAACTTGAATAATTCCTAACTTATGAGGGCTACATGAATGTTTTTGGTATCAAAATGTAGGTTTTCGGGGTCGCTCCATTCAATAAAGAATGTTTCAGAGCTCTATCTATCATAGTTTAGATTTTCACATGTCAAATGACATTTTTTACAAAAACTCGAATTTTCAAACCATCACAGCTCCCCATCCTTTGATCGCCGCCATTATTTATTCATATTATATTGATCAGCATAGGTCCAGGTATCTCTGTGCAAAATATGAGCGATTTGAAAAATTCAAAATTTTTGGTGAAAAATGCCTAAGGGGTATGACCTCCAAAAAACGCCCTAAACTCAATACCAAATAAAAACGGGTGGATCTAACGGTGGGATTGCTCGGACAACTTATTCGAACCATTCGAATCCTCAATAAATGCAGTTTTGCGGATCAATAACATCGATATCTTGAATGGTCTGTGCACGAGAACAAAACTTGAAACTGAAATATCGAAAACATTAAACTTGAATAATTCCTAACTTATGAGGGCTATATAAATGTTTCTGGTATCAAAATGTAGGTTTTCGGGGTCGCTCCATTCAATAAAGAATGTTTCAGAGCTCTATCTATGATAGTTTAGATTTTCACCTGTCAAATGACATTTTTTACAAAAACTCGAATTTTCAAACCATCATAGCTCCCCATCCTTTGATCGCCGCCATTATTTATTCATATTATGTTGATCAGCATAGGTCCAAGTATCACTGTGCAAAATATGAGCGATTTGAAAAATTCAAAATTTTTGGTGAAAAATGCCTAAGGGGTATGACCTCCAAAAAACGCCTTAAACTCAATACCAAATAAAAATGGGTGGATCTAACGGTGGGATTGCTCGGACAACTTATTCGAACCATTCGAATCCTCAATAAATGCAGTTTTGCGGATCAATAACATCCATATCTTGAATGGTCTGTGCACGAGAACAAAACTTGAAACTGAAATATCGAAAACATTAAACTTGAATAATTCCTAACTTATGAGGGCTACATGAATGTTTTTGGTATCAAAATGTAGGTTTTCGGGGTCGCTCCATTCAATAAAGAATGTTTCAGAGCTCTATCTATCATAGTTTAGATTTTCACATGTCAAATGACATTTTTTACAAAAACTCGAATTTTCAAACCATCACAGCTCCCCATCCTTTGATCGCCGCCATTATTTATTCATATTATATTGATCAGCATAGGTCCAGGTATCTCTGTGCAAAATATGAGCGATTTGAAAAATTCAAAATTTTTGGTGAAAAATGCCTAAGGGGTATGACCTCCAAAAAACGCCCTAAACTCAATACCAAACAAAAACGGGTGGATCTAACGGTGGGATTGCTCGGACAACTTATTCGAACCATTCGAATCCTCAATAAATGCAGTTTTGCGGATCAATAACATCGATATCTTGAATGGTCTGTGCACGAGAACAAAACTTGAAACTGAAATATCGAAAACATTAAACTTGAATAATTCCTAACTTATGAGGGCTATATAAATGTTTCTGGTATCAAAATGTAGGTTTTCGGGGTCGCTCCATTCAATAAAGAATGTTTCAGAGCTCTATCCATGATAGTTTAGATTTTCACCTGTCAAATGACATTTTTTACAAAAACTCGTATTTTCAAACCATCATAGCTCCCCATCCTTTGATCGCCGCCATTATTTATTCATATTATGTTGATCAGCATAGGTCCAAGTATCACTGTGCAAAATATGAGCGATTTGAAAAATTCAAAATTTTTGGTGAAAAATGCCTAAGGGGTATGACCTCCAAAAAACGCCTTAAACTCAATACCAAATAAAAATGGGTGGATCTAACGGTGGGATTGCTCGGACAACTTATTCGAACCATTCGAATCCTCAATAAATGCAGTTTTGCGGATCAATAACATCCATATCTTGAATGGTCTGTGCACGAGAACAAAACTTGAAACTGAAATATCGAAAACATTAAACTTGAATAATTCCTAACTTATGAGGGCTATATAAATGTTTCTGGTATCAAAATGTAGGTTTTCGGGGTCGCTCCATTCAATAAAGAATGTTTCAGAGCTCTATCTATGATAGTTTAGATTTTCACCTGTCAAATGACATTTTTTACAAAAACTCGAATTTTCAAACCATCACAGCTCCCCATCCTTTGATCGCCGCCATTATTTATTCATATTATGTTGATCAGCATAGGTCCAAGTATCACTGTGCAAAATATGAGCGATTTTAAAAATTCAAAATTTTTGGTGAAAAATGCCTAAGGGGTATGACCTCCAAAAAACGCCTTAAACTCAATACCAAATAAAAAGGGGTGGATCTAACGGTGGGATTGCTCGGACAACTTATTCGAACCATTCGAATCCTCAATAAATGCAGTTTTGCGGATCAATAACATCGATATCTTGAATGGTCTGTGCACGAGAACAAAACTTGAAACTGAAATATCGAAAACATTAAACTTGAATAATTCCTAACTTATGAGGGCTACATGAATGTTTTTGGTATCAAAATGTAGGTTTTCGGGGTCGCTCCATTCAATAAAGAATGTTTCAGAGCTCTATCTATCATAGTTTAGATTTTCACCTGTCAAATGACATTTTTTTCAAAAACTCGAATTTTCAAACCATCACAGCTCCCCATCCTTTGATCGCCGCCATTATTTATTCATATTATGTTGATCAGCATAGGTCCACGTATCTCTGTGCAAAATATGAGCGATTTGAAAAATTCAAAATTTTTGGTGAAAAATGCCTAAGGGGTATGACCTCCAAAAAACGCCTTAAACTCAATACCAAATAAAAATGGGTGGATCTAACGGTGGGATTGCTCGGACAACTTATTCGAACCATTCGAATCCTCAATAAATGCAGTTTTGCGGATCAATAACATCAATATCTTGAATGGTCTGTGCACGAGAACAAAACTTGAAACTGAAATATCGAAAACATTAAACTTGAATAATTCCTAACTTATGAGGGCTACATGAATGTTTTTGGTATCAAAATGTAGGTTTTCGGGGTCGCTCCATTCAATAAACAATGTTTCAGAGCTCTATCTATCATAGTTTAGATTTTCACATGTCAAATGACATTTTTTACAAAAACTCGAATTTTCAAACCATCACAGCTCCCTATCCTTTGATCGCCGCCATTATTTATTCATATTTTGTTGATCAGCATAGGTCCAAGTATCACTGTGCAAAATATGAGCGATTTGAAAAATTCAAAATATTTGGTGAAAAATGCCTAAGGGGTATGACCTCCAAAAAACGCCTTAAACTCAATACCAAATAAAAATGGGTGGATCTAACGGTGGGATTGCTCGGACAACTTATTCGAACCATTGGAATCCTCAATAAATGCAGTTTTGCGGATCAATAACATCTATATCTTGAATGGTCTGTGCACGGGAACAAAACTTGAAACTGAAATATCGAAAACATTAAACTTGAATAATTCCTAACTTATGAGGGCTACATGAATGTTTTTGGTATCAAAATGTAGGTTTTCGGGGTCGCTCCATTCAATAAAGAATGTTTCGGAGCTCTATCTATCATAGTTTAGATTTTCACATGTCAAATGACATTTTTTACAAAAACTCGAATTTTCAAACCATCACAGCTCCCCATCCTTTGATCGCCGCCATTATTTATTCATATTATGTTGATCAGCAGAGGTCCAAGTATCACTGTGCAAAATATGACCGATTTGAAAAATTCAAAATTTTTGGTGAAAAATGCCTAAGGGGTATGACCTCCAAAAAACGCCTTAAACTCAATACCAAATAAAAATGGGTGGATCTAACGGTGGGATTGCTCGGACAACTTATTCGAACCATTCGAATCCTCAATAAATGCAGTTTTGCGGATCAATAACATCGATATCTTGAATGGTCTGTGCACGAGAACAAAACTTGAAACTGAAATATCGAAAACATTAAACTTGAATAATTCCTAACTTATGAGGGCTACATGAATGTTTTTGGTATCAAAATGTAGGTTTTCGGGGTCGCTCCATTCAATAAAGAATGTTTCAGAGCTCTATCTATCATAGTTTAGATTTTCACATGTCAAATGACATTTTTTACAAAAACTCGAATTTTCAAACCATCACAGCTCCCCATCCTTTGATCGCCGCCATTATTTATTCATATTATATTGATCAGCATAGGTCCAGGTATCTCTGTGCAAAATATGAGCGATTTGAAAAATTCAAAATTTTTGGTGAAAAATGCCTAAGGGGTATGACCTCCAAAAAACGCCCTAAACTCAATACCAAATAAAAACGGGTGGATCTAACGGTGGGATTGCTCGGACAACTTATTCGAACCATTCGAATCCTCAATAAATGCAGTTTTGCGGATCAATAACATCGATATCTTGAATGGTCTGTGCACGAGAACAAAACTTGAAACTGAAATATCGAAAACATTAAACTTGAATAATTCCTAACTTATGAGGGCTATATAAATGTTTCTGGTATCAAAATGTAGGTTTTCGGGGTCGCTCCATTCAATAAAGAATGTTTCAGAGCTCTATCTATGATAGTTTAGATTTTCACCTGTCAAATGACATTTTTTACAAAAACTCGAATTTTCAAACCATCATAGCTCCCCATCCTTTGATCGCCGCCATTATTTATTCATATTATGTTGATCAGCATAGGTCCAAGTATCACTGTGCAAAATATGAGCGATTTGAAAAATTCAAAATTTTTGGTGAAAAATGCCTAAGGGGTATGACCTCCAAAAAACGCCTTAAACTCAATACCAAATAAAAATGGGTGGATCTAACGGTGGGATTGCTCGGACAACTTATTCGAACCATTCGAATCCTCAATAAATGCAGTTTTGCGGATCAATAACATCCATATCTTGAATGGTCTGTGCACGAGAACAAAACTTGAAACTGAAATATCGAAAACATTAAACTTGAATAATTCCTAACTTATGAGGGCTACATGAATGTTTTTGGTATCAAAATGTAGGTTTTCGGGGTCGCTCCATTCAATAAAGAATGTTTCAGAGCTCTATCTATCATAGTTTAGATTTTCACCTGTCAAATGACATTTTTTACAGAAACTCGAATTTTCAAACCATCACAGCTCCCCATCCTTTGATCGCCGCCATTATTTATTCATAAAATGTTGATCAGCATAGGTCCAAGAATCTCTGTGCAAAATATGAGCGATTTGAAAAATTCAAAATTTTTGGTGAAAAATGCCTAAGGGGTATGACCTCCAAAAAACGCCTTAAACTCAATACCAAATAAAAATGGGTGGATCTAACGGTGGGATTGCTCGGACAACTTATTCGAACCATTCGAATCCTCAATAAATGCAGTTTTGCGGATCAATAACATCAATATCTTGAATGGTCTGTGCACGAGAACAAAACTTGAAACTGAAATATCGAAAACATTAAACTTGAATAATTCCTAACTTATGAGGGCTACATGAATGTTTTTGGTATCAAAATGTAGGTTTTCGGGGTCGCTCCATTCAATAAAGAATGTTTCAGAGCTCTATCTATCATAGTTTAGATTTTCACCTGTCAAATGACATTTTTTACAGAAACTCGAATTTTCAAACCATCACAGCTCCCCATCCTTTGATCGCCGCCATTATTTATTCATATTATGTTGATCAGCATAGGTCCAAGTATCACTGTGCAAAATATGAGCGATTTGAAAAATTCAAAATTTTTGGTGAAAAATGCCTAAGGGGTATGACCTCCAAAAAACGCCTTAAACTCAATACCAAATAAAAATGGGTGGATCTAACGGTGGGATTGCTCGTACAACTTATTCGAACCATTCGAATCCTCAATAAATGCAGTTTTGCGGATCAATAACATCGATATCTTGAATGGTCTGTGCACGAGAACAAAACTTGAAACTGAAATATCGAAAACATTAAACTTGAATAATTTCTAACTTATGAGGGCTATATGAATGTTTTTGGTATCAAAATGTAGGTTTTCGGGGTCGCTCCATTCAATAAAGAATGTTTCAGAGCTCTATCTATCATAGTTTAGATTTTCACCTGTCAAATGACATTTTTTACAAAAACTCGAATTTTCAAACCATCATAGCTCCCCATCCTTTGATCGCCGCCATTATTTATTCATATTATGTTGATCAGCATAGGTCCAAGTATCACTGTGCAAAATATGAGCGATTTGAAAAATTCAAAATTTTTGGTGAAAAATGCCTAAGGGGTATGACCTCCAAAAAACGCCTTAAACTCAATACCAAATAAAAATGGGTGGATCTAACGGTGGGATTGCTCGGACAACTTATTCGAATCCTCAATAAATGCAGTTTTGCGGATCAATAACATCGATATCTTGAATGGTCTGTGCACGAGAACAAAACTTGAAACTGAAATATCGAAAACATTAAACTTGAATAATTCCTAACTTATGAGGGCTACATGAATGTTTTTGGTATAAAAATGTAGGTTTTCGGGGTCGCTCCATTCAATAGAGAATGTTTCAGAGCTTTATCTATCATAGTTTAGATTTTCACATGTCAAATGACATTTTTTACAAAAACTCGAATTTTCAAACCATCACAGCTCCCCATCCTTTGATCGCCGCCATTATTTATTCATATTATGTTGATCAGCATAGGTCCAAGTATCACTGTGCAAAATATGAGCGATTTGAAAAATTCAAAATTTTTGGTGAAAAATGCCTAAGGGGTATGACCTCCAAAAAACGCCTTAAACTCAATACCAAATAAAAATGGGTGGATCTAACGGTGGGATTGCTCGGACAACTTATTCGAACCATTCGAATTCTCAATAAATGCAGTTTTGCGGATCAATAACATCGATATCTTGAATGGTCTGTGCACGAGAACAAAACTTGAAACTGAAATATCGAAAACATTAAACTTGAATAATTCCTAACTTATGAGGGCTATATGAATGTTTTTGGTATCAAAATGTAGGTTTTCGGGGTCGCTCCATTCAATAAAGAATGTTTCAGAGCTCTATCTATCATAGTTTAGATTTTCACCTGTCAAATGACATTTTTTACAAAAACTCGAATTTTCAAACCATCATAGCTCCCCATCCTTTGATCGCCGCCATTATTTATTCATATTATGTTGATCAGCATAGGTCCAAGTATCACTGTGCAAAATATGAGCGATTTGAAAAATTCAAAATTTTTTGTGAAAAATGCCTAGGGGGTATGACCTCCAAAAAACGCCTTAAACTCAATACCAAATAAAAATGGGTGGATCTAACGGTGGGATTGCTCGGACAACTTATTCGAACCATTCGAATCCTCAATAAATGCAGTTTTGCGGATCAATAACATCCATATCTTGAATGGTCTGTGCACGAGAACAAAACTTGAAACTTAAATATCGAAAACATTAAACTTGAATAATTCCTAACTTATGAGGGCTACATGAATGTTTTTGGTATCAAAATGTAGGTTTTCGGGGTCGCTCCATTCAATAAAGAATGTTTCAGAGCTCTATCTATCATAGTTTAGATTTTCACCTGTCAAATGACATTTTTTACAAAAACTCGAATTTTCAAACCATCATAGCTCCCCATCCTTTGATCGCCGCCATTATTTATTCATATTATGTTGATCAGCATAGGTCCAAGTATCGCTGTGCAAAATATGAGCGATTTGAAAAATTCAAAATTTTTTGTGAAAAATGCCTAGGGGGTATGACCTCCAAAAAACGCCTTAAACTCAATACCAAATAAAAATGGGTGGATCTAACGGTGGGATTGCTCGGACAACTTATTCGAACCATTCGAATCCTCAATAAATGCAGTTTTGCGGATCAATAACATCGATATCTTGAATGGTCTGTGCACGAGAACAAAACTTGAAACTGAAATATCGAAAACATTAAACTTGAATAATTCCTAACTTATGAGGGCTATATGAATGTTTTTGGTATCAAAATGTAGGTTTTCGGGGTCGCTCCATTCAATAAAGAATGTTTCAGAGCTCTATCTATCATAGTTTAGATTTTCACCTGTCAAATGACATTTTTTACAAAAACTCGAATTTTCAAACCATCATAGCTCCCCATCCTTTGATCGCCGCCATTATTTATTCATATTATGTTGATCAGCATAGGTCCAAGTATCACTGTGCAAAATATGAGCGATTTGAAAAATTCAAAATTTTTGGTGAAAAATGCCTAAGGGGTATGACCTCCAAAAAACGCCTTAAACTCAATACCAAATAAAAATGGGTGGATCTAACGGTGGGATTGCTCGGACAACTTATTCGAACCATTCGAATTCTCAATAAATGCAGTTTTGCGGATCAATAACATCGATATCTTGAATGGTCTGTGCACGAGAACAAAACTTGAAACTGAAATATCGAAAACATTAAACTTGAATAATTCCTAACTTATGAGGGCTATATGAATGTTTTTGGTATCAAAATGTAGGTTTTCGGGGTCGCTCCATTCAATAAAGAATGTTTCAGAGCTCTATCTATCATAGTTTAGATTTTCACCTGTCAAATGACATTTTTTACAAAAACTCGAATTTTCAAACCATCATAGCTCCCCATCCTTTGATCGCCGCCATTATTTATTCATATTATGTTGATCAGCATAGGTCCAAGTATCACTGTGCAAAATATGAGCGATTTGAAAAATTCAAAATTTTTTGTGAAAAATGCCTAGGGGGTATGACCTCCAAAAAACGCCTTAAACTCAATACCAAATAAAAATGGGTGGATCTAACGGTGGGATTGCTCGGACAACTTATTCGAACCATTCGAATCCTCAATAAATGCAGTTTTGCGGATCAATAACATCGATATCTTGAATGGTCTGTGCACGAGAACAAAACTTGAAACTGAAATATCGAAAACATTAAACATGAATAATTCCTGACTTATGAGGGCTACATGAATGTTTTTGGTATCAAAATGTAGGTTTTCGGGGTCGCTCCATTCAATAAAGAATGTTTCCGAGCTCTATCTATCATAGTTTAGATTTTCACCTGTCAAATGACATTTTTTACAAAAACTCGAATTTTCAAACCATCACAGCTCCCGATCCTTTGATCGCCGCCATTATTTATTCATATTATGTTGATCAGCATAGGTCCAAGTATCTCTGTGCAAAATATGAGCGATTTGAAAAATTCAAAATTTTTGGTGAAAAATGCCTAAGGGGTATGACCCCCAAAAAACGCCTTAAACTCAATACCAAATAAAAATGGGTGGATCTACCGGTGGGATTGCTCGGACAACTTATTCGAACCATTCGAATCCTCAATAAATGCAGTTTTGCGGATCAATAACATCAATATCTTGAATGGTCTGTGCACGAGACCAAAACTTGAAACTGAAATATCGAAAACATTAAACTTGAATAATTCCTAACTTATGAGGGCTACATGAATGTTTTTGGTATCAAAATGTAGGTTTTCGGGGTCGCTCCATTCAATAAAGAATGTTTCAGAGCTCTATCTATCATAGTTTAGATTTTCACCTGTCAAATGACATTTTTTACAAAAACTCGAATTTTCAAACCATCACAGCTCCCCATCCTTTGATCGCCGCCATTATTTATTCATATTATGTTGATCAGCATAGGTCCAAGTATCTCTGTGCAAAATATGAGCGATTTGAAAAATTCAAAATTTTCGGTGAAAAACGCCTAAGGGGTATGACCCCCAAAAAACGCCTTAAACTCAATACCAAATAAAAATGGGTGGATCTACCGGTGGGATTGCTCGGACAACTTATTCGAACCATTCGAATCCCCAATAAATGCAGTTTTGCGGATCAATAACATCAATATCTTGAATGGTCTGTGCACGAGAACAAAACTTGAAAATGAAATATCGAAAACATTAAACTTGAATAATTCCTAACTTATGAGGGCTACATGAATGTTTTTGGTATCAAAATGTAGGTTTTCGGGGTCGCTCCATTCAATAAAGAATGTTTCAGAGCTCTATCTATTATAGTTTAGATTTTCACCTGTCAAATGACATTTTTTACAAAAACTCGAATTTTCAAACCATCACAGCTCCCCATCCTTTGATCGCCGCCATTATTTATTCATATTATGTTGATCAGCATAGGTCCAAGTATCTCTGTGCAAAATATGAGCGATTTGAAAAATTCAAAATTTTCGGTGAAAAACGCCTAAGGGGTATGACCCCCAAAAAACGCCTTAAACTCAATACCAAATAAAAATGGGTGGATCTACCGGTGGGATTGCTCGGACAACTTATTCGAACCATTCGAATCCCCAATAAATGCAGTTTTGCGGATCAATAACATCAATATCTTGAATGGTCTGTGCACGAGAACAAAACTTGAAAATGAAATATCGAAAACATTAAACTTGAATAATTCCTAACTTATGCGGGCTACATGAATGTTTTTGGTATCAAAATGTAGGTTTTCGGGGTCGCTCCATTCAATAAAGAATGTTTCAGAGCTCTATCTATTATAGTTTAGATTTTCACCTGTCAAATGACATTTTTTACAAAAACTCGAATTTTCAAACCATCACAGCTCCCCATCCTTTGATCGCCGCCATTATTTATTCATATTATGTTGATCAGCATAGGTCCAAGTATCTCTGTGCAAAATATGAGCGATTTGAAAAATTCAAAATTTTTGGTGAAAAATGCCTAAAGGGTATGACCTCCAAAAAACGCCCTAAACTCAATACCAAATAAAAATGGGTGGATCTAACGGTGGGATTGCTTGGACAACTTATTCGAACCATTCGAATCCTCAATAAATGCAGTTTTGCGGATCAATAACAACAATATCTTGAATGGTCTGTGCACGAGAACAAAACTTGAAACTGAAATATCGAAAACATTAAACTTGAATAATTCCTAACTTATGAGGGCTACATGAATGTTTTTGGTATCAAAATGTAGGCTTTCGGGGTCGCTCCATTCAATAAAGAATGTTTCAGAGCTCTATCTATCATAGTTTAGATTTTCACCTGTCAAATGACATTTTTTACAAAAACTCGAATTTTCAAACCATCACAGCTCCCCATCCTTTGATCGCCGCCATTAATTATTCATATTATGTTGATCAGCATAGGTCCAAGTATCTCTGTGCAAAATATGAGCGATTTCAAAAATTCAAAATTTTCGGTGAAAAATGCCTAAGGGGTATGACCTCCAAAAAACGCCCTAAACTCAATACCAAATAAAAATGGGTGGATCTTACGGTGGGATTGCTCGGACAACTTGATAAAGACTATCGTTAGCAATCGGACATTCACGATTATAATAAAAGAGATAAATTCCACATCAGGAAAAACTTCCTGAGGTTGAAAAAATCCCAACAAAGTCCGGAGTACTGTGCGATATCCATGTATAATAGACTACCCCTTAGACTTAAGGATCTACCCAGATCTAAATTTCAGAAAGAATTGAAGGACATATTAGTCAGAAACGCCTTCTATACGATCAGTGAGTTCTTTTCTTTTTGGAAAACATGATTTTGTGTATGTCTTTTTTTTTTCGGTTCAACATTTTATCTTTACACTGGTTGCTTATTTATGTATGGTTGTTTATTTGTATATTATGCATTTTTTTACATTTTATTTTTGCAGACTTTTATCTATACAAGCTTTACTCATTTATATTTCATGTATTTTTATATTTTAACTCTACGAGCTTTTAATTGTTTTATATATTTCAACTTGTAAATATTATTTTATCTATACAACAATTAATTTATTATTTTATCTTTACACCTAATTTATTTATTTATTAGTTGATTGTTGATAATTCATCACACTGCTCTTGCAACAAAACTCCCTGTCTATATATTTCTGATGTAGTTGTGTTGTTTTGTGTTTTATTGTTTTTTCCATTGACCTGTGAAAGCAATTCTTGAAATTGTAAAAAAACACCAATAAACTCTCTCATTACTTATTCGAACCATTCGAATCCTCAATAAATGCAGTTTTGCGGATCCATAACATTAATATCTTGAATGGTCTGTGCACGAGAACAAAACTTGAAACTGAAATATCGAAAACATTAAACTTGAATAATTCCTAACTTATGAGAGCTACATGAATGTTTTTGGTATCAAAATGTTGGTTTTCGGGGTCGCTCCATTCAATAAAGAATGTTTCAGAGCTCTATCTATCATAGTTTAGATTTTCACCTGTCAAATGACATTTTTTACAAAAACTCGAATTTTCAAACCATCACAGCTCCCCATCCTTTGATCGCCGCCATTATTTATTCATATTATGTTGATCAGCATAGGTCCAAGTATCTCTGTGCAAAATATGAGCGATTTGAAAAATTCAAAATTTTTGGTGAAAAATGCCTAAGGAGTATGACCTCCAAAAATCGCCTTAAACTCAATACCAAATAAAAATGGGTGGATCTAACGGTTTGATTGCTCCGACAACTTATTCGAACCGTTCGAATTCTCAATAAATGCAGTTTTGCGGATCAATAACATCGATAACTTGAATGGTCTGTGCACGAGAACAAAACTTGAAACTGAAATATCGAAAACATTAAACTTGAATAATTCCTGACTTATGAGGGCTACATGAATGTTTTTGGTATCAAAATGTAGGTTTTCGGGGTCGCTCCATTCAATAAAGAATGTTTCAGAGCTCTATCTATCATAGTTTAGATTTTCACCTGTGAAATGACATTTTTTACAAAAACTCGAATTTTCAAACCATCACAGCTCCCCATCCTTTGATCGCCGCCATTATTTATTCATATTATGTTGATCAGCATAGGTCCAAGTATCTCTGTGCAAAATATGAGCGATTTGAAAAATTCAAAATTTTTGGTGAAAAATGCCTAAGGGGTATGACCTCCAAAAATCGCCCTAAACTCAATACCAAATAAAAATGGGTGGATCTACCGGTGGGATTGCTCGGACAACTTATTCGAACCATTCGAATCCTCAATAAATGCAGTTTTGCGGATCAATAACATCAATATCTTGAATGGTCTGTGCACGAGAACAAAACTTGAAAATGAAATATCGAAAACATTAAACTTGAATAATTCCTAACTTATTAGGGCTACATGAATGTTTTTGGTATCAAAATGTAGGTTTTCGGGGTCGCTCCATTCAATTAAGAATGTTTTAGAGCTCTATCTATCATAGTTTAGATTTTCACCTGTCAAATGACATTTTTTACAAAAACTCGAATTTTAAAACCATCACAGCTCCCCATCCTTTGATCGCCGCCATTATTTATTCATATTATGTTGATCAGCATAGGTCCAAGTATCACTGTGCAAAATATGAGCGATTTGAAAAATTCAAAATTTTTGGTGAAAAATGCCTAAGGGGTATGACCTCCAAAAAACGCTTTAAACTCAATACCAAATAAAAATGGGTGGATCTAACGGTGGGATTGCTCGGACAACTTATTCGAACCATTCGAATCCTCAATAAATGCAGTTTTGCGGATCAATAACATCAATATCTTGAATGGTCTGTGCACGAGAACAAAACTTGAAAATGAAATATCGAAAACATTAAACTTGAATAATTCCTAACTTATTAGGGCTACATGAATGTTTTTGGTATCAAAATGTAGGTTTTCGGGGTCGCTCCATTCAATAAAGAATGTTTCAGAGCTCTATCTATCATAGTTTAGGTTTTCACCTGTCAAATGACATTTTTTACAAAAACTCGAATTTTCAAACCATCACAGCTCCCCATCCTTTGATCGCCGCCATTATTTATTCATATTATGTTGATCAGCATAGGTCCAAGTATCACTGTGCAAAATATGAGCGATTTGAAAAATTCAAAATTTTTGGTGAAAAATGCCTAAGGGGTATGACCTCCAAAAAACGCTTTAAACTCAATACCAAATAAAAATGGGTGGATCTAACGGTGGGATTGCTCGGACAACTTATTCGAACCATTCGAATCCTCAATAAATGCAGTTTTGCGGATCAATAACATCAATATCTTGAATGGTCTGTGCACGAGAACAAAACTTGAAAATGAAATATCGAAAACATTAAACTTGAATAATTCCTAACTTATTAGGGCTACATGAATGTTTTCGGTATCAAAATGTAGGTTTTCGGGGTCGCTCCATTCGATAAAGAATGTTTCAGAGCTCTATCTATCATAGTTTAGATTTTCACCTGTCAAATGACATTTTTTACAAAAACTCGAATTTTCAAACCATCACAGCTCCCCATCCTTTGATCGCCGTCATTATTTATTCATATTATGTTGATCAGCATAGGTCCAAGTATCTCTGTGCAAAATATGAGCGATTTGAAAAATTCAAAATTTTTGGTGGAAAATGCCTAAGGGGTATGACCCCCAAAAAACGCCTTAAACTCAATACCAAATAAAAATGGGTGGATCTAACGGTGGGATTGCTCGGACAACTTATTCGAACCATTCGGATCCTCAATAAATGCAGTTGTGCAGATCAATAACATCGATATCTTGAATGGTCTGTGCACGAGAACAAAACTTGAAACTGAAATATCGAAAACATTAAACTTGAATAATTCCTAACTTATGAGGGCTACATAAATGTTTTTGGTATCAAAATGTAGGTTTTCGGGGTCGCTCCATTCGATAAAGAATGTTTCAGAGCTCTATCTATCATAGTTTAGATTTTCACCTGTCAAATGACATTTTTTACAAAAACTCGAATTTTCAAACCATCACAGCTCCCCATCCTTTGATCGCCGTCATTATTTATTCATATTATGTTGATCAGCATAGGTCCAAGTATCTCTGTGCAAAATATGAGCGATTTGAAAAATTCAAAATTTTTGGTGGAAAATGCCTAAGGGGTATGACCCCCAAAAAACGCCTTAAACTCAATACCAAATAAAAATGGGTGGATCTAACGGTGGGATTGCTCGGACAACTTATTCGAACCATTCGGATCCTCAATAAATGCAGTTGTGCAGATCAATAACATCGATATCTTGAATGGTCTGTGCACGAGAACAAAACTTGAAACTGAAATATCGAAAACAATAAACTTGAATAATTCCTAACTTATGAGGGCTACATGAATGTTTTTGGTATCAAAATGTAGGTTTTCGGGGTCGCTCCATTCGATAAAGAATGTTTCAGAGCTCTATCTATCATAGTTTAGATTTTCACCTGTCAAATGACATTTTTCACATAAACTCGAATTTTCAAACCATCACAGCTCCCCATCCTTTGATCCCCGCCATTATTTATTCATATTATGTTGATCAGCATAGGTCCAAGTATCTCTGTGCAAAATATGAGCGATTTGAAAAATTCAAAATTTTTGGTGAAAAATGCCTAAGGGGTATGACCCCCAAAAAACGCCTTAAACTCAATACCAAATAAAAAAGGGTGGATCTAACGGTGGGATTGCTCGGACAACTTATTCGAACCATTCGGATCCTCAATAAATGCAGTTGTGCAGATCAATAACATCGATATCTTGAATGGTCTGTGCACGAGAACAAAACTTGAAACTGAAATATCGAAAACATTAAACTTGAATAATTCCTAACTTATGAGGGCTACATGAATGTTTTTGGTATCAAAATGTAGGTTTTCGGGGTCGCTCCATTCGATAAAGAATGTTTCAGAGCTCTATCTATCATAGTTTAGATTTTCACCTGTCAAATGACATTTTTTACAAAAACTCGAATTTTCAAACCATCACAGCTCCCCATCCTTTGATCGCCGCCATTATTTATTCATATTATGTTGATCAGCATAGGTCCAAGTATCTCTGTGCAAAATATGAGCGATTTGAAAAATTCAAAATTTTTGGTGAAAAATGCCTAAGGGGTATGACCCCCAAAAAACGCCTTAAACTCAATACCAAATAAAAATGGGTGGATCTAACGGTGGGATTGCTCGGACAACTTATTCGAACCATTCGGATCCTCAATAAATGCAGTTGTGCAGATCAATAACATCGATATCTTGAATGGTCTGTGCACGAGAACAAAACTTGAAACTGAAATATCGAAAACATTAAACTTGAATAATTCCTAACTTATGAGGGCTACATAAATGTTTTTGGTATCAAAATGTAGGTTTTCGGGGTCGCTCCATTCGATAAAGAATGTTTCAGAGCTCTATCTATCATAGTTTAGATTTTCACCTGTCAAATGACATTTTTTACAAAAACTCGAATTTTCAAACCATCACAGCTCCCCATCCTTTGATCGCCGTCATTATTTATTCATATTATGTTGATCAGCATAGGTCCAAGTATCTCTGTGCAAAATATGAGCGATTTGAAAAATTCAAAATTTTTGGTGGAAAATGCCTAAGGGGTATGACCCCCAAAAAACGCCTTAAACTCAATACCAAATAAAAATGGGTGGATCTATCGGTGGGATTGCTCGGACAACTTATTCGAACCATTCGGATCCTCAATAAATGCAGTTGTGCAGATCAATAACATCGATATCTTGAATGGTCTGTGCACGAGAACAAAACTTGAAACTGAAATATCGAAAACATTAAACTTGAATAATTCCTAACTTATGAGGGCTACATGAATGTTTTTGGTATCAAAATGTAGGTTTTCGGGGTCGCTCCATTCGATAAAGAATGTTTCAGAGCTCTATCTATCATAGTTTAGATTTTCACCTGTCAAATGACATTTTTCACAAAAACTCGAATTTTCAAACCATCACAGCTCCCCATCCTTTGATCGCCGCCATTATTTATTCATATTATGTTGATCAGCATAGGTCCAAGTATCTCTGTGCAAAATATGAGCGATTTGAAAAATTCAAAAATTTTTGGTGAAAAATGCCTAAGGGGTATGACCTCCAAAAAACGCCCTAAACTCAATACCAAATAAAAATGGGTGGATCTAACGGTGGGATTGCTCGGACAACTTATTCGAACCATTCGAATCCTCAATAAATGCAGTTTTGCGGATCAATAACAACAATATCTTGAATGGTCTGTGCACGAGAACAAAACTTGAAACTGAAATATCGAAAACATTAAACTTGAATAATTCCTAACTTATGAGGGCTACATGAATGTTTTTGGTATCAAAATGTGGGTTTTCGGGGTCGCTCCATTCAATAAAGAATGTTTCAGAGCTCTATCTATCATAGTTTAGATTTTCACCTGTCAAATGACATTTTTTACAAAAACTCGAATTTTCAAACCATCACAGCTCCCCATCCTTTGATCGCCGCCATTATTTATTCATATAATGTTGATCAACATAGGTCCAAGTATCTCTGTGCAAAATATGAGCGATTTGAAAAATTCAAAATTTTTGGTGAAAAATGCCTAAGTGGTATGACCTCCAAAAAACGCCTTAAACTCAATACCAAATAATTATGTGTGGATCTAACGGTGGGATTGCTCGAACAACTTATTCGAACCATTCGGATCCTCAATAAATGCAGTTGTGCAGATCAATAACATCGATATCTTGAATGGTCTGTGCACGAGAACAAAACTTGAAACTGAAATATCGAAAACATTAAACTTGAATAACTCCTAACTTATGAGGGCTACATGAATGTTTGTGGTATCAAAATGTAGGTTTTCGGGGTCGCTCCATTCAATAAAGAATGTTTCAAAGCTCTATCTATCATAGGTTAGATTTTCACCTGTCAAATGACATTTTTTACAAAAACTCGAATTTTCAAACCATCACAGCTCCCCATCCTTTGATCGCCGCCATTATTTATTCATAATTTGTTGATCAGCATAGGTCCAAGTATCTCTGTGTAAAATATGAGAGATTCGAAAAATTAAAAATATTGAAAATATAAAACTAAAAAAAACTCCACTTATGAGGGCTATATGGCCGACTTTGGTATCAAAATGTTGGTTTTCGAGATAGCTCAAAATTCCAATTCCAGAGCCCCAAGTAGCATAGTTCAAATTTTCACCTGTCAAATGGCATTTTCCGAAAAATTGGAAATTCGAAACTGTCATAGCTTCCGTTTCCCTTATCGCTCCCACTCAGGATCTATAATCGATGCGCATTCACTAAAACATCTGAAAATAGGCAAATCGCAGAATTCCGCCCCATATAATATGTTCCCTTTCCCATCCTGTAGACGCCTATGCGTTCATTCACTCCGTCGACCGCGGAAGAAATCAATGGCATTCCAGTTTTCTATCCGTTCGCCGAACTGACCGTTCCCTACGAAAGGCGCCTTCCTCGGCGCTTTTCCGTATGTGAAACCCACACGTCCGGCGATTGTGCTTTTCACGCCGCACACTAGATGTCTGCAAGAAAAATCGGCAACGTCTTGGCTAGTTCGAGGCGTCGCCGAGGGCGTCGACACCTGACAGTGTGTATGTGTGTGAGGACTGAAGCGAGTATAGGGAAAGGGCTTTCCCATTCAAACTTCGCCTCTGCGCCCCATAAACTTTTACTATCCTCTTCATAGTTTCACAGGAAACACCTGATGCTGGCAGCACGTCAAGGACGCGGTACGGCCGTTAGGGGGTATGACGAGGAGCTTTTGGGCAGGCAGAAGAGATTTGGTTTATCATGAGTTGATTTCATGCTTCTTTTCGATGTTGGAAAGGATTATTTTTCAGGGTTTTCTCCCTTGAAAGTTTTCATCTTTCGATCTATCTCAAAGTAACGGACTATTCTGTCCATTATTTCCCAGTGAAATTTCAATACTCGATTCTTGATTTCCGTACAAGAAAATAGCATAACTGACTCTTCCAACCAGGTTCATATACGTGAAATATACTGCTCCACAAGAGTTAGGGATATCGTATTCAATCGTTTTTAAAGGTATGAAATCTTCGAGAAAATCGTTGTGAAATCATTTAAAACTCAATTACAGCTTGAATCGATCCAATAAAAATCAGTATGAGACATTTCGTCAAGTATGGTTCTTTGCATATGCTTCATGAATGTTCTTATTTTGAAATGAAGTCAGTTCATCAACGGCTTCGATTTGAAACGAGTTTTCTGAAAATGCCAAGACGTAAATTAACAAACGCTAAGGCTAATAGGGCTATCGGAATGCTACAGGATGGTCTAACTCAGGTTATTGTAGCGGAAAGGCTCCAAATCAGCCAAAGTGTGATATCTCGACTTTGGAATAGGTTCAGGGAGACAGGTTTCGTGTTGGAAAGACCAAGGCTTGGTGGGCGACGAAAAACATCACTTGCTCAGGATCGTTTCATCAACGTTTCGGCGAGAAGAAACCCTACATCTACGTGTAGAATGCTACGGAATACTCTTCAAAATGCAGATGGGGTCCAAGTTTCCATCGAAACCATCAGACGACGTTTGAGAGAGGTGAATCTAGGTTCTAGACGTCCATTAAGAGCAGTTCCATTAACACGTGACCATAAGCGTCAAAGACTGGAATGGGCAAGGCAACATACCTATCAATTGGAACGATCAATGGCGTAGTGTCCTTTTCACTGATGAATCCAGATATGGACGATTTACAGATTCTCGAAGAATAAGGGTATGGATAATCCCACGCATACCCTGTAATCGTCGCTATGTCCAAGAAGTCCATCCATTCCGAGGGGGTAGTGTTATAGTATGGGCCGGGATATGTTTCAACGGGCGACAGATCTACACATTTGTCCTGCGAATATAACCGCCTTACACAAAAGGGAGCATGTCATTGACAATGTTGTGCCAAATTTTCACGCTGCTATTGGTGAAACTTTTCAATTTTTAGACGTTAACGCTAGACCGCACCGTGCAGCCATAGTTGAGAATGCGCGTGGTATTCCACATTTACCAATACCTCCGCACTCACCAGATTTGAATTGCATAGAACATGCATGGGATATGCTCCAAAGAAGATTAGATAATCATCAACCTACTCCAGTATTCTTAAATGATCTGAGAGAGCTTCTGCCCCGTTTATGTAACCAAATTCCTCAAGAAATGTTCAACAACCTCGTGTGTAGTATGCAAAGAAGATGTCAAACTGTTATTGATGCCCGTAGAGGCCATACATTGTATTGATAGTCTTAAAATGCTTGAATTCTCTGGGAATAAAATTTCATTATTTTACTCGAATTTTCTTGACCACCCTGTATACGCTGCAGACCTACAGGTTAAAATTAATTTGCAACTTGAAATCATATTAATATGAATTTTCATCACAAAAATCTTCTTTTAACAACATTTTTAAGTCAATATCCCTAACTCATGTGGAGCAGTTTATTTCCAGTATTAACAGAGAAAAAAGTCATTTTCCCAAAGTAGGTAAATAAACATTTCGATAAATACGTAATGACTACGACATCTATATAGAGAGGACATCGTTGCGTGGTTATTTGACCAGGAAAATGACCTAACATTTTCGAAATATACACGGTGAACTGTGTCAGAATGTCATGGCCAACCGGGATACTTTATGAAAGTGAATGGAGTATATGTACCTAGGTACTAAATTTTTCTCATCAGTGTATCACAGAGAGGTCAAAAGCGCAGGCGATCAATTGAGCGATACTTTTCGTGAGCGGTGTATGCCCTTTTTCTCAGTTCACCGACGAACGCGCAATCGGAATTCCGAATATCAGATTTCATGTAGAGGATGCGAACCTCAACTCCGGTAATAATTTCCGAATAATAGAAGCTCGCGCGGAAAGGGAGTGCCATCGGCGTTATTCAGCGTTCGGCAGCCCGACCTGACGACCTGTCGACGTCGTTTCCTCTTCGACTCCACGTAAAAATAATCTAGTAGGCAGGCGGAGAGTCAGCCAGTCGAAGTTCAAGGCCCGGCGCGAGATGCAAATAGCGAAAGGAGAGTTTTCGATATCGTTCAATCTCGAGTATGTAACTCATCCGTAATAGCAATATAAATATTTTAACATGTATCGACCGTAGAATTATTGCCGCCGAGGCAGTACACGAGTTCACAATGCTATTATTTACGGAATACAGAATTCCGCGCATATCCCACCGACTCCGGGAAGATGTAAGGCCGAGTTGGCTGTGAATTCCGCGGATCGGCCGTGCCTTAACCGCATACGCTCGGAGGATGGCGAGAGACCGGTCGAAAGCGACTGATTCCCGATTCTTGCTGTCTCTCGTCGTCGTCGTCGTGAGGACCCGCAATCGATAGGTCGAATATCTCATTTCACGACCCAGAGCCGATGTCGTTCGAAACACCTCTCCGAGTGTATTTTTCAGTTGGAATGATCTCCGTTTAAGATCGAGATGCACTTTTGCATCCGTTTGAACAAATGCCCGATGCACTCTTTCTTTTCCGATTGAGCTACTCCCCAAACATGTGACTCGAACTTGTCATCCACTTTTTCAACTCGATCACAGCAATTTATTTTCAATCCCAGGGAATGAGAAGAAAGCGTTTAGTGCCAAACAACTGTGAGGGAGTTTCTGAAACTATTGGAGCTTTAGAATGAAACTGATAACACTTTTCGTAGCTCTTAATTCCTGACTAATCAAAATCCGAAAACAGAACCGGTCTATCGTCTCTATATTTTTCGACTTACGAGGATGTATTGATATCTAGTTAACCTAGACCAGTTCCATTCATAAACAAAATATTGCGATACCATATCAACGAACAATAACTTATTAGAAGTGTCAGTGTAGAGTTCGACGTCAAAAAAGTAAACCAGACCTACGCAATGGATTTAAAAATAAAGATGTCCACCGAAATTGTAAAAATCGAAAAATTGGAGTATCGAGCCATCATCATCAAGTAGCACTTGTATTTAAAAGGGTTGAGAGGTAAGCAGATTTACGAAGAAATGCTTAATACCCTTGGTGATCAATGTCCTTCGTATGCGACCGTGAGAAATTGGACTGCAAACTTCGAAAGAGGTAAATTTTCCATTGAAGATGATGACCTATCGGGAAGGCCAGTTTCTGTGCCAGTCCCCGAAAATATCGATGCAGTTCATGACATGATTTTATCAGATCGTCGAATTGGGCTTAAACGGATATCTGAAGCACTGAAGATTTTATACGAACGCGTTCATCATATAGTTCACGTCAATTTGAACATGAGAAAAATTTCTGCGAAATGGATCCCCAAATGTTTGAATGTTGACCAAAAGCGTGCAAGGGTAGAAGCTTCGCGTTCGATCTGTGCTCGATTTGAAAACCATGTAGACTTCTTAAATCGAATTGCTACTATATGGATGAGACTACATTTCTACTATCCAGAAACAAAGCAACAATCGATTGAATGGCGACACTCTGGTTCTTCAAGACCTAAGAAGTTTCGTGTCCAAAAATCTGCAGGAAAAGTTCTTGCTTCTGTTTTTTCGGATTGCCAAGGAGTAATCATGATTGATTTCTTGGATAAGGGTAGAACAATAACTGGAGATTACTTTTCGACATTACTGACCACTCTACGGAAAAAAAATTAAAGAGAAAAGACGCGGAAAGCTATCCAAGGTGTTTTGTTTTTACAGGACAACGCTCCAGTACACAAATCTCATGTTGCCATGCAAAATATTCGTGATTTAGGGTTAGAATTACTAGAACATCCCCCTTATTCACCAGATTTGGCTCCGTCCGACTATCATCTCTTTCCTCAACTGAAAAATGTTTAAAGGGTCGTAAATTTTCTTCCAACGAGGAGGTAATAAAAGCTGTGGAGGACTGGTTTGCAGAGCAAGAATAAACAATTTTTTTAAAGGTCTAGAGACGTTGCGAGTTCGCTGTAATAAATTCATTCAGTTAAGAGGAGAATATGTTGAGGAATAAAATATTTTGACATTGAAATTTTGTTTGGTTCTTTAGTAGGCTAAGATTGTTTCAATATATCCCCGTAATTATGAGACGATTTGTCTCCTATTGTTCGATTATTCAAAATTCGAGTAAAAATTGACCACCACCTCGCAGTCATCTGCAGGCTCTAGTTCATCCACCGCGGCATCTAAAATTAGCGACGAAAACTCTGACAATCCGCGTCATCGACGAAATATCCATCATCTGGGAAACTCCGCGGTTCGCTGACCCTTAAAAAATCCTCATCAGTCTCTTTCGAATCCGCGGTAATGCAGAAACAGTTCGCGGGCCGGCCGGTTGTTCATGTCGGTCACGTCACCACGATCCGCAATTGATGAAAACATTCAGAAAATGCTGAATATCGCCCGTACCGAATTAATTCAACGGGTCGAATATGTGAAACATGTCGGCATCTGCGACTTATCCGCATTACCCGTCGAAGTGAGAAGATGCTCCGCGGCGTATACAGTATGCGCGCCGATAATTCCCCCCATTAACTTTTTATTATTTATTTAGCTGTCCTCGAGCCGAGCGAGATAAGTTTCAATGGAAACACAGATAAGCAAGTGGTTGTGAAGTGATTGATTCTAGGAGTCATTTCCTCTACCCAGATATTTGCGGTGTAAATTGAAAGATGAGATGCGAAATATCGAGGATAAACAAGTTTTTGAAAGCGCCTATCGCTTCCAAGCTATCTGAGAATTCATAACATTCCGCTTCGAAGCGATCGTAACATACGATTTTCTGATGGCGGTTCTACTCGGAATGTTGCGGAGAAATTGAAAAAAAAATCAGGATTACCGTAGAATTGCTATTCGGTCAAATTTCATCTTTTTCTGATTTCACTTTCCTATCAATTTCGATATCTCTCAGTATTTTTCAACAACCTCACTGTTATTTCATTGATACAGCGTCTAATTTCGGCTTTCAATGCTTCGTTGGTTGCATTCTTATTGGCATAAACCTGTGACTTCAGATAAGCCAACAGCCAGAAATCTAAAGGCTTTAAATCGCAAGAGGGTGTAGAGACCAATTCTGGTCGTTCTACAGAGTATTATGCTCCTTGTTTACTGACTCTCATCTGTCAACTTTCGATAGGTATGTCCTGTCATATAATCATGTGACATTACGACTGTCAAACATGGCGCACAATTCAAATCTTATCGATACACCCCTTATATTCATTAATATTCGGTGAATTTAACCAATCATATTACTGTGAATACTTTCTACAGTGGAAGTGATGTATTTACGTATGCTAAATTGAAGCTATGTTTTACACACAAAAAAATTAAATCAATCAGTTACTCGAAAATCGCTAGACATATGCGCATAGGAAATATATATATTCGAAATATCAAAGTTGTAACTACATACTACCTATCTGATATGAGCGGCAACAACGCATCGCTGAAACTATACTCGCGATCTATACAGAGCAGTTTTTCCTACAAATTTTCAATTGTATACCATACAGAGTGGTCCATATCTATTTTTTTTCTGTCACTGTCCAGGCAGTTCGACGAAGTATTACCGATGGCTTCCTTTTAATTCGTTCACCACCTGGCTCAAACACCCTGTGTCTGGCGTGTTGTCATCGGCGCGTTTGACAAATTGGGGACAACGGACTGACAAACACTGACTGTTATTAGTGTTATTCGAAACCTTTGGCGTTTTTCTATTGAATGAATGCGTACACGGAATAACGACTTTTACGTGAAACAACACCCTAAGCTTATGGGACCTCATTCGTTCAAATTACTTAGTTCTATACGATTTTGATTAGCGTTTTTGATCCCAAATCCATCATTCAATAAAAATTTCGGTGGTAACATTCATTTATCATGAACATAAATAATATTTGCCATTCACTTTTATAATGTAAGCCCGGTTGGCCAATATTTAGGTTTATCAAGTTTTTTTACTTAGAACTGACGCAGGTTGGCACTCTTGAAATATCGGCAATGTCAAAATAATTCTCAGAGACATTGCCAATGCTAATTTCTATTTACACTCTTTTACCTTTGTGAATGGAGTTGGTTCTTTTAAGGTGACACAAGTTGCGTAGTACCTATACCTATGTATTACTACATTTTCATACTGGAGTATTTCAAGTTGTGCAGAAAGGTGTTTAAATGTCTTCTGTAGGCTTATTTCTTGAGAATTTTGAAAAGTGGGGAATTCCATAGTTTTTCTGACGGTTTATTCGAGTAACTTTTATTTTTTTTTCGAATGAACTATCACAAAGTAACGGACTATTCTGTTCATTATTTTTCAGTGAAATTTCAGCACTCGATTCTTGATTTCCGTACAAGAAAATAGCATAACTGAATCTTCCTACCATGTTTATACAGGGTGAGTCTTTGACTTGTACATATATTTAACTGTAGATTCCTCTCATCAAACGAAACACTTTTTTCTCATACCATTTTTCAAAATTCGGTTTGGTTTCGAAGATACAGGGTGTCGAAAATCCATGAAAAAAACACATTTCTGTTTATATATCTTCGGAACCGTTATTTCGAATGAACTGAATTTTGGTCGAGTTTTTACTCTATATTCATGGTGCCTATTCCTCAATCAAAACCTATTCAATATCTCTACTAGTATAAAAATTACAGGGTAGTCGACTCATCAATACACGCGAAAACACCATAAAACCACTTTAAAAAGATAAACGGTTCATATTTTCGAAACAATCAATCATTTAAGAAACTAAAAGTATTCCTATTTTTTTTCAATAAAACGCGTCGTTTTCGAGTTATTTCTAAATTTACCCGGAGAAATTTGACGAAAAAGTCATTAATTTCAAGAATAATCTGAATGCTCCTCTGAATTAAATATCATCGAATATTGTTCCTTCTCTGGTCTTGAAACGAGTTGACAATGTTGTCACTAAAATCCCACAAATGTGGGAGATAAAATTGAACACCAAGGAGGATTTAACACGCACAGTTTCTATTGAAAATTCATAGTTACCGATCTATATTGAAGTTAAATGTCGGTGAAATACAAAATTCGGATATGAATGATGAATCTCGATACAAACTACTCATATTAAATTGAAATTAATGAAAAATAAAATGATACCTTATAATCTGTGTCGATGTTTCTATCTAAACAATATCCTCTTGGAATTTTATAAACTCGACACGGTTATAAGATTATATTAATTCACTTCACATAATAATCACATTAGAACAATAATTCATTGAATGTATTCAGAACTTCACATTATGTTTACAGTTTGTTCAGATCGAGACTCTGGTTTGTTATGTTACATAACCAATCTTTCGGTTTTCGCTATCTAATTTGGCGGCAAACTCGATTTATGATGGAAACGGCAGAATTCATAGATATTTATACCACGGTACACAAGTGTATCGTGATTTATACTATGTTTCGTAACAAATCCTCAACCTCAATGAAAATATCAGCAAGCTGACAACATCTTCTTGAAATTTCTGTGCAAACATTCACAGAATCGATACAAAATAGATTAGGTTAGGTTGTTTAATAATAAATTCTGATGATCTGAATGAAAAGTCTTTCTTCATGATATTGTTTGGGAATTTCGAGGAAAATATGAACAAGTCCTTAAATTTATCTTCTTTCTAGCATACATTGATATTAGTTCTGTATTGAGTGTATAGGTTTAACCTCCACTCTTATTGTATTGTAATAATAATAATAATAATAATAAAGTTATTAGTGTTTACAAACTAATCTGCAGAAAAATCTAAGAAGGAACTTATTTTGGTGTGAGAAATGTGGCTTTTTAGTTGCAGATATAATCAGATGAAACTAACTGTTTTTGTTGAAATTATCGTGTTTGCAACATTTTTATTCCAATAAGGTTAGTACTTGAGTATTCTCTAAATGTATAAACTCGATTCCTATCGAGAAATATGAACTTTGCATCAATTGTGATTTAATTTACTTGATCTGCTATGCTAACTTGTAAACTTGTTATCAATCATCATCAATGAAAAGAATAATTCCAAGTTGAATAAGATTAAGAATATCAACATCTGCACATCTTGCAATCAAACAAACTCTCATCATCCCACACCAACGTCCTCAACCAATAGGACAAAACCGCGGTCCATTCTGAACCTTCGCTGCTGACCGATCGGCTGCACCTAACCTCACATAAATCAGCTCCTGCACGTCCAATTACAAATCCAAATTAATAATTTTCCTAATGAAAAACTGGCAGCAGTCGCCGTAGAGCGACCCAATCAAGAGACGAAGAAAAATGAAATTGTTGCCGACTCTAAACTTATTTCGAGAGCATTCAACCGGGCTCCGTTCCTCCCCACCACCATCCCCTCCTCTTCAGGTGTGTCAGAGTGGGGGTGTTATCCCCTCTTAGTCCCGCCCCTCATTGGCTGTCAACATTATGCAGAAACAGTTGAAGCTCAAACACGAAGCGGTCATGTTGTCCGCGAAACACAGTCACACGTTTTAATTATTATTTATGGACACCTGTATAGTTTTATGCCCGCCGTTTAGTGTACGCTCATCCCAATCGGTCTTTGTGTTGTGATTCGACAGTTTTATGTTGAGTGTTATTTGAATCTGTGCATTCCCAGTGCTTTCTTATTAGTTATTGTTGCTTTATTTGTGACTCAGGTGTTTTTGAGGATATTAACCCGTTGGAGGACATGATAACAGGTAGGTTTATGCTAATTCCGCGATCGGTGTTTTCTGGAGAGATGAGATGAGGGATGGTGGGACACGTGAGCATTCGGGTCGATTCGCATAGAGGTACCTGCTGTTTTGCATAACTCCTTTCCGGGTATGTCGTGTGCGGACTTTACAATAGCACGTGCCATTTAGATAAATCTCGCGTTTATTATGCAAAGTATCGTATGGTAATGCTCTTGAAGGATGCAACTTCTTTTGGGAATAAATCAAATCGGTGCTGCTGAACCCTAGCCATACCTGTCTTACAACTTATGGATCTAACTCTTGGACTCTTTCATTCATATCTTGTAACAAGAGTAACCTTTATTCTTCAATGAATATATGGTGAGGCTGATCTTCGTTGACAAACACTTTGTTATTTAAATAAACGTTTGGTTTAATCCGAGGTTTAATCATCTTTCCCTATCTTGATATGAATTCTCAATTATTTTTCCTTTGAAGTTTTCTTTGCTGGTGTAGTGGTGTAGGTATTCCAATTCAAAATAAGGTATCATTTAATCAGGCGTCTTCAACTTTTCTTTTTCTTTCGACTAGTTTGAGTCTTTACCAAATTCGTATCTTACAAAGATGCTGACAAAGTAGCATTGAAAAATGTATGTATGTTTCTTTATAGATATGCTCATGTTCTTCTAGAATCTAGAGCCGTAACTAACAAAGAAATTTTTCTTCAAACTTATATAGAACAGCTATAAGATACTATGGCAAAATCTCCTTGTTTTTTCCATGTCCGATAAACTATTTTCTCTTAAATGGCTCTAACGTTTTTTTCTATTTGCAAATTGTATGTCCTTCCTTGTGGTTTAGTAGTTTGTTTGTAGGGGGAAAATTACATTCGACAAATTCAGAACATTACCAAAAAGCTTCATGATCATAACTAACTAAACTACCACTAACATAAGTAATGGTCCTTTTTACTTAATATTTCAAAACTTATCATGGTTTTGGTTCTCTTCTGCTATCAAATTCTTGTTTTAAAGTTTATATGAACTGAAGAATATTCATAGAAAATGAATGTTATTAAAATGCTGGTCAACCTTTTCTTTATGACGTATAGTTTTCGAGATATATAGCGCACAAAAAAGTTTTTTTCATCATTTTCAAGATTGAGAACATGGAGTTGGAGAACGAAAATTAGTTTAAAAGCTTCTCCTGTTAATGTTTGGATGAATTTGGATCAGTCCTTCTGGAAATTAGCCCAAACAAAGATTTATCATTTCATGATTCCAGATGTTCTGTTTGAAACCTCCTTTTCAGATTTATGAATGAGTTTCAATTTTTGTAAATTTATTATGAAGCAAATAATTGCGCACAAAAAGTGACGATCTAATTTATCTACCAATTGAACTAATTCGCCACAAATAGATTGGCTATCAAAAGTTGACTAAGAAACAGACGATGACTATTAAAAATATTGTTCAAGTTGTTCTTTAGTTTTGCAGAACTCTAGTTACTATTTGTAATCATACATTCCAAAGATGCGAAAATTCATTTTTGTGAGTCTTTTGTAAATTATGGTTTCTTTCTTGATTTTATTTCGTTATTTTCTGATGCCTTCACTCAAACCCATTTTCTTGGAGAAGAAGATTCAATTTGTCTGTAATTATATATCCGTCTTGTTTGTGGTTGAATTTTTTCACTGATTTCTGTTGACTGATACCTGGATTTCTAGTACTCGCTTTTTTGAGGCAAAACGCATTTTCTAATGCTTCCTTTCGATTTTTTTCTACTTGAGCTTTGAATCAACGAAAATATTATCATGGAACCACTAAGTTCTTATGATTTCTTTATATTTCATATACTTTTTTTACCCCGTAACATTAACGACTATTGTGTAATGAACTTACCAATATAAAATTTACATATTTTCCACTTGAAACAACATCAAATTATCGAATCAATATTGTCCATGCCCGAAATTGAATGAACGCAATAGAAATTCTTTTTATGGCGACAAAACCAAGTACAAGTGTCCTCATAGAAATCCCCCCATTTCAGAGTGGTCAATTCTCATCAGCGATCCCTTATCCATACTCCCATCTTATTCATGAGAAACTCAATGACGAAAATTCGCTACCCTTTGATAAAAATAAATGCCCTGTGTTCTCTCCCTGTTTCTCGCATACGAAAGACAAGACAGGGTCTCTTGACAAACTGAATCGTAACCCTAACATCGCGCACATTGTTTCATAAGCCTCAATTATGGGGGTAAAAACTCGAGGGGTGATGTGCGCCTTCTTATATATTATGTATGGAGCAGTATGGAACACGCTGTATGATTCATGAAATTCCGTACTTCGTGTGTCGGGGTGTCCTGACGCGTCGGTGAAGCGTCCTGTTGGACTGACGGGGATAATTAATGTGGCCGACGTTTCGTTTGTTCTATAAACTCTTCGGGAGTTTTTGATACGATTTTTAGTTAGCAACCATATTTTCATTATTTTGAAATCAGATAAAGCTTCTTTGAGGTCTTGGCTTTCTGGAGAGTCGCCTTGAGTTTTCCATTTTATCCTTTGGTCTTCAGTGGAGTTGGCTCAGTAGCCCGCTTGGTCTCTTCTATATGGTCTTCCGTCTTCACATGTTTTTTCGTGAATTGAGTTTTAAGTTTATGAGTTTTCAAGCACTTCGAGTTTGTAGCTTATTCTTGTTCGTATAGAGGCGTCTAGCTTGGATTCAGAGTAAAGGCACTGAAGATTTGTCCTGTATTCGTAGAGTTCTTGGTTTTGATTACATTCAAGTTCATCTAGGCATACAAATTTGCCATCTTCTTAAACTTTCACGGAGAATTTGATTGATTCTTCCATGTTGTTTGGCTTTTATAAATTTGAAATCTTTTTAGTTGCAATAGTAATAGTTTCACTATAAATCGTATCCTAAACGGTGGAATACATACAGGATGTTAAATATGCCTACTTATATGACAAATATCAAATTTGAGTTCGAAGTAAAATTGCCTTCCGTCGATTAGACTATAAAATAAACAAAATATGTTTTTCTACTGTGTTACCATTTTCGAATTTCTATACCTATCGACTTATTTAATGAAACCGTGAAATCGCTTTCGCTCCGCCAAAGCAGATGGTTTTCACCCTCGTTTTCACCTCAACTTGTCAGCTTCGAGTTCTAGGCGTGAAAACAATAATTACATAGCCGTAATTAGCGTTGACGAGAAACTGTTTAATAACTTTTTAATGGCGGTTTTTTCGTCATTCTGATGACTTTTTATGTAATTATTTTGCATAATTGTTTTATTTCTCGCGATGGCTGATTGTCGGGATTGTTCCTGTAACAATTAGACGTACCTCAGTCGTTATTATAGTCACGCAATTAGCGGCCGATAGGTAATTATCGTTGAAATTGTTCGGGAACTTTCTCTGGTCCGACAGATCGTACACAGAAACGAGGAACGCCATATGTTGCATATGGGGATTTTCAGGCAAGGATCACAGCCTTCTTTTTACTTCCAAACCACGAAAGTCACGGAGCAACGGAGCACTCTAACAACTTGAGCAACAGCCGTCTTCATAACAAAGAAATAGGGTTAGGTCATAGATGCATAGAATATCTGGTGTTGGCACTGATTAAATTTTGTTTGAGACTTTCTTGTCGATCGAAAATCTGAGATATTGTGCTGCTTTTCATTTCTCCCGAAAGGGGTCGCGCTATTTACTTACATGCAAACACTCAGTTGTCCTCCCTATTTCCTTGAAAGTTAAAAAAATCGTGTAGAAAAACTAATTTCCACATTGTTTTGTCGAGTTGAATGTATCACAGAATCGACGATTCATAGAAGACCGAGTAGAAGACAGAATACAGAATGGAAATGAAGCAAATAGCTACACGTCAGGTTGCCAAACTTGCACGTATTCCTTATACAATATCGTATTCAATGTTTTAAATCTCAGCATTAAGATATGTCAGTTGGAGTATATTGAAGGCAAAACCGAGGGCAAAACATAAACAAATCTTCGACCGAATCGAATAATTGATGATTTCCAGTGGCAATTACATTTCGGCTAAACTGAGAGACACTAAATTTGAATAGTAAAACGCATGCTCAATAAACCTTTCATTTTCCAAAATATTGTACTTTTACTTCGTGAATATATTGAGTGTTAGCTGAAAAATATGAACTATGAATATGGTGAATTTGATTTTCGACGCTCATGTTTCAAAAGTAGCCTAATTTTGAAAAATGATATAGGAAAAAAGTGTTTCGTCTTACAAAAATGATTCTACAGTTGAACATATTACAACTAAGTATTTACTTCGGAAAATGAATGCTGAAATAATACGCCCTTACATGATATGTTTACAAAAGATTTCTACTCGAAAAATTCAATGCAACGTTGTCACATTCCAGTTCACGGCTGTGGCTTTGGCGTTATTGCCGTCAAATTGTCCAGAATGCTGGTTTTTGAAAGAACAACCCGGTCGCGAAAATCTGTCGAATCAGATCTTCTTGGAAACTTTAAACTGCAATCGCGCAGCTCAAATCCTTCCAAATCTGCCCTTACTTATACCGGTGGCACATCAATGTTTCATCCATTCCGTAACAAAAACCGCCGAAACGACCGAAACCTGACAGGTTGACATGTAAGGGTGAAGCGCGTAAATAAAGAAATATTTTTAACCAACTTTCCTGTAAACATATCGATCGGCAGACGACGCTGTCCTGTTTTCCCTGACCGGTCCGCACTAAAAACTTCCCTTTTAACAACGTTTCGAACGTAAACTTCGAGGGTGTCGTAAAAAACGGTGTATACGATTCCGAGGGTTTTGGAAGCCAGTACTTTCTGGTTTCTGGTCGTCTGGCGTGATTTTAATTATTCAACGCTCGGTCGGCGCGTTTGATCTTGCGAATTCGGAAAGTCCTGATGGGGAGGAGGCTCGGGGACGAAACGAAGAAGCCTCGTCTTGGAAAGAGCACACTATTCAGTTTCGATTCGACCGAGCTTCAAAATTAAGAGTGGTTTATACCGTTCGACGTTCAGTTCAAAACGCGATTCGGGATTTCTCACCATAGATGCCACCGATTTATATGGGTTTTCACTATTATTCAATTTGAAGAGTTTTTCAAGTGGGAAAGTTCATACCTTTTTTTTTAGTCGAAAAAAAAAAAACAATTTCTTTTTCACTCGACGAAAAAAAAAAAGTTACGAACTTTCCCACTTGAAGAACTTTTCAAATTGAATAATAGTGAAAACCTCATATAAATCGGTGGTCTCTATCGTGAGAAATCCCGATTCGCGTTTTGAACTGAACGTCGAACGGTATAGACCCCTCTCAATAGAAATTGGTCAATAAAAGCGCCGACGTTGTCAGAAACTTTAAGACATATTTCATTGTTTTTGACAGCTGTCGAAAAAGTTGCCAGCAGCTGTCAAGAATACGTCTACGATCCCGCAGATCCGATGATATTCGACGAAAATTGAAGACCAACTGTCCGCCATTAGAAGCGAAGCTTAAATGAAACATTCCACTGAAAGGACCAGTAAAGCTTCATTATCGGCCATTCTCACACGTATCCACAGAAAACGACGACAATCAGCGCTGGGCGCATAGAAATAACAGGGGAAAATTACAGATCTTCCGTAAGCCGTTCCGAGACTTCAGCTTTAAATTAAGAGGTTATTAAAGAATTATTAGGCGTCATACTCCCAGCGCCGTATAAGCTTAACGACCATATTTCATCATATTGGCACCTCGGCAAAGGAGTGGCGTTCTCCTTACTCACATCCAGAGTTTAGCAGAGAGACGTCGGCTTCCACCTACATCCACACTACCGTTCGAAAGAACAGAAGTAAACCGCGCGCAAAGCCTTACAAGGATTGGACGGTTTGAGGTACAAACAAACGGTCGGCGATATCTGGGAAATTAAATTCGCGCGGTACACGTGTTCCAGAGATAAATTTTCGCGTTGCATCCTCGAAAACAGCGGTTCCAAATTTAATAATTATCTCGGCGGAATCTAGAAGAACTGGTTGCGCCGATGACGCCGAAGGTAAAGATGCGACTGGATATCGGCTGCAGAGCGGCAGTGGCGGATGCAGAAGTAGTATTTTCCGAAGAATATTCTCTGCAAGAAGCTTACGGACAGCGTGTTCGAAAGCCACCATCCAATTGTTATTAAAATTGACCGCTATCAGCGGTCCGTTTGGGAACACGCCGACAATCTTCGGTCTGCGACTTTTGGAATTTGCACCATGCGATTTTATTTGTTCTCCCGGCTCAAATTGCCTTCTGGACGAAAATTAGAGCCGTTGAGAGGAAGGGACTGAAGGCCTTTTCCAGTTTACCGGTACTCTTCGAAAGTAACGTGTACAGTACGAGTATAGGTCCGGTTCCCGGGCTGTCTACTTATGCCGCCACTGGCGACGACCGGCAGTCTCTCAGATCTTTCCGCACTGCCCAGAATCTTGCCTCTTCTCGCCTGTTTCAGCCGGTGGAATCTCGCGTCCTCCGTACAGGTCGGTATAAATCAAACCGCGACTATTTCGAGTATGTCACACTCGAGATTTGTTTGATTTGTTGTAAAATATCGAGTACTCGACGCGATCGGCGGAGATAGGCACGGCCGCTTCCCAAAGTGAGCGGAATATTGTGTGTGTGTGTTAGTGGCCGTGTTTATGTTGTGTATTTCCGAGCCCCTCCCAGCCGTCAATTTACTACACGTACGGTCCGATCGGCGGATTGTGTGCCGCCGATTCATCACGTCCACCGCGCGGTTTCTTGACCAGGTCGGCATCGTCGTTAATATCTCTATAAACAGCCGGCTGTGCGATTAGAAAATAAGCGTATGCGCGAGCGTTAGTCATCCGGAATCCTCCGGTTCATCAACTCCCGGGATAGGCGATATTTATAGCCGCCAATAAAATTGTAAAAACATCCAAAGAAGCTTTTACTACAATGCAGTAACGTCATTCAGTGAAGATTCAAATTCAAAAGCGTACAAGATCTGTGTGCCAAACATTCCAATTAATTATCTGCATTTTGGTGGAAGGTTTTTTTCCTTAATTTTTTATTTTCTTCTTCTCAGTCATAATTCTATTTCCGTTCTCAGTCATGATCTTCTCAATTCATTCATTTCGGCAGAACTCACAAAATCATATTTTTGGACGTGATTTGTCGAAAAAAGCGGCTTAAGTCAAAAAGTAACTATGACTCATGTCATTTCGAAATAAGAATATAATATAGAAATTTAGTTGCAAAATCATGATTATTTCGTATTTCATTACTTTCGGGCCGGCCTGTAGAATCGGAAATAATTCAGACTGTTGCGCCAAGTATAGAGTCGATCCCGCCAAAATTTCAATCATCCTCCTAGCACGTAATTTCCAAGAGCGATGGATCACTGTCGACTCACCCTGTATATAATCACGAACATTGCCCTCCAATCTAATTTTATGATTTTCACGGAGAAATAATTTTCTTTTAACCAAAAAACTTTAAATTTAAATAAAATAGAAAAAAAAAATCACAAAACCGTCCGCCATCTTGAATTAACGACATAATCATGATCTTCGATCAAACTCGTAATATCCAACCTCAAAACCCCTAGAAACCTATTCATTTGAAAAAGCTCCCATTATCCAGAAATACGTCCGCCATTTTGATTTTATGAATTTCAATGATGGAATTAAAAACACCATTTTTGACTTTATAATCCCCCACATAAAAATTTCTGATAAAATCCGGCTTTGATCACGAATATCGTTCGCCATCTTGGAACCGCCATTTTGTTTTTCTTTCAAAATTCAAAATGCATTACCAACGGAACTAAAAAGTAAAAACATCTGTCCGAGCATCTTACACATTTCGAATCATTCGAAAGACTTCAAATGGATTAAAATTCACTTGCAAGACAATCATAGTTAATATCGCGTCGTTTGATTCAGGAGAAATAACAAAACGCATAAAACCAACAAACGCATTCAAATACCATCCTCACAGATACCTGCATTACCGGCCTCAGGCCGGCCGTCAGTTTCGGAAGAGGCCAGTTTCTCGAGATCGAACCCGAGAATTGCACCGTGAACGCTTTCAACATACCTTTATGACATCATCCTTTCCTGAGCCGCGGAGAACACCATTTATCTAGAGCCAGCTCCGCCGGAAACGCTCTCGATCTCGACGCGTCGTAGTGAATCAATATTTACATCTCCCCGGATCACAACACCAACATCTGCAGCGCGTTATCGATGAATAAATCTAGATTTATGCGCACTAGCCGGTCCAGGAGCAATAATTTCTCGATAAATAGCGTTGGTAAAAAGCCGGAGACATTGTTATAGCGTTTTATGGAATCTTATTTTGACATATTTACGATTTGTTCTTCTTCTGTGGCACTACGAATTTTGGTGACGGGGGAGTATAGAATATCCATAGAATTATAAATATAGAATTTGAGCGTAGTGTCTAATAAGTATACAAAAGTGTGGCAATCGTTCCCCTTAAATCCAGGGTCAGTCATCGCTATACGCATGCCTAGGGAGAAGAGAAGGGACATGTTATTCTGTATCCATGGATACCGTATGTGACACAATACAAACAGAGATAAATAACTAATCTGCATCCGCTGATCGCCACGATGCCCCTATGTTCCCACTCTCCGTTATCGCACATGCTCACTAGTCTCACTGACCCTAGGCACAGCCCTTCAGATGTTTCACTTTTAATTTCAAGGATCAAATTATAGGTATAGAATTATGTGAGAATATCGAAACATTTCTATGGTTTCAAAGACAAGCCATAGCGGTCTTCATATGTACCGATCTATGAAATAGGGTTAACAAGGCCACTCTGCATTTAATTGTAATTCTTGAAAATCATTCTATACCTCTTCAATCAATAAATGTTTATGAATAAGTGAAACTCCTTTGTGAATCATGATTATAGGCAGAAATTCAAAGTTGAATATCCATCTGATAAGTTCTTATAGGGCCCCTACACGATCATTCGGAATGACAATCAGAGCGAAGATTGACATTCCGATTGAAGGTGTAAGGTCTATACTGATGGAATGACGAATGGACTGACTGATTTTCAAATATTTTGAAATTCGAGGTTCAATCACGTTGAGTGGAGGGGAGACTGTACTGATTCTTTCATTCTTTTCCTGTCTTATTAATGCAATCATGGAGGACGGATGCTCGCAAAACTTTAACGAGGATTTCGCTGAGTTGCCCCAAAGGGTTGACGATCGAAACTGCCTTCGAAGGTTCATAAGTGTTTATGAATCTTTCCCCGAACTGTGGAATAAATCCCATCCCAGTTACATGAATAAATATAAAAAAATGTTGCATTGGAAAAATTCCTCAACATATATAAAGAAATAAATCCAAATGCCAGTGAAATACGTTTTATTGTCTTCTTGGTGCCCAATGCAAGGATAATGGCCAAACAAGCCTTTTCTTTACTTTTTTCATTTGGAGACATTATACTAATAATAATTTGAAGCGTTCTATTTGGTGTTTGACTTCCAACTGAGCTGAAGTCATTTCAATCAGACTGTCAGTTTGAATAATATGTGTAGGGGCTTCAAGATTGAAGGCAGGATTGACAATCTTATTGTTCAGTCAGACTGTCATTCATGATTGACCGTCTAGGGGCCGCTATAGAGTCATGATAATCATTCATTCCCAACAAAGGTCATTGCCGTACCCAAATACATAGAATTAAAACCATAGAGACTCATTTGAATTCATTCTTGATTCTCGTCTATTACAATTAGGCCGATTTGATGTTATCGCCTAATTTCGGCGTAGGCAAAGTCGAAGGTGGCGTGACGATTTAAGAAAAATTGTCGTTGGAAAAGTACGAACAAAATACGGTCTAATTGGGTCTTTTCATAATGACCAAAGTAACAATTACACAATCACATGAGCCTTGATGTTTTAAATGGACGGATACCGTGTCCAATCTGATAAAAACGTAAAAACATAATTCCGAACGCTAGTTATGGATCAAAACTTTCGACAAGACAAAGGAACATTGATTTTATGAACCAGAATTCGGGTGAATGATTATAGGTTACCCGTAACCGATGCAAAAAGAAGAAGGGAGAACACAGAGTTTTGTTCAGTCAGTGACTTATGTAAATTATGCATTAGTTTTGAATTTATTGAACATTGTCATTTTGTATCAAAAAAAATATAGTTTCTGTGGTACCTCCACGAATTTAGAAGCAACTTTCCTCATTATATCGAATGGATTCATTTGGTCAACTGTATCGTATCGACCTAGAATTACAACTTTACTACCCAAGTTGACAACAATTTCATTGTAATCCACTAATGAGAAAAGTTCCGAGGAAACATTAAATTTCATCTATTGAACCGTTTCAATTATGCAATTGATTTCATGCCCATAACCTGTTCTGCCATAAAATGCTTGATTTGATGTTCGATATCGAGAAGAAACGTTAATGATGCAAATATCTGTAATTAGTGCGATCATAAAAAGGATTTCAACTCCGATTTAATCGGTCGGAAGGCATTCAAGTACGATACAACTAGGATGCTGAGCGTTTTTTATTCAATTATAACTTGGAACTCTACAAATTCCTCCACAATAGCTTATCTATTTCCAGAAACGCTGTGGTTGGTCTCTGACATTGATAACCATCAACATGTCATCATCGAACACTTGGTTTTGCATTTCTATGAACAAAAAGAATTCGATGAACCATAATCACAAAGAGTTACGTTTCTATGGACTTGATCCCAATATCTCCCATGGATAAAATGTTCAAATGGACAATAATTGCATGTACAAATATCAAATCAAGGCCACAATTTGAGATTGGCGTCTCCAAATTTAATTGGAGTGTTTTTTCAATTAGCGTTTATTCGCAAGACCTAGTTTATGAAATTGAATGGAATAATGGCCGAGGAGCTGGCTAATCAAAGCTCGGAGCGCACTTAAGTCGTTTATTTCAATGGACATTCGCTCTCGAATGACGCGTTTCAGGTCCTGTCTAGTCGGATAATGTCTTCTGTGATAACAACGTTCTATGATGATGCAAGAATCATAGAGATCTATCAGTTCAGTGCCGTGTCTTAGAAATACTATATGGCAACGCCGAATTTTCGACATAATTATTTCTTTCAAACGCGTTTGAGATGTACGGTAACATCCGTTCTATATCCGGTATTCTGGTACAAGGATTGTATACAGGGTGACCATGAGTCGTCATGTGAATCTTCTGAAGTCGAATTCTTGAGCTCTGACTCACTGTTGACCGCATCCAATATTTGCATACGATGGAAGATGAATAGTACTTTCACTCCTCTGTATCTCGTAACAATTAATAGTCATTATTTTGGAAAGTTGGTGAGTCTAATCAATGGATTGACGTTTTAATTGACATTTATATCGACTCCGCATTGTGATTCGTGATCCGAGAATAATTCCTTTGATACTCGGGCTCAAATACAATTAAATCAAGGTGTGTGTGTACCAAACGCTATTATGAGGCGCGTTCTACTTAATAAATTTAACTGGTTAAGAGACTTTCGATGTTATTGTCGTTGAAAATATAAGCTGGAAAACTGTAAGAGCAATAAAGTCCGCATTGAAATGGCGAAATAAATTATCGAGTCTAGATTTGTGTTGTCACAATTATTTATTGGAGTAATTAAGGCGCAATCATTCGTTGGAAAGCTCCAACCGCGTGTCGAGTGCTACATTTATTAATTTGCTACCCAGATTTTTCCCAACTCCAATTAAAGAACCAGGCTCATTCGAGTGACGTAAATGAGGGAATTGTCGCAAATTGACAGCACGAATTTAGTACGGACAAATGAATGATTGAAAACCCATTCAAGCTGTCCAATATAGTTTCAGAGAACCGATATGCTCTCATCAAAACGAAATTGCCAATTCTGTTTTTAATGATAAGGTCTTGTAATGAGAATTGTTGGGAAACAGTTTATTAGGTTTTATTTGTCGGCCCGGGATCGTGCGTGAGGCCAAGATTGACCAGGAGTATTCAAAACTTCGGCCAATTAGCGGAGGCATAAGTGCCATCTATGTGAGCACATTTATCTTGATTACTCTATATCAGCAGTTCGAGAATTATAGGGCGCTACAGATACAACTTAAAATGCTACAGAAACAACTCGAAATGTTGCAGATAGAACCCAAAATGCTACAGATATATTGGAATTTTATTCAGCCAAAACCAAAAAAACATTCTAAGGGCTCCTGACATACAAGCCCTCTAAATTTGGTTCCACTTTAGAGATGGCTACTCTGAGTTCAGTTTCTACTTGTTCCTTATGTCTGCATTTAGATTTCGAGGCAGCATCTGCAGAAAATGTGAATATTTGCGGCTGGTGGTCGCAGAGTCCAAAAGTTTGAGAACCTTCTCTCCAGATAATCCATTATTCTCGAAACGTCCTTTCAAACGCAACATCGCCCCGTACTCCCTCGTACTTAAACTTCAATTTATCGGTCGTAAGTGACTTACTTCCCTCTCAAAACTAGGGTGTCCACACGACAACTGACTCGTTCCTCCCCGAGTGTTCTCCAGATCGAGTGCGTGACAAGGTTCGCGTGTCTATCGATAATTAAGACCGTAATCATTCCCAATTGTCATTAGTTGTATTAAACCGTACCGTTGAATTCGCTAATTCGGGCAGGTGCTCGCTTGTTTTTCATCCTTGATGGATTTCTTTCTACCAGGCTGTGATTATGGAAGATTCTCGTTTGTCCTTCGTTAACAGGGTCGCGAGAGAGTTTAGTAGAAGAATACATCACAACAAATCACAAAACATGGATAGGATATTTCTCATATACACGTGGTGTCTCAGAATTAGAGGTCACTAATTCATTGACGAATTCTACGATCAGAAATCCATTTCATTTATCAGTATGATTAAGCTTCACCACTCCACACACGATGGGTTCAAAACATTCTTCAAGAGAACAATATCCAAGGAATGAACTGGACAGCGAACTCACCGGACATGAATCCAATTGAGCATGAATGGGATTACTTGGGGAGAGCAATATTCAATCGCCAAAACCAACTTTCAACTTTTCAGGAATTGAATTAAGGGGACCTGGTACACGTCCGAGCTCGCGAGCTCCCTTCAAAAATTGGGCCTTTTTCTTCCATGATATCTCAGTTCGTATGCGGCTTAGACCAACAATTTTTTTTTTAATTGAAGCTTAATCATTTCTCTAGGATGTGTATTACTCGCTTTTCTGTTTTTCTTCGAATATTAGGAAAAAACCTGGTGAGCTGTAATTTCATGAAACTCTGGACAAACGATTTTATTTCCATGATATCTCCGTCAATTTTCGGGATAAATGTATGAAATTTTCAGTATACATGCGGAATAATATTTTGCAGAATGTGTATTATTCGCTTTTCCGTTTTTCTGCGTTTATTAGGAAAAAAACCTGGTTGAAAATATGACCAATAAAGTTCCTACTTTATAATTCATTTAAAAATTGAGGGGGCAATAAACAAAAAAACTGATCAATACATATTCTGGAAAATATTATTTCGCATGTAAACTGAAAATTTCATACATTTATCCTGAAAATTGACAGAGATATCATGGAAATGAAATCGTTTGTCCAGATTTTCATGAAATTACAGCTCACCAGGTTTTTTTTTCCTAATATACGAAGAAAAACAGAAAAGCGAGTAATACACATTCTAGAGAAATGATTAAGCTTCAATAAAAAAAATTGTTGGTCTACGTCTCATTCAGCATGAAGAAAAGAGTAACAAACAAAGATTTTCTATCAAATATTTTGCAATTTAAAAAGGGGAAAATATTCATATGATTTCCTGAGCAAAGATGGTTTATTTCTTGATAAATCTAAGGGGGCCAAGTCTTTGACGATGTGCGTAATGTTAAAACGCGAAATAAGCTTCGTACGAAATCGAATCAGCGTCAAAATCGAATGGCCACTTCCAACTCCCGATTCCAATACGGCGGAGCTGTAAAAAAGAGAGGTACAATTCCAGGTAATTAACGAGAAGTCGTTCGCACTTGTGGTACTCGCTGCTCACTTGCTCTACTTGGGTATCGCGGAATGACTTAACCATTGTATTGGTTTACGACTGGCTTCTTATGAAGCCTCCATTTTACTCGCCACTTTGACGTGAAGAATGGCTTATAGGTGTTCCGTACATAGATGCGAAACCAATGAATCATGTTTGTATGATGGGAAAATTTCCAGGGAATGTGTATTTGACCATACGCGCAAACTGAACGCATGTAGATATGCGCGGACTGTGTCGTTTGACGTTCTTACGTTTTCGCATATATGGATTTTGAATTATGGCTCAAAACTCGAATAAATCCGATGTCCGCAACTTGTGATTGACCTCCTTGAGAATTGATGGTGGTGGGAGGTTGAGTCCTCCTTATATAATTAAGGAAAAATCACGCACATTCAACGGCTGTAAAAATTTCTGTAATAAACCATTCGAGTTCGCCATTAATTCCGTAATATTTTCCATTGCTAAAACCTCATAATGGCGGCATTTGAAGCACGCGAGTTCCTAGTAATTTGCCTAATTTATATTTATTAGATTATTCCAAATTAAATCCAAGACTGGGGAATTAATGAATTTCTGTAATGGTCGCATTTACTGCTGAATTGTCCAGCTTGCTGTGATTGTTTATAATCATATCCTTTGTCGGTTTCATTAGCGGGCTATAATTTTCTCATTTTGTGATTTGCATCATTCGAGGTTTTTCTTTCTTCGTAAGGCTCAGAAAATTTTTTTTTAACTCATTCATTCCATTTGTAGTATTTTCGTTTCGAAATATTAAGGCATGACTTTGGGCCATCCAAAAATTGATAAATATAGTACATTGTTTACCGGGTAGGAAAAGCCTCACATTCCTGGACGATTGTGAAGATTACTAAGTCGAGGCGTATGCCGAGACAGAGACAGAGTCCAGGACTGTGGCTTTTCCTACGAGGTAAACATACTATTTTTCCGCAAATCTTTTGAAATTCGAAAGATTTCAATCAATTTTGAAAAAAATCGCGAATTATTCCATTCATAAATAAATGGAGCTTTGAAATTCGGAATGGAATTGGTTGCGTTACTATGGACACGCATTAATGTTGAATTGTCAAACTTGACGAATATTAATTATTTAATTGCTGGTGTTTTCGAAGACAAAACAGTGTAAAATGAAAAGTGATGATGAATTTTCCATTTCTGGAACTCCTCCAGAGCTGGTTGAGGCAGTGAATACTGCTTCATTAGAATTATTGCCGAAGAAATCTAGAGAAAAGTACGAATATGCTTAAGTGGAACACTGACAACTGTAAGGAAATATCATTTCCTTACAGTAAGGAAATGAATATTTCCTAACAGTTGGGAAATCTTGACATTTTCTATGACAAATTTTGTTAGGAATGTCAAAATTTCCTAGCGATTTGCGGAAAAAGTTTTTTTGTTTGCGCCCACCAAAGTGACAGTTATCTAGTTCTCAACATTTTACTGTTACTTGTAAATTTTTCCATTGAGGACAAAATAAACTTTTTTTTTAGTTTTCATTGCTCCTCAGAGCCACTTCTTGATTAAAACACACCAGACTGTAACTTAGATACCATAAAAAAATATGCAATCACAATTCACAGTTCATTATTACTGCCCAAAGATTTTCGGCACCCTGTATCATTCCAACGAAGCCGTATTACCAAAAATGACATACGAAAAATTCGTCTCGTTTGATGAGAGGAAAAAAATGAGAGTTAAAAAAATGGACGAGTCAAAGATACGAAGGTGGACTTAGCACGAGACTTAGCAATTGGCGACAACGGTGGGATTTGATACCTCGTCCATTCGGTCCCTTAAAACCATCGATTGATAATAAGAATTAGTTATCATTGCCATCAGTTCAGCACAGAAACAACCCCCGAGAAAGAAAATGTGGACTACCTTCAAAAATGACGTTGTTACGGCCACAAGAAACTGAAGATTCCATCGGAATTGAAAATGCCGATCACCGGAACGATCCAACCTTGGTTTCATAGATAACAATAGATAAAATCGTACTCTTCGCGTTCAATTCCCTCTGCCTTCTCTTCGTGAATGGTCAGTTGTTGAATGGGGTAGTAAACCACCGAAATACAGGCTACGAGCGGTCAGAGGGGGGGAAGAGGGCTATTGAGAAGGGACAGGCCGACCTGAAATAACAAACCAGGTGTCCTCGCCTCTCTTTTTCAAATAGGTCAACTGCATACCTTCTGACGGATGAACTTGAAGGTTTTACGTGTGAAAATCTTCAGGGAGACACCGATTTTGTAACGGTCTCGTTGTCAGACGATTAGAGGGGTGATAAGGGGTGACAAAAGGGCTTTTGTTGTTGCTCTTAATAAGTACGGAGATATGAATATGCATAGCGTGAGAATTCCTCAGCGGAATCGAGTATTGAGCTCTTCTTGAAATGGGAATATCAGAAAAAATGTTAACAGTAAAGCCCGTATCGATAATTGCTGTCAGAACCTGAATGTTTCACCAAGAAATGTCATTCGACGTTGATGTTTATGGCTATTGACGTATGGCTTGTTTTCGAGTGAGAAATTGACGTTAACACATATCGACAACTTTGATTCAATCGGAAAAAATCGATCGAAAAAGTGGTATAACGATTTTTGTGCTTTTGCTTATGCTGCCAGTGTTCCCACTAATGATTTTTAGAGATTTAACGAGAACTTCTGGTTCTGATGATGATTTATTCAACGAAACAGGTAATATGCCTCCGTGGAATAACGCCCTGGCAGGTAGTCCACCTTTATTTATTATTGATGAAAATTGAATTGTCTCTTTAGTAATTACACATAAGAGTCCACCATTAATAATTTGTCTCTCACTTACAGAGTTTACTTAAAACTACTAATGCACCACATAATGTGTTGATCAATTATTGAACTTCACAGATAGTCTCAGGCTACCATGAATTATTTATGTAACAAATATTGACAGGAAAATTATACAGCTGGCATCAGAGCACATGTAATATGTAATTTTCTTCCTAGCTCTAGCTCTATTCCGACTTTTTGATTTAGTTTTTCTCACAGAGTTCGAACTCATTTGACAGTATTAATTACATAATGAATTCTGATGCGGATAATGACTGGATGGTATAAGTATAAGTACCTAATAGCGAACTAACCTTGATGAGGATCATACACAGGGCGATCTTTGTGTTAGCAGTCGACAGAAGAACTTATTTAGAGACGAAAACTTCATATCAACTTTTGCCAATAAACCTCCCCAGGTATTTGTACCAAATTTGGTATACAGGATGAAAGTGTGCAGTGGCATATTTAGTATGAAAACCACGGGTTTAGGGAAATCCAGTGCCGGAGTTTATAATCTTTTCACTACCATAAAAATATGGTTTCAGCCCTGTGCAAAACAAATTTTAACTTTTGCCAGACAGCCAAATTCTTGGAAAAAGAGTTTTGGTAACTGGCCTAGTTCCATGACAAATTTATTTTGATTTGGAGATCAGTGATTCCACCAGTGACTAAATACACTGCGCAATTCTGAAAATCTCAATTTTAATGAAAGTTAACCCTACATTGACTTATTTTTTATGTTCTCTCGGGAAGGTTTTGGACGAAACAAGACACATTAAATGGAAGAAAAATTCAGGATTTCACCGAATCTTATGTGAAAGAAGAGAAATGAACAATTTTCAAAATACTGAAAGGCTGATAAGTGATTTAATACTTGGTATTTCCACCCCTTGCGTTAATTACAGCTCGGCAACGACGGTTCATACTCAAAATGAGTGATCTTAAAATGTTCTGATCTAATCCTTCCCAGATTTCTCCGAGTTGGATTCCTAAGTCATTAAGAGTAGCTGGATGATTTTCTGAACTTCTCAGCCTTCTATTGAGGTTGTCCCAAAACCTGCTCAATCGGATTGAGATCTGGACTTCTTGCTGGACATTCCATTCGAGAGACTTCAACCTCTTCAAGGTACTCCTAAACGATGCGCGCACGATGGGGTCTGGCATTATCGTCCATAAAAATGAAATTTTCACCAATGTATGGGGCAACTGGCACTACATGCTATGCTCTCCAAGAATGTTCCTTATATACTTATCAACTTGGTCTGTGCGAGCAGTCAAAGATATTCCACCCCATACCATAATCGATCCTCTCCCGAAACCAGTAGTATTCAGGAAATTGCACTGAGCATATCTTTCATGTGGACGTCTGTATACAAGGGAACGTCGATCACAATGGTAGAGGCAGAATCTAGACTCATCTGTGAAGAGAACTCTTTCCCAATCGGCCTCTTCCCAATGGATATGCTCTCTCGCAAAATCCAAACGCGCCCTTCGATGGGCTGGGGTAAGAGCTGGGACTCTTGCCGCGACACGAGGCCTTAAATCATATTCTCTGAGGCGATTTCTTATTGTCTGAGTGCTAATTTGCACCTCATGAGTTTGCTCAAGCTGATTTTGAAGGAGGCGAGCGGTTGCAAACCGTTGTCTCAACGAAGAAACGCTCAAGTAACGTTCTTGAATGGCAGTTGTTACCCGTGGTCTACCCTGTCCTGGTCTTCGGACATTCATACCTGTCTCCCTGAATCGTTGCAACATTCTGGACATACTTGTATGGGAAACTCCAAACCTTTCTGCAATTCTTGTGTATGTCCACCCTTCTTCTCGCAAAACTACCGCTTGGGCACATTCCTCTTGGGTCAAATTGCGTGTTTCGCGTTGCATAGCGATCGAGTGTAGAAAATCAAACGAACGAAAAACTATTGATCACTAGAATTGATCGAGAACAACTGATTTTAGAATGGAGCCAATACTTTCAAAATCTGATAATATCATCTTTTATTATTCCTGGCTGGGAGAAAACATCTGTATTGAAGTAAAACGTTGAAAGTGGATAACATAAATGCATGCAGAATTCTGATAAAAATAATTATCATTGAGAACACCTTCAGTTGTAGAATAAATATGAGATTTCCATAATGTGCGTTAATATTTTTGCGCAGTGTATGTCAATGAATCTTTGTTTACTTGGAATCTAACATCTCAATTCTTTCCAGGGAAAATCCTCAAACGGACAGTAACCTTCATTGAATCGTGAAGAAGAGAATGAAAAAATTACATCATAGGTAAGCATATTTTCAAAAACCATACGTAATGAACTTAGATTCAAAACAATGAAATTAACCGTTTTATCCTCAATTGACACCATTGGTTCTTCAGTATCATACATTCTTCATTCTTTTCGGTTTCGTCATTGACATCATTGTTTCAAAACATGTTTGGTTATTCAACTGAAAACTTCATAATCATTCCCATCCTGATCAGGTGTTTAGAATCCATTACGTCTTTCCAATTAACACCACAAGTGTTAATTTCCAGTGGCGTCACTCAAGACGATTTCGTTCCCTTGAAGATTCAGAAATGCTCTTCCATTTTTTCACCCTTTTATTCAATATCAAGTCTTCGTATAGTTAACCATTATTGTTGATCCGACACTGAATAATAGTTTGAAAATAACCATTGTTAATTTTTAACACATTGATTTTGTTCACATTCGATATCTACTTCCTTATTAGAGGCGCAGTTGATCTTGTAATGAAATTAAATTAGCAAACAAAATACGGGAGATGATTTGTAAATGGTCTCGAGAAAGTTAATTGTGTTTATATTTTTATTACTTACATCACGTCAGCTAATGAATATGTGAGCTCTGAGTCAATATACTGGGTGTATGTTCCATTTCGTGTATACAGTATATTCGAATACGGTAGTTGAACATATTTTACGACAAACAGCGATTGTGTTTGGAATAGTGATAAAACGTTCACACCTTTGTGTTGGCTCTCACTTTAATTGGAAAATAATGGGATTCATTTTGGGGGATTTGGCATTTTGAGTTAGGTTGGAATTTCCTCTTTTGTCTTTCAATTAACTTTTAGGATTTGCATAATTAAAGAACAATTCATCCAATTTTATAGTCCAGGATAATAAAATAGAAGAATATTTCATTTTCAATATCCATGTGAGCATTCATATTGAAAGTGTTTTCTGATTATTTGAATATAGAAGACGTAACTACACATTTAATTATGAAAACATATTCTAGTCCCCGTTTTATATAGCACCTATGCGGTTCCATGAATATTAATCTGTTCATCTCCGAGAACACCTCGCTAAATATGCCGTAACTTATTAAACGTGTTTTGTAATTCGTACTAAAAACCAAACGATACAGGTGGCTTCAATAATCCCGAATACCATCAGGTGCGATTCACCAATTAATCAGAGCCCTGTAAAATTGATTGCGCGATTAATAATCGGAAGACGAACATGTTTTTTGTTCATGCGGTATGAAATGTGGGCTACACCCAAAATTATTCGGAACTGGGTGAGGCATTTTCTTGAAAATCACTTTCAGCCAGTTGTAAATTTCGTTTTTCCAAATGGCCTCCATCGTATGGCTTTACTGCTATTCTGATACGAGGATGTATTGATATCTAGTTAGCCTAGACCAGTTCCATGCATAAACAAAATATGGCGATACCATATCAAAGAACAATAACTTATTAGAAGTGTCAGTGTGGAGTTTGACGTCAAAAAAGTAAACCAGAGTTACGCAATGAATTAAAAAAAAAAGATGTCCACCGAAATTGTAAAAATCGGAAAATTGGAGTATCGAGCCATCATCAAGTACCCTCGGTTTTAAAAGGGTTAAGAGGTTAGCAGATTTACGAAGATATGCTTAATACCCTTGGTGATCAATGTCCTTCGTATGCTACCGTGAAAAATTGGACTGCAAGCTTCAAGAAAGGTAAATTTTCCATTGAAGATGATGACCGATCGGGAAGGCCAGTTTCTGTGTCAGTCCCCGAAAATATCGATGCAGTTCATGACATGATTTTATCAGACCGTCGAATTGGGCTAAAACGGATATCTGAAGCACTGAAGATTTCATACGAACACGTTCATCATATAGTTCACGTCAATTTGGAGATGAGAAAAATTTCTGCAAAATGGATCCCCAAATGTTTGAATGTCGACCAAAAGCGTGCAAGAGTAAAAGCATCGCGTTCGATCTGTTCTCGATTTGAAAACGATGTAGACTTCTTAAACCGAATTGTTACTATGGGTGAGACTTGGGTACATTTCTACGATCCAGAAACAAAGCAACAGTCGATGGAATGGCGACACTCGGGTTCTCCAAGACCTAAGAAGTTTCGTGTCCAAAAATCTGCTGGAAAAGTTCTTGCTTCAGTTTTTTGGGATTGCCATGGAGTAATCATGATTGATTTTTTGGATAAGGGTAGAACAATAACTGGAGATTACTATTCGACATTACTGACCACTCTATGGAAAAAAATTAAAGAGAAAAGACGCGGAAAGTTATCCAAAGGTGTTTTGTTTTTACAGGACAACGCCCCAGTACACAAATCTCATGTTGCCATGCAAAAAATCTGTGATTCAGGGTTAGAATTACTAGAACACCCCCCTTATTCACCAGATTTGGCTCCGTCTTACTATCATCTCTTTCCCCAACTGAAAAAAAGTTTAAAAGGTCCTAAATTTTCTTCCAACGAGGAGGTAATAAAAGCTGTGGAGGACTGGTTTGCAGAGCAGGAAGAAACATTTTTTTTTTTAAGTCTAGAGACGTTGCAGGTTCGCTGTTATAAAATAATGTATTCAATTGAGAGGAGAATATTGTGAGTAATTAAATATTTTGACATTGAAATTTTGTTTGGTTCTATAGTAGGCTAAGAATTTTTCAATATATCCTCGTATAAATGAATTATCCGTATAATTTTGAAGTCTTTTCCTTTGCCGCCAAAAGAACAAAGTCCTTTCCCTTTCGAACGTTTCACGTGCATTCTACAAGCACGAGCCAATCCCTATATTACGTCGAGTTCGGAAATTAAGTTTTCATGCTCGTATTGATATTGAAATGATCCATCTGTTGCCTTTATTATTCATATAGCATACCATTATTATTGAAAAGCGCCACGTTTTAGGGTGGTTGGAGCGTGTTCTTAGTCTCGGATGACGAGTGGTACCGTGGCGTTTCATGTGGTGAAATTATAGGTATATACGCGGATATTCTACCTTGTGTATAATAGGGGCACACGACACCGCTTCCAAGGTAGGTACTCGGTGGCTTATCATTTGAATATTTTCGTCTGAATCACCATCATCATACTGCGATTTGTAGACACGTTCTTTTCGGGGTTGCTCTAGCTGTCAACGTCAAATTTATTCGGATTTTTTTGGGGGGGACCTCGGCTTAAAATAAACTCCTCGGGTTGAGGTTATTGAATTTGAAATTCGGTTTTTGTGATGCCACTAGAGATAGGAGATTATCGGCAAAATTTATCGATTGTATTATGGAAGTTTGCTTGGAAATATGGCGAATGACATTATTGTCAAATCACAAGTCGTTTAGCGAGTGATCTTGGATAGAATGTCATGAATTACTACCTCGACAGACTTAGGTATGATTCGACAGTTACAGAGAACATTATTTAGTGTTGAAAAAAATTAAGAAAACTTTTACAACATGAGTGCATTGATACACATCGATAATTGTCGAGTTGCAACATGCACCTGTCAGACGAAACGCCATATTTCACGAGTCATGGAAGCCTTACTCATCGAACGATTTTCTTCAGTTTGTGACATTAAGTTGTCGGGCTTGGTATTTCCAACATATTCATAAAAGGTCATGTATTCGCGGCACGTCGCATAAAATGTCTTCATTATCTGCGGTAGTTTCGATATTCGGTTTTTGATTGCGAATCAAAAGTGATATCCCGGCATCGGAATATATGGTTCTATGATCGCTGGTTATGGCGATCTGTGGTACACGAGAAACGATTTATTTGACGCTTTCTCCGACGGAATCGACCATGAAACCTTCACACTAGCGGATCCAGATTGTTTTCAAGGGGGGGCCATGAATTGGTAGAAATTTTCTACCAACATTAGAGGAGTGAGAGATTTGAAATGAAATTTTTTTCATTGAAAATATTAGGGATCTATTGAACTACTGGAAAGAGATTATTGTCAATTTCGAAGTCCTGTATCCGCCAGTGGTTGTGAACCAAACTCGAAAATGAAAAATGGAAAACATAAAACTGAAAAAAATCTGGTTGAAGAAGGACAATATGGTTAAGTTCGGTATCGAATTATAGGTTTTGGAGGACGCTAAATTCAATAAGAAATATTTCGAGGCGCTATCTAGAATAGTTTAGATTTTGACCTGTGAAATGGCATTTTTTCAAAAAATCGAAATTTCAAATCGTCATAGCTCCCGTTCCTGATGTGGTCGGTTTCATTTTTTGTTTGTATATTGTTGATGAGCATTGTCCTAAGTATCTCTAGGCCTAATAAAATCGATTACGAAAATGTCAACTTTTAGGGTGAAAAATACGTAAGGGGTAAGACCCCCCAAAAACACCATATTCGTCATCAACACGGAATCCCTGGGAAATCTAAAGTTGTTATTCGATCGTTAAGGTCTTCATTTCATTCGAATCTATCAGAATACCCATTTTGTTGATCCATTACACGAAAACTCTGCATGCTCTAAGCGTCTGAACAAAACTCGAAAATGAAAAATGGAAAACATAAAACTGAAAAAAATCTGGTTAAAGAAGGACAATATGGTTAAGTTTGGTATCGAATTATAGGTTTTCGAAGACGCTAAATTCAATAAGAAATATTTCGAGGCGCTACCTAGAATAGTTTAGATTTTGACCTGTGAAATGGCATTTTTTCAAAAAAATCGAAATTTCAAATCGTCATAGCTCCCGTTCCTGTGGTCGGTTTCATTTTTAAAAGCTTTTATTTAGTTTCACCTGTCCCGGTGTCTGTCTGTCTGTCTGTCTGTCTGTCTGTCTGTCTGTAATCAAATCTTGCAAGTTGAATATGACACACTTCTAATCGTCCGATTGATTTGAAATTTGGCAGGTGTACATAATTCTGGTGACAATGCATCATGAAATATTTTTTATAGAAAAAAACAAAATGGCGGCTCCAAAATGGCGGATGAGTTTTGTAATTATCATCCGATTCCATTCAAAATTAGTATATGGGGGTTTTTGGGTTCGACAATGATGATTCTTCCGTCAAAATTGAAAAATTCAAGATGGCGGCTAAAATATGGCGGACGAGTTTTGTAATTATGATCCGATTCTATTCAAAATTGGTATCTGGGGGTTTTCTGGGTCGGTTTTTTATTTTTAAAATTGAGGAATTCAAGATGGCGGCTTCAAAATGGCGGATGAATGTTGTTATTATAAAAGCTTTTTTTAAAAATGATTTTTTTATTATAGCTTGTTTGTTTGTATATTGTTGATGAGCATTGTCCTAAGTATCTCTAGGCCTAATAAAATCGCTAACGAAAATGTCAACTTTTAGGGTGAAAAATACGTAAGGGGTAAGACCCCCAAAAACACCATATTCGTCATCAACACGGAATCCCTGGGAAATCTAAAGTTGTTATTCGATCGTTAAGGTCTTCATTTCATTCGAATCTATCAGAATACCCATTTTGTTGATCCATTACACGAAAACTCTGCATGCTCTAAGCGTCTGAACAAAACTCGAAAATGAAAAATGGAAAACATAAAACTGAAAAAAATCTGGTTAAAGAAGGACAATATGGTTAAGTTTGGTATCGAATTATAGGTTTTCGAAGACGCTAAATTCAATAAGAAATATTTCGAGGCGCTACCTAGAATAGTTTAGATTTTGACCTGTGAAATGGCATTTTTTCAAAAAAATCGAAATTTCAAATCGTCATAGCTCCCGTTCCTGTGGTCGGTTTCATTTTTAAAAGCTTTTATTTAGTTTCACCTGTCCCGGTGTCTGTCTGTCTGTCTGTCTGTCTGTCTGTCTGTCTGTAATCAAATCTTGCAAGTTGAATATGACACACTTCTAATCGTCCGATTGATTTGAAATTTGGCAGGTGTACATAATTCTGGTGACAATGCATCATGAAATATTTTTTATAGAAAAAAACAAAATGGCGGCTCCAAAATGGCGGATGAGTTTTGTAATTATCATCCGATTCCATTCAAAATTAGTATATGGGGGTTTTTGGGTTCGACAATGATGATTCTTCCGTCAAAATTGAAAAATTCAAGATGGCGGCTAAAATATGGCGGACGAGTTTTGTAATTATGATCCGATTCTATTCAAAATTGGTATCTGGGGGTTTTCTGGGTCGGTTTTTTATTTTTAAAATTGAGGAATTCAAGATGGCGGCTTCAAAATGGCGGATGAATGTTGTTATTATAAAAGCTTTTTTTAAAAATGATTTTTTTATTATAGCTTGTTTGTTTGTATATTGTTGATGAGCATTGTCCTAAGTATCTCTAGGCCTAATAAAATCGCTAACGAAAATGTCAACTTTTAGGGTGAAAAATACGTAAGGGGTAAGACCCCCAAAAACACCATATTCGTCATCAACACGGAATCCCTGGGAAATCTAAAGTTGTTATTCGATCGTTAAGGTCTTCATTTCATTCGAATCTATCAGAATACCCATTTTGCTGATCCATTACACGAAAACTCTGCATGCTCTAAGCGTCTGAACAAAACTCGAAAATGAAAAATCGAAAACATAAAACTAAAAAAAATCTGGTTGACGAAGGACAATATGGTCGAGTTTGGTATCGAATTAAAGGTTTTCGAGGACGCCGAATTCAATAAAAAATATTTCAAGGCTCTATCTAGAATAGTTCAGATTTTGACCTGCGAAATGGCATTTTTTCAAAAAAATAGAAATTTCAAATCGTCATAGCTTCCGCTCTTGTGGTCCGATCTACTTTTTGTTTGTATATTGGTACCTTCAGATCGACTCGTTTACGTTTGCCAATCGATGTGGTGTCGTATATACGGTTTGAAAATCTGTATAGAATTTGGAGAACTGAATGTTGTCGCAGTGAAATATCTGCCTGGTCGAACAGGTCAAAGACTCATCCTGTATAGGACGATCTAACAACGTTGCTTTGTACTCTTTGTTGAAATTTTTCATGCCTTCACCTTTGAAAAACTCCCTAGATCCGCATGCGTTTGGAAACTTGTTTACGTGTCATCGAAATCTTATTTTTTTCCGAAAATGGATTTTTAGGAAAAAGGTGAACGTCCTGCAGCAAAGTGTGTTTTATACCGGCGATTCCGACGAAATGCATTCCGATTAGTGGAATATGGTAATAAAACGCCGAAACAGCGACGTTTTCGATGGTTATAACCATCGAACGGCGCGAGAAGTCGTATCCTCCATTATACCGCATTCCTTTGTTCGTTCGAAAAATAAAACCATTAAATATTCCGTTTTCCGTCGGGGGAGAGAGAGAATAACGATCTATATAATTGATATCTTCGGGCAATGCAATCAGGAACGATCTAGTCTTTAAATATTCAAACTGTTAGCGTTCGGCCAACATCACTTTTTCGAACAATATTGGTCTTTGAATATTGAATCCAAAAATTATATCGTACACGCGAATGGCCACCATTAATGGGGAGTATGACCCAGTGCTTTTAGTGGGTGATCATCCCGTAGACGCCTCGGGGTAGAATTAAATTTCGCAATGCGCAATTTAGAGGAATTACCTCTTCAAAAAGCAACGTTAATTCCACGTTGCACTTTCTCGTGGGTTGTAATTACGTTGGCTGTGGCGTGTTTTATTACGGGGGGCTGGAGGGGGACAGCGGACTCGGGTAAGTACTTGCGGAGTATCATATTTTCTTGAAATCGTGAATGCAGAACAGTCCGCCGAAGAAAGGCCTCCAACTGAATCAGCTTTGTACAATACAAGGGTCGATATCTCCTTACGCCGGTCCTGAGTTCTTCAGGGATATTTCACTCTTTCCTAAATATCACCGAACGTTTTTTCTTCTCAAGTATTGCAGTACTTGGTCCACTGCTGAAAAATTCAAGGTTAAAAGCCGCCGATATCGGTTTTTTGCAATTTTCTATCAAACAGTAACAAATATCGTAAAAATAGTCTCGTTAAAGGTGAAGATCATGAAATTGTCTACAAAAATTGTCCTCTCACATTTTTGCCTACGAATCACCTTTTCTGATATATAGCTATTTGAAATATCGGAGATACTCTCGGAGATACTAATATGCACAAATGCGCCGCTTATACATATAGTGTTCTCAATGTCCAAACGTTGACAGGTGATTCTATACAAAATATCATGATAGTTTCTTCATGAGCACAACACTTTTGCCTGATCTCCAATCTTGAGAAAGTAGGAACATGTTTAGTGTTTCCGTCAAAAGTTTATTTTACCTCTAGCCCCGATAACAAACTAGAAAAGTCGAAGGACAAACAACAATGGGCGGAATTTGTTTACCTATTAAGTGCATTTGAAGCATTTCGCACATGGGAAATTAAATAAGGAACATGTCACACGTATTCCTTGTCAATATTATTATCGAAGATTCGAACTTTATCAGTGATTACCGTTCTGGGATTCACTTGAATTTATTCCATCTACTCAGACGGATTTTTCGGATTAAGTTTCATTATCGTCGTCTGCTGATAAAGTCGATAAAGATTATTAACATCTACACATTATTCCAATTATTCAGATCGGTGAGTTAGTGTTGGAAGTGAAACAAAGTCTGTTTACCTCGAATTTGGATTGAATTATTTGATTTATTTTGGAACGCTTTCTAGACAATGAAATTACTAAATCGTGTTATACGTAAATTCGATTAAAGATGATGAATAGCACCAATATTGATTAATGAAAAAATATTGATTCTGAGGAAAACAATCATTTATACAAATCCCATTTTGAGAGCGACATTTATCACATGACATACAATCAAAGTCATTTTATGGAATTGCCTTGTTCTTCACAACAACTAAACTGCTCCACTGAGTTAGGGATATTGACTTTAATTGCAAAAAAATATAGTTAAAATAAGATTTTTTTGATGAAAATTCATATCAATATGATTTCAAATTGCAAAATGATTTTAGCCTGTAGGTCTGCAGCGTATACATGGTGGTTAAGAAAAATCGATTAAAATAACGAAATTTTATTCCCAAAGAATTCAAGCATTTTAAGACTGTCAATACAATGTATGGCCTCCACGGGCATCAATAACAGCTTGACATCTTCTTTGCATACTACACACGAGGTTGTTGAACATTTCTTGAGGAATTTGGTTCCATAAACGGGGCAGAAGCTCTCTCAGATAATTTAAGGATTCTGGGGTAGGTTTATGATTATCTCATCTTCTTTGGAGCATATCCCATGCATGTTCTATGCAATTCAAATCTGGTGAGTAAGGAGGTATTGGTAAATGTGGAATACCAAGCTCCTCGCGCGCATTCTCAACTATGGCTGCACGGTGCGGTTTAGCGTTATCGTCTAGAAATTGGTAAGTTTCACCAATAGCAGCGTGAAAATTTGGCACAACATTGTCAATGACATGCTCCCTATAGTGTAAGACGGTCATATTCCCAGGACAAATGTGTAAATCTGTGCGCTCGTTGAAACATATCCCGGCCCATACCATAATACTACCCCCTCGGAATGGATGGACTTTTTGGACATAGCGACGATTACGGGGTATGCGTGTGATTGTCCAAACCCTTATTGTTCGAGAATCTGGAAATCGTCCATATCTGGATTCATCAGTGAAAAGGACACTACGCCATTGATCGTTCCAATTGATATGTTGCCTTGCTCATTCCAGTCTTTGACGCTTATGGTCACGTGTTAATGGAACTCCTCTTAATGAACGTCTAGAACGTAGATTCACTTCTCTCAAACGTCGTCTGATGGTTTCGATGGAAACTTGGACCCCATCTGCATTTTGAAGAGTATTCCGTAGCATTCTACACGTAGATGTAGGGTTTCTTCTTGCCGAAACGGTGATGAAACGATCCTGAGCAGGTGTTGTTTTTCGTCGCCCACGAAGCCTTGGTCTTTCCAACACGGAACCTGTCTCCCTGAACCTATTCCAAAGTCGAGATATCACACTTTGGCTGACTTGGAGCCTTCCCGCTACAACAACCTGAGTTAGGCCACCCTGTAGCATGCCGATAGCCCTATCAGCCTCAGCGTTTGTTAATTTACGTCTTGGCATTTTCAGAAAACTCGTTTCAAATCGAAGCCGTTGATAAACTGACTTCATTTCAAAATGAGAACATTCATGAAGCATATGCAAAAAAACAAACTTCAGAAAAAAGGCGACCAGATTGACGAAATGTTTCATACTGATTCTTATTGGATCGATTCAAGTTGTTATTGAGTTTCAAATGATTCTACAGCGATTTACTCGAAGATTACATACTTTTAAAAACGATTGAATACGATATCCCTAACTTTTGTGGAGCAGTATATTAAGGTAGAGAGAACAAAGACATCAGTACTCTCTTAACCTTTGCCTCCAAGGAGGCATCGAAAGCAAATACTACCTAGTGGTACCTCCTGAACATCCCAGGACGTGTAGTACGACTCGGCCTTTAGATAACCCTCCAAGTTTATTTATACCTTCCCATATCTACGTAGACGCCATTCTCGAGAAATATCCGCAGATTTCTAATCAGATTTTTCTTTCCAGGGCGTTCTGTTGGCAAGCATGTGATGCGCCGAGATGCCCACTCTGTCTGCGGCGCCTGAAGTAAATTCCGGCGGCCCTAGCGAGCGGCAACAAACCCCGATCGAAATCGCCGCCATGAGCCCAGAGCAGGAAGCCAGTCCGCCACCAGCTGCTCAGGGAGCTTCGCCGCCGCCTCAACCATCAACAAGACTGCCATCTCCTGCCATGTCTCACACGATAGACGCCTCGGATGTCGAGCAGTTCGCCGGAAAGATCGTCTACAACCCGGACGGATCGGCGTACATCATCGAGGACTCGGAAAGCGATAGCGAAGCCCAAATCAACCTACCGGAAGTGGTACCTCCCCTGCAGGCCGTGTACGTTTCGCGTCTTCTCAGACAGACTACTCGCACCTCCGACCTACCCGCGGTGCACAGCTACCGAGTGGTTTCTCTCAGGGACGCCAAGCCCCCCCGACCTGCCTCCGTGCCCATCAAGCCGATCCTCATGTGTTTCATGTGCAAATTGTCGTTCGGGTTCGCTCGATCGTTCGCGAACCACGCGCAGTCCGAGCACGGCGTCACGCTGAAAGAGAACGAGCGCGAAGTTTTGGCTGTAGACTGTTCCGCCATTTTGCAATGTGTCGGTGCCGAAAAACGTCCTATGGTCTCTCTATTAGAACCTTTAGGACCTTCCCCATCGCAAGACAATCACGGATCTCAAATGATGGTACCTTACAGTCAGCAAGAAGGTCACCATTCGCCTATTACCGACACACCACCTGGTTCTTCTTCGCGAACGACTCCCGGCAAATCGCCGTCACCCCCCTTCGCACCACCCCCAGCCTTCATGACTGGCACCACGATCGGCGTATGTCCCGAGCACCTACAGGGAAGGCCGTCTGGGGTGGAATGTGCGCGTTGTGAGATGATACTCGCATCAGGAAGACTGGGCCCTGCAGGCCTCGCTAACGTTCATAGTCGTAACTCGTGTAAGACTCTCAAGTGCCCCAAGTGCAACTGGCATTACAAATATCAGGAAACACTGGAAATACATATGAAAGAGAAACATCCTGAAGCCGAAACTAGCTGTATATACTGTATAGCAGGCCAACCGCATCCTCGATTAGCCAGAGGAGAAACATACACGTGTGGCTACAAGCCATACCGCTGTGAAGTGTGCAATTATTCTACAACAACCAAAGGCAATCTAAGTATCCACATGCAATCAGACAAGCATCTCAACAACATGCAAGAACTTCAGAACGGAGGAGCTCCCAGCGTGGAGTCAAGACAATCTTCCCCAAAAGCGCCACCTCTGCATCATTCCCCGGTCAGTAGTGGGCATAAACCAAAACCGAGTTTTCGATGTGACGTCTGCAATTATGAAACGAACGTCGCTAGGAATCTAAGAATACACATGACCTCAGAAAAACACACGCACAATATGCTGGTACTCCAGCAGAACGTCAAACATATGCAGACTTTATCCGCCTTGCATCATCAACCACACGCCAGTCAACAGCATATGGAGAGTTTATACGGGATGTATCCAGGACTCGGCGACAAACCAGAAGCTGCCTTAGCAGACATGGCTTACAACCAAGCTTTACTGATCCAAATGATGACCGGAGGCCAGTTACCAGGCCACGCGGGTCCTGCAGATTTAGGACAACACGGGGATCTCGGTTTGAATCCTGAAACCATGGAACCTCCACCAGAACCGGCAGATCCCGATCCCGAAAAGATCTACCAGTGCTGCGTTTGCAACGTTTTCAACACAGACAGTTTGGAAGAACTGGGCAGACACTTGGCGCAAGACAGAACTAGATTGAGAGAACAAGAGATACTCGCCGTGGTGGCGGGACACTACGTCTGTAAATTATGTACCTACAAAACGAACCTTAAGGCTAACTTCCAACTTCACTGCAAGACTGACAAGCATCTCCAAAGGCTACAACATGTGAACCACGTTAAAGAAGGAGGACCACGCAACGAATGGAAGCTCAAATACGCCTCGGCGCCTGGAGGAGTACAAATAAGATGTAACGCATGCGACTACTACACGAACTCGGCACACAAACTGCAACTACACGCTGCGGCCGGAAGACACGATGCTGGCGTGGCACTCTTGAAGCACATCTGCGAGAGATGCTCCGCCATCAGACCAGAACAGAGCAGAGTCTACCACTGCTCGCTGTGCGGATTCTCGGCTTCCAACCGGCTACCTCTTCTTCAGCACGTACGATCGCTGAAGCATCTTCATATGGAGCAGCTGCATCAGCTCCAGCGACGCGCTGAAGGAAAGGAGAATTCTCCTGAGATCGGCGAGGTGTTCCATGTGGTCCCAGGGCCGGTCGAGCACCACCAGCAACACAACACACCTGGTGAGTTTATTTCTATGTAGTTGATGGTTTGATGGATGGTTTATTTATTTAAGCGATTTTGAGGTCCATTTTTAGTGCTTTCGCACAAAAATTTGTGGTGGAAAATTTAAGATTCTCTTAAATTTTTTCTCTTAAAGTAGGCATAGTGTACTGGGTAACCCAAATTGCCCGATTTTGGCTGTTTCTGGTACTTCTAGGCTAGATAGGGGAAAATGTTGAAAAAGTCTGGCTCGATTTTCGTAAAAACTCCATAACTGGAAACCGTTTCACGATATCTTCATTTGTTTTGAAGGAAGGTATAACGAAATTTATACACTGCGCAAAAAAATTAACGCACATTATGGAAATCTCAAATTTATTCTACAACTGAAGGTGTTCTCAATGACAATTATTTTTATCAGAATTATGCATGCATTGGCTCCATTCTAAAATCAGTTGTTCTCGATCAATTCTAGTGATCAATAGTTTTTCTTTCGTTTGATTTTCTACACTCGATCGCTATGCAACGCGAAACACGCAATTTGACCCAAGAGGAATGTCCCCAAGCGGTAGTTTTGCGAGAAGAAGGGTGGACATACACAAGAATTGCAGAAAGGTTTGGAGTTGCCCAGCCCATCGAAGGGCGCGTTTGGATTTTGCGAGAGAGCATATCCATATCCAAGAGGCCGATTGGGAAAGAGTTCTCTTCAGAGATGAGTCTAGACCGAGGTCTAGACTCTGCCTCTACCATTGTGATCGACGTTCTCTTGTATACAGACGTCACATGAAAGATATGCTCAGTGCAATTTCCTGAATACTACTGGTTTCGGGGGAGGATCGATTATGATGGTATGGGGTGGAATATCTTTGACTGCTCGCACAGACCTAGTGGTCGTTGATAATGGAGCTATGAATGCTGATAAGTGTATAAGGAACATTCTTGAAGAGCATGTAGTGCCATTTGCCCCATACATTGGTGAAAATTTCATTTTTATGGACGATAATGCCAGACCCTATCGTGCGCGCATCGTTCAGGTGTACCTTGAAGAGGTTGAAGTCTCTCGACAGGAATGGCCAGCAAGAAGTCCAGATCTCAATCCGATTGAGCAGGTTTGGGACAACCTCAATAGAAGGCTGAGAAGTTCTGAAAATCATCCAGCTACTCTTAATGACTTAGGTATCCAACTCGGAGAAATCTGGGAAGGATTAGATCAGAACATTTTTAGATCACTCATTTTGAGTATGAACCGTCGTTGCCGAGCTGTAATTAACGCAAGGGGTGGAAATACCAAGTATTAAATCACTTATCAGCATTTCAGTATTTTGAAAATTGTTCATTTCTCTTCTTTCACATAAGATTCGGTGAAATCCTGATTTTTTCTTCTATTTAATGTGTCTTGTTTCGTTCAAAACCTTCCCGAGAGAACATAAAAAAATAAGTTATAAAGTCAATGTAGAGTTAACTTTCATTAAAATTGAGATTTTCAGAATGTGCGTTAATTTTTTGCGCAGTGTATATTTTGGCGATTTCGAAAATGTGCCATAACTTCTCCATTTTCCAAAATATCTAAAAACGGCAAAAACTTTCTACAGGCACTTTTTCATTAGCAATACCACACCGTATTCAGTTTTTTTGTATCTCTTGTATACAGGGTGAAAAAAAAACAACTTTCATATTCTAAATACGAATGGTATCTTTTTTTGATCCTATGTTTGAAAATAACTTCATTTCGTTTTTTCGAACAATGTTTCAAGTGAGATTGAAAACATCATGAAAATGGGGCAGATACGAAAAGATTTTGAGAGACACTTTTTGTAGAGGAGGAATTTATGCATTTACCAAATTTCATGCTTATGAAAAATGGTGCTATATGCTCAAGTTTGGTTCGAATATCTCCAGAGATCGTTTGAAATTCTCAACATCCTGTATTTCTTCAGACTTTTCGAGTCCTGCTTGTACAAAGTGAAACACTGTATACAATTACTGGCGTGGTGAATTTTTATTTATTCAGGATTTCCATCAATACCTGAATTATTTAGGCTACATCCTGTATACAGAATTAGTTCGATGTTTCAAGCAATTCGCCTCATTCTTACTTCTTCACTGAAAGAATATGTTTAACAAAGAATTGTTATTATATCTTCTTCCTCAACTACACGCCACTATTATGAAATGTATAATTTGTCATCTGATTAATAATTTCTCCTTTCCTAAAATATCGTGCCGATAATTGGATATTCCTTTTAGAAAGTCCAGGGCTTTATCGGGACAAAAGATCCGTTTTGTCGAATTATGAACGAACAAGAGTATCGTGATTCGTGGTCGTTTCACGATACGGGGTGGTTCATTAGCAACATAAAAGAATGCCAGCGAACAATAAAAAGTGTCGAGCGCGTTTTACACCCTTGGCTATGTTTTCTTCGCCTTGCCATATGTCCCGGTCGAGTAATTGCTGGCATTTTAATAAAAGACGGGTATCTGTATAATTAGGGATATTTTTTTATCGGAGCAAGTAGGCGGGTTGTGTGCTTTAGGGCGTTGGACACAATGGAACAAACGTAGTACCGATTGTTCTTATTGTCGCGATCGGGTAGGTACTAAAGAATCCACGCCATGCCGACGCTGATAATCCCTGTTATTAAATCTACTTTCTACGTTTTATTTTACGAATGCGAGTGCGCATAAGCCTACCAGGGCGTAGAAGACGAGTGGTTCACTTCAATGTACCAAAGCAACTAGAATTTTCGCTACCAATCGATTTATTTCAGCATTGCTAAACTTCTACCGAAAATCGTGAAAAAATCACTTGAAAATACATTTGACAAAAATGTTTGACAACTAGTTTTTTCTAAAGTTTAGCCTCCATATAAACCACCATTCATGTTGTCATAGAAAAAAACTTTTTGTAGCGATATGAAATTTTATTCTTGAAGATACTTTTACCATGGATATTGTGGTATATTGACTATTTATTCTGGCTCTTCCAAGTAAAAGTTTATGAAGACAATATTCATAATCCCTCGCAGTTCTTCCTTCTCGATTTCTACTTTTCGACGAATTCGCAGTTAACTGATCAATTTGAAACAAAGGAAAACTACCTGAATTTCCGAAATCATTTGGAACAATAGAACTTGAATAATAAAATGAGGGGTAGGCCACTTAGGATTCAAGGACAACAGGGCAAAATACAGGCGCAAATCATAAAAAGGATTAATTTGTACACTTGCAAAACATACAACTCATGCCGAAACTTCGGACATCCATAAACCTAAGAGTAGTTTGAAGAATGCATCTATACCTACTTTGGACCATATACTTTTGGCAGTGTCTATGTTTTCCATGAAAGCATTTTGAATGGGATTATTCAGTCATTGTCTTTTTCGCTTACAGTTAGGGTAGTTTCGTCCTATAATCCCTGTGAAGATTCTTGTAATTATTGTTTATGGGTCTTGATTCATCTGAGACTCAGCCTCTAATTTTGCTTGGAACGTTTTCTTAAAACTCTGATTTATGAGAATAATGGTGGGGAAACTGTGGATATATTAGCTTTGGCAGGGTAGATGCCCCATTTCACTGGTAGCAACCTGTATGAGCAGAGATGCATTCCCAGTGTTGTGTTCAAATTAAACAGTTGTTGGTTCTGCAACAAAAAGACCTTTTAGCGAATTCGTGTTGTGTGATGTCTTTGTTCTCTCGGAATTCTTGAGGCTATAGAGTAAGTGATGATATTTTTTCATTTTCAATTCGTATATTTATCAAACGAAAACTTTGAAACTTCATGTAACAATTCAATAAATGAATTGTGTTGGGAAATCAACTCTCTTCATTCGTTAAATTGTTTCACCATTCATTATTATCTCGTTTTCTCGACAATCCATGCAAGTATGACGACATACTTAAAGGAGGTGTTAACGAAGTTTGAACTATTTTCGTTATGGTTTTTCATGTTCCTTCATCAATTCTCACAATTCGAAATATCCATGTGGCATCTATCCTCATTTTTCCATTTCGTTTATAACTTGTCAAATGAAACAGTGCAGAATTGATTTCTTCATCAATAAGTAGGTACCTACATGCTCATTTCAAAAAGTGGAACAATTATGATGATTTTCTGAACGCAACCCTAGCAAATGGTTGCGTTCAGAAAATGCTAAAATATGCTATATATAGGTGTTTTGTCACTGTTACTTCTCTCTCTAGCTATTTCTGAAATATAATATATTAAACTCGATATTAAATCGATATTCAGTATCATGCATGATATATCAAGAGAAAATCAAGTATCGGGTATTTGGACAGAACTTTATTGTATTTTCAGTATTTTTATAACAAGGCCAACGTTTCGAAGTCTATCGACTTCTTCTTCAGGGCTATAAGAGAATACATTAAGATTATGAAAATTCGGCACAACCACGAAAAAAGAAAAGGGTATCTATAGTTAATGTGAGATATATGATGAGTAGAATTTACTCAGATGTTGTCACGGTATTCCTTAAGGCATGAGTAACAAGGAGCATCTCTATTTTTGATTATTTACTATTATTTTTGATTTTATTGTGACTTTTCAGCAATATTCCTAGTGTGTTTGTATCTTTCACTGGCTGGGATTTAAACTCCATCAACCAAAAACAATCCTGTTGTTTTTCCATTTCGTTTCGATTGTTCATAATTAGTTGTTAGTGATATGGAATAATTTTATCAGCGGAAATATTATGAGTTCGAAAAAAAAAAATTTATCGAGCTTTATCGACCCAGATCTTTTTTTCGACTAATTCGAGGACGTAGATTACGAATATGTAATCATTTTTTCTCCGCCAACAGTATTTTGGGAAATAGATCATTTCTTGTGGAAAATTCACGAAAAAATGGTCAACTTTGGAGTGCCGTAGCAGCCAGAAAAATAGCACTAGACGGATGCTGATTTTTTTGCTCATGGATCGATCCTTTGCGAATCTGAAGATCCAATTTTCATTCAGCTATCGAGAACAGTTTAGATTTTCTGATTTTTTCTGCGAAGGTCCAATTTTTTCAATTTTCCATCGACCATAACTTACAAAATAATTCTTCGAATAAAAATATGTTTGCATATCCGTAATCTACGACCTCGAATTAGTGAACAGAATAAATATGGGTTTGATCAGAGCCAAAAAAATTTCACCAAAAAAATCGCAATTTTTGCAATTTTTGCCAAAAAATCAATTTTCTCCTATCGATATCAAAATTGCACTTTTCACTAAATCGATGGCGTAGATCACGAATATGCAAACAGATTTTCTCTAAACCAATTTTTATTTTCAAGGTACGGTCGCTGGAAAATTGGAAAATGGGGACCTTCGCGGAAAAAATCAGAAAATCTGAACTATTCGCGATAGGTGAATAAAATTTGGACCATTAGATTCGTGAAGGATTAATCCATGACAAAAAAAATCAGAATTCGTCAAGTTCAATTTTTCTGGCTGCTACGGCACTCCAAAGTTGACCAAATTTTCGAGAATTATCCGCAAAAAGTGATTTATTTTCCGAACCACTTATCCGGGAAAAAAACTAATTACATATTCGTGATCTGCGACCTCTAATCTATAAAGAAATATATAACTCGAAAAAAAAATTCGGATATTTTTCAAACTACCCCGAAAATTCAAGTTGGAGGACTCATGTTCAGGAGAGTTTTTGTTTTGAAATCATGCATGCCACTGCAATTTTTCTCATTCAATTTTTCGGAGATTATAAAACTGTGCCATCACTCGGCCATACGGACGCTACTGCACTAGTTTTAAATGTTGTGGCAAAGCCTGTTGCAAATTTTGAATTATCTAAAGCTCGATTCATGATTTTTTTGATCGAAAAAGCTCAGAAATGGCCCAATGATTCAGAAATCCTCAGCTTCTAGATAAATTTTTCGTCATGATTATTAAACAACTCTTCGAATGCTAAGTGCCTACTGCTTAGGTCCCTGCATTATTCAGTCCCCTCAAACCTCTTTTTCTTTGTTCCAGAACGCAGAGACAGCATGAACTCCGAAATCAGCCAGCCCGATTCCACCAAGGAACACGCGCGAAACGAAACTCGCGATGATACCGAAGAAACGATCAACGCCGAAGCCAACGCGTCCCAACACTGTTGCTCCTATTGCGACTACACCAGCGACTCCGAGATGCGCATCCAGGCCCACATCCTCGCCCAACACAACGTCAACACCACCCCGACCGGTCAACTCTACCAATGTCCCCTGTGCGAGGACGCCTTCAAAGAACGATCGGGCCTGGAACGCCACGTCATGCAGGTCCATTCCGTCAACAGCGAGGGTCTCCAGCGTCTTCTAATGTTGGTGGATCAGAGCCACTGGATGAATTCGCGAACGCCAACGCCCAACGCGAATCAAAACTCGACCGTGTCGCCCAACTCGGTATCGTCCAAGCTCGAGAAAAGCGACGAGGCGGAACGCGAGTTAATGTCGCCGATGAGCGACGACAATTCGGAACACGAATCGGAACGTTGCGGGACGTGTTTCAAATCGTTCAAGAACATCGACGAGCTGTGCTATCATCAAAACGAAACGGGGCACTTGGAAATCAAGCAAACGCCCAGCGGTCCCGGGTACGTCTGCTGGAAAAAAGGGTGCAATCAATTTTTTCCGACCGCGCAAGCTCTGCAGATGCACTTCAAGGACTCCCACGCCAAAAATTCGATCACCAACATATCGGTGTCGGAAAAACACGTCTACAAGTATCGGTGCAACCAGTGCTCCCTCGCTTTCAAAACGCTGGAGAAACTGCAGCTCCACTCGCAATATCACTTGATCAGAGACGCCACCAAATGTGTTTTGTGCGGTCGTAACTTCCGGTCCTTACTGGCGCTTCACAAGCACGTCGAGAGCGTCCATTCCGAACTCACGGACGAAGAATTGAACATCTACAAACAGAGTCTCATGAACAATCCTTTATTATTAGCCGGTATACAAGGACAAGTGTTGGACAGTTCCGCCAACGAGTTACTAAAGAAGGAATCGTTGCGACACGACGACGTCGAAATGACCGACTGCGACGAAAGTAAAGACTTAAACACCAGTCAAGAAGATGGTAATCAACACGACGGTGAAAACTCTGACGACAGTATAATCTATAAGGATCAGCAATTCCTGGAGGACTATTTGAACAGCCAGGCTATGGCGGAAGACAGTTACACGGACGCTAACAGAAAGTACAAGTGTCATCGGTGCAAAGTCGCGTTCACGCGACAAAGTTACTTGACGGCGCATAACAAGACGCTTTTACATCGAAAAGGGGAGAAGTTGAGTTACCCTATGGAGAAATACTTGGATCCTAACAGACCGTTCAAATGCGACGTCTGCAAAGAAAGTTTCACCCAGAAAAACATCCTACTCGTTCATTTCAACTCCGTCAGTCACTTACACAAAGTGAAGCGGTCTCAAGAGCAACAGAATAACAACAATAACCCTCCAGTGTCCCCCGTGACGTCTGGTCAACCCCAAAATTTATCCAAAAGCTTATCGCCGGAAGAAGACGAAAGAAAGAAATATAAATGCAACATTTGCAAAGTGGCTTACAGCCAAGGCAGTACGCTGGATATCCACATGCGCAGCGTACTGCACCAAACCCGAGCCGGCAAATTACAAGATTTGGCGATGAGCGGACAGATAGATCTGTCAAAGCCGCTAATCGAACAGCCCGAAGCCACGCAGTCTCCGAAACAAAGTAGCCCGTCGCCGAGCGGTGGGGATAAACGGTCTCCCACCCCTGTGTCGCCGGCACCAGGTAGTCAAGGGATGTTCGGCTGTCAGAAGTGCGGAACCATCTTCACTTCGCAAGACCAGTTGAATGTACACCAACAGTTACAGTGCATGTTCGCCGCGCCGATGGTTTATCAGCCGCAAGAGCCGGCGATTCCCAAAAGTCCGACGCCGATAAGCGAGCAAGACTTGGCCAAGATGGGCGTCCCGAAGAAACAGTCGCACATTTATAAGAGCCTGCTCGAAAGTTTCGGTTTCGATCTCGTGATGCAATATAACGAGAGTTACCAGAGAAGACGTCGAGCGGACGGGGGGGAGGAGAAAGGTCAGCCGAAGTCGCCGTCCGCCACCAGCACCCCGGAGGACCACGCTGACGTACCGAAGACGGAAGAGGAGACCGAGAACCACCTGCCTGAAGTAAGTAAATCGACGTGTCAACATTGCAATAAAGAGTTCTCTAGCGTGTGGGTCTTAAAGTCACACTGTGAAGAAGTACATAAAGATTTTGTGCCAATCGAATTCTTAGAAAAGTATGCTCAACAGTTCAAGAGCGACTACGAAAAGAAATCCGTGGTGGTGACGGCGGCGACATCGTCGACGCTTAACAGCGACCCCAGGGTAACAACCCCAACCACCTCCAGCCCAGTTTCAGAAGTGAAAGTGGAAAAAGACGAAGAGATCAAAGAGCAGGCCAAAATCGAGCAGACGCCGGAGGCGACCTCGCCTTCGACGCCCGACTCGTCGGCGCTGCCGGCCAACTTGCAGGCGATGATCGCCCAGAGCATGGCGCAAAACCCCATGGCTTTGGCGCAGCAGATGTCGGAGATGCAGGCGGCTCTCAACGTTATGCAACTGCAACAGCTCAACTTCAACCCGATGATGCAGATGATGGGCATGGGGTTGCCGTTGGGGTTGAACGCTTTGGCCGCCATGAACCTGCAGCCGCCGCTCGTGCCCCTCATGATGCCGCCGCCACCTTATGACGCCATGGCCCAATTCGGGCCTCAGGAACAGCTGATGAACAAGCAGGCGATGATGCAGCAGCAAGTGGTGAGTGTGGGTTACGATCCCAGTCGCGCGACGCGAATGGAAAGATTCGTGCTTAAAAGTGTTGCTTTGGTGTTTACAAGTTCCTGGATTACACGGTAATAGGTTATCATTTTTCCCTGAATTGCCCATTGGGACCCATAATCTCAACGCTGAGGACGTAAGTAATTTCATAATCATCTTCATGATTTTATTTCAAAATTAACTTAAGTTCTCATTTTCATTCATCGATCATAAAAACCGATTTTCATTTTGGGAACGATTTTCAAAAACAGCAATGAATTCACCCTCAATTTAACAACGTCTTGAACATTTTCTAAAGTCATTTTTTGCGATAAATTTTATTATACTTTCTTATAACTTCACCTTTCGTGTTTTCATCGTCAATTACAGAAGTTTCAAAATATAACTCATTTCATTGTTGATAATTCATCAACTGCCTTATGCTATTTGGTCAAGAAAGTATAATTCTTAATAATATTGAAGGTTTTATTTGAAAAGTTCATACATTTTTGCAGAAACCAAAGCCGATTTCCATTTTGAAAGCAGCTTATTGATTTTATTGACTGCAATAATTATTGAAATTTATTCATACGTTCAACTCAAAATTCAACTTCATCTACACGACAAATGATTTTTTATTCTAGTATGAGATATTATTTAAAAGATTTTATGAGTTTGTTATGTTTTCTGATGGAAATAGTATCTTTTCTTGGTAATTTTTTTTGGAAAATCACCTTCCACAAGATAACACAATAACTATATGAAGATATAGAAAATCTATCCAAGTGTAGGACATACTGATTGAATTTTCATTTTTTTCAAATTCGTCTATATATTCAAAGAAAACAAAGCCGAATAATACTAATAAATAATTATACTCCTCTTAGTTAACATTTCAAAGACTTAATTCGTCTTGAGTTATTGACAGTTGCCATTAATTAACGAATCTTCAGAAAATTTGAATGAATTTTAATAATTGTTTTCATTTTTAATAATTTCGAAAACAGTCGTATTTAATTTCCGAAACATCAGCTCATGAAAGTTTCATTCATTATTATTATTTTTGTTTCCTTTTAATTGCTTGTTATACAATTTTTTTTTCAAAAATACGGAGTGTTACTGATTGTCCATTTTGTGTTCTTTCCACAAAGAGTGTAATTTTTTTCTTCAACTTTCTTCATTTGTGAAGATTTCTTTTAAGTGTTCACTATTTTTAGAATATCAAATTGAAATTGAGTCAAAAGTTCGGAATTGCTGATGAAAAGAATTAATTAAAAAATTTAATCACACGATAAAATTATTTTAATTTCCGATTCTATTTCAATCCAAATCGAAAATTGCAGAGAAAAAGTATAATTTTTTCCATTCGAGTCATATTTATTTTCTTAAGATTCAATCTTCTACACATTGGACAGATTTTTTATATCAATATTTCGATTTGACAGGTTGTGAAATCTAATAACAAAGTAAAAATAGTTCTCAATAAAAACGTCTCTGAATGACTAATACAAAATCATTGAGTGAATTGCTATGAATGCATTTTGAAAAACGTCGATTCAAGAAATAGCATTAAATTAATTCATAATCGAACATCCAAAATTTCTATTCCATTTGTTAGTTCAATGTTTCAGTTTTTAATTTGCTGTTTTTTCAACACTTTGTAAAAATTTTTCACGATTGAAAATGTCATGCGTCATCAAACGATTTCTAGATATTGACACATTTAAAGAATGATCAATTCGATGATTCAAATGAGAACTTCTTTGATTCCAGCACAAATAACAAATAAACTAATGGGCATCGTTCAGGGAAAGAATAATTGTCGCAATTAAAATTCTTTCCATTCACGTCTTCATCTAACCGTACCATAAAAAGTAGAAAATTATTTAAGATTTCGTGTACTGATTCTCGTCGACTATTCCACTAATCGAGGCTAATGAAAGTAATCAACCACGAATACAGTCTCAAAAAAAACATACTTAGCTACTGAGATTCGTTATATCTTTGCGATAACATAATTCGAAAAATAATTCACCATGCATAAATCGAAGAATGACGATTTGAATACAATCAATATTCCTTTCGTTTTTATCCAACCGATGTTTCATTCCTGCCACGTTTTCGTCGTATTTTGTTTTCGCCAGGATCGTGTGAAATGATAAACTCAACCTCCAATTCGAAGGTGTGTCCCATCATGGTATTTCGAATGATTGTAAACATTAATTCTTATCGGGATATAAAAAATCAGATGATCCAAAACAGATCGTCATTCGAAAATACAGGAGATCCATTTGAAACTAAACATTCAATTTGTCGAAACTATTTTCATCTAAAACGTTTGGGTAGTTCCAAAAAATAGCTGTGTTCAATTTGAATCGACATATGGATAAGACGAAAAAATTAAATTGTTTGAATTCGAATTATCTTAATCGATTTATCAGGGTAACCTTGTCTGATGCCATAAAGAATGTGTAAAAACTTGATCCAAACCCTCGATCTTAAATTTTTTGTGGTCCACATCGAGCTTGGTTGTCACACCTGATTCTCCATTAATTAACTTTTATTCCTCGGTATCCATAAAACTTAATTAGATCGTATGGTGTTCGTTAATAAACAGCCAAGGGACCCTCTTTCAGAACTTTTTGTGGGGAAGCGTCTCAAATTACACATTCAAACTTATAATTACACATTCTTATAACCAGCAAGTATTAGTGGAGCTGTCCAGATCGGAGGTTGATTATTTTAATTGCCGTTTGTATGTTGTAGCCTTACACTGTGATAATTATCGTAATTGATTTATTGCCAATTTGTTACAATTTATTAAGCCCTTGTATTTACTGGCCAGCTATTGGGAACCCATAAATCTCTGTAAAACTGACAATGAAATAACGCACAGCGTTTTAAGTTTTGTATTGTTTGATCTCCAGGTCGCTAACGCAGCAGCCAATCAGAAACGCGCACGAACGCGCATCACGGACGATCAGTTGAAAATTCTGCGGGCGCACTTCGACATTAATAACTCGCCTTCTGAAGAACAGATCCACGAGATGGCGTCCCAGAGCGGTCTTCCGCCAAAAGTCATTAAGCACTGGTTTAGAAACACCTTGTTCAAAGAGAGACAAAGGAACAAAGACAGTCCTTACAACTTCAACAACCCACCTTCCACGACCTTAAACCTGGAGGAATACGAGAAAACAGGCGAAGCCAAAGTCATGCAATTGAATAATTCTGGAAGCCTTTCGGAGGAATCCCCCAAACCATCGGAGACTTCGTCTCCGATTCAACCTGAGATAAAAACGGAGGTCAAAGAAGAATCTGTAGAAGAACACAACAAATCGATGGACGAAAGACTGAACGATAGCACAGAATTAAAACAGAACATTTTCGGAATGCAGTCGACTCTACCACCAGCCCCTAGTCCGGCCACTTCCGTAGCCAGCTCAGAAAACTTAAACACCATGGTGTCTGCACCTACAACTCCTAACAGTATGAATCTGGCGTCCATTATAGCTTCCCAATTTGGGGAAAGCATGACTACGAGTACCCCTACGTTGAGTCAGCTGTCATCTGTAGCCAGCCATCATGGGTTAACAAGCCCCATGTTGCCGCCTAAGATGAACCAACAGAACTTTTCTAACCCTAACAGTCTTCAGTCAATACTACCTTTGACGCCAAACAGATGCATGAGTCCCAATCGGGACTACAACAGTCAAGGATCGAATTCGGCTTCTTGTGGAAGCTCAGGAAAACGAGCGAACAGAACGAGGTTCACCGACTACCAGATCAAAGTCCTTCAAGAGTTCTTCGAGAACAACGCGTACCCCAAAGACGACGATTTGGAATATCTTTCGAAACTTCTATCTCTGAGCCCAAGAGTCATCGTTGTTTGGTTCCAGAACGCCCGTCAAAAAGCTAGAAAGGTGTACGAAAACCAACCAGCAGTTGATCCTTCCCCTGGTCTACCCGACGAAGCGGGTACCAACAGGTTCCAAAGAACCCCAGGCTTGAACTATCAATGCAAGAAATGTCTTCTAGTTTTTCAACGTTACTACGAACTGATCAGACACCAGAAGACTCACTGTTTCAAAGAAGAAGACGCGAAGAGATCCGCGCAAGCCCAAGCTGCCGCTGCCCAAATCGCCGCGGTCCTAAGCTCCGAAGACTCAAACTCAAGCACGACGGTCGGTGAGCAAGCTCATCAACACCACCAGTCCATTCCACAAAACCAACAGTCTCAAAACTGCTTAAGTCCGATTCATCCAAACGCTCCTACCACGCCGACCTCAAACAGCGGAAATTTCCCTTTGTCTCCTAACGCAGAAACTAAAGAAGGCACTTTCCAATGCGACAAATGCAACTTGGTGTTTCCAAGATTCGACTTGTGGCGAGAACATCAGCTGGTGCACATCATGAACCCCAATCTGTTCCCTCAGTACTCACCAGATTCGCCCTTCGGGATTTTACAACAACACGCACAGCTCCAACAATTGAACGCCAATCTCGGCGATTTGACTAAAGTGGCAACCCCGCCTAACATGCATCATCCCCTGTTGAACATGTTGAATAATGTTGCGAACCAGAAAAGAAAACTTGAAGAATTTGAAAACGAGAGTGATACTTCAGATCAGCCTAAAGACAAAAGACTCAGGACTACGATATTGCCTGAACAACTTGACTACCTTTACCAGAAATACCAGGTAGAAAGCAACCCTTCCAGGAAAATGCTGGAGAATATAGCCAGAGAAGTTGGTTTGAAAAAGAGGGTGGTGCAGGTGTGGTTCCAAAATACGAGAGCTAGAGAGAGGAAGGGACAGTTTAGAGCGCACGCTCAAGTGATAAATAAAAGGTGTCCCTTTTGTCCGGCCTTGTTCAAAGTCAAATCTGCTCTTGAATCTCATTTGAGTACCAAACACGCAGATCAGTGCGCTCGAGGAGAGATAAACATCGACGCGCTACCAGACGAAGAGCTCAGTACGGAATCTGCACCAAGTATTAATTCAAGCGGTGCAGACAACAAACTGCATCAAATGAACCACAATTTAATGCCCCCGATATTCTCTCAAATGCCCCAAGACATGGACACGTTACGAAAAATTTACGACGACAACATGAAGAGATTCATGGACGTGCAATCCCACCCTTCGTCTTCGAACGGGGAGAGGAGCGAAATAAAGACGGAATCGAAAGAAGAAGGTGAGATACCTTTGGACCTATCGAAACCGGTCGACTTATCCAGACCGATGAAAGTGATGTTGGACCACGAGAGAAATTTTTGCGAGGCCGGTCCTTTGACTGATCTCAGCGAGCGATCTATTTGCGGCGACGAAAGGAGCGAAACCATGTCTGAAAACAACGATTTTTACGACGATGAAAGCAATCCGACAAGCCCGGCCAGTAGTACGCAAAGCAACAGCCAAAGGACCCCACACTCTGGCAGAGGTGGCAACAAGAGATTCAGAACGCAGATGAGCCATGTACAAATCAAAATAATGAAAGCTGTGTTCAGTGTTTACAACACGCCCACCATGGCCGAGTGCGAGATGCTGGGCGCCGAGATCGGGCTCCCCAAAAGGGTGGTCCAGGTTTGGTTCCAGAACGCCAGGGCGAAAGACAAGAAAGGGAAATTGGTGCTGAATAAAGTGCTCGGAAGCGATACCGACCCCAACAGCGGCGTCCTTCCTGAAGATTGCAAGTTCTGCAATTTCAAATACACACACAAGTATTCCTTACAAGATCACATATTCTCAAAGAGCCACATCGCCAACGTCAAAATGTACCTGGAAAATTCGAGTAAAGAGAGCGATACGAACGACTTCATCGCACCCCCTCCCCTTCCCGGCGGCTCCGGTTCTCTTCCCGCCGATTCTACAACGAATCCACAACACCAACACCAGCAAGTGTTGAACAACAACACCCATCTCCAATACCTCCAAATGGCCGGTTCTCAAGTTCCTAATTCAGCGGTCAAGGTGGAGCAGGAGGAGAACAACCAGGAGACGCTGTTCCAGCAGCTCTACGCCATGGGCAACGCCTCCAACTTCGGAGTCCAGAACCAGTACATGCACCATGCGATGTTCGGCGCTAACGGTGAGTCACAATCTAATCCTTTCTCTTTTGCAACATGAAATTGTCTTCCTATTCTTAGTTTTTGCATCTGGTAATAATCTTGAATCCATTTTTCTGGAAGTGTAGATATGAAATGAATGGAGAGCAGGGTCTGAAATTGCGTTCCCTGAAGACGCCGCGAACTCGCATCTACCAAATTAAGGGCTGGCGCACGTATCAAAAATTACGATTATATCTGGGGTAGTTTATCTTGCCAATTTACCATTATGGGGAGTCGGTGTTTGCGAGAGGGGCAGAACGCGAATTGTTTTCCACAAAATGAGAAATGAGGGATTAATATTTCAGGTTTCTCCCCACAATGTTTCCCATATGAATTCCTAATGAGGTTAGATTCGGACAGGGCCGGATTTGCTTCGCGAGAAATTCTCAGCTGCTGAAATGATTCTTCCTCAATATACAAGGTATTTCTAAATTGATGCGGAAGATTTCAAAGGGTGATTCCTCGTTCAAATTTAAGGGTAGTTTGTTATATAAATGTTGGGTCAAAAGTCAGACGTTAGGGAGATATGGCGGTTCAAAGATGGCGGAAAAATGAAATTTAAAGAAAAACTTACGCAACGACTTGGAGAGAATTAAATTCGGATAGCCTGGTTTGGTTAGACACTTTCTCATCTCTTGTATTTTTCTCATAAAATGTACCGTTTTGAAATAAAAAAATAAAATGTAAATTATTGTCGAAAAGGGCAATTTTTTTTAGAATTGATTCACATTTTATTTTTTTATTTCAAAACGGTACATTTTACGAGAAAAACACAGGAGATGAGAAAGTTTGTAACCAAATCAGGTTATCCGAATTTGATTCTATCGAAGTCGTTGCGTAATTTTTTCTTTAAATTCAGTTAACAAAAATGATAGGGGTAGTCTACTACCTACTAATAATTTTTCTAGAATGTGTATTACTCGCTTTTCTGGTTTTCTTCGTATATTAGAAAAAAATCTGGAACAGAAAAATCTGGACAAACGATTTCATTCCATGATATCTCCGTCAATTCTCGAGATAAATGTATGAAATTTTCAGTATACATGCGGAATAATACTTTGCAGAATGTGTATTATTCGCTTTTCCCTTTTTCTGCGTATATTAGGAAAAAACCTGGTTGAAAATATGACCAATAAAGTTCCTACTTTAGAATTCATTCAAAAATTGAGGGGGCAATAAACAAAAAAACTGATCAATACACATTCTGAAAAATATTATTTTGCATGTAAACTGGAAATTTCATACATTTATCCCGAAAATTGACAGAGATATCATGGAAATAAAATCGTTTGTCCAGATTTTTATGAAATTACAGCTCACCAGGTTTTTTTTCATAATATACGAAGAAAAACAGAAAAGCGAGTAATACACATTCTAGAGAAATGATTAAGCTTTAATTCAAAAAAAAAAATTGTTGGTCTACGCCGCATACGAACTGAGATATCATGGAAATAAAAAGCCCAATTTTTGAAGGGAGCTGTCGAGCTCAGACATGTACTACCTCCCCTTAAGGGCGTATGAAGTTTGAAACCCTTCCTTGAAATGTAATGCAGCATTGTCAAACAGCTTTTCATGACTTGGTTAAAGACGACTTGGTCGAATCCAACCGAATTCAAGCTGTGGTTTCTAGATCCTCGTGACTCATCCTCAACTCTCAACCTCTACGACTATCAAATTCGATAGCGCAATCTGGATCTAGCGTGCAATTTGCATGCAGATGAGGCGCGCGTATTCAGAAACCCGGGTACGGATTAAACAAATAATTGTTCTTATGTTAATCGTTCCCGAAAACGAGGGACAAAAAGCCGTTCTCGACCCGATCGGAACGCGATCTGTTCCGATACCCCATAAATCGATCGGGGCACAAAAGAGGTCGCGTCTATAACTAATATCTGCATGTGTGCCCGTCGTTTTTTTATTATACGCGACGTGGACCCCCACACAATCGTGGGACATAAAAAATGACGCGGAGAAGCCGGCCAGACTCGGTCCATTGTGCGGGCAAGTGTGCGTTGTTTCGTTATGGGGGAATATTTAATTGCGAAATACTTTCGCCATTGATTTATAGTGATTGCTACGCCAATTAAGAATCTTGATTTGCGACATCGCAACGGGTAAACCGTACGACTGGGAACTTCTGGGAATTCGTATGTTGATGAAGTTATGGGGTTCTTGCGACATCGGCTGCAGGTATCCCAGCCGTAGCGGCGAGGAGGAAGAGCACTTTTCCCTTTCTCAATTTCTCTTTTTGACAGTTTACGATATTGCCAGTTTTCGATTCCGTTTCGTGAAATGATATCTTTATTTCATTTTTGGTATATCATTTTCGATTATTATACAGCGTGCTCGAATACAGGGTGATTCACGAAAGACATTCATTAGAAAATTCTCAGGAGTTAGAACAATTCCAATTTTTGAGGCAGCGAATAATTTTTAGTTGGAGTTTCGACACAAATTCCCGAAAAGTTGCCCATGTTGAAAAAAAAAATTATCGAAGGCCTTTTAGATTAAATACAGGGTGTTCCTAAATAAGTGTATCAACGGTCAACTATAGCTAGATTTCTCATGACAAAATAACATTTTCTTTCCTCTTCCATTTTTGCCTCCGGTTCTTCGTTTCCGAGATACAGGATGTCAAAAATTGCTATTATTTCATGAGAAATCTACAGTTGGCCGTTGATCCACCTATTTAGGAACACCCTGTATATTCCCGAACGAAACTACCAGGCAGATCAACATTAAGGGTGGATGAGCATGAAATATAGAACTTTTAGGAGGTGTTTCGTGTTTCGTACGCGCCGCGGCCGCCTCGCACCCACGACTCGGCACCGTTGGTTTATTATCGGCGTCACGCCCAATCCGCGTGGCTCGCGATGATCCAACAATACGCCACGTCCGAAAAAAGAAGGCAACACTTTCATTATCGGTCTGGATCTATCTCCGCATGAATATTATTTGTGCATCTATTGTTCGATCGTCAGTTGTTGCTCGACTTAGGTAACCGCACGAGAAAAAAATTCGGATCGCCTGGGCGCGACCAAATGAGTCGCTAATGCGCAATTAGCATAAGGAACAATGCAACCATTAATTAGGTGGTCGCCCGGCGGAGTATGACGGATGAGACGGGCGTATGTCCAGGGCGATGGTTATCCCGAGAACGTTCAATCAAATCAGGATCCCCCTCCCCCGCCGCAGTCGACGCCCTTGTGCAGGGGCGAATCGTCTCGGTTCACAAAAAGGGTTTGTGTCGTCGCCAATTTTGTAATTTTTCGCATTTACCACTTTTCGACAAATCTCATCGGATGAAACTAACGGCTCGTTTTTAAGCTTTCATTTTAAAGTTTTAATCAATAAATGTTGATAGAGATACAGGGTGTACTATCTGTACTAGAAAGTATTCAAACGAAAATAAGGAGAACAGATGGATTGAAAGAAATGGACATCAGTCTTAGCCTGTCAGATCCCCAGACTCAAATAGTTCAGATTTATTCGTCTTACTGAATTCTATGACAATTTTTCTTGGGATTTCGAAAGAATACTTCAAAATTTTTATCTCGACATTGGTATCAGATACGACAAATCTTCAAGAGACCATAAAGTTTCGTATATCAACAGAGCTTCTTTTTACGATTTTTCGAACTGACAGTGGCTCACCAGAAAAAAGTTGTGGAGGATAACAGGAAACAGTGTTTCAGCTAAAATATCACCCGGTATATTTGCAATCGAAATTGGCATGTCACATTGTGTAAACTCTAAATTGTAATATATAAGCCAAATTTCAGTTGAATATCTTATAAAAAGCGGCTACTTTGGGGAAAAAACTTCATTTCAGCTTCAACACCCTGTATCTCGAAAACGAAACATTTGCTGTCCTTTGTTCATGTAACTTTTTATCTTTAAATAAGAAAAAGAATCTCCCATCTTCGTTTGAACCTTCAATTCAGGAATATGGTGAAAAAATCTCGTTTTGGGTCAGATCAAAGGAGTACAAAGCATTAAACCGAAACCCTATCGAAAGCATCGTACAGCTTTTCTTCGTTTATTATTTTTCTTAGTTCACTTCATTTCCAATGTGTATCTCACGTAAAGAGGGCTCCTTTTTGTTGAAATTCTTAAGACTTACGGAGGACTAGTAGTAGAACCGTGTCAAACAAAGCAGATGTTCCTATTATACAGCTAATGATAAGTAATCTCGGTGATCTCAGGTAGAAAGAATGGGATGAAAGAGCGAAGGGACTCTGAATGCCAGATTTCGCCATTCTCTAACACCTGGATGTTTGTCCCCTAAGGAACCGAAATTTTAACAATATTCATTCGGCTATGTAAACTGTCGGATTCTCTTGAAACAACCAAAATGAACGTTTACCTGCCGAGAAAGGTAACTGTTTGTTTCGCTCTCGAATTTTCGGACCTTATTGTTTCTCAGCAATAAACTAATGGCTTAGTAACCTTAGACCACACAAATATCTGGTACAATGAAAGTTACTCTGCTCTCTTGTTATTCGACGAACAATATACAAATATATGATTTTCATCTCAAGAAACGCTCAACCGAACTGCCTTTGTCGAGAATTTCGGCCTCCCAAATAAAGTGTGTTCGTAAATAGCGCTAAAACGCCAATGAAATATATTTCTAGTTTCTTTGATTTTACAAATTTGAATTTTTTTTAATTTCCATATTTTTCCACATTCTGATACCATGAATCATGCACTAGGCGTTTCCATGCTATTTAGGAGCACCCTGTTTTCACTCAGTATATTATTTATATGAATTATAGAGACAAAATGAGGATTGACCATTGGAGACTTTCCCTTTTCTGTTTTGTTTATTTAGTTATTCTTTAGAGATACTTGGGTTGTTTTGGTTTATGGGTCCTAGTTAAATTATTTTAGTTCTGTTTGATTTTGGTTTATTTTCAAATTTTTATTTTTTTTGTTTTATTATTTCAGAATTCCCAGTGGCGCAATTAGGAAAATTGTAGTATAGAAAGTTCCTATGGAAATTTTCGAATGAAGAAGTGAAATGAAAAAGTAGTTCCTTTATAGTTTAGAATCACGTTGAACGTTTTTGTGATTTAAAATTATGTATTTGTATATTTATTAAATTGTTAATATTATATTATATTGTTTTAAATAAAGTTTTACTGGAGTATTTTTTACTCCGATTTTGTACAAATTTCAATCGGATTTTTCATTCGAATACCCTTTACCTGCAGCTTGGTGATAATTCTGGAGCTCCCGCTGAGGGTAAGTCCCTTCAAAAGTTTTTTTTTATACAACTCATAGATCGAGAAACTGCACCTTATTCGTAAGGAGTAGGCTAATGGTGCTTATATTTTTTGAGAAACTTGGCACCAAAATTCCAGTCTGTTTTTAAATGTCACATAGTCAAAAAACCTGGGACGTCAATAGTGTCGTTTTCAAGGTACAGGGTGTTTAAGTCTTCAATTTTTTTCAACATTTTTTCTCGTAGTACATATATGCATTTCACAAGATATTGAACTAAAATTTGGCATAAATATTACAATTTTGAGTACACCATGTGTTAAGGCAATTTTCATTACAAATCGACAGGATATTTTTTCTGGAAATCTGTTTTTCTCCAGAATTTTCTTTGGTGAGCCACTGTTCGTTTGAAAAATTGTAAAAAGAAGCTTTGCTGTTATACTGAACTTTATGGTCTCTTAGAGCCTTGTCGTATCTGCTACCGATTTCGAGAAAAAAAAATTTGAACGATTCTATCGGAATCCTCAGAAAAATCAAAATTGTCATGAAAATGCAGTTAGTATAAAATAGTATATTCTAAAACTAATTGCAGAATGGGCTCCTATTTCCAACACGTATGCGAAATTCGAAAACGAGCGACGAAGGAGCGAGTTTTCGAACGCATGAGTGTTGGAATTGCATTCTGCAACGAGTATTAGACGATATTTTCTCTATTCCAGTCAAATTTCGTTGAAATTCAATGAAAAATTTAGATTCTACATCCTAGTGACTTTTGTATTGTATCTTGGCAGTTGGTGACTCTTTCGAAATTGACATTTCCAAATTGACGTGTGTTGAAAATCGTTTGGATCGGAAGACAGTGCTGACAATCAAAAAACGAAAAATATAACTGAAAACAATGCTGTAATGAGTTCATTACAGCACTGTTTTTAGTACTGTAATGAACTCATTACGATACAGAAATAGAGAAAGAAATTTACACTATTTTTTTCTGGGGATATGGCTGTTCATGACTGATATTCACCTCATCCAATACACCTATTTGCTCAATCTCCCTGGTACACTTAGATACACCCTGTATCTGGAAAACGGAACGTTCATAAGACTTTTCTTTCATAAAATTATGAAAGGAATCTCCTTTCTTCGTTTGAACCTCAAATTTAGGAAAAAGCTGTGTATTATATCCTAATTATTCTATTTTCTTATTTTAACATGCAGAGTAAGAAAAACGATCAAGAAAGTATATGGAAACATATAATTGCATCTTGGATTTTCCAATATCGAATAATTTTTTCCAATTGTCCTTGAAAAGCTCGAGATAAGCGACAAATTTCCCGTCTATACGAAATGAGAAATTCGACAATGAGTAAGTTGTCTGCATCCGAGATTACAAGCGAATCGGAGCAATCCCGTTCTGCCGTAAATTTTTTCCAGCGTGTTCAGGTCGGAACGGTGGGAGGCCCGAGGCCGGTCAGCAACGACATTTTCATTATACACTTCATTACTGCACGATTACGCGATTAGCTGGATGGGAATAATAGAATTTTATAACAGTAGTAAGTACTTACTTTACGGCCGCTGAGAACGCTGATTTTCCTAAAAAAGCGAAGCCGAAGTCATTTTCTCATACTGGGTCCGTTTCATTGTCAGGGCAAAAAAAAAGCGCCTTTGGTAATCGGAATCGAAGGAAACCTTGATTCAACAGAGCCGGGCAATAAATCGCGTTTAATAGATTGACAAAAAGTTACATATACAATGTACTGAAGGCAAGAACAAGTGAATACGGCAATACCAGTTTGGCTCGGGTAAAAAGAGATGTGTGGATTCGAGGCGGAGTTTGAGAGGCTCATTCGCTTTTACAATAAGAGTAATAAGACAAACAAGTTGGCTCGTTTCTATAGCTACCGCATTACGCCTTTCCATTGGCCGAGGTTTGTCTTGTGCTCTCTCCTGTTTCCACGGACGATTATAAACTCGCGGAGATGCTCTTAATAACTTCTCTTCTTATTTAAATATGAATATATCGTGGCGTATCACCCGCCTCTATTTATACCAGGGCGCAGGGACGGACTCGTCGGCCTGATCGCGATTCTGACCCTTTTTTCGCGTCACATTTTCTCAATTATAGATTCTTTAGAAGTAAAAAACTTTTTTCATTTTGGTGCGAATATTACCATAGATATTTCAATATTTTCTCGGTATATGAGTCACAACCTGATGGACTCTTGAATCTACGAAAAATTCTATAACACTTATTGAAAACCATGAACATTTTTCTTTTAGGAACGCTATATTCGGAAAAATTAGTCGTTTTAGAGTTATTCCCCATGTTGTCCGACAGAATTCGTAAATTTTATTATTATTTCGTACCTTTACTTTAAATGACTGAATTTTTCAACGTTGCCCCTTTTATTTTTTTCAAAGAATTAAATGAATTTGAGAAAATATCAGGTTAATTGAATAATTCTAAAGACCTGGCCAGTTATGCTTTTTTCTTGGACGGAAATCAAGAAACGAGTGTTGAAATTTCACTGAAAAATAATGGACAGAATAGTACGTTGCTTTGTGATAGTTCATTCGAAAAAAGAATCCAAATACTCGAATAACCCGACAGAAAAACTTCTAAACGAACATACGGACCTATAATTCCTCACTTTTCAAAAATTCTCATGAAATAAGCCTACAGAAGACATTTGAATACCTTTTTGCACAACTTGAAATACTCCAGTATAAAAATGTAGTTGTACTAAGAAACCTGTGTCACATTGGCAACGTTCCAAAGGATTATTTTGACATTCACGAGTGCCAACCTACGTCAGTTGTCAGTTCTAAGAGAATTAAATTGATAAACCTAAATTTTGGTCACCTGTGATACTTTACAAAGATGAATGAAGTATAGTTTCCATTTTATCATTGATGAATTTGAATGGAATACGTTTGTCCATGACATATTTTTATGCGAATATGATCAAATTATCCATATTCCCAAATTAAGCTTGAGAAAAAAAGGTATATCAATTGCAAACATCATCGAACAAATCTTTGGTATTACTGCAGTAATTTCTACACGAATCAACTTATTTTTAATCGAGAAATATCAGCTTTCAGTTTTTTGACAATCACTCTAAATTATTGACGTATGCAGGGAAAAATCTCTCGACAAAAAGCTGTGAGCTATTCGTCTCTGGGGGCTTCGGTATGCTGAGTCCGCCCCTGCCTCCGCCCTCATATACGACGTCGGAAAGAAAGGGAGGGAAAATACATTTTCATAACTTTTTTAATTTGAAATAACTCGGAGCGGGAACCGCCATAGCTCTAGGAAAAATACGGAAAGAGATTCGCAAAATAGAAGAATGATAATGCGCTTTTCATGATATATGGAGCCGTCCTTAAATCTACTTTCATCAGTACCTTCCTTTCCATGCTTCATGTTTCTCTTCCTATCGATCCGGAGAACAAAAATGGAATAAATCACATATGTGAATATGGAAATTATTCGGGTCTGTTCTTTAGGAAACGAGTTCGTTTTCGTATTTTCGTTCAGTCAGACCTACATCCGAGGGTAACTCGGGAAAAAGGTATCTATTTCGATCCATAATTCCAATAACAGAGCTTTGGCACTGAGAATTTCGAAATCTACGGAATCTGAACTCAAAAAGTTTATGAATTAGTTCGTACTCGCAGAAGTTTGACAGAATAAAAGTTTTGAATAATTGAATCAAGTTCGATCATTTTTGTTGCCTTTCTTTACTTGATTGATCAACTCGTCCATTGTTGAAACATAAAAAACCGAAATGAACAAACTGCAACTGAAAATAAAAAAACAAGGTGTATATAAACAACATGATTTTGTGTGAGTAATATGCACTTCGCTATGTTTGATTGGATTTAGTTCTCAAATGAGATAGATCAATGCATCAATCTATAAGTAGGAAAATAAGATTCTGAGGAGCACTTCGCTCATAAAATGAGTATAGAATCCGGGGTATCACAGTTCGAAACTGCAATTTCATTACTGAACAAATAAATGTAATTGCAATTTATTATTTTTATAAAATAGCCCCGCCTAGGTAGTCTCTCGTCGACGAATACGAGATGAACTAACGGTGCGTTTCTTCAATCATTCACCTTGCCAATACTTACTTGAGCAGTAGTTTATAGACTACAATACTTAATATAATTTACGAGCAACAGACTAGAACGAGATGCAAAACATGTTTTCGTGCAGGCTCAAAAGTGAGATGCCGAACTCGAATCAAACTGAAAACCAGGTTATAAATTATACTATAGTTATTCGCCATCTGATGCAGGAACGCATTCAGATTCATCTCATCAAACTTAGACCATTTGTGGAAAGTTAAAATTAGGCTGCAAAGGTCGTAACAACAAAATCAATTCGAGTACTCTTAACAACGACAAGAATGCACAGAAAAAACAAGTAAACGGCACAAATCACCGCTTAGTTATGTTAAAATAGACAAATAAAAACAAATTTTGATTATTAGAAATAGCTTTAATGTTTGTCAAAAAAATTTTCATGATATTCAATACATTTTAGCATGCGTTTGAACAAATTTTCAAAGCACTTTTCCGATTCCGATTGAGGCGACTCCAAAACATGATTTGAAAGCCTCAAAGTAAACGTAGAAGAGAATAATTCGTCTTCTAAGATTCAGTTGCAATTTCTTCTTCCTTTTTCCAAAGAGGTAGACAAAGCATTCTGTATCAATCTGAAACAGAAAGAATAAGAAAGAAGCAGCAACAAGAAACATTCATTAATCATTATCAAATTGGTCTGGAAGCATCGGCCCTTCTCAATAATCATACTGAATAGTTACCCTCAAAACCATCTAGAAATTTACATACTGATCAATAATTGACCAAACGGTCAATAGTTTGCTATTCTTCAACACACTCACATCTAGGTCTATCAATGGAATTCCATTTAAAAAGTCCCATAAACAACGGTCTTACTACATATAATGATGTTTTTTCTGAAGAGGATGAATGCTCTATATTTCACCAAAATTTCATCGCTCTATCTTGACCGCAGACAGAACTATAAATTTTCAAAGTTTGATAATTTACAAAAAACAAATTTTTTCTTGGGATCTAATTTTTTCTATCCCAATCTTACTACCGCAGATACAACTTTTAATGTTTTTTCAAAAGAAGAATAAAAGCTCTGTATTTCACTAAGATTTCATCGCCCTAGCTTGACTACAGACAGAATGAGGAATTTCTGGAGTTTGCGAGTTTAATACAAAAAAAATGTCTTTGGATTTAATTCTTACTCTCCCAAACTTGTAACCGCAGACACATATGATAGTGTTCATTCTGAAGAAGAATAAATCGCTCTAGCTCGACTACAAACAGAATCATGAATTTCCAAAATTTGAAAGTTGAATAGAAAAAAAATTCTTTGGATTCAATTTTTTTCTCCCAAACTTAGAACTGCAGATATATTCAATTATATTTTTTCTGGAGAGGAATAAATGCTCTATATTTCATCAAAATTTCATCGCTCTAGCTCGATCACAAACAGAATAATGAATTTCCAAAATTTGAAAGTTAAATAGAAAAAAAAATTCTTTGGATTAAATTTTTCTTTCCCAAACTTAGAACTGCAGATTTACTTATTCAATAATATTTTTTGTGAAGAGGAGTAAATGCTCCATATTTTACCAAAATTTCATCGCTCTAGCTCGATCACAAACAGAATAATGAATTTCCAAAATTTGAAAATTAAATAGAAAAAAAATTCTTTGGATTAAATTTTTGTCTCTCAAACTTAGAACTGCAGATATATTCAATAATATTTTTTCTGAAGAGGAATTAATGTATATTTCTCTAAAATTTCTTCGCTCTAGCTCGACCACAAACAGAATCATGAATTTCCAAAATTTTAAAGTTGAATAGAAAAAAAATTCTTTGGATTTAATTTTTTTCTCTCAAACTTAGAACTGCAGATATATTCAATAATATTTTTTCTGAAGAGGAATAAATACTCTATATTTCACCAAAATTCAATCATTTTTTCACCTAATATTCGACTATTGATGTGAGTGTGTTGATGAAGAGCAAACTATTGATCATTTGGTCAAATACTACCTTCTGCCGCAAATATCAGTGGAAAGATGTTATTCAGGGGCGACACAATCCTTTCGGATAAACCTGCTCTTTGTGCCTTAATAAAGTTTTCGTTTGTCTAGAAGCAGCATGCCTCCGGGCCAGAATCCTAGAAACGTCTTGGAGCCTTGTTAACAGAATGAATAACTCATTTCCTTTCCGTTGAGGATCCACCGTGATCAGGTGTACAGTCCGGCGAAAGAATTCTGTTCGAAGGTGGAATGTGTGGGTGGCTTAATGCCCCTGGGTTCGCCCCTGCACGCCGCGTTCGACCAGTCAAGTCGCGATAGGTGTCGATGCCGGTTTTAATGACTTTCAGGTGTTTAATTCGTCTGTCTCATCGTAAAACTTGTGGAACTTTGGCTGGACTGAAGCGTTACAGGCATTGTTAATATAAATAATAATAATTCCGCATGGTTTACTGCTTTTCGATGTAGGTATGCGGAGGCAATCTCTTCAGAGTTGATTCAACGCGAAATGTCCAGGATGCAGATGGTTTCGCGCCAGATTTACTACATCATCCCAGTCATTTTTGTTGGTGTTCGAGGATCTGAAGTGGTGAGCTTTGGCGCGCTAATTACTAAATATTTGTCGTCATAATAAACGGTATTCACCGGAGTCTCTCCTCCATGAAATTTTTTTTTCCGGAGTTTTTCCTTGCCCTCAATTTTATTTCACGGAATTTTTCCTATCCCGAAATTTTTGTCCCTGGAGTTTTTCCAACCGCGCAATTTTTGCTCCCGGACTTTATCCTTACTATGAAATCACCACGAATTCTTTGAGTTAATGAGTGCATCCAATCTATAAATTTCTGTCACTTAGGCTCATGAGTAAATCGAATAAAGACGGAGTATCCAGGTATTTTTCGGGCATAGAGTTTCGAAGAAATGGATGACCCTCCAGATTTTTATCTCTCCCGACATAAATTTTTATCACTCGATTTATCAAATCGCTCATCATTCTACCTATCGATAGAAGAAGGAGTAACCGGAAAAGGAATTGGGACGCAATTTGGTGGAAACACTGCCAATTCATTACCAATAGGAAATGAGGGGTGAGGGCACACGAAAATAATCAATAGTTGTGGAAGTAATATTGCTAAAGTTGGAGTTCTCATTCTTCGAATAAAAAACTGTGACTTTCCTCAGAAATTCAAGTAATTAATCGAAAAATTCTGGACAATAAATACAAAAATCCGGTCTATCGCATGATCAAATTCGGCAGAAGAATTGAAGTGTATCATGAATCCATTTATCGGCAATGGGAAAAGTTGGGTTATACAAGTCGAAGTCGGAGAAAAAATAGATTAGAGTTGGTGAAGAAATCAAATCGATGTCAGAGACTGCCACGAATCCCTTGTCTCGGACATCAATCAAAAAGTGCACTTTTGTAGAATTGAATCATTATCGATAAAGTAATAGTCGACACGAATTGAGTTTTGAAGTCTGCTGTATATTAATGGCTTGGGGATTCTAATCTCAAAAGTTACTGTATCAAGGCGATTTTTGTGTTTTCAAATTGATTTCAGCTGAAGGGTTTTCCTATAAGAGGTGTCTTGAAAAGCCCCCTATTTCGGTAGATCATTTTTCGACATTTGACAAGTAGAAACTGAGCCGTTAAGGGGACCTGGTACACGTCCCAGCTCGCGAGCTCCCTTCAAAAATTGGGCTTTTTATTTCCATGATATCTCAGTACGTATGCGGAGTAGACCAACAATTTTTTTTTTTTAATTAAAGCTTAATCATTTGTCTAGAATGTGTTCTACTCGCTTTTCTGTTTTTCTTCGTATATTAGGAAAAAAACCTGGTGAGCTGTAATTTCATGAAAATCTAGAAAAAAGATTTTATTTCCATGATATCTCCGTCAATTTTCGGGATAGATGTATGAAATTTTCAGTATACATGCGGAATAATTTTTTGCAGAATGTTTATTATTCGCTTTTCCGTTTCTCTGCGTAAATTAGGAAAAAACCTGGTTGAGAATATGACCAATAAAGTTCCTACTTTATAATTCATTCAAAAATTGAGGGGTCAATAAACAAAAAAACTGATTAATGCACATTCTGGAAAATATTATTTCGCATGTAAACTGAAAATTTGATACAATTTGGTTATGGAAAATTTCATGAAAATGAATTGGTCTTGTAGTCGTGGTGGTCAATTGGCTGATGTTGTTTTTTCATTATTAACGTCATAACTTCCTCTTTAAAATGAAACAAGCACTCCCAGCTTCGCCTGGGTAGAAATTTGTTTCACGCGGCGGTCTCATCTTCAACACTTCAACCTGCCATATCTTTTGATGTACTCGTTGTAATTGTAAGATGTGAAGGGCAATTTCGTTCTGAATTAAATACTGGGGATAAATAACGTATTAGGTTGGATGAGGATCAATACCCTATTCAAAAAACGCACTCCCAAATAGTGCATAATTTTGGAAAACATCTGATTACCATAAACAGGCAATAGCAAGTGAATCTTGAGAGATAGATATATGCTATCGCGGACTTTTCTGTAGAACTACTTGAGAGGTACATTTCCGTCATACATTGTTTCCACGTAAGTCTTACGGTTTTTGCAGCGCACCTGAAAATAGCTGATTATGGCTGATTCTTTTGTAATTATTGAAGTTATAGTAGGTATCCAAAATTTTTTCGGGTGAAAAGTATAGCCAATGTCACTCAGGGATAATGTAGCTTTCTAAGGGTGAAAGAATTTCTGAAATCGGTCCAGTAGTTTTTGAGCCTAGTCGTATCAAACACCCAAAAATACAAATCTTTCCTCTTTATAATATGTATAGGGACCTATACAGGGTCTTTCACGAGGAACCTCACCCATATTTATACGGAAAACTACTGAACGTATTTTCATGAAATTCAGCACTTATAAGTATTTCACGATGCTGATGAAATCTAAAATATTTTCAAGGCATGAGCACCTCCGGTTTTTCCGGAAATGACGTCAACTTCCGTTTTTTAAATTAGAACACCATTTTTTTATTGCAGAAATAGATTCCTTAGAAAATTTCAAGTTATTTTGATGTAACATTTTTCAGTTTTGGTTGGAAAATTCTCTCTGAGCGGGAAAATTCGAAAAAAAAATCGAAAATAGAGCTCCGCTGAAACAAGAATAACTTCGAGGTTTTTGGATGGAAAATTTTCATTTTTGGGATTTTTCAAGATGTAAGATTGATGTATCCACTTTAAAAATCGAAATCGCGATTCATGATACAGGGGGTTAAAAAATCGCTTTCAAAGTTAGGGATGACAAAATCGTGAAAAATCAATTTTTTCAAATTAGAACCCAATTTTTTAATGGCAGATATTGAATCTACGTTGAAAAATAATGTGAGTGTATGCATCACACCCTTGCCCTAAAGTGGATATCAACTCAGAAAATATCCATTTTAGGCTGTAGATAAACATCCGATTATTTATCCCAAAAATGGCATTTTTCTTTTAATGTCAAAATAAGAACTCCTATTGGAAAACCCTTAAGTTCATAGAAAGGACTTTACATGTGAATGTGTTCGATTTGGTTCACTCTGCATTCTCGGTTGAAAATTTTCAATATTGGCAGTGAATTTATAAGTGAACTGTTTCTGTGATATACTGAGTGATTCCTTATAATGTAGTTTGGATAAACGAGTTACAAGGTGGTAGGTTAGATTCTTCTTGGATCTGTTGGATTATTATCCTTGCCCCAAATGAGTGCTTGCTCAAGGAGCGCTTCGGATCGAAAGGTTGTTAAAAGTTAAGTACATTTGGCTGCCTTTTTAAGTTCGGTTTCTGTCCGAACTTCCATTATTATTCAACAACAGTCGAGATTCTCGGAAGAGTAATTACCCAGATCGCAAGGAACCTCGGATTTTCGGGACATGTGTCCTTCGAATATGGTAAATACCGTCGTCTGAATATGTATGGTACATCATTCGGACCCATTTCGTTTTCGTTATTACTCGAGAGGTCCGAAACAACAATGATCTTGTTGAATATTCACCTCCGATTTGGAAATCGGGGAAGGATGTTCTCGTCGTATTCTCCTCGCATATTTATCCTTATCAGATCATATAAATGAAGAGTGATGACGAAACTGGTTTGGAGTCTGCCCTCCGCATTTGAATATTTAAATGTGTCACCGATATTCTTTTGTCCGAGTAAACAAATGAATAACTTTAGAATTGCTAATTATTTAAGATGGCCGCGCTTGTCAAAACGTTTTCCCGGCGTATTCTTCTTATTTCGCTGTTTAAAATGCGGGTCCCGAAGCCCGCAAAAAAGAAGTTCGTTAATTTCGAAGGAAGTCCTGAAATTTTGGTCCCGCTCTTAGCTGTTGAATTTTAAGTTATCGTGGTCTATATTTATTTACAACCGGGTTATTGATGGTTGACAGTTGTTTGAAGTTAGACGTTTCGTCTTGACGACCGCGAACGGTCGTCTTTGTGCCGTTTTTTGCGGCCGTTTCGCCGGAAAAAGTCGCCGATTCCGTTGTCCGTCCTATGTCAGTCAAATTTCGGGTTCTGGAAGGCGAGCGTAATTATTTTATTCGCGGCAGGCGGGGTTCCGATCCGGCGGCGTGTCGCTGCGCCCGCAAAAAACGCCGTTTCTTCTTGGATTACGCGGACGAGAACAGGCTTTTCTGATTTTTGGCCGCATTAACATAATTTTCGAACGCGTTACTCCCTCGGTCAAAAACTGGACTGGATGCGAAAGGAGGTGCTCGTTTGTGCTCGCTACAACTTGTAAATCATTTGAGTGAAAAAAATTAAGTTCTTTCTATTTTTCTGGGAATTCATCTTCGTTTGTTATCGATTGATTCGATCAGACATGCAGATGGAATATTCTTATTGTGATAAAACTGAATACAGGGTGGTCTACTTCGTACAAGCAATACTTCAAGTCGACAAAAACAACTCATTTTGAGAAGAAAATTGCATATTAGAAATATTAATTTTATGTCTTTAAAATGAGTTTCTCCGTTATCGAATAAAATTCGAAGTTCACGACTAAAGCCAGTTTTCTTTGTCTAAACATCAGGTTTATCAAGATAATTTTCAAGTAGGCTATGTCAATAGTCAGTTTTCAACTAAAATTTCTGTATTTAGTCATCATCAATTATCTGCTCTGTTTATTTGTCAGATTCGCCGCAAATAAAGAACAGACTTTTGATATATCATTCTAGTGTACCTTATTATTATTATTGCTTGTTTTGCATATAGTGCTTGATCAATAAAAATAAGTAGGAATGACAAATCCTAACAAAGCCTACTTTGAAATAGACGAGCATACCACTGAATTTGACAAATAAAGCCAGGTTTGTCCCATCAGTCAAATTCAGTGGTATGTTCGTCTATTTCAAAGTAGGCTATAATTGGAATTGCCATTCTTAATTATTTTTATTGATCAAGCACTATGCAAAACAAGCAATAGATAATAATAATAAGGTACACTAGAATGATATATCAAGAGTCTGTTCTTTATTTGCGGTGACAAATAAACAGAGCAGATAATTGATGATGACTAAATACAGAAATTTTAGTTTGAAACTGACATATTCTTACTTCTGACATAGCCTACTTGAAAATTATCTTGATAAACCTGATGTTCAGACAAAGAAACGTGGTTTATGTCGTGAAATTCGAATTTTATTCGATAACAGCGAAACCACTCATTTTAAAGACAGGGAATGTTCGGAATACTGTTAACTAGTTTTTGACGAGCAATCGATCGGAAATATAAAATTATATGGTTCCCATTTGAGAAAAATGAGATTTCATAGTTTTATTGAGGCTCACTTTGAAGCCCTGTTTAAGGCACCCTGTATAATATTTCCTCATAATTTATACAAGAGGCAGTATCAGCGTACTTTCTTTTGTTTTACTATTGCAAAAAAAATTTCTTACAATGAGGGATTTTGAAGATATAAACACTAATTTGTGACAATCGTTCTGTCAAAAAATTTGAGAATCAGACAATAACTCAACAATCGCTTGATGTGGTTGCGCATATCATACATCAAATCATTGCAGAATTAAACGAAGAATTCAAATATGTATAAATATACAGGGTGTTACATTTGAAATAACGAAGTTCACATCCGTTTCCGGTAGAACCGGAAGTAGATTCCGCTTGAAAATATTTTACAAATTGAGTTCATGCATGCACTCTAAGACAAAAATACAAAATTCTGAATTTGTATCGCAATTCCTTCCTCGAAAACTTCTAATGAAACACTTAAAAAAATCACCCTGTATACTAACTGACAAAGAAACTGCAACATTCAGAAGGAGCTGTTCAAATTTTAAAATTTTTGTTGGTAAAAATTAGATAGTATAGCAAGGAGTAAATGATCAAAATTTGGAGAAAAAAAACGAAGGGTTACAATTTTTTTAATAATAAAAAACAAATAATGTGTTTGTTCACCGCGGTTATCTCTACACTCCCCAACACGTCTTGGCATTGATGCAATAAGATGGTCCGTTTTTTCTTGAGGGCTGCTATCCCAAGCTGCCTGTACTTCATGTCTCCGAGCCGCCAAAGTCCGTAGGGGCTGGAGTAAATTTTCAAGCCCATGATGTCACAAACATGCTCTATGGGCGAAAGATCGGGGGATCTGGGCGGCCATGGCAAAAGATTCAGATGGGTCGCTTCAAAAAGTTTAAACTAACTCTGGCAACATGAGGTCGAGCATTATCTTGCTGGAATATTGCATTTATGCATTAGAGATTCATAATTTCGGTTCGACTTCATGCATTGGGATCGGGATTTTCGAAAGGCGCTGTTTTAAAGATTGGCGTTAGCCATCACTTGCTTCGGTTCCTTCGAAACGATCCTCACAGGTTCGAAATTCCCATTTTCCTCGAAAATATCACAGAGGGTCGCTCGAGAAGGCCACGAAAGATTCAGGGACCCTCCAAACCCCTCGGACGACTTTCTGGCATCCATTAGTAGCTCTAAAACCCCAATCCTCCATTCCTAGACATCCCGCTGCTCCTAACGAGGATCCTCTCCGCGTTCCCTCCTCCCCCAAGGCGTCGTCCTCCGCAGCTCTCCCTCCTCTCACTCCTATCCCCTAATTGGCCCCGGTTCATGAACGTTTCCGCTCCTCCAAAATTCCTCCGCCGCCGTAATTACGGCCTGCTCCAATCGGGCCGTTTTCGGCGGCGGCTAATTGGCGGATGTTCTGCTTGTACAACGAAGGCGGCGCCGATTAAGACTTGCGCGCCGCCAACTCTCCGGTTGCAGAGATCCGGGGGCGGCGGCAGCGATCATTATTTCGACGTGATTACTTATTTAGCCCGCCGCGCTACGTAAATTCCCGGATTGCGTCATAGTCACGGGGCCGGTCCGTCCCTCGGAGATGCCCTGCACGTGATCCCCGACGAAAAAAATCGTTTCGGTGGGTTCATGGAAAAACAAGCGAGTTCCGGAACGAGCGATTCCGGAGTAAACACTCCTCGAGTGTTTCATCCAAAGTGCATAGAAAATATGAAATATTTTCATGTTCATGCTATCAACCTAGTTATAAACGGCAAGCACAATAATTTGTCACGTTTTCAGATTCCCCATCGAATTGTCACATGACTTCACTGATATTCCAAAGCTTTCCCAAGATGATCATGGCTTCTTGGTCTTAAACGTTTAGAAGGATGAAATTTTCGGGAACTCTTATTAAAGCCATGCTGTACGTTCTTCACTTTGATTCAAACGAAAAAATCCACAGGGTATTCATGAGAAGATGCCAAATTTCGATTTGAGATTTTATCAAAAACTTCCTTATCTGATCTATCATACGGCACCTTTCATGAAACAAAACAATGCACCTTCCCAGAAAGCCAACCTAAACGTATACCAAAATCAAACTGCCGATTTAGGAAAAGAAAACCAACTACAATAAATGATGGACTCTTCCGACCGCATGAATTCTCCCAGGAAGAGCATTTCCCGATTCAATTTCAATTGACCTTTCGTCCGTCCGAGCAGCACACTCGATTCTCGCATTAATCGAAAATATAATGCCCGGTAAATGTCAATTTTTCGTACGCCAATTACGGGATACGGCCGAACCGAGGTAACTGCTTGTTGATTTGTTATTTATGAAGAGTTTCGCATGTCCCGTGGAGATTCGGAGGGCATGGCACATCGCTATAAACGATATGAATTGTTAATAATTCGGTCGCAATCGCGAATAAGACACACGATTGCCCGAGGGACTGGAAGGAAGTGGAATAAAAGAAAGTAATGACTTCAATTAGGCCGGCAAATTGGGCTGAATTTCATATTTTGACCGGGCGATGTCCGTATTTTATGTCCTGATCTGCTCATCTGTGGTCGTGAAGGTTTTCGTTTGGGTTTCGGAGTTCTATGGACGTATTTCATATGTAATGGAGTACTGTGAAAATTGATCGTAGTCGTTTTTGGAAATTATCAACATTTAATAAATAAAAAAAACATCCATGAGCCTTTGAAATAATGTGAAATTTCGTATATCCAACAAACTACTCAACGTATCATATTCAAATCATTTTTGTTTGATAACATTCATCGAGTTCTACCTATTCCATATTTTTTCAGAATTTTGCACCTCATAGTTTAAAAGTTGGCGGAAACACTTCCCATTCTTTAACAGCATATATCTCCCAAACCGCTGATATAAATGAAAAATTTATGGGACAACTTCGTCCCCATTTTTCAATACCTATCCAAAAATACCTCACACGTTCATATGCAAAAAAAAAAATATTTTTGTGTTGAGGTGTTCCCACAATTTTTTCTTCATTTCGCCATATTATTTCAAATGACTCAAACAACGCACGTTCTACTAATTCTATAGATTAAAAACAAACGATCGAACATGTTTCGTTCTTATTACGACTCATCAGGATCGAATATTCTAAATCCGCATGGTTAAAAATTCGAAATAGCATAGTGTTATGAAATATTTTAATGCTAAATTATCGGCGTAAAATTTTGCACCTCTAAATTGGACGCAGAAGTAGCTACCTGGCGGCTCATCCAATGCTCCGACCTTCCATACAATGAAAGACAAAATCCACGTCCCAGAGTAATTCATTTGTACATTTTTACCGACCGCATAATTTTACGGCCTCAACTTCGGTCCTCTCAAATTAGTGGCTCACTGCGTCTCAGTTTTACAATGTACTCCCTTAGTTGTAAAAATTAGTGGCCTTTCGAGGCAAATATCAAAGGTACCGCAAATTTCATTCGTTCGTCAAACCTTGGGATTATACCTTTGCACGTGCTTATTTCGGTTCGGGAAAAATCCCAACGGACTCGTTCGTTATTTCTGTATCATTGTTCGAACCGATGTATGCACAATTCGGAAGAACACCCGGGATTCCGCAGGTTCTTCCTTGTCATAAATGATTATTTCAAGGTATAATACCCATAGTTTTTGAACGCCATCTCGCCGATGTCGGAATGTCAAGATAGTGGAAACACTATTTGCGAAAAGCACCTTCGTCGTCAGAATTCCGTCGAACCCCTTTAAACTGCAATAAGAGGAGTCCTCAGCGAGTTATGCTGATATTCCCTTTTCCCCATATCTACGCCGGGAATTGATCGAAAACCCCCTAAATTTCCAATCCGCCGGATGAACTGTTCGCGAGGAAAAGGGGAAAAATCGACATGACGCAATTTCCTTTTAATATAGGCGGATACTTATAACAACATGGAATTCATGGAAATGTAGAGATAGCCAATATAGAGTCATATGAAGTATTTAAATTTATTGGAGCTCGAATTCGCCTTCCCGAAGCTATCGACGCCCTAGGGAGATAGAGAAACGCGAATTTAAAATATTCCAATTCGCCTCGGACGTAGATAAGTTGGATCCGAGTTTACCAAACGACCGGCGGGGCCCTCGAACGTTGAAATATGCATGCTAACGCAGTTGGCCGACTATAAGACAATTGCCGTACGACTAGGCACCCCTATTTAACTATAGCCATTCCTTTGAACCGTTTAAATTGTCTTTGAGATGAATTCGACGGACACCCGGCGTCATTCGTTTGATTCGGCAATCGATATTTCAGGGATAAGTTTAATTTTGTTCGCCCCAAGAGGGTTTTTATTGCATGGGCGATTGTTCCCCGACGAAAAAACTGATCAATTCATTCCGCTTCGTGTGTTATCATCTATCTCCGGATTACTTATTGCGTTATTTATCTTTGACGATAAGTCACGTGGGTTCGCCCCCGAATCGGCTCATGTGAGCCGAGTAGAAAGCTTATACGTAATTTCATCTCGGTCGGATGAATAGTAGCCCAGTTGAGGTCATTAAATAACAGAAAATGTCGTTTATCTAAAAGACTACACAACGTATCAAACTCGAACTAATTTTATTTGAAAGTTTTTTTCAAGTTTCACATCATACATATTTTTCAGAATTTTTCACCGAACTGTTGAAAAGTTGGCGGAAACACCTCACTTCTTTGAATGCCTATATCTCGAGAACTGGTGATTTGATTGAAAAATTCTTCAAGAAACTTCTTCATTTTTTTTCATAACCTAGCCAAAGATACCCAGCATGCCCTCGAGTGATAAATTTTTCATTTCCTCTGTTCGGTGCTCCCCCGAAAATTTGTTTGAATTTTGCTACATCATTGTTAACATTGAATGAAGCTTATACATCTAACAAAAAATTAGCGACAGCCAGCTCTATAGGTTACTGAACGGAACTAGAATTCGAATATTCTTTTTTGAAATTATCCATTCTTGAACGATAATTATACAAAAAAGGGTGTAAATTCTTATATACAGCTGATCGGAACAAAAGTACCTGATTAGGTTCAATAAATAATCGAAAATGTCTCATATCTAAGAGACTAGGCAACGTTATTTATTCAAATGAATTTTGTTCGAAAGTATTTTTCAATGGACACATTCTAAATTTTTTTCAGAATTTTTCATCGTATAGTTCAAGAGTTGGCTGAAACACTTTGAGAGCATATATCTGCCCCACCGTTGATTTAAATGAAAAAAGTAATAGGACAACTTCTTCATAATTTTTTACGATCTATCCAATGATATGCCACATGATCATGAGCACTCAGATTTTTGGTTACATACACGGTGTTTCCACAAAGTTTTTTGTACTTTCGCTATAGCATTGCTAAATTGGAATGCAAATAAGGAACCTATCTACGAGAAGCGAATGATCAACGATGGTTTCGTTCTTATTAGGATTCATCAGGGTCCAATATTCCAAATTGACGGCATCGAATTTTTTCAGGATACATATAAAAGGGTGGCTGTAAAACTTCCCACTTCTTGGAAATCGAAAAAACTTCAAAACTAGTGTGACTCGAGTTGCAATATAATAAGTGAATCGCTTACCAAAAAGAGTGTCTCAATCTGAGAATATCAGTGCGGAAACTGGGTGCTCCTATCTCCGAATGAATCTTGTTATAATTTTTCTGGCCATACCACGCGAATGGAGATATTATTGTCCTTTATCTCCACTCTTGGCAGTCGTTGATAATAGGCCATATTTACGACCGTGGAGCAATCCAATAAATCGCCAAAAAATGCGTCGGGATACATTTCACGTCTGTTTAATGCGACCGAATGGTATCATTAGGTGGTAGATAAGGTCTGGTAGATGATCGAAGGGTCATATAACAAGTCATAATTCTGTTTGGGTATGCCGGATGGCGATTCCTCGGATGTTCGACATTCCTGCGGCTGCGGCCGAATATATCGCCCGCTGGTGTCGCTGGTGGAGATAATGCGTACGTCGACAGGCCTCTTTGTTTTGCGGTGCAGGAATTTCAGGACAAACTGGACGCTTCGCTCCCTGCATTCGTTATTTGGCACGGAGAGAGGAAGCGATCATGCTGAGATTTATTCGATAGGTAAAGGCGGTCTCCAAGTTACACCCTAAACAAGGCAATTTTTTTTCTTTATTGAAAAATGATATAAAAACAAAGAGGAAAATTTTGCAGAATGGGGTAATCCATATCGTGCTGCATGCCGACGTCTCTGGACCAATCCTAGACGCGAAAATATCCACTTATTCCGAATTCCCGCGACGTTTCCATAGATGGCGACGCTCGACGTGTTCGCCGACGTAATCCGAGCACCCGGCAGCGGCTCAGATATGGAAAATACTCGAAAACGCAAAAAATACAATCTCCCGATGAAGCCAAGCATGTAATGAATTTCAGTTTCGCTTTATCGACGCCGGGAAAGCGGGTTTTTCCGAAGCGCCAGTCCGTGCTGGAAGCCTTCCAATGGCGCGCTTTTCGCAGACGTTCCGCTCCGTTGCGACGGTGATCCGGGCGACATACATTGACATACGAGATGGTTGAAATTAAACGACGCTCCTCCTCGGGGTTCGCGATGGGGGCGTATGTTAAAATTTTAATATTCCCGATATTAACTGGAACCGCGCTTACGGAGAACGTTCCCGATTTTAATAAGACGCGGGGGCCCTTTCGATTCCTGATAAGATATTGCGTTTCTTGAGGAATGAACCTCCACTAAAACTGTCTCTAAAGGAACAGGAATTGGGATCATTGCAGTGGCCACAATTGCGCAAAATCTAGGGACATTAAAAGGAGTATAAATAAGTTTGCGCGGTTTTGATGACTTTCTTCGTTACTATTTTATTATTCATTGTTTCATCTGGCAACATCGTAACTTTGAAGGGCCATCATCAGGCTTTCTTCTACAGTCATTTCGCTGAAATGTCATCAACATAGTTTCATACCAATAACCATAATTCACAACAAAAAAACTCTTAGTTTGAGCCAAACTTTCAGTATCGTTTCGGACGAAACACAGAAATAATACCGGAATGAAGAAGCAGTTAGCTCTCCGGACAATTGAAGAAGTAATTTCGTCGTAAGACGTTGAATCTTTTCGTTTCTCTTCTTCGTAATCAACTTTATCCGAAGAGGCTTCCGTCTCTCTCTCTCTACTCATATGAACGTAAAGTTAACAGCAGGGAGCTCTCCTACTTAATTCGGTAGCCAAATTGTTAAGATGGAAAATTCACGCTTCGAGGATAATTTAATCATTCGGTTAGTTAAGCAGGACTCTGCAGCTTCCAAAGCTCCGGTCCGCGGGCTTGTGTCTCGGAATTTATTAGAAATATTGATTGATTAACAAGGGTTATTCTGTTTTTCGCTGTTTGTGCTCCGGAGTTCAAAGGATTAGCCCTAACGAAGCTCTCCCGATTTCACGCCCGAGTAACTCCTCGTTATCAATCGGGAATTTTATTGCTTTGCTGGGATAGGAAGGTTCATCCCAAAGCGGAGTTAAGTTTTCGATTCTCACCTCGCACTCATCATTCCAATGATTTATTGTGAGCCATTTTTGGATTTATATGAATCATCAACCTTTAAAACGGAAAGCTATCGGAGAATTTCATGAAAATCATCGATATGTGTATGTTTGTGCAAGAATATAACATACAAGAACCATCATATTCATTATACAGGGTGTTCCTAAATTGAACGTACAAACTGAAAGGGGAGATTCCTCACGTGAGTTTAAGAAAAAAAAGTCCCATAAACATAGGGTCGCAAATGTTTCGTTTTCGAGATACAGTGTGTTGAAGTTTGAATTTTCTTCAAGTTTTTTCCTCATAGAATCTACACTTTAAAAGATATTCAACTGAAATTTGGCATAGATATTACATTTGAAAGTTCTCACCACGTGACATGACAATTTCGATAGCAGATCTACAGGGTGATATTTTAGCTGAAACACTGTCACCTGTTTTCCTCCAGAACTTTTTTCGGCGAGCATCTGTCAATTTGAAAAAATGTAAAAAGAAGCTTCGTTATTATACTAAACTTTTCGATCTCTTGTAGTTTTGTCGTATCTGCTACCGATTTCGAGAAAAAAAAATTGAACGATTCTCTCGAAATCCTAAGAAGAATCAAAAGTGTCATCAAGATCTAGTTAGTATGAAAATAAATCTGATCTATTCAAGTCTCGAATCTGGCGGGCCATGACTGATGTTCAATCCACTTGTTCTCATAAATTTCTTTCAAATACTCCCTAATAAACTTAGTACACCCTGTATCTCGAAAACGTTTGCGACCCCATGTTTATGGGAACTTTTTTCCTTGCTTAAGGAATCTTCCCTTTTCGTTTGTACGTTGAATTTAGGAAGACCCTGTATACCTCTAATTTTCTGGGAGAAGGTCCAATGTTCCCATGGCCTGAGAGTAAAATAGAAGGGTGAAGGATCGACAAACGAAAAATAATGAGTGAGCCCTGTAATGAAACAGAATGAGGGAAAACTGGCATTATAGCTAAATTAATCGGTTACAGTAAGTTGGACCCAGCTGTATACTTTTAATCGAAATTGGTGAGAGATGGTGAAGCCCGGCCCTTCTGCGACTTGTTTATAAGGCTCAGATTCGTGAAAACGTAACGATAAGGGTGTTCTTTGTTAAACTGCCATTGTCGAGGTGTTTGCCAGACCCATTAGTGCCATCCGCGCGTCTTTTGTATAAAAAATATTTTTCCATGCAAAATCCCCTAACTATGTATTGTGTTTTCGGTGATAAATGAGTCGGAAATTCATTCTTTATTTGAGCATAAATATCGAAAATCATATTCCACCCCTATACGGGATAAACGCTACATTTTAAATTACATTACGAAGTTGTGGGATTTAAAATCTCAATATATTCGCCCGATATTAGAAACATCGAGATTTATAGCCCCGTTTCATTGACGCACAGATTCAATAATATCGGTTACATTCGTACTTATTGAACGGGAACTTTAAAATGTTGAATTATGGATCTTCCCCAAACCCCTTTTCAGGACTGCTAATCTAGATCCCTGGAAATAATGAAATAGAAATAACAATAGGAACGGAATAGGGTCCAAACTTTTGATTTCTGAAACAGACTTCTAACCGATAATTTAGGGGCCATTACTTTAAATCGGAGAATTGTATGGCCGTTCGATGGGAATCCATTATTCGGTTATGATATACGTCGATATGTCATATCTGGAACTAAATGGAGATGGTTATCGGTAGCTTGAAACATTCCGATCGGGAGGACGCTCAGTATGCGAAGAATAAGTTCCTATATGAGCGGTAAAATAATACTTTATTCTTTCTTATTCCCTGAAATACTTGCACAGAAATACTTGCAATCGAAAGATACGTATAGTAGAATTAAACCTGGAAATAAACTATCAACGGTGTGACGAAGTTATCTATTCTGAGTCAAGCTGCTATCAAAATCAAAGCACTGAACACCTGTGTCATCGACTCAAAGCTGATATAGAAGTAGTCAAGAACAACCAGGTCTCTTCAGTCTTTGTTCCTTTGTTCCCCAGATATCAAAGAGGCCAAAACTCTAGCAAAAAAGGCAGCACAAACGCCACTCACTGGCCCAGGACCATTCTGTGGTATAGGCAAATGCACCAAGAGAGAGTTTTTGCTGAAGGAAGAAACTGAAAGAGAAGCACTCTGGGGTTCCTCCAGGATTTCGGAACTGTAAGAACAAAGAACCATTTGGATATCAGTAAGAATAAGGTCCTCACAGGACATTGTGGCCTTAGAAAGTATATGATGATAATGGGCTTGTCAGAAACCTAGCCTCGCCATTGCAAGCTTGCACAACGAATGTCTTGGACAAGAGGATTATAAGGAGAACTAAGATTAAACCTCCTTGAAGCCCTCACAGATACTAGTGTTTATTGGAACTCTAGTCCTGGAGGGCGAGCTGTAGATAACACAGCTCTGATGGGGGGCACAATAGACCTTTTGGTCGAAGTGCAATGTAACCCCCTCCCCTTACCAAACTATAAGATTTAATCCCTTTTGGGTTTAAAGGTCTCCTACCACAAACCAAACAAATCTTAAGATCTATATAAGTCATAATAAAAACCCTTGTTTTTTTCGTTGTATTAATTCCTACCCGAAAGAGTGTGCTAATCAAGCTTCATCCTGAAGGTAATTAAGCATTTGAACGAACTAAAGTTTCTTGATTGAGATGCCGTCGATAAGACCTCCGATGAAGTGAGTTTCCTTCAGAAATAGAGGCTCGGAATGTCTTTACGGAATGCCAAAGCTAGAATTATAAATTCAAGAATTCAGCGCTTAATTATCCGAAGCCGAGGTGGAACAAAACAATTGCTTACTTGTATTCAAATAACTGTTCTGGAGATGACACGACTTGAGAAACGAGGCACAAAATACGGTGTATGAATTCAGTCATTCATATCCGAGCAGGATAAATACACATTGAATACATCTAGCCATTACCGAACACACAGCCTCAATTAGTTGATTGTTATTCGAAACCTTGGAACATATGGAAATTACGATTTGAATAAACGGACATACGTTAAATTAAAAAATGTTTTAATTATCATGCTGAATTAATTGCTGTAGCGGTTATACAGTCAGATCTATAATTATTCAGTCGATAATAGACACTTCTGATGCCGCATTAGAATGTGAACTTTGTCTCTCTTGTGGAATACTTAGGAGATGTTTAATTAAACTTTTTTGGTCATCATTAAATACACTTGTTTATCAATCGAATGCAGGCTATAACCATATTCTCCATATTAATGTTTTTAAACACCTTATTTTGTCATAATATAGGCACTATCGTTTATGATATTGGGATCATTAGCTAGTTTTTCGAAAGACCAATCAATAAAAGTAATAATTTTAACTGAAGATTTTTTCGAAGTTGAAAAAATATGCAATGTGCTTGTTTATAGGATAGGTATAGGAAATAATTTCCTTTCCACTGAATGCATTTTTTCAAAGGCAGCTTCATATTTACGTCTCTGATGAATAATGGCGTTGACACATGCGATAATCGATTGGAATTACTACCGATACCTGATGAATTCGAAGCATTCCAGGAAATAATTACGGTATTCCTCAAGTTCCATATTCCTTTGAACGCGGAATAACGAATCGTCTTATTGTGTCACACACGTGTAACTCCCTCGGATTTAATCTCCGGAATCAATGGCAGCTGTATCGAGCAGAAAGAGCGCAGCGAAATCTCGAAAAAGTTCATTTGGAATAATGTTAGTTCGGTGTTTATGAACGACATTCCGGCACAGATCTTGTCTACCTGGCACCCACAATGAGCAAGTAACAAAAGATACGAAATCCGTCCATTGTACGGTTACCTGGCAACGGAATCCAATATTGTCCCATCCAGCCGACACGAATCTATTAAAAAATCGCCGTCACCTCTCTCGAAAACGCGTTCTCATTCCCTCCTTCATCTTCGATCGGGCCATTTATGGATTCGGATTTATCATTTCTTGGGGCTGCAGCTGCGGCTCCTCGCAAAATTCACTTGGTCCTTCCATACGCATATACTCCATTAACTTTCATAATGTAACTCGGTTGGCCATGACATTCTGACACATTTCACCGTGTATATTTTGAAAATGTTAGGTTATAGTCATTTTCCTGACAGATATATACGCAACGTTGTCGTTCCTACATATTGATCTTAGTAATTACGTATTTATCAAAATGTTTACTTACTTTGGGAAAATAACGAATTTGAGAAAATATTATGTGAATTCAATAATTCCAAAGACCTGGCGAATGTTGAAGAAACTCAGTTGAGCTATTTTCATGTACGGAAATCAAGAATCGAGTGTTGAAATTTTACTGAAAAATAATGAACGGAATGTGATAGTTCATTCGAAAAAAGAATAAAAGTACTCGAATAACCCGACAGAAAAACATCAAAACGAACAGACGGACCTATGGAATTCCTCACCTTTCAAAATTCTCAAGAAATAAGCATACAGAAGACATTTAAATACCTTTTTGCACTTGAAACTTGAAATACTCCAGTATAAAAATGTTGTAGTCACAGTTAAACCTCAAAAGAACTAACTTCATTCGCAGAGTTGAAAAAGAGTAAATAGAAATTAGCATTGGCAACGTCTCTGAGAATTATTTGACATTTCACGAGTACCAGCATGCTTCAGTACAAATTGAATAAAAAAAATTATAATTTTTGAACGAATCAAAGATGAGGGAAAAGAAACCAGTCGCGCGCCACTGTGTGGGCCACGCAGCTGAAGTCCGGGCTTATGAGGAGGTGTGTATTGTCACAGAAATATCTCTTTTATCAAACCAGTACGGTACGAATGTGCACGTGTTTTTTCTTTATTTTATGTTAATGAATTAAAATTCACATCACGGTCTGACGCATGATTTATCAATGTTCCATCTAGAATCTAATTAATTCAGAGAAGCCCTGGATATAAAGATGTGTAATGAACTGTGCTGAATGAAAAGGCTATTCAGCCAGTGGCGGAACCAAATTCATTTGCGTATTCACCAAAAAAATGCTGTCATTGGTGTCAGTAGTTTTCTCCAAAAACCCTACATAAAGGTTGTTTGAAATTGCGTGTTTTTTAAGAATAAATAAAATGAAAATGGCGTACTGAATTCGTCTGGGTGTTTTGACATTTAAGAAGAATTATTTTATGAAAATCAGCGTTCTGTGAAAAGTGTTTTTAGAAAATTACGTGAATTTTATGGTTTACATACTCAATTATGTCAAAATGTTATTGTGAATTTAAAAAAAAGAATGGTCGTCTGTAGAGCTGCAAATATTTTTCGTACATAAATGTCATAACTGAAACTTCAATCAGTTCAATCACCATTAAAATGTTTTCGGAAATGAATGCAAATTTTTGTTCTACTTATTCTCAAAAAAACGCGCAATTAGAAACACCCTTTATAATAAGATATAAAAAGGTATTCTGCTGAAAAACTCCATAGATCTGCTAGTGATGTCAGCTGTAGGCATTAAGAATGGTAGAAACGTCTCTGTCTTAACGATAAGTGTAGACAATTTGTCGTGGCAAAATGAAAACACATGCTCGAATAACCTTTCGTCACAAATCCCCATCGAAGAAAGTAATCCCCAGTATTGTCATCAACCTGGCCCTCCTCAGTTGGAACAACGACACCTCGAGATCCGCCAAACCATCCCTCTCTCATTCATTACTCGCCCAAGTTTCATATTTTCTCAACAAAAACCACCCTCCGATTCATTTCGCCCGATAATGGCGGAGACCCATATGCATCCATTCATTCTTTCGTAGAATCGTAACAATCTTACCTGTCCGGTGTAACAAATTAGCTAAGGTAGCGGGAACACCCCCCTTTCGGGCCTAAACAAATACCTCGCATCCGGCACGATTCGCCCTCACGTTCACGGAATTTCAATAAGTTTCTTTGATGAATTATTTCTGTTTTGATACACGTAGCTTCTTGTGTTGTATCTCCCATTTTTATCTCGGCCCCGGGAATTTATTTTGAGGCCGCGTCAGCTTCAGCTGCAGGATTGAGGATGGAACCGTTAAATGTATCACGAGAGATTTGTCGGGGATGTTTGGGGAAGGGTTGAGGAAATTATGGGTCCAATTCGTCATTTCGTAAGATACAGGGTTAGTCTTCGACTTGCACATTTCTTCAACAGCTTCTTGAAGACGAAAAATGTAACATACCTACTATCCTAAGGACTGAACGAGAATAAATTCGCTATGACAAAAACGCTCATATCTTTTGAACCACTGGACCGATTTCGAAAATCAAACTCATTTTCGAATCATCTTCCAATTCTAATGAACATTGTTTTTACAATAAAAAAACCAAAACTATTTTTTACAATATTCATGGATTTTTTCTGGAATTCTTCCCATCATGCTTCTTATAGTGTTCTCAGTCACTTTCTGGGATGCTGGCTTCCACTTTTGCTCGAGTTCCGCTAATGTTTTCGTTGATTTCTTAGTCTTCTTCAATTCTCTTTTTACCAGGGCCCAATATCTTTCGATTGGCCTGAATTCTGGGCAATTTGGTAGATCGCCCTCTTTGGGGACAAAAACCACCTCATTATCTTCGTACCATTCCTTGGTGGCCTTGCTGTAGTGGCATGTTGCTAAATCTGGCCAAAAGATTGTTGACACATCGTGCTCACGTAAAAATGGTAAAAGTCGCTTCTTCAAGCATTCCTCGATGTATATCTTCGAGTCAACAAGTGCAAATTGCTTGCCAAAGCAGGAATTTTTTAGGAAACTTTGCTTGTTTCTTCACGCGAAATTGTTCGTCAACATTTCCACGAGAATCTGCAGTATAAAATTCCTGACCAGGAAGTTGCGAGAAATCAGCCAAGACATAGGTTTCGTCGTCCATCACGCAATAGGAAAAATGTTTCAAGAAATCTTTTTTTAATTTGCTCTTGATTTCGCTTCTTGATTCTTCGCAGCGTTTCTGTCTGGCACTTTTTGCACTTTGTATGTTCTAAGCCCACAACTCGACTTGATTTTCTGAACGGTTGACTGCGAACAACCCACTATTTGGGCCACTTTCCGTCCTGAAAGGTTTGGATTCTTCTGAAAAAGGCTGATGGCTTTCTTCACTTTTTCGGGCTATGAAACCCCTTTTTCCTCCCGGCTCCTTCCTTGCGGTTAATTGTAAGATCTTCGTTGAATCCCTTAACAACTCTTGATACCGTTTCCGGACGAACGCGAGCCTTTTTTGCGATTTTTTTGAAGCTCCATTTTTGATTATTTTGAAGAGGTTTCACTATAAATTCTCGTGTTTTCACTTCGCTTGAAATTTTGCGACAGAGAATTGGAATATTTCTGAATTAAATGTTCCACATGTTTCTGACGTTCATAACAAAGCTAACTATGATCGAATTTATATTTTTTCTCAATTGGTTCAAGAGATGTGAGCGTTTTTGGGATAGCGAATTTATTCTCGTTCAGTCCTTAAAAGCTGTATTTCTTCGTTTCATTGGGAAAATTTTTGTGAAATTAACAATACAGTACAATAAAATCATTAAACAGATCCCTATACATATTTAAAATATGCCAGTCAAAGCACGTATCTTCGTCCAACTTCAACAGTCAGGACACAGAGTCAATTTCAAATTAGGAATTATTTATAGCACCTACAACTCCGTTTTGAAATATTCATGTAACGTCCCACGAAAATAATCAACTGATGAAGCGGCATTCTCGCGAATATTCCGAGGAAAAATCTGCAGATTTTCGCGAGTCAATCAGTCCCAGGCCAGCAAATGAAGTCATCAGACAATTAAAAAGAAACAAATCTAATAATTGCCGGTCGTCCGGTGCCACACGTAATTATTTAATGGGCATGATTGACCAAGTCTCGTCATTATTTATTTTTAAACCGTACGAATCCCGTATTCGTAATAAAAGTCGAGTCCGTGGGTTGTATTTAAAAGTGGCCAGTAGGCGATTTTAGTTGTAATAAATGTGCTGCCCGTGGAACAGTATCAGAATGTATAACTTAGTTAAAAACGCCAGTTTAAATGACCCAACTTAACCAATAATTTAAGTCTACAAAAACTGGTATCATTGTTCTGCGGTCGTAAATTTCAAGTTTTCACATTAAATTCTTTTCGATTCCCGACGTGCGTTCTTTTCGTAGCTCCCGAGATTTAGAATTCCGTAAAGAATGGTGCGCACTTCTTTATATTCAAATGAGTAGCACAGATTGCGTTTCCAGGCCCCTCTTTGTAAACACTTGTTTCCCGATGGAACTTGCCGCGTCGCTCTTATGAATGGACCAGTAGGCCGAGGCATACAGGCTGATGGCCAGAGACGGAAGACCCCCGAAGACGATGATCAGTATTTTTCGACCACAAAAATGCTATTGACAAAATTCTGTTGCCTTCCTTATTAAATGCTAAGACCAAGGACAAATAAGTATATTCTATGACGAAGAATACTCTGTGATCCATAAATGTCAAGTCAATTAGCTGGACCCCCCCTCTAATTCGATGATAAATGCCTGGCTTTTGATTTTGGACAATAAAACATTGGTCTTAGACTTGAAAACTCTTCTACAATTACTACTCATCCCGAACGGATTTTGAGAAGTAGGGCATTTAGAAATCAGAATTTCATGGAGATTCAGAGAATGATATAAAAATTAAGGACCAGCCAATAGAGCAAGATATAATTTTCTCTATTTCAGTATCGTAATGAGCTCATTACAGTTCTAAAAACAGTGCTATAATGTTTTCAGATATATTTTTCGTTTTGTGGTTGTCAGCACTGGCTTCCTATCCTATCCAATTTCATGGTATTTATTTAGAACTGAAAGAATCGTATTGGAAAAGTGAAAAAATTTGTACTCACTAAGTTTGGTTCCCAGATTACGAAAATGATATCGAGAAGTCGGCGATCCTCTTAGTTTTTGCAAAAAAAAACTTCTTTTTTCTCAATCAATACTCGTTGGAAATGTTTTATTTTTCAATTTCTGAGCCATACTGCGTTACATTGAATAAGTTCACTATAATGTAAAATTATGTCCTAATTCATAAATACGTTATCAAAAATACGCTAACGAAACATTATCTGAAATTCAAATAACCGAATTCTCTTCAGACCACTTCACAAATTTTTCGTATTCTTTTTCATACACGTATTAGGATTTTTGAGGTTTTAATATATTCGCAACATTATTGGCAATTTTTTTTAATTCTGGAGGTATAAAATCGATTTCTTCAAACATAATTCACGAATTCAATGCGTAATTATAGATCATTTCAAAATTCGAAACGTGAGATTCAATTGTCAATCAACAGTCACACCAACTGCCCAGATACAATACCAAAGTCACTAGGATGTATAATCCGAATTTTTCATTTAATTCCGACAGTTTTTCACACAACTTGACTGAAATAGAGAAAATATCGTCTTATACTCGTTGCAGAAGGTAATTCCAACACTCGCTCCTTCGTCGCTCGTTTTCGAATTTCGCATACGTGTTGGAATAGGAGCCCATTCTACATCTAGTTTTAGAATATACTTCAGCTCCTAACCCTAAATGTCTAAGCATCCATTGAGCAGTGTTGAGTGTTGACTCTTTCTTTTATCGTTAACATGTAATTTTAATAATTAATTACTTGAAAACTATCCGATATTCACATACATATCTATAGTTGGTTGGATATTCATGAATAAAGATGAATATGGAAGTTGTTAATGATGAATATTCACAGTAACTTGTACTCTGGCGAACAAATAGCATTAACATTCCAGCCCATTTGCTGAGTTCCGTAATAAATCAATTCCGTACTAGGGACATTAGCGATCTCTTCTGTAACACGAGAAAGTTCGATTTAATAAAGCAAATCTTTTGTAATATCCCATATAAATTATTGTGTCCTTTGAAACCGACCGTTGTGTGCATATCACAATGAAATCACATCAAGAAGTAGACCAAAATGTTTTTGTAACATAAATGCGGTTTTCGAACATGTACATAAATAATGCTTAATGCTATAATTCTTCATTAATTAAAGTCTACATCGTGTTTCCTAGCTTGATATGAATTACCCAACATCAGCAATCTAGGAATTGATTTTTTGTGGGTTCCACGGACTCAAATATAATTAGAAGCGTGACTGTGAGATCTCACATTGGAAAAACTCATTTCACGCAAATGATTCAGATCAAATTGAAGTAGCTCACCATTATTTAGAAACTCATTCCGCAGAAAAAATTCGAATGGACGTATTTATCAGTAATTGAGATATTCTTGAGGAGTCTGATGAAAATACCTCACAGGTTTTTTCTTATTGAGATGAAGCAACTCCTGGTGGATTTGTCGAAACAACTTCTTTCGTTTACGAACTGCGAAGACATTTCTTCCAGAAAGTCAAAGAATTTACATTACTTAATAGGAAAGAAAATCGAAGCACGAAGAACTTAAGGAAATTATTTTCTTTTTCAATGTGAACTTTCTCAGGACCTCGTCGTCATTAAATCAGCCATTCCCACTACAGTCGGGACTATTCCAGACCAGGCGTATCGTTCGAATCGGCAAACAAGGAAGACGAGAAATTGGACTCCTTTGAATTCCTTGTTAACATTCCGGAAAGCGGGGTGGAATTGGACATTTGATTAATTCGAAGGAAACGTTCTCTTCCTATTACATAGGTAGAAAAGGGCCCTGTATCCGTACCCCCAGAGGCAGTCGCTAACTAGGGTCAAGAACGTACTAATATTTATCTGCAATTGCTGAATCGGGCAGCCAATTAAATTTTTATACTCGGATAAATTCGAAGTGGAAGAGGCAATTTTTGACGTTGCCTTGTGGTCTAAGAGAAATCGGAATTCTGGTTATTCCATTGTGAATTGGGGTTGAAGGCTGCAAGGACCATTAGGTGAAAGCAGAGGACGAAATTCAAATGGAAAACTTGATCGAATTGTTGATTTCAATCGCCTAATGAAAAATGTTCAGTATAGCTCCAAAAGGAATCATTTCAAATGCTGAACATCGAACTCCCTGGGCGCTGCGATAGAAAACAATCGGATAGAAATAGAGAGAGACAATCAGAATCTCCTTATTTTTTACGTGGGGTCTCTCTAGGCGGCGATGACGAATAAAACTGGAACCAAATCACCCAAACCTTGAAGCAGTTAAGACCTAAGCCGAGGGAGAGGAAAGAGGGACTCGCAAAAAACATACATACACACCGAATTCATTCCCCCTTCTCTGTTGGGTAAAAAAATCGATAGAAGAATGGTCGGGAATTAATGTGCTGAGGCACATAATGGGGATTTTTTAGGATATCCATGTGCGAAATGTGCTTTCCCCCGAAAATATAGATTTCCGAACAGCCAGAACTTTCATTTTCGAGGGATTAGTTATGCGCAGTGGCACTCACGCTGTATTTTCCTTCGAGGATGAGGGTTTTTATCGGGAATTACACTGCGAGCCAAGGAACGATGCTCAAGAAAATCAATCGCATGAATTTCTCTACTAATCGATAGATAGTACAGATTCATTAAAAAGACATGCACAATATTCATATCTTCGAATTTACTATTTTATAGAAAAGTGCTCCAACAGGAATGGATAGACCTTTTCTTGCTGAAGACCTTTTGTTCATTATTGGTGGTATTCTTAAAAAAAAAAACATCAAATTCGACATTTTTGTTGCTTAAAAATCTATGAAAACAATTCTTGAAGATCCAGCACGCTGAAAACGAACTAATCCAAAATCTCAATGAAAAAATTGAAAAAATAAATTCTTAGCATAATTTTAAGAAGTAAGGTCTCATAAATATGGGACCGCAAACGCTTCGTTTTCTAGATCAGACTTAGATGAACTGAGGAATATTCGAACAAAAATTATGAAAACAAGTGGATTGGACGAAGTGGACAACATTCATGGCCCGCCAGGATTTTTATGACAATTTTGATTTTTCTGAAGACTTCAAGAGAATCGTTGGAATTTTTTTCTCGAAATCGGTAGCAGTTACGACAAAACTACAGGAGACCATAAAGTTTCGTATAACAACAAAGCTTCTTTTCACAATTTTTCGAACTAACAGTGGCTCACCAAAAAGAAGTTCTGAAGGAAAAACAGGGAACAGTGTTTCAGCTAAAATACCACCCTGTAGATTTGCAATCGAAATTGACATGCCACTTGGTGTGAACTTTAAATCGAGATTTATATGCCAAATTTCAGTTGAAAATCTTATGAAATTCAGATGTTATGAGGGAAAAATTTCCAGAAATTTGAACTTCATCACCCTTTATTTCGAAAACGAAACGTTTGAGACTGCCAGATTCCCAAACTCAAATAGTTTTGATTTTTTAGACTTACTGGATTCTTATGACAATTCTGATTTTTCTGAAGACTTCGAGAGAATCGTTGAAATTTTTTTCTCGAAATCGGTAGCAGTTACGACAAAACTACAGGAGACCATAAAGTTTCGTATAACAACAAAGCTTCTTTTCACAATTTTTCGAACTGACAGTGGCTCCCCAAAAAAAGTTCTGGGGGAAAACAGGGGATAGTGTTTCAGCTAAAATATCACCCTGTAGATTTGTAATCGAAATTGGCATGTCACTTGGTGTGAAACCTAAATTGCGATATACAGGGTGAGTCTTTGACTTGTACATATATTTTAACTGTAGATTCCTCTCATCAAACGAAACACTTTTTTCCCATGCCATTTTTCAAAATTCGGTTTGGTTTGGGAGATACAGGGTGTCGAAAATCCACGAAAAAAACACTTTCCTGTTCATATCTTCGGAACCGTTATTTCAAATGAACTGAATTTTGGTTGATTCTTTACTCTATTCATGGTGCATATTCCTCAATCGAAACTTATTCAATATCTCTCCTAGTTCGAAAGTTACAGGGCGGTCGACTCATAAATTCATGCAAAAACACTATCAAATCACTTGAAAAGGATAAACGGTTCATATTTTCGAAAGAATCAACCATTTTAGAGAATAAAAGTATTCCTATATTTTTTCAATAAAACGCGTCGTTTTCGAGTTATTCCTAAATGTATACGAAGAAATTTGAGGAAAAAACCATGAATTTCATAAAAAATCTGAATGCTTTCCTGGATTAAATATCATCGAATATTGTTTCTTCTCTGGTCTCTTAACAAATTAACAATGTTGTCAATGTTTATCAACTGAATTCCGAGAAGCATGAAATTACACAGTTTATAAGCAAGTTTCTATTAAAAATTTATTGATACCAGTCCTTCAGGAAAATATCTATCTTCTTAACAATATCCTCTTGGAATTTTTAATCGACCCTACACGGTTTTCACATCACAAATCACAAGCATCACCTCACACCTGTTTGCTTTATTCTCTGCGAGTAAATAAATAAATGAATTGAATCCATAGTCATTTTTTCGCGTCAATCACGGTTTAAAACTATTTCAAAAACATTTCATTTTCAATCAGCTGATTCCAAAAATCAAACTTCAGTTCGAACTATTCCACTACCTGCTTTCAAACCGCTGCAAATTATTTCGAACCATTTGGTGCGTGACGTCACCAGTTCGACGCTTAAACACGAATATTTCAAAACGGACGGAATAATTTTAAAATATTGTCACGCGAAAATATGGCTCATGTAGAAAGGTTATCGCGTTTAAGCGTCGTTCATTTTATCACAGACTGGCTGGCCTGTGATAGTGTGATGAGACACAGAACAACGGCTTGTCTTGCGTGGCGGCTACATCGCAGCCGGCAGCGCACCACGACTGAAATTTAGATCGGCGAGAATCTACTCGTTTGGCATTTCCAAAGAGCAATAGACCAATCCAACAAAACAGCTGATCACCTTTTTTCAAGATGGCTGCTGGAACAAACAAATAACAAACATTTCTGTTATAGTGTTTCTCTATTATAACTATAATTTTACATGGCATAATTGAAGACATTGAAGTTGAAAATTGAGAAACCAACAGAAACTACCCTGAAACACGTACCTCGTAACTGAATATCCTCGGTTTTTTATTTGTTTGTTCCAGCAGCCATTTTGAAAAAGCTGATCGTGACAGATCGTTGGATTGGTCTATGCGTAGAAGCCTTTAGCGAAAAGTAAACAAAACTAGTTCTTCCGTTAACGATAGGGGACGTTCTGCTTTCTTGAGTTCGCCTATACCATTTTTTTACTGAGAAAATCAACACAATCTGGCATCGTCTTCTCTAGAATTCTGTGATCACTATCACAGAGGAATGGATTAGGTTAGGTCATTGACCTCGAATCATATGACTTTGATTAATGGAGTTAGGATAGGTTAGTGAGAAACTAATTTTTATAAGATAGTTTCAGGGTATCGAGGCAAATATGAACAAATTATTAGTGTTTACAAACTAATCTTCAGGATAATCGAAGAAGGAACTTATTTTGGTGTGAGAAATATGGCATTTCAATTGCAGAAATGATGGAACAAAACTTAGCGTTTTTGTTAGGAAATATCGTGTTTGTAACATTCTTATTCAAATAAGGTTAGTGCTTGAGTATTTTCTAAATGTATCACCCAGAATATCTAATAATCACATCAATTTCAATTGAAAAATATGAACTTTGAGGTGTTTGTAGAGAATAATATCAGAGACGTAATTAGCCCAATTTTTTTTTTCAAATGGCTATATCTCTTTAACCGAGCCGAATTCGGAAAAATGGAAAATGAAAAAAAGGTTTCTTTAGGCCTCAAGAATCTACAGTTAAAATATATGTACAAGTCAAAGACTCACCCTGTATATGCCAAATTTCAGTTGAATATCTTGTGAAATTCGGATGCTATGAGGAAAAAACTTCCAGAAAATTCAAACTTCATCACCCTGTATCTCGAAAACGAAACGTTTGCGGTTTTTTTCTCAATATTATGCAAGGAATCTCCGTTCTTAGTATTGTAATGTACCTTCAATTCAGGATCACCCTGTATATTCAATGCGATGGTGAATGAACCTTCGAGTTTTAGATAGAAAGTTATTTTCACACCCCTCGTTTTAATTCGAACAATTTCTTCAAGTTTAATTGAAATCTTCACAAAGCTTTTCTTTGCGTGCGAGGGTAAAGGAAAAACGACTCAGTCGAACATATCGCTCAATTCGCCCTCAACGATGTTTCTCCCCCGGCAAACGGTTATCCCGCAGGACTCGAAAATCTTAATACGTATCTAAACATAAAAACGCCATCTTCCCTCTGTATTTCCCGAGATTTATGGTAATCGAAAGAAATCGAGTTCCTAATGGCGTGAGATGTCCGTAGACAATAGACAATAAAAAATAAATTATAACCAACCTTTAAGAGAGTACGTTACATTTATTTAATATGAGCTAATCATGCAACATTTAAATATAAAATACCCCGCACGTCGTGGTACAACGGGGAGACGCGTTCGGGTCGGGCCAGCGTCAAAATCAGGGTCGATTCCTGATCGCTGGAACTGATTGACTGAAACGGCTACGAATAAAAATCTCCAGAACATCGATTAATTTTCGATTCCCCACAGCTAAATGGGCTTCCGAGGTTGCCAGGCAGTGCGATTTTCTTTCCTTCGTAGGCTACCATCAGAGGCCTTGAACTTTCTGTTCTGTGGTGTTCTCTAAAGATTTCACCCTGGATTCTTGAAATCTTCGCAGTATTTCTCATTAATTTTAAAACCGTAGTCCTCTAAGGACTGAACGAGAATAAATTCGCTATCACAAAAACGCTTATATCTTTTGAACCACTGGACCGATTTCGAAAATACCACTCATTTTCGAATCATCTTTTAATTCTAATGAAAACTGTTTTCACAATAAAAAAACCAAAACTATTTTTTACAAAATTCATGGATTTTTTCTGGAATTCTTCCCATCATGCTTCTTATAGTGTTCTCAGTCACTTTCTGGGATGCTGTCTTCCACTTTTGCTGGAATTCCGCTAATGTTTTCGTTGATTGCTTAGTCTTCTTCAATTCTCTTTTTATCAGGGCCCAATATCTTTCGATTGACCTGAGTTCTGGCAATTTGGTGGATTGGCCTCTTCGGGGACAAAAACCACCTCATTAGCTTCGTACCATTCCTTGGTGGCTTTGCTGTAGTGGCATGAAGCTAAATCTGGCCAAAAGATTGTTGACACATCGTGCTCACGTAAAAATGGTAAAAGTCACTTCTTCAAGCATTCCTCGATGTATATCTTCGAGTCAACAGAGCCTTGGCCAACGAAAAATTTGCTCCTTTTCCCACAAGTGCAAATTGCTTGCCAAACCAGGAATTTTTTAGGAAACTTTGCTTGTTTCTTCACGCGAAATTGTTCGTGAACATTTCCACGAGAATCTGCAGTATAAAATTCCTGATCAGGAAGTTGCGAGAAATCAGCCAAGACATAGGTTTCGTCTTCCATCACGCAACAGGAAAAATTTTTCAAGAAATCTTGTTTTAATTTCTTTTCTCTTGATTTCGCTTCTTGATTCTTCACAGCGTTCCTGTCTGGCACTTTCTGCACTTTGTATGTTCTAAGCCCACAACTCGACTTGATTTTCTGAACGGTTGACTGCGAACAACCCACTATTTGGGCCACTTTACGTCCTGAAAGGTTAGGATTCTTCTGAAAAAGGCTGATGGCTTTCTTCACTTTTTTTGGGCTATGAAACCCCTTTTTCCTCCCGGTTCCTTCCTTGCGGTTAATTGTAAGATCTTCGTTGAAGCGCTTAACAACTCTTGATACCGTTTCCGGACGAACGCGAGCCTCTTTTGCGATTCTTTTGAAGCTCCATTTCTAATTATTTTGAAAAAGTTTCACTACAAATTATCGTGTTTTCACTTCGCTTGACATTTTGGGACAGAGAATTGGAATATCTATGAAGTAAATGTTCCACATGTTTCTGACGTTCATACCAAAGCTAACTATGATCAAATTTTGATTTTTTCTCAATTGGTTCAAGAGATATGGGAGTTTTTGTGATAGCCAATTTATTCTCGTTCAGTCCTCAATATTTTTGCCAGTTGTTCTGACGTTTTGCGGGCCAAGGAGTAAGATTTCGAATGCTGACTCCACACAGACTTCTTGTTTTCTTGGTATTCTTGTTGGCTCATTCTTGGATTGAATTAACCACAAATACAGTGCAGTGATGTTCCATGAAGATTTCACCCTAGATTCTCAAAATCTTCGCAGTATTTCTCATTCCATTTAAAAGCGTAGTCCTCTTCAATTGACTATTTCACAAATATTCATTTCCTGAGTTATCTCGGATTGGAGAAGTGTCAAAATGTCATCGTTTGAAAACCAACTTTGAACCCTCTTCAAACTTGGGAAAATCGTGTCGTGATCTGGCAACCCTGCGTACCTCTTCCGGAAAATCTGCTTATTGTATCAGAATCGCGATTGCGGCATTATTATCTAGTGCCATAAATCTGTCGCCATGATTTTCATTGAAAAAGAACGGTCACGAAGATTGGGAAGTAGACTCATTTATCCGAAACGACAAAAATTCATTTCTTGTATTTCAATTTTTGAAATACGGGGATTTTTATGGGAAGCAATAAGGAATGGGAACGTGACCGGCTCGGTTAAATCACAAACATCAATTTTGCATGTGGAACGACTCGGGGTAGGAGAAAATGAGGTTGGGTGAAGAATGCTCTCTTCTAATTCCACTGCTTTACAGTAGTTTTTCAGGGAGGAGCCATTCAATGGAATAAGGCTTATCCATATTCATTCATAGAACAATATTTTCTCAAAGGGAATCCTGACACTAGAGACTTCTGTAAATATTAGTAGAGCTTAAGGTAACCATTCCAAAAATATACAAAACTTTTTTTGCCTGAAAAATAATATCAGAATTTCTAATTTACCATTTAGTTGCAAAGACGTTGATTTGTCTCTCTTTGAGATGTGAATGGCTTATCAATTATATTAACTCGTTCTGTTTAATCAAAAGTATACCTTTCATAACATAGTTTCAAGGAGACAACTTTGAAGCACTTTTTTACGAAGTATTAATAAATGATAATTTCAAACAGAAGTGGTACTTATTGAAAATTGTTGTTGAATGAATTTTTACAAAAAACCATTGAGAATTTCGTCAGGTGTATGAATATTATTGTCATGAAAAGTTTTTGTTGCATGGAACAAGAACTAAATCGTTCATTTCACCACAATTTTTATTACCTCTGCAAAAACTGATTTCTTAAACCATATTTCCCTGATAAAATGTAATAAGTTCCTGTTTGACGATCCATGAAAATTTTTTTTCAAATGACACTGCGAGAACGAACGTACATATTTGAGAAACAATTTTCATCGAGCGAAATCACCGTCCGTTTTAAGCATGTTGGCGTTCTCACAATCCGTTTCAATCAATCCTAATATCAGGCATTTCCTAATAGTCATATCATTATCATTTTCATAACGACTGTTAAGCGACCCTGACGTGCTTAAAAAGTTCCCAAAAAATCTGTGAAATTGTTTGGTTCTGATGCATTTTTTTCTCAATATTTCAGCGTACGATTCTTCGCAATGTGACTTTGGACTGGCCTCAATGGCAAAGGTCAGTAATTAATTTTATTTTACTAATTTAAGCACGCAGGGTCACATTTGGTGTTAATCAGTTCAATTGTCTTTTTATACGAGCGCAATACGAGTGTTCGGGACGAGATTGACCCAATTTCTGAATTGGCCATTAAAATTCATCGTTAATTTATGTATTGCGGGTATTTAATGGAAATTAAGTCGTCACACTTGGATTCCTGCGATGAAAGCTCTACATGCTGCTGATGAAGAATGTTATCATTACGAGGCTCAAATTTATTCTTTATTGTTGAGGCCGACACACTATATCATTTAGCGATACATGTACCAACAATTAATTATCTTATTTTACATAATTTTACGAGATATCTTGTGATCACTCTATTAGAGCATTGCTATCTATTCATTATTCATTCGTGCAGGGTTCACCAGTATGTTTAACAATTACATAAATTTCTCACCAAGTATTCGAGATAGCAGAAACTTTTTTATTCCAAAGAGAATCCATTTGTGCTTCAGGATTTTGTAATTAAATATGGGTATGAATACATTTCGTATTTTCCCGAAGAAATTTGGAAATGAGTGTACCTTATTGGATCAACCAGAAAAAAATTAATCGTTAATGAAATAGTGCCCAAAAGCTACAAAATCATAAGAACACACCGTTTCTATTTTGTACAAATTTTCCACATTTTCCTCCATTTTTTCTCGCATCATCTAATAGCGTATATTCATTTTCAAACTTCTTAACAACATTATTTTGTTTGTTCAGATGGCCAGTTACGTGGACCATAATTTTTGAGTAATTGCCGCCAAACTCATGGAAATTTTCGAACAAGTTATAAGATGCGTTCTTTTTCATTGGGAGACCCTGTAAGTGAATGAATTTGTTAAATACAATGGCAGGACGCTGGCAAATTGAAAAATCGATGAAAAAGCATGCTCCCCATCTCAGGCCATTGAATTTTTTCGAAAACATTCATCAGGACGTCTACTTTTGAAAAGTCGGTAACGAATCAATCTCTTGCGGTATAATGGTCGATGCGAGGGAGTCTCAAACACCCATATAATTATTATTTATAGGGCTCCTCATTACCGGCAATCAATCAACATTTATTACCTATCGGAACGGAAGGCCCAATTTGTTAAAAGCATTTCCTTTCTTGAAAAAACGGATAATTCACATCGGCAGGCCGGTTACGGAAAAATGCCCCAATAATTCATTAATATCTTAATGTATTCCCCCGGCTGACTGAAATCTCAATTTAATTAAGCGCGTTCTTTTCATCGGGCCCCCCCATTATTCTCCTTAATGATATGAAAATCGAACCACTCCGGGGTTTTGATGGAAGCTTCCATGGCAATTCCTTTTCGGATATTGGCTTCGTTAATTCACTCGGCGATTTTTTCTGCCGAGATTAGTTTCCGCCAGGAGATTATCTTCCTTTTGTTATAAGAAATTTGTTTGCGGAAGACTGCGCATTTCTGTCGAAAAAAATTGCTTGCTATACTCCATTCACAATTATAAAATCACAACTCTGGCCTTGGAAATTTGACACATTTCACTCTGTATCGAAGTTATAACGTTTTGCAAAATATTTTTATGTTCCAAGTCAACACTATTTTGCCCTTTCTACATTCTTAGCGTATTTCTCAGAATGTATATTTCATTTTGGAGAACACAACAGAAAATTGTGAACAATATTGTACATGTAAAGGAGTTTTTGAATTTATGATTGTAAAGATTTATCGATTGTTCTCATCATGATATTGTATGTGATATGATTGTGAGGGTGCATAACATTTCTTTTTCTAATATTTCTTTATTTCGAATAAACAACAGTTCATCACAAAGAAAATAAACATAATAACTGAATTAACGAATTTGTTTACAGAGAAACTAATAATTTCAATTCAATAGTAACTGAGTTTTGGTTATAAATTAATAAGCAAGAATGTCAATTCCTAAAAAATTTATAGATATACATTTCATTTATTTGATCTTATGAACCAGGAGTAAAATATACTGACTGTATAGAAATTTATTAGTTTAAAAAATATTCATACATTACTACCACAGTAGGTTTATGCAAATAAAATGGAAAAGGTCAAACATATGCTTCACATTTATCATTCACCTGTTCTAAAATAAGCCACAACTCCTGGAATATGGAAAAAACCGATGTATTCTGGTTCAATATTGCCTATTTCTACTTTCGGCAAAGGAATGAAAGCTCCAGTGACACATTTCATTTCATCGGAATCTGAATTCATCTACCGTTGAATGCAATATAGTCATATTTCTTCTTTTTTTGGCTTTTTCGACGTGTTTTTTTCTGAAACGTGAAAACGATCAACAATAATCATTTAGAGACCGATGATGGCCATCCAGAACCCGTTTATCTTACGAAAATCGTGCAATTCCATTCTGCAAGTTCTTTCCTCATAATTCTTCGAAAATCCTACCTGAACCATATTTTCCGGTCGCTTTCGTTAAAAGATCGTATAAAGAAGCCTTTTTTGTCCATTTACACATTCCAAATGAATTTTGAGCACCAAAAACGATACCGAAACTAACCAAACTTCTGGGGGACCGAAATTTCGTTTGAAATCTTTCTAAACGGCCAGATACCTAAAAAAACTTCGTTATCAAGTGTAAAAAGGTCGATCAGTACCTACTTTCGCTTTATTTATGCTTATAAATCGATTTTTGGTCCAATTCCGTTCGTACTCACGCCAAAAGTCGTGAAAGGAAAAAATTACATGAAATTTCTCATATCGACGGGAAACTTCTTCTGGACGACGAAGAACGGAAAAAAAAATAGGCGATTTCCTATCGATATTTCGCCCCAAAATCGCCGATCGATTCGAACTAACAAAATGTGGAATATATTTCACTTTGATGTAAACAAAGGAACTGGCAACGTCGTTTCGTCATTAACGATATTTTCTGTATGCGTAAAGACTTTTCATCAGGTGCACCAACGCCTGACGCATGACCTCCTATGTGATTAAATAAAAGTAAATGGAGTATACGTTTCCTAATCGATGGCAGTGATTTTTTGGATGATTGTCGTGATTTTTGTATTTAGATTGTCATTTTCAAATGCTCGCTTACAGGAGAGTCTGTTTTTCGGATTCCCAAACAGCCCAATTTGTTCAAGTTTTACGAACCGTCTCTGCCAAATTTTCCCCATTTTTATAGCGAATTTTATTGATTTCAATGCGTTGTTGAAGCGTGCATCGTTCCAGTTTTAATAGTGGCGTAGCTTCTACTTGTCAAATGTCAAAAAATGACAGCTTCAAAAGTGACAGCTACGGAGACATCGGGCTATTCAAATAACAACTCTTAATTAAAAACCCTATATAGTTCTTTAGATGTAAACTGCTCATTTTTTTGTGTAAATTTCTGCTGTTTTGTGATTTGGTCGGTTCCCGATTCCTGGTTGAATCACAAAAGAAGTATCTACAGGGAAGTTCTCGAATTCACGTGCTCCGATCTGCTCAGAATTCGATTTTAATGAGCGTCGATTTCGCGTTGCGATCAGGAGTGTTCTCTCCTGAAAAACTCGCTGATCTTGATTGATCGCGGGTAATGAGAGGGCCCATAAATAATAATTACGAATTTTCGTGAGACTCCCCGCCCGAACCCACCCTCCATTATATCCCGGAGATTAATTTGCTTTCGTTCTCCTTTAAAACATCTTCCGATATAATTTGGAAACTCGGGGCGGCGGGGAGAGGGGGTTCGGGGAAAGCGAGGGTGACGCTACAATGTGGGGTTGCATTTTTTATGTGTAGATATTCTGCCCCTTAATAAGGGATGAAAAAAATGAGTCACGCACGCAGTGCACCCTCGAGAAATGAAGCCGTCTTAGGCACTTAAAACGCGCGCCCGCGGGTTTAAAATATTGATCGGGATCTGCTCTCCTGTCTCCGTCCACACACACACACAACACATAAACTAACCAATTTCCGATAAGGGAGCCCTAATACTAATTCAGTTTTCGCATATTCAGCAGCCCGGCCGAATTTTCGGCTGGAGCGACGTCTTGAATACGAAATGACAGTAGCTGCACCGTTTTTCATTCCTCTCAAGGTCCTTTTGCACGGTCCAAATCCGCTGGGAGAAGGATATGTTCGATCTAAGAGTGTTCGGAAGTTGCTACGATGAAAATCTCTTGTCGAAGTGCCACGTTACAAAAGAGACGACTCTCACTGGACTAGACACACACCTCCATGCGTCAATATTTTCATCAAAAGTGAAAGAAAATTTCAAAAATATCGAAAAACGCGAAACCTCTACCCATTTTCAGGAGGATCAGGCCATAATCACAAAATTGAAACATCCATCACCCTTTTTGAGAATTGAGATCGGCGAGATCACAACGGGGTTACGACCGCGCTTCACCCTTTGACCAAGAATTCATTATCTCCTTACAAGTGAGATGTTTATCTTATAGCATTTCATTTACTTTGAGTTCTGAATGAGAGAATTCAATTATCGCTTCGAAAAATCCTCTTTCAGGAGTAAAACTCGCAAATTAGTTTTCATAATCATTGCCGAAAACTGGTGTCCATATTCGTCAAAGAGAGCCAATTTAACCTTATTTCCAGATATTGATATTGCACTCTATTCGAGTCAGCTTCATCTGGATTTCAGTTCGATGGCGCTAAGATCATTTGGAATTATGACCATGAAGGCTAAGGCTCTTCGTTATAAGCTGCATCCCATTTCATCCTCTGGTCTTCAATTCTCCTCTATCCAGTTAGTTTCAGATGCTTTTCAATCGGAGTCTTCAAGAGCGTCTCTCTGTATTCCTATGATCTTCAGTTTTTGACTTCCATCAGGTTCAAGTTTGGTTAAGTTCTCACTTACCGATTCTTCTCACCAAGAATAATATCTTCGACCATTTCAATTGATTTTTCAATAAGTCAAAAATAAAATGCTCATTAGTTCAAGACAGTCTATCGAAGTCAAATGTCGAAAAGAAATTCAATCTCCAACTCTCACTTCTTCAGTCGAACACCCATTCCCTTCAACCCTTCCGTTAGAACTTCCCACAAACAGAAGATACGGCCATAAATTCATTCCCAGGGCATCATGAACGCTCGACCTTAATTGCTCGCTAAACTTCGCTAATTGATAACTAAATGGCCAATGTTTCTCACCCCTTTCACCGAGCAACAAGTGGAATTTGCGGAAGCGAAAGGGTTGATAACTTTCCGCCGCGTAATTCATCTTTCCCTTTGATTCCCTTGTTGGATCAACTTGTTCAAATTCGAGAAGGGAGTTCTCGGAATTAGCAACTTTATAATCCTTGATGTTTACTTCAGATGTCTTTCTTTCTCCTTTAGTCTTTAGCGATACCTTCTAGTTATTTTTTTTTCAATTTAAGAAATTATATTATGATGAACTTTTGGCAAGACTAATTGAATTCATCAATTTTGTTTGGAAATGTGTTCGCAAGGACATTCGTTGTTAAGGTCGCCGTTTGATGCGCGTAGGACAAGTCGACCGATAGAGGCGCCACCGTGCATTTTATGGAATATCTCCATAGAACTTACATTATCTCTATAAGTTCTATGAATATCTCTCTAATTATGAATGAAATGTACTATGGCGCTCTCTATCCGACAATAGCTGAATTATGAAAATAGTAAATATGTGGGTAAAACAGGAACTTTTTCCCGCCATATTTTGAATTTGGGCATTCTCTGCCAATTCCGCATTTCAAGTTGTTTTTCTGAACGAAATTATCTGTAGATTCACTTTTAATCGGAAGTTGAACTATTTTCATGGGTCTTTCGTTTGAAATAAAACAGAAGCATGAGTTGACTTATTTTCTTCTATTTTTGAGAGAAAAAAAAAGAACTGTTGAAATGAAATAAATCTCAATCATCTCATTAAGAACTCCAATCCTTTCTGAGTTCACCCACAAAATTTCAGTTCTCAAAGTGAAACCATTCTCAAATGCAACTTGAAATAAAAACACACTACATTGAACGCCCACCTTAATGTCGTTAAATTTTCTCCTATAACACCGTGGTCAGAGCCGTCTTACAACGGTTTCTAACGTCTATCTAGAACCTAGGCGTAAATGCTAGTATTCATCAAATTATTGTTGTTTGGCGAATAGAACACTGATTTTGAAAATAAATTTCAACAATTTGTAAACGTTGTTGCGCTTGAGTACTTTCATGATAATTTGTCAATACTTACTGACTAGGAATATCAAAACAACGTGACTTCTACCTACTGTCAAATCACAGTCATCCCTATCGAAAGTTCTATAAATAGAAAAAAACACTTCAGTACATTGCATCCGTTCCATGCATAAACAAAATAACTTATTAGAAGGGTCAGTGTAGAATTCGACGTCAAAAAAGTGAACCAGAGTTACGCAATAAATTAAAAAAAAAAGATATCCACCGAAATTGTAAAAATCGAAAAATTGGAGTATCGAGCAATCATCAAAAACCTGTATGTATTTAAAAGGGTTAAGAGGTAAGCAGATTTACGAAGATATGCTTAATACCCTTGGACCTTGGTGATCAATGTCTTCTGAATTCCTTAATTAAAGAGGCGACACAACTAGATCGTCCCTGTCAGCTAAGGAGGGGGCTGAGGTATCAGAGCGAAACCAATCCGAATTAATTTAACCCTTTCTCTGTCTGTTGCCACTGCGGGTGCCGAAAAAATTAATTTCCCGATTAGAGAGATTGCGAAAACGAAAGGGATTCCGTCTTGGGCCGAGATAAATCACTTCGCCCCGCGACATCCCTTCGAACAGACGTTGACGATCGCAAAATCCAACCCTTTCACGTTCAACAAGTGGCTCCGTCCAAAGGGTTCACGCCAATGTTAATTGCGCAATTAGCCGAGGGCTTTTCCCGGCTTTTCGCCTAATTAAAAGGCCGTTTTCCGGGCCGAGTGTCGCGACCCAGACGGCTTCGGTGTTTCTAATTAACTGCGGTACTTAAAACTTCAGTCGGAATCAGGGTTGATTATTCCGGGAAGCTGGGAAGAGAGTCCCCGACGGTGTTCTGGTTTGTTGAATAAACGAGCTTCTCGAAACGGTCCGTGAGGTTTTTTTCCGGCTTTTTTGCGCGTCTCTGTTATTCCTTAACTTTCCGGGGTGAGAAAATTAATTAACAATTCGGCAACTTCCTCAGTGGTTTTGTGGTTTTAATGGGGAATTAACACACTTTTTTTCAGATCTAAGGAAAATGTTTTATCAAAGGTCTGTAATACTAGAAATTTGGGTAAAGACATCTTGGTCAAATTTCTTTGAATTATGGATTTAAAATATATCTTGAATAAAGTATCTGTAGGCTGCAAGTTGATTTTCATGGAGAAAACAGCTTATCTATGTTCGAGTTATGCAGTGTTTTTAGCAAATTTGGATTTTGAAAAAGTTCCTATAACTTTTTCTTGTTAGACCAATTTTTCTATAGCACATTCTTCAAGTAGACTCTGTGTGACTCTTGCTTTTTTTCCTTTTAAAAAATAAATAAATTCCTTATCAAACATCATCAAAAGTTTCATTTTCACACGACGAATCAACCAGGTGCCTAACTATGATGATCTGTAAAATGATTTGCGTAAAGATATCAATTCTTCAAAAAAATCCTCGAATGGATTAAAATCTACCTCTTTTCGAATATTCCAGCCGAGGGACCCGCATTAATATCGGTTGTCGCCAAAGGGAAATCACTGAAAGTATTTAGCGACAATAACAATAATTCATACGTGGCCGAGGCATGGGCGTAGCTAGTCTTTTTTCCTGGGGGGGGGCCCGAGGGGCACAGTGGAAAACGAGCAAGGAAAAACAAATGTGTTTTTCAGTAATTTATTAAAATCACGGGGGCACCGCGGATTCTGGGGGGAGCCGTGCCCCCCCAGGCCCCCCCCTATCTACGCCCATGGGCCGAGGTGTTGTGAGAGATACAGAAGAAGAGATATCCGATGCTGACCGATTGCCGCAATTCAGAATCCGACTTTCCCGGCGTCATGTTAAATGCGACCACATTTAAAACCAAACGTTCGAAATGCCCAGATTAAAAATGAGTCAACGGCCCAGGAATGCCGAAAAGGAGGACCAAGATTGCGCCCGGGTCAATTTAGGCGAAATCAGGACAAATTGGAAATATTGCCTTAATGCAGGAAACGCTCGGCGGATGTGGCTGGTTTAACCATTAATTATAGTGTGAACGACTCTTAACAAATTGTAATTAGTGTCTTAATAGGGATACAGTAGTTAAAAATAATTAAATCAACTATTTACACCGACAAGAGGAGGCGTTCTCGGATTATTCAATGTCGAATGGGCCTCGTGAACCGTCTTCAATGTCGACCAAAGCGGCCGACCAGAGATTTTTTTATTCCCGAAAAATTCTTCGACCGAATTCCATTCAACTGTTGCCAAATGAAAAACCCACATTTTCGCATACGATGTTCTCTTTTTCAGCAGTTAGTTTTTGTTCCTAGAAGAACCAAGCGTTTCTTTGGTGAACTTTGTCAGTAGTTTTGTAACTATAAGTAGAAAAATACATTTGCCTATTGCCGGTATGTCATTTTGTCCATAGCATTTGGACAAAATGAATTTCGTTTATCCCAATTTATCTGAGAATATTTTATTTTTTGGCACTTTTATTTCATAAATGTTGAATTTATAAAGAAAGGACCAAAGATCATAGGTGTAGAATATGACATTACTGTAATTAACTACCAATAAGTTTTGCCTCTGAAATAAAACCCTATGTCATTTTGTACGTAGTTCCCCTACTTTTATTCTTTTTTCGAATGAATTATCATAAAGTAACGGACTGTTCTGTCCATTATTTCTCAGTAAAATTTCAACACTCTATTCTTGATTTCCGTACAAGAAAATAGCATAACTGATTCTCCCAACTCTGTTTATATACGTTCTTTTTGAGGAGGCACAATTACGGTACGAGGTGGAGTTTGTTTCGATTTTTTCGGATCCCATCGGACCAAAGTTTCTGCTTCCAGATACAGAGATTCGGGGGATGATAATTCGAGAAATCTCTGACATTTCTTATATCAAGTCAATCAGACGCTCCTCGCGGATCCAAATTGGACAGAAAAAAACATCTAGGACGTTCCAGAACGTTAAAGTTCTCTCCAGAACAAACCAACTCCACGATAATGATGTCGCCGGGTCCGAGCGAAAACGGAGATATTTTATAATTCAGAAAAAACTGCCGGGCGAGGAGCGACGGAAGCAAAAATCCATATCTCACCCCAACAACCCCTGCGACCTGCCTCCCCTTGCTATTATAACTCGCAGAGCGAAAAAGTAAATTTTAAGAAACCCTCGCCCTCGACGTCTAACCGCCCTTTTTTCATCTCCCCCTCTCCTCTTCCTCCTTCGCCGCCGCCGAGGTTCACGACTCTCTTGGTCCGCTGCAATTAAACAGGCAATTTATTTTTTATGTGACTCCGGATTTTTTAATCAAACCGCGATATAATTAAAAAGTGGCTCACGACGTAATTTTTGTCGCTGTTATTCGTTGTTATCGTCGTCTTATTGTTGGTCGAGTGTCGTTAATTCCCCCCCTCGGATTGTTTTCTGCCGTTGTCGGGAATTCTCTGATGGAAGGCATTTATGAGGAAAGTTTGGAGGTTTCCATTAATTCTGCCGGAGAATATGAGGAGGAGACACGATCAAGTCTCGCGAGTCGAGGCCTTAAAAACAGATCATTCTTGAACAAACCGTCATCCTTTTTCCATGAATTCTAGCGATGGTCATTAGAATTTTATGTCGCCTTAATCAATGACTTTCAACAACTACAACTTTTAACAAATAATCAGATTTCAAAGAACTTTCCAATCATTGGAAAACTGATTTCGTTATCTCAATGTCAATTTTTATGAAAAACATGATACCATTGAATTCTACGTAGAAAACTGCCTCAAGGAAAATGGCTTTGACAAGGAACAAATTATAGCAACTTTTCAAAACGTACATTGGCGAAAAACACCCCATAACTCGAACATAGATAAGCTGTTTTCACCATGAAAATCAACTTCCAGATACTTTATTCAAGATATTATTTAATTCCATAATTCAAAGATGAAATTTAATCAAGATATCTAGAATCACAGACCTTTGAAAAACATTTTCCTCAGATCTAAAAAGAAGTGTGTTAATTCCCTATTAAAACCATAAAACCACTGAGGAAGTTGCCGAATTGTTAATTAATTTTCTCACCCCGGAATGAAAAAAAAGCAATTTTATCTGGTCATAGCCTACTTGAAGAATGTGCTATAGAAAAATTGGTCTAACAAGAAAAAGTTATAGCAACTTTTTCAAAATCCACATTTGCGAAAAACACTTTATAACTCGAATATATGCTGTTTTCACCATGAAAATTAAATTCTACGTAGGAAAAGTGCTTTCGGAAAATAGATGTAGCTCAAAAAAGCGATATCTGTCGATGTGGCATCCCCGGAGCTTTCGCCTGTGGTCCATTCCACGCACCATCCAGAGTTCAGAAACAAGTTTATCAGCGACACCTGATTAAAGCATATTTAAAGTCCATAATGTACCGCACTGGTGTCCATTAAAAATACGGATGAGGATAAATAAGGCACGCCATTAGAAGAGGATATACCGGAGATAAGACACTTGTCAATACATTAAAACGGGCATTCTCCACAGTCAGACAGCGAGAGAAAAACACAGACGGGACTGATTAATAAATTGGCAATAATGATCTGGCTGATTGGGCCAGAGTCGGGCCCGATGTAACCGAGTCTTGTATAAATTTGTATCACGGCTCTGTCCGAGATTAAAACTGATTAAAGTGTAGTTAAAATTCGGCCCACTCGATCAGAACAACGTTTATTTTATTAAGGTGGTTTTCGATCGTCGTTGTCGCGCCTCTCGACCGATTGATATACAACATCTCCGATAATTGTTATTACTTTGATGTTGCTGTTATGCAGATGTCACTTCGGGTTTACTTATTGAGCCCATCAATTTTCCGGTAAAATCCTTCAAATTTACGACCTTGCTCCTATCGATATCACTCCGATTTTGACCGTTTCATAACGTCATTAAGTTTAAAGGGTTTATGACCTGAGAATTTTGAAAATTGGTATTGGTTCTGAATTTGAATTTGGTTCTTATACAGGGTCTTTGACTTGCAGGGGTTTCATTTCAGAGGCATAACTTGTTGGTGGTGAATAACAGTACTGTCATATTCTACACCTAATCTAATCAACCTTTATAAAATAAAAGTATCAAAAAATAAAATATTCTCAGATAAATTGGGATAAACGAAATTCATTTTGGCCGCATGCTATGGACAAAATGACATACCGGCAACAGGCAACTGTAGTTTTCTATTTATACACTGCGGAAAAAAATTAACGCACATTCTGAAAATCTCAATTTTAAAGAAAGTTAACTCTACATTGACTTTATAACTTATTTTTTATGTTCTCTCGGGAAGGTTTTGAACGAAACAAGACACATTAAATGAAAGAAAAATACAGGATTTCACCGAATCTTATGTGGAAGAAGAGGAATGAACAATTTTCAAAATACTGAAATGCTGATAAGTGATTTGATACTTGGTATTTCCACCCCTTGCGTTAATTACAGCTCGGCAACGACGGTTCATACTCAAAATGAGTGATCTTAAAATGTTCTCATCTAATCCTTCCCAGATTTCTCCGAGTTGGATTCCTAAGTCATTAAGAGTAGCTGGATGATTTTCTGAACTTCTCAGCCTTCTATTGAGGTCGTCCCAAACCTGCTCGATCGGATTGAGATCTGGACTTCTTGCTGGCCATTCCATTCGAGAGACTTCAACCTCCTGAACGATGCGCGCACGATGGGGTCTGGCATTATCGTCCATAAAAATGAAATTTTCACCAATGTATGGGGCAAATGGCACTACATGCTCTTCAAGAATATTCCTTATATACTTATCAGCATTCATAGCTCCATTATCAACGACCACTAGGTCTGTGCGAGCAGTCAAAGATATTCCACCCCATACCATAATCGATCCTCCCCCGAAACCAGTAGTAATCAGGAAATTGCACTGAGCATATCTTTCATATGGACGTCTGTATACAAGGGAACGTCGATCACAATGGTAGAGGCAGAATCTAGACTCATCTGTGAAGAGATCTCTTTCCCAATCGGCCTCTTCCCAATGGATATGCTCTCTCGCAAAATCCAAACGCGTCCTTCGATGGGTTGGGGTAAGAGCTGGGCCTCTTGCCGCGACACGAGGCCTTAAATCATATTCTCTGAGGCGATTTCTTATTGTCTGAGTGCTAATTTGCACCTCATGAGTTTGCTCAAGCTGATTTTGAAGGAGGCGAGCGGTTGCAAACCGTTGTCTCAACGAAGAAACTCTCAAGTAACGTTCTTGAATGGCAGTTGTTACCCGTGGTATACCCTGTCCTGGTCTTCGGACATTCATACCTGTCTCCCTGAATCGCTGCAACATTCTGGACACACTTGTATGGGAAACTCCGAACCTTTCTGCAATTCTTGTGTATGTCCACCCTTCTTCTCGCAAAACTACCTCTTGGGCACATTCCTCTTGGGTCAAATTGCGTGTTTCGCGTTGCATAGCGATCGAGTGTAGAAAATCAAACGAAAGAAAAACTATTGATCACTAGGATTGATCGAGAACAACTGATTTTAGAATGGAGCCAATACATTCAAAATCTGATAATATCATCTTTTTTTATTTCTGCTGGGAGAAAACATCTGTATTGAAGGAAAACGTTGAAAGTGGATAACATATTATGCATGCATAACTCTTAAAAAAAATAATTATCATCTACACCTTCAGTTGTAGAATGAATTTGAGATTTTCATAATGTGCGTTAATTTTTTTGCGCAGTGTATTTTCGAAACCATTTGAACATTGAAGACGAAAAATTTGCGAACTGTGTTGTTGCCGACCAAAAACTTGACCTTCCTTTCTTTGTTCCAGGGGGAGCAGGAGGACTACTTCTAGACACCGGTTCCGGGCCCTCCTTCCTCCCGCTGACCGGCCCGCTCCTGGAGCAGGTGGCGGCGGGCAACTCCGAACCCGGAGTGACGACCCTCAAACTTCCGGACATGATCCCCAAGATATCCGACCAATCAGGTCGCGAGGTCGACGTCGAAGTGTGTTTCGTGTGCAAAAAGTGCAGGATGGCGTTCGCTGGTGAGTCCCAATTGCTGATCCATCAGCGCCAGTGCTATTCCGTCAATCAGGAGCACCGCGGAGCTTTTAGAATAGTACAAACAGGTTACGAGTGCAAAACGTGCAACGAGCGCTTCAAGAGCGCCGTCGACTTCAGGAGGCACCTCGACAACGACGTCCACCAGAAGGGCAGGTGTAAAGGCGGCGGTACCACCGAGTCTCCGCTGAGCCACGAGATGGAGGACGTCGTCAACCAGATCACGCTGCTGGCCGCCAGGGCCGCCCAAGAGTCGGCCCCCCCGGGCGTCGATTTAGACGCCAAGCGGCGTCCGGACGCGGCCCTGACGCCTGCCGGCCACTGAATCCACCCGATACGGATCCTGTTATGTTTGTAGATGTGTCAGTGTAGTTGTGTAATGTGTTAGTCGAGTAGGTCCGACGATTCCTATTGCAACGCATAGTTACTACTGCGCTGCGGGTGCGTAGTGCGACTTAATGTTCCTATAACGAATGTAGATACTGCATGCGGCCCAAATCTCGCCGCAAGGCTGGGACTGCGGCCCAGTAAAACAAGTTCCTATTCGGTCGCCGATCGCTTCCAAGTTCCTCAACGACTCGCCCGATCGCGCGACCACTTTTTTATTCATTATTATTAATTATTACAAACTTTATTAATTATTACATTATTATTGAAAAGGTTGATAAGGCAAATGCTGTATTTATCGAATATATGTAAATGTAACTATATCAGCTGGTAAAGCGGACACGGAAAGCTTTTTTGGTCTCATCACCCATAATACTCCACCCAGCGTACCAGCAGTCAAATTGGTTCCTACTAATTACTAATAATAATCAATACGGTGTTTAAGTAATTATATATAGTTATTATGTTTTGATGGTTGGCTCTCGCGCCAGCACTGTACGTATATAAAGTAGTAGATATATATTTAAAATTTTAAATATATTCTAGGTTACGTATCCAAAATGACTCAAACTGGGGATTACTTTCAAAGTATGACCTGCCTCGCATATAAGTGAGTTTATTTGGAACTATGTGTGATTGTTGATAGCGCGACATGGGTCAAGAGGACCGCCTAAGATTTCACCCCCAATCTATTTATCAATACCGCACCCAATCGAACCATCAAATTAACCGTCTAACCAAACCGCATTAACTCCAATGGTTTCAAAACGAAATCCTCAACATCACTTCGATGCCAGGAACATAATTCTCGATTCACTCAAAATTCGAAATTTACATTCGAAAAGTATATTTTTGTATTTCAGAGGATAATTTGATGGGCCTCCTTTCCCCCCTTCCAAAAACCTCTTGACCTACCAGCCCTGGCGTATTACACGATTATTATTACTATTCATATTATATTATTATTACTTATTGCTATGTATAGAATCAATGTGTATTTGTTTTTGACTACCGGACTGAAGTCCAAAAAACGTGGTTCCTAAAAAATTTCATATCGCAATCAATTGAGATAGAAAACTCATCAAAACTTTCGACTTTCATCTCCTCTCTTATTAGCACTTTTATTGAGTTTATTTCATCTCGCTTTTTTAACTCTTTTTATTATTGTACATCGCAAATTGAACAGATTGAAGATGATTATTTACAACTGAAGGTGGGAAAAAAATTATTTACCATGTAGAATTACCTGACGCATCGTGAGTTTTGGTTGTGACAATTTTTATTTAAGAATATTCTGTGATAAATATCAATAAGCATGCTGCCATCTTTGATCTGTTCACATCCTAAAATTAGCGAAATTCTCTAAGTACCTATTCACAAAGATGCATCGCTCGTCCTACGTGTCCTACGTTATCATCTTTCTTCGTTTTCAGTGTGTTCTATTTGGTCAAATCACTTATTTTCTCGTCATCTTATTCCATACAGTATGACATTTTTCAGTCCTTCACTATGTGCACTACCTTGGTTTCTATTCAGTATTCATAATGATTTATTCGATGCATCTTTGCAAATATGTTGGCATACAAGTTATTTTATCCATATTCTGTATAAATTATTTTAAGATTGATTCAGTTAAGTTCTATTTATATCTTTATTATCGATATTAATATTTATTTTGTATGTATATATGATTTGAAATTATTCGAAAACTCTGTTTGAGATATATTTTTACTCAATAGTTTTGAATTATCTTTCCTTTGTATATATTTTTGCTTATTGAAGATTGTTGCTTCCGTTCCTTCATATATTTTAATTATTTCTGTAACACGTTGTTTGTTTTCACATGGATTGTTTTTAACGCAATGTGAATGTTCCAATCAATAATTGATATTTTGTTGAATTTCTGAAAAATGAATACTAATAATAATAATTACTAGGTAAATGTTTGTATCCTACGGCTTAAGCCGCTCTCAATTTGTGAGTGTATATGAAAGTCAAATAAACTACATAGTTTATCATAATCAATTGTTTTAGTCCAAAACATTCCAACCCAAAATTCCAGTGAAAAAAATATTATAATGAAGCACTTGGAAACAATAAAAGTCCAGTGTTGGTATATTCTCAAAAAACCACGGTGGGAATGGTGGGATCACTTTTTTTCACGAGAATATTTTCTTGATGACTGAGTAAAGTTCTGTGCAACCCTTTAGAGTTTCAGCGCTGTTAATTCAATCCAACAGTGATGATTACGTGAATGAATATAGAAAATAATAGCCATAATTTGCGAGTAGAATATTATAGTTTATCCACGACTCTTAAAAATATTTTTTTCGGAAATAATTTTTTATTCCTATCAGAGGTACATAATTGAAGAAGGATAAAATAAACCATATTGCTACAAGGTACGTATTTATTATTCAGTTCGAATCATTAATCAACCAATAGAATATACAGGGTCGTAGTTCGTAAATATAAACATTGATTTAAACGAACAGTCCAGGAAGTTTCCATATTCTTGAACTTCAATCAGCATTGCTTCTCAAAATTGTGGAAAAAATCTCCCAATCTAGAGTCCAATATTTGCCATGAATATGAATGAGATTCAAGTAGAGAAATCAGGCTTTGTCACTGTCACTGTCATGAACCTGGAAAAAAATTATAAAAGTAAACCTTGATGATAAAATTTGGTGAGAGAGAGTTATTGCTCACTTGGAAGCCCCCTGTATACTCCAATAAGCAACGGTCTCATTTCTCATTATGCGAAATGTCCATAATTAAATTTCGATCGGGTCCAGATATAACGCCTAATGTCTCTCCGCCTTTGCTGGTGGAACAGCACGTTTCTTGTTAACCCTCAGCAATGATCGTGACCAATGGATTATAATCGATATGCCGCAATTTAACTTTTTTGACGCAAACCCGAAACTGCAGCCACCTCGAGCTTGGAAACATTCGAGTGCAATAATTGCATTTAATTATATGCGGTTTTTTTCGTGAAAAATGTCGATACTAACCTGTATCATTAATTCAGTATGGAAATTCCGGGCAGTGGATATAATTTTAAATAATCTTTAATTTGTGGTATTAATATTCAAGTGAGCTGACCTATCAATTAGGGATCCCTTTGAAACCTATACATCCATTAAATTATCACGAAATCGGCCGGGGTTTATGAATATTTTAAATTCGTCCATAACCAAATGGGTATTTTAATCATTACTAATTATAAGTTGAGGTTGCACTTATTAAATACCTTCCACCAGCCGTCCCTGCCTGGATCGGATTTAACAGCCATTCTTTCATTTTATCGATTCCTCACTAATGTACAGCCAATCGAATTTGAAGAAAATACCTTTTTTGAGATTCTTAGACGTTCACAGAGGAATAATTAATTTTGCTCCGATAAATATCTCAATTTTTCTACTAGTGAATTATTCTGTTTCTTTTTCAATGAGACACCCTGTATAAGTTCGATTCAGGAACATGGGCATCGATATTCCAATATGAATATCAATGCAAGGCTTCCTCTTTTTTTCCTCCTTCGATGATGATGAAGAACTCCAGATTAAACCATTCAAAATTTCCCCCTGCAGATAATTAATGCAATTACCAGTTCCCTTCTCGTATTCCCGAAACTCCTCGAGTCAGGATGGAAATAAGCTTTGTATCGAGAAGACCGAAAGCCGTGTTTATTTTTCATCGGGAAGATTTTAAACCCCACCAGTAGACCGGATGAATATTGTCGGGAAATTCAAAGGGATTCGTTCAACCGAGAACCGACTAGAGCTCGTGTTTGATCTTAGCCTATACCCAGAAATATTCACAGATTTCTATCGCGTTCCTACATCAGCACGAGGCAGAAACGAATATTTCAAATTTGTTCGAACTTTGTAGTCTCTTAGATTACACATTTTTCGAAAAAAAACATAATTGCTTGGAGAAGGTTTTATTCGTTTTATTGTACCTAATCTCATTTTTCATTTGAATTATTAGAAGATAAGAGTATGAAGAGTGTTATAAAATGTAAGCACAACCGTCGATTAGTGAAAATTAATTGTTTCTTACAATTGTGGATTCTAACATGGAATTGAATTTCTTTTAAATGACACGCCCCGCAGGTATCTCCTCCCAGATGACAGGTGAAGGAAAGAGAGAGTATTATACAGCCAGTGTGATATCTAGTTCAGCGTAGGATTTCTTGTTATATTCCCTGCGCCCCAACATTTGTTCTATTGAGCCGAATAACCCAATAAATAAAAATTAATGCGCTGTACTGCCATCTGGCGGCATACTCTTCTTATTCTGAAGGATAAACGAGGAATGGACAAACTTGAGTTTTCTTCAACACTTTCGGCTACAGCAGCAATATTATCGGCTGTTCTCGAGCGACGTGCACGGGTTTTACTTTCACATCACTAACTGGTCCCAACAGCAAATTTTCATCATTTTTATACTGAGCTTGTTTACCGCATGTCTAAGCTTGGTTCGTGACGTTTTGGATATGCCAAAATCGAGCAGCACTTACTGCTGGAGCCATCTATTGACGAACAGCGGGAACTCGCCTACCTAATATTGGGAATTTATCCGATCGGCATGTAAGAATAACTGGACGCAACAATAACATTGGTCCTTTTGCGACTGAAGCTACCAGGTCCACCTGTAATCCTCGTTAACCATGCAGATCCGCCGCCATCTGTCCACACGAAGCTCGCATTTCCACCGCGTACGTTTCGGAATCCAATATCGTAAGATAATCATTCGATAAATTACTTTAATTCAATAATATTATATGGCCGCCTATTGCTCTGTGATTATTGCCGGTTTTGCTGAAGAACTGGATACTTTGCGAGGAAGCGTCGTCGGGAACACGGCCGCTCAGTTTTTATGCGAAATATCTTCAGCGGCACGTTCATTTGGGTTCATTTCGCTGATATGCAATATGTCCGGCTGTGTAATAAATTGCTTTCGCGAAAAGTAAAGACGATTTCTTCAGGAATTGCTCCTTATGGATCGGATAGTTAACGTAATGAAGTGGTAGGTTTTTTTGTTTAGCGCGGTATTAGTCGTTTTTTCTCAATTAGAGAGACTCAATTACGCTATTGGTTCAAACGAGGCGGAAAATTCTGCCTCGCCGATTCTTATTGGAGGCAACACATCTAGGTGCTTTACTTTCTTCAAGACATATTTTACTACTTGTTTGCATATTTCTTCATCGTTGTTTCCTCTTTAAAAGTGTTCAACAACTAACATATTCACCATGAACAATGGTGAATATGAAGCAGATGACCATGACAAAATGTTTTCACTAGGTCTATACAATTAAAAAACAGAGATAACGCTATGCAAGTTCAAAGTGCAAGGGAGAATGGTGAATGAAGCATAAGGCGAAAACCCCAGAGTAATAGAAGATCCATCAATAAGTCTTTTATGACTGCGAAAACCGAACTGGTGGCATTTATATGATGAGCACGGATTAACCTATTCATAGTTATGAGTGATAACAGAAATCAATAGGTCACTAGTTTTTTTTCATTGCGCCAAATTTTCAGAAGAAATGGCCAGATTTCACCATTTTTTTAAATTTAGGTATATTGCATTCATTTCAAACTTTACTTATTTGTCATTGTATTCACGAAGCTTTTTTTATGTTGAATATAATTTTTGTATAAATTCGATATATTTCTAGTTTTATAACGCTTCATGGGCAAAATGACATATTATACAGTGACCAGACAAAATGACATAGGTATTTCAGCTGAATTAACTTTATCTACCGTACAATACCGAGACCATTCATCCCAGGCTCCATGAGCAAACAAAGTGCCAAGACTTGTCTTAACATATTCATAACAAAATATTCATCTGTGGCTAATAAAGGCAATGCATCTTAACCTACTCTTGCTGATCCTATGAGGAGGTTCCTCCAATCCCTAAAGGACGATTCATAAGTGGGCAAGGCAAACGTGAGCCGACTTAGTTGCAACTTCTACATCTACTTAATATGATTGCAATCAAATCGAGAAATGAGCCCATACCTCCTCCAAAGAAGAGGAGACAAGTCCCTAGGGCATTATTCAAAGAAGACAATGAAGAAGAAAATGTTCCTAGCAACTTTTGAGATGATGAAGACGACTGTCCATCTGTCTATTGTTATGACCTTTTTTCCCGATTTAGATCGCTAAAAGACCAGTCTTCTCCAGGATTCGCCCTGGAAAAGACTGGTTACGATGCATGCATTGGTTGCATTGGGCTCAAGAATCTTGTGCTGACGTTCCTAGAAAACCAATCGTTTCATTGGTTAACTTTGTCAGTAGTTTTGTAACCAAAAGTATAGAAAACTACAGTTGCCTGTTGCCAGTATGTCATTTTGTCCATATCATATGGACAAAAAGAATTTTCGTTCATCCCAATTTATCTAAGAATATTTCATTTATCCTAATAGGTTCTGTCAAAAAAGGACTTACAGCTCGAACTGGTCTGTCGATTTATCCACTAGCTAAGATCAATTTACCGATCACTCTCTTCAACTGAGAGATGAAAAGACCTTTACGTACATTATTCCTGTCAACAGGCCTTTTTTGGTTGTTTACAGGTAGACGAATGAAGCGACCCTAAGACTACTTCAAAAAGGATTAACGGTTGATATTTCTGAAAGAACCCATCATTTTGAGAAGTGAGAGTATTCTTAAGGGGGCCTGGTACATGTCTGAGCTCGCGAGCTCCCTTCAAAAATTGGGCTTTTTATTTCCATGATATCTCAGTTCGTATGCGGCGTAGACCCACAATTTTTTTTTTTATTGAAGCATAATCATTTCTCTAGAATGTGTATCACTCGATTTTCTGTTTTTCTTCGTATATTAGGAAAAAAACCTGGTGAGCTGTAAATTCATGAAATCTGGACAAACGATTTTATTTCCATGATATCTCCGTCAATTTTCGGGATAAATGTATGAAATTTTCATTATACATGCGGAATAATATTTTGCAGAATGTGTATTATTCGCTTTTCCGTTTCTCTGCGTAAATTAGGAAAAAAACCTGGTTGAAAATATGACCAATAAAGTTCCTACTTTATAATTCATTTAAAAATCGAGGGGGCAATAAACAAAAAAACTGATCAATACACATTCTGGAAAATATAATTTGGCATGTAAACTGAAAATTTCATATATTTATCTCGAGAATTGACAGAGATATCATGGAAATAAAATCGTTCGTCCAGATTTTCATGAAATTACAGCTCACCAGGTTTTTTTCCTAATATACGAAGAAAAACAGAAAAGCGAGTAATACACATTCTCGAAAAATGATTAAGCTTTAATTAAAAAAAAAAATGTTGGTCTACGCCGCATACGGAATGAGATATGATGGAAATAAAAAGCCCAATTTTTGAGGGGATTACATCGCTTTCGAGTAATTCCTAATTTTATGCGACAAAATCAGTCGTAAATGCAAGGAAAATTCTGGATGCACTTATTCATTATTTTAGCAGTGCAAAAAAAAGTCAATCACGAATTGAGGCGCTCATTCCATCCGAGATGGCATTTTCCAGTCGATAACAATCGGACGCGATTATCCGTTCCCCGGCAAGGTCCTCTGGTGCGTTCAGACCCGTGAAATTAAAACAAAGCGAACGCAGCAGGCATCTCGGATGTCCCAGACGACCGAGTTTAATTATTCCAAGTTCCTTGAGATGACATCTCTCATAATATCTTCATTTTGGATGAGTTATTTCCAATTCCACGTTTGCGCGCCATCGGGGAGTTCTAAGCCTCCTCGATTCGCCCCCCCTGACCGCACCGCCGCCGACGACGCATTCCAATAAGATCTACTGATTGAGTCGACGAAGATGGCGCTGAATGCAATGAATAAAACATCAAGAGATCGTAGGGAAATATTGAAAATTGAAAAGAGTCTCTGAGGAGACGCGATAGATGCAATCGATGTCGTTATGTAAAGATCCCGTATAGCGGATGCGATACCGAAGCGGGGGGAACGAGGGGGTTCGGGGGGGACGACGCCGGGAAGGGGATATCGCGAGATTTTGTTCTTTATGTGTCGCAGGAAGGCGAACACGTCGAGCCTAATGGCGTTTCCACCTGTAACTGATAGGGGATCTCGAGTCTCGCAATTTCGGAGGTATCTGTTGGTCCAGGAGGATATGCCAAGGATTCGACGGGAATCGGTGGCCGTCGAGGACGTGCTGTTATTATGGAGATTGCAACCGGCGAAATTCATAACCGAAATTACGACGATTCGGCACAATACAAATTGCTCCTCAAAAGTTACGGATATTCGGTAAATCTCAATTTATTGCTGACAAAAATCTTCCTTCCACCAAGCTAGCTATCCTACTCTTTTCGATTTTCTATGAATCACATTTGTCAAATTATTCATTGTCTGAAATCGAGAGGAAACAACGTTAAAAAATAAAATCAATGGTTACCAGCGCATGCACCAAATTGTATCAACAACTCGTTAAGGGTCCTGCAAAATAGTCCGTTCTTTTTCCATAGCAGCAGAATCAGACATGTCAATCGAAAACAGTTTTCTTCCTGACGAAATCTATGTCCGATATACAGGGTGTTTCCAAAAAGAGATATCCAACTAGCGAATGATTTTTCAAATATATTCATGTATTTTCAATGACCTCTTAGGAATTTTCTACAGATCTCATCGAGAAAAAACCGGAAAGATCTGAGCGCACAGCTCTCCGCTAAAAGCCCTAAAACGGTTGCAAAAACAAGACGTAACACGAATGTGATGATACGAATTCTTGATTACTTAAACTACTTAAAGATTCAAAGAGTCGTCATAACTGAAAGATCGATAATCTGCCATACACAGGATGTCCGTTATTGATGATCGCCAAATAAAGACTGAACGTGAATAAATTCGCTATCACAAAAACGCTTATATCTTTTGAACAACTGGGCCGATTTCGAAAATCAAACCCATTTTCGAATCATCTTCTAATTCTAATGAAAACTGTTTTTACAATAAAAAAACCAAAACTATTTTTTACAAAATTCATGGATTTTTTCTGGAATTCTTCCCATCATGCTTCTTATAGTGTTCTCAGTCACTTTCTGGGATGCTGTCTTCCACTTTTGCTTGAATTCCGCTAATGTTTTCGTTGATTTCTTAGTCTTCTTCAATTCTCTTTTTACCAGGGCCCAATATCTTTCGATTGGCCTGAGTTCTGGGCAATTTGGTGGATTGGCCTATTTGGGGACAAAGACCACCTCATTGGCTTCGTACAATTCCTTGGTGGCCTTGCTGTAGTGGCATGAAGCTAAATCTGGCCAAAAGATTGTTGACACATCGTACTCACGTAATGGTAATAGTCGCTTCTTCAAGCATTCCTCGATGTATATCTTCGAGTCAACAGAGCCTTGGCCAACGAAAAATTTGCTCCTTTTCCCACAAGTGCAAATTGCTTGCCAAACCAGGAATTTTTTAGGAAACTTTGCTTGTTTCTTCACGCGAAATTGTTCGTCAACATTTCCACGAGAATCTGCAGTATAAAATTCCTGACCAGGAAGTTGCGAGAAATCAGCCAAGACAGGTTTCGTCGTCCATCACGCAACAGGAAAAATTTTTCAAGAAATCTTTTTTCAATTTCTTCGCTTTTGATTTCGCTTCTTGATTCTTCACAGCGTTCCTGTTTGGCACTTTCTGCACTTTGTATGTTCTAAGCCCACAACTCGACTTGATTTTCTGAACGGTTGACTGCGAACAACCCACTATTTGGGCCACTTTCCGTCCAGAAAGGTTAGGATTCTTCTGAAAAAGGCTGATTGGTTTCTTCACTTTTTTTAAAAAAGTTTCACTATAAATTCTCTTGTTTTCACTTCGCATAACATTTTGCGACAGAGAATTGGAATATCTATGAAGTAAATGTTCCACATGTTTCTGACGTTCATAAAAAAGCTAACTATGATCAAATTTTGATTTTTTTTCTCAATTGGTTCAAGAGATATAGGCGTTTTTGTGATAGCGAATTTATTCTCGTTCAGTCCTTTAACTTGAAATTGATATTCCTCGATTTTTTCACATGTATTGCCCTATTTCTTTTTTACCACTTCTAGTACAGAGATTTTAATGCTTCACATTTTTCCAGCAGAAACCTAGGGGTTATTTCCTCTCCTGTAGGTAAAAATCATGCACTAAAACAGCTTATTTAAAATACAATGTTCGAAATACAAATACAATATAGGTTTTCTTTTGCTATTTGATCCCTATGTGAAAATTATTCGGTAAAACACATTCTGAAAATCTGATATAATAACGTTGTATTTTGAATAACAGCTGTTTCTCTAGAAGATCATCGACCATAACAGAAAATTATACAGCTGGTGCACTCAGAAATGAAAATTCCTATGAATTTCATCGAAGCTCATTCGAAAATGAAATCTTTTCCCTCGCAGTTGTTTACGTTGCAAGCCAACAATATTATTTGGCATTGTTTGTGAGAGAACATGGAGCATTTTTCCTATAGAATCAAGTACGTCCTTTGTTGAAGAATAAAAGAATGGAAGATCTGAGCGAAAAATTCATCTGTTATATGCCTATTATTGCGAGAACCATTCCCGGAAAATTTTAATAAGGAAAAAATCCAATTATTTTTCTTTTCATTCGGTGAATTAGGAGATCGAATGAATAATAGGAGGAGGAGGCTTTTAATTGGGTAATCTTTCATTGGGAGTGGAGAAGAACGAAAGTTTGAACTCCCTTTTTACGGCGTCCTAGTCATTTCGATTAGGTAGATCAATTCGGGATCCAGGTGGGTATTAAGGTTCTAGATTAGAGGAAATGTTACTCGATGATATGCAAACTTGTTATCTATTTTCAAAATCCGATAATTTCGCTTTTCACCATCATCGTTATTCATGAAAACTTCGTTTATATCAGCTGCCATGAAATGTGATTTTAATTGAATCGAGTATACTGCTACAATTGTCAGAGCAGTAAAAATGACCATAAAATCAGTGAATTTATTCGCTTACATTACTTGAGTTATAATAATTTATTGGATATTTGTATGCACAGATAATTCCATTGTATACTGCCAGTTTTATTCTAGTGAACCCGTTCTTTCGAATCACTCGATCGATAAATGCACTGATATAATCATAAACTTGTCATAAACGGAGATATTTGCTCGTTGATGTATCGATGAAAAAATTTCTTCCCTCGAGTACTTCTGAGTATGGGCAATAAAGATCTATTTCCTCCTAATATCCTAATAACAATGACAAAACTCTCATTTCTTGTCGATTTCTGAGAAATTCTTCAACTGAAAACTACGTGGTTGAAAATTCACCCAATGTTTCTTTATATCTCGTCTGCAGATTCTTGCAGTTTTCAGGACGTATAATGCATTTTTCATTGGACGGGGAGATTGCCGAAATCTGGCCACTCTGTTGTTAGTCCACGTTATAATTTCAGCCGCAAAAAAACCCTTTCTTTAATTGTAAACCCAGTCTGATTAATTTTTAATTCGATGTGCTGATGGCCGAGGCCTTATAGAACAACTGTTGTAATTATACGGTGCTGGTATGTCGGAAACATAATTGGCCAAAGGAAAATTGGTCTATTAAGTTCTGGTTCATTTAATGGGGGTGTTTTAAATAATGACGGCGAGAATTTATCGGACTCGCTCATCGAGAGTTCACACAGAAATGTTCGATATTAAAATCACTGAGGTTTGCTCATTGAGATTCATGGGTCGTATTACAGGTAAGATCACGTATGATTCATTCATTAATTTCGAAGGTCTGGTTAGGACCTGACCTGACCGGACGCGATTAAACGGTTTTATTCAATTCACAAATTTCGAAAATTCGTAGCGATGTCTGTGGACAAGCTACCGTGATCAAATTCTAGTGGAAATCAGAGCTTTTATTCCTCTTTAGGAAAAAAATAACTAGGGGGCTATGCGGTTGTAAGATCAGGAAAAAAAAAAGAAAAAAATTTTTTTTGTTCGATTCACAAACTTTGAAAATTCGTAGCGGTGTCTGTGGGTAGGCTACAGTTATTAAATTCTGGTGGAATTCAGAGCTTTCATCTCTCTTAAGGAAAAAAATTTCTAAGAGGGTTTGCTGTTGTGATATCGAGGAAAAAAATAAAAAAAGAGGAAAAATTTTTTTTATTCAATTCACAAACTTTGAAAATTCGTAGCGATGTCTGTGGGCAAGCTACAGTCATCAACTTCTGGTGGATTATGGAGCTTTTATTTCTCTTCGGGAAAAAAATAACCAGGAGAGTCTGCGGATCTAAGATAAGGGAAAAAAAATTAAACGAAAAAAAAAATTTTATTCGATTCACAAACTTTGAAAATTCGTAGCGATGTCTGCGGGCAAGCTACAGTAATCAAATTCGGGTGGAATTTAGAGCTTTTATCTCTCTTGAGGAAAAAAATTACTAAGAGGGTTTGCTGTTGTGATATCAAGGAAAAAAATAAAAAAAGATGAAAGTTTTTTTTTATTTAATTCACAAACTTTGAAAATTCGTAGCGATGTCTGTGGGCAAGCTACAGTCATCAACTTCTGGTGGATTATAGAGCTTTCATTTCTCTTCAGGAAAAAAATTACCAGGAGAGTCTTAGGATGTAAGATCAGGAGAAAAAAAAATAAAACGAGAAAAAAAGAATTTTTAAACGATTCACCATCTTTGAAAATTCCTAGCGATGTCTGTGGGCAAGCTACAGTTATCAAATTCTGGTGGAGTTTAGAGCTTTCATCCCTCTTGAGGAAAAAAATACTAAGAGTGTTTGCTGTTGTGATATCAAGGAAAAAAATAAAAAAAGAGGAATTTTTTTTTCTTTAATTCACAAATTTTGAAAATTCGTAGCGATGTCTGTGGGCAAGCTACAGTCATCAAATTCGGGTGGAATTTAAAGCTTTTATCTCTCTTGAGGAAAAAAATTACTAAGAGGGTTTGCTGTTGTGATATCGAGGGAAAAAATAAAAAAAGAGGAAAAATTTTTATTTAATTCACAAACTTTGAAAATTCGTAGCGATGTCTGTGGACAAGCTGCAGTAATCAACTTCTGGTGGATTATAGAGCTTTTATTTCCCCTTCAGGAAAAAATTACCAAGAGAGTCTGCGGATGTAAGATCAGGAGAGAAAAAAAAAATAAGACGAAAAAAAAATTTTTTATTCGATTCACAAACTTTGAAAATTCGTAGCGATGTCTGTGGGCGAGCTACAGTTATCAAATTCTGGTGGATTATAGAGCTTCTGCGGATGTAAGATCAGGAGAAAAAAAATAAAACCAGAAAAAAAAATTTTCATTCGATTCACAAACTTTGAAAATTCGTAGCGATGTCTGTGGGCAAGCTACGGTTATCGAATTCTGGTGGAATTTAGAGCTTTTATCTCTCTTGAGGAAAATAATTACTAAGAGGGTTTGCTGTTGTGATATCAAGAGAAAAAGTAAAAGAAGAAGAAATTTTTTTTATTTAATTCACAAACTTTGAAAATTCGTAGCGATGTCTGTTGGCAAGCTACAGTCATCAACTTCTGGTAGATTATAGAGCTTTTATTTCTATTCAGGAGAAAAATTACCAGGAGAGTATGCGGATGTAAAATCAGGAGAAAAAAATAAAACCAGAAAAAAAAAATTTTATTCGATTCACAAATTTTGAAAATTCGTAGCGATGTCTGTGGGCAAGCTACAGTTATCAAATTCTGGTGGAATTTAGAGCTTCCATTCCTCTTCAGGAAAGAAGTTACAAGGAGGGGCTGCGGTTGTAAGATCAGGAAAAAAGAAATAAAACAAGAAAAAAATATTTTTTATTCGATTCACAAACTTTGAAAATTCGTAGCGGTGTCTGTGGGTAGGCTACAAGGATCGAATTCTGGTGAAACAGAAAGCTCTTATTCTTCTTCAGGAAAGGAATTACTAGGAGAGGCCTGACCTGGCCTGAAGCCTTGCCTGATCTGACGTCCGGCCAAACCTGACTGCCTGAATGTCATTATGTGTGTTTAGAAGTTGTAGCAATTTTTGCCGCCCTGTACATCTATTTTCCAACTCCGTTTCATAAGCAAGAGTCGATTCGTGTTTGCGCCGAAATTCATCACGAGCGCAATAATGAGAGAATGCCCAGATGGCGAAATCACCTGAAAGGAATTAGTTTCGATAAAATATGTAATTTCTCGATTTCATTATTGAACCTTTCTTATTCCGTTCATGATGAAATGCGACATTAACTTTTCAATCTGCGGCCGAACCTCCGAGCGCAATAGCTATCAGATAAATTTCTCTTGCTGGGTTTGATTTGAGCGTGAAATGAAAACCCAATCGGATGTGGACGTATTGGAATATTTCGTGATATGGCAGAGGCAGAGAGGTCGCAAGCAGGCAAGCAAGTCGACGGCTTATGCACATAAATCCTCGTGGAAATAAATCAACGGCCGCAGATTGCGGCGGCGAATTAACGGAAAATCTGCTCGGACGGAGGAAAGTGAAATGACAATATTTGTAAGATGAGATCAAATTAAAAACGTGCCCGCCGGTCCGGGCACGCACCACTATTTATTCAAGTTATTAGTGCGGATCGGGGAACCACCTACGACACAAATCACGAACTGCCAGATAATGAATTTTGTTCTATATCGAAACAGCGACCAGAAATAGTACGGATTATTTGCAACAGGTGGGCAGTAATTCCGATCCGAAAATACTGGGTGTAGCATTGAAAAGGAAACGGAGGTCTTTTATAGTAGAAACATTTTTGCAACCCCTGGAATTTGAATAGGGAAGTTGAGTCGTGCGATATGTGTGTTAGAGCATCAGTAATAAAGAAGTTATGAGAACTTTTCATTTGACGCCATTTTCCAATTTTCTCTAATATCTCGGAAACGGTTTGACTCAAAAGGTTGCGGTTTTCGCCAAAATAATTTTCTCAAAAATCGAGCCCAAAAATGTGCCACTCATTTTGTTCTAGCTCATCGGGTTTCTGAGATCCCCCTCACTAGACAACGAATTTGGGACACCCGGTACACTTGATGGTTCTTGCATCGTATACTCCAGCGCCAGCTCCTATCATTCAATGTTATTTTTGAAATTTTGGGTACTGTATTCCTTTTCCCATTCTTCCTTTTCTCAAAGCATCGTGTTAAATTCATTTCTTCATAATGCTCGCTCAGGGAGGAGGCTCTCTGACTTCTAATTCTCTCATTACCTACATTTTGTTTAAGACTTTCTTGTCGATCGAAAATCTGAGATTGTGTGCTGCTTTTCATTTCTCCCGAAAGGGGTTGCGCTGTTATTCCATTGCCGCAGTAGCGCTAGGACTGTGAATTATAGCGGATTATTCCGGAAGTAGAACGAGAACTCAAATCTAGAGTGCCGTTTTGATCTACAAATTTTGGTCACGATTTAGTAAGGAGTCGTTACACCAGGTATTCTATGCATCTATAGTCCATCCAAGAATGATTGACATCTCGGGGGGCTTCGGAAAATCGAAATTATGTTGGTAATGCCCATTCAGTAATATTTTGAGTTGCAGAATTCAGGTTGGTGTTGGAAATAACACTGACATTTTGTTCTGTCATTAGTGTTTCGAACAATTTTGGAAAATTTTTGAGCAATTGAAATAAATATCTTTGAAATGAGGCTCTTGAAGAGTGAACAGCTAGAAAATGGAAAGTCTGCACAGAGCACGTAGAAAAAGAAATTAGAGAAGATTAGTTAAAATATAAGGAATTTTATGATATATTGCTGACAAAACCTTTCATTATGAACATGACGAGTTCTGCCCAGATGAGGAAAAAATAACATGTTGTGGTTGTTGAAACAGAATAAAAGGAATATTTATATTTTTAATATTTCATATTTTACACCTTCATTGTTCACAAAATTCTTCATATATTAAATAGATCCATTGGTTAAGTTTTGTTTCTGTCTTGATATCTATTAAAAATTTCCCAATCAATTCACATTGCAGTAACACGCTTCAAATTATCAACTAGATCTTTTCGGTTTAGCGAATATTCATATTGAAAAGGATCACGCTATTTAATCACCCACGATATTTTTCGTTATCAAACCAGAATTTCCAGGCTGTATGCTCCTATAATTGATCGTAAGATCGAAAATGTATCAATACAAGATGAAAAAATATACTGCTGGTATACAGATTCACACGCTGGTAATCGTATGTGAAAATTGGGAACATCTTGATGTTCGAAGTTCCTTACTTTAAAAAAATATCGTTCAATTTTTAGGTTATTTCTATATCTATGATGAAAGCACAGAAAATTTTTAGTTACTTTTTTGTAACTAGAAATAAAGCTGCCACTGGACTTTCAAGGCCTGCTCGGATGTCAATCATTCTTGGATGGACTACTATATCTTCTGAGCTTACCTATCTGTCACTTCATGGACAGTTGTTAGATCTGCGATGCTCTCGATTGTCCTAGTTGGGCTCTCATAGTTCCAGAATCTGATCTTTGTTCTTTTCAAAGGTTTTCCTCGAGCTGTCTGGACTTACTTAGGTGTGCCACTATATTACTCCATTAGTCATTATGGATTATAGGATTAAAAAGTAGGTACATTCAGTATTTTGGGGCATGCAAAATCTGAACGAATCTGAAGTATCTTTCCTATTAGGATGGATTAGATTTTTTGAATTTCTTCACTTTGAACTTTGGCAAGATGTGTTCAAAAAGCCCCACCTTTGAAAAAACCCCGAAAATCCTCCAAATCTCGACATTTTCCAAAGCTATTCGGATACGAGTTCAATTCGAATTCCGATTTTTGGTCCATGTCTGTCGAATTTTCTCATTACCTTCTCGAAATCCCATCTCACCGCGTGTAATGGGGAAAAACAGGCAATCGGAGGTGCAGGAATATTTCAATTCGGCATCCGTTTATCGATTGGAATCCATCCGAACTGAAAACTAGCTTTTTCCTTATATCTACATACTGGAGTGCTATTCAAACACGACAGCGGCGCAGGTGAACCGTCGTCGTAAGGCTCGGCGGCGCCCCGGTCCCCTCGGTCTGGACGACTGTTCCCGTAAGATGCAGCATTCAATTTGGCTAATGACGTTTCGTCGACTGTCACGAGCACACGTGGAATGTAATGCCGATCGCGATTTAGCAAAATAAAGGTGTGCTGCTAACTAGACGACGGCCACGGTCAATACGGACTCCTCCTGAATGTTGATTGAACGCTGTTCGAATCGCCAGGATTTATGGGGTGGACGGATTTCGTCCGTCTGAAAATTAGCATTCGAAATATACCGTGGAGCGGTCGATGAGATGCGAAGAGTTGTCTCTCGAAAATTTTCAGGGTGTGTTCGGAAAACTACGACAGGACATCAGCGGTTATCAAAATGTAAATAAAATGCTACTTCATTAAAATTTTATTCAATAAAAAAAGAAACGACCAAACACACAGCATAACCTTTGCATGAATATTTGGTCGACGCGACGACGAAAAAGTATATTCGAGCAGTCTCCATGACTTTCTTTTCCTTGGGTTGCTGTAATAGATCCATTTTTCATTACCCGTCACAATGCGATAAAGAAAACCCTCCAACAACCCTCCAACGTCCCTTGGCTTCAATTCGTAAGGAACCGAAGTTCCCTGTATTTGATCATTCCCAACGCTTGGAGTCGCTTGGAAATGGCTTGGCGGGTAACTCTCGATGCTGAAGAAAGCTCTTCTTGCGTTTGGCACGGATCCTCATCGAACAAGACCTCCAATTCAGCGTCCTCGAAGGCTTTTGGCACTTTTTTTAGTAGAATTCATTGACGTAATCAATTTCTTTTTATAACTATTATTTTCGAGGTTATAATACAAATTTGTGTTTTTTTTAATGTAAACCATACAAATCTCTGTGACAGAAAGAATTGCTCCTTTTTTCCTTTCAAAAATATATAACATGATATATAAATTTCTGATCAAACTATGAAAATCATCAGAAGTTTCATCTTCACATGACAAATCAACCAGGTGCCTATCTATGATGATCTGTAAACTTCTGATAATTATAATATTCGATGATTCATGTTATATATTTCTGAAAAGGAAAAATAAGACAATTTTCCCTATTTCAGTATCGTAATGAGTTCATTACAGTACTAAAAACAGTCAATTTGGAAATGTCAATTTTCGTAACAGTCACCAACTGTCAAGATTAAGATACAATACAATAGTCACTATTGTTGTTGTATAATCTGAATTTTCCATTGAATTTCAACAGTATTTCACGAAATTTGACTGAAATAGAGAAAATATCGTCTGATACTCGTTGCAGAATTCCAACACTCATGCGTTCGAAAACTTGCTTCTTCGTCGCTCGTTTTCGAATGTCGCATACATGTTGGTATAGGAGCCCATTCTGCAACTATTATCTGTCACAGAGATTTGTATGGTTTGCATTTATTGAAACACAAGTTTCTATTATAACTTCGAAAATAATTGTAATGAAAAAATTATTTTCACCAAAATTATTCTCTCAAAAATCGAACCCAAAAATGTGCCACTCATTTTGTTCTAGCTCATCGAGTTTCTGAGATCGCCTCACTAGACATTGAATTTGGGACACCCGGTACACTATCGCATAAACCTGGAAATGAACTATCAAGGGTGTGACAAAGCGATCTATTCTGAGTCAAGCTGCTATCAAAGCACTGAACTCTTATGTCATCGACTCAAAGCTGATATGGGAGTGCCGATGAAAACCTAATGCAGAAAGAGCCACAAGGTCTCTTTGGGTTCCTGGTCACTCAGGAATCAAATGAGGAAACGAAGAGGCCAACACACAAGCCAGAAAGGGAGCACAAACGCCACATACTGGCCCAGAATCTTTCTGTGGTATAAGCAAATGCACCTATAAAAGATAGTTTTTGCAGTGTGCCATGGGACCTAGGTGAACAGTTACTCTTGGAGTGAGGAACAAAGCAAATAATAGTCTTGGACTGTTAACTGTAACTATCTTATCCCCCTGAATGTTTGATATCTATTTATTAATAATCCAAATACATAGTTCATTTCATTCAATTACTGCGGGCCCAGATCCGATGATAACAAATTTGAAAACATTCCCCTTATCCCTCACGAATATTTCTTCATTAAAGACAACACCCCCGCATCCAGCTTTTTCTCCCATCTCCTCCTTTGCTCCAGTTTCTTTCAGATTATTCTCCGCTCCACCGTTCGCTCTCTAATGGTAATATACTACCCCCGCTTCCTATAGATACATATGTGCCCAGTCGACCAGATGATCAATGCCGGTGATTCGCGATCGCGGGGCTAATGAGGGTGTGAGAAACGGGTTGGGCCGTTGTTCCCTTCAGCACGTATCGGAGGGACAATTAGAAATAATGAAGATTACGCTGAGGTTTAGCATGATGTACGACCTCACTTTGTGTTCGACTCTAATGTCTGGAAATTACAACCTTGAAGGACAATCATGCGAAATCAATCGCTGTTTGTCAAAATGTGACTTACGAGATGCGGTCGGGATCTCAGTTTCATTTACACTTGGATATCGCTGTATCATTAAATTGACTAGACACCAGGCACAATTTACGTTTGATACAGACAGAGCGTTGTAGAACAGGTGTATAAACCCTTTATTGGCCTAGGGCCTTTCTGTGATATGCGATAATAAACCTACTGGAAAAAGATTCAGAAGAAGCACAAATTCTACGAAGAGATCTGAAAGATTTTTTCAACTGGGTAAAAATATGCCTAACTGGTATCGTGCATCAGAGCACTACCGCCTCAGGAAGCACCTAATGAGAATGTGGGAAAACTGAGTACAGATTATGTGGGGATGAGAAAGGAACTTCGGATCAACTGGTTACAAATTTCCCCGACTCTGCTAGCCATGTTCTATGCAATTCAAATCTGGTGAGTTCGCAGGTATTAGTAAATGTGGAACACCAAGCCCCTCGCGCGCATTCTCAACTATGGCTGCACGGTGCGGTCTACCGTTATCGTCCAGAAATTGAAAAGTTTCACCAAAAGCAGCGTGAAAATTTGGCACAACATTGTCAATGACATGACCCTATAGCGTAAGGCAGTCATATTCCCAGGACAAATGTGTAGATCTGTGCGCCCGTTGAAACATATCCTGGCCCTTACCATAACACAACCCCCTCGGAATGGATGGACTTCTTGGATATAGCGACGATTACGGGGTATGCGTGGGATTGTCCATACCCTTATTCTTCGAGAATCTGAAAATCGTCCATATTCATCAGTGAAAAGGACACTACGCCATTGATCGTTCCAATTGATATGTTGCCTTGCCATTCCAGTCTTTGACGCTTATGGTCACGTGTTAATGGAACTCCTCTTAATGGACGTCTAGAACCTAGATTCACCTCTCTCAAACGTCGTCTGATGGTTTCGATGGAAACTTGGACCCCATCTGCATTTTGAAGAGTATTCCGTAGCATTCTACACGTAGATGTAGGGTTTCTTCTCGCCGAAAAGGTGATGAAACGATCCTGAGCAGGTGTTGTTTTTCGTCGCCCACCAAGCCTTGGTCTTTCCAATACGGAACCTGTCTTCCTTAACCTGTTCCAAAGTCGAGATATCACACTTTGGCTGACTTGGAGCCTTTCCGCTAGAGCAACCTGAGTTAGGCCACCCTGTAGCATTCCGATAGCCCTCAGCGTTTGTTAATTTACGTCTTGGCATTTTCAGAAAACTCGTTTCAAATCGAAGCCGTTGATAAACTGACTTCATTTCAAAATAAGAAAATTCATGAAGCAAATGCAAAGAACCAAACTTCAGAAAAAGGCGACCAAATTGACGAAATGTCTCATACTGATTTTTATTGGATCGATTCAAGTTGTTATTGAGTTTTAAATGATTTCACAGCGATTTTCTCGAAGATTACATACTTTCAAAAACGATTGAATACGATATCCCCAACTCTTGTGGAGCAGTATATTTTTTCAGTATATTAGGATAAAGCTGTCTGTGACAGACAGAATAACACGCGAGTAGTCCAGGACACAAAAAAGGCTTTACTCTTCTTGATGTTAGGAACATGTAAGAACACACCAACCATGACTGACACGATCTACCAGCCGCTGCTAAAGTTGCCGGCCTATGTTGGTAAGAATGGTAAGAACAGGTCAGCTGTGCATAGGTGATACTTGGCGCAGCCTGAGGCCCCTTCACGGATACGTATAAAATTATATACAGATTTTATCCGCGATCATTAAGATTATTAGGGGCGGCGCAGACAGTCAAGCAGGTATTGTGAGCGTTTGATGAATCGACTTGTTGTTTACTTGGACGTCCGCAATCAGGTAATATATGGCGAGATATCGGTAACAAAGAAAACTGCAATTTTGATAATGGAAATGAGTGGATATTCAGATCGTCTTAGGCCATCGGAAAATTATGTTTGATCGCTAAATTTGATGGGTTTTGTTGAAGCTTCAACCAAGGGAAAAATTGGGTCACCAGAAGTCCGGAGCTTTTCAGGAGAAGCTTTGTCCCCCCGTATGAGTATATACTCCATTCACTTTTATTTAATCACATAGGAGGTCATGGTTTCGTTTTCAGGAGTTGGTGCACCTGATGAAAACAATGTGTGCATACAGAAAATATCGTTAATGACAAAACGACGTTGCCAGTTTTTTTGTTCACATCAAAGTAAAAGTATCAAAGATATTCCACATTTTGTTAGTTCGAATCGATCGGCGGTTTTGGGGCGAAATATCGATAGGAAATCGCCTATTTCTCCGTTCTTCGTCGTCCAGAAGAAGTTTCCCGTCCATATGAGAAATTTCGTGCAACTTTCACGACTTTTGGCGTGAGTACGAACGGCAAATTTAAATTGGACCAAAAATCGATTTATGAGCATGAATAAAGCGAAAGAAAGTACTAAACGACGTTTTTACACTTGATAACGAAAATTTTCTTAGGTATCTGGCCGTTTAGAAAGATTTCAAAGGAAATTCTGGTCCCCCAGAAGTTTGGTTAGTTTCGGTATCGTTTTTGGTACTCAAAATTTATTTGGAATGTGTAAATGGACAAAAAAGGCTTCCTTATACGATCTTCTAACGAAAGCGACTGGAAAATATGGTTCAGGTAGGATTTTCGATGAAAGAACTTGCAAAATGAAATTGCACGATTTTCGTAAGTACCTAAACGGGTTCTGGATGGCCATCATCGATCTCTAAATGATTATTGTTGATTGTTTTCACGTTCCAGAATAGGCTATATTGAAACAGAATACATCGGTTTTCTCCATATTCCAGGAGTTTGTGTCTTATTTTAGAACAGGTGAATGATAAATGTGAAGCATATGTTTGACCTATTCCATTTTATTTGTAAAAACCTACTGCGGCAGTAATGTATGAATATTTTAAACTAATAAATTACTATACCGTCAGGATATTTTACTCCTTGTTCATAAGATCAAATAAATGAAATGTATATCTATAAAGCTTTCAGGAATTGACATTCTTGCTTATTAATTTATAACCAGAAATAACCAAAACTCAATTACTATTGAATTGAAATTATTAGTTTCTCTGTAGACGAATTCGTTAATTTAGTTATTATGTTTATTTTCTTTGTGATGAATGAATAAAACTGTTATTTATTTGAAATAAAGAAATATTAGAAATAGAAATGTAATGCACCCTCACAATCATATCACAATCATGATGAAAACAAAGCACATCGATAAATCTTCACAATCATAAATCCAAAAACTCCTTTACATGTAGAATATTGTTCACAATTTTCTGTTGTGTTCTCCAAAATGAAATATACATTCTGAGAAATACGCTAAGAATGTAGAAAGGGCAACATAGTGTTGACTTGGAACATAAAAATATTTTGAAAAACGTCATAACTTCGATACAGAGTGGAATGTGTCAAATTTCCAAGGCGAGAGTTGTGATTTTACAATTGTGAATGGAGTACCTATAGTCATCATGAATTCATTTACAGAATAAGCAGGGGTTTGTGGATTTTAAACCATGCTCCTCCAACGAGTTGAAAGAAATATCCTGAAATCAAATATGAAATAAATGAAAAGAAGAAACACTAAATGAAAGAACACTTTCACGAAATTTTAACTTTGCTCTTTATCTAGAGGATTTTCCAAGTTCTTCCAAGTGATCATTCTTCTGTTTTTCAGGTGTTTGAGTAACGCTGCAAGCCCTTATGTTGCGGGATCACCTATTCTTTCCCCAGAGTTATTTTATCAAATAAAAGATACATCCAATGTTTAGCCTACAGAAAAAAATTCAAAGGCAACCCAACCACAATTAAAAAACTGAGCATTCTTTGCGAATTAACATAGATCTGTGAGGCTTGTATCCAACAATAGCGAATAATTTAAATTCTCAGACAAAATTCAGATTCTATTCAGCCGAAATTCTTGGGAATTAATCAAGGTATTTCAATATATTATGATTAGAGAAGAGTGGGAACAAAGTGCCTGTGGTTAAATTCCGACATCGATTTAATGAGGATAGGGATTTGAGGAAGATGCATGTCCAGATATTCTTATCTGATCGAATCGAATCGATGTGAATGATTGAATATTGATGACAACGGGCAGATGATGAAGATCGACAAGATTTTATACATGTACACAGGGTGAGTCTTCCACTTTTACGTTCATTCCAACACCAGATGTCTTTCCTTCATTATCATAATAAATTAATTTAGATTAAGGAATAAGCTTAAATAATTTTGAATCCATAGATATTCATAAATGTTAGGGTGATTGATAGGTGTTAATGGCCAAAAAGGTGTAACATATAATAAAATAAGCAATGATAAAACAATTCCGCATAAATTTGTATACATTATCGGGGAATTTGAATGCAAATTATATTCCTCCACTTAGACTTTATCTGGTTATAAATTTAATTGATACGGACAAGTTTCGTGCATTATTGCTGTAAAAATTAAAGGAAAAATTCCACGTGATTTAATATTGCAGGAATTCTTGGGAAAAAGTGGAACGTGGGTGTTCAAAGAAGGATAATGTGTATGTGACTCAACTTTGGACATTCCTTCGTTGATCTCATAGCCACTTCTAGAACTGGATTACAAAAGATATTTAATTTTCTGAGATTGAAGCCAGGTCAAGTTAAATTCTCTAAATATTTTGATTCGGTTCATTTGAAATCCTGCTGAAGTGGAATATGTCAATGAGCCTAAACGATTTCGAGATTCGATAATATGCGGAAGACAATATAGTTGATAAGGCTATTATCACAATGTACGAGCATACATTGGAAAATTCTTAGCCTACTGTAGAACCAAACAAAATTTCAATGTCAAAATATTTTATTTAGGTACTCAACATATTCTCCTCATAATTGAATACATTATTACAGCGAACCTGCAACGTCTCTAGACCTTTCAAAAAAATGTTTCTTCTTGCTCTGCAAACTATTCGTCCACAGCTTTTATTACCTCCTCGTTGGAAGAAAATTTACGACCTTTTGAACTTTTTTCAGTTGAGGAAAGAGATGATAGTCGGATGGAGCCAAATCTGGTGAATAAGGGGGGTGTTCTAGAAATTTTAACCCTAAATCACGAATTTTTTTGCCTTTCAACATGAGATTTGTGTACTGGGGCGTTGTCCTGTAAAAACAAAACACCTTTGGATAGCTTTCCGCGTTTTTTCTCTTCAATTTTTTCCCGTAGAGTGGTCAGTAATGTCGAATAGTAATCTCCAGTTATTGATCTACCCTTATCCTTAAAATCATACATGATTACTCCATGGCAATCCCAAAAAACTGAAGCAAGAATTTTTCCAGCAGATTTTTGGACACGAAAGTTCTTAGGTCTTGGAGAACCAGAGTGTCGCCATTCCATCGATTGCTGCTTTGTTTCTGGATCGTAGAAATGTACCCAAGTCTCATCCATAGTGACAATTCGGTTTAAGAAGTCTACATCGTTTTCAAATCGAGCACAGATCGAACGCGATGCTTCTACCCTTGCACACTTTTGGTCAACATTCAAACATTTGGGGATCCATTTTGCAGAAATTTTTCTCATGTCCGAATTGACGTGAACTATATCATGAACGCGTTCATATGAAATCTTCAGTGCTTCAAATATCCGTTTTAGCCCAATTCGACGGTCTGATAAAATCATGTCATGCATGAACTGCATCGATATTTTCGGGGACTGACACAGAAACTGGCCTTCCCGATCGGTCATCATCTTCAATGGAAAACTTACCTGTTTTGAAGCTTGCAGTCCAATTTTTCACGGTCGCATACGAAGGACATTGATCACCAAGGTTATTAAGCATATCTTCGTAAATCTGCTTACCTCTTAACCCTTTTAAATACAGGTTCTTGATGATGGCTCCATACTCCAATTTTTCGATTTTTACAATTTCGGTGGACATCTTTTTTTTTAATTTGTTGGTTAATTCTGGTTTACTTTTTTGACGTCGAACTCTACACTGACACTTCTAATAAGTTATTGTTCGTTGATATGGTATCGCAATATTTTGTTCATGCATGGAACTGGTCTAGGCTAATAGATAACATCCTCGTATATTTTTTGAATAATCCTACTTTTATTTTGGATGTGTTTCACTCTGATATTGAAACACGAAATTCAAAAATCTCGCAGGAATGAAGCCCGTCAGAAAATGATCGACATAGCTCATAAATTATAAAGATTTGGCGACTTACCTCTCTAATTATCTGGCGGTATTTTATAGACCAATATCCTAAGTATAATTACTTCGAATTTTGGCCTAATTCTCGGATTTTAACAAACAATAATTGTCCATCCTCATTATCGTCGGTTTCTTCAACAGTCTTAGGACTGAATATCTGAAATCTTGGCGTTAACACGCAGGACCGTACCCGACAGAAACTTCACCAACTCCACTGAAGATTTTTCCGATTTGGAAAGATCATCAACTCCAAGAATTCTGATTAATCTATAGTAACTATTTAATTTACAACATGACTTAACCAAATATTATTTAATTTTCTTGAAGCAGCTTTGTTGAAACTTGCTCAAGATTTCATCCGGAACATTTTGTTTTTAGGAAAGTGTGTCCTTCCTTCATCAGGAGCTCCTCACCTTTTTTTTTTGGCAACAATCTTCTCTTTCTGGGTTTTGGATTTCGAACTGGACTAATTTTTCTACTAACCTTGAAACTTATGGCGTACAAAATGTTCACAATTTTTATTGTTGACGAAATATAACACATGAAAGGTTTCTGCCCATTTTTAAGATGGCGACTGAACTCAATGTAGTGGGAAACAGATCGTAGTTGAAATCTGCTCAGGAAATTTTTAAAACCCACGTTTGAAAGGACTTAAATTCCTGGATAAGTCTACAGGGTGTATCAAACTGAATTAAGAATATGCATTTTTCGAGAGTACGAAGTTGGCGTGTGAAATACGGTCCTGGGAGAACCGCATCAGATCTGTGATGCTGCTACGCTCACCGCCGGGAAAATGTACCTGTTATTATTGACTAATTTTGGACGCAATTAAATACAGCTGTAATTATCTCATTTTGTGGCGTCACCAGACCGGGCCTGTCTGGTTAAGATAGTGTTGGGGAAAATTCATCGAACAGATTATTTCCGATACACCTTCGTTCCAATCCCCAGATATTTAGGTAAAAATTCGATCTAATTCCGCTCCTCCTTGTAGATTTCACGCATTGAATACAGTCCATGTGAGGAATCACAATCTAAGCAAGAAAAATTGTCTGTAGCAAAAAAAAGCGTCTGGAAAAGTTCGAGGTTAAGCAGGCTGTTGGTATCCTGTATTATTTTGTCTCACCAACTCGATAAGAAAGCACGATTGATGGTCATTGCGAAGCTTATTCGTTGCTGTTAGCAGTAGGCAAGGTTAGGTCCGTTTCATCTATCACCATGCACTTCTTGCACATGTAATTTACACTGCACCCGCATGCACAGCTGCCGCGCGTCGCCCACGCATTGTATGCAACAATTAACGTTCGTACAAATATTTGAAATATTATTATCATCGGTGTAAATGAACCTGCGCGTCTGAAGGCTATAATTGGAAAGGTAGTATTTATTATGCATTGGATGGGTCGGTCAGTTCGACAATGCCGATGAGGTTAATTAGCGCGAGCCGATAACCGAATTGGTCGGCCACAGGGAATAAAGCAGTCTTATTTATTGTTCATTCATTATTTGTTTACTGACTAATTGGTGTGCGCCTCTTGGGTTACTGACTGTCTACAATAACACTTATAGTTAATATGTTTTATACGAAAGCCCAAAGGCTGATTCGGTTTGGGCTTGGGCGGACGGAATCTAGATCCTGTTGGTGTTAATCAAGCCCAGTCCAGTGACGATCGGAAAAACGAAACATACGAGCTGGTAACCCAATCAGCGAGAACTAATTGGAGTTGGAATTAATGGTAGAAGGAAAAATTGGGATCACAGTTGGAATAATGAGCGTTATGCTAATGGGCGAATGTAGTCGCAAATCAAATTCACGCAAGCTTCATTTAATTCGAAAACTAGATCAAATACGTTGCGAGGAGCTGCTTCAATCTGTTCGATATTAGCAATTTTGGAGAGGCTCTAAAGAGCAGAAGCCACGGACTACACTAAATTATGGAAGACGAAGAGCTAAAAAATCAGATGACAAAAAAAAGGACCTTCGGATACTAAAGGGTGTTTCAAATTACGCGTTTTTTTCTAAGAATAAATAAAATATAGTTGGCGCATTGAATTCGTCTGGCTATTTTGACATTTAAGGTGGGCGTTCAATGTAGTGTGTTTTTATTTCAAATTGCATTTGAAAATGGTTTCAAATGCAAATTATGTGTTTTATTTATTCCTAAAAAACAATTTGAAACACCCTTTACATTTACTAGCAAAGTGGCAAAGACCCTCCATTATAAATTCGACCTGATATTTGGTAGATTTCTCAATTGGAAATAACAACACAATGTTTGGATTTCACGCGTTCTGACCTCAACGTTTATCCTATTCCCTTTCCGCTTCTGCCAATAGCCCTGCCTAATGTCTTACCATAAAGAGCACACATATAATACATCTGTGTCACCTATCTTGACATATTTACATGTAAATGTGGCATTCCAACCACTTTCCAGCGCCCCCATGCATAGATGTCGTGAAGGTATTCTTCAAATTGAAAAATCTATAGCTATCTTTTATGGCCGAGGCAGCAAAATTCGAATAACTTTCAGTGCGGATATTTGAAAACTTGTATTTCGAATGTAATCGCATTGATGATGTGCACTCAAAGGTGATTCGAAGACCAAATTCAAAGACATGTACTCGAAAGGTATATTACACTGCACAAAAAAATTAACGCACATTATGGAAATCTCAAATTCATTCTACAACTGAAGGTGTTCTCAATGATAATTATTTTTATCAGAATTATGCATGCATAGGTTATCCACTTTCAACGTTTTTCTTCAATACAGATGTTTTCTCCCAGGAGGAATAAAAAAAGGTGATATTATCAGATTTTGAATGTATTGGCTCCATTCTAAAATCAGTTGTTCTCGATCAATTCTAGTGATCAATAGTTTTTCTTTCGTTTGATTTTCTACACTCGATCGCTATGCAACGCGAAACACGCAATTTGACCCTAGAGGAATGTGCCAAGCGGTAGTTTTGCGAGAAAAAGGGTGGACATACACAAAGGTTTGGAGTTTCCCATACAAGTGTGTCCAGAATGTTGCAGCGATTCAGGGAGACAGGTATGAATGTCCGAAGACCAGGACAGGGTAGACCACGGGTAACAACTGCCATTCAAGAACGTTACTTCAGAGTTTCTTCGTTGAGACAACGGTTTGCAACCGCTCGCCTCCTTCAAAATCAGCTTGAGCAAACTCATGCGGTGCAAATTAGCACTCAGACAATAAGAAATCGCCTCAGAGAATATGATTTGAGGCCTCGTGTCGCGGCAAGAGGCCCAGCTCTACCCCAGCCCATCGAAGGGCGCGTTTGGATTTTGCGAGAGAGCATATTCATTGGGAAGAGGCCGATTGGGAAAGAGTTCTCTTCACAGATGAGTCTAGATTCTGCCTCTACCATTGTGATCGACGTTCCCTTGTATACAGACGTCCACATGAAAGATATGCTCAGTGCAATTTCCTGAATACTACTGGTTTCGGGGGAGGATCGATTATGGCTTGGGGTGGAATATCTTTGACTACTCGCACAGACCTAGTGGTCGTGGATAATGGAGCTATGAATGCTAATAAGTATATAAGGAACATTCTTGAAGAGCATGTAGTGCCATTTGTTCCATACATTGGTGAAAATTTCATTTTTATGGACGATAATGCCAGACTCCATCGTGCGCGCATCGTTCAGGAGTACCTTGAAGAGGTTGAAGTCTCTCGAATGGAATGGCCAGCAAGAAGTCCAGATCTCAATCCGATTGAGCAAGTTTGAGACAACCTCAATAGAAGGCTGAGAAGTTCAGAAAATCATCCAGCTACTCTTAATGACTTAGGAATCCAACTCGGAGAAATCTGGGAAGGATTAGATCAGAACATTTTAAGATCACTCATTTTGAGTATGAACCGTCGTTGCCGAGCTGTAATTAACGCAAGGGGTGGAAATACCAAGTATTAAATCACTTATCAGCATTTCAGTATTTTGGAAATTGTTCATTTCTCTTTTTTCACATAAGATTCGGTAAATCCTGAATTTTTCTTCCATTCAATGTGTCTTGTTTCGTTCAAAACCTTCCCGAGTGAACATAAAAAATAAGTTATAAAGTCAATTATAATTATTATATTATTATTATTATAATTATAAGTCAGTTATAAAGTCACTTTCTTTAAAATTGAGATTTTCAGAATGTGCGTTAATTTTTTTGCGCAGTGTATTTGAAAGTAGATCCTTCAGCTTCGTGTGAAAGATACAGGGTGTTGAAAATCAATGGTATAGTCGCTTGACTATCAGACCATATTGTCGTTCTTTATAATGGAATATATCAGGAGTTCAGCTTCTTTGACAGAGTTGATTCCAGTTTTAGATATCCCACATTTCAATCAAAGTCTCTTCGGGCTCCCCGCTCATACGTTCGTTGTAACAGTTGCTGACACGTCTAAACAAACATCCGGATTCGCGTCAGTTGTGGGCATTCAACGGGCAGGTAGTTCTCAATGCCGCAATATATGAATCATTGATAATGAACGCGATATCAATCACGAACCATAGAAATAATGACGAAGGACCTTTTCCGACGCCTCGAACATGTTTAGCAGGTGAGCCAATGAGACAACCGTACGTTCCTAATGACGGGGTGCCCTAATTTGTCAGTTTAATTGATGTGTGTTGGCGGTACCTCTCAGTCGACGGGCCGGTTTTAATTGCAACTTGGCAGACGCGCTAATTACACACGAAACCGACCATCACTCCCTCAGGTAGAAGGATGTACAAGTCTGTCTGCCAAAACACACATTGAACGGACCGGCCGAAGAACAATGAAGACGTATGTCGGCTAATGGCGTTGGTGGTGCCACACACGACCACGGTCTTATCATTCCGAGAACCGAGCTACGGATTATTAGAACCGAATTTCATGTCTTCGATTCGACACTTCTTGGATGATACCGAATGATACGTTATTTTAGGAAGCCGAAGGCTGAGGGCTGTTACCAAGCAACGAGCTCAAGATATTGGTCATAAAATTATGAGGCATTTGTCAATGGACGAGGGATATTCCACGGAAAATTTGTTTGCAATAAACTCATAACTTAACACAACGAAACATTCCTTTCTTCATTAAAACTACTCTGAATGAAAAGTACAATTTTGTATTAAAATTTAACTCAACATTAGATTCGTTAATGCTGTTCTCTTCTATAGAAGATTTATTTATTGAAAAATTCTTAGCCTACTATAGAACCAAACAAAATTTCAATGTCAAAATATTTTATTACTCAACATATTCTCCTCTTAATTGAATACATTTATTACAGCGAACCTGCAACGTCTCTAGACCTTGCAAAAAAAAATGTTTCTTATTGCTCTGCAAACCAGTCCTCCACAGCTTTTATTACCTCCTCGTTGGGAGAAAATTTACGACCTTTTAAACTTTTTTTCAGTTGAGGAAAGAGATGATAGTCGGATGGAGCCAAATCTGGTGAATAAGGGGGGTGTTCTAGTATTTCTTACCCTAAATCACGAATTTTTTGCATTTCAACATGAGATTTGTGTACTGGGGCGTTGTCCTGTATAAAAACAAAAAAAACACCTTTGTATAGCTTTCCGCGTCTTTTCTCTTTAATTTTTCCCCGTAGAGTGGTCAGTAATGTCAAATCGTAATCTCCAGTTATTGTTCTACCCTTATCCAAAAAATCAATCATGATTACTCCATGGCAATCCCAAAAAACAGAAGCAAGAACTTTTCCACCAGGATTTTTGACACAAACTTGGAGACTTGGAGAACCAGAGTGTCGCCATTCCATTGCTTTGTTTCTGGATCGTAGAAATGTACCCAAGTCCCATCCATAGTAACAATTCGGTTTAAGAAGTCTACATCATTTTCAAATCGAGCACAGATCGAACGCGATGCTTCTACCCTTGCACGCTTTTGGTCAACATTCAAACATTTGGGGATCCATTTTGCAGAAATTTTTCTCGTATCCAAATTGACGTGAACTATATGATGAACGCGTTCGTATGAAATCTTCAGTGCTTCAGATATCCGTTTTAGCCCAATTCGACGGTCTGATAAAATCATGTCATGAACTGCATCGATATTTTCGGGGACTGACACAGAAACTGGCCTTTCCGATCGGTCATCATCTTCAATGAAAATTTACCTCTTTTTAAGCTTGCAGTCAAATTTTTCACGGTCGCATACGAAGGACATTGATCACCAAGGATATTAAGCATATCTTCGTAAATCTGCTTACCTCTTAACCCTTTTAAATACAGGTACTTGATGATGGGTCGATACTCCAAGTTTTCGATTTTCACAATTTTGGTGGACATCTTTTTTTTTTAATACATTGCGTAACTCTGGGTTATTTTTTTGACGTCGAACTCTACACTGACACTTCTAATAAGTTATTGTTCGTTGATATGGCATCGCAATATTTTGTTTATGCATGGAACTGGTCAAGGCTAACTAGATACCAATACATCCTCGTAGATGACATCAAAGCCTTTTAAAACTCCAGGCTGATCGAGGATCGAGCACTAGTGCCTCACCATTCGCAGCAACTATTTTCTCGATCGCAGAGAAAGAAAGGAGGAAGAAACCATCGGATAGTTCACGCAGTCGGAGTAAAAAACGATTAAAATGGGTGTGCAATTATAGATTTGTTTCTGACGCGTGTTGTCGGCCCGGTCATTGTCAGCCAGACCGCAAATTACCAATCGAATTACCTCGGGTAATGACACGACCGTCTCAAATTCATCATTATCTCTCTCCGGCACTCGGGGAATGGAACCTGAACATTTTAAGTACAATTATCTGGGTTTATTAAACCTCGCATTTTCAATCACCGATATTGATTGCATGACTCTACTCCGAAGGAAGAATTTTTTTTTTAATTGAAATTTTTTTCTTTATTTTAAAAGTTTAACGAGTGAGAACATTCTTGAGTTGATCGTGGAGATCATCTTCCAACCCAATAACACTTGCATAATGTCGCAAGCGGATCTAGGTAGTTTTTTTAAGAGGGGACCATGAAACTTTTCAACAAAGAGTTCCTACCGAGCCAAATTGAATGTAAAGCTTGCCAGCAAAATATCTTTTTATGAATATTGTTTCGTGCTCTCATTTGCCATTTTGACTGTAGTGGGAAAAACAACCCATTTCTCAAATCTACAGACCAATGAGGACAATTTGGTGTTCGATACCCGTCACGTATTCCCATAATGCAACTTGTACTACAATAAATGTCACCATATATTTAATTTTATGAGCTTTTACTGCGAATCAAATGAAGGTTCATACGACATGGTTATTGTCACTAAACTTGACCTAAATTCTGTGGTTGAGAAACTTTTCAATAGACCATAATTGGCCGAAAAAGTGTATTTTAAAACACAGAACGAGAATTGTAACAAAAGGCATATGGAACAATATTGCAGTTCAAGGGTTCGATCTCATACGGTTAAAATCAATACAACATTTTTAAAAGGTGAACATTCTGGTGAACAAAGGAGACTAAATTTATGTTATACAAAAAAGTGTACTTTGAGTGCTTGGAGCAGTCATATTAAAATTTCCCGGTTCTTCTCGATCACAGCTTGTACGCACATTTATTCCACCATATTACTCATAGACAAAATTATAAATGCCATCCGCTGTAGCAATTCATCTCAATTTCGGCTCACCTTCTAGATCTAGACAGAGAACCGATTCACCCTCGGACGAGAAGAACCTGTTCCACATTGAAACCTTTATTATTTCTGCATTATCTCGAAATTATATCCAGATATTTCTCCTTCACAATAATTAACCATTAATTATGCACTTAATAAATTCTCATAAGGCCTTATACTGGCTCAATAATTATTGAGATAATTTCCCGGCAGTGAGCCGATAATATTCCTCATAAAATCGTGACAATGCCTCAAGTAACAAATTAATGAAATTACGAATTATGAAAATGATCGTCGCCATCAGAACAATCGACCAGTTACGTACTGGCGGTACCTGGAACCGTGGAGGAATTATCTCGCTCACAGCATCTCTTACATTGTTGTGAACCTGAATAAAATCGCTCCTCAAACGGTTCGTGAATGTAGTGATGAATTTATTACAAATGATTCTTACGAATGAGCTTGATTTATGACGAAAAATGATCAGGTTTTCAATCATATCCATATTCTGCTTTTTGCGAGTCGTCTAGCCTTAAAAGTAAGTATTAGAATTATATTACATCATAATCGTTCAAAAGGTAATGCTTCAAACTGTTCGTTATGCCTGGAGACGCGGTGATTTTCTCGAATTTAATTCAAAAATGCGGAACCGAAATAAGTCATGAGAAGAAGGTTTTTCCAACACAGTCTGAACATGATAATGTGGGCCGAATAAATCAAACAAAAAAGTGACTTATACCCTTTTAATGACTTTTCCAACCGGGGGGATATCAATTAAATTGAAACATGCCATGCAAACGTCGCTAATATTGGAATAATGGAAAGAAAACAATTATCCCCCATTTATGTCAGACGGAGTGACAATGACAGACATGTTTTGAATTGTTTTCCCTGATCTGCTCTGGAATAGCTTCCCCACCTGCTCGTTCTCATATTTATTTATTATGTTTTTATTATTCCTGAAAATTCCACGTTAGTAATTACGGCGAATAGCGTGGTCGAATCTGAGGATGATTCGTTATTTTTTTTTCTGCAGACAACGAACGTTTAGGAAAAGGTTTCGTGTCATCTTCGTATCGTGAATCGGATTATAACTGAACATTTTCATTGTGGAATGTCATGAAAGTGTGATCCTGAAATAACTGAAGAGTCATTTCAACTGTATAGAATCTTGTTTGATGACATTCAACAAAAAGCAGGTGAACTTGTCGACTGAAGGAAATATTTCATTTTCAAAAATGAAAGGATCCGAATTGACATCTCACAATTGGATTATTTTCAAATCGACAAAATAACGATAACTCTCCAACGAATCGCATTGAAAACAGTGTCAAAATGGCTCTGAAAGCTGCACAATGAGTAAATGGTTGGTTTCCAACATTGTGAGACAAAGCTGCCCTGTAGGTCTTTTTCATAAACTGATATCAAAATCGAAGCGACAATTTTACCTCATCAAGACTGTTCGTGAAACCAAATCGACACTGGGATAATGAAACTGACAAATGGTACGAGGATGTGTTGCGATACCATATCAACGAACAATAACTTATTAAAAGTGTCAGTGTAGAGTTCGACGTCAAAAAAATAAACCAGAGTTACGCAATAAATAAAAAAAAAGATATCCACCGAAATTGTAAAAATCGAAAAATTGGAGTATCGACCCATCATCAAGTACCTGTATCAAAAAGGGTTAAGAGGTAAGCAGATCTACGAAGATATGCTTAATACCCTTGGTGATCAATGTCCTTCGTATGCGACCGTGAAAATTTGGACTGCAAGCTTCAAAAGAGGTAAATTTTCATTGAAGATGATGACCGATCGGGAAGGCCAGTTTCTGTGTCAGTCCCCGAAAATATCGATGCAGTTCATGACATGATTTTATCAGACCGTCGAATTGGGCTAAAACGGATATCTGAAGCACTGAAGATTTCATACGAACGCGTTCATCATATAGTTCACGTCAATCTGGACATGAGAAATATTTCTGCAGAATGGATTCCCAAATGTTTGAATGTTGACCAAAAGCGTGCAAGGGTAGAAGCATTGCGTTCGATCTGTGCTCGATTTGAAAACGATGTAGACTTTTTAAACCGAATTGTTACTATGGATGAGACTTGGGTACATTTCTACGATCCAGAAACAAAACAACAATCGATGGAATGGCGACACTCTGGTTCTCCAAGACCTCAGAAGTTTCGTGTCCAAAAATCTGCTGGAAAGTTAATGAAAACTTTTCAGGAATTTGGACAATACTTTATTTTCTCAAATATTATTCAATGTGCCGACGTTTCGGAGGCGAGTTCCTCCTTCTTCAGGGCTAAAAGACAAACGAACACTTAACAAAACAATAACAAAGACAGCCTCCAAAAATCAACCTTAAGAATATTAAGTTTTTCGAGAAAATAGTAAAAATAAATAATCTCTCATAAATACAGACTATAAAACATTCACAAATATGTATATTAATCGTCGTTGGAAACAAAACAAGTGTCGAAATAAACAGAAAAAGGGGGGGGTTGAACTGTCAAGCATCACAATCACAGAAATAAATAGATACATCTCATTTTTCTTTACTTTTCGCTAAGCTACATTCCGCGTGTACCTCCCTGCACCCAATCATGTCGTGTCCAATAAAACATCATAAAAATAGCTGAGGTTATTGACGTCCTCTCTGAAATTCACGGTGTTGTTGCCCCTAATGGAAATCATCTCACTGATGTTTCTTTTGTAACCATTACTCTCCACATCCAGTATTTCCACATCCTCGTAGTTGAAATTGTGGCCCTCGCCGAATACATGATATGTTAGGGCAGTCTTATCCTTGTTGTTTACGTTCCTTGTATCATATTTGTGCTGTTTTATTCTATCTTTCAAATACTGTCGAGTTTGTCCAATGTAACTACTGTCACAATCGAAGCATGGAATCTTATAAACTACAGATGACATTAGTTCCCTTTTGGTGGCTTCCTTCAATCTTGAGAAGAATCTGTTGGTGGTAGAGATGTTGTAGAAGGCACATGTGCAATTCAATTCTCCGAGAATCTTTTGAATCTTGTAAGATAGGCCCTCGATGAAGGGGAACCTGTGGAAAGATCTCTTGCTAACTTCTGAGGACTCTGTGGTGGATCTTGATGTATTCTCTTCTCTCTTATTCTGGATTTTGCTGATAGATCTCTTTATGAGGTACATGGGATAGTTGTTTTGTGTGAGAATATTCTTTACTCTCCTCAAATTCGCCCTATGATATTCTCCGTCACTCAATTTTAACGCTCTATTGATCAAATTATTCACCACGTTTATCTTTTGTGTGGTGCTATGGTTGCTGAAAAAATTCATTAGCCTGTTCGAGTTGCTAGGTTTAAAGTACCAACATGTCTTGAGACTGTTGTTCTCCTTCTTGATTAGTATATCTAGGAACGGAATTGAGTCATTTTCCTGTACTTCCATTGTGAACTTAAGTTTATCATCATAAGAATTAAATAGATCTAGAAGTTGTTGTTTTTTGTTGTTAGGTATGATAAGAAAGGTGTCATCTACATACAGCTTGATCATCGGGATGTAGAAATCAGTTATTGATAAGACCCAACCAAACAAGTCATCCATCACAAGGTTAGCGAATGAGGGACTGGAAGGAGATCCCATAGCGGAGCCAAGGATTTGTTTATAGTATTTTCCATCGAATACAAAGTAACTGCACTCAAAGCACACATCCACCAATCTTAAGAAACCTTCTTTACTTAGGTTCGTAAAATTTCTTATATAGTTCCATCGTTTTTTAACCACAGCTACCACAAGTTCTTTAGATATATAGGTGAACAGTGAGACTACATCCAACGATACTAAAATGTAACCTTCCGGAACATGGACATCTTGTAGATCTCTTTTGAGGTCAAATGAGTTTTTGACATTGTAAGGTGACGTTGATAACACCTGAGATAGAATTTGGTGGAGGAACTTTCCAATATTATAAGTCGGTGAGTTAATATTGTTGGAAATCGGTCTTAAAGAGAGGTCTTTCTTGTGGGTCTTTCTGAGGAAATATAACTTAGGGGAAACACCATTGCGTCGAATTAATTTCTTGTACTCATCAGTTGTAATAGTTGATTCCTCTTTAAACATCTTCAATATCTTGTTGATTTTATCTTGGTACAACCTAGTGGGGTCTGCAGTCAACAGTTCATAAACTTCAGAGTCGCTCAACATTCTGTATGCCTCTCTTAGATACTCACTTTTATACATGATTACCGTAGTGTTACCTTTGTCTGATGAGCTTATGATTAGTTCTGGGTGATCCTTGACAAAGTTGTTCGTGTCAGTCAATTGTTTCAGCGTTGGGGTTTGTTGAAATCTTTCTCTATCGGGGTTATTTTTATAGTTGTTAATAGCGTTAATGCATCTAATTCTATATTTGTTCTTCATTTCTTCAGTAATCGGAGAGACAGAGATGCAGCTCTCTATGTCCTTTATAATCTCCAAAGTTGGGAAATTCATTGGGGGGATTCCATGTTTGGGACCGAGGGACAACACCGACTTTACACCGTCAGGTAGAACTACATCTGTATAGTTTTTTATATATTCGTCAGAAGTCACCAGATTCACTGTAGGTTTCTGGATCCTCAATAGATTATTAAGCTTGTCAATATTGTTGTTCCTAGTCTTCCGTAGATTCCTATCAAAGGTCCTCCCTGCAAAGGTTCTGAGGGTGTGAATAAAACTTGGAGACAACACGCTTGTAAGGAAAATATCTGACTCTCTCAACCTCTGATCTGTCCTTCTCAAATTCCAAATAGTAATCTTTATTTCCACATTTAATATGGAATTTCTAAATCTACGTAAAATCTTCCCTATTCTATTCTTGAAAGGATGTTCTTCAATTTCCAAGGAGTACACCTGGTTTACGTTTTGAATGATGTGGTTAGGAAAAACTCTTTCTTGTCTGCATCTTAATAAAAATAGAAGAAAGAAAGAAAGAAAGACCCACAAGAAAGACCTCTCTTTAAGACCGATTTCCAACAATATTAACTCACCGACTTATAATATTGGAAAGTTCCTCCACCAAATTCTATCTCAGGTGTTATCAACGTCACCTTACAATGTCAAAAACTCATTTGACCTCAAAAGAGATCTACAAGATGTCCATGTTCCGGAAGGTTACATTTTAGTATCGTTGGATGTAGTCTCACTGTTCACCTATATATCTAAAGAACTTGTGGTAGCTGTGGTTAAAAAACGATGGAACTATATAAGAAATTTTACGAACCTAAGTAAAGAAGGTTTCTTAAGATTGGTGGATGTGTGCTTTGAGTGCAGTTACTTTGTATTCGATGGAAAATACTATAAACAAATCCTTGGCTCCGCTATGGGATCTCCTTCCAGTCCCTCATTCGCTAACCTTGTGATGGATGACTTGTTTGGTTGGGTCTTATCAATAACTGATTTCTACATCCCGATGATCAAGCTGTATGTAGATGACACCTTTCTTATCATACCTAACAACAAAAAACAACAACTTCTAGATCTATTTAATTCTTATGATGATAAACTTAAGTTCACAATGGAAGTACAGGAAAATGACTCAATTCCGTTCCTAGATATACTAATCAAGAAGGAGAACAACAGTCTCAAGACATGTTGGTACTTTAAACCTAGCAACTCGAACAGGCTAATGAATTTTTTCAGCAACCATAGCACCACACAAAAGATAAACGTGGTGAATAATTTGATCAATAGAGCGTTAAAATTGAGTGACGGAGAATATCATAGGGCGAATTTGAGGAGAGTAAAGAATATTCTCACACAAAACAACTATCCCATGTACCTCATAAAGAGATCTATCAGCAAAATCCAGAATAAGAGAGAAGAGAATACATCAAGATCCACCACAGAGTCCTCAGAAGTTAGCAAGAGATCTTTCCACAGGTTCCCCTTCATCGAGGGCCTATCTTACAAGATTCAAAAGATTCTCGGAGAATTGAATTGCACATGTGCCTTCTACAACATCTCTACCACCAACAGATTCTTCTCAAGATTGAAGGAAGCCACCAAAAGGGAACTAATGTCATCTGTAGTTTATAAGATTCCATGCTTCGATTGTGACAGTAGTTACATTGGACAAACTCGACAGTATTTGAAAGATAGAATAAAACAGCACAAATATGATACAAGGAACGTAAACAACAAGGATAAGACTGCCCTAACATATCATGTATTCGGCGAGGGCCACAATTTCAACTACGAGGATGTGGAAATACTGGATGTGGAGAGTAATGGTTACAAAAGAAACATCAGTGAGATGATTTCCATTAGGGGCAACAACACCGTGAATTTCAGAGAGGACGTCAATAACCTCAGCTATTTTTATGATGTTTTATTGGACACGACATGATTGGGTGCAGGGAGGTACACGCGGAATGTAGCTTAGCGAAAAGTAAAGAAAAATGAGATGTATCTATTTATTTCTGTGATTGTGATGCTTGACAGTTCAACCCCCCCCTTTTTCTGTTTATTTCGACACTTGTTTTGTTTCCAACGACGATTAATATACATATTTGTGAATGTTTTATAGTCTGTATTTATGAGAGATTATTTATTTTTACTATTTTCTCGAAAAACTTAATATTCTTAAGGTTGGTTTTTGGAGGCTGTCTTTGTTATTGTTTTGTTAAGTGTTCGTTTGTCTTTTAGCCCTGAAGAAGGAGGAACTCGCCTCCGAAACGTCGGCACATTGAATAATATTTGAGAAAATAAAGTATTGTCCAAATTCCTGAAAAGTTTTCATTAATATTACAATCATGGACGAAAACCAAACTGATCTGCTGGAAAGGTTCTTGTTTCAGTTTTTTGGAATTGCCATGGAGTAATCATAATTGATTTTGGATAAGGGTAGAACAATAACTGACCACTCTACGGGAAAAAATTAAAGAGAAAAGACGCGGAAAGCTAGCCAAAGGTGTTTTGTTGTTACAGGACAACGCCCCAGTACACAAATCTCATGTTGCCATGCAAAAAATTCGTGATTTAGGATTAGAATTACTAGAACACCCCCCTTATTCACCAGATTCGGCTCCAGCCGACTATCATCCCTTTCCTCAACTGAAAAAAAATTTGAAAGGTCGTAAATTTTCTTCCAACGAGGAGGTAAAAAAAGCTGTGGAGGACTGGTTTGCAGAGCAAGAAGAAACATTTTTTTTGAAAGGTCTAGAGACGTTGCAGGTTCGCTGTAATAAATGTATTGAATAAAGAGGAGAATATGTTGAGTAATAAAATATTTTGACATTGAAATTTTGTTTGGTTCTTAGTAGGCTAAGAATTTTTCAATATATCCTCGTACATCGGAAAAAACTTGTCATGGCATTAAGAAAATTCGATTTTTCATTGCGTAGAACACTTTCATCTAATTGAAACCGAAATGTGAAGAGGATACGAAAAAAATGCATTAATGTTTTTAATTTTTGTCGTTGCTGTCTTTCTATCAATCGCTTCAAATCTAATAACTTCAATTTTTTCACCTATAATGTATGGGATCATTATCGGTGAAAAAATTGAAGTTATTAGATTTGGAACCATTGATAGAAAGACAGCAACGACAAAAATTGAAAAAAAGAGGATCGGTGAAAAACGCGTAGCCCCGTTTTTTGGACATTTCCTCTAAATCCGGCGGAGGTTGCTGAAAACAGAAGATAATATTGAGATGTGAAAGCATCCTCCATAATTGCTCCATTACTTTTTCGCCTCGATACCGGTGATGTAGTGTGATGGGAAATTTTTCCGCGTCGGTCTCCAGCGCTGGCAACATAAATAACCGATTTAATGATTCGAGTAATTAGCAATCGCGGCACAAAGCACGCAATTATTGGAAATATCTCAAAACGTGAATCATAGAGTACGAGCGATGTGGTACGATTAGATAAAGAGCACAGAGCATCGCACAGCATTCCGGGGCTGCCTGAAAACCATAAATAATTATGGAAGTGTGAACGCACTGTTTACCGAGGTTGGAGCTGTTTTAGCCAAGAGCATTTTGAGCCGGAGTTATAATTCGATAGGTCGTGCCATGAGACGACCGAACCTGATGGTTAATCGCAATTAGACATTGAATAACATTCCTCCACAACGATCTTCCAGGGCCCAGTGGCGTGGTGGGGTGAGATGTTATGATTTGAACTTGGTTCACCTCTGTCGATCTGACCAGGTGCAGGAGAAATTTCTACGTTCGAATTATTCAAATGAGGGCAGATCGCATTTCACCTATTAATTTGTCTCCTATGTCTACACTTGACGCCTTAAAATCTTTGGAGTGGAAGGTAGATTTTTTTCGTTACTAGGTACTTGCTAATCCTCCCTTAAGTTCCATTGCTCAGCGATATCTGTATAGTACTTATTATTCTGGTCAATTTCAACCAATGTGGGTAGAAAAATAAGAATTGTTCTGATGTTCGACAGAATTCACTGTAGGGCCAAAAATAAATAATGCTGTGCCTGAAGTGGCGTATGGACACAGAACAAAACTGATTATCCTAACTCGTACCAGCTACAAGCTCAGAAGCTTGTAGTTTCTGAGGGGTTATCTCGGGAGTTAATATTTTCAAAACATATTGAAATGATCAAAGGAATCCCAGCTCATCGATAGAAACCAAAAAAGTAAAATTTCTCTATTCAAATATTCATTTTTTTTATTCTTTAATTCTCGTGGTAAAAGAATTGATACGCAGTCCATTTCTTCTCTCCAAGAGAGCTCCTGTATTTTATTCACTATCACTCTTTTCATGTAGAATCACTTGTTGAAGTTTGACATATTTATAGGGATACTCTGTATAAACATTGTAAGATGGCCCCAATGCCTCCCCACCCTTGAAGCCGCCAGTGGTGTGGACCAAACTCGAAAATGAAAAATGGAAAACATAAAACTGAAGAAAAACTGGTTAAATAAAGACAATATGGTCCAGTGTGGTATCGAAATATAGGTTTTCGAGGACGCTGAATTCAAGAAAAACAAATTCAAGTCGCTATATATCATAGTTTTGATTTTCACCTGTCAAATGGCATTTTTTTCAAAACTCGAAATTTTAAATCGTCATAGCTCCCGTTCCTGTGGTCGGATCTACTTTTTGTTTGTATATTGTTAATCAGCATAGTCCCAAGTATCTCTAGGCCTAATAAAATCGAAATTGTCAACTTTTTGGGTGAAAATACGTAAGGGGTAAGACCCCCAAAAACACCATATTCGTCATCAACACGGGATCCCTGGGAAATCTAAAGGTGTTATTCGATCGTTAACATAATAATATACAAATTGTTGTAAACTCTGATAAACTGTGAATTCCATGTTACCATAAGTTTTATGAATACTAGGCATTTTCGGCCAGGCATTGACCCGAAGAAGAATTCAAATGTGAAGCCCTGTATAGTTAAATCGAAACAAGAAACTGACAGCTGCTGTCAAAAAAATCGTCTCTGAAGATCGGCAAGTTTGTCTCGAAAACTCGCTAGAAATTCAAATCGTTCTGGTTGAGGAATGTGGACAAAATCTTGCATGTATTTTGGATACATTATCCACTTTTTAAGTGCAGAATTTCATCTTGATAGATGTCGTAATTTTGAAAAAATCAGGAAAACAAAATTTCGAACGGCCATATTCAGCTAACCTCTCGTCAAATTTGCCCTTAAAGGAACACAGCTTCACACAGTCTTCAGTTTGATAAGGCAGATAACCTTGAGGCAGTCAAAACCGAATTGATTCAGGTGTAACGAACTTCAGATGAAGAGAAACAAGAAAAATGTACAATTCGCACCTCGAAGCTCCCATAAGATGCAACCTTGTCTTCATAATCGCATGTTATTCGGTCACGATGTAGATTAGTATTGTCATGATTGCGAGCTGCACTCTGAAGAATTCCGTTGATTGTTCCTTCCACAGTTCGTCTCTTCATTTTATATCGAAAGATAACGAACGCAAAATTGGTTTCTTCGATTGCAAATGAACCATCTAGTCTAGTGCATCCAAGGAAATCCCACCAAAAACATTCAATCTAAAGAAGATTGTGAAGAATAATAATCTCAACAAAATCACTGTTAAAAAGTTATGAGACAAACCAACGAAGTCTTACTCAACAAGCCAAACTTTTCGACCAAATGTAGGTTTTATTGAGTTATGGTTCGTATGGGGTTAAGGGCTTGGCTCTACACGAGATCTAGTAACTCTTCGTTAGTGAATGTTCCTATCAACAACCCCTCAAACAATCAACCGCCGTCGCAAAAATTAGGTAGATTGATGGGTTTGGGGGCTCCTTTGAATACATTGGCGCATGCCAGATTTTGGCAGAGAAATTATTGGCTAACGTGAGCTAGTTAGCACTGAGGACTTGAGCTTGAGGACTGCTCAGTTTACAGAAAGACGTTGTAAGGCTTCGATCAGAAAATCTCCACATTTCTGGAAGATAAAGAAGGAGACGAAAAAATATCAAATTTATCACAGGCCCTGAAAGAACTGAAGTGAACTTCGTAGAGTACTCCGAATAAAATCTGCGAAGTTGCAGCTGCTTAGCGAAGTTATTTCGCAAATGGAATTTTAATAGCAATTCTGTTAGTTATCGGCGTCTTCGTGCGCCGATAATTCCGAAGCGTCGCCTCCAGGGGGGGCGGGAGTGGGGGCATCACATATGCGGGTGAAATAAGGAGGAGAGAAGAGGGCGGCAAGTGTAAATGACATCATTATAACTGCAAAGTGGTCTCCCGTCTCCAAGGTAACGGCGCTACGTCGCTAATGGCATACATGACAAGGGGAGCGATCGATTTTTTAAATTTACACAAAGAATAAACAGCGCCCGCGACGTACATCTTTAATGATGTGTCTATCTTTATTCCTTCTCCCCTTTTCGGTCCTCTCTGCATGTGGGATCGATTGATGCTCTCCTGTTTGGATTGCGCAATCTGAATTTCGTCAATTTCGCGAATTGGGGTCGTGTTCATCCAGATGAGATGGAGATCTATTCGGGCGGGTCGGTCTGGCCCGGAACTGCAATCAAATATCGCTGGATTTCGCCGGATGGAATTCTAATTTTGAGGGCTCCCCCGGTTAATGATCGATGCGGTCCGACGTTTAATCAGTTTCTCCTGGAGGAATTTCCGTACCGTTAGGTTTGGGATATGTCGACGATGCCCGAGAAAGTGCAAGCATACTAAAGTTAGGTTATTTTCTGAACCAGCCCCAGGAAATATCCGTTTTCGACTTCGAGATGTTGCGAATGGAAAAAAGGAATTTCTATACGAAGAAATCAGCTTATCCCTTACTTTCATTCCCTCCTTAGCCATAATTAGATTTTCTCAAAATTCTTGAATCTGAAATTAATCTAGCCATAATAACCGATACAAGAATCGCCACATACCATAAATCAGCTTGAATCTTGTTGTTGGCATTTTCGAAATCGATTTCATTAGAGATACTAGGGACAATGCTGATTAACAATATACAAACAAAAAGTGGATCCGACCACAGGAACGGGAGCTTCGACGATCTGAAATTTCGATTTTTTTGGAAAAATGCCATTTCACAGGTCAAAATCTAAACTATTGTAGATTGCGTCTTGAAACATTTTTATTGCACTCAGCGTCCTCGAAAACCTATATTTCGATACCAAACATCCATATTTTGTCCTTTTTTAACCAGATTTTTTGTAGTTTTATGTTTTCCATTTTTCATTTTCGAGTTTTGTTCACACGCTTAGAGCATGCGGAGTTTTGGTGTTATGGATCGGCAAAATGGGTATTCTGAACGATTCGAATGGGATGAAGACCTTAACGATCGAATAACAATTTTAGATTTCCCAGAGATTCCGTGTTGATGACGAATATGGTGTTTTTGGGGGGTCTTACCCCTTACATATTTTTCATCAAAAGAGTTGACATTTTCTAAATCGATTTTATTAGGCATGGAGATACTAGGGACTATGCTGATCAACAATATATAAACAAAAAGTTGATCTGACCACAGGAGCTGGAGCTGTGACGATTTGAAATCTCGATTTTTTTGAAAAAATACCATTTCGCAAGTGAAAATCTAAACTATTCTAGATAGCGCCTTGAAATATTTTTTATTGAATTCGGCGTCCTCGAAAACCTATAATTCGATACCTAACTTGACCATATTGCCTTTTTTGGCCAGATTTTCTTTAGTTTAATGTTTTCCATTTTTCATAATCATTTTCGAATTTTGTTCACAATTTTTGGTGTTGTGGATCGGCAAAATGGGTATTCTGAAAAATTCGAATGGGATGAAGACCTTAAATAAACTGATATTTTCATATATCTTATAGTTCCTAGATGGGAAATGAGCCAATCAAAACTGAAGCTGGGCTTTGTTAAGAAACCAGATCTGCGCGTGTGCCGCAATATTGAGAATAAAAATAATTTACTAATTCCGTCTCTCTCTGACACATCGTATTATGTCGTGAAACGTATGTCATTCATGTGAATACTATAGTATAGTCTAAAAGGAATAGTTTCGATCATAACCTCACAATTTCCTGTGAAATGTTTCAATCGCTTTATTTCGTTTTCTTCAAGTCCTGAATATAATTTTTAACTCCTATTCATATTTCAGAATTGAACTGAAAATATTTAAGTGACATATTTTCATCCTCAATATCTATTTTCTCGTCGTTTTTCAAAATTAATATAACCTATACAGTTCTCGAAATTTTTGAATTTCCAGTTGACGCAAGCGTAGGTACAAATCAATCCTCACCAAAAAATTGGGTTCACTTTGTGAGTGTGAAAAGCAGGGGTATAATCCATATTGGTGTTATTAGATATACAATTTGGCTGTTACACTCTGTATGGAATGCTATTTCCAGATCAAGGAGTGGGTTAACATCTCAAGTTGGTGGAACAGCGAAATTTTCATGTAACCATGGATATGAGCTGTCCCAGAGAACAGAAACACACAGAAATTTTTGCCGAAATGTCAAGTGAATAGGATTTTTTATTTGCGGAAATTATTGAAGCCAAAATTGCCCATAATTGATATTATTCCTTTGTTTCTGTTCTGTTTCATATCCATGAAAATGTCGCCACCAACTGAGATGTTTACCCATTGTTTTTAGCTGCGCAGCCAGGCCAATATCCTTCCATCATAATGTAAGTTCTATGATAATATCCCAAATAGAAAGATCACAATAAATAGGAGGAGACTTTTTACGGTTAGTGGCAGGGGCGAGTATTTTCGTTGTACCTAGTAAGGCCCATGTTCCTCGGCCGAGAAAACGAGCTCGTTTCCAGAAATGACTTGTATTTTTATTTATATCATAATCTTTTCGTCAGCCACCACACAATTGAGATTGATGTAAATCGTAATTTCAGCTGGTCCCGCGATACATTAGTAGAGACCAATGTAATCTTCCTCCTCGGCTCTCTCTTGTAATAATGCCCATAAACGAACAAAAAACAAATCTCTTTCAAATTAACTTCGTGGCTACTGGTTTTCGTTAATGGATTTCAGGTTTAGTTATTAATGTTCGAGGGCGCACGTAGCTTCGTGGAAAGAGCGAGATGGATTATATTCATTACATCTGAGGTATGGAGTGAGTTAATAAAAGAATTAGTTCATATAACACAAAAAATCTTCGTCGGTCGTAATTTGGTACCCGATGGGTTCTTTTTCATCCGTTAAAAACTACGGATAAGCAGTGGCCTTCGATTTGCGGTTAGGTTTCTCAAATATGAATGAAGAAATCCGTGGAAAATAACTCCGAAGAAGTTGAAGAACTCATACCAAATTTTAGTAGTCATTAAAGTGTGAATTTTAATCATTTTTGGTAGCTAACGACCACAGTTTTACCAGATTTGGAAATTACAGTCAATCTTTAATGACTCCTTAGTTCTTACAATGATTATACCCATTTCTGAATCTAAAATTTCCGAATATATTTCAGAAATAATTCACAATTGGCCATTCAAGCCATTAAACGGTGTTTCCCGTTGATACACTGCGTCAAAATTAAATAAGGCGTTGCCACATTGTTTTTCACGGCTTGTTAAAGGCGGCTGTGACTCCACATAAAAATCATCGAACGTTGAACTCCCAAATATTGATACGTGGGAATGGGAACTACAATTTATCTGCAAAGATAAATTTGCAGTTTTCTATGTTACAGTTTCAAATTAATGGATACGGAGTTCTTGTTCGTGAACATCTAACGAACGGGGCGGTAAAAAACCCGAGTGGAACTCGACAATTGCTCGAATATGTCGTGAATCCCCAGTTGGAAGAACCATAAACGATCTAAAATTCAAATGGTTATTAATAATATGAAAAATGAGCAACATTCGTCATCCCATTAGCGATAATGGCATTCCTCTGTGTTCGGAAGTACTTTTCAAAAGCAAGATTTATTTGTCCAATTGCGCGCCTCGAGATCGCTTTTTGTTATTGGGAAACCATTTACAATAATTACAATGCATGTGTAGGATTCCGAAATAAGCGGGCATAATTATAGTGAGCTTTTTTATTGATTCTTGATCGATGCGTGATTGATCTATGGTGAGACGGATCGGCATTCGGGCATAGATCACGCTTCGAGCGATCATCGACTGCTCCAGGTATTTCCATCTCTGGTCATGAGATGGATGGAGCGAATTAACAGTTTATTGAACAGTTTAGTGCCTCGACTGTGCGTGCCTATTTGTAATAACAGCAAGATTATTCTCCCATTTTTCGATACTGTATGTTCTCGTTGTGATTGATTTTGCATAATTGATATCAATGGACTTGAGCTCTTGATGATCATCGAGTTACGTATCATGCGAAGTTGTGCCACAGCCGTCTTTATGAAGAGCGTCAAAAATTCGAGTTATTAGAATTTTTACTGCTCACAGATTTCCACCAGACACAGAATTTTTATGAACGTTCGTTACATGCTATGAACTGAAAAAGGCAACATTGATTGTGGGAGTCTACTTAACTATTTGAGTTCAGTTTTAGAGTGCTCGTTCTATATTATTTCGACACAATGTCTGTATTTCTCGAATTTGGAAATATCCTGGGTTGGTTCGGATATCGAATTCCGCAGTTAGGTTCGTTAATGGGCGAAATTTCACCAGAAATTCCGTAAATATAGCAGTTTTGGTCAAAATCAACATTTTTATTTTGCCTAAGGAATCGAGCGTTCTGATTTAAATTTCAAGAGAATTACATAATATTTACTTCGGTGAAGTTGATGTTGAAATGTTAAAAGCATTTCCACTGAAGATGTTTTCAAGAGTATCCTACACTGCGTCAAAAATACGACGTTGCCACATTTTATTTCTTGGCTTCTATCAGGACGACTGTGGTTGTGCTTTTATCTTTTATCTGTAATATTTTTAACAGAATCCAATATACACAACGCCTTAATAATGTATTCTACAGCATCCTTCGCCTAATAAGCAGTGTAAAAGAAAAGAGGCGTCTCGAAATTCTATGGTCTCAAAGAAACACGAAAAAACTAATTTATATCGTTCTTTGTTCGAATGATAATCACTCCCACAGTAAGAATCCGCATTGATTCTCCGGCAATTTAAATTTAATTATAATCCGAAATTTATACACAGGCCGAATCCAATTAAACCCCGAAATTAAATCCAAGAAACATTTTTACACGCGAAAGCTCCAAATCGTATAAAAATTATCCGTGCGCATAATACTTTATTAGTCCGAGTTGGTCGCCCGCGAAAAGCGACCTAGAGGAGGGGCGCTTTAGGGGACGGATTCGCCGGCGAAATCCCCGACTTTTTAAATTGCACAGTGTAATTTCTGCTCAAGTATAAATGAGGTTTTTTAATTTGAAACCCGAGTTGCGGCGGAAGGAGGAAAATTTATTTTAACGAGTATTTCTCCGAGTGCCTTCTCGTCTGGTGCTTGGCATTCGGAATGAGACGGGGTTGAAACTGAACCGTGTCAAAATTGACTTACTCGATTCCTTTGAGATTAATCCGCTCATCATCGGGAAGGGGGGAAATTCGAATTTTTCATCACTTCACATAAATAGAACTCTCAGATTCAATTTCAAAACTGGAAATCAATGAAACAACACTGAAAGAAGAAATTGGTGAAAATATTGTGGAAATCGTGTAGAAAAGTGACATTAGACACTGTTAAATCACCGAAAATTGAAATCAGAATGTTCACATCACAATTCAAGATTTTAACAAGCAAAGCTTGTAACAACACATTACTTTTTACAAGCTAGATTGCTGTGTTATTCATTCAAAAGTTGTATGATGCCTGCATCTATTTTCTTATAAGAAAAATAAGTATGTTATATCATAGAAATGGTTGAAACGCAGCTTAAACTTCTATTAATCATACACTTATGTATCGAAGTAATTCACCGATAGATATTTCAACTGAACTGAACTCAGCTGAATTTATACTAATGCCGGTCCTGCGTTCACTCGGCTCCTCATCGATTACCGGTTCATTCCTCGAAACGAATTGTGAATTCGCTAGCTTAGGAAATTGGGATAGTTAGTGATTAAACTGACTAAAAATGAGCATTCATGAATTTTACGTCTAATGTAAACGTATAATTGACCAAGAACAGCGAACAGCTAGGAACTAAATAATTCATTTCGAAATCATTCGATTTGAACGGAACGTCAGAACGACGCATGTCCCACAGACGCGCAGCAGAGCTGCCGGCGAACGCTGCCAACACAAAATAATAAAATCCCCGAGACAACTATTGTTGTTTACGTTTTGTTTATTTTCGAGAAGTTCGCTGGAGGATGAATCAAATTTCGTGAATGAGAAAATTCCAAGTATTTCAATGTGATAAAATCTAAAATATGCAGTGTGCCAGTGAGTTTCCACCTACCTGTTTCAATCATAACCTCAATATCAACCAAGAATCGATTCATAATATTATTTCAATACTTATTTTCACGGTGATATTTGAATGTGCTCCTGATTTGTAGGTGAAAAAGTGCAAGACATATCCCCGTCCGCTGGAATAACACAAATGGAGAATTCTCAGTGCAAGGATACTTTTGATTCTTCTTATTTATATAAACCAAGAGGAGCCCTAGCTGAAACTATCTACTATAAGCAGTTATCGGACAGATACATATCGCAAATCGACAGATCCACAGTAAGTTCTCAATTTTGTATCACAAAGTAACAGAATATAGAATATTATAGATTATAGGTTAAGTTTGACAGCTGCATAAAATTATATACACAGAGATCAGGGTCGGCTCTAGGTTGATTCTTGTTAGCGCCTGATCACTGAATCTGAATTCTTCAGACCCATAATAATTTTAGGATTTCTTATTTATATATTGGAGTCCTAGGATATTTGTACGTATTAGGAGTTCACCTGGTTCTTGTGATGTTTCAAACGCTATGAAAATCTCTTGGCCATTTCTGTGCATTGACTTTCAAGTCCATTTCTACTTTTTCTCGACTGAATTATTTGAATAAGTCGTTCTTTATGGAATAGAACAAGTGCCAGCTCCTAGCTGAACTTATAGGTGCTTGTCCTTTGAAAAACATCGAGGAAAATTATTGCGAATATCATTAATGAATTGAAATTAAGAATTGTACAGTTTATTTCACTTTGAGTGGTGACAATTCATTATTTCAACTTAATCAGCGCATTCTGCAAAAAAGTCATCAAATTGTTTATGAAGCGATACACACTGACAGAAACCATCTTGGGGTTTCATTTTCGATGTTTTCCCAGATTGTCTCAGTGGAAAATACAGATGGAAAATACACCGATCTGTTCGTTGAAAAATCATTTTGTAGGTCTTTCAATTTCCTCCAATACTTTTTGAGAAAATGAATAAAGCAAGGGCAGAAACCCAACTTTTCATCTATACGAATTTTCTTTTGCTTTCTTGATTACAGTGAGGGAAAAACCTCTGTTACTTGGTCCCCTATATTTCAGTCACGCCTGATCTATTTCCACCACGAATTAATTCGAATTTCCATAATCGAAGCGATCACTAACCATTTTATCCGTCACTTACCAACTAATACACCTAAGAACATCAGAGACGACTCGAATGAAAGCACATTGCTCCGGTTGATTTCCTTTCAGGTGTTTCCTCTTTTTTCGGGAAGTCATTCGGACATTCGTGCGTGATCTGAATTAACCACTCGGACGGGGAAAATTCCTCGGGAAATGCGGTTACGTTTGTTTATTCCACGAATTCGAAGAATACAATTAAAGCCATTCTCGTAGCTACTCCTTAAAATGTTTTTCTAATTTGTCTGTTATTACAGACATCGTGACTAGGGTTGGAATGAGGGTCTAGTCACGGTATCCACCGGCCCTCGGAAATCTTTCCACATCGTTCGGGGAGGGTTTGATACTCGGAAAAATACGAGGATGTATTGATATCTAGTTAGCCTAGACCAGTTCCATGCATAAACAAAATATTGCGATACCATATCAACGAACAATAACTTATTTGAAGTGTCAGTGTAGAGTTCGAAGTCAAAAAAGGAAACCAGAGTTACGCTATAAATTAAAAAAAAAGATGTCCACCGAAATTGTAAAAATCGAAAAATTGGAGTATCGAGCCATCATCAAGTACTTACCTGTATTTAAAAGGGTTAAGAGGTAAGCAGATTCGCTTAATACCCTTAGTCAATCAATGTCCTTCGTATGTGACCGTGAAAAATTGGACTGCAAGCTTCAAAAGAGGTAAATTTTCCATTGAAGATGATGACCGATCGGGAAGGCCAGTTTCTGTGTCAGTCCCCGAAAATATCGATGCAGTTCATGACATGATTTTATCAGACCGTCGAATTGGGCTAAAACGGATATCTGAAGCACTGAAGATATCATACGAACGCGTTCATCATATAGTTCATGTCAATTTGGACATGAGAAAAATTTCTGCAAAATGGATCCCCGAATGTTTGAATGTTGACCAAAAGCGTGCAAGGGTAGAAGCATCGCGTTCGATCTGTGCTCGATTGAAAACGATGTAGACTTCTCAAACCGAATTGTTACTATGGATGAGACATGGGTACATTTCTACGATCCAGAAATAAAGCAACAATCGATGGAATGGCGACACTCTGGTTCTCCAAGACCTAAGAAGTTTCGTGTCCAAAAATCCGCTGGAAAAGTTCTTGCTTCAGTTTTTTGGGATTGCCATGGAGTAATCACGATTGATTTTTTTGGATAAGGGTAGAACTATAACTGGAGATTACTATTCGACATTACTGACCACTCTACGGGAAAAGATTAAAGAGAAAAGACGCGGAAAGCTATCCAAAGGTGTTTTGTTTTTACAGGACAACGCCCCAGTATACACAAATCTCATGTTGCCATGCAAAAAATTCGTGATTTAGGGTAAGAATTACTAGAACACCACCTTTATTCACCAGATTCGGCTCCGTCCGACTATCATCTCTTTCCTCAACTGAAAAAAAGTTTAAAAGGTCGTAAATTTTCTTCCAACGAGGAGGTTATAAAAGCTGTGGAGGACTGGTTTGCAGAGCAGGAAGAAACATTTTTTTTGAAAGGTCTAGAGACGTTGCAGGTTCGCTGTAAAAAATGTATTGAATTAAGAGGAGAATATGTTGAGTAATAAAATATTTACACATTGAAATTTTGTTTGGTTCTATAGTAGGCTAAGAATTTTTCAATATATCCTCGTGATGTGTAGACGATTTACTTTCGATTGGGTTTTTTTAGAGAATCTGATTGGCACGGCTCAAATTTTGTTTGTACGAAAGAATACCAGCCCCTTTCTTTCTCTTGATTATAAAACGATTGTCCGTTCAAATCCCCACGTATCTTTTCTCACATCTGCGTAGCCACGCGATTCGCTCGAATCGAATTCCAGGTTTTCAATCATCACATATGAGAGAACGCCCCCCTTTCAATAAATACAGAAAAAATAATTCCGATTCCTTCGCTCCGGGGGTAAGAAATGGGGCTTCTTTGTTACTCCGGCATTAAGCCCCAGTTTTCACGGAGTTTTCCCGCTCTGCGCCGGCTGTATTTCATTGAAATCCGTTCTGATTAGTTTCTGGTCTATCTGTTCCCGAAACGAACGCTGCGAGGGTGGTTCTCATTCCGGAGAGCTATGTTGTTTCTGTCGGCCTTAAAGTAATTTACATCATCTGGCGGGAAAGTACGGTTCCCCTACGGTTTTTTGCGTTGGGCGGATTTTTCTCGGCTGTAATGAGTCAACGCTTTCCACAAGAAACTGCAACACCCAGAAGGAGATTTTAAAATTTTTAATTTTCTTTTTGAAACATGGGTAGATTGTATGGCAAGGAGTAAATGATTAAAATTTGGAGAAAAAAATCGAGAAGGTTTTTTCATGTAAACATTTTTTGTTACTTGAATATTGTAGTCGTTTTTTGCAATTTTTTTAAATTTTGAAACAAACCAGCTGTTCGAGGACATCCAAAGTCGATGTTTAGTTGTTGTTAAAATGCCTAGAGCACGTGTACGCGGAATTTACCGCCAGCTAAGTGAATTTGAAAGAGGTCGAATTATTGGTCTACGGGAGGCGAGGTTGTCATTTCGAGAAATCGCTAACCGTACGAACAGAAATCCAAATACTGTTATGAGATGTTGCCGAGCGTGGTTTCATAATGCCTCAAATCGAAGAAGAGTAGGCACCGGACGTCTAAGGGGCACAAATGAAGTTCAAGATCGACGTCTAAGACTAATGGCCATTAGAGACCGATTTGCGACAACACGATCTTTGGCTGATGAGTGGTTAGAAAAAGAAGGCCATCCTGTAACTGCCCGAACGGTTTACCGCTGTATGAGGTCTTTTGGACTGCAGCATTATCGACCCAATCTTGGTTACATTTGACGGATGAGCATCGCCGGCAACGATTACAGTGGTGCAGAGAACGTCAAGATTAGAATGTGGAATGGCATCAGGTCGTCTTTTCTGATGAATCCCGATTCTCCTTGGGTGCACATGATGGCCGAAGAAGGGTTAGACGACGTCGGGGAGAAAGACGTGATCCTCAGTTTGATGTTGAGCGTCATGTACACCGGACAGTAGGCGTTATGGTATAGGGTGCTATTGCACATGCCAGTAGGTCACCTTTAGTATTCATTCGAGGTAACATTACAGCGCTGCGTTAGCTGCAAGAAATAGTGGAGCCATATGTTCTCCCTCACCTTAACCGGCTCGAGAATCCAATATTTCAGCAAGCTAATTCTCGATCTCATGTTGCCAGAGTTAGTGTTGTGCTCTCCATCCGCATCTTACGCAGATGACATAAAGTTATACAACAGGTCTGACTGTCATCGGTCCCTTCAGGGTGATCTGGACTTGATTGTGAGGTGGTGCTCTGACTGGTTGCTTCCTCTTAATACATCCAAGTGTCGTGTTTTATATCTGGGCAGCAATAATCCGAGACGATCATACTTCATTGAAGGTGTTGCCTTGGATGGTTGTTTGAGCCAAGTCGATCTGGGCGTCGTTGTGAACAGCGAACTAACTTGGAGTCCTCACATCCTACATACGTGTAATAAGGCTAAACAGCGGCTTTATATGATCCAGCAGTGTTTCAGGGGAAGCCATCCAGACACCGTTGCTGCTCTTTACAAAATTTACATCCGCCCAATTCTAGAGTTTGCTGGTCCGGTCTGGCATCCATGGCTCCAACGGGATGCTCAGATGCTCGAGTCTCTGCAGCGGCGTGTCACACGTTTACCATATGGTGTGCAAAGACCTACCTACCGAGATCGCCTGAATATCATGTGCCTTGACACATTCGCTGATCGAAAGCTTCGTGGGGATATGATTGTGGCGTTTCGAGCGTTGAAGGGATTGTTCGGCGTGGACCTGTCTCATCTCTTCCAGTTGAACACCAATCATCTCAGAGGGCATGATTTGAAGCTGGCGCGAGAGAGATTCCATACAAGAACCCGTCAGCATTTTCTGGGCAATCGAGTGTTCGCTTGTTGGAATCGGCTAACACCCCATGTTGTTGGAGCTCCGTCGGTCAATGCTTTCAAGAATAGATTTGACATCTGGAGGACTTGTGTGCAGTGATGGTTTTTTTTTTCAGTACCTATTGCATTTTATAGATTTTTTTTTTCATTCTCGGTTGTTATTCTCAAATTGGCTTTAATATTAGTTTTTTTCTCATTAGGGTTTCTATTGTTTTTTTTTTGTCAAGAGTTTTATAGATACATTTGTACTCAACTCTGTATTTTTTATAATAATAATAATAATAATAATAATAATAATAATGGAGAACACTCAGGAACAATTTCAGGACATCCACAGTATGTTGCCAGAAGAGACCTACAAGTATTTGGGTATTCCTCAAAACCAACGGATTGATCACACCCGTTTGAAGGCTGAGTTCACTGCAAAATATAAAAACAGGGTAACCAAAGTGCTCAACACCAAACTGTCTGCTAAAAATCAGATCGATGCCTTAAACTCTTGGGCTACGCCAGCTCTCACCTACACTTTCGGAGTCTTGAAGTGGTCAGATGCTGATCTGAATGAGTTGGACCGACTCACCCGTCGCCTAATGACGAAGTTCCGATGTCTGCACACCAATGCATCGGTGAAAAGGCTCTATCTACCCAGGAGAGATGGCGGACGAGGTCTGTTGAACATCTACAAACTCTGCAGAACCCAGGAGAAAAACTTGAGGCAGCGACTGCTCGAGTCTAAAGATAGCCTGATGAAACTGGTGACAACAGAGGATAAGGGATACACACCTCTGAACCTACAACACAGAGAACTAACATTCGATATCACCACGAGAACCGAAGATATAAGTACATGGCGGGAGCAAGCTCTGCACGGCAGATTTCCGAAACACCTTGAGGGGGAAAATGTCGATAAATTAGCTTCTTTGTCGTGGTTGAATGCGGGACAATTGTATCCTGAAACTGAGGGGTTCCTGATGGCTATCCAGGACCGAGTTATAAGAACTCGCAACTATGAGAAGCACTGTTTGAAGCTGAACGTGGAGGACAAATGCAGGAAGTGCGGCGCCTTTGGCGAGTCTATCGAACATATAATCGCAGGTTGTCGAGTTCTTGCCGACAACGCATATCTGGGCCGACACAACCAAGTGGCAAAAATTGTTCACCAGCAGTTGGCTCTTAGACATGGTTTTCTGGATACTTGTCCGCCATACTATAAGTATCAACCTGCAGCAGTGTTGGAAACGGACGCAGCGGTTCTCTATTGGGACAGACCCATAACAACGGATAGATCAGTGGACTACAATAGACCGGACCTTGTATTCATTGAGAAGGATCAGAAGTATGGGGTGATAATTGATGTGGCAGTACCATTGACTCATAACATCGGAAAAACGGAGTCGGAAAAAATAACGAAGTACGAGAACTTGGCAATGGAACTGAAGAATATGTGGCAATTGTCGAAAGTCACCATTATACCATTGGTGATTTCGGCTGAAGGAGTCATGTCCAAATCATTTAAGAAAAATCTTCAAGAGATCGAAATATCCCAGAGGATCGCGGGATATGCACAACAGGCTGTAGCATTGCAAACCTGTCACATCGTGCGGAAATTCCTGAACTAGTGGGAGGAACTGAATTGTTTTTTCACTGGTTCATAGAGATGATACCAGCTTGAGCTGAGACCGGGAAACCGATGATGAATAATAATAATAAACTTTTTTAAAGCGACCCATGTGAATCTTTTACCATGACCGCCCAGATCCCCCTATCTTTCGCCCATAGAGCATGTTTGGGACATCATGGGTAGAAGGCTTGGAAATTTACCTCAGCCCCCACGGATTTTGGCGGCTCTGAGACATGAAGTACAGGTAGCTTGGGATAGTATTCCTCAAAAAGAATTAGACCATCTTATTGCATCAATGCCAACACGTGTTGGGGAGTGTATAGATAACCGCAGTGGACAAATACATTCATAACAAATTTATTAGAAAAAAATTGTAACCCTCCTTTCTATACTATCTATGTTTTACCAAAAAAAATTTAAAATTCAAACAGCTCCTTCTGGGTGTTGCTGTTTCTTCGTCAGTTAGTAAATTTGCATGGTTAGAATAGTTAAAGAAATTAAAAACATATTTTTGTTTATGTCGAATACCTCTCGAGATCAGATTTTTGCAGGCAAACTTTTTTAAATATGAAAAAAGTTCGCTAGCAAGAAGTCGACATTCCTCGGGTGAATTTTCCCTCTATGGAATAATTAATGGTAGTGCAATTCGCTTGTCAGAAACGAAAACATTCACTTCAGGTGTTCGTCAAGAATAATATGCAGAAACTTATGAATATTTATGGCTGCCAGTTCGTCAGGATCGCGCCCTCGGTGAGACGGTCATTATTATTCATGTGCCCGATGAGAACGTCTTGTTAATTGTGATTGGATTGCGCCGAGGGCTGCTGCTGCACTCCGGTCGATATGTCGTCGTTGTTCTTTGCCGGGAATTGACCATCGGCGAATGCATTTTTTCGATTTTCCCTGAATTAGAGAAAATATTCACTTGGGAAAAGTACCTATGTCGAATGGAGGTACAATCCTCGCATTATTTAAAAAATAGCCCAATAAACATGGTACCGCAAACGTTTCGTTTTCGAGATACGTGTTGAAGTTTGATTTTTTTTTTCTCACTTTTATAAAGTATCCCGGTTAGCCAATATTAAGGCTCATCAAGTTTCTTTCCTTAAAACTGACGTGGGTTGGCACTCATGACGTGGCAAAATAACTCTCATAGACGTTGTCAATGCTAATTTCTACTCTCATTTTCCTGTCGAGTTATTCGAGTGCTTTTATTCTCTTTTCAAGCTTTTATTTAGTTTCACCTGTCCCGGTGTCTGTCTGTCTGTAATCAAATCTTGCAAGTTAAATATGACACCCAAAAGAACAAAATGGTGGCTTTGTAATCATGATCCGATTCCATTCGAAAATAGTAGCTGGGGATTGTTGTGTTCGACAATGATGATTCTTCTGTCGAAATTGGAAAATTCAAGATGACGGCTACAATATGGCGGATGAGTATTGTTATTATAAAGGGTTGTCTTTAAAAATGTTTTTTTATAAAAGCTTGTTTCTATTTGTCAGAGCGCTTTTCCACACAGAGATTCACGATTATCCAAATTCTGGGTCACGTTGTTTCACGGGTCCAGTGCTGGCACTCGCGCCGTTCGACGTAGTCGTTGGAAAATTTCGATTTTCGACGAGTGAGACCGGAAAAAAATTTCACTTATATTCCGGAAAGGAGAAATAACCAGGCATATTTCGGGAAAGTAATCGGTGCAGATGGTCCATTGTCGGGGGGGATGGCGGAGATGCGTCGTCCACCGGTGCGTTGTCGCCTTCCCCCTTTGACGCGCGCTAAAAGCGAAGGTACGTAACCGGAGTTTAGCGCACCTCCGGGACCGCTCGTAAAAAAACATTCCGTGACAAACTGCCCCCCCTTCCTTGCCTGCCGCCCCCGGTCCCTACGACGTCCAGGGCACGACGACACGTTCTTGTTTGTTAAGCAGGATCGTAGCAGCCACTCCACGATTACTTCGCAGGGAATATATTGAATGGAATCGGTCGGAATTGGAGGGGGCGAAAGGACGAGGGGCGAGCCGGGGGGGAGGTCAAATGAGGTAGTCCGAAAGTAAACTTCCAATTAAATTTTTGCTGAACGGTGCTTTTGACGTGGACCGATGGACTTTCGTAATGTCGACGGCGAGTTAATGCCGATTCCTTTCCATCAACCCCGATCTCGTGATCTCGTGAAGATTCTCTTTCTCTTCGAGGACTTTCTGGACCTTCTCACATCACGAACGGCCGCTGGAATTGCCTTCGAACCAGCCCTGAATTGATTTTGATGATTTTTCTTCGAATAGGGTCTGTTGCCGCTAGATGGCGTTACGAGTATAACAATACCCAATAGTGCGATACTCTTGAGTAAAGTTAATCCACAGTTTCTAAATTGGAGGAACCAACAGAGGGATAAGATTCCACGCATAATTTCAAGAAGAAAAAGTCCTATAGATATAGGAACGCAAAACGTATCGTATTCGAGATACAGGGTGTTAGTTTTTTTCTCACAATATCTTCATTTCACAAGATATTCAGCTGAAATTTGGCATAGATATTTCAATTCACACCACGTGAGATTCCAATTGCAAATCTACAGGGTGATATTTTCTCTGGAACACTGTTCCCTGTTTTCCTCAGGACCTTTTTTATGGTGAGCTACTGTTAATTTCAAAGAAAAATCCAACAAATCTGGGCGGTTTTCCATTTGCAGGACTGAGGACTGAGGGCAGTTTCAATCTTCATAAATAGATTGGAGCAAGTCGATCTTAAAATTGATTAACCTATACTCCATTCACTTCAGGAATGTATCCCGGTTGGCCATGATTTAGGTTTATCATGTTTTTTTCACTTAAAACTGTCGCAGGTTGGTACTCGTGAAATGTCAAACAATTCCCAGAGACGTTGTCAGTGCTTGTTTCTATTTACTCTTTTTAAACTCTGCGAATGGAGTTAGTTCTTTTAACGTTAAACTGTGACTACTACATTTTCATACTGGATTAGTTCAAGTTGGGAAAATAGGTATCTAAATGTCTTCCTTAGGCTTATTTCTTAAGAATTTTGTAAAGTGGGGAATTCCATAGGTCCGTCTGTTCGTTTAGAAGTTTTTCTGTCCGGTTATTCGAGTACTTTTATTTTTTTTTTCGAATCAACTATCACAAAGTAACGGATTATTCTGTCCATTATTTTGCAGTAAAATTTCAACACTCGATTCTTGATTTCCGTACGAAAAAATAGCACAAGTGAATCTTCCAACCATGTTTATATACGTGAAATGTTTCCAGTATTAACAGAGAAAAAAGATCCTTCAACATTCGCCAGGTCTTTGAAATCATTAAATTCCCATAATATTTTCTCAAATTCATTATTTCCCTTAAGTAAATAAACATTTCGATAAATACTTAATAACTACGACTTCTATGTAGAAAGGACAACGTTTTTATCTGACAGGAAGAAGACTATAACCTAACATTTTCAAAATATACACGGTACAATGTGTCAGAATATCGTGGCCAACCGATATATACATATATACTTATATGTATTATAAAGAGGAAAGATTTGTATTTTTGTGTGTTTGATACGAATAGGCCCAAAAACGACTGGACCGATTTCAGAAATTCTTTCATCCTTAGAAAGCTACATTATCCCTGAGTGACATAGGCTATACTTTTCAGCCAAAAAAATTAAGGATACCTACTATAACTTCAATAATTACAAAAAAATCAGCCATATTCAGCTATTTTCACGTGCACTGCAAAAACCGTAAGACTTATGTGGATACAATGTATGACGGAAATGTACCTCTTAAATAGTTCTACAAAAAAGTCCAGGATAGCATAAATCTATCTCTCAAGATTGACTTGCTATTACCTGTTTATGGTAATCAGATGTTTTCCAAACTTATGCACAATTTGGGAGTGTGTTTTTATAAATGGGGTATTGATCCTCATCCAACCTAATTTATTTATCCCCAGTATTTAATTTAGAACGAAATTTCCCTTCACATCATACAATTACAACGAGTACATCAAAAGATATGGCAGGTTGAAGTGCTGAAGATGAAACCGCCGCGTGAAACAAATTTCTACCCGGGCGAAGCTGGGACGGCCTGCTTGTACATTATAAAATTGAATGGAATATGAATGAAATTTGATAGTGAGCTGTAATATCATATTCCGAGAGATATTTCATTTGCAACACTTTTGAGGGTAGTTTTCACCCTCATCAAGAACATCGGAAATAAGTCTCATATACCTACACATAATTAAGCTTTCCAGATTCACCTCTCATATGAATAAATTCGTGCAATCCTTCATAATGCCAAAAATTCTCTTCCGATAAATGTATCCTCCAACTCTGATGGTTCATTACAATGTTGAGAACACTGTTGTGTGGATACAAATTCATCACTCAAACCTCGAATAAAATTCTGTCGTAAAACGAAAATGACACTTCTGGAGAGCGAATCTATAATCGATTACGCAAATCCACGATCCGATAGAATCCTCCATATTGGAGTTTCTCTTTTCAATCAACGCAATCCAGGAGGCCGTTATCCGGCCCGGCTAGAAAACTTCGAGAGGAGAAAATGGCCGCTGAACTTTATACCGACATAATGAATTCGATAAATCTCGCCATATTATGCATTCGAGAAGCCATTTCGAGAGTTGAAATGCTTTTCTGTGCTCCATAGACGGAGGTGAACTTCGATATATTATTTTCATTATGGCTGGATTATCATTCTCGGGAATTTTCTGGAGGGATAGTTTTGTTCATTGGAAGGGTAGTTTTTCATCGGCTATCAGTGCATGAGTAATGAAATGGTCTTTCGGGGTGAAATATGGAAGATTTATTCTGGCCTCTTAAGTTATTCAAGCCATTGGTAGGTACACTATTATTGAATTGAACACTAACGTCTGATCAGAAAGTTTTCGTCCTTTTTCAAAGTTGGACATGGTGAAACGCAGTAGAGGAAAATAACACAGAGTTATAATTAATTTATTACAAATAATTTCTACGAACAGTGGTAGACAACATTTCGAAGCTAGGGGGAGAATTAACAAAAAAGATGCAGACGAAGTCCATTGAAGACAGAAAAGAAAGACCGACGACTCTCTGGTCTCGTTTCATTGTCGGAGGTTATAAACCACAGAGCAGATTCTTCACAAATTTTTGGGTCTTCTTCATCGTTGTAAAAGAAGTCCAGTTATACATAAAGAATGAAGTGAAGGAAGTCAGAAAACTTCAGAACTGCCATAAATTTTGATCTCATTTGAATTCCATGATCTGCTTCAATTATTTTCTAAAACTTTCGGACCATTGATTATCCAGAATCTCCAAATTTTTCTTCTTATATACCGATCCCATTTGAGGCCCTCACGAAATGGGCCAAAATAATTCGTTTGGCGGAGCATGTGGAACAAAGAATGCGCGCCCTGTATTATTCATGTACCTTCGTAATGATTTCTTGTCAGAATTAGGGTGGAAAAGGGACTAGAAGCGAGTGTGGTGCGGAATTTTTAAATCTCATATTGTTATTTATGAATATGACGTAAGGAGGGAAACTTGCGTGAAAATTTTCGGGAGAAAAGCGAGGGTGAGCTTTTCTTTGGTCCGGCATTCGACCTGTGTTTATGCCCGGGATAATGGAAAAGATGAAAGCGTATTGTGTTTCAAAATTTGGAGAATTCGTGAAATCAGGTTGGATTGTTGCCAATTTCTATACGGAACCGATCGAAATGAAGACTTACAGGTCGTCCCTGCTATAACATCATTATGATCATAGCTGATAATAAAATCGACATCAACCAAAAATTTCAATTTTTGGTTGAAAAACGACCTTCCAAAAACACCATTTTTGACGATAAAAAAAAGTACCTATATCCTAAAAATTCTAACTGCGTTGATGCCTGAAGGTTATTTGAGCTATTCGAATCTTCCATAAAATGACATTTGCGGATCGATAACACCCACAACGCCAATGGTGTGAGCTTGAGAACAGAACTCGAAAATGAAAAAACGACAAAGATAAAACGACATAATTCTTTACTTATGATGGCTACATGGTTGATTCTGGTTTCAAAATGTAGGTTTTCGAGGTCGCTGAATCCAATAAGAAATAATTCAAAACCATAACTATCACCGTTTAGATTTTCACCTGTCAAATGGCATTTTTTGAGAAATTCGAAATTTCAAACCGTCAAAGCTTCCGTCCCTCTGGTCGTATCCAATATTTATTTATATTATGTTGATCAGAATTTCAGAATATCCCAAAGTATCTCTGTGCAAAATATGAGCGATTTTAAAAATCTCAATTTTCGGGTGAAAAATGCCTCAAAAAACACCATATTTGCCGATAAAACGATGTTGATCACAGAGCTTGACACCTGTCAAAGATGATTTTTCTTCTTCTTCTTCCTCTCAATGGCCTCTTTATTTTTAAAATGCGAATCTACCTTCAATATTGATCTGCCGAATCTATGGATCTACTTAAAAGGTAGATCTACGGGCTCTACTAGTTGCCGATAAAACGATATGTCCGGAAGTTTCTAACGGCGTTAATGATTGAAGAGGTTATTCGAGCCATTCGAATCTTTCATAAAATGACATTTGCGGATCGATAACAACCACAACGCGAACGGTGTGAGCTTGAGAACAGAACTCGAAAATGAAAAAACGATGTTGATCACAGAGCTTTACACCTGTCAAAGATGATTTTTCTCCTTCTTCCTCTCAATGGCCTCTTTATTTTTAAAATGCGAATCTACCTTCAATATTGATCTGCCGAATCTATTGATCTACTTAAAAGGTAGATCTACGCGCTCTACTAGTTGCCGATAAAACGATATGTCCGGAAGTTTCTAACGTCGTTAATGATTGAAGAGGTTATTCGAGCCATTCGAATCTTCCATAAAATGACATTTTCGGATCGATAACACCCACAACGCGAACGGTGTGAGCTTGAGAACAGAACTCGAAAATGAAAAAACGATGTTGATCACAGAGCTTTACACCTGTCAAAGATGATTTTTCTTCTTCTTCCTCTCAATGGCCTCTTTATTTTTAAAATGCGAATCTACCTTCAATATTGATCTGCCGAATCTATGGATCTACTTAAAAGGTAGATCTACGGGCTCTACTAGTTGCCGATAAAACGATATGTCCGGAAGTTTCTAACGGCGCTAATGATTGAAGAGGTTATTCGAGCCATTCGAATCTTTCATAAAATGAAATTTGCGGATCGATAACACCCACAACGCGAACGGTGAGAGCTCGAGAACAGAACTCGAAAATTAAACATCGAAAAATAAAACTGAAAAAATTCATTGCTTAAAAGGGTCATATGGCCGACTTCGTTATCGAAATGCAGGTTTTCAAGGTCGCTGAATTTAATAATACATAGAAAGAGGCCCCAGATATATGATAAACATATCTACGGCTATGTTAGAGCCGTCATTGAGACGGCCGTGGCCAGACCATACGTTTGGCGAGAGAGGATTCCCTTTTTCCCAGGTGGTTTCCCTCAAAAAAAGACAGCTCAGTCGAATCGTACGTCCATCAGATATGCTAAGACAACACCGCGTTCATATTCGCTCACGCTGAACGCCCCCGTTCACTTCCCGGGATTCGGAAAATTGAAACGATATCTTAAAACACAGTTTTTCGAAGCCGTTTTCCGCTAGAAGTTTCCCGCTGGTAATGGCTTCAGAAGACGCTGGGCGTGTTGATTGAAACGCGCGGCTTTAGCATAGGGGATTTCATCAAATCTTTTCCGATTCACGAAATAAAAGAAACCGAATGTGTGTGTGTGTGTGCAAGGGTAGTCCCGGGTCCCGTATATGCATGGATTACCGCGCCAACGTCATTACGAACCTCGCCCCTAAAAATACTTCAAAGAAAAGAATGATAACTTCCTCCAGCATTCTGGAGGAGCGGCACATTCGCTTCGTCCAAGTTTCCAGGAAGGAAAGTTGAATGATATACGACTTTCTCGAGTCGCGAATACATTTTTATGCGGAGGGTGATTTGATCATTTCGAATTTTAGACCAAGAAATAATAACAGGATTTTTCACGCTAAATAAAAACGCGAATCGCCTAAACCAGCTTCTGAAAGAATGTTTATGGTTGAAAACACCGGCATTAGAATATTCCGGGCTTTCTAAACGTGATCCAATTGGAATTCCACATGCAACATCGGTAGGTATCTTCAAAGATAAACTCCATATCACAAAGTAACGGAATGTACTGTCCATTATTTTTAAGTGAAATTTCAACACTCGATTCTTGATTTCCGTACAAGAAAATAGCATAACTGAATCTCCCAACCATGTTTAAATACGTGCAATATATCCAGTAGTAACAGAGAAAAAAGTTTCTTCAACATTCGCCAGGTCTTTCATTCACATAATATTTTCTCAAATTTATTATTTTCCCAAAGTAAATAAACATTTCGACAAATACGTTATTATTACGACCTCTATGTAAAAAGGACAACGTTACCTATGACTAAAACCTACCAATATACACGGTGAAATGTGACCAGAATTTTGGGCCAACCGGGAGTATATCTCAGTCTGAGATCGTAACCTGGCGATTGACTTCTCCGAATTATTGACATTTTTAGAAAGTCATTTTCTTTTTTTTTGTCCTATATTAAAATTTGTAGAAATGATACGTAATCAATTCCTTATTACTGGGTGTTCTTTCCCCTATGCCATTCAGTATATTTCATTTCCCTTAGCTGCTTGTTGAACCAATATCAATGTATAGACTCCGATTGAAACATCATCATCGGGCAAATCCTCCAGGACGTCGATTTCATACCCCGCCGAATTCCTGGAAGACGTCTCACCCAGGGCGTCCACATTGCCGCTCCCTAAATAATTCAATGCTTAATTCCCGAAGAAGATTCACTCTCATAAAATGAGTTAACGGGATGGTACACAATGGAAACGTAGTTTTTGCCGGAGAAACTTTCTGCTTTATATCATTTGTGATTCAGATTTTCCATAATGAGAATTCTTTTGATCAGAAAGGGAAGGAAATGAGGGTTTTTATTTACCTTCGTTGTTTATACTTTCCGCGTTTCTAAAAGTAACCTCCTTCCCTTAAATATTCCGCTTGGATAAGCAGAGGCAGATTGTGGTAATATTCAATTAAGCATTCTTCAGTGTTTATGGGGCTGTTTGGTTATTTCCATCGTCTGAAGGAATTATTACATCCAACAGTCTATAGAGAAACTGAGTTGTTCAACACAAACCTTCTCCTTGTTTCTTTCTTGGTGACATTTTTGTGTTTAAGTTTTTAGAGATACATATGTGTTTTGTGTTTATTGTTGAATCAAGTACATGTTTTTAAACGAGTTCTTCTCAACAGAAGATTAATTATGACATTTTTTCCACTGAGACTATTCGTCTGCAGTGCTATCAACGTGTCTTTGGCTGGGAATATGAATTAGAATTGAACTATTATTGGTGTTCAATGTCCAGTAGTCAACAATGTTTGAAACACAAGATCTATATGAAATAATTTATTTTTATGAAAATGCAAATCTCTTTCGACAGAAACTGAAAAGAAAACGGTATCTCAAGTTTTTCTTCGACAAAATAGGAATTTTATTCTTCTATTCCTAACCTTTCAACCAGAAATGACGTAACCTTCCATCACTCATCGTCCATTGGCGCTCATCAAGTCAAATCTCACCGGCAGAATTGCTATGTGTCGGCCTACACTGATTCGTTTAATTTTAGCAATTATTTCGAGTTCTCTTCGTCATTTCGGGACAGACCGGCGTATGCGATAAAAGGACATAATGTCCTTCGGAGCATTTTCTGAATAGCCCCACCTGGTGGCGAAATGCGAAGTATCTGGAAATTATTATGGATCCACACAGTCGATTTTAATTGGATGTCTACGCTGGTTTGATGTGCTTCAATGCGATGAAGAATTACACATTGAAGAATTTGTTAATCACTTTGTGACGATGGAAGGCTTTCACATTTCAGTGGAACTACTCTGACAACCGACAGAATATTAGGCTTTGACTTGAGAAGTTTTGGGCTTACCCGGTTTAAAAGTTACCAATTAATACAATCCCATTAAAAAAGTGGCCACTCTGTATACCATAGGGATTGGAAGTTGAAAAATACAGATTTCTCAGGTATTTCGTTGCTCATGTACTAAAACTAGCAGCAACAATTTCAAAAAGTCCTACTTTATCCATAAATGTTGCAGATTGAAATTTTTTTTCGATGCTGACTTGCTGAAATTTTTAAATTCAAACGAGTAGTTTAATCGATGTAGGTATTTCAGAGATAAAATCTAAAGTAAATCTGAGGTAAAGATTGGTAAATTTCATGTGACTTAGTGTCCTCATCTCATCCTGAGCTCTTTGATGAATTTGCTACCACATGAAAGCCACAATTCCATCTTTCTTGCACCCGGCCTCACGAGCCTGATACGTTCGACACAGACTTTATAAAGCAACGATTTCTCTTTTTATTGATCAACTTTAATTATCGGTAGCTGCATTAGCCCATCTTGTTATTCCGAATGACAATCCCTCTTGTCAATGTACACGTGTAGAGCTGGATGAATATTTCGGCTTAATTAGCACCAGGATGACCAAGCAGTTTCGGCGTTAATTATTTCCACCACTGACTGCTTTTACAAATCTGAAATGACGTTTGGGCTATCAGAGGCGTCTCGTTAGGGAAGAATTACACTATTCCACATCGTTCGAATGAGGATAAAACGTTGGAGGAATTGTATGGTTTATATTTGAAAAAACACAAGTTTGTATTATAACTTCAAAAATTATTGTGATAAGAAAATTGATGACGCCAATGAATTGTACTGAAAAAAGTGCATGTATAATGTTTTTGTTTCATGTTCATAGTACCAGTAATAAAGAAGTCATGAAACCTTTTCCTTTGACGCCATTTTCCGTTTTTTTTAATAGCTCGGAATCAGTTTGACTCAGAAGGTTGCGGTTTGCACCAAAATGATTCTCTCAAAAATAGAGACCGAAAATGTGTCATTGTTCTAGCTCATCTGTTTCTGAGATCCTCTCACTAGACAACGAATTTGGGACACCCGGTACATTTAGAGAAACATTAGAGCCGTTTCTTAGATATTTGTCCTGAAATTACCAGATCGACACGAGAACGCCAAGAAAGTTAAGGTCAACATAATCTTCCCCTAATATCTTACCTATTCCTGCTCGATATCGAACAAGTCCTTTGCCGCCGTAACCATAACGATCGAAAAACAAAACCGTCGCCATTTTCCGAATTTAGGTCCGCCGCGTATCTCACGCGGCAATATTTCATATCGGATGAACGGGGTCGCTAATAGCGGTTCGCAATTCCTCGGAAAAAATGTCACCGCGACCGCTGCACATGGGACCCGGGGATCGGGGCGCGCGGGGCGGCGGGGGGCGCGCGCTCCGTCGCCCAGGTAAGTGATGGATGACTCCCCGGAGATATTTTCCATCATCCGTCCAATCAAGCAAATGCAAATTCCGCCAAGAGTCGTAAAAAGACGCCGCCGCAGCTCCTCGATATATGTACCTTCGACTATTTCCAATAAGAAATCGGTATGCATATGTATTTATCGTATTTACGTATTTGCCGCGCGGGTAATGGATCTCGGGGTTCGATTGGCGATCGGACGTCTTGTTATTTCGAAGAAGAGGCCAGAAATAGAGAGGCTCGACCGATCTGATCATTAACTACCGTTTGTTGAAGCCCGTAGAGTCCGCGAGCACGCACACGGAGGAATTCGCCTCAGTACGGGAATATGGGGTGGACTTTTTCATTCATTTCAACTGTAGATTCTTGAGGCCGAAAAAAACAGTTTCTTTCAATTTTTCCGAATTCGGCATTTTAAGACTATCAATACAATGTATGGCCTCCACGGGCATCAATAACAGCTTGACATCTTTTTTGCATACTACACACGAGGAATTTGGTTCCATAAACGGGGCAGAAGCTCTTTCAGATCATTTAAGGATTCTGGGGTAGGTTGATGATTATCTAATCTTCTTCGGAGCATATCCCATGCATATTCTATGCAATTCAAATCTGGTGAGTGCGGAGGTATTGGTAAATGTGGAATACCAAGCTCCTCGCGCGCATTCTCAACTATGGCTGCACGGTGCGGTCTAGCGTTATCGTCTAGAAATTGAAAAGTTTCACCAAAAGCAGCGTGAAAATTTGGCACAATATTGTCAATGACATGCTCCCTATAGTGTAAGGCGGTCATATTCCCAGAACAAATGTGTAGATCTGTGCGCCCGTTGAAACATATCTCGGCCCATACCATAACACTACCCCCTCGGAATGGATGAACTTCTTGGACATAGCCACGATTACGGGGTATGCGTGGGATTGTCCATACCCTTATTCTTCGAGAATCTGAAAATCGTCCATATCTGGATTCATCAGTGAAAAGTACACTACGCCATTTATCGTTCCAATTGATATATGTTGCCTAGCACCTGGATTCACCTCTCCCAAACGTCGTCTGATGGTTTCGGTTGAAACTTGGACCCCATCTGCATTTTGAAGAGTATTCCGTAGCATTCTACACGTAGATGTAGGGTTTCATCTCGCCGGAACGGTGATGAAACGATCCTGAGCAGGTGTTGTTTGTCGTCGCCCACCAAGCCTTGGTCTTTCCAACACGGAACCTGTCTCCCTGAACCTATTCCAAAGTCGAGATATCACACTTTGGCTGACTTGGAGCCTTTCCGCTACAACAACCTGAGTTAGGCCACCCTGTAGCATTCCGATAGCCCTATTAGTCTCAGCGTTCGTTAATTTACGTCTTGGCATTTTCAGAAAACTTGTTTCAAATCGCAGCCGTTGATAAACTGACTTCATTTCAAAATAAGAACATTCATGAAGCATATGCAACGAACCAAACTCCAGAAAAAAGGCGTCCAGATTGACGAAATGTCTCATACTGATTTTTATTGGATCGATTCAAGTTGTTATTGAGTCTTAAATGATTTTACAGCGATTTTCTCGAAGATTACATACTTTTAAAAACGATTGAATACGATATCCCTAACTCTTGTGGAGCAGTTTACATTCAGGAAACATAAGAAGAAAATTGTGACGCGAAAGCAGGAGCTTGTAGGTAGATTCGCAATCGAAAATCCAACGAAAAAAATTAACAGCAGCTGTCAATTTTCAATTCAACATTCTCATGTTTGTGGGACTTTTCTTTCTTGAAATTATGCCAGGAATCTCCCCTTTTTGTTTGTACCTCCGATTCATGAAGACCCTGTATACCTGAATATTGACTTCTTTGTGTAATTCGGGGTTGAACAGAAAGAGCACCAATCTCTGAAGGCACGTTATCAGGCGAGACGCAGAAGCGAAATTTAACGTCTACATCGATACCCCCTCGAAATCAGAAGCCACCTTGACAACGTTCTTAGACGGGGAACATAAAAAGCGTGAAAGAGTACGACTCGGTATTTTTATGGCGTCTGAAGCGCTAATCCTGCGGCGGCTTGACCCATTCCTGGCGTGCCGAGGAACCCCCGAAAAACTGTCTTCGTGCGCCCGGACCGTCTCGCAGATTGTTTTGTCTTTCGATGTTAGTGTCACTTATTGACATTTGCCGATTGTTATAGCGGACGCGTTTTTGCGACACCGAGTTGTTGAGACGTCACCTCTGCGCGAAAATTCGTCCGTTTTTGTGGCAGGGGAATGAAAATAGTAGCAGGATTTGGATAGGAAATTGCATCCGCTGCCATCTTAGAAAATGGTAGTACATACCTAGTCTAACGTATACAGAGTGGCCACTTTTCTTATGATATCTCAATAACCGGCCCTGATAATCTCGATTGGTTTAAATTGCTTGATAATGCTTCTATAAATGCAATTTTTTCCCCATTCGACCGACCTTCTATGGTTAAAAAGTTACCAATACAATCCCATTAAAAAAGTGGCCACTCTGTAGAGTGTAGACTATAGAGTGCCAGTCTATTAATGAAGCCTCTTATGGTGAAGTAGTTAAGTCATACTTGGGTTCAGTTATGGTTCGTAAAGTTAGGTCTTAGAGTTGAGGGATCAGCTCTCCCTGAGACAGTAAATTTCATAAGGGCTCGTTTGTTTTTGGAACCTTCTCTATATGAAATTTTTTTGTGGGATCCAATATGCATGTAATTGTGAGAAATGTACTAGCAGAGGTCTAAATTCCGAAATACACCACCTGGTGGCACCACCACAGCAAGACAATGACATACCGGTTTCTGGCTTGTTAGCCGTCATCAGTGCCATATAGCCTTATACTGCGGTAGCAACCAACTGAAACCAATATGTCATTGTCTTGCTGTGGTGGTGCCACCTGGTGGTGTATTTCGGAATTTAGATCTCTGCTAGTCCATTTCTGACCTTTATTTCGTTGGTCCAACTAAAGGGCGTGATCTTCATTTTCATTCATGTAATTGTTGAACAAGTTGAGGTTCGTAAATTCACTCGCACATTCTTGGAGTTTTCGAAATTGTCCAGACACTACCGAAAAGACATATGTTTTGTCTTTTTCTGAGAAGCATGTCTACATAGTCCTTCATCATTCCTGGAAAATAAGAACACAACGCGTAGGAATTTAAAGTAAATCGAACAATTCAACATAGTCACGGGAACCCCTTTTCAACTTCGTTAGGGCGTGTACACAATGTTCGAAAACTTTTTCGAACCTCTCCGCATTAAAATTCAAATTGAATCCTTCAAAATCCTGAATGACTCTCCCTTTGTACGCGTTCCTTCGAAAGCCCTCACTCCCCGCCTCCCTATGAGAGAGAAAAATCGAAGCTAGTTTCCCTATACACGCTCGCCAAGTGAAACGCGAATTTAAAATGTATCACACGAGTGTCTTAGGAGGGTTTCGATCTCGGTTTCTATACATATATTTTTACTCAAGGTTGTTACGGCCAAATGGCTCGTCCATAATGTATAGATATTTATGGCAGTTCGATGGTGCTCCAGACAGAACATTCGTTCATATTCTGATTGCGACCGGGGCGACCATCAATTCATATCAGCGCGACTCGTTGTCTCATATTATTGTGTGTTGGAGAGACCTTTCTGCATCGGGAGTGGAAGAGGCATGGGCCAATTTTTCTAGACGCTGGAGAATGCATTTGCGGAATCCTTCACGAAGTCGTTCATTAGAAAATGTTCACTAAGGATTCAGTAAAATTATGTCTCAAGAAAAAACTTTATATTTGATGCGGAAGGAAATTCAATGAAGGCAAGAAAACCAAGGTCACTTTAATCTGAGTTCCTGGTCACTCAGGAATTGAAGGAAACGAAGAAACCAACACCTGAGGGTCAGGCAGAAAGGGAGCACAAATGTCACTTACTAACTCAGAACCTTTCTGTGGTGTAGGCTAATGCATCTTTAAAAGAGTTTTTGCAGAAGTAAGAAACTGAAATAGGAGCACTCCAGGAATGGAATGTTCCAAAACTTTCCTTAGGGACTTTAAGAACCAAGAATTGTCAGGGCTGTCAGAAACTGATGAGTGCTGAGGAAGAGGTGGAAACTCCTGTTCACCTGGTTACAGAATTCCTCTCCATTGCGAGCCTGCGCAAGGAAATGTCCTGAAAAACGGAATTATAAGTGGGACGAGGACTTAGCTTCCTTGAAGCTCTCTCAGATACTGAACTTCTTTGGAGCTTAAACGATAGAGGGCGGGCTGTAGATAGCTCTGAGAGGCACAATATACCTCAAGGTCTCAGTACAATCTAACCTCCTTACCAAACTACAAACTATTCCCGGATTTTGAACCTCAATTTCATCAGAGGTGACTGGTGACTTCCTCGAGGTCGAGGAGATTCATACTGGTATTAAATGATTCAGGGAAGAGCGATTCCGAACAATGACAACTGCTCCATATAATGTCGCTAATTGCGAGCAGTGACATCCTCATTCTAGGTGCAGAGTCGAGGTACGTATATAATTGTTGTGTATTTAAAATGTCATTAAACCAACGCCGACTGACAATCACTTTTTGTGAGTAACAATTAAATCTGACGGATATACCCACATGTGATTCATAGATACGACGGGGAACTCATTAGTCCAGGAAAATGTTTAAACATGCACATCCGCTTGTTTATGGTAATACGGATCCGAGAGGAATCTCAGAGAAGTTTGGGAGTAGGTACCTATGAAATCAATGAAACGCTTGGTTCTTCTAGAAACATCAGCACAAGATGCGTGAGTCCAATGCATTGTAACCAGTCTTTTTCAGGGCTAATCCTGGAGAAGACTGGTTTTTTCCCGATCTAGATCGGGAAAAAAGGTCATAACAATAGACAGATGGACAGTCGTCTTCATCATCTCGAAAGTTGCTAGGAACGTTTTCTTCTTCATTGTCCTCTTTGAATAATGCCCTAGGGACTTGTCTCCTTCTCTTTGGAAGAATATTAGATGTAGAAGTTGAAACTAAGTACTTTTATCGAGTCTTCGGTTCACGTTTGCCTTGTCCACTTATGAATCGTCCTTTAGGGATTGGAGGGACCTCCTCCCAGAATCAACAAGAGTAGGTTAAGATGCATTGCCTTTATTAGCTACAGACGAATATTTTATTATGAATATGTTAAGACAAGTCCTGGCTCTTTGTTTGCTGATGGAGCCTGGTATGAATGGTCTCGGTGTTGTCCGGTAGATACGGTTAATTCAGCTGAAATACCTATGTCATTTTGACCGTTCACTGTATATGTCATTTTGTCCATAAAGCGTTATGAAACTAGAAATATATCGAATCAATACAAAAAGTATATTCGACATGAAAAACCTTCGGAAAAACAATGATAAATGAGTAAAGTTTGAAATGGATGGAATATAAATGAAAAAAATGGTGAAAACTGGCCATTTCTTCTAAAAATTTGACGCAATGAAAAAAAACTCGTGACCTATTGATTTCTGTTAACACTCATAACGACCGAATGAACTAGATTAGCGCTTGCGAGTTTTCAGAGGTTAATAGAACCCACTCGGGTCGTGTGATTTGGCAGGCAGTTCCGCATTTGATACCTCCAAACTCAAGTAATGATGCCTATGTCATTTTGTATGTATTTCCCCTATATTGAAAATAGTGCAACTATTTTCATACTTCTATATAAATAAAACAAAGTTGTTGGTTACACCATTTATAACTCGAGATCGGATGGACTGTTTGTTATGAAACTTCATTTATGGATTCGTCTACGGCCTGGTTATTATAAAATACATTGAAACTCTGAAAAATTCAATGAAAAATTTGTTTATGTAGGAAATGCTTTTCCTCCTTTTGAATAAGGCCACTAGGTGTCGCTACGGTTGATGGCTTTCATCTAGACACTGTAGCGTAGTCGTGAAGGTACTATATTTGATATTATCGCCACTAGATGGCGATGGTAATTACGATTTGTGAAATCCACCGTAAGTAGGTATCATTAAGGCGATACAAAGTTCGCCGGGCCAGCTAGTAGGTAGATAAAAGAACAATATGTCATGCTATGATATTTATGATGAACCTAAATCTTAGCTAACCGGAGTACTCTATTTGTGAGTGGGGTATACTAGGAAGCAGCAGCAGCTCCAACCTATGCCTTCTCCTTCAAATTTCAATCTGAGGCCGTGGACTCACAGGTGTCCGCACCGAGGTAGATTGAATCCGGACCAAGAAGTGTGCATGATCGATCTTTATCGGAGCCGCGAGTCCGAGAGGCCTCGGCCCGTTTTAATTACCTCCGTTGATTACGTCGAAGATGCCCCGTCCGCCCCGATGGCATTCCGAGACGTTTATTGTACTCGTTGCTACTGTGCGCGCAACGCCGACTTTGCGACCGTAAATTATTTCCCACAGGTGTGGAGGATTGTTTATTGCTGCTGCACAAAAACGATCGGGGCTCTTTCTCGTTGTTACGAGCGATGGAATTTCGGGTGAGGACTGCGAAATGAGACGGGAATGGTGATCATTTTTGATTATACAGGGGGGAAATACTGCAACTAACTACACAGAATCATTCTTTCCCAATTTCCAGTGGCTGTTTGTCCTATGGGGCAGTGCCTCACCAATAAACGTCGAAAATTCCCTTCATTATATAGCAACACTAGCGACCCGCCCCGGCTTTGCACGGATGCAATGGATAGTGCCGGCGCCGCACCGCTATGTCGCTGCATTTTAATTCTGTAATATCTTAGGAAATATTCATTTAAATTACATGTTGTAAAGGGCCATATTGATCTATATTGAATGGACACGGCAAGGAATCTTTTTTTTTCTGATGTGCCTCACCACCTCAAACTGTCACGAGCCGCCACAGCTAATTTCACCCAAATACTCCCAAGAAATAAATTTGCAATGTGTCAAAATGTGTTTTAGAATGTTTTTCCTAAGTTATATCTCTATTCGAGATGTTCACAAAGTTGGTATCTAATAGTTACTTGCCCTTCAACTCTAGAATGATGAAATTTTCAGGAACAGTTATTGAGGCCAAATTAAACGTTTTTCACTATGATTTTGGCGACACAATTCTACAGGGTATTCACGAAAATGTGCCCAATTTCGATTCGAGTTTTCATCAAAATCTTGCTTATTTCAAATGGGAACTCATATTTCTTCGTGGAAATATGATTATATTCCTGAAAACAAATAATGTTCCATCAGCATATGCGTGAAATTGACCATTTTCCAGGTTTGAATCTCAAAATGTATGTGTAGGAAATGATGAACTTGATTATGAATTTTAATTGAATCCCCGAGTGATTGAAATCAGATCAATTCCTGCATTCATTTTCTTGTGAATCGGAAGAAAATACTGTGGGGAATTCATGGGTGATTTTTTTTTTACAGTGGTACAACTGCGATCTGAAACATGTACCTCCTTCCGTAGCAGCTAAATTCGTCCAACTCGACCATGACAAGGAGTCGATGAAATTCGTTCAAGAATCTGAAGAAAAGTCGGACTGGATTCTTCTTCAAATATGGCACATTTTCGTACGAAGCATTCTCGGTTGGTTCATGACGCAGACTTCCATCAATGGGTAAGTTCTGAATACTTTTCAGGAGAACCGCTCTCTTCAGAATGCCAGGACTCTTGATGTTATTCAGGGTCCTGCAACATAATATCTCTCTAATCAGGAAACAGATAGGAATCTAGTCATCTTAGCAAAATAAGGATATTGGCGGTCACATAGGGTGTCCAATTTTTCTGGGCAAATCCCCAACAGGTTTTTTCATTGCAACATCCATTTCATCACTTTTTCGGTGTTTACATGGAGGAACTTGTTGAAAATTTCAGTCACCACTACAGAAAGGATTAGGTACGAAACGACAGTTGTCGATAACTCTGTCACCTATTTCTCAGTGAACGTCGTTGATTCTACCCTGATTCCTTTGTTTTCCCCGAAATTCCCACAAATACACGATAATGTAATAATATCGATGATTACGTTCTGTCGCAAAGCGAATCACAATAATTTGCTATCCAGACGCAAAACAAAAGTCTGTTGGTTTGATTTTCCCAACAAAAAGCCCGGCATCTGGCAGTCAGAATGTAATCTTGAGCGGAATGGGATCGAGTGGTGGTGAGAGTCGAACAAAAAAATGGGGAATCACTAAACCAGTTATTAATCTGAAAAAGTGATTAAACATAATTTTTCATAATTACAGTTCTGGCGGGCATTGTACTGGCCGCTCATTGAGGATACACGTCGACACTGTGTTACAATAATTATTGAATAATATGCTTTTTTTTTCGGCGAGCTCCTACCTCGACTTAATGACTTTCATCGTTGGACAAAAAACCTAATTATATAATTAGTTATGCCCAGAATGACAGTCAGGTTGAGGAGCGACCGAGGCGAGCCTTCTATTAGTGCGCCTAATGAACAGGCATTTTTCAAAGAATCTCTGCCGTATTCCCTTTTTTTTATTTTCAGTTATTGGATAATCACGATCTTGACGGTTGCCAACTTATTTGCAATCATCAGAACACAAAAGCAGTTGTTGATGCGCCTCCATATGCAATTATTGTATATTATTTGCCTCCCTGAGAACGTATCAGAAAAGGCCGTGGCGTAACATTCTTGTTCTTCGAAACGAACGATTATTTTTTCGACGGATCAGAGAAAAAGTTCCCTGAATCTAATTGGTACAAAAAATTATATTGGGCTGCTATACAGGCTGAGACTTAGTTAATTTCTCTCATCGAACGAAACAATCGGTTTTCGTTTGAAAGATACAGGGTGTCGTAATTCCACGTGTCAGTGTAGAGTTCGACGTCAAAAAAGTAAACCAGAGTTACGCAATAAATTAAAAAAAAAGATATCCACCGAAATTGTAAAAATCGAAAAATTGGAGTATCGAGCCATCATCAATTATTTAAAAGGGTTAAGAGGTAAGCATATTTACGAAGATATGCTTAATACCCTCGGTTATTAATGTCCTTCGTATGCGACCGTGAAAAACTGGACTGCAAGCTTCAAAAGAGGTAAATTTTCCATTCAAGATGATGATCGATCGGGAAGGCCAGTTTCTGTGGCAGTCCCCGAAAATATCGATGCAGTTCATGACATGATTTTATCAGACCGTCGAATTGGGCTAAAACGGATATCTAAAGCACTGAAGATTTCATACGAACGCGTTCATCATATAGTTCACGTCGATTTGGACATGAGAAAAATTTCTGCAAAATGGATCCCCAAATGTTTGAATGTTGACCAAAAGCGTGCAAGGGTAGAAGCATCGCGTTCGATCTGTGCTCGATTTGAAATCGATGTAGATTCTCAAACCGAATTGTAACTATGGATGCGACTTGGGCTCATTTGTACGATCCAGAAACAAAGCAACAACCGATGGAATGGCAACACTCTGGTTCTCCAAGACCTGAGAAGTTTCGTGTCCAAAAATCTGCTGGAAAAGTTCTTGCTTCAGTTTTTTGGGATTGCCATGGAGTAATCATAATTGGAATAATGGTAATAATACTTGGAGATTACTATTCGACATTACTGACCACACTACGGGAAAAAATTAAAGAGAAAAGACGCGGAAAGCTGTTTTGTTTTTACAGGACAACGCCCCAGTACACAAATCTCATGTTGCCATACAAAAAATTCGTGATTTAGGGTTAGAATTACTAGAACACCCCCCTTATTCACCAGATTTGGCTCTGTTCGACTATCATTTCTTTCCTCAACTGAAAAAAAAGTTTAAAAGGTCGTAAATTTTCTTCCAACGAGGAGGTAATAAAAGCTGTGGAGTACTGGTTTGCAGAGCAAGAAGAAACATTTTTTTTTAAAGGTCTAGAGACTTTGCAGGTTCGCTGTAATAAATGTATTCAATTAAGAGGAGAATATTTTGAGTAATAAAATATTTTGACATTGAAAATTTGTTTTGTTCGATAGTAGGCTGAGAATTTTTTAATATATCCTCGTATTTTCTCTAGTTACGGTACCAATTCCACAAAGAAAATTTATTGAATATTCAACCTGAAATACACGAAAAACTACTTCAAGACTTCATAAAAATGATTGAGGTTGTTGAAATTACGAGCATTATGATCAGCTCTTCGTTATAATCTTGTCATGAGATTGGACTCAGCCTGAAACATGCAGCGGTATGAAAGAAGATCTTCTGCTGTATCCTAGATTCGGAAAGCGGCAACGGTGTGTGCCGTATATTGAAAGGCCCTCCAGCAAATTGTTTTCGTTGCCGTTCATTATTCATTCTTTTAACAAATCATCTAAGCGTGGAAACAATTCAGTCGGGCGAGCATTTCAAGCAAAATATAATTATCACGCTACCGCTTTCGGCAAACCTCCATGTCCCTCCTTTTTCCTTACACCCAGCTTTGAAAAATGAGCTGCACCGCTTGCTGTCTTCCCGCTTTGACCGTTCACACGGTCCCCATCGATCTGGGAAGCTAAGAAAGATATCTTACACACATGCAAGCTTCAAAATATACACTTCCAGAAAAAAACGAGAAGTCCTTTCGATTTCCAGACGACATATCGGAATGTCCTCAAATTTTTGGTCCTCCCGCCCTGCACACTCTTCTTTCCATAATTACCAACTCTTATACAACGGCTCATGGTAAGCAACGGCCATATTGAATGGAATCGCACCGAATATTCGACTTACGGGACGAACAGGAGGCTGTAATGAAAAAATGACGGTAGCGGTTAAGAGAGGTGTAGACGAAAGAATGTCAGTTCATAACGCGAACACATTACTGTTCTTGAGTTGATGTGGACAACAATGCGAGTAACGCAGGTAGCCGTCGAGTGGCGTGAGCAAAAGATAGATCTACGATGAGGAGTGGAGAAGCCGATTGGAGAGCTCAATGGGAGTGAAAGTGAATCCACACACGGCGTTACTTGCCATACGTTCCACTCGTTCGGTGGTTCCCAGCCTTTTTAATCCACAAATCTAAGCTACAACACATTTGGTAATCAGCAATGTCTCAAGTATATTTAGGCCTAAGAGGGGTAAGACCCCCCAAAAACACCATATTTGTCCTCACCAAGGAATCCCTGGCGGATCTAAAGGCGTTTTTCCTTTTTCAATATGGAAGATCTACTACCCATTCGAATCATGCAGAACACCCATAAAGCTGATCAGTATCGCCTAAACTTGGAGTGCTCTGAGTGTCTGAACAAAACTCGAAAATGAAAAATGGAAAAAATAAAACAATATAAATTCGACTATAATGAGGCCTATATGGACATGTTTGGCATCAAAATGTAGGTTTTCGAGGGCGCTCTATTCGATAAAAACAAATTCAAGTCGCTATCTATCATAGTTTAGATTTTCATCTGTCAAATGGCATTTTTTTCAAAAATCCGAAATTTCAAATCGTCATAGCTCCCGCTCCTGTGATCCTATCCACGATTCTTTAGCAAATTTTTGATCAGCATTGTCCAGAGTATCTCTATGCCCAATAAAATCGATTTAAAAAAATGTCAACTTTTTGGGTGAAAAATGCCAAAGGGGTGAGACCCCCCAAAAACACCATATTTGACATCACCAAGGAATCCCTGGCGGATCTAAAGGCGTTTTTCAATTTTGAAGATCTACTTCCCATTCGAGCCATTCACAAAACCCATTAGGACGATCAGTATCGCCTGAACTTGGAGTGCTCTGAGTGTCTGAACAAAACTCGAAAATGAAAAATGGAAAAACTAAAACAATCACAATTCGGCTCAAGGAGGACCTATATGGACATATTTGGTATCAAAATGTAGGTTTTCGAGGGCGCTCTATTCGATAAAAACAAATTCAAGTCGCTATCTATCATAGTTTAGATTTTCACCTGTCAAATGGCATTTTTTTCAAAAATCCGAAATTTCAAATCGTCATAGCTCCCGCTCCTGTGATCCTATCCACGATTCTTTAGCAAATTTTTGATCAGCACTGTCCAGAGTATCTCTATGCCCAATAAAATCGATTTAAAAAATGTCAACTTTTTGGGTGAAAAATGCCAAAGGGGTAAGACCCCCCAAAAACACCATATTTGACATCACCAAGGAATCCCTGGCGGATCTAAAGGCGTTTTTCAATTTTGAAGATCTACTTCCCATTCGAGCCATTCACAAAACCCATTAGGACGATCAGTATCGCCTAAACTTGGAGTGCTCTGAGTGTCTGAACAAAACTCGAAAATGAAAAATGGAAAAACTAAAACAATCACAATTCGGCTCAAGGAGGACCTATATGGACATATTTGGTATCAAAATGTAGGTTTTCGAGGGCGCTCTATTCGATAAAAACAAATTCAAGTCGCTATCTATCATAGTTTAGATTTTCACCTGTCAAATGGCATTTTTTTCAAAAATCCGAAATTTCAAATCGTCATAGCTCCCGCTCCTGTGATCCTATCCACGATTCTTTAACAAATTTTTGATCAGCATTGTCCAGAGTATCTCTATGCCCAATAAAATCGATTTAAAAAATGTCAACTTTTTGGGTGAAAAATGCCAAAGGGGTAGGACCCCCCAAAAACACCATATTTGACATCACCAAGGAATCCCTGGCGGATCTAAAGGCGTTTTTCAATTTTGAAGATCTACTTCCCATTCGAGCCATTCACAAAACCCATTAGGACGATCAGTATCGCCTAAACTTGGAGTGCTCTGAGTGTCTGAACAAAACTCGAAAATGAAAAATGGAAAAACTAAAACAATCACAATTCGGCTCAAGGAGGACCTATATGGACATATTTGGTATCAAAATGTAGGTTTTCGAGGGAGCTCTATTCGATAAAAACAAATTCAAGTCGCTATCTATCATAGTTTAGATTTTCACCTGTCAAATGGCATTTTTTTCAAAAATCCGAAATTTCAAATCGTCATAGCTCCCGCTCCTGTGATCCTATCCACGATTCTTTTGCATATTGTTAATCAGCATTATCCAGAGTATCTCTGAGCATAATAAAATCGATATCGAAAATTCCAACTTTTTTGGTGAAAAATGCCAAAGGGGTAAGACCCCCCAAAAACACCATATTTGACATCACCAAGGAATCCCTGGCGGATCTAAAGGCGTTTTTCAATTTTGAAGATCTACTTCTCATTCGAGCCATTCACAAAACCCATAAGGACGATCAGTATCGCCTAAACTTGGAGTGCTCTGAGTGTCTGAACAAAACTCGAAAATGAAAAATGGAAAAACTAAAACAATCACAATTCGGCTCAAGGAGGACCTATATGGACATATTTGGTATCAAAATGTAGGTTTTCGAGGGCGCTCTATTCGATAAAAACAAATTCAAGTCGCTATCTATCATAGTTTAGATTTTCACCTGTCAAATGGCATTTTTTTCAAAAATCCGAAATTTCAAATCGTCATAGCTCCCGCTCCTGTGATCCTATCCACGATTCTTTTGCATATTGTTAATCAGCATTATCCAGAGTATCTCTGAGCATAATAAAATCGATATCGAAAATTCCAACTTTTTTGGTGAAAAATGCCAAAGGGGTAAGACCCCCCAAAAACACCATATTTGACATCACCAAGGAATCCCTGGCGGATCTAAAGGCGTTTTTCAATTTTGAAGATCTACTTCTCATTCGAGCCATTCACAAAACCCATTAGGACGATCAGTATCGCCTAAACTTGGAGTGCTCTGAGTGTCTGAACAAAACTCGAAAATGAAAAATGGAAAAACTAAAACAATCACAATTCGGCTCAAGGAGGACCTATATGGACATATTTGGTATCAAAATGTAGGTTTTCGAGGGCGCTCTATTCGATAAAAACAAATTCAAGTCGCTATCTATCATAGTTTAGATTTTCACCTGTCAAATGGCATTTTTTTCAAAAATCCGAAATTTCAAATCGTCATAGCTCCCGCTCCTGTGATCCTATCCACGATTCTTTTGCATATTGTTAATCAGCATTATCCAGAGTATCTCTGAGCATAATAAAATCGATATCGAAAATTCCAACTTTTTTGGTGAAAAATGCCAAAGGGGTAAGACCCCCCAAAAACACCATATTTGACATCACCAAGGAATCCCTGGCGGATCTAAAGGCGTTTTTCAATTTTGAAGATCTACTTCTCATTCGAGCCATTCACAAAACCCATAAGGACGATCAGTATCGCCTAAACTTGGAGTGCTCTGAGTGTCTGAACAAAACTCGAAAATGAAAAATGGAAAAACTAAAACAATCACAATTCGGCTCAAGGAGGACCTATATGGACATATTTGGTATCAAAATGTAGGTTTTCGAGGGCGCTCTATTCGATAAAAACAAATTCAAGTCGCTATCTATCATAGTTTAGATTTTCACCTGTCAAATGGCATTTTTTTCAAAAATCCGAAATTTCAAATCGTCATAGCTCCCGCTCCTGTGATCCTATCCACGATTCTTTTGCATATTGTTAATCAGCATTATCCAGAGTATCTCTGAGCATAATAAAATCGATATCGAAAATTCCAACTTTTTTGGTGAAAAATGCCAAAGGGGTAAGACCCCCCAAAAACACCATATTTGACATCACCAAGGAATCCCTGGCGGATCTAAAGGCGTTTTTCAATTTTGAAGATCTACTTCTCATTCGAGCCATTCACAAAACCCATTAGGACGATCAGTATCGCCTAAACTTGGAGTGCTCTGAGTGTCTGAACAAAACTCGAAAATGAAAAATGGAAAAACTAAAACAATCACAATTCGGCTCAAGGAGGACCTATATGGACATATTTGGTATCAAAATGTAGGTTTTCGAGGGCGCTCTATTCGATAAAAACAAATTCAAGTCGCTATCTATCATAGTTTAGATTTTCACCTGTCAAATGGCATTTTTTTCAAAAATCCGAAATTTCAAATCGTCATAGCTCCCGCTCCTGTGATCCTATCCACGATTCTTTAGCAAATTTTTGATCAGCATTGTCAAGAGTATCTCTATGCCCAATAAAATCGATTTAAAAAATGTCAACTTTTTGGGTGAAAAATGCCAAAGGGGTAAGACCCCCCAAAAACACCATATTTGACATCACCAAGGAATCCCTGGCGGATCTAAAGGCGTTTTTCAATTTTGAAGATCTACTTCCCATTCGAGCCATTCACAAAACCCATTAGGACGATCAGTATCGCCTAAACTTGGAGTGCTCTGAGTGTCTGAACAAAACTCGAAAATGAAAAATGGAAAAACTAAAACAATCACAATTCGGCTCAAGGAGGACCTATATGGACATATTTGGTATCAAAATGTAGGTTTTCGAGGGCGCTCTATTCGATAAAAACAAATTCAAGTCGCTATCTATCATAGTTTAGATTTTCACCTGTCAAATGGCATTTTTTTCAAAAATCCGAAATTTCAAATCGTCATAGCTCCCGCTCCTGTGATCCTATCCACGATTCTTTTGCATATTGTTAATCAGCATTATCCAGAGTATCTCTGAGCATAATAAAATCGATATCGAAAATTCCAACTTTTTTGGTGAAAAATGCCAAAGGGGTAAGACCCCCCAAAAACACCATATTTGACATCACCAAGGAATCCCTGGCGGATCTAAAGGCGTTTTTCAATTTTGAAGATCTACTTCTCATTCGAGCCATTCACAAAACCCATTAGGACGATCAGTATCGCCTAAACTTGGAGTGCTCTGAGTGTCTGAACAAAACTCGAAAATGAAAAATGGAAAAACTAAAACAATCACAATTCGGCTCAAGGAGGACCTATATGGACATATTTGGTATCAAAATGTAGGTTTTCGAGGGCGCTCTATTCGATAAAAACAAATTCAAGTCGCTATCTATCATAGTTTAGATTTTCACCTGTCAAATGGCATTTTTTTCAAAAATCCGAAATTTCAAATCGTCATAGCTCCCGCTCCTGTGATCCTATCCACGATTCTTTAGCAAATTTTTGATCAGCATTGTCCAGAGTATCTCTATGCCCAATAAAATCGATTTAAAAAATGTCAACTTTTTGGGTGAAAAATGCCAAAGGGGTAGGACCCCCCAAAAACACCATATTTGACATCACCAAGGAATCCCTGGCGGATCTAAAGGCGTTTTTCAATTTTGAAGATCTACTTCCCATTCGAGCCATTCACAAAACCCATTAGGACGATCAGTATCGCCTAAACTTGGAGTGCTCTGAGTGTCTGAACAAAACTCGAAAATGAAAAATGGAAAAACTAAAACAATCACAATTCGGCTCAAGGAGGACCTATATGGACATATTTGGTATCAAAATGTAGGTTTTCGAGGGAGCTCTATTCGATAAAAACAAATTCAAGTCGCTATCTATCATAGTTTAGATTTTCACCTGTCAAATGGCATTTTTTTCAAAAATCCGAAATTTCAAATCGTCATAGCTCCCGCTCCTGTGATCCTATCCACGATTCTTTTGCATATTGTTAATCAGCATTATCCAGAGTATCTCTGAGCATAATAAAATCGATATCGAAAATTCCAACTTTTTTGGTGAAAAATGCCAAAGGGGTAAGACCCCCCAAAAACACCATATTTGACATCACCAAGGAATCCCTGGCGGATCTAAAGGCGTTTTTCAATTTTGAAGATCTACTTCTCATTCGAGCCATTCACAAAACCCATAAGGACGATCAGTATCGCCTAAACTTGGAGTGCTCTGAGTGTCTGAACAAAACTCGAAAATGAAAAATGGAAAAACTAAAACAATCACAATTCGGCTCAAGGAGGACCTATATGGACATATTTGGTATCAAAATGTAGGTTTTCGAGGGCGCTCTATTCGATAAAAACAAATTCAAGTCGCTATCTATCATAGTTTAGATTTTCACCTGTCAAATGGCATTTTTTTCAAAAATCCGAAATTTCAAATCGTCATAGCTCCCGCTCCTGTGATCCTATCCACGATTCTTTTGCATATTGTTAATCAGCATTATCCAGAGTATCTCTGAGCATAATAAAATCGATATCGAAAATTCCAACTTTTTTGGTGAAAAATGCCAAAGGGGTAAGACCCCCCAAAAACACCATATTTGACATCACCAAGGAATCCCTGGCGGATCTAAAGGCGTTTTTCAATTTTGAAGATCTACTTCTCATTCGAGCCATTCACAAAACCCATTAGGACGATCAGTATCGCCTAAACTTGGAGTGCTCTGAGTGTCTGAACAAAACTCGAAAATGAAAAATGGAAAAACTAAAACAATCACAATTCGGCTCAAGGAGGACCTATATGGACATATTTGGTATCAAAATGTAGGTTTTCGAGGGCGCTCTATTCGATAAAAACAAATTCAAGTCGCTATCTATCATAGTTTAGATTTTCACCTGTCAAATGGCATTTTTTTCAAAAATCCGAAATTTCAAATCGTCATAGCTCCCGCTCCTGTGATCCTATCCACGATTCTTTTGCATATTGTTAATCAGCATTATCCAGAGTATCTCTGAGCATAATAAAATCGATATCGAAAATTCCAACTTTTTTGGTGAAAAATGCCAAAGGGGTAAGACCCCCCAAAAACACCATATTTGACATCACCAAGGAATCCCTGGCGGATCTAAAGGCGTTTTTCAATTTTGAAGATCTACTTCTCATTCGAGCCATTCACAAAACCCATAAGGACGATCAGTATCGCCTAAACTTGGAGTGCTCTGAGTGTCTGAACAAAACTCGAAAATGAAAAATGGAAAAACTAAAACAATCACAATTCGGCTCAAGGAGGACCTATATGGACATATTTGGTATCAAAATGTAGGTTTTCGAGGGCGCTCTATTCGATAAAAACAAATTCAAGTCGCTATCTATCATAGTTTAGATTTTCACCTGTCAAATGGCATTTTTTTCAAAAATCCGAAATTTCAAATCGTCATAGCTCCCGCTCCTGTGATCCTATCCACGATTCTTTTGCATATTGTTAATCAGCATTATCCAGAGTATCTCTGAGCATAATAAAATCGATATCGAAAATTCCAACTTTTTTGGTGAAAAATGCCAAAGGGGTAAGACCCCCCAAAAACACCATATTTGACATCACCAAGGAATCCCTGGCGGATCTAAAGGCGTTTTTCAATTTTGAAGATCTACTTCTCATTCGAGCCATTCACAAAACCCATTAGGACGATCAGTATCGCCTAAACTTGGAGTGCTCTGAGTGTCTGAACAAAACTCGAAAATGAAAAATGGAAAAACTAAAACAATCACAATTCGGCTCAAGGAGGACCTATATGGACATATTTGGTATCAAAATGTAGGTTTTCGAGGGCGCTCTATTCGATAAAAACAAATTCAAGTCGCTATCTATCATAGTTTAGATTTTCACCTGTCAAATGGCATTTTTTTCAAAAATCCGAAATTTCAAATCGTCATAGCTCCCGCTCCTGTGATCCTATCCACGATTCTTTAGCAAATTTTTGATCAGCATTGTCAAGAGTATCTCTATGCCCAATAAAATCGATTTAAAAAATGTCAACTTTTTGGGTGAAAAATGCCAAAGGGGTAAGACCCCCCAAAAACACCATATTTGACATCACCAAGGAATCCCTGGCGGATCTAAAGGCGTTTTTCAATTTTGAAGATCTACTTCCCATTCGAGCCATTCACAAAACCCATTAGGACGATCAGTATCGCCTAAACTTGGAGTGCTCTGAGTGTCTGAACAAAACTCGAAAATGAAAAATGGAAAAACTAAAACAATCACAATTCGGCTCAAGGAGGACCTATATGGACATATTTGGTATCAAAATGTAGGTTTTCGAGGGCGCTCTATTCGATAAAAACAAATTCAAGTCGCTATCTATCATAGTTTAGATTTTCACCTGTCAAATGGCATTTTTTTCAAAAATCCGAAATTTCAAATCGTCATAGCTCCCGCTCCTGTGATCCTATCCACGATTCTTTTGCATATTGTTAATCAGCATTATCCAGAGTATCTCTGAGCATAATAAAATCGATATCGAAAATTCCAACTTTTTTGGTGAAAAATGCCAAAGGGGTAAGACCCCCCAAAAACACCATATTTGACATCACCAAGGAATCCCTGGCGGATCTAAAGGCGTTTTTCAATTTTGAAGATCTACTTCTCATTCGAGCCATTCACAAAACCCATTAGGACGATCAGTATCGCCTAAACTTGGAGTGCTCTGAGTGTCTGAACAAAACTCGAAAATGAAAAATGGAAAAACTAAAACAATCACAATTCGGCTCAAGGAGGACCTATATGGACATATTTGGTATCAAAATGTAGGTTTTCGAGGGCGCTCTATTCGATAAAAACAAATTCAAGTCGCTATCTATCATAGTTTAGATTTTCACCTGTCAAATGGCATTTTTTTCAAAAATCCGAAATTTCAAATCGTCATAGCTCCCGCTCCTGTGATCCTATCCACGATTCTTTAGCAAATTTTTGATCAGCATTGTCCAGAGTATCTCTATGCCCAATAAAATCGATTTAAAAAATGTCAACTTTTTGGGTGAAAAATGCCAAAGGGGTAAGACCCCCCAAAAACACCATATTTGACATCACCAAGGAATCCCTGGCGGATCTAAAGGCGTTTTTCAATTTTGAAGATCTACTTCCCATTCGAGCCATTCACAAAACCCATTAGGACGATCAGTATCGCCTAAACTTGGAGTGCTCTGAGTGTCTGAACAAAACTCGAAAATGAAAAATGGAAAAACTAAAACAATCACAATTCGGCTCAAGGAGGACCTATATGGACATATTTGGTATCAAAATGTAGGTTTTCGAGGGCGCTCTATTCGATAAAAACAAATTCAAGTCGCTATCTATCATAGTTTAGATTTTCACCTGTCAAATGGCATTTTTTTCAAAAATCCGAAATTTCAAATCGTCATAGCTCCCGCTCCTGTGATCCTATCCACGATTCTTTTGCATATTGTTAATCAGCATTATCCAGAGTATCTCTGAGCATAATAAAATCGATATCGAAAATTCCAACTTTTTTGGTGAAAAATGCCAAAGGGGTAAGACCCCCCAAAAACACCATATTTAACATCACCAAGGAATCCCTGGCGGATCTAAAGGCGTTTTTCAATTTTGAAGATCTACTTCTCATTCGAGCCATTCACAAAACCCATTAGGACGATCAGTATCGCCTAAACTTGGAGTGCTCTGAGTGTCTGAACAAAACTCGAAAATGAAAAATGGAAAAACTAAAACAATCACAATTCGGCTCAAGGAGGACCTATATGGACATATTTGGTATCAAAATGTAGGTTTTCGAGGGCGCTCTATTCGATAAAAACAAATTCAAGTCGCTATCTATCATAGTTTAGATTTTCACCTGTCAAATGGCATTTTTTTCAAAAATCCGAAATTTCAAATCGTCATAGCTCCCGCTCCTGTGATCCTATCCACGATTCTTTAGCAAATTTTTGATCAGCATTGTCCAGAGTATCTCTATGCCCAATAAAATCGATTTAAAAAATGTCAACTTTTTGGGTGAAAAATGCCAAAGGGGTAAGACCCCCAAAAAACACCATATTTGACATCACCAAGGAATCCCTGGCGGATCTAAAGGCGTTTTTCAATTTTGAAGATCTACTTCCCATTCGAGCCATTCACAAAACCCATTAGGACGATCAGTATCGCCTAAACTTGGAGTGCTCTGAGTGTCTGAACAAAACTCGAAAATGAAAAATGGAAAAACTAAAACAATCACAATTCGGCTCAAGGAGGACCTATATGGACATATTTGGTATCAAAATGTAGGTTTTCGAGGGCGCTCTATTCGATAAAAACAAATTCAAGTCGCTATCTATCATAGTTTAGATTTTCACCTGTCAAATGGCATTTTTTTCAAAAATCCGAAATTTCAAATCGTCATAGCTCCCGCTCCTGTGATCCTATCCACGATTCTTTAGCAAATTTTTGATCAGCATTGTCCAGAGTATCTCTATGCCCAATAAAATCGATTTAAAAAATGTCAACTTTTTGGGTGAAAAATGCCAAAGGGGTAAGACCCCCCAAAAACACCATATTTGACATCACCAAGGAATCCCTGGCGGATCTAAAGGCGTTTTTCAATTTTGAAGATCTACTTCCCATTTGAGCCATTCACAAAACCCATTAGGACGATCAGTATCGCCTAAACTTGGAGTGCTCTGAGTGTCTGAACAAAACTCGAAAATGAAAAATGGAAAAACTAAAACAATCACAATTCGGCTCAAGGAGGACCTATATGGACATATTTGGTATCAAAATGTAGGTTTTCGAGGGCGCTCTATTCGATAAAAACAAATTCAAGTCGCTATCTATCATAGTTTAGATTTTCACCTGTCAAATGGCATTTTTTTCAAAAATCCGAAATTTCAAATCGTCATAGCTCCCGCTCCTGTGATCCTATCCACGATTCTTTTGCATATTGTTAATCAGCATTATCCAGAGTATCTCTGAGCATAATAAAATCGATATCGAAAATTCCAACTTTTTTGGTGAAAAATGCCAAAGGGGTAAGACCCCCCAAAAACACCATATTTGACATCACCAAGGAATCCCTAGCGGATCTAAAGGCGTTTTTCAATTTTGAAGATCTACTTCTCATTCGAGCCATTCACAAAACCCATTAGGACGATCAGTATCGCCTAAACTTGGAGTGCTCTGAGTGTCTGAACAAAACTCGAAAATGAAAAATGGAAAAACTAAAACAATCACAATTCGGCTCAAGGAGGACCTATATGGACATATTTGGTATCAAAATGTAGGTTTTCGAGGGCGCTCTATTCGATAAAAACAAATTCAAGCCGCTATCTATCATAGTTTAGATTTTCACCTGTCAAATGGCATTTTTTTCAAAAATCCGAAATTTCAAATCGTCATAGCTCCCGCTCCTATGATCCTATCCACGATTCTTTAGCAAATTTTTGATCAGCATTGTCCAGAGTATCTCTATGACCAATAAAATCGATTTAAAAAATGTCACCTTTTTGGTGAAAAATGCCAAAGGGGTAAGACCCCCCAAAAACACCATATTTGACATCACCAAGGAATCCCTGGCGGATCTAAAGGCGTTTTTCAATTTTGAAGATCTACTTCCCATTCGAGCCATTCACAAAACCCATTAGGACGATCAGTATCGCCTAAACTTGGAGTGCTCTGAGTGTCTGAACAAAACTCGAAAATGAAAAATGGAAAAACTAAAACAATCACAATTCGGCTCAAGGAGGACCTATATGGACATATTTGGTATCAAAATGTAGGTTTTCGAGGGCGCTCTATTCGATAAAAACAAATTCAAGTCGCTATCTATCATAGTTTAGATTTTCACCTGTCAAATGGCATTTTTTTCAAAAATCCGAAATTTCAAATCGTCATAGCTCCCGCTCCTGTGATCCTATCCACGATTCTTTTGCATATTGTTAATCAGCATTATCCAGAGTATCTCTGAGCATAATAAAATCGATATCGAAAATTCCAACTTTTTTGGTGAAAAATGCCAAAGGGGTAAGACCCCCCAAAAACACCATATTTGACATCACCAAGGAATCCCTGGCGGATCTAAAGGCGTTTTTCAATTTTGAAGATCTACTTCTCATTCGAGCCATTCACAAAACCCATTAGGACGATCAGTATCGCCTAAACTTGGAGTGCTCTGAGTGTCTGAACAAAACTCGAAAATGAAAAATGGAAAAACTAAAACAATCACAATTCGGCTCAAGGAGGACCTATATGGACATATTTGGTATCAAAATGTAGGTTTTCGAGGGCGCTCTATTCGATAAAAACAAATTCAAGTCGCTATCTATCATAGTTTAGATTTTCACCTGTCAAATGGCATTTTTTTCAAAAATCCGAAATTTCAAATCGTCATAGCTCCCGCTCCTGTGATCCTATCCACGATTCTTTAGCAAATTTTTGATCAGCATTGTCCAGAGTATCTCTATGCCCAATAAAATCGATTTAAAAAATGTCAACTTTTTGGGTGAAAAATGCCAAAGGGGTAAGACCCCCAAAAAACACCATATTTGACATCACCAAGGAATCCCTGGCGGATCTAAAGGCGTTTTTCAATTTTGAAGATCTACTTCCCATTCGAGCCATTCACAAAACCCATTAGGACGATCAGTATCGCCTAAACTTGGAGTGCTCTGAGTGTCTGAACAAAACTCGAAAATGAAAAATGGAAAAACTAAAACAATCACAATTCGGCTCAAGGAGGACCTATATGGACATATTTGGTATCAAAATGTAGGTTTTCGAGGGCGCTCTATTCGATAAAAACAAATTCAAGTCGCTATCTATCATAGTTTAGATTTTCACCTGTCAAATGGCATTTTTTTCAAAAATCCGAAATTTCAAATCGTCATAGCTCCCGCTCCTGTGATCCTATCCACGATTCTTTAGCAAATTTTTGATCAGCATTGTCAAGAGTATCTCTATGCCCAATAAAATCGATTTAAAAAATGTCAACTTTTTGGGTGAAAAATGCCAAAGGGGTAAGACCCCCCAAAAACACCATATTTGACATCACCAAGGAATCCCTGGCGGATCTAAAGGCGTTTTTCAATTTTGAAGATCTACTTCCCATTCGAGCCATTCACAAAACCCATTAGGACGATCAGTATCGCCTAAACTTGGAGTGCTCTGAGTGTCTGAACAAAACTCGAAAATGAAAAATGGAAAAACTAAAACAATCACAATTCGGCTCAAGGAGGACCTATATGGACATATTTGGTATCAAAATGTAGGTTTTCGAGGGCGCTCTATTCGATAAAAACAAATTCAAGTCGCTATCTATCATAGTTTAGATTTTCACCTGTCAAATGGCATTTTTTTCAAAAATCCGAAATTTCAAATCGTCATAGCTCCCGCTCCTGTGATCCTATCCACGATTCTTTTGCATATTGTTAATCAGCATTATCCAGAGTATCTCTGAGCATAATAAAATCGATATCGAAAATTCCAACTTTTTTGGTGAAAAATGCCAAAGGGGTAAGACCCCCCAAAAACACCATATTTAACATCACCAAGGAATCCCTGGCGGATCTAAAGGCGTTTTTCAATTTTGAAGATCTACTTCTCATTCGAGCCATTCACAAAACCCATTAGGACGATCAGTATCGCCTAAACTTGGAGTGCTCTGAGTGTCTGAACAAAACTCGAAAATGAAAAATGGAAAAACTAAAACAATCACAATTCGGCTCAAGGAGGACCTATATGGACATATTTGGTATCAAAATGTAGGTTTTCGAGGGCGCTCTATTCGATAAAAACAAATTCAAGTCGCTATCTATCATAGTTTAGATTTTCACCTGTCAAATGGCATTTTTTTCAAAAATCCGAAATTTCAAATCGTCATAGCTCCCGCTCCTGTGATCCTATCCACGATTCTTTAGCAAATTTTTGATCAGCATTGTCCAGAGTATCTCTATGCCCAATAAAATCGATTTAAAAAATGTCAACTTTTTGGGTGAAAAATGCCAAAGGGGTAAGACCCCCAAAAAACACCATATTTGACATCACCAAGGAATCCCTGGCGGATCTAAAGGCGTTTTTCAATTTTGAAGATCTACTTCCCATTCGAGCCATTCACAAAACCCATTAGGACGATCAGTATCGCCTAAACTTGGAGTGCTCTGAGTGTCTGAACAAAACTCGAAAATGAAAAATGGAAAAACTAAAACAATCACAATTCGGCTCAAGGAGGACCTATATGGACATATTTGGTATCAAAATGTAGGTTTTCGAGGGCGCTCTATTCGATAAAAACAAATTCAAGTCGCTATCTATCATAGTTTAGATTTTCACCTGTCAAATGGCATTTTTTTCAAAAATCCGAAATTTCAAATCGTCATAGCTCCCGCTCCTGTGATCCTATCCACGATTCTTTAGCAAATTTTTGATCAGCATTGTCCAGAGTATCTCTATGCCCAATAAAATCGATTTAAAAAATGTCAACTTTTTGGGTGAAAAATGCCAAAGGGGTAAGACCCCCCAAAAACACCATATTTGACATCACCAAGGAATCCCTGGCGGATCTAAAGGCGTTTTTCAATTTTGAAGATCTACTTCCCATTTGAGCCATTCACAAAACCCATTAGGACGATCAGTATCGCCTAAACTTGGAGTGCTCTGAGTGTCTGAACAAAACTCGAAAATGAAAAATGGAAAAACTAAAACAATCACAATTCGGCTCAAGGAGGACCTATATGGACATATTTGGTATCAAAATGTAGGTTTTCGAGGGCGCTCTATTCGATAAAAACAAATTCAAGTCGCTATCTATCATAGTTTAGATTTTCACCTGTCAAATGGCATTTTTTTCAAAAATCCGAAATTTCAAATCGTCATAGCTCCCGCTCCTGTGATCCTATCCACGATTCTTTTGCATATTGTTAATCAGCATTATCCAGAGTATCTCTGAGCATAATAAAATCGATATCGAAAATTCCAACTTTTTTGGTGAAAAATGCCAAAGGGGTAAGACCCCCCAAAAACACCATATTTGACATCACCAAGGAATCCCTAGCGGATCTAAAGGCGTTTTTCAATTTTGAAGATCTACTTCTCATTCGAGCCATTCACAAAACCCATTAGGACGATCAGTATCGCCTAAACTTGGAGTGCTCTGAGTGTCTGAACAAAACTCGAAAATGAAAAATGGAAAAACTAAAACAATCACAATTCGGCTCAAGGAGGACCTATATGGACATATTTGGTATCAAAATGTAGGTTTTCGAGGGCGCTCTATTCGATAAAAACAAATTCAAGCCGCTATCTATCATAGTTTAGATTTTCACCTGTCAAATGGCATTTTTTTCAAAAATCCGAAATTTCAAATCGTCATAGCTCCCGCTCCTATGATCCTATCCACGATTCTTTAGCAAATTTTTGATCAGCATTGTCCAGAGTATCTCTATGACCAATAAAATCGATTTAAAAAATGTCACCTTTTTGGTGAAAAATGCCAAAGGGGTAAGACCCCCCAAAAACACCATATTTGACATCACCAAGGAATCCCTGGCGGATCTAAAGGCGTTTTTCAATTTTGAAGATCTACTTCCCATTCGAGCCATTCACAAAACCCATTAGGACGATCAGTATCGCCTAAACTTGGAGTGCTCTGAGTGTCTGAACAAAACTCGAAAATGAAAAATGGAAAAACTAAAACAATCACAATTCGGCTCAAGGAGGACCTATATGGACATATTTGGTATCAAAATGTAGGTTTTCGAGGGCGCTCTATTCGATAAAAACAAATTCAAGTCGCTATCTATCATAGTTTAGATTTTCACCTGTCAAATGGCATTTTTTTCAAAAATCCGAAATTTCAAATCGTCATAGCTCCCGCTCCTGTGATCCTATCCACGATTCTTTTGCATATTGTTAATCAGCATTATCCAGAGTATCTCTGAGCATAATAAAATCGATATCGAAAATTCCAACTTTTTTGGTGAAAAATGCCAAAGGGGTAAGACCCCCCAAAAACACCATATTTGACATCACCAAGGAATCCCTGGCGGATCTAAAGGCGTTTTTCAATTTTGAAGATCTACTTCTCATTCGAGCCATTCACAAAACCCATTAGGACGATCAGTATCGCCTAAACTTGGAGTGCTCTGAGTGTCTGAACAAAACTCGAAAATGAAAAATGGAAAAACTAAAACAATCACAATTCGGCTCAAGGAGGACCTATATGGACATATTTGGTATCAAAATGTAGGTTTTCGAGGGCGCTCTATTCGATAAAAACAAATTCAAGTCGCTATCTATCATAGTTTAGATTTTCACCTGTCAAATGGCATTTTTTTCAAAAATCCGAAATTTCAAATCGTCATAGCTCCCGCTCCTGTGATCCTATCCACGATTCTTTAGCAAATTTTTGATCAGCATTGTCCAGAGTATCTCTATGCCCAATAAAATCGATTTAAAAAATGTCAACTTTTTGGGTGAAAAATGCCAAAGGGGTAAGACCCCCAAAAAACACCATATTTGACATCACCAAGGAATCCCTGGCGGATCTAAAGGCGTTTTTCAATTTTGAAGATCTACTTCCCATTCGAGCCATTCACAAAACCCATTAGGACGATCAGTATCGCCTAAACTTGGAGTGCTCTGAGTGTCTGAACAAAACTCGAAAATGAAAAATGGAAAAACTAAAACAATCACAATTCGGCTCAAGGAGGACCTATATGGACATATTTGGTATCAAAATGTAGGTTTTCGAGGGCGCTCTATTCGATAAAAACAAATTCAAGTCGCTATCTATCATAGTTTAGATTTTCACCTGTCAAATGGCATTTTTTTCAAAAATCCGAAATTTCAAATCGTCATAGCTCCCGCTCCTGTGATCCTATCCACGATTCTTTAGCAAATTTTTGATCAGCATTGTCCAGAGTATCTCTATGCCCAATAAAATCGATTTAAAAAATGTCAACTTTTTGGGTGAAAAATGCCAAAGGGGTAAGACCCCCCAAAAACACCATATTTGACATCACCAAGGAATCCCTGGCGGATCTAAAGGCGTTTTTCAATTTTGAAGATCTACTTCCCATTTGAGCCATTCACAAAAATCCCATTAGGACGATCAGTATCGCCTAAACTTGGAGTGCTCTGAGTGTCTGAACAAAACTCGAAAATGAAAAATGGAAAAACTAAAACAATCACAATTCGGCTCAAGGAGGACCTATATGGACATATTTGGTATCAAAATGTAGGTTTTCGAGGGCGCTCTATTCGATAAAAACAAATTCAAGTCGCTATCTATCATAGTTTAGATTTTCACCTGTCAAATGGCATTTTTTTCAAAAATCCGAAATTTCAAATCGTCATAGCTCCCGCTCCTGTGATCCTATCCACGATTCTTTTGCATATTGTTAATCAGCATTATCCAGAGTATCTCTGAGCATAATAAAATCGATATCGAAAATTCCAACTTTTTTGGTGAAAAATGCCAAAGGGGTAAGACCCCCCAAAAACACCATATTTGACATCACCAAGGAATCCCTAGCGGATCTAAAGGCGTTTTTCAATTTTGAAGATCTACTTCTCATTCGAGCCATTCACAAAACCCATTAGGACGATCAGTATCGCCTAAACTTGGAGTGCTCTGAGTGTCTGAACAAAACTCGAAAATGAAAAATGGAAAAACTAAAACAATCACAATTCGGCTCAAGGAGGACCTATATGGACATATTTGGTATCAAAATGTAGGTTTTCGAGGGCGCTCTATTCGATAAAAACAAATTCAAGCCGCTATCTATCATAGTTTAGATTTTCACCTGTCAAATGGCATTTTTTTCAAAAATCCGAAATTTCAAATCGTCATAGCTCCCGCTCCTATGATCCTATCCACGATTCTTTAGCAAATTTTTGATCAGCATTGTCCAGAGTATCTCTATGACCAATAAAATCGATTTAAAAAATGTCACCTTTTTGGTGAAAAATGCCAAAGGGGTAAGACCCCCCAAAAACACCATATTTGACATCACCAAGGAATCCCTGGCGGATCTAAAGGCGTTTTTCAATTTTGAAGATCTACTTCCCATTCGAGCCATTCACAAAACCCATTAGGACGATCAGTATCGCCTAAACTTGGAGTGCTCTGAGTGTCTGAACAAAACTCGAAAATGAAAAATGGAAAAACTAAAACAATCACAATTCGGCTCAAGGAGGACCTATATGGACATATTTGGTATCAAAATGTAGGTTTTCGAGGGCGCTCTATTCGATAAAAACAAATTCAAGTCGCTATCTATCATAGTTTAGATTTTCACCTGTCAAATGGCATTTTTTTCAAAAATCCGAAATTTCAAATCGTCATAGCTCCCGCTCCTGTGATCCTATCCACGATTCTTTTGCATATTGTTAATCAGCATTATCCAGAGTATCTCTGAGCATAATAAAATCGATATCGAAAATTCCAACTTTTTTGGTGAAAAATGCCAAAGGGGTAAGACCCCCCAAAAACACCATATTTGACATCACCAAGGAATCCCTGGCGGATCTAAAGGCGTTTTTCAATTTTGAAGATCTACTTCTCATTCGAGCCATTCACAAAACCCATTAGGACGATCAGTATCGCCTAAACTTGGAGTGCTCTGAGTGTCTGAACAAAACTCGAAAATGAAAAATGGAAAAACTAAAACAATCACAATTCGGCTCAAGGAGGACCTATATGGACATATTTGGTATCAAAATGTAGGTTTTCGAGGGCGCTCTATTCGATAAAAACAAATTCAAGTCGCTATCTATCATAGTTTAGATTTTCACCTGTCAAATGGCATTTTTTTCAAAAATCCGAAATTTCAAATCGTCATAGCTCCCGCTCCTGTGATCCTATCCACGATTCTTTTGCATATTGTTAATCAGCATTATCCAGAGTATCTCTGAGCATAATAAAATCGATATCGAAAATTCCAACTTTTTTGGTGAAAAATGCCAAAGGGGTAAGACCCCCCAAAAACACCATATTTGACATCACCAAGGAATCCCTGGCGGATCTAAAGGCGTTTTTCAATTTTGAAGATCTACTTCTCATTCGAGCCATTCACAAAACCCATTAGGACGATCAGTATCGCCTAAACTTGGAGTGCTCTGAGTGTCTGAACAAAACTCGAAAATGAAAAATGGAAAAACTAAAACAATCACAATTCGGCTCAAGGAGGACCTATATGGACATATTTGGTATCAAAATGTAGGTTTTCGAGGGCGCTCTATTCGATAAAAACAAATTCAAGTCGCTATCTATCATAGTTTAGATTTTCACCTGTCAAATGGCATTTTTTTCAAAAATCCGAAATTTCAAATCGTCATAGCTCCCGCTCCTGTGATCCTATCCACGATTCTTTAGCAAATTTTTGATCAGCATTGTCCAGAGTATCTCTATGCCCAATAAAATCGATTTAAAAAATGTCAACTTTTTGGGTGAAAAATGCCAAAGGGGTAAGACCCCCCAAAAACACCATATTTGACATCACCAAGGAATCCCTGGCGGATCTAAAGGCGTTTTTCAATTTTGAAGATCTACTTCCCATTCGAGCCATTCACAAAACCCATTAGGACGATCAGTATCGCCTAAACTTGGAGTGCTCTGAGTGTCTGAACAAAACTCGAAAATGAAAAATGGAAAAACTAAAACAATCACAATTCGGCTCAAGGAGGACCTATATGGACATATTTGGTATCAAAATGTAGGTTTTCGAGGGCGCTCTATTCGATAAAAACAAATTCAAGTCGCTATCTATCATAGTTTAGATTTTCACCTGTCAAATGGCATTTTTTTCAAAAATCCGAAATTTCAAATCGTCATAGCTCCCGCTCCTGTGATCCTATCCACGATTCTTTTGCATATTGTTAATCAGCATTATCCAGAGTATCTCTGAGCATAATAAAATCGATATCGAAAATTCCAACTTTTTTGGTGAAAAATGCCAAAGGGGTAAGACCCCCCAAAAACACCATATTTGACATCACCAAGGAATCCCTGGCGGATCTAAAGGCGTTTTTCAATTTTGAAGATCTACTTCTCATTCGAGCCATTCACAAAACCCATTAGGACGATCAGTATCGCCTAAACTTGGAGTGCTCTGAGTGTCTGAACAAAACTCGAAAATGAAAAATGGAAAAACTAAAACAATCACAATTCGGCTCAAGGAGGACCTATATGGACATATTTGGTATCAAAATGTAGGTTTTCGAGGGCGCTCTATTCGATAAAAACAAATTCAAGTCGCTATCTATCATAGTTTAGATTTTCACCTGTCAAATGGCATTTTTTTCAAAAATCCGAAATTTCAAATCGTCATAGCTCCCGCTCCTGTGATCCTATCCACGATTCTTTAGCAAATTTTTGATCAGCATTGTCCAGAGTATCTCTATGCCCAATAAAATCGATTTAAAAAATGTCAACTTTTTGGGTGAAAAATGCCAAAGGGGTGAGACCCCCCAAAAACACCATATTTGACATCACCAAGGAATCCCTGGCGGATCTAAAGGCGTTTTTCAATTTTGAAGATCTACTTCCCATTCGAGCCATTCACAAAACCCATTAGGACGATCAGTATCGCCTGAACTTGGAGTGCTCTGAGTGTCTGAACAAAACTCGAAAATGAAAAATGGAAAAACTAAAACAATCACAATTCGGCTCAAGGAGGACCTATATGGACATATTTGGTATCAAAATGTAGGTTTTCGAGGGCGCTCTATTCGATAAAAACAAATTCAAGTCGCTATCTATCATAGTTTAGATTTTCACCTGTCAAATGGCATTTTTTTCAAAAATCCGAAATTTCAAATCGTCATAGCTCCCGCTCCTGTGATCCTATCCACGATTCTTTAGCAAATTTTTGATCAGCATTGTCCAGAGTATCTCTATGCCCAATAAAATCGATTTAAAAAATGTCAACTTTTTGGGTGAAAAATGCCAAAGGGGTAAGACCCCCCAAAAACACCATATTTGACATCACCAAGGAATCCCTGGTGGATCTAAAGGTATTTTTCAATTTTGAAGATCTACTTCCCATTCGAGCCATTCACAAAACCCATTAGGACGATCAATATCACCAATACTTTGAGTGCTGTGAGCCTCTGAACCAAACTCGAGAATGAAAAATGAAAAGCATAAAATCAAAGAAAATCTGGTTAAAGAAGGACAATATGGTCAAATTTGGTATCGAATTATAGGTTTTCGAGGACGCCAAATTCAGTAAAAAATATTCCAAGGCGATATCTAGAATGGTTCAGATTTTGACCTGCGAAATATCATTTTTTCAAAAAATCGAAATTTCAAATCGTCATAGCTTCCGTTCCTGTGGTCGGATCCACAGAGCTAACTAAATGTGAAGTATCACATTCCAAATGTGCTCTTCACACCACAAGTAGCAGTATTGAGAAAAATGCAGCGCTGCGAAAGCTCCAGATGGAATATTTCATTAAGATTTCACTTCATGGGCAAAAAAACATCGTTCCTTCTGTGGCACTGACTGACAATTATTAATTGTCCATAAATAAACTATTCATTCGCATCTAAATGCTAATTCTCCAAGCGAGTAATTAACACTGACTGGTTCGATAGCAACATATGCAAATGCAAATACGACCAAACATGTTTTTTTTATTTATTGTTGGCTTGAAAACAATACCAATGCCACTCGATGCTGACAATTAGCTATGTCTAAATTAAGCACTGGATTCATCAATCCACAAACTGATCGTTTTCTCAGGCAACTTTCTCAAATTGTGCAATTCGATGTGTGGGCCTCTCTAGACAGCATCCTTTTTTACGAACGGCAACTGCAGGAATTCATACCCCGCTACTGAAATTCTCCGACATAATCAAGATGTCAAATTATATGTTCTTCTCGGAATAATTGCTTTTGCCATTGAAAGGTTTCGCATTCGAAACGCATATCATATGGGTTGGTTGGGTACACCTTTTCTTCGTAAGCTTTCGAACCATCGAATATATGATTTATGTTTTTCCGTCCCTGGTAGTCAAGAAAAATGTGCAAGAAACTTGGATTTGCACGTGATAAGTCAAGTCTTTAAAAAGTCTTTCAAGTCAATCTTTTCGGTTCCAGATGTGCAAGATCCTTTGGAATAAATCCTAAATGCGTCGTTCGATAACCCATTGGATTCCGACAGGTCACATAGGTTCACATCCGAGAAGTCATTATAAAATTATTAAAGAGGGACAATTTCGAAGCAGGAAGATATGAATTGTATGGTTTTTAACGTGCAATCATAAGCGCATTACTGGCCAGCATGGGCCGCAATTAAAGCCATATGCTTCTTGGCGAAATTGACATTAAGTCAGCCGAGGGTATAATTAAATTAATTAACAACGAGCTGAATTTTTCTTGTGTCCTTTCTTTGGTTTCTTTGTCTCCACGTTTGTTGTTTCAATTTCATAAATCTGTATTCGTGTGAAAGAAGACACTGCGAAGATTTACTTCTTCTTTACTCTTGTATAGTCGGATAGTTTGGGGTAAATTAGAGACAGCAACGCCCTCTATCGAGTAAACGAAGAAACGTCTTTTTCAGAATACTGTAGGTATATAAGACTGAACGAGAATAAATTCGCTATCACAAAAACGCTTATATCTTTTGAACCACTGAACCGATTTCGAAAATCAAACTCATCTTCTAATTCTAATCAAAACTGTTTCTACAATAAAAAAACCAAAACAATTTTTTACAAAATTCATAGATTTTTTCTGGAATTCTTCCCATCATGCTCCTTATAGTGTTCTCAGTCACTTTCTGAGATGCTGTCTTCCACTTTTGCTTGAATTCCGCTAATGTTCTCGTTGATTTCTTAGTCTTCTTCAATTCTCTTTTCACCAGGGCCCAATATCTTTCGATTGGCCTGAGTTCTGGACAATTTGGTGGATTGGCCTCTTTGGGGACAAAAACCACCTCACTAGCTTCGTACCATTCCTTGGTGGCCTTGCTGTAGTGGCATGAAGCTAAATCTGGCCAAAAGATTGTTGACACATCGTGCTCACGTAAAAATGGTGAAAGTCGCTTCTTCAAGCATTCCTCGATGTATATCTTCGAGTCAACAGAGCTTTGGCCAACGAAAAATTTGCTCCTTTTCCCACAAGTGCAAATTGCTTGCCAAACCAGGAATTTTTTAGGAAACTTTGCTTGTTTCTTCACGCGAAATTGTTCGTCAATATTTACACGAGAATCTGCAGTATAAAATTCCTGACCAGGAAGTGCGAGAAATCAGCCAAGACAGGTTTCGTCGTCCATCACGCAACAGGAAAAATTTTTCAAGAAATCTTTTTTCAATTTCTTTGCTCTTGATTTCGCTTCCTGATTCTTCACAGCGTTCCTGTCTGGCACTTTCTGCACTTTGTATGTTCTAAGCCCACAACTCGACTTCATTTTCTGAACGGTTGACTGCGAACAACCCACTATTTGGGCCACTTTCCGTCCTGAAAGGTAAGGATTCTTCTGAAAAAGGCTGATGGCTTTCTTCACTGTTTTTGGGCTATGAAATCCCTTTTTCCTCCCGATTCCTTCCTTGCGGTTAATTGTAAGTTCTTCGTTGAAGCGCTCAACAACTCTTGATACCGTTTCCGGACGAACGCGAGCCTCTTTTGCGATTCTTTTGAAGCTCCATTTTTGATTATTTTGAAAAGGCTTCACTATAAATTCTCGTGTTTTCACTTCGCATAACATTTTGCGACAGAGAATTGGAATATCTATGAAGTACATGTTCCACATGTTTCTGACGTTCATAACAAAGCTAACTATGATCAAATTTCGATTTTTTCTCAATTGGTTCAAGAGATATAGGCGTTTTTGTGATAGCGAATTTATTCTCGTTTAGTCCTTACAGTCCCGAAGATTTCAGGAACTTTGGTTCTCAATCTGACTGGTTTATCTAGTGAACTTTTTGTTATATTTTCCAAGCTTGAATGATACTTCAGAGTTTAAATTCTCAGGATAAGATGGGCTTTGGTCACTGATTGACTATCAAAACTTCTTTACGTTAAATGTTTTTGGTGGTAATTCCTTTCGTTTGAAAACCTATGGTCACTGGTCGAAAAGATTGTTTGATCCAAGGCAGTAGCATTTACACTGCTTTTATGACATCACTACCCTAATGGTGTTTTAATGATTTCATACCTCTGTAATTGAAAATGGTATATGGCAATTAAACACAATGTGATTTAATTGTGTGTCGCTAAGCAAAGCCATGATATCATTGTTTATTATAGGGTTTACTGAATCGTTCGAAGAAGCTGAAATAGAATTGACAATATGAGAAAAGGAAGAATAACAGTTGGGCCTAGTGTAACTCACAAAACTTCTGGAAAAACGAAAACTTTGGGCCTGCTGAATATTCAGCAGTTGGCTTCTCAGATGATATTCCCGGAATATTTTCGGGACCCATTAACCGGAGCTACCTGAAGAGGTAAACGACACCCAATTGATTCAATTACAAGGATTGGTGGGTTAACAAAAGAAGTCGGCTTTGGCCCGCCGCGTTCACACACAGCAAACGTGTCCGGTTTGCCGTCGAATAATTAACAGAGGCACGTAATGCCGGCCCGAAGAACGGACAATTGGTAATTTTTAATTTGGAACCCGAGGAATATTCACGGTTAACTAAATATCGTTAATAGCGACCAGAAAAAGGCACTGAAATATAATCGCTTCTCAAAAACTCTCGCGTCACTTGATTAAAGTTTTACAGCTTCTCGTTAAGCTGCCTTTACACTTCACGCCAGATGAACGGCGAGTGTTCTCTTACACTTCTTCAGAATTTGAATACTGCCATATCTCCATCTGCGAACCGTCTCAAGGTATTTTCCTCGAAGTTCGTGACCTCTTTTCCAGTACCTTTTGGAATATTTTCCTCCATGGCACCAAATGTGACATAGGGCTGCTCCTTCTCCATATCCTTTGCATACGAGGATGTATTGAGATCTAGTTAGTCTAGACCAGTTTCATGCATAAACAAAATATTGCGAAACCATAACTTTTTAGAAGTGTAAGAGGTAAGCTGATTTACGAAGATATGCTTAATACCCTTGGTGATCAATGTCCTTCGTATGCGACCGTGAAAAATTGGACTGCAAGCTTCAAAAGAGGTAAATTTTCCATTGAAGATGTTGACCGATCGGGAAGGCCAGGTTCTGTGTCAGTTCCCGAAAATATCGATGCAGTTCATGACATGATTTTATCAGACCGTCGAATTGGTCTAAAACGGATATCTGAAGCACTGAAGATTTCATACGAACGCGTTCATCATATAGTTCACGTCAATTTGGACATGCGAAAAATTTCTGCAAAATGGATCCCCAACTGTTTTGAATGTTTACCAAAAGCGTGCAAGGGTAGAAGCATCGCGTTCGATCTGTGCTCGATTTGAAAACGATGTAGACTTCTTAAACCGAATTGTTACTATGGATGAGACTTGGGTACATTTCTACGGTCCAGAAACAAAGCAACAATCGATAGAATGGCGACACTCTGGTTCTCCAAGACCTAAGAAGTTTCGTGTCCAAAAAACTGCTGGATGAGTTCTTGCTTCAGTTTTTTGGGATTGCCATGGAGTAATCATGATTGATTTTTTGGATAAGGGTAGAACAATAACTGGAAATTACTATTCGACATTACTGACCACTCTACGGGAAAAAATCCAAAAGAAAAGACGTGGAAAGCTCTCCAAAGGTGTTTTGTTTTCACAGGACAACGCCCCAGTACACAAATCTCATGTTGCCATGCAAAAAATTCGTGATTTAGGATTAGAATTACTAGAACACCCCCCTTATTCACCAGATTTGGCTCCGTCCGACTATCATCTCTTTCCTCAACTGAAAAAAAGTTTAAAATGTCGTGAATTTTTTTCCAACGAGGAGGTAATAAAAGCTGTGGAGGACTGGTTTGCAGAGCAAGAAGAAAAATTTTTTTTAAAGGTCTACAGACGTTGCAGGTTCGAAGTAATAAATGAATTCAATTTAGAGGAGAATATGTTGAGTGATAAAATATTTTGACATTGAAGTTTCGTTTGGTTCAATAGTAGACTAAGAATTTTTCAATATATCCTCGTATATTCTGTATTATCTTAATACTCCTATTTTAATAACATAAACTTATGACGATTATAATAAAGCCTTCTGGTTTATCTTGAAGCAAGATTTTATCAAGATATTCTCGTTTTTCTGGATGATCATGCAGATCCCACCAGGTGATGACTGCTATAGAAAGCCAGGATTTTTCCCATCGAACCAGATCCAATCGAGCAGTCTTTGAACCAATCACAGAGAACCCTTGATACCTTGAGACCACAGCCAAAAACGTTTCAACAGTTTCCCACAACTTGAGCCCAAATATCTTGGTGGAAAGCACGCAGAGAAGTTGTCAAACAGTTTTTGACTCACAACTTCGTCATATCGAACTCTCACTGCCATAGTTCGAATAGAAGTGAAGTTGCTCATGCAGAGGCCAAATAATGTGAAAGGATCCTACCAGAATGCGAGTGCGAGAACACAAGGTGTAGACTGGGCCTTAGTAACTAGCACAGCCCACCGATAGGAGTATGCGTTGAAAATTTGTTAATTCCTTAATAAGCTAACATCCTGTCTTTAAACCGATCAAATGATGGAAAACGCTACCTGAGTTCACCATGCATTCTTCCACTGGTAGAACGCTACCAGTCATAATTACAATTTAATTCCTTCTGCGTCCATGTTATCTCGAACGTATTTATTTCCTGGAAGATCTATAAAACACATAAAACTATGGGATAGAGTGTGATTAAATCCGTTCGTAATGTTGGTCGTTGCACATAGAAATGTTTTGCATTACTCGACCCGAAGGATGATTATGAATCCACAGACTGTATCTTTGTGTTCAAAGATCGGCAAGATTTCCTCAGACGTCTTGGAATTGCTTCAGGATCTTTAATTAAAGTTAATTTGAAAATTTGTCAAATTTTATAATGCTAGTTTTCCAATCACCTGGTTCATTTCTGTTGTTTGAGTATGCCAGAAATCAGTTTTCTACTCTGTTGGTTCTCGAGTTGGATTGGTGTCCAGATGTCTTTGAGTTCCAACGAGGGTGCTCTAATGGAATGCTCCATTCCAAGATAGAAACGCTTGGAATTAACAGCCTTATTTTGGTTGTAACTCTGGAAGTAGGGGAAGTACGTACAAAACGACATAGGGTTTTATTTCAGAGGCATAACTTGTTAGTAGTGAATTACAGTAATGTCATATTCTACACCTATGCTCTTTGGCCCTTTCTTTATAAAATCTAATCAACCTTTATGAAATAAAAGTACCAAGAAATAAAATATTCTTAGATAAATTGAGGTAAGCGAAATTTATTTTGTTCTCATGCTATAGACAAAATGACATACCGGCAACAGACAACTGTAGTTTTCTACCTATAGTTTACAAATGAAACGCTTGGTTCTTCTAGGAACATCAGCACAAGATGCGTGAGCCGAATGCAAGCAATGCATGCATCGTCTTCTCCAGGGCTAATCCTGGAGAAGATCTGAATCTAAATAGATAGGACAGTCGTCTTCATCATCTCGAAAGTTGCTAGGAACATTTTCTTCTTCATTGTCTTCTTTAAATAATGCCCTAGGGACATGTCTCCTTTTCTTTGGAGGAGGTATGGGCTCATTTTTTTATTTGATTGCAATCATATCAGGTGTAGAAGTTGAAGCTAACTATACGTTTATCGAGTCTTCGGCTCACGTTTGCCTTGTCCACTTATGAATCGTCCTTTAGGGATTGAAGGAACCTCCTCATAGGATCAGCAAGAGTAGGTTAAGATGCATTGCCTTTGTTAGTCGCAGATGAATATTTTGTTATGAATATGTTAAGACAAGTCCTGGTTCTTTGTTTGCTGATGGAGCCTGGGATGGATTGTCTTGGTGTTATCCAGTAGATACGGTTAATTCAGCTGAAATACCTATGTCATTTTGTCCGTTCACTGTATATGTCATTTTGTCCATAAAGCGTTATAAAACTAGAAATATATCGAATCAATACAAAAAGTATATTCGACATAAAAAACCTTCGTAAAAACAATGACAAATGAGTAAAGTTTCAAATGAATGCAATATAAATGAAAAAAAATGGTGAAAACTGGCCATTTCTTCTAAAAATTTGGCGCAATGAAAAAAAACTCGTGACCTACTGATTTCTTTTATCACTCAAACGACCGAATGAACTAGAGTAGCGCTTGCTAATTTTCAGAGGTCGTATGATGTGGTAGGCAGTTCCGCATTTGATACCTCCAAACTCTAATTATGATGCCTATGTCATTTTGTCCATATATGTCATTTTGTACGTTTTTCCCCTAGATGAGATGCCAATAATATTGCCGGAAAAGGAACAAAAACGCCTTTTTTGGTTCACAACCTTCTTCTGGTATGGAAATTTGCACCTACAAGAAGGAATTTCAGAAGAAGGGAGAAACCGAAGGAGAAACACAGTGGTAGAATCTTCGGTCTGGATAAATCACAAAAGTCTCTTTGGAAGTCGAGTAAAGTATCTTTATCTGAGTTAACATAATATGCCTCATTGGCTTCATGCAGAGCCCTGCTGCCTCAGGAAGAACCTAATGAGAAAAGGTCTAGCTTCAACTGACGAGTGCAGAGAAGGAGAAACTCCAGATCACCAAGTCTCGCCATGGCAAGAAACCCCAAAAATCCTTCGAACAAGAAAGTTCATTAGAAGTCTGAGACTGGAGGCCTAAATGGTATAACGGAGAGAACAGTTCTGGCAATAGACAGTTAGGCAAACCCCTTATTCAATCTCCAAACAACTTCAGACTTCACTTGGTCTCGCCAAATTGACACCAAACCACATCGACATCCAGCAAACATGAATCGAATCGTCCCACGCCGTTCTCGCTGGATCAACGTACTACGAAATAATAAGAAAGGGAAGATTAGACCGCAGGAATATAATAATTGAAGCTGTAAGATTCGATTCATTCGTTCTCAAGGTTACCTTCTTTCTCTCCGCTCAGAGCTTATTGCTTATTATATTTCGAGCTACCGTCTTACGCGAGAAGGTATGTTGATGATGGCATGACAGGTGGATTACATGTTTAATTTCCTTACGCTAACGAACATTTGTAAAGAGAGGCTTTATGTTCGGTCGAATATGATGGGATTCGCCGGAGGCACCGGCGAAAAGGCATTGGAAAAAGTTATTGATAATAATGTAAATGATGATTCCTTTGATATTCACGTTTTGCCATTATATTCTCTGGCAATAATTCCTGCTTCATTCCAGTGGATAGTGTGCAATATGATCCTGGCACCTTTTCTGTCTCCCAAACTAGACCAAAAATTTCGCTACCACTCAGATATAAATCAGCAAAATTTGTTCCTCATGACATCTCAGGTTTTCAAAGAGCCACCTCAAACAATTCATTCCTCACATCTTACGACTCACACGAACGAAATAATTAAGATTTTTATCGAACCAGAGAGCAATTATTTAGAAACTCCTCTTGGTGAAATGATGACCGAGAACATTTCGCCAAAAAAAAACAGGAATTATATTGGTAAATCAAGAAGTATTACTTATGGCGATCCATACAAGGGGCAATTAGATAACGGTCGTCGGTTACAGTTACGGAGTGTTTCAATAATTCCATCGGTTAATTATAATTTGGCATTGTTACCGAATGAGAATTCCGGAGGCAACATTCGTGGATGATCGTTTCTCTTTTTGATTGTTACATTTTGTTGATGGGTCGATGTTATAATGGTTTTTTTGAGCTTTGGATTCCACAGTTTTTGGCAGAAGCTCAAAATTGGGCACTTGCCGATTGGTGACAAAAAATGTGACTGTACAGGGTGCTTGAAGGGTAGGGGAAATAGGTACAAAATGACATAGGCATCATTACTAGAGTTTGGAGGTATCAAATGCGAAACTGCCTACCATATCACACGACCCGAGTGGGTTCTATTAAACTCTGAAAACTCGCAAGCGCTACTCTAGTTCATTCGGTCGTTATGAGTTATAACAATAGGTCACGAGTTTTTTCATTGCGCCAAATTTTTAAAGGAAATGGCTAGTTTTTCCCATTTTCTTAATTTATATTGCATTCATTTCAAACTTTACTTGTTTTTCATTGTATTCACAAAGCCTTTTTCCTGTTGAATATACTTTTTTCAATATATTTTTAGTTTTATAACGCTTTATGGACAAAATGAGATATACAGTAAACAGACAAAATGGCATAGGTATTTCAGCTGAATTAACCGTATCTGCCGGACAACAACGAGACCATTCATCCCAGGCTTCATCAGCAAACAAAGAGCCAGGACTTGTCTCAACATATTCATAATAAAATATTCGTCTGTGGCTAATGGAGGCAATGCATCTTAGCCTACTCTTGCTGATCCTATGAGGAGGTTCCTCCAATCCTTAAAGGACGATTCATAAGTGGACAAGGCAAACGTGGGCCGAAAACTCGATAAACGTACTTTGTTTCAACTTCTACACCTAGGATTGCAATCAAATCAAAAAATGAGCCCATACCTCCTCCAAAGAAATGGAGACTAGTCCCTAGGGCGTTATTTAAAAAAGACAATGAAGAAGAAAATGTTCCTAGCAACTTTCGAGATGATGAAGACGGCTGTCCATACGTCTATTGTTATGACCTTTTTTCCCGATTTAGATCGGAAAAATTAACGTCCAGGATTAGCCCTGGAGGAGACTGGTACGATGACATTGGGCTCACGCATCATGTGCTGATGTTCCTAGAAGAACCAAGCCTTTCATTGGTGAACTTTGTCAGCAGTTCTGTAACAATAAGTAGAAAACTACAGTTACCTGTTGCTGGTATGTCATTTTGTCCATAGCATGCGGACAAAATGAATTTCGTTCATTCCAATTTATGTAAGAATATTTAATTTTTTGGTACTTTTATTCCATAAAGGTTGATTAGATTTCATGAAGAAAGGACCAAAGATCAAAGGTGTAGAATAGGACATTACTGTTATTCACTACTAACAAGTTGTGCCTCTGAAATAAAACCCTATATGTCATTTTGTACGTACTTCTTCCACACTAATGGTATGCAAAACTACGTGTATCTTCAGGGCGAATGTTTTGAAGAGCAATAATAATATGTTTGATTGGATGCACGCGTTTGTTCTTTCTACTCTCGAAACATGAATAGAAACCAATCATATTTCCAATGGAGTCTGACACCTTTTTTTCGGGCAAGTAAGAAAACCAATTTTCCCAGATAGCCGAAGCGCTAATCGATTTCTCGGAGGACCAGATCGTTGGACAAACATCATCACTCGGAAGAAGGAATTAATTCGGCTGTATCGAGATGAAGCGGACGCGTAGGTAGAGACGGGTCCAGCCCGAAGAAGAAGAAGAGGACCCTTATCTCGGGCGCGGCTATCACATTCAGCGCTTCCGAACCGAGGTATGAAGCGTTAGCCCCCGCCCGTCGCCCGCGCCGGATAAAGTCCAGGTGGGCCGAGCTCCCCGCATTGATTTTTATGATTATACGTTTTGTTATGTTAAATAAACATTAGTCACTTTAATTAAAGCCACCATGGAATATGTAAATTCCCGCGTCGGGTTCGTTCCCTGGAATTCGGAAATGAATAATGGGAGAGGTGTGGGCCAAATTAAGTTATGATGAATGCCTCATTGTCCTTTTATCCGGTTCGGGTATTTATAAATATTATTGATGAACGTTGGATGACGACCGAGATTCTACGGTCGCGTCTTCGGAGATGTCAATCAGACGATTCGAACGAGGTGATGGTTTTAGCTGAACCTTCGTTTGGTAACAGAATCGATGATTTTTCAATGAGGAATCACTATTGGATACATTGAAAGAATGAAACTTTTGAGAAAATGCATTTCAAATAGCTCATTTTCCCTACCACACTGAAGAAGATACTGCTTTAGAAAAGCCACGCCATTGGCAAGCCTGCGCAATGAACGTCTTGGAGGAGAGAATTAGAGATAAACAAAAATTTAGCCTTTTTGAGGCCCTCTCAGATTCTGGAGTTCATTGGAGCTCTAGATCTGGAGGGCGAGCTCTAGTTAGCGCAGTGAATGTAGCCCCCTTACTAAATTATAACTAAAACTTTAACTATATCACAGAAAATTTTCGAAACTTGCAAAAATCATCAAAAGTAAACATTAAACAAGCATTGTTTCAAGTCACATGGCTAGATATAGATCCAGTTATTTTGGAATTATCGCAAAAAAGAGTTGTTCTTTCCATGTGTTCCGGAAGTGAACATGTTTTCAGGAAATCTGTTCTTAATTTCATTAGTGCAAATGTCCTCAATTCGTTCCGTGCAATAGGCATCAGTTAATTCGTTCCATGCATATAATATCACAAGATGCCATCCAACAAGCCAACCACTTTCTCTGTATTCATTTTGTGGAATGCTCGATTCATTTTCTTAATTTTCACATGATATCTCATCTTATCTTGTACATTCGCGAAAAAAATCAGAAAATTCAAACCCTTCGTCTCTGGTATATAAAAAATATACCATTTTATTCTCAAAGAACCAAAGTATAACTAAAAAATCAGCTCCTCTCAATTCCAATTTTTGTAGAAGTTACGCCACTCCAAAGTCGACCAATTTTTCGCCAATTTTCCACTCAAGGTCGAATATTTCCCGAACCAAAAATTTAGCGCATCTTAATCTACGACCTAGAATTAGTAAATGAAATGACCCAGGTCAATATACTACAAAAAAAATAATTTCTGATCGGACTTAGAAAATTTTCGATCTCGTCTCGACATCTTGTTCGAAATTTTTTTAAGTCCGATCGAGAATTTTTTCTTCGGAGTATTTCGACCCTTGTCATTTCAATTACTAATTCGGACACGTAGATTACGAATCTGTAATTAGAATTCTCCTTTGACGCGTAGTTTGGGAAATAATCGATCTTGAGTCGAAAAATCGCAAAAAATAGGTCATTTTTGGACTGCCGTATTTCCCAGAAAAATTTATTTATACAGATGCTGATTTTTTTGCATATAGATTGATCCTTTGTGAATAAAAAAAAACAATTTTCATTCATCAGAGTCGAACAGTTTAGATTTTCTGTTTTTTTTTTCGCGAAGGTCCAAATTTTCCGATTTTTCATCGTTCGTAAATCAAAAACTGTTTTCCTCTTGGAAGATCTGATTGGGTTTTTTTAATCTACGTCTTCGAATTAGTGAATGGTGAGAGTTTGAAGTCGATCGGAGCCAAAAATTTTTTTTTCGGACTCTGAAAGAAATTAAAAAAAATAAAAAAAAAAAAATTTTGAGCTATATCAATTCAAGGTCGTAGATTGCGGATATGTAATCAGATTTTTCTTACGATGGGTTTTTTAGGAAATAAATGGCTTTTTGTGAAAATTTTATAGAAATTCCTCTCAAATTTTGGAAAATCTCGTATTCTGCAAAAACGTTTCGTCCTAGCTCGATAATTCGCACACCATTGGATCGGCGAGGAAATTTCCTATCGATTAATAGAATAGTCGCGGGAAAACCGCCTTACATCGTTTTTTGCAGCGGTCTAAATTTGGTCGCCACAGATTAATGATGCGTTTTGATATAACGGCTACGATATATTGTTTAGGAGCCGTTTTTTCCGCGACTATTCTATTCAGTCCAACATGTTGTGAACTTAGTCTAATGGACATTTCAGGGTCTTCAGCAACACTTTCACGAACAACATATTTTTTTTAAAACGACAGTTACGTCTGTATTTTTCACTCTTTTGGTCTTTCACCGAACCAGTCTCTTGAAATTTTTTAATAATTCGACCAAATGTGCTTTTAGATGGACGATTATGTAAACCATAAAATTCATGTAATTTTCTAAAACCACTTTTTACAGAACGCATTGCCTCTGCTAACACTTAGATTTGGAGCCATTTCTTCACACGTGCCATATGCCATGTATTGTTTGATTTAGGAAAACAGTATGTAATTCTCTCTTTCAAAAGAATATATATACAGAACGCTGATTTTCATGAAACGATTCAAAAATTTGAACGCGTTGTTGTATCATGTACGAAGCCATTTTTATGTCAAAATGACCAGATGAATTCAGTGCGCCATTTATATTTTATTTATTCTTAAAAAACACCCTTCAGTTAAAGACAAATGCTTCGTATCATCAAAGAACGAGGAAGCTACGTGAGACTCAAACTTTAACTTTCGATAAGCCATCAATTTGGCACTGAAAATCCTTCAAAACCCCACCTCTAAGTCAATACGTTCCGATAAACATCATAATCGAATCTACGAACTTTCAATCCTAAGCAAATCATCATCATTATCCCTACTGACAGAACCACAAATTAAAAAAAAAGATCGCTCATACATTCATTCCCACGTTAATAAAATGTAATCTGTTTATTTCTCATTTCTGCTGGTACATTGTCGTGTCTCATCTGCGTTCTCGAAGAAGAAGAACCACAAAAGATATTAGGTACTGATAGAAGCTGACTAGTTGGCCACACCTCCATTGAGAAAAAACGCGTTAAAGTCTTTTTGTGGACAAGATACGAGATGAATATACAGTAGCACATACCACGGCGTGTCCGGTTTGTATTTTTGTATGTTTCTACTCCCCGCCTCACCTTTAATAATGCTGGTAATGAATTTCGTACAGGGCCGTGCCCGGGAGTTCGGTACAGGCGCTACTGGACTGTCACGACTCCTAGTTTTCTTTTTTCTTAATTAAATATTTCATTATCATAAGACTAGGGATTGATCGGGATACTCTTCCTGTGCCTCTTTCTTTCTCATGAAGACACTTATATCTGTGTACCATCTTATGGTTTCATAATGAGCACTTATAATAATCCAGTCCGGTCCATTTCGATTCATCTGCAGCTCAAATCCGTCGAATATTCCTGGAGGTGTCTCACTATCACACCCTATCTCCTTGTTCCATCCTCGGTGAATCGATCATTCACCGACCTGACATGTTTACTTTTCGATTTCATAAAGCAGGCCATGCTTCTGACTACCACCCGGTGGACGTTCTACCGGGGATCATTAGTTGGGAAATGAGATTCTGCTGCGTGGGCCCATCTCTAATTGAACAGAAAATCCACAGCTTCAGTGGGCATCGATGACCATTGTTCGGTTGATGAGGTGGTAGGCTCAGCCGTAGGAATACCAAATGATTATTTCAATATCTTATCTTCGGGAATTATGTATTTCCTCATATGCAGGCAGATATACAGGTTGAAAAGGGGTTCTCTTTTTCGGTATTTTCGACTTCGCAATAAGATTTCTCTTGAACTCACGGATGATGTTGAAGCCAGGATACATAAATCACTTCAGGTTGCCAAGATCATTATTATATCGTACGTTTTGCAAAACCAACACTCCTATAATAAACCTGCACAGTATAGAGGCGCAAATACTCTAAATAAAAGGGATATCAATTTTATAGTTATTAAAAATCGATTATTGCGTTGATTGCTCTTCTATTATATGCTCTTCGAGTAGATACCGTCGAAGTACTGCAATTTAACTGTACATTGTTTTCTTCGCAGCATAATTACTATATCTAATTATTGACACCGCTTCATGGAAAGATATACAGGTTACCTCACATATGTGAGTACAGAAATTATAGCTTGATCGAATATTTGTTGTATTAGCATTGAAAATGAAGCAACTAAGATACATTTCTGAAAAAGACAATATGCCAATTCAAAAATCTGAAAGCATTAAACGACACATAAACTGCTCCACATGAGTTAGGGATATTGACTTAAATTCCAAAAAAATATAGTTAAAATAAGATTTTTGTGATGAAAATTCGTATTAATATGATTTCAAGTTGCCAATTAATTTTAGCCTGTAGGTCTGCAGCGTATACAGGGTGGTTAAGAAAAATCGAGTAAAATAACGAAATTTCATTCCCAGAGAATTCAAGCATTTTAAGACTATCAATACAATGTAAAGCCTCCACGGGCATCAATAACAGACATCTTCTTTGCATACTACACACGAGGTTGTTGAACATTTCTTGAGGAATTTGGTTCCATAAACGGGGCAGAAGCTTTCTCGGATCATTTAAGGATTCTGGGGTAGGTTGATGATTATCTAATCTATTTTGAAGCATATCCCATGCATGTTCTATGCAATTGAAATCTGGTGAGTGCGGAGGTATTGGTAAATGTGGAATACCAAGCTTCTCGCGCGCATTCTAGCATTCTATGGCTGCACGAGTGCACGGTGCGGTCTAGCGTTATCGTCTAGAAATTTAAAATTTTAACCAATAGCAGCGTGAAAATTTGGCACAACATTGTCAATGACATGCTTCCTATAGTGTAAGGCGGTCATATTCCCAGGACAGATGTGTAGATCTGTGCGCCCGTTGAAACATATCCCGGCCCATACCATAACACTACCCCCTCGGAATGGATGGACTTTTTGGACATAGCGACGATTACGGGGTATGCATGGGATTGTCCCATAGAACTTATAGTACATGGAATGCTATTACCAGATCAAAAAGTGGGTAAACATCTAAGTTGGAGGAATCTCTAAATTTCCATGTTCCCATGGATACGTCCTGTCACACCGAACAGAAACACAGAAATGTATGCCGAAATGCCAAGTGAATCGGATCTTGACGATTAAATTCATAGTATTTCTGTGTTTCTATTCTGTATGACAAGTCGTAACCATGGCAACATGGAAATTTCAGTATTCCTCCAACTGGAGATGTTTATCCACTTTTTTAAACTGAGCAGCAAGGCTAATGGCATTCCATGTACTATAAGTTCTATGGATTGTCCATACCCTTCTTCTTCGAGAATCTGAAAATCTTCCATATCTGGATTCATCAGTGAAAAGGACACTACGCCATTGTTAGTTCCAATTGATATGTTGCCTTACCCATTCCAGTCTTTGACGCTTATGGTCACGTGTTAATGGAACTCCTCTTAATAGACGTCTATAACCTAGATTCACCTCTCTCAAACGTCGTCGGATGGTTTCGATGGAAACTTGGACGCCATCTGCATTTTGAAGAGTATTCCGTAGCATTCCACACGTAGATGTAGGGTTTCTTCTCGCCGAAACGGTGATGAAACAATCCTGAGCAGGTGTTGTTTTTCGTCGCCCACCAAGCCTTGGTCTTTCCAACACGGAACCTGTCTCCCTGAACCTATTCCAAAGTCGAGATATCACACTTTGGCTGACTTGGAGCCTTTCCGCTACAACAACCTGAGTTAGGCCACCCTGTAGCATTCCGATAGCCCTATTAGCCTCAGCGTTTGTTAATTTACGTCTTGGCATTGTCAGAAAACTCGTTTCAAATCGAAGCCGTTGATAAACTGACTTCATTTCAGAATGAGAACATTCATGAAGCATATGCAAAGAACCAAACTTCAGAAAAAAGGCGACCAGATTGACGAAATGTCTCATACTGATTTTTATTGGATCGATTCAAGTTGTTATTGAGTTTTAAATGATTTTACAGCGATTTTCTCGAAGATTATAGACTTTTAAAAACGATTGAATACGATATCCCTAACTCTTGTGGAGCAGTATATTTACTCATCTACAATCTGCAGAAATATACAGGGTGTCTCATTCGAATTGAATAAGGGTTGAACCCGGAAGTACAGGGTGGGCAAAATTGGTGCTACATGAACTAAAACTTTTTAACCCGAGGAGATAGAGAAAAATGAATGGCACCTTATAGTCCTCTTCTTTCGAGAAACTGATAATGCCATCAACTGCATTCCTCTATCTTCTTTTGTTTCCGAGTTTTAGGCCAAAATTGAAATTTGGGCGATTTCAACTTTGGTCATTATCTCCGTTTCTGTTTATGCTAGGATGTTGAAATAAAAACATTATACAGGCACTTTTCTGATAGCAATCCAGTGGCGTACTCTGATTTTTTATAAAAGGTTCATTTGCTGAGTTATAACATAAAGTTGTGTTTTTTCTTATGGAAACAGTAGTTTGAAATGACTTAGAAAGAATCGCCATTTTTTTCCCGTTTCAGAAATGTATCATATGTTATACATCGCTCTCAGATTTGTTAAGATATTATGAAAAATATGGTTTGTATATGGAATTCGAATTATTGAGTAGGCTGAATCATAGAATTATGTGTCTCTACACATGGTGTAATTATTATTTCACAGTTGAATCACTTGCTGCCCCACTATTCTCATTCGCTAAAATGAAACATTTCAACATATCATATTTTTCGTAATTTTGAAATATCTCCATAATGCCGCCAACGATGCCTTCAAATTTTAATAACTGACAGTTGTTTCAAACAGAGACCGCACCATACAAGTATTCAAACGTGAATTAATAATAACACCATGCGTAGAGACACATAATTCTATGGTTCAGCCTACTCAATAATTCGAATTCCATATACAAACTATATTTTTCATTATATCTTAACGAATCTGAGGGCTATGTATAACATATGATACATTTCTGAAACGGGAAAAAAATGGCGATTCTTTCTAAGTCATTTCAAACTACTGTTTCCATAAGAAAAAACACAACTTTATGTTATAACTCAGCAAATGAACCTTTTATAAAAAATCAGAGTACGCCACTGGATTGCTATCAGAAAAGTGCCTGTATAATGTTTTTACTTCAACATTCTAGCATAAACAGAAACGGAGATAATGACCAAAGTTGAAATCGCCCAAATTTCAATTTTGGCCTATAACTCGGAAACAAAAGAAGATGGAGGAATGCAGTTGATGGCATTATTAGTTTCTCGAAAAAAGAGGACTATAAGGTTGCATTCATTTTTCTCTATCTCCTCGGGTTAAAAAGTTTTAGTTCATGTAGCACCAATTTTGCCCACCCTGTACAGTACATAGTACCAAAAAATATTAACCTATTTACTTATTATCTTCATATGAGGAATAGGATTTAGATATGGATAGCATAGCATTGTGTTCTAGCATATCCCAAAATTTGTCCATTTAAAACTAATGCGGTCGTTTGAAATGAATGAGGATTGCATCGCTGTGGTCCGATCCAAAGTTGCTCTCATTAATATTCGATGGCTCATGAGTTGGAAAATCAATGGCCAGCTTGATTCTGAAATATTCACCGGGCCTTAATAAAGGCGAGGTGGCATGAAAGGTGAGCATTAATTTCCACGGAATTATTCATGTTTCCATGTATAGGGCCGAGGAAACATATTCGTAATTTGTCACGTCCGATAAACAGTAATTTCAATATTTTGTTTATGTTAGTTAGCGCGAAAGGCCGTCATTGATTTATTTAATGGCCGTCGGCATCGATAATGGTCGAGTGCGAGTCAAAATAGTGGAATAAATGAATAAGACATCGGAGATCCAATGAATTTATCGGGATCATTTGGAAATTAACGCACTACGACTGTAAGTGATGATTGTGACGATGAGGACATGATGGATATGTAAATTGGGATGGTAATCGATTGCGTTGCATTTAATTGAGCAGTCCAGACTGTTTGTTGGAGAAAGTGGAATGAAGGACGATTTTGAATCATTTCAGAGACGTTTCTATTGTACTTTCGGGTGAAAAATGATCGAGGGATGGGACCTCCTAAAAACGCCGTAAACTCAATACCAAAAATATCTGGGTGGATCTAACGGTGCGATTGTTCGAAGAAGTCGTTCGAACAATTCGAATCTACAATAAATGCTATTTTGCAGGTCTAAAACATCTAAATCTTGAGTGTCCTGTGCTCGAAAACTTGAAAATAAAATTTGGAAAAACAAAATCATGAATAATTCTTGACTCAGAAGGGCTACATGGTTGATTTTGGTATCAAAATGTAGGTTTTCGGGGTCGCTCCGTTCAATAAACAATGTTTCAGAGCTCTATCCATCATAGTTTAGATTTTGACCTGTCAAATGGCATTTTTTCAAAAAAATCGAAGTTTCAAACCATCATAGCTCTTCTGCCTTTGATCGCTGCCACTATTTATTCATATTATGTTGATCAGCATAGGTCACAGTATTTCTGCGCAAAACATGAGCGATTTGAAAAATTCAAAATTTTTGACGAAAAATGACTAAGGGGTATGACCCCCTAAAATCGCCGTAAACTCAATACCAAAAATATCTGGGTGGAACTAACGGTGCGATTGTTCGAAGAAGTCGTTCGAACAATTCGAATCTACAATAAATGCTATTTTGCAGGTCTAAAACATCTAAATCTTGAGTGGCCTGTGCTCGAAAACAAAACTTGAAAATGAAATTTGGAAAAACAAAATCATGCATAATTCTTGACTCAGAAGGGCTACATGGTTGATTTTGGTATCAAAATGTAGGTTTTCGGGGTCGCTCCGTTCGATAAACAATGTTTCAGAGCTCTATCCATCATAGTTTAGATTTTGACCTGTCAAATGGCATTTTTTCAAAAAAATCAAAATTTCAAACCATCATAGCTCTTCTTCCTTTGATCGCCGCCACTATTTATTCATATTATGTTGATCAGCATAGGTCACAGTATTTCTGCGCAAAATATGAGCGATTTGAAAAATTCAAAATTTTGGACGAAAAATGACTAAGGGGTATGACCCCCTAAAATCGCCGTAAACTCAAAACCAAAAATATCTGGGTGGAACTAACGGTGCGATTGTTCGAAGAAGTCGTTCGAACAATTCGAATCTACAATAAATGCTATTTTGCAGGTCTAAAACATCTAAATCTTGAGTGTCCTGTGCTCGAAAACAAAACTTGAAAATAAAATTTGGAAAAACAAAATCATGAATAATTCTTGACTCAGAAGGGCTACATGGTTGATTTTGGTATCAAAATGTAGGTTTTCGGGGTCGCTCCGTTCAATAAACAATGTTTCAGAGCTCTATCCATCATAGTTTAGATTTTGACCTGTCAAATGGCATTTTTTCAAAACAATCGAAGTTTCAAACCATCATAGCTCCCCTTCTTTCGATCGCCGCCACTATTTATTCATATTATGTTGATCAGCATAGGTCACAGTATTTCTGCGCAAAACATGAGCGATTTGAAAAATTCAAAATTTTGGGCGAAAAATGACTAAGGCGTATGACCCTCTAAAATTGCCGTAAACTCAATACCAAAAATATCTGGGTGGATCTAACGGTGCGATTGTTCGAAGAAGTCGTTCGAACAATTCGAATCTACAATAAATGCTATTTTGCAGGTCTACAACATCTAAATCTTGAGTGGCCTGTGCTCGAAAACAAAACTTGAAAATGAAATTTGGAAAAACAAAATCATGAATAATTCTTGACTCAGAAGGGCTACATGGTTGATTTCGGTATCAAAATGTAGGTTTTCGGGGTCGCTCCGTTCAATAAACAATGTTTCAGAGCTCTATCCATCATAGTTTAGATTTTGACCTGTCAAATGGCATTTTTTCAAAACAATCGAAGTTTCAAACCATCATAGCTCCCCTTCTTTCGATCGCCGCCACTATTTATTCATATAATGTTGATCAGCATAGGTCACAGTATTTCTGCGCAAAACATGAGCGATTTGAAAAATTCAAAATTTTTGATGAAAAATGACTAAGGGGTATGACCCCCTAAAATCGCCGTAAACTCAATACCAAAAATATCTGGGTGGATCTAACGGTGCGTTTGTTCGAAGAAGTCGTTCGAACAATTCGAATCTACAATAAATGCTATTTTGCAGGTCTAAAACATCTAAATCTTGAGTGGCCTGTGCTCGAAAACAAAACTTGAAAATGAAATTTGGAAAAACAAAATCATGAATAATTCTTGACTCAGAAGGGCTACATGGTTGATTTTGGTATCAAAATGTAGGTTTTCGGGGTCGCTCCGTTCAATAAACAATGTTTCAGAGCTCTATCCATCATAGTTTAGATTTTGACCTGTCAAATGGCATTTTTTCAAAACAATCGAAGTTTCAAACCATCATAGCTCCCCTTCTTTCGATCGCCGCCACTATTTATTCATATAATGTTGATCAGCATAGGTCACAGTATTTCTGCGCAAAACATGAGCGATTTGAAAAATTCAAAATTTTTGATGAAAAATGACTAAGGGGTATGACCCCCTAAAATCGCCGTAAACTCAATACCAAAAATATCTGGGTGGATCTAACGGTGCGATTGTTCGAAGAAGTCGTTCGAACAATTCGAATCTACAATAAATGCTATTTTGCAGGTCTAAAACATCTAAATCTTGAGTGGCCTGTGCTCGAAAACAAAACTTGAAAATGAAATTTGGAAAAACAAAATCATGAATAATTCTTGACTCAGAAGGGCTACATGGTTGATTTTGGTATCAAAATGTAGGTTTTCGGGGTCGCTCCGTTCAATAAACAATGTTTCAGAGCTCTATCCATCATAGTTTAGATTTTGACCTGTCAAATGGCATTTTTTCAAAACAATCGAGTTTCAAACCATCATAGCTCCCCTTCTTTCGATCGCCGCCACTATTTATTCATATAATGTTGATCAGCATAGGTCACAGTATTTCTGCGCAAAATATGAGCGATTTGAGAAATTCAAAATTTTGGGCGAAAAATGACTAAGGCGTATGACCCTCTAAAATTGCCGTAAACTCAATACCAAAAATATCTGGGTGGATCTAACGGTGCGATTGTTCGAAGAAGTCGTTCGAACAATTCGAATCTACAATAAATGCTATTTTGCAGGTCTACAACATCTAAATCTTGAGTGGCCTGTGCTCGAAAACAAAACTTGAAAATGAAATTTGGAAAAACAAAATCATGAATAATTCTTGACTCAGAAGGGCTACATGGTTGATTTTGGTATCAAAATGTAGGTTTTCGGGGTCGCTCCGTTCAATAAACAATGTTTCAGAGCTCTATCCATCATAGTTTAGATTTTGACCTGTCAAATGGCATTTTTTCAAAAAAATCGAAATTTCAAACCATCATAGCTCCCCTTCTTTCGATCGCCGCCACTATTTATTCATATAATGTTGATCAGCATAGGTCACAGTATTTCTGCGCAAAACATGAGCGATTTGAAAAATTCAAAATTTTTGATGAAAAATGACTAAGGGGTATGACCCCCTAAAATCGCCGTAAACTCAATACCAAAAATATCTGGGTGGATCTAACGGTGCGTTTGTTCGAAGAAGTCGTTCGAACAATTCGAATCTACAATAAATGCTATTTTGCAGGTCTAAAACATCTAAATCTTGAGTGGCCTGTGCTCGAAAACAAAACTTGAAAATGAAATTTGGAAAAACAAAATCATGAATAATTCTTGACTCAGAAGGGCTACATGGTTGATTTCGGTATCAAAATGTAGGTTTTCGGGGTCGCTCCGTTCAATAAACAATGTTTCAGAGCTCTATCCATCATAGTTTAGATTTTGACCTGTCAAATGGCATTTTTTCAAAAAAATCGAAATTTCAAACCATCATAGCTCCCCTTCTTTCGATCGCCGCCACTATTTATTCATATTATGTTGATCAGCATAGGTCACAGTATTTCTGCGCAAAATATGAGCGATTTGAAAAATTCAAAATTTTGGACGAAAAATGACTAAGGGGTATGACCCTCTAAAAACGCCGTAAACTCAATACCAAAAATATCTGGGTGGATCTAACGGTGCGATTGTTCGAAGAAGTCGTTCGAACAATTCGAATCTACAATAAATGCTATTTTGCAGGTCTAAAACATCTAAATCTTGAGTGGCCTGTGCTCGAAAACAAAACTTGAAAATGAAATTTGGAAAAACAAAATCATGAATAATTCTTGACTCAGAAGGGCTACATGGTTGATTTTGGTATCAAAATGTAGGTTTTCGGGGTCGCTCCGTTCAATAAACAATGTTTCAGAGCTCTATCCATCATAGTTTAGATTTTGACCTGTCAAATGGCATTTTTTCAAAACAATCGAAGTTTCAAACCATCATAGCTCCCCTTCTTTCGATCGCCGCCACTATTTATTCATATTATGTTGATCAGCATAGGTCACAGTATTTCTGCGCAAAATATGAGCGATTTGAAAAATTCAAAATTTTGGACGAAAAATGACTAAGGGGTATGACCCTCTAAAAACGCCGTAAACTCAATACCAAAAATATCTGGGTGGATCTAACGGTGCGATTGTTCGAAGAAGTCGTTCGAACAATTCGAATCTACAATAAATGCTATTTTGCAGGTCTAAAACATCTAAATCTTGAGTGGCCTGTGCTCGAAAACAAAACTTGAAAATGAAATTTGGAAAAACAAAATCATGCATAATTCTTGACTCAGAAGGGCTACATGGTTGATTTTGGTATCAAAATGTAGGTTTTCGGGGTCGCTCCGTTCGATAAACAATGTTTCAGAGCTCTATCCATCATAGTTTAGATCTTGACCTGTCAAATGGCATTTTTTCAAAAAAATCAAAATTTCAAACCATCATAGCTCTTCTTCCTTTGATCGCCGCCACTATTTATTCATATTATGTTGATCAGCATAGGTCACAGTATTTCTGCGCAAAATATGAGCGATTTGAAAAATTCAAAATTTTGGACGAAAAATGACTAAGGGGTATGACCCCCTAAAATCGCCGTAAACTCAATACCAAAAATATCTGGGTGGAACTAACGGTGCGATTGTTCGAAGAAGTCGTTCGAACAATTCGAATCTACAATAAATGCTATTTTGCAGGTCTAAAACATCTAAATCTTGAGTGTCCTGTGCTCGAAAACAAAACTTGAAAATAAAATTTGGAAAAACAAAATCATGAATAATTCTTGACTCAGAAGGGCTACATGGTTGATTTTGGTATCAAAATGTAGGTTTTCGGGGTCGCTCCGTTCAATAAACAATGTTTCAGAGCTCTATCCATCATAGTTTAGATTTTGACCTGTCAAATGGCATTTTTTCAAAAAAATCAAAATTTCAAACCATCATAGCTCTTCTTCCTTTGATCGCCGCCACTATTTATTCATATTATGTTGATCAGCATAGGTCACAGTATTTCTGCGCAAAATATGAGCGATTTGAAAAATTCAAAATTTTGGACGAAAAATGACTAAGGGGTATGACCCCCTAAAATCGCCGTAAACTCAATACCAAAAATATCTGGGTAGATCTAACGGTCCGATTGGTCGAAGAAGTCGTTCGAACCATTCGAATCTTCAATAATGGCTATTCTGCGAGTCTATAACATCTAAATCTTAAGTGGCCTGTGCTACTTATGAGGGCTTATGGCTGACTTTGATATCAAAATTCAGGTACTTTGGGACGCTGAATTCACTGAAAAATAATCCAGAGCCCTTACTAGCGTTAATGGCGAAATGGAATTCTTTCAAAATTTCAAACTTATAATTCGTATATCGTTCCCAAAAAGACCGGTGTTAAATGCGTTCATAATACTCCTTCTGCATTTTGATTTTGAAAAAATGTATACTTTTCATATGATTAGAAGATATATGGATATACCCGGTGACCGCGGCATCTCCGGTATCGGCGACAAAGAATCAACGAGAAACAAAGGTACCTGTACTCCTCTGCCTGCACGACAAGGCCGATTGAGCCTTGGGTGCAAGGAATAGTTCGGCAGCTCTCTTAATAATAATAAATAATCGTGTATTAATTGGTTTGATATATTGCTGGCATTGCTCGTTTTTGCCGGCATTGTCCTTTGTGTGAAATGCGGCACAACTTTTTGCCCGGCTCGCATCGGAATGTGTTTCGATTACGGTGCCCAGGTTTTTGTCCCCCGCGACAAAAGCCGGGATCCGATCTCGGCAGAAACGGACCGAGATAATTACGGCAAAGCGTTAATTATTGGAGTGAATGATGAATAAGGAATGCGCCGATGGAGAGGTGACGAGAGGTCCGAGAGATCTGGGAGGCGCGCCTGAACGTTGTTTGTCTGGGATCCTTTCAGCGGAAATGAATATTCGTGTTGAGGCAATCTGCACCCTCCTTCGATGTTCTATACCAGGGGTCGGCAAGTTTTTTAAGGTGGGGTCCTGATAATTTGGGAGAATTTTAACGAGGTCCGGAAAGAAACAACTGATAACAAGTGTTACATATTTATTTTTTGAATTCAAATAAAACTCTGAACTATGAAACACGAAACCTAAAATTATGAAACACAAAACCTGAAATTATGAAACACAAAACCTAAAATTATGAAACAAAAATCCTAAAACTAATGTGAGAAACTGCACCGACGTTCTTGAGCCAGTTTTTTGTAGTTTGGTTCTTGAGGAGAACAGCAAATTCGAAGTGTGTCTTCTAGGTGGGCGTCCGTTAATCTCGAACGATATTTGTTTTTCAAAAAATTCATCTTTGAGAAGGAATCACAATATTTGGCGGTCCGAGGTTCGGCCTCCCGCGGTCCGCAAACGGACCGCGGTCCGCCTGTTGCTGACCGTAGTTCTATACACTATGCACATTCAGAAGTCATGGTGTTTTGAATGACGGGCTGTTTCGTGATGCCCTGAAATGGCTGGCTTCACAGTCGCACATGTGCTCTATAGAACTAAGATCGGGGCTTCGTGCTGATCTTAGTGAATGTTCTCCCAGAAACTAGACCACTAAGTAACTCTGTGGAGCTACCCGAGAAAATCTGTCGAGAAAGTGAGTCCAGAAGAATTTTAAAATCGCAACGGAGCTGCGATACAGTAAGGAAATTAGAAAATAGATGCTGTAGAAGTATTTTTTCAGAATTCGCGATAACTTTTTTCACAAATATTCTGGCCGTGATGTAAATACATGGATCGAAAGAGGAACAGTCAATGCAAAATAGCTTGGTATTCATACGAGGATATATTGAAAAATTCTAAGCCTCCTATAGAACCAAACAAAATTTCAATGTCAAAATATTTTATTACTCAAAATATTCTCCTTTTAATTGAATACATTTATTACAGCGAACCTGCAACGTCTCTAGACCTTTCAAAAAAAATGTTTCTTCTTGCTCTGCAAACCAGTCCTCCACAGCCTTTATTACCTCCTCGTTGGAAGAAAATTTACGACCTTTTAAACTTTTTTTCAGTTGAGGAAAGAGATGATAGTCGGACGGAGCCAAATCTGGTGAATAAGGGAGGTGTTCTAGTAATTCTAACCCTAAATCACGAATTTTTTGCAACATGAGATTTGTGTACTGGGGCGTTGTCCTGTAAAAACAAAATACCTTTGGATAGATTTCCGCGTCTTTTCCCTTTAATTTTTTCCCGTAGAGTGGTCAGTAATGTCGGATAGTAATCTCCAGTTATTGTTCTACCCTTATCCATAAAATCAATCATGATTACTCCATGGCAATCCCAAAAAACTGAAGCAAGAACTCATCCAGCAGATTTTTGGACACGAAACTTCTTAGGTCTTGGAGAACCAGAGTGTCGCCATTCCATCGATTGTTGTTTTGTTTCTGGATCGTAGAAATGTACCCAAGTCTCATCCATAGTAACAATTCGGTTTAAGAAGTCTACATCGTTTTCAAATCGAGCACAGATCGAACGCGATGCTTCTACCTTTGCACGCTTTTGGTCAACATTCAAAGATTTCTTAGGTCTTGGAGAACCAGAGTGTCGCCATTCCATCGATTGTTGTTTTGTTTCTGGATCGTAGAAATGTACCCAAGTCTCATCCATAGTAACAATTCGGTTTAAGAAGTCTACATCGTTTTCAAATCGAGCACAGATCGAACGCGATGCTTCTACCTTTGCACGCTTTTGGTCAACATTCAAAGATTTCTTAGGTCTTGGAGAACCAGAGTGTCGCCATTCCATCGATTGTTGTTTTGTTTCTGGATCGTAGAAATGTACCCAAGTCTCATCCATAGTAACAATTCGGTTTAAGAAGTCTACATCGTTTTCAAATCGAGCACAGATCGAACGCGATGCTTCTACCTTTGCACGCTTTTGGTCAACATTCAAAGATTTCTTAGGTCTTGGAGAACCAGAGTGTCGCCATTCCATCGATTGTTTTTTTGTTTCTGGATCGTAGAAATGTACCCAAGTCTCATCCATAGTAACAATTCGGTTTAAGAAGTCTACATCGTTTTCAAATCGAGCACAGATCGAACGCGATGCTTCTACACGGAAAAAAATAAAAGCTTGTTTCAAAGCAATACCTTTCAATTCAAGCTGATGTTAGATTTGTATATCCCCGAGAGGATATCTATTTCAATTTAGATTATCATATTCTCAAAGCCTCAGCTTCTAATGTAGCAAATGATTTTTTCAATTCAAAGATATTTGGATGCTCACGCGAAGAGTAATTTACTACTCAATCTATGAACACGTAGTCTAAAATTGAATAAAATCTAATACTCAATTGTAGTATATGGCAAATAGAATGAAGTATACTATCTGATTATTCAGAATATATGGTAGGATCATATTGAGAATATGGTTCGTAGAAGGAAATTCACAATACTTACATTGAGAATTTGAAAAGCTTGTATCAAGTTTATACATTCTTAAAGTGAATCATTGTTTTCCCTGCTCATTTAGAAATATGATTGTTTTGAGTATATTAAAGATGATTTCATTTCAATTGGAGAATATTGATAATTTAGAAATGAAAAGATATTGCTTAGATGCAAATTACTCGATATTTGAATTGATATTTTGATAACGTTCATTCTGAAATGCTAGTAAACTATATATTATCGTGCATATTCTGAAAATATTTCCGTCCGAATATTTCAATCTCATATTGAAAAGGTAAAGGTGGAGAGAATTTAAGAATTATTAAGCATATCTATTTGTAGGTTAATTATTGTAGTTCAATCCGAAATATTTGGCCTTTGGCTTCATTCTGCAGATTTTGAATAAGGGGTGGTATGCTGAAAAAATTAAGGAGCACTCATCAAAAATAGAATATTCATTTGAAAAATATATTCTAAATAACACAGTTCTCAGATATAAAATTGAAGATATTTATAAAATATTCATTAGAATTATGTGCCACTGTATTCTTTCTACATTGCGGAAGGTGGTTCTTCATTTTTCTATGACGTTGGTCCAAGGTTCATCGTTGAGTTGCAGCCAAACAATATCCTCGTTATTCATAGCTGAAAAATACAATTTTAAAACAAGCTGCACGTAGAGGCTTTCGATAATATCTTCTTTTCCCCATAAAGAAGGGGTTGCTACAGTAAACCTTATAGGTAAATCCCGCAATTCTGAACTGAGTAGGTTATCTGAAATTTCCGGAATCCATAGAAAATGGCAAAGTTGAAAATTAGAAATATTTATAAATGGGTTTTCACGTCTGTGAAATAATCATAAATCAATCGTTAACGGCATGCATTAGAAAAATTTTTTGTAAATGCAAATTTTCAGCAGAAAATTATGACTAGTTTTCGAAATGAACGTCTAATAGAGCTCTCGCAGTGAATCGCCCTAATACTCTCAGTGCGCTTGATTCAATTTGAAATTTATTTCTTGAAACTACTAAAAACATCCCTGACAATATGTTAGATTGAACAAATTCACTTACCTTTGAATACTTCAATAACCGATTCCTCACAACCCCATCAATCCTTTAGAACATCACCAATATCCACCTGCGAAGTGTTCTGCATTATTCCGTGAAACGTATTGAAAATGAATAACCAGAAAAACTCAAGTTTCAAAAATTCCAAAGTTTCTCCTCCATTCTGAACTAGATACACTCAACGTGAACGAAAGCGAAATGAATTTCGACACATGCTTCGTAGTTCGTATACTTCGGCGAATAGAATAAAAAGATAGGTCTGGACCTGTCCAACGATTATGCCAAGAAATATACAATATACATACTTCATTTGAGATTGGAGAACGCGATTGAATCTCAAACAGAGAAAGTATACATACAAATCAAGTATATCAGAGAAATTTGAACTTAACTTCGAGCTTCTCATCAGAAAAATATCATTATATTGAACATTCCATTTAGCGTTATGAAGAATATTTGAGATTCAATTTGAGTTGAAGAGTTTTGTTTTTACCACTCATGAAATGGAGTAGTGTTCTTTTAAAAATATGGTATATATGAATGGAATCTGTCGAAAACTCAGTTTGAGTGAAATGATATACTCAGAATGAGGTGTTATAGTCTCATTTAAAGAGCACGCGATTTTCATCCTGAAAATCGTTCATTTAACTGAATAGAGATAACCAATACTTGAATGGAATAATTTTTCAAGTTTGAATGAAACATATTTACTTGAAGTGAAAATTTATGTTGAGAAAATGAATATTCACATTTGAACATTTCAGGATTTTCAATGCAAAACTATTTTCATCAAATGAGAATAAAAACTCTCAGAACAAGGTGAAAGAAATAAGAATATTTAAATATTCCTTTTGAGCATTCACTTTTTTCTGTGTACCTTTGCACGCTTTTGGTCAACATTCAAAGGTTTCTTAGGTCTTGGAGAACCAGAGTGTCGCCATTCCATCGATTGTTGTTTTGTTTCTGGATCGTAGAAATGTACCCAAGTCTCATCCATAGTAACAATTCGGTTTAAGAAGTCTACATCGTTTTCAAATCGAGCACAGATCGAACGCGATGCTTCTACCTTTGCACGCTTTTGGTCAACATTCAAAGATTTCTTAGGTCTTGGAGAACCAGAGTGTCGCCATTCCATCGATTGTTGTTTTGTTTCTGGATCGTAGAAATGTACCCAAGTCTCATCCATAGTAACAATTCGGTTTAAGAAGTCTACATCGTTTTCAAATCGAGCACAGATCGAACGCGATGCTTCTACCTTTGCACGCTTTTGGTCAACATTCAAAGATTTCTTAGGTCTTGGAGAACCAGAGTGTCGCCATTCCATCGATTGTTGTTTTGTTTCTGGATCGTAGAAATGTACCCAAGTCTCATCCATAGTAACAATTCGGTTTAAGAAGTCTACATCGTTTTCAAATCGAGCACAGATCGAACGCGATGGTTCCACCTTTGCACGCTTTTGGTCAACATTCAAAGATTTCTTAGGTCTTGGAGAACCAGAGTGTCGCCATTCCATCGATTGTTGTTTTGTTTCTGGATCGTAGAAATGTACCCAAGTCTCATCCATAGTAACAATTCGGTTTAAGAAGTCTACATCGTTTTCAAATCGAGCACAGATCGAACGCGATGCTTCTACCTTTGCACGCTTTTGGTCAACATTCAAAGATTTCTTAGGTCTTGGAGAACCAGAGTGTCGCCATTCCATCGATTGTTGTTTTGTTTCTGGATCGTAGAAATGTACCCAAGTCTCATCCATAGTAACAATTCGGTTTAAGAAGTCTACATCGTTTTCAAATCGAGCACAGATCGAACGCGATGCTTCTACCTTTGCACGCTTTTGGTCAACATTCAAAGATTTCTTAGGTCTTGGAGAACCAGAGTGTCGCCATTCCATCGATTGTTGTTTTGTTTCTGGATCGTAGAAATGTACCCAAGTCTCATCCATAGTAACAATTCGGTTTAAGAAGTCTACATCGTTTTCAAATCGAGCACAGATCGAACGCGATGCTTCTACCTTTGCACGCTTTTGGTCAACATTCAAAGATTTCTTAGGTCTTGGAGAACCAGAGTGTCGCCATTCCATCGATTGTTGTTTTGTTTCTGGATCGTAGAAATGTACCCAAGTCTCATCCATAGTAACAATTCGGTTTAAGAAGTCTACATCGTTTTCAAATCGAGCACAGATCGAACGCGATGCTTCTACCTTTGCACGCTTTTGGTCAACATTCAAAGATTTCTTAGGTCTTGGAGAACCAGAGTGTCGCCATTCCATCGATTGTTGTTTTGTTTCTGGATCGTAGAAATGTACCCAAGTCTCATCCATAGTAACAATTCGGTTTAAGAAGTCTACATCGTTTTCAAATCGAGCACAGATCGAACGCGATGCTTCTACCTTTGCACGCTTTTGGTCAACATTCAAAGATTTCTTAGGTCTTGGAGAACCAGAGTGTCGCCATTCCATCGATTGTTGTTTTGTTTCTGGATCGTAGAAATGTACCCAAGTCTCATCCATAGTAACAATTCGGTTTAAGAAGTCTACATCGTTTTCAAATCGAGCACAGATCGAACGCGATGCTTCTACCTTTGCACGCTTTTGGTCAACATTCAAAGATTTGGAGATCCATTTGCAGAAATTTTCCTCATTTCTAAATTGACGTGAAATATATGATGAACGCGTTCGTATGAAATCTTCAGTGCTTCAGATATCAGTTTTAGCCCAATTCGACGGTCTGATAAAATCATGTCATGAACTGCTTCGATATTTTCGGGGACTGACACAGAAACTGGCCTTACCGATCGGTCATCATCTTCAATGAAAAATTTACCTCTTTTGAAGCTTGCAGTCCAATTTTTTACGGTCGCACACGAAGGACATTGATCACCAAGGGTATTAAGCATATCTTCGTAAATCTGCTTACTTCTTAACCCTTTTAAATACAGGTAGGTACTTGATTGTTGGCTCGATACTCCAATTTTTCGATTTTTACAATTTCTTTTTTATTTATTTATTGCGTAACTCTGGTTTACTTTTTTGACGTCGAACTCTACACTGACACTTCTAATGAGTTATTGTTCGTTGATATGGTATCGCAATATTTTGTTTATGCATGGAACTGGTCTAGGCTAACTAGATATCAATACATCTTCGTATTTCCAATAATTTCATCATTTCTTTGACATTTAGCCTATAAAGTATAAAATCACCCAATTCGCAGAAATCTACCAATATGGAGAACTACTCACAATGGCCGTTTGAAAACATATCGTTACCGCTGGAAAACTCTTCAAAAAATTTCGAGTATTATTCCACGAAAACGCAAAATCTTCGGCTTGCAATTTAGGAGGCATTTCTTATCTGATCGCGTCAGAAATCACGTATGATTAATTTAATTACCTCGAGCAACGCGAAACGTACGAGATTGCGATTGGTTCGGCCGGTCCGATATTACTTCAGATTATTATAACACCCCGCAATTTTGTAATTAAAAGCACAACATGAAAGGATCAATTTCGAATGCGATACCAGCTCGAAAAGAGCAGAAAATTATATTATGCTACGTAGACTCGGTTTATGGGGAACCCTCCGGTGAAGGCCACAATTTTTATCCATCAATACCTCGATGGTAACTGGTGTTTTTTTTAGAGGTTTACAACTTCAAGTTGGCAACACTATTTCAACTTGCGGCCATTTTGTCAGCTGTCAATTGATTTATTTTCATTTTGGTTTGGCATTTCAACATTAATACATTGACGTCTGAACAAGGCCTTCAATTGTCCAAATTCACTTTGAAAATCATGATAATTGATTCTTTCGTCCATCAATTGAAGAACCATGATGTGACAGACCTATGGTTTCAACAAGACGGCGTAACATGTCACACAGCTTGTGCTCGTTTGATAGCAGCATGCCTCCAATAAAATTTGATGTAGGTAAAGTGATGGTCCTTTCATCAATCCTCTCTGAAGCTCTAAAAATGCTTACAAATCGGGTATAAATTTGCGTTGAATCCTCGATGAGTTTGCGTAGACAGAGTCGATGAGCCACATCGTTTCTGGGAATTGGCTGCCTCCAATCAAGCCAATAATTAAACCACGGTTAATTACCAACCGTAAATAATGCTTTAAGTGCCGTTTTAACGCGCCTCTAAATGTCACGATTCGAATTTTAAACGCGGCGTTCGTCGTTCCTCGGGAGAAAAATTACGAATAAATAAAAATTGACACTCGTAAATGTCGATAGACGGTCGAATGCGAACAATGTTCGGCCGTGTAACCTTTGGCTTTTCCCAGAATCTCGAAACGAGTGCACTCCCTTAGCTGAATTGAGTGCGACTAGGATTAAGTCATAAAGTCGTTGGAGATTTTCTACTTTTTGTAGAAAATTCCTTTCACAAAACAATAGTCCGAACGACGTGAACGTTGTAATTTGCTGCTTTAAACCACTGGCGAAATTGAAGTCAAGAATGGCCGCATTGACGACTTTACGCACCTCAACGGAAGTGCCACTTTCCTTATGGATAATTTTATTCCATACTCCAGTATGAAAATGTAGTAGTACTACGAAAACTGGGTCACAGTTAAACCTCAAAAGAACTAACTCCATTCACAAAGTTGAATGAGAGTAAATAGAAATTAGCATTGGCAACGTCTCTGTGAATCATTTGACATTCAACGAGTAACAACCTACGTCAGTTTTAAGCGAAAAACTTCATGCACCTTAATCTTGGCCAACTTGGCATACTTTATGAAAGTGAATAGAGTATACCTAGCAGCTTTGGTCCACCTTACTGGTATAATATGGAGGAGAAGCTTGAGGCTCGTTGATGCAACGTTGCAACGTATTAATTGATCTTTCATAAGAAGTTTTCCTTATCGAAAAAAGGAGAACAATCAATAAAATTCATATTCTCAGTAATGGTTCCCCCTGATTTGGCCTCTTCTACCTGAGTCTTAATTACGGGCCGACACATTCCGGGTTAATTACTCGATACCAAAAGAAGCCAATTAATGAGCTGATTCAACACGGCCACTTCTAATTATCCCGAATTCGACCTCTACTTTTCGGTTTCGTCCGTTTTTTTTTGGCCATGTCATCCTCACCGCTATACACGGCGTTTTATTTGTTAACAGAACGGCATCGGAAAAACATTAATTAAAATGCTAAATGACCGTCTTAGTCAGATTCCGAAAGCAAATCCCCTTTATATTCGGTAAGTCCCTAAATTATGGTTTCTCACCGGATTTTATGCATCCCGACCGAGCGAAATGACAAAAGGAAAATTATAGGAACGAGTTTTGATCACCCTACTAAGTTCTACGCGGGCCAGCCTGTATAACTGGAAGGCAAGAACGATAATCTCGTGCGCCCCGCGACAAACCGCTTCATCTCCGGTCATCAGCGAAAAAACGACGATCCCCCCACTTCATACGGATGGTCGAAATTTATTCTCGAAAATATTAAAACAATGGTCTACTCGGGAAGCGGGAATATGAGATAAAATATGGAATTTTTATGGTCGGAATAAATCGATTTAGTTGGTGCACGTCCGATTTTATTGGGATGTCCCGAACTTGTTTGTCTCGGTTAATGTCATTTGACAAGTAGCGAGCGTTTCGGGTTACATTTTTATTACATTTCCAGGGCATGAATCTCCGACCTGATACTCCGCAAAAACGTGAATTTGAATGGACCGCATTTTGATTACAATGTTCTTAAATGTGAAGAGCGAACGGTCTTTACCCGAACGTACTTCTGTGTAGACCTGTTACTGTTATTAATTCGTTTTTCATTATATTATATTAACAAGCGACCCGCCCCGGCTTCGCACGGATGCAATGCAATCCTTGTAAACAACGGTAGTGCCGGCGCCGCACCGCTATGTCCCTGCATTTTAAATCTGTAATATCTTCGAAAATATTCCCATTTAAATTACAAGCTGTAAAGGGCCATATTGATGTATATTGAATGAAAAATGTATTCAAGGTACTTGATTGGATAAGGATTAATGCTGTATTGCTTAAAATAACTTCCTAAATAAGCCATTTTTCCCGTAAAATGTAAAGGATAAAAAATGGTTATTGTGGGTTATCCTTAAGACATAGACATATACCATCGCAGACTTTTTTGTTGACCTTTTTTAGGAGTACAATACAGAGTACATTATTTTGATTTATCTCGTGGGGTTCAGTCAGCGTTTGGAATGTGAGCGCAAAAAAATGTGTTTATTTACGACATCATATAAGAAACCTGTGAATTCATCAGCGTTTCAAAATCCGTTGCGTATAGTTTTAAAGATTTAAGCATACACAGGGACAGACAGCGAAAGCGACTTTGCTTTATACCTACTATGTAATGATGATGAAGGCTTTCCCATCACGGTCCATCCAAAATTTTGACAACTGCCTGCTTGACGATGTTGCAAGATTGAAACTCTATTTTCAGCCCAACTACTGACGTGGCCACTCAGTTCATCTCTTCCTCGGGTAGGCTTGACCAGTGTATTACTGATTCAGGCAACAATGTTATGAGATCAATGAAAGTCTCCTCTTTGCCGTTTCTTTTGTTTTGTGAAAAAACTTGAGGATACTTTTATTTTCCAAAGCGATCGGTTTAAAAAAAAAATGAACCGTTCGTCGTTTGCAAGTGGTCTTATAGTATTTTCCAGTGGATTTAAAAGTCGGAATGATGCAACTTTTACCTCTTTGACCATATCTGGCTGCGTTCCTCTACCATCTGTTCCCAAAGCTCAAAATATCCATTTACTTCATTTCCCATTTCGAAACTTTCGAATCGGTCCGGGATCCAGAAGTATTTTCGATTCCTGAATACGAAATTTATTCACGCCGAGAACGCCACATTCAAAAAAGACGAAATTCAGTGATTTACACAAAATGGCGATACGCAGTCTGCGAAACGTCTCGTAGGCAGTGGCATGGGCCCGATAAATAATTCAAAAACAAAGAAAAACGGTACGGCGGGAGCTTATTTCGTGGCCGGGAGCGCTCCTGTCACCGACGACTTGACGTATGCGATCCGAAATGAGTGACAGCTATCGATCTCTCGTCTCGGCCTTCTTGATCATAAAAGGGGACCACAGAGAACCACCGCATATCGCGTTCGCTAGATCTGAATGGGTAAAATGAACCCCGGACTGCGATGCTCGTCATTAAAATATCCGAAACTGGTCGCTTCATAAACGCATGCAATGGGACTGCCTGTTAGGTAGACTCGGGGACATTAGGAGCGTTTCTTCACAATCTTCACTCAGCACATAACGTGCAGAAGATTCCCTCAACCCTTTTTCATTTAAATGGGACACCCGCTGTATATTTCTGAAGATTTCGATAGGCCTTGTGATTAAAAATCCGTACATACGGAGTTTAGTGGAAATATTTGATAAAGAAAACGAGAAAAGAATCACTTTACAGTTGAGAATAGGTGACTTTATTCACTTCGAACTAATGATAATAATAGTATATTCTAAAACTAGTTGCAGAATGGGCACCTATTCCAACGCGTATGCGTATGCGTATGTTGGAATTGCCTTCTTGAATTTTGGAATAATTTATAATTACGCATTGAATTCGTGAATTATGTTTGAAAAAATCGATTTAACACCTCCAGAATTATTAAGAAAAATTGCGAATAATGTTGCGAATGAATTGATACCTCAAAAATGCTAATCCATGCATGAATAAGAATACAAAAAACTTGTGAAGAGGTCTGAAGAGAATTCGGTTATTTAAATTTCAGGTAATGTTTTATAAGCGTATTTTGAATGAAGTATTTATGAATTGGGACATATAAATGTTTTACATTATGGTGAACTTATTCAATGTTAAGCAGTATGGCTCAGAAATTGATGAAAAAAATATTTCCAACCAGTATTGATTGAGAAAATAGAAGAAAAATAGCTATAGAACTACGTATAATTCAACTTCCAAACGGAAACTTTGGTATTTTTTTTGCAAAAACTAAAAGGATTGCCGACTTCTCGTTATCATTTTCGTAATCTGGGACCCAATTGGGAGTACAATTATTTTCACTTTTCCAATACGATTCTTTCAGTTCTAAATGAATACCATGTGTTTGGAAAGGATCGGAAGCCAGTGCTGACAACCACGAAACGAAAAATATAACTGAAAACAATGCTGTAATGAGTTCATTACAGTACTGTTTTAAGTACAGTAATGAACTCATTACGATACTGAAATAGAGAAAATTTTAAATAAAACCAGTCAAAATTTTCAAAATGCTCGCCCTTCACATTCTAAAAATATGCAATCTCAATTAAAAATTCGTGAGACACTCTCTCCAAGTCTTATCCATTTAGAAGTTCAACAATTTCTTCGTTTCAATGGCCGCAAGCATGAATTTTAAAATCCCCAAAGAAAAAATCTAACGCGTCAAGATCCGGAGAACGAGCAGACCACTCTTCGAATTATTCATCCAGAAAATCCCTAACCCACTTTTGTTGTGCAGGAATAATTTGGTCCTTCTGTAAATCTAAATGGTGTATTCAAAGACGAATTTTGTTGAGGTAGAGACAACAAAATGAAGAGAGATTCTGAAACTACAGGAACACCTACGTATTAGGGATGTACACTAATTTTCAACGGTTGGTCTTGATTCGGCATTAATTGCTGCAGGATTCTCTCCGTCTCCACCCTGTTTAATTGCTGGCTCCAATGAAAATTTACCCCTTTAATGAAGAGATATTAATTGAGGCGGAGGCTGTGCGAAAGGGTTGAATATGCGTGCGCATAATTTTAACTCACCAATCATCGTGTATTCGAAGTTGGACAACTCCAAGTATCATCCACAATGAGACAATGATTATGTGAATTTGAAGCCTTTGTTTATTTGTTTCTTATTAATTTTCACTCAGCTACCGATTTTCAAGAAAGAGCTTTCCTAAATAGAGTGAGCAATCAGAAAGCTCTGTATAATATTGAAAGTGAAACTCACTCCAGAAAATCGGGAGAATCTCGGAACGAATGGAAGAATTTAAATTTTTTCAACTCAGCAGAAATAAAGCCTGCTAGACCTCATATCCTTCTCTAGGACATTCTCCGGTACGAATGCTGGTAGAACCCTGTGTCGATTTGATATCAGCGAGCGCTCGACATCAACATGGCAAAACAGTCGAGTCAATGAAATATTGATCGGCCATTTCGGGTTGAAGATGAAATATGATTTGATTCACTTTAAGGAACGACATAGGTCGAGGGTCCTGCCGTAATGGTGGACGGAAGTGAAATATGACGCCAATTTTTTCAGCGACTGATGCAGGATTTCATTTCGGCGGTTCGAGACATAATTTCCTGATTTTTTGCGACCTCCGATACTGCGCCGACTTGATTAATACTCGAACTTGGCCGGTGCATGCGGGTTTTGCGCAGGCCGCAGGGTGCGATCTTTGGATAATTAAAGGAGTTCATCTTGTTTTCTTCAATATTGCTTCGACTTTCTCGGATTTTTCAATATTTTCCTCATTATTATTAAGATTTGAATCACGCGCCATGTTTGGCAGTCGTGATGTCACTCGATTATGAAGTGACAGATCGAAAGTTGACATATGGGAGTTAGTAAACATGGAGAATTACACTGTAGAACAACGCGACGCGACTTGATTGTCAGAAAATGCAGTAACGGTCAATGACAATCGAGCAAAGATAACATAGTTTCGTGTGTCTCATTTGGAAGCTATCGATCTTGACGACGCGTGGTTTCAGCAGGACGGTGCCACATGTCATACCGCCCGTAAAACATTGACGATCTTGCATGAGTTTGCTCCTTGCCGTGACATTTCCCGATTTGGTGACCAGATTTGGCCTCCAAGCTTTTGCGATTTAGTATTTAACGCCTTTAGACTTCTGGCTGTGGGGTTATTGTAATCTGGGGAAGAGTTAACATTATTTATGAACTATACAGGGTGAGTCTTTGACTTGTACATATATTTTAACTGTAGATTCCTCTCATCAAACGAAACACTTTTTTCTCATACCATTTTTCAAAATCCGTTTTCGTTTGGAAGATACAGGGTGTCGAAAATACACGAAAAAAACACTTTCCTGTTCATATCTCCGGAACCGTTATTTCAAATGAACTGAATTTTGGTTCATTGGTTACTCTATTCATGGTGCATATTCCTCAATCGAAACTTATTCAATATCTCTCCTAGTTCAAAAGTTACAGGGTGGTCGACTCATAAATTCATGCAAAAACACTATCAAATCACTTGAAAAGGATAAACGGTTCATATTTTCGAAAGAATCAACCATTTTAGAGAATAAAAGTATTCCTATATTTTTTCAATAAAACGCGTCGTTTTCGAGTTATTCCTAAATGTATACGAAGAAATTAGAGGAAAAAATCATGAATTTCATAAAAAATCTGAATACTTCCCTGGATTAAATATCATCGAATATTGTTTCTTCTCTGGTCTCTTAACAAATTAACAATGTTGTCAATGTTTATAAACATAGAAGCATGAAATTACACAGTTTATAAGAAGTTTCTATTGAAAATTTATTGATACCCGTCCTTCAGGAGAATCTATCTTAACAATATCCTCTTGGAATTTTTAATCGACCCTACACTGTCTTCACATCACATTTATCACCTGTTTGCTTTATTCTCTGCAAGTAAATAAATAAATAAATCGAATCCATGTAGAAAGGTTATCGCGTTTAAGCGTCGTTCATTGTAACACAGACTGAACTCTGGAGACACAGAATAACTTCTTGTCTTGTCTTGCGTGGCGGCTACATCGCACTCGCAGCCGGCAGCGCACCGCGACTGAAATTGCAGCGAGAATCAGAACTACTCGTTTGGCATTTCCGAAGAGCAATGCGTAGAAGCCTTTAGCGAAAAGTAAACAAAACTAGTGCCTCTGTGATAGTACTTCCGTTAACGATAGGGGACGTTCTGCTTTCTTGAGTTCGCCTATACCATTGTTGAAGAGAAAATCGGCAATCTGGCATCGTCTTCTCTAGAATTCTGTGATCACTATCACAGAGGAGATGGATTAGGTTAGGTCATTGACCTCGAATCAGATGACTTTGATTAATGGAGTTAGGATAGGTTAGTGAGAAACTAATTTTTATAAGATAGTTTCAGGGTACCGAGGCAAATATGAACAAATTATTAGTGCTTACGAACTAATCTTCAGGAAAATCGAAGAAGGAACTTATTTTGGGATGGGACAAAACTTAGCGTTTTTGTTAGGAAATATCGTGTTTGTAACATTCTTATTCAAATGAGGTTAATAATGCTTGAGTATTTTAAAAATGTATCACCCGGAATATCTAATAATCACATCAATTTCAATTGAAAAATATGAACTTTGAGGTGTTTGTAGAGAATAATATCGCACGCATTCAGCACAATTTTTTTTTTCAAATGGCTATATCTCTTTAACCGAGCCGAATTCGGAAAAATGGAAAATGAAAAAAAAGTTTCTTTAGGCCTCAAGAATCTACAGTTAAAATATATGTACAAGTCAAAGACTCACCCTGTATATGAACGTTCTTGTACTGCCAGTTTCTATAGAGCCTATCTATTTTTGAAGTGTGAAAAATTGAAAGCGAACTGGACAAGAAACCCCAAAATCCGGTCTCTGGAAGGTGCAACGGCCCAACCATTCCGCAGATTGGCCAAACGTGAAACAATCACACTTCCAGATTTTCCTTTTCCATCCAGAACGAACCTCATTCGTTCGTCCAGAAATCTCCGCCTTAATTAACAGTTCTCATTAATAGAGTCCGCCCGATTGGCGGAGCGGGAGCAACGAGAGAGGCCGGGATTTTTCCGGCGAAAGAGGAAATGCGCGCCGAGAAGTTTCCAGATTGTTCGAAATGAGCGTGCTCTCGTTTCGGTTGTTTCATTAACTTTTCAAAGAATTCCTCGCCTCCCTGGAAATTACATCCCGAAATTGAGCACTCGATTTTTCCATTACGCCGCTCGATACTCGGAACTTTTACGTTTTCGACTGAAAAAATAATGGCTTCGAATTCTTACTTTTAATGAAGCCGATTGAATATTTCAGAGCGGAGCGGGCATCGGCGGTGTGCAAATAGCCTCAGAAAGGTCGAAGCGGGAGCTTCTAAAATCGAATATTAACGAGAAATCAAAACTGTATAACGAAAACTGTATAACTGAAGATATCAATACTTTCAGCTTCCAGAATGAGAGGAAATAACCAAATAAGGTCCATCAAGAGTTATGTTTGCTAATATTTCGGATGTTAGGAATAATTATAGTTTTTTGCATTTTTATTAATACGAGGATATATTAATATCTGGTTAGCCTAGATCAGTTCCATGCATAAACAAAAGATTGCGATACCATATCAACGAACAAAAACTTATTAGAAGTGTCAGTGTAGAAATCGACGTCAAAAAAGTAAACCAGAGTTACGCAATAAATAAAAAAAAAAGATGTCCACCGAAACTGTGAAAAAACGAAAAATTGGAGTATCCAGCCATCATCAACTACCTGTATTTAAAGGGGTTAAGAGGTAGGCAGATTTACGAAGATATGCTTAATACCCTTGGTGATCAATGTCCTTCATATGCGACCGTGAAAAATTGGACTGCAAGATGCAAAAGAGATAAATTTTCCATTGAAGATGATGACCGATCGGGAAGCCCAGTTTCAGTTCCCGAAAATATCGATGCAGTTCATGACATGATTTTATCAGACCGTCGAATTGGGCTAAAACGGATATCTGAAGCACTGAAGATTTCATACGAACGCGTTCATCAAATAGTTCACGTCAATTTGGACATGAGAAAAATTTCTGCAAAATGGATCCCCAAATGTTTGAATGTTGACCAAAAGCGTGCTCGATTTGAAAACGATGTAGACTTCTTAAACCGAATTGTTACTATGGATGAGACTTGGGTACATTTCTACGATCCAAAAACAAAGCAACAATCGATGGAATGGCGACACTTTGGTTCTCCAAGACCTAAGCAGTTTCGTGTCCAAAAACCTGCAAGTTCTTGCTTCAGTTTTTTGGGATTGCCATGAGTAATCATGATGGATTTTTTGGATAAGGGTAGAACAATAACTGGAGATTACTATTCGACATTACTGACCACTCTACGGGAAAAAATTAAAGAGAAAAGATTCGGAAAGCTATTCAAAGGTGTTTTGTTTTTACAAGACAACGCCCCAATACACAAATCTCATGTTGTCATGCAAAAAATTCGTGATTTAGGGTTACAATTACTAGAACACCCCCCTTATTCACCAGATTTGGCTCCGTCCGACTATCATCTCTTTCCTCAACTGAAAAAAAGTTTAAAAGGTCGTAAATTTTCTTTCAGCGACGAGGTAATAAAAGCTGTGGAGGACTGGTTTGCAGAGCAAGAAGAAACATTTTTTTGAAAGGTCTAGAGACGTTGCAGGTTCGCTGTAATAATTGTATTCAATTAAGAGGAGAATATGTTGACTTATAAAATATTTTGACATTGAAATTTTGTTTGGTTCTATAGTAGGCTAGGAATTTTTCAATATATTCTCGTACCATTATGGTATAATAGCAAGGAAACGCCTCGAAAAAATCGAAACGAAGTATTTTAAAATAAGGAGGCCTGTATTCTGAAGAATCGAATTGAATATAAAGAATGAAGCAGCATCTGAATGTGATGAAGTTTGTCTCAGTGAGAACATTTTGTGGACCAAATCTGCACGAAGATCACCTCGCGTTCGAACAAAATTGATTGATTTTATGAAAATTTTAGATGATCTGACCTGATCGTTTCAAAATATTGTTAGGAGGTTGTAACCCGAAGGTTGACTGTTCCGAATTGGTAATGTAAATGTAACTGGTTCTATCGTTGTATTTATAGCCGCAGCCACACCTGGTCTTCGGTACTCCCAAGGGCTTGGCCCAGTGTTAGGGTAGGTTCCAGACTGTTTCGATATACTGTCTGTCTTTCCAGAAGTTTGCCAATTCTGTCGTCACCTATGGAATGAAAGGTGAGTATGCCTTTTTCCTGGAAATGATTTCGGATGGTCTATTTTCCTTTGTTGGTCGTTTTAGCCTTGTTTGATTGATCGGCTGAGGAGCAAGAGACCGGGTTAGCACTTGGCCTCCCTGTGACACTGCGACCATCTTGGGTCTATTGTATCACTCTTTCGTCAGTTGTTCCTCACGAGAATATAGGTTCGTGTCCTTTATCTGGTTCAGTAGCCTGTTTATGAGGTTTTTCGGATTTATTCCCATTTCTGGGTTGGTTTCTCCGAAGATTCTGTGACGCCTTCTTCCTAGGGCGTCGCGTTCAAAGATGATGTGAGAGGCTGTTTCTTCCTCTTCACCGCAAAGTCTGCAATCCACGGGTTTTCTGAGTTTTAGCCTTAGGGCTCAATCGATCTCTGGAAAGCCTTCATCAATGATATGAAAACGGTACTGAAACTTTTTGAATTTTGTCATGGTGTATCGTCAATTCATACCGAACACAAATGACAGCCAATGACATTTCCACCATCTTGAATACGGCGTCTTACCGGGGGACCCTTCATCGTCTCTCCTAGAAAATAGTTGCGTTCGAGTTGCTCGAATCTTCCTTCTGCGACGAGACGATTTAATTGGTCCGGCTCCCGGGAGCGAGGAAGGGACGAGAGGGGCGCTTCATCAGTGGTGTCGCCGAGACGGAGGGGACGCTCATTACGGACGGCGTCGGCCGCCCCTTAATGGGTCAGCGTCGTTAATTCGCGCTCGACCTCATCGACCCGACGCTACGGCCGGCCCTTAATTAATCCGTCCCTGTAGATTGGCGGCGTGCGGAGGAATGCGCGCGCCACCGAACCCTTTCCGCAGCCTCCGCCCTAATTAACACTTCTCATTAGTCGGGGTGTGTTTCATTGGCGCCCGGAAATTGAGTGGAAAACCGGAGAAGAAGGGATTTTCCCAGGCCGGATTTTCTCCTCGGATTGTTTCGATGTGTGTGGGAATTTTCGCGTGTACCGGGTCGGTTTGATCTCGTTTCGGACTCGAGGGAAGCGAGCGGTGCATGGAGATTTCAATGGATTCGTTTTCGAACTTTCATTGGACATAAATAATGATCTGAAGGTCAACCCAATTGACCATATTCATTAGCTATCGGTGACAGCTTTTTGAGCATCTTTGGGTTGGTATCAATCTGTCATCAATGTCAATGTTCAATGTCAAACCTCATTAATATGTCAATTGTCTTCGATTTCAATTATTGTTTAAAATTTTTGAAGTTTTGAAGGTGCTATTTATTTTGAATTTTGATAAAGCAAAAAAAAAATTGGCGGGCTTATTTCAAATCAGTAAGGACAGTGATGACATATTATTATTATTGCTGCCAACCCAAAAACGCTCAAAAAGCTGCCACCGATAGCTTATGAATATGGTCAATTGAGTACGTCTCTTGTCTTCAGTTCATACTTCACCCAATTTCCTACCTTTCGGATCATTAGCATTGCTTTCAAACGATGGTCTCCATGCACCATAATAGTATACATACAACCAAACTTATATGGAATCACCCTGTTATTTGGAAAAAACGAATTTTAATTAAAAAAAAGTCGCTGAAAAGTGAAGAGCAGTTTTCCCAAAACAAGTTTATTACAAAAATAATATAAATTATTAAAAGATTATTTTTATAATAAAACAGAAAATTAACAGTGTAAGTTTCTCTAAAAATAATTTTTATGTAACTGAGAATTGAACAACAAATAAAAAGATTTTAACAAATCAATAATCAGTATTTCCACCCCTGGCATTGATACAAGCTTGAATTCGACGCCGAGGCATGCTTTCTATTAAGTTGTTAATTTCTTCTTCTGTAACATTTGCCCATTCCTCTAAAGCCGCTTGTATAAGTTGCTCTGCGTTACCAGGATTATTTTGACGAGCTCTAATTTTTCTTTTGATCCTATCCCACAAGTGCTCGATAGGATTAAGGTCCGGTGAACAAGAAGGCCACTCTAAAACAGTCACACCTTCTGTTTCGAAAAATTTTTTTGCAACTCTGCTGGTATGTGGAGGTGCATTATCCTGCATAAATAGGAAATAATCTCCAGAAGCACCTCGCCAGAGCCTCACTACAGGTTGTAGCACTAGATCAACATACCTAGGCCATGTCTGAGATTGTCTAATGGGAATTAAAGGAGTTTTCTCACCAAACATAATTCCGCCCCAAAACATTACAGTACCTCCTTTGTATTTAGGGATCGGTCTTGCAGCTTGGAGCCTAGCTTGCCTTCCTCTATCTCTTAAAATGCGAACACGCCGGTCGTCTAATCGTAGGCTAATTCTGGTCTCATCCGAAAATAAGACATTTTTCCAATCTTCAATAGTCCAATTTTCATGCTCTAAACACCAGTTAAAACGGTCAACTTTATTTTGCCTTGATAGTTCTGGAACTCTTAACGCTCTTCTCTTGAATAATTCCCGAGCGCGAAGTCTTTTTCTGATAGTTTCGACAGAAACACTAACACCTGTAGCTTGCAAAAATTGCCTTTGAAGCTCTGAATGAGATACTGCGGGATTTCTTCTTGCTGTTTGGGCTAAAAAGCGATCCTGTCTTTCTGTAGTTACTCTTCCACGACTTCTTCTCGGCCTATTCTTTAGGGTTCCTAACTCCAGAAACCTTGCATAGGTTTTTGAAACAACCCCTTGTGTAACCCCCACCGTTCTTGCAATCTGTCTTTGTGACATACCTTGTTCTGCCATAGTAATAATTCTTCCTCTCTGAACTTCCGATAACCCCACATAAGGCATTTTTTTTAAAACTTCGCAAAAAAACAAAATATAAATTCACTGCGACGTTCGAACGAAATGGTAAAATCGACACTGCAAAGCCAAATCTTATCAAGTGCTTATGAACCTAGCTGTTTTTGTGAGTAAACACATGCACTTTTTATTTGCTTCTAACGAAAAAGATATCAAAATAATATTTCATCTTAATACTGGGTGATTTCATATAAGTTTGGTTGTGTGTACTCTAAAACTAGTTGCAGAATAGGCTCCTATTCCAATACGAATGCGAAATTCGAAAACGAGCGAACTAAACCACGAATTCTGATCTTCTTGTATGGCGCTGAGAGCAGACTTTCCTGAGGATCTGAAGGCCGTGAGGTAGTGGGTTCAGATTTTGGGGACTATGAAGGGCCCATACAGAGCTCTGGAGTAGGAGATTGTTTCGAAAACTGTTTCAAGGTTCTGTGAAAGTGGACCTTGCAGGATCACTCGTCTATCCACCTTCATTGCTAACCCTCGCCATCGCTCGGACGCAAACAAATCCCTCAACATTCAAATGACTTTTAAGTCGTTCTCGAAATCATTTTTCTGCGGCAGAAGCAATCTAGCGGCGTGAAATTACGATCGCCGCGCATTCCCCCCTGGGGTCTTATAGAACCCCCCCGCAAAAATTTCCCGCACCTCACGTTCCTCTCGATCGAACGGAGCAGTCTTGAACTCGACAAATAGATCATTTTAAATCCAACAATTTAAGACGGCTTGGAAGCGATCCGTCTCGTCGACCGACGATTGTTTGACTTGCGGGCGCGTGCATTATCCTCGCGTTGTGGCACGACGGTGCTCCGCCTCGCGCGATTTACGCCCGTGCGCCCACCGCTCTCTCCGACCGACGACGTTGACACAAATCTGATAATTTAGCACCGGCCGACCGCGGGTGGTTCATCGGAATCGAATAAATAATTGTTCTTTGTAATCCCTCGGATATATGCGTTTCGGATGGTAAATACGGGCCGTGAGTAATGTGTCGTCTTGCCAGGAAGGTATCGAGGAGGCTTTTTACGCCGGCCGCCAGCCATCGCTGGCGTGTGGCTGGAAACGCGGCTTTTTCGGGCTCGAAGTAGCATGTTTTCAAATTTTAAGCGTATACGACTGATTATATTTCCTCCTCGAGAAGCAAAAGGAAACGCTGATAGTTTGGCCAGTTGCGTCGGCGGCAAATGTGCTAAATTAAATTAAAGACCGTATTTTAAAGAGTTTCTTTCGACGGAACGAATTCACTGACAAAACACTGACGTCGTAAGGAAATTCCCAATATCCAATTCAAAATCTCTAGCAGTATAGTCAACAATACAATAATCAATGTAATTTCCTTAAGGGTCTACATCCCTGAAAAAAAGGAAGTCAAAAACGATTTATTTTTTCTGATTGATGAAGGGATGTATGAGTGGATAAAGATGAAAATAATAAAAAAAATAATTTATAAGTATGAAAACGATATTCCCCATCATTTTTGGTTATTTTGTAACATTTCCACCATCAAAACGAACAAATATTCTTGTGTTTTTTCATTTCAGTATTGAAGTCTATCTGTTAAGTCACAAAATGGACTTAACAAAAATTTCAATTAATTTAGGAAATATTTCATCCTAATCATGACATAAATATTTCAATGTTAGTAGGTTAAGTTTGATTCAATAGTTTTCATTGTAACACCGTCTGGCCTTGCACCAAATAAACGAAAGAAAGAATGCGTACGTAAGCAAGGTCGGTACGGTGAATCAGTAGGCTTATGACAATTGTTTATTATTTCCAATATTTAAACTATATAAACTCCAGCTCGTTGAGATTACACGGGAGTTTTCTGCAGTTAGCTAGTTCAATAAACGGTTGACAGTGAATTCTCCACCAATCTTTCCAAACAATACGAACATCCCTCCATCCCCATACAAACTACCGTAGGATCAGTTCCCTGATTCTACATTTGCTCCGGCCCCTTCGTTAGGTCTTGATTGGATTGATGCCACTTTGTTCGATGTTGAAGTCGTGATAAGTATTCCGAGCTCCATTGTTTCCAGAAATCCCTTTTCAGTTTTTGCAGTAATCTCCATCTATTCGTTAGTGTCTGTGGTTCTGCTTCTGGCTCCGGCCACTGAGTTAATGCCTGTCCTATTAGAAAGTGTCCTGGTGTTAACACAGGTGTATCCTCCGGTTGGTCGCCCAATTTTATGAGTGGTCTGGAATTTAGGTTCGCTTCAATTTGGCATAATAATGTGGCCATCTCTTCGTATGTCAACGTGCTGTTTCCCATTATTCGTTTGAGATGGAATTTTGCGGACTTAACTCCGGCTTCCCATAATCCGCCGAAATGAGGGCTGCTGGGAGGTATCCAATGCCATCGAATTCCTTTCGGAGCCAACGCTTGTTCTATTTGATCTTCACGAATAATTGCTTTCAAGTCCCTGTCCAACTCATTTTTTGCACCCTTGAATGTTGTTCCGTTGTCACTGTACATATCTGTGCACAATCCCCGTCGGGCTGTGAAACGGTTGAATGCCGCTATGAATGCTTTTGTTGTAAGGTCACTGACAGCTTCAAGATGAATGGCTTTTGTTGCTAAGCATATAAACAGGGCTATGTATCCTTTATATGACTTAGTTCCTCTTCCTTTGGAGACTCTCAAGTCGATGGGTCCTGCGTAGTCGATTCCAGTCTGAGTAAATGGGTGTGATTGCTGCACTCGAGCTGCCGGTAGGTTCCCCATTTGTTGTTGGGAACAGGAAGCCCTGAAGCGAGTGCAAATTATGCAGTTCTTGACCACTTGCCTTGCTCTTTGCTTCCCTTTGGGTATCCAGCATTGTCGTCGGGAGTATGCAAGTGTTTGCTGAATTCCTCCATGAAGAGTGGACTTATGCGCCTCCTCCATTATTAAATTCGCCATTTTGCTCTTCTCAGGGATGATTACGGGATGTTTTTCGTTGTATGGAATTTTTGCGTGATGCAACCTTCCGCCTACCCTCAGAATCCCATCTTCATCCAAAAAAGGGTTCAGGCTTAGTAGCTTGCTTTTCTTGTTCAATGCCTGTGTTTTACTTAAATCTTGAATCTCCATTCGAAAATAATCTTGTTGTACCATCCTGTAGAGTACTTCCTCACTGTGTTGCAGTTCCTCTGGAGTCAGATGAGCTGGATGATTTTTCATCTTCCTGCACCTTTCGATGAATCTGATGCAGTATGCGATGCTCCTTTTTGTTTTTGTCCATGAGGAAGCACTGATTTCTCCATTTTCTGCCTCGTTTTGAATAGTCATTACGGTTCTTGTCTCATCCACCATGTTTGAAGCTGGAGGTGTTGGCACTTCCATCTGTTCAATGTATTCGTTTCTTTGCAACCACTCTGGTCCATGAAACCATATGGATTCTTGTAGCCTTCTCACTGAGGTTCCTCTGGACGCTAAATCAGCTGGATTATCCTTCGTATTTACATATCTCCATTGACCACCTGGGATATTCTGTTTGATATTGTTTACGCGGTTTGTTATGTAAGCACCTTGTTGTTTACTCTGCTTGTTTGTAATCCATGATAAAACAATCGTTGAATCCGTATAACATGTTATTGGAATTTCCTTCATGTCTAGAGCACTAATGACTTTTTTCATCAGCTTGCTCAGCAGATTCGCTCCTTGTAGTTCTAGTTGTGGTATTGTACGTTTGGTCTTTAATGGTGTTACTTTTGCTTTAGCTGTCAATAGATTAACGTGAACCACATTTTGGGGGTTGATCGCTTTGATGTATATAGCTGCTGAATATGCCAATAGGGATGCATCGCTGAAGCCGTGCAATTCTATGGCATTAGTTTTTGATGTTTGAACCCATCTGGGAATGCTGAGTGCATTTATGCCTTGTAGATTATCCGTGAACTTTGTCCAGTTTTCCTCTATGCTTTGTGGTAATTTTTCATCCCAGGTACATTTCATTTTCCAAATATCTTGTAGTAATACCTTGGCCACTATTACAAGAGGCGCTAACAGCCCCAATGGATCGTAGATGGACGCTATTTTGGATAGTATGGTCCTTTTTGATACGGTTCCCCTTTGGTTATCCTGAACGTGATACTGCAGTGTGTCCAGTTGTGTTTTCCAAATGATTCCAAGTGTTTTTTCACCTTGATCTCCGAGGGCTAGGTCCTGAGTCTGGGGGTCTGGATCCATGTTACCCTTCCACTTCCGCAAATTGAATCCGCCCCTTCTCATTATTTCAGTTAATTCCTGTCGAATTTGCATCGCCTCGGTCCTCGAATCTGCTCCTACCAATGCATCATCCACGTAAAAATTGTTCAATATGAACTGGGCTGCTCTAGGATAGGCTATTTTTTCATCTTCGGCCAGTTGCTGCAATGTCCTTATTGCTAAGTATGGGGCAATTTTTGTCCCATATGTGAGTGTATTCAACTCATACACTGTTATAGGTTCCGTTTCTTGGAATCGCCATAATATTCTATGCATCTCTCGGTCCTCGGGGTGAAGTTTTATCATCCTGTACATTTTTTCTATGTCAGCCGTTAATGCATATTGGAATGTCCTAAACCTGAGTAAGATATCGGAGATGTCGTTCTGCAAAATTGGTCCTGCCGGCATTATGTCGTTCAAACTGAGTCCGGTCGTGGAAGGACAAGTTGCATTGAATACAACTCGTAGTTTTGTTGTTGATTTGTCAGCACGCACAACTGCTTGATGAGGAATATAGTAACCTTCAGTTACTTGACCTTGATTTATCGGTGACATATGACCCATCGTTATGTATTCTTTCATGAACTCTTTGTAGTCTTCTGACAGAGATTGGTTTTTTCTGAACTTTTTCTCTAGTTGATACAACTGTGCTATCGCTTTATTCGCTGTATCTCCTAAGCTGCTCTTATTTTCGTTGAAAGGAATGCGAACTGTGTAAGATCCATTGCTTTCTCGTCTGCATGTGTTCTTGAAGTGTTTCTCGCATTCCCCGTCATCTTTTGCTTTGTTTTCATTTTCTGGTTCCTCTAGTTCCCAGAATTTCTCCATCTGCTGTCCGATTTCCTGAATACTTGAAATCATGCTAGTAATTTTGATTTTTGGGCTGTATGTCTCACCGGATCCTAATAGAATGTATCCTATTTTTGTGTTGACTCCTACAAGCCCTTCGTCGACCTTTCTATTGCCTTCGTCGATGATGAGTGCATATGCATCTGCTCCTAGCAATATGTCGATTGGTCCTGGTTTGTGATAAAAGGGGTCTGCTAATATAGTGTCATTCCACTGGTGACTTGTTGTACGTATTTCTTCCCTAGGAATGGTTCCAGTAATTTTTGGTATTATAAGTAGCTCCTGGATTAGTTTGAAGCTACTGGAGAATCTTGGTCGTATCTCTGCATTGATTTTCCAATTGGAGATTCCTGCTTCTGTTTTCCCTACTCCACTAATTTCCGTTCGGTGCTTTGTACGGGGTGTTCCAAGCAACTGCGCAGCTTGTTGTGTAATAAACGAGGCTTCGCTACCTGGATCCACTAGTGTCCTTAGTGTTGTATATGAACCGTCCATCTTTCTTACATCGATATAGGCTGTGGCTAACAGGGTAACTTTTGTTTTACCATTTTTGATGGTGTTTCTCCCCATGTGACTGATTGCCATTTCCTGTCCGCCGTTAGTTATGTCTTCTTGCTTGAACGATGCTTGTTTGGGAGCTGATTCCTTTGACTTGAATTCTGCGAAGTGTAATAGGGTGTGGTGGAACTGGTGGCATTTATGGCATCGCTTTCTTGTGAAGCATTTCGTGGAACTGGAATGACTTAAACAGTTCATACATAGCGAATTCTTTTTTGCCACTTGATTTCTTTCGTAAATCGTCATTTCCAGGAATTTGGGACACTCCTTTATCGTATGGTCTTCTTTGCATACTTTACATTGTCTTGTCTTCTGTATGTGGTATGACTCCACCGGAATTTTTGTATCCATTTTTCTCTGGTTTTGTGGTGCTCTGTTGTTCCATTCCGGTTTCCGCATATTTTTTGATGCTTCTAAAGTTTGGAACCGTCTTTCCAAAAATGGCAATACCTCCTCCAACTGAGGTATGCTTTTCTGATCATCCATTGCGTTGTCAAATGCTTCCTTCGTCTCAGAGTCCATTTTGTTGATCACTATAGCTGCTATCAATGGACTCCAGGTAGTCACATCTATGTTCAAATTTCCAATTGCGTGCATACACTCATTAATGGTGTCATGCACATGTTTATGACTGGATGCAATCCTCCAGTTTGTAGTAGGCAGATTGAGAATGCGGTTAGTAAACTTGGAGAAAAGTATTCTTTCATTGCTGTATCGTTGTTGCACAATTTCCCAGGCCGCCTCATAATTGGAGGCTGTGGTGTCCAAGTGTTGTATCAGCCGGCTTGCTTCTCCTCGTAGAAATGATTTCAAGTACTGCAACTTTTGAGTGCAGCTCAAATCTTCCCTGCTATGGACTGTTTCGTTGTAAACATCATGGAATGTGGGCCATTGTTCATAATTACCAGCAAATATCGGCACAGAAATATTAGGAAGAGGTAAATTTATTTTGTTCACCTGTCTTCGATGTTGACCTTCTTTGCTTAGTTGATTCCTCACTCGTTGGTACTCTGACTTCATAACTTCGTACTTTGTCACATAGCTGGTGATATCCTCAGAGTCTTTGCACAAAATGTCCATGTGTGCTGATTGAATTTCTTTCCATGCGGATGCCAATTCCTGCTCCTTGCATTCGATAGGTCGAATGTCTCCTTCCATATCATCCTGGTACGTCTGGAGCATTGCAAACCTGATCAACTGTTTCTTTATTATTGGGTCCTGGATTTTTAATTCTCCTTCAAACTTTTGCAGAAGTGACTGAATTTCTGCCCTTTTCTCCTCGATTTTTTCTTGATAGTTGTTCGTGAGATATGGATCATCTGGGGATAGCTGGAGAATCAGTTCCTTATGGATCCTAATGAAGTCATCATATAAATTCTGCAGAGTGGTGGTTCTAGTTTGAATGTATTGCTGTGTTCTCCTACTTGCAGAATCCTTTTTCATGTTTGTCAACAATTTTTCCATTTCCTTCGCAATGCCCAATTGCTGGTTGATTTTCTCGTTATATTTTCCCTCCATCGTTGTGTTGTATTATTTGCTACAACGTATGTATAGATTAGCTTGTTTTCTTACTTGTTTTGTGAACTCTTTGGCACGGGCGCTTCTTCTCGGCACAGGCTCTCAAGTTCAGGTTTGGACTGCTTGGCACGGACGCTTCTTCTCGGTACAGGCACTGAGTCAGGTGAGGATTCCTTGGCACGGGCGCTTCTCCTTGGCACTGGCGCTGAATCCTGCTTCGACGAACTTCTCGTCCGTTCACTTGCTCGAAGGACCAAATGTAGAATCAGGGAGCTGATCCTACGGTAGTTTGTATGGGGATGGAGGGATGTTCGTATTGTTTGGAAAGATTGGTGGAGAATTCACTGTCAACCGTTTATTGAACTAGCTAACTGCAGAAAACTCCCGTGTAATCTCAACGAGCTGGAGTTTATATAGTTTAAATATTGGAAATAATAAACACTATCATTTAGTTAATCAAATGTCTATCTCATTTTTCTCTTAGAATTTACCGTTTTTTTGTGAACGATATTACAACAATGTGTTGTTTTCGCGAAATATATTTCCTTGAATTTTCCTATTCGAAATGATAAATATCCATTTTTAATTTATTGAGGTTTGTTTTAGCCGTCGATTAGTGGAAATTAATGGTTTCTTACAATTGTGGATTCTAACCTGTAATTGAATTTCTTTTAAATGACACGCCCCGCATGAATCTCCTCCCAGATGACTGATGAAGGGAAGAGAGAGTATCATACATACCAAATTATACAGGCAGTGTAAGATCTAGTTCAGAGTAGGATTTCTTGTTATATTCCCAGCGCCCCAACATTTGCTCTATTCAGCTGAATAATCCAATAAATAAAAATTAATGCACTGCACTGGCATCTGGCGGTATACGTTTCTTATTTTGAAGGCGAAAGACTCTTAATCTTGTAATAAATGATAATAAATGAAAAGTCAAAATAGAAGATAACGCCCTTAGGATATAATGAGGGAAATGGACTAGCAGCGATCTAATTCTGCACTGATGACGGCTAACAAGCCAGAAACTAGTCTGTCATTGTCCTCCTGTAGTAGCGAAACCAGTGGTTTACTTCGAAAAATGGATCTCTGCTAGTCCATTTCCCTCATAAATGAAAAGATCCTAACTGCCCAGTGTAGTATTTTGGGACTTGGGTTGACAATTCTACATCCAGAATCAGGTCCCCAAATAATCGAATTAATCCGAACACCTTGTATACGGGAACCCTTCGTGGGACATGGAGTAGAAACCGATCGAATCTGTCGATTCCAACCCTGTTTAGTTCAATTTTATCACCGTCGTTTCCTTTTAATTCGCTGTCTCTTGAATTATAGAATTTCCTTTTCTACTCTAATCCTAATAAATTAAGTGTTAAGCCGTGTTTCTCAGTAATTGATATATTATTTCCCACTCTGTCTTTCTTAATCCCTCCAGGTACAATATGGTTAAACGGCGAATTCTTAGAACTTACACTTGCAATCGAACATCAGAGGGTTTCCCAATAAGGAGGGCCATTCTGAAATCGGCACTACACAGGGTGTTCCTACATTGGGAATACGAACCAACATGGGGAGACTCCTTGCATATACTTCATTCACTTTTATTTAATCACATAGGAGGTCATGGTTTCGTTTTCAGGAGTTGGTGCACTTGATGAAAAGTCTGTGCTCGTACAGAAAATATCGTTAATGACAAAACGATGTTGCCAGTTGCTTTGTTTACATCAAAGTAAAAGTATCAAAGATATTCGACATTTTGTTAGTTCGGATCGATCGGCGATTTTGGGGCGAAACATCGATAGGAAATCGCCTATTTTTCCGTTCTTCGTGGTCCAGAAGAAGTTTCCCGCCGATATAAGAAATTTTGTGCAAGTGTCATTTTTTCCTTTCACGACTTTTGGCGTGAGTACGAACGGCAAATTTAAATTGGACCAAAAATCGATTTATAAGCATAAATAAAGCGAAAGTAAGTACATACTAATCGACACCTTTTTACACTTGATAACGAAGTTTTTTTTTAGGTATCTGGCCGTTTAGAAAGATTTCAAACGAAATTCCGGTCCCCCAGAAGTTTGGTTAGTTTCAGTATTGTTTTTGGTGGTCAAAATTCATTTGGAATGTGTAAATGGACAAAAAAGGCTTCCTTATATGATCTTCTAACGAAAGCGACCGGAAAATATGGTTCAGGTAGGATTTTCGAGGAATTATGAGGATAGAACTTGCAGAATGAAATTGCACGATTTTCGTAAGTACCTAAACGGGTTCTGCATGGCCATCATCGGTCTCTAAATGATTATTGTTGATCGTTTTCACGTTTCAGAAAAAAAAACACGTCGAAAAAGCTGAAAAAAGAAGAAATATATTGCATTCAACGGTAGTTGAATTCAGATTCCGATGAATCGAAATGTGTCACTTGAGTTTTAATTCCTATCAATCCTTTGCCGAAAGTAGAAATAGGCTATATTGAACCAGAATACATCGGTTTTTTCCATATTCCAGGAGTTTGCGTCTTATTTTAGAACAGGTGAATAATAAATGTGAAGCATATGTTTGACCTATTCCATTTTTTTTGTACAAACCTACTGTGGTAATAATGTGTGAATATTTTTTAAACTTATAAATTACTATACAGTCAGAATATTTTACTCCTTGTTCATAAGATCAAATAAATGAAATGTATATCTATAAAGCTTTCAGGAATTGACATTCTTGCTTATTAATTCATAACCAAAAATAACCAAAACTCAATTACTATTGCATTGAAATTATTAGTTTCTCTGTGAACAAATTCTTTAATTTAGTTATTATGTTTATTTTCTTTGTGATGAATGAATAAAACTGTTATTTATTCGAAATAAAGAAATATTAGAAATAGAAATGTTATGCACCCTCACAATCATATCACATACAATATCATGATGAAAACAAAGCACATCGATAAATCTTTATAATCATAAATCCAAAAACTCCTTTACATGTAGAATATTGTTCACAATTTTCTGTTGTGTTCTCCAAAATGAAATATACATTCTGAGAAATACGCTAAGAATGTAGAAAGGGCAACATAGTGTTGACTTGGAACATAAAAATATTTTGAAAAACGTCATAACTTCGAAACAGAGTGGAATGTGTCAAATTTTCAAGGCCAGAGTTGTGATTTTATAATTGTGAATGGAGTATACTTTTAAGACGAAAAAGTCCCATTACCATGGAAGCTCAAACGTTTCGTTTCCGAGATACAGGGAGTTGAAGTTTGATTTTTCTTTTCAAGTTTTTTTCTCATTGTATCTGCATTTAACAGGATATCCAACTGAAATTTGGCATAAATATTACAGTTTAGAGTTTTCATTTTGTCGCGTATGTTTGGCGAAAGAATAGAATGCGATGTATCTGTTCACTTCGATAAAGTCCTCATTGGAAAACCCCTCGTATTAAAGTTTGCTGAATAGTAAGGAATCAGGTTCGATAAATGAACGAAAGGATTACCAACTGTCCAATCCGCATACCCGAAGACGACATTAAAAGTCTTCGGTTAACCGAGCCAGGCGTGCCGTAAAATACGAGTGTGCCGCGTACAAAGTAGGCACAATGCAAAAGCCGGGTATAATTACTAATTTGAATAACCAGATAAACCTTGGAGAAAAACGTAACACCACCAACGCCAACGTGCAAAAACCGCAGGTAATAAACTGGTACATTTCGAAAAACTCCCCAACTAGCCCCGAGAGTTATGGGTCTCAAGTGGAGAAATCAACTGCGAACAGAAGAACAGAACTAGATGTAATAATACTCTCGTAAAATTAACCTGGATGCGCGACGGGCACAATGCCACAGCCCGAAGAGGCATAAAAGTCCACATAAATAGTCTAGAATATCCAGGTGGAGGTCTGATGCTGATGTTATTGCTTATTGGCACTCGCAATTACGGCAAGAATTAACGGCGATTGAGTGGGCAGCGTATTGAACGGGCCCGTCGAAGGGGTCAGAGGTCGCAGAGAAGACCGTTAAAAAGTATACATTAATGAGACGAGTCGATAGGTCGGACGGAATTTATTCAATGTGTAGGGACCATCGGAGAGTCGTAAAGGGTGATCCAATTAATGCCTGGACCCTGACAGCCCTCCCCCCTGTCACATGTAACAGTTTTGTCTATTTTTCACTTCCAAATGAACCTTTACTTCCTTCCTTCAAACACCATGCGAGGAAAAGAAAAATGATCTCATCTTCCAGCATAACTTTAAATTTCCACCGATATTGTTCATAGTTTGGTAGAGGGTCACATTCCACTGCGACCTCAAGGTCCACTGGGCCCTTATCAGTGCTGTTTTGGCAACTGCCCTATCTTCAGCTCGCCCTCCTAGTCCACAGCTCCACAGAACTCAAGTATCGGAGATCAAGTCCTCGTTCCTCCTATGATCCTCTTGCCCCAGACTCATGCCGGGTTTCCACCAAGAGGACTGGACAAAAACAAAACACGAACTCGGTCCGTTTGTGACAGTCCGCGAACTGTTTGCGGACTGTTCTAGAACTTGTGGATTGTTTTCCGGACTCGAGAGTCCGCGAATTGCGTTTTTACGGACACAAACAGAGTCCCATCCAATGTCGGTAAACTTCGAAGGATTTACGAGTTCGGGGACTGTTTGTCAGCTTGGTGTAAACGCCCAGTTTGTTTTTATTTACGTTGTTGCGATCTAGTGGTAGTTTGATTCGGTACGTGAAGGGAAGAACTATAATTTGAACTCCTTACTGTTATTATATGCCTACCTTAATTGTATACTTTAAAACTTCGATCAGTGCGTTACATACTTCTGGCACAATTCTTGATATAGATGGTACCGAAACTTTGAATAAATAATCTCCTCTTTGTAGGAACCTCAGTGTGATGGCAAAACGTTCCTGTGCTGGGATAGAGTCTCTGTAGTTGGTGTTGTTCTTGTTAATGATAGGGCCAATTAAACATAGCAGATTTTCAAAATCTGATCTCGACATTCGCAAAAAGTTCTTAAAACTTGATCGAAGTTCACCTCCTAAACTAATATCATCTCCTCTGAGATCTTGTAACAGTTTAGACGTCACATTTCCTCCTTTTTGCCTTAAGGATGGTCTAATCCAAAACCGACGTTTAGTTTTGTTCTTTGGAATAATGTAAAATGTAACTGCCAGCAAAAATAAATTCTCGTCGGCTTGTTCTTTCAAGTTTGCAGCGCGACACATTTTCACAACTACATGTCCGGTGTCTCTATGGAAACTGAATGAAACTTAAACAAAACACGAACAGTTTTCATTCGTTTCTGTCCGCGACTGGTGTAAACAGAAAGTCCGTTGGGAACCCCAACAGTCTTCGAACATTTTCCGAACAAAACTGTTCGAAATTTCTGTCCGAACGAACAGTTCGTGTTTTGTTTTGACCTGTCCGCTTGGTGGAAACCCGGCATTAGGCAAGCTCGCAATGGCGAAGCACTCCGTAACCAGGTGAACAGGAGTTTCCTCCTCTTTCTCAAAAAAGTTTCTGACAAGCCTATTCTCATCATATACTTCCTAAGACGGCAATGTCCTGTGAGGAGCCGTATCTTATTCTTTCTGAGATCCAAATAGTTCTTGGTTCTAGTTCGAAATACCTAAGGAACTTTTTGGAATGATCCGTTTCTGGAAGATTCCTCCAGAGTGCTTCTCTTTCAGTTTCTCCTCTCTGCCAAAACTCTCTATCATAGATGCATCTACCCATACCACAGGAAGGTTCAATGGTATTTACTCTGAAATTTGGGTACTGTATTCCTTTTCTCATTCTTCCTTTTTACATAGTTCTCAACGAGAGAAATGGACTAGCAAAGATCTATTATCAAATGTAAATCGTCGAAACGTGCCGCTACCGCTATAGGAAAATGACAGACCGGTTTCTGGCTTGTTAGCCGTCATCAGTGCCACATATCCCCACCTACGATAGCAACCAAATGAAACGGCAGAGCTTATATTACTCCCTAGCAGGAACACTTGAGTATAATGTAATTTATTGTACAGTGTCCCACCTAGCCGGGTAAATGTCTCTAGTGGACGGTCCTAACGGCATTACATCAGTAGATGGGTTCGATGATGAGATGTACGTGTTAAGAGAGAACCAGCCTCTCTGATTTTCAATTTTCTCATTACCTGTACCTGCTCTAGATATTCTGACGATTGCCTCAGGAGCTACCCTTTTAATCACTAGATGTAGAGGAATGGGATCTTTGACAACCTCAAGTGCTCTAGTCGAGCACGTTCTCATAGCTGCAGTGATGCAAACACTTTTGTCCTTGTCGAGTATTTCCTAGTGGTTGCCTGCCCTGCCTAAGCAAGCCAGACTACTGCCTTATAAGTTATTAGAGGTCTCACAATCATGACGTACATCCATCGCAGTACCTTAGGGTTACAACCCCAAGTTTTACCTGATCGGCTTCTGCACGCCATTGAAGCCTTCATTGCTTTATTACAGGTAATTTCGATATGCTTATTCCACAGAAGCTTACTGTCTAGGGTAATTCCCAGATATTTGACTTCAGACTTCCATTCTTCTACATCTCCATGTACAGAGAAGGAGTTCATAGCTGGAAGGTACGAAGATATATTGAAAAATTCTTAGCCTACTTTAGAACCAAACAAAATTTCAACCTCTTTAATTGAATACATTTATTACAGCGAACCTGCAACGTCTCTAGACCTTTCGAAGAAAATGTTTCTTTTTGCTCTGCAAACCAGTCCTCCACAGCTTTTATTACCTCCTCGTTGGAAGAAAATTTACTACCTTTTAATCCTTTTTTTCAGTTGAGGAAAGAGATGATAGTCGGACGGAGCCAAATCTGGTGAATAAGGGGGGTGTTCTAATAATTCCAACCCTAAATCACGAATTTTTTGCATGGCAACATGAGATTTGTGTACTGGGGCGTTGTCTTGTAGAAACAAAACACCTTTGGATAGCTTTCCGCGTCTTTTCTCTTCAATTTTTCCCCTTAGAGTGGTCAGTAATATCGAATAGTAATCTCCAGTTATTGTTCTACCCTTATCCAAAAAATCAATCATGATTACTCCATGGCAATCCCAAAAAACTGAAGCAAGAACTTTTCCAGCAGATTTTTGGACACGAAACTTCTTAGGTCTTGAAGAACCAGAGTGTCGACATTCCATCGATTGTTGCTTTGTTTCTGGATCGTAGAAATGTACCCAAGTCTCATCCATAGTAACAATTTGGTTTAAGAAGTCTACATCATTTTCAAATCGAGCACAGATCGAACGCGATGCTTCTACCCTTGCACGCTTTTGGTCAAGATTCAAACATTTGGGGATCCATTTTGCAGAAATTTTTCTCATGTCCAAATTGACGTGAACTATAAGATGAACGTGTTCGTATATGAAATCTTCACTGCTTCAGATATCCGTTTAAGCCCAATTCGACGGTCTGATAAAATGTCATGAACTGCATCGATATTTTCGGGGACTGACAGAGAAACTGGCCTTCCCGATCGGTCATCATCTTCAATGGAAAATTTACCTCTTTTGAAGCTTGCAGTCCAATTTTTCAAGGTCGCATACGAAGGACATTGATCACCAAATTATTGAGCATATCTTCGTAAATCTGCTTACCTCTTAACCCTTTTAAATACAGGTACTTGATGATGGCTCGATACTCCAATTTTTCGATTTTTACAATTTCGGTGGACATCTTTTTTTATAAATTTACTAGCTGGCCCGGCGAACTTTGTTTCGCCTAAATGATACCTATACCATAGCCATCTGTATCTTAAGAAGGCCGTGCCTATACTTACTGTGGATTTCACAAATCGTAATCATCAGTGATCGGAGATCAACGGCTTGGTTAGATTTCTGAACTGTCAAATCGAGTTGATTCTAGATCAAGCTCCGATCACCGGTGATATGCTTTGTGAAACCCCCGTTTGAGTTGAATAATCTTACCTTTGCTATTTTTTCAAGCAGGAGATAAATTAGGCATAATAAAAGTTCTGTCAAATGTCATCTGTCAAAAGTCATCTGTCTACTGACAAATGTCATCTGTCAAATGTCATCGGTCAAATGTCATCTGTCAAACGTCATCTGCCAAATGTCATCTGTCAAATGTCATCTGTCAAATGTCATCTGTCGAATGTCATCTGTCAAATGTCATCTGTCAACCGTCATCTGTCAACTGTCATCTTTTCCACGGATATGAGCTGTCACACAAAACAGAAATACAAAAATAATATGTCAATTACTAATTATGGGCAATTTTGAATTCAGTTATTTCCGCAAATATATTTATCACCCAAACATAAATCAAAAACATTTCAGAAATATAGAGAACTGAGAAAAGATGAAAATGGACAACTCACGATTGATAATGATCGTCACATTTACTTTACATTCCGGTGAAAATTCACTGTTCCACCAACTTGAGATCTTTACCCGCTTTTGATCTGATAATAGCCTTCCATGTTATTATAAGTTCTATGCAAATTACACAATAATTGTATACATCGCCATTCATACTCTAGTCTATACCATTTCTGAATTTCCTACTCTTCAAGAAAATGAAATGCACCGTTGCCAGACTACTTCATGGCTAAGATGCCTAGAATACTGGTGTAAGCACTCGTCAAATTTTGAATGGAATGACGTTCGACCAAATTGAGAATATCGGCAAGATTTCGTTTTTTCCACTTCAGGTGGCGCTCTTCACTAATTATGTCATACAACGTCATCACGGTCCTTTTTCCCTTGATCGATTTGATTGATTAATCAACAGCTGATCTGCCAAAGTCAATTATGACTTGACCATAGAATGACATTTTTATATGGTGAAAGTCTTATACTTTTCCTTATGAATTAAAATGTCAAGAATATATTCCCAAATTATTGCTTGACAAAATTATCGGCTATTGACACAATATTTTCACCAGAATAAATTCGAATATTTGAAATAACTAATAAAAATCAGTCATAATTAGTGAAAAGCGCCACCTGAAGTGGAAAAAACGAATCTTGCCGATATTCTCAATTTGGTCGAAACAAAATCTAATCAGTGCAATCACCATGTGTTCAGTCATCGAATTCATGGCTTATATCTTCACAACGTTCTATTTTATTGCATTTCTATTGAATACCGTGGAACTTCGTTCTACTACTATTAATCCCCATTGAATATTCTTATACCGTTGGTAAGACCTACTACACTTTTAACTATTCACTCGACATGCGATTCTGTGGAAGAAAAACTAACCTCCTTTGTCCAAATGTCAAAACCTATATAAGTACTCTATGATTGCTCGATTGGTGGTAACACATAATTCTATGGGTGGTAAGAAAAAGGAAGGCTTTTTTTTCTTTTCTGTAGGATTTTTTTGGAAATATTTTGTTATATAAACCTTGCCCTAACAATAATAAACACAACAAAAAAAGAATTGTCTAATTTGGTGCGATCGTTTGAACAATATGGCATTTCGAAGTTTTGAACCAACCATAGATCGCCTTTTATTAATATAGATTGTGTAACTCTGGTTTACTTTTTTGACGTCGAACTCTACACTGACACTTCTAATAAGTTATTGTTCGTTGATATGGTATCGCAATATTTTGTTTATGCATGGAACTGGTCTAGGCTGACTAGATATCACTGGGGTCATGGCAGCGTTGATGTTGAGCCCCGATGACAAGCACCACTGCTCAATACTCATGATGCTCCTCTGCAGGAAATCACATGGGGAACTCGAATAGGTAGTTCATCCACTACAAGGCTGCATAGGATGGGAGATATTAATCCTCCTTGAGGTTTTATGCGAGTGGGTTTGACTGAGATGGTGTGATTGCCCACCAATGTTCCCTATTTTTCACCGAATGGTTCAACCTTTACTTCCTTCCTTCCTTCAAACACCATGTGAGGAAAGCATCTTATCTCTCGCTAGAATCCGAAATTTCCACCGACGACAGCAGCGGGCAACCGCAAGGCCGTCGGTTGCAGGCTGAACTCGGAGGGCATCACCTCTTCTCAATTCTCGGCGAATAGCAATCATTCTTCGGCTCGGAAGATAAGATCGTGTAACCATTCGAGTGGTATTAAACGCCCGATTTGCAAAATAATATTCCTTCGCCAAAGAGACATTAATCTAATCGTGCATCTACATATTACGTCGTGTCTACGGCCTAATTAACGTCCACCCGAGGTGATTTATGCCACGTTGCCATGTCGGAAAAGTCGCTGCAGAAAGACGCCGCTGCAGCGCGCCGAGAATGATCTGCCCTTTTGTGGCGCATTCGCCGGGCAACGCCGGCGGATTCGTGATTGGAGGTAATTAACTACCCGGACCGAGTACTTACTCAGCCGGTACAGCTGAATGTGTGTAATATCTTAGCTGGCTGCTAATTGTCGCATAGTTCGGAGACGCGTCTCGGCTATCTGCTGCTCAAACTTGCCTCGGCGTCCCGGGCATAATGAAATTTGCTGCGACAACGACTTTAAATCGAGCCCGCCGACGGGAGTGTGAAGGAATGCCATCTTTGTCTGGGGGCTGACAATACGCTAACGAACTGACTACTACTCCAAATTAGATGCTTCTCGACCATCGAAGTTGAGAGTGATGCAACAACGAGAAGAATATATTTTCCGTTAATTATAGGCAATAGGAACATTTCTAACAACTATTCAAGTTCACCAAATCATGCCAACATTACACTGATAATTGCATTCATTGCTGCCAACAATAAGTTTAACGACACGATTGAGTTTACCAAGATGGTTCTAAAAGCTATACAAGTAGTACAAGTGAAAGACAAAGCTGCCCTGTACGTCTTTTTCATAAACTGATATCGAAAAAAAGAGGCGACAATATTGCCTCACCACACTGAATTGACACTGGAAGAATGAAGCTAACAAAAGGTACGATAATGTACTCGTTGGAAGAAATACTATAAATGGATGGACTAAATCTGCTGCTGAGGAAATTGGCTTAAATGTAAAGGACAAAAAGATAACAAATCACTCCGATAGATCAACTGCTGTTAGCGAATTGGCAAAAAGTGATAGAGATAAAAAACCTGATAATGCCAATAAAAAGACCAAACTTAAATGTCCATCAAGATCACCCCAAGATCATAAATACCATGCGTGCCTCATAATTTTAGGACAAATTTCTAAATAAAAACAAAATGCATCAAAACTATCTCAAAAATAAGAAATGCATGTACAGGTAGCTTTCTTACGAATTATCTAATTGTTCACGCCTAATGAACGGTTTCAAATAGATTTTTCAAGATTCTAATTGTTTCAAATAAATTCCATTCATACTGGGGAATTCCCATTTGGAATCATCTTTTATGTACGAAAAGAGCTCGTCATCTGTGGAGCGCATAGTCGCATAATTGTTCCATTTTCATAATTCATATAGAGTTCATTGATTACCTCAATCATGAATACTTCTGCTACAGGTTTTTGCATATTCTCTGTTTTCTTTCGTGAATTCGGAAAATCTCAGTTTTTCCTTTGATTCGCAGTTTTAGTGATTTCGATTTCATCGAATTACATTCATTCAAAAACTTTCATTTGTGCGAATTATTTCGAACGAAAAGACTGTTACCAGTGGCGTGGTTATTTCATGATACCACAAGGATAAGTGTGCACAATTTGACATTTTTAGCAACTAGCCCTATTTTTTTCTCATTCAGAAAATTATATTTTCACAATTTCAAATCAAATAAAATTGAACTAAACTTCAGTTGGTTAACTGAAACTTTACCCAACACTTATCAAAATTGACTTTACAAACTTCAAACGATAAAGAAGAGGAACAAAAAGTATAAAGACAACAAACTACAATGAAAAATTATAGATCACCACTTGCATCAATAATTGCTTCGTATTTTCTCTGCATGCTTTCCGCCAAGTCATTGAGAATATTTTCTCAACATATCTCACTAATATTTCTGAGATAGTTCAGCGTACACCTTCGACTATCTCCGAATATATTTCCCGATTTTATTCCATTTCCAAGAGAATAAAGATGCAAAACAACGGATTGCGATATAGAAGGGATAATCAGATCAACAAAGGATACTGGGACCGAATCGCAATAGATCAAGTATGGAAATTTATTTTTACCATGGCAAAAATATATACGGAACTATACAGGGTGAGTCTTTGACTTGTACATATATTTTAACTGTAGATTCCTCTCATCAAACGAAACACTTTTTTCCCATGCCATTTTTCAAAATTCGGTTCGGTTTGGGAGATACAGGGTGTCGAAAATCCACGAAAAAAACACTTTGCTGTTCATATCTTCGGAACCGTTATTTCAAATGAACTGAATTTTGGTTGATTCTTTACTCTATTCATGGTGCATATTCCTCAATCGAAACTTATTCAATATCTCTCCTAGTTCGAAAGTTACAGGGTGGTCGACTCATAAATTCATGCAAAAACACTATCAAATCACTTGAAAAGGATAAACGGTTCATATTTTCGAAAGAATCAACCATTTTAGAGAATAAAAGTATTCCTATATTTTTTCAATAAAACGCGTCGTTTTCGAGTTATTCCTAAATGTATACGAAGAAATTTGAGGAAAAAACCATGAATTTCATAAAAAATCTGAATGCTTCTCTGGATTAAATATCATCGAATATTGTTTCTTCTCTGGTCTCTTAACAAATTAACAATGTTGTCAATGTTTATCAACTGAATTCCGAGAAGCATGAAATTACACAGTTTATAAGCAAGTTTCTATTAAAAATTTATTGATACCAGTCCTTCAGAAAAATATCTATCTTCTTAACAATATCCTATTGGAATTTTTAATCGACCCTACACGGTTTTCACATCACAAATCACAAGCATCACCTCAGACCTGTTTGCTTTATTCTCTGCGAGTAAATAAATAAATGAATTGAATCCATGTAGAAAGGTTATCGCGTTTAAGCGTCGTTCATTTTATCACAGACTGGACTGGCTGGCCTGTGATAGTGTGATGAGACACAGAACAACGGCTTGTCTTGCGTGGCGGCTACATCGCAGCCGGCAGCGCACCACGACTGAAATTTAGATCGGCGAGAATCAGAACTACTCGTTTGGCATTTCCAAAGAGCAATGCGTAGAAGCCTTTAGCGAAAAGTAAACAAAACTAGTTCTTCCGTTAACGATAGGGGACGTTCTGCTTTCTTGAGTTCGCCATACCATTTTTTACTGAGAAAATCAACACAATCTGGCATCGTCTTCTCTAGAATTCTATGATATATCACAGAGTAATGGATTAGGTTAGGTCATTGACCTCGAATCATATGACTTTGATTAATGGAGTTAGGATAGGTTAGTGAGAAACTAATTTTTATAAGATAGTTTCAGGGTATCGAGGCAAATATGAACAAATTATTAGTGTTTACAAACTAATCTTCAGGATAATCGAAGAAGGAACTTATTTTGGTGTGAGAAATATGGCATTTCAATTGCAGAAATGATGGAACAAAACTTAGCGTTTTTGTTAGGAAATATCGTGTTTGTAACATTCTTATTCAAATAAGGTTAGTGCTTGAGTATTTTCTAAATGTATCACCCAGAATATCTAATAATCACATCAATTTCAATTGAAAAATATGAACTTTGAGGTGTTTGTAGAGAATAATATCAGAGACGTAATTAGCCCAATTTTTTTTTTCAAATGGCTATATCTCTTTAACCGAGCCGAATTCGGAAAAATGGAAAATGAAAAAAAGGTTTCTTTAGGCCTCAAGAATCTACAGTTAAAATATATGTACAAGTCAAAGACTCACCCTGTATACATGTCGAGTTTTTTTGTTCATGAATGGAAATATAGATGGAGCGATAATCTTCGAAATACCATAGACTATCCTACTCCAATTCATGAATTGACGAAGAAACAGTTCTCCAGTACCAGATTAACAATCCAAAACTTATAATTGCGTTCAGCTACAAGATGATATTAATACATTTTCTCTTCTTGTGAATAGATTTCATCTTGACGTTTCTTCCGCTATCTCGGAATGTAATTTCATAATGGCTCTATTTCGTTCACTGCTGGAAATTCACGGAATTGGTATTTCACATACGGATTTATGTGATTGTTATGCATATACATGATACTACGTTACGTTACCCAAAGAAATAGACATTAACCTAACGTTAATATGTCTTATGAACCAGAACGATTGGTTTTATCAATTTATTGGAGACAGTTAGGCTGGGCAAAAGTTATTATTGATCTTTTTTTGAAATGTCAGATGCCAAAAAAGTGTTTTTGAAGGAAATGGAAGACTCCATTCTCGTTATTTATCTTCATCACTAGGTTTCGGATTTGAATTAAATAAAATGAAGTGACCAGTATGGCATCCAGAACTTTGGTAAACGTTATTTCGTGATATGTCTTAAGATTTATTTCTATTGAACTTCTGAAATAAATCTCCTCCAAGCTGTTCACTGTTAAGCCAGGTTTGTATGAAGCAGAAGGTGTCGTCCGATAAATGAGGGTATTTTTCTGGGGGATAGATTTGGAAAATTAATCTTTCGAATGAATGCCGCCAACTTCCACTGTGTTTATTCTCGATATAGAAACCTTCCTTATCAAATTTATGATACAAGGATGTATTGATATCTAGTTAGCCTAGACCAGTTCCATGCATAACCAAAATATTGCGATATCATATCAACGAACAATAACTTATTGGAAGTGTCAGCGTAGAGTTCGACGTCAAAAAAGTAAACCAGAGTTACGCAATAAATTTGAAAAAAAGATGTCCACCGAAATTGTAAAAATCGAAAAATTGGAGTATCGAGCCATCATCAAGTACCTGTATTTAAAAGGGTTAAGAGGTAAGCAGATTTACGAAGATATGCTTAATCCCCTCGGTGATCAATGTCCTTCGTATGCGACCGTGAAAAATTGGACTGCAAGCTTCAAAAGAGGTAAATTTTCCATTGAAGATGATGACCGATAGGGAAGGCCAGTTTCTGTGTCAGTCCCCGAAAATATCGATGCAGTTCATGACATATTTTTATCAGACCGTCGAATTGGGCTTAAACGGATATCTGAAGCACTGAAGATTTCATACGAACGCGTTCATCATATAGTTCACGTCAATTTGGACATGAGAAAAATTTCTGCAAAATGGATCCCCAAATGTTTGAATGTTGACCAAAAGCGTGCAAAGGTAGAAGCATCGAGTTTGATCTGTGCTCGATTTGAAAACGATGTAGACTTCTCAAACCGAATTGTTACTATGGATTAGACTTGGGTACATTTCTACGATCCAGAAACAAAGCAACAATCGATGGAATGGCGACACTCTGGTTCTCCAAGACCTAAGAAGTTTCGTGTCCAAAAATCTGCTGGAAAAGTTCTTGCTTAAGTTTTTTGGGATTGCCATGGAGTAATCATGATTGATTTTTTGGATGAGGGTAGAACAATAACTGGAGATTACTATTCGACATTACTTACCACTCTACGGGAAAAAATTAAAGAGAAAAGACGCGGAAAGCTATCCAAAGGTGTTTTGTTTTTACAGGACAACGCCCCAATACACAAATCTCATGTTGCCATGCAAAAAATTCGTGATTTAGGGTTAGAATTACTAGAACACCACCCTTATTCACCAGATTTGGCTCCGTCCGACTATCATCTCTTTCCTCAACTGAAAAAAGTGTAAAAGGTCGTTAATTTTCTTCCAACGAGGAGGTAATAAAAGCTGTAGAGGACTGTTTTGCAGAGCAAGAAGAAACATTTTTTTTGAAAGCTCTAGAGACGTTGTAGGTTCGCTGTAATAAATGTATTCAATTAAGAGGAGAATATGTTGACTAATAAAATATTTTGACATTGAAATTTTGTTTGGTTCTATAGTACGCTAAGAATTTTTCAATATATCCTCGTATTTGCCTCTCTCAGACTGTACGAAAGTCGATATATCTGAATATTATAGGTGTTCAGTACGTTGTAAAATCACACATTTTATTGTCAAATAAAACAGCTCCATATGTATCGAAATTCCCAAAAGAAGACATTCTCCCGCTGAACAAAAGAGTGTAGCAACTCCTAGATAGGCTTGAACGGTGTGAAACGTTCATGGAACTCTACTCAAGCCTTCAATATCCATCATTCAGAATTACCAGCGCTGCCTGCCTTATTTGGCATTTACCAGCTTTTGTAATTATCCAATTAGATATTTATCAAAAGGTTAATTAATCACTGTTAGCAGCACGACCGCATTAGATATTCAAATAGCGCTAGGTATATACAGAGAGACCTTCGAAATTTCCTTTTCAGAGTTGGGTTAATGAAAGCGGCGTAAGGTTGTGACAATACTGTTAGTCACAGATTATGGGAGTGAAACGAACGATTTACGAAACGATCACAATTCATTTGATTATATCGAGTTGATTCAGGTTTTCGCTGATTGAGTTGGAGTCACTGGCGGATCCAGACAGTTTTTCAGGGGGGGCATGAATTAATAGAAATTTTATATCAACATTATAGGAGTGAAATGCTAAAATGAAATTTTTTTATTGAGAATATAAGGGATCGATTGAACTACTATGAAGGTATCAGGTCCATCAGTCGTTTTTCGAACGTAAAGATCTACTACCCACACGAGTCATGCAGAATACCTATGAAGCTGATCAGTATCGCTCAAACCTTGAGTGCTCTGAGCGTCTGAACAAAACTCGAAAATGAAAAATGCAAAAACTAAAACAATCACAATTCGGCTCAAGGAGGACCTATATGGACATATTTGGTATCAAAATGTAGGTTTTCGAAGGCGCTCTATTCGATAAAAACAAATTCAAGTCGCTATCTATCATAGTTTAGATTTTGACATGTCAAATGGCATTTTTTCAAAAATCCGAAACTTCAACTCGCCATAGCTCCCACTCCTATGATCGTATCCACTTTTTGTTTGGGAATTGTTAATCAGCATTGTCCAAAGTCTCCCTAGGCATAATAAAATAGAATTCGAAAATCTCAACTTTTTTGGTGAAAAATGCCAAAGGGGTAAGACCCCCCAAAAACACCATATTTGTCATCGCCAAGTAATCACTGGCGAATCCAAAGTCGTTTTTCGAACTTGAGGATCTACTACCCACACGAGTCATGCAGAATACCTATGAAGCTGATCAGTATCGCTCAAACTTTGAGTGCTCTGAGCGTCTGAACGAAACTCGAAAATGAAAAATGCAAAAACTAAAACAATCACAATTCGGCTCAAGGAGAACCTATATGGACATATTTGGTATCAAAATGTAGGTTTTCGAGGGCGCTCTATTCGATTAGAACAAATTCAAGTCGCTATCTATCATAGTTTAGATTTTGACCTGTCAAATGGCATTTTTTCAAAAATCCGAAATTTCAACTCGCCATAGCTCCCACTCCTATGATCGTATCCACTTTTTGTTAGGTAATTGTTAATCAGCATTGCCCAAAGTCTCTCTAGGCATAATAAAATAGAGATCGAAAATCTCAACTTTTTTGGTGAAAAATGCCAAAGGGGTAAGACCCCCCAAAAACACCATATTTGTCATCGCCAAGTAATCACTGGCGAATCCAAAGTCGTTTTTCGATCTTGAGGATCTACTACCCACACGAGTCATGCAGAATACCTATGAAGCTGATCAGTATCGCTCAAACCTTGAGTGCTCTGAGCGTCTGAACAAAACTCGAAAATGAAAAATGCAAAAACTAAAACCATCACAATTCGGCTCAAGGAGAACCTATATGGACATATTTGGTATCAAAATGTAGGTTTTCGAGGGCGCTCTATTCGATTAGAACAAATTCAAGTCGCTATCTATCATAGTTTAGATTTTGACCTGTCAAATGGCATTTTTTCAAAAATCCGAAATTTCAACTCGCCATAGCTCCCACTCCTATGATCGTATCCACTTTTTGTTAGGTAATTGTTAATCAGCATTGCCCAAAGTCTCTCTAGGCATAATAAAATAGAGATCGAAAATCTCAACTTTTTTGGTGAAAAATGCCAAAGGGGTAAGACCCCCCAAAAACACCATATTTGTCATCGCCAAGTAATCACTGGCGAATCCAAAGTCGTTTTTCGATCTTGAGGATCTACTACCCACACGAGTCATGCAGAATACCTATGAAGCTGATCTGTATCGCGCAAACCTTGAGTGCTCTGAGCGTCTGAACAAAACTCGAGAATGAAAAATGCAAAAACTAAAACAATCACCATTCGGCTCAAGGAGGACCTATATGGACATATTTGGTATCAAAATGTAGGTTTTCGAGGGCGCTCTATTCGATGAAAACAAATTCAAGTCGCTATCTATCATAGTTTAGATTTTGACCTGTCAAATGGCATTTTTTCAAAAATCCGAAATTTCAACTCGCCATAGCTCCCACTCCTATGATCGTATCCACTTTTTGTTTGGGAATTGTTAATCAGCATTGTCCAAAGTCTCTCTAGGCATAATAAAATAGTATTCGAAAATCTCAACTTTTTTGGTGAAAAATGCCAAAGGGGTAAGACCCCCCAAAAACACCATATTTGTCATCGCCAAGTAATCACTGGCGAATCCAAAGTCGTTTTTCGATCTTGAGGATCTACTACCCACACGAGTCATGCAGAATACCTATGAAGCTGATCAGTATCGCTCAAACCTTGAGTGCTCTGAGCGTCTGAACAAAACTCGAAAATGAAAAATGCAAAAACTAAAACCATCACCATTCGGCTCAAGGAGGACCTATATGGACATATTTGGTATCAAAATGTAGGTTTTCGAGGGCGCTCTATTCGATGAAAACAAATTCAAGTCGCTATCTATCATAGTTTAGATTTTGACCTGTCAAATGGCATTTTTTCAAAAATCCGAAATTTCAACTCGCCATAGCTCCCACTCCTATGATCGTATCCACTTTTTGTTTGGGAATTGTTAATCAGCGTTGTCCAGAGTCTCTCTAGGCATAATAAAAAAGAATTCGAAAATCTCAACTTTTTTGGTGAAAAATGCCAAAGGGGTAAGACCCCCCAAAAACACCATATTTGTCATCGCCAAGTAATCACTGGCGAATCCAAAGTCGTTTTTCGATCTTGAGGATCTACTACCCACACGAGTCATGCAGAATACCTATGAAGCTGATCAGTATCGCTCAAACCTTGAGTGCTCTGAGCTTCTGAACAAAACTCGAAAATGAAAAATGCAAATACTAAAACAATCACAATTCGGCTCAAGGAGGACCTATATGGACATATTTGGTATCAAAATGTAGGTCTTCGAGGGCGCTCTATTCGATAAAAACAAATTCAAGTCGCTATCTATCATAGTTTAGATTTTGACCTGTCAAATGGCATTTTTTCAAAAATCCGAAATTTCAACTCGCCATAGCTCCCACTCCTATGATCGTATCCACTTTTTGTTTGGGAATTGTTAATCAGCGTTGTCCAGAGTCTCTCTAGGCATAATAAAAAAGAATTCGAAAATCTCAACTTTTTTGGTGAAAAATGCCAAAGGGGTAAGACCCCCCAAAAACACCATATTTGTCATCGCCAAGTAATCACTGGCGAATCCAAAGTCGTTTTTCGATCTTGAGGATCTACTACCCACACGAGTCATGCAGAATACCTATGAAGCTGATCAGTATCGCGCAAACCTTGAGTGCTCTGAGCGTCTGAACAAAACTCGAGAATGAAAAATGCAAAAACTAAAACAATCACAATTCGGCTCAAGGAGGACCTATATGGACATATTTGGTATCAAAATGTAGGTTTTCGAGGGCGCTCTATTCGATAAAAACACATTCAAGTCGCTATCTATCATAGTTTAGATTTTGACCTGTCAAATGGCATTTTTTTCAAAAATCCCAAATTTCAAATCGTCATAGCTCCCGCTCCTGAGATATTATCCACGATTCTTTTGCATATTGTTAATCAGCATTGTCCAGAGTATCTCTAGGCCTAATAAAATCGATTTCGAAAATGTCAACTTTTTGTGAAAAAAATACGTAAGGGGTAAGACCCCCTCAAAAACACCATATTCGTCATCAACACGGAATCCCTGGGAAATCTAAAGTTGTTATTCGATCGTTAAGGTCTTCATCCTATTCGAAAATGAAAAATGGGAAAACATAAAATTAATATTCCAAGGCGCTATCTAGAATATAATAGTTCAGAGTTTGACCTGCGAAATGGCATTTTTCCAAAAAAAAATCGAAATTTCAAATCGTTACGCCTCAGTCAACTTATATGAGCTCCTTTAGCTGCATGAGAACTTTGGAATGATGGATATCTACAGCTTAGAGACCCATAGACTCCCAAAATTGACTCATCTTCAAGAAGAAACAAATAATTTTCAAAGATTCATCCAATGTCACCCAGTGACGTAATTCAATCAGAGTTCCAGAAAGAGACATCAATTGGCACAAACTATTTTTCACCTTTCAGTGTGTATGAAGTTGGCCTAGCACCTTTCTTTTCTCGAATTTTCATTTGTGCTTGTTTTGTGTTGCTCTCTTTTGGAGGTTCGATTCTGACAACATCCTACTCATATTAGTATCTTCTCTCTCTGATCCTCAACAGTCTGAATCTCGAGCATATCGCCATGTTCACCGATTTTCAAAGAAATGTTCATAACCGTCAAACGATTAGTGGAATTTCGAGAAATAACGAGCGTCCGCCCCTGCCTCCTTCCTCGAAAACACGGTGGAGGTATCCGAAGGAGTATAACGAACTCAACAATTACGAAACTGAAGGATATCAATCTACATTTAGGTAACTAAAAACGGGTCGTAATTATTTTTTCAAACACTATCGGTTCCCACGCTCTTTTCGTTCGATTTGATGCACCTAGTTCTCGAGAATAACATGTTTGGTTATAGCTGTTGGGAGATCGTTTTTGCGGGAGCGTTTTTCATGATCCTCCGGATCTAGAAGGACGACGTTGTACGCTGATGCGCCTTCAGTTTTGGTGCCATTCGACTATAAGGTAATCTTACAGAATTATCTATAAGGATTCAAATGGTATAGAGGGCATACTATTTTGAATCGATTTTAGGACTGGATTATTGAAATAATCGAAATCATCTACTTATTTGACTATTCCAATACACAAAATCTTGCTATTAATCTTTTCCTTATAAGATCTATTCTACGATCTCCAAATGTTAATATTTTTCCGAGTATTTTTCAAACCATGAGATACTTTTTGTGACTAGTGTTGACTGTAGAAATTTACTTCTCAATACTCAGTGTAATAATTTCTAAAGAAAGAGCCAATTGAATATCCACTTAGTTGCCTATTCATTCACTCTTTAAAACTATAGAAATTATCAACAAAAATGTCTAATCACTTTATTACTCTTGAAATGGCATGTCAAAAAATCCTAGCCACCATAAATGATGGAGCAGCTTACCGCATTCAGCAACAAAGGATTACTCTACCTGACGAACGTGTTATTTATGCTTTCAATCCTTGTAATGAAAAACCGTTTAAAAAGATAAAACGAAGTGAAGTTTTAATTTGAGGTGTTTTCTATCAACGGTATTCGTTCAGTCAACTAAGACCCAAAACTAGCAAATAAATGTAATAAATCATGTAAATCTTATCATTTTCCGCAAATTTAGGGGTGACCCCAGGTATTCTCTGCCATAAGTCCTCAGCAGGGAGTCTAAAGCTTTATTTAGGACGAGGAAGGAAATGATTCTTGCGTATATTTCGAAAACTGAGTATCTCATACTAAGGATTATTAAATTCGAAAAGAAAGCTCCAATTTTCTACGAAAAATGTGCGATTGGCATTTTCGCTAGGAATATTATGAAAAATGATGTGGTTTTATTGCCGAAAAATTGAAAATCCATTCTTTGGGGGTATAATTCAATATTCCAATTTGCCTTGTATACAGGGTGTTGCACCAAGAAATGTTGCTTTCTATTAAATACCTGCTTATTTTTTGGTGCTGCATTCAAATTTGAGTTATAATTATGGAATGTTTCAAAATGGCGGAAAACCTGAAAAATTTATTATTTTTATTATCGGTTGTCACCAATTTTCATCGGAAACACACGAATATGAAGACAGACTAAGAGAATATAGGTCTGATTTCTATTGAATCCTTTCAAAGATCACTCTATCTATCATTGAATTCATCTTTTTCCATAGCCTACTAAAATATCGATGAAAACCGAAAAACGGCAAAAAACAGTAGGAATTTGTAAGAAAAAAGCGAATAGCATCTGAAACCCATCAATACCAAATTTCAAGAACGTCCTATGAAATGGCTACTGAGTCTCTTGTCAACGTTAGATTATCGATTGAGTAAGAGTCACCTGGTGCATCAATTAACATCATATCATCCGCATATCATGAAGAGTATCCAGAATCAATATGGAAATAGTAACTTGATACTATAAAGATTCTTAATATAAAATTTTTTCTTTAAAAATAAACCTCCTATTTTTTAATCATTTTTGTGGTCTTCTTCAATTTTCAAGTAGGCTAAGTAAAGGGCGAATTTTGAAATGATGCAAACCAGATGTGACCTATTATGAAATAAACCTAACTGGTGGACTATTCCATGAAATACCCAATTGACTCGGTCTTTACTTCGATAAAATTCATTTGAAATAGTTATACTAAACTTCAACTTCCACAAAAATTTGTGGGAATGGAAGTTTATTATTACTATATCTATTGCATAAAATATCAATAATAGGTAAGGACCTTGCTGAAATAAAAAAACGTATTAAATAATAATAATTTATTAATTAAAAAGAATATATACAAAAATAATAAAATAATTTAAAAAATATACATGAATCTAAAAACTCAAACATTAAGCATAAGACACACAATGGGGCAGACTAGAACCGCTGTGAAATAAACTATCCATTGAATAGCATATGCAGTATACCCAAATTCTCGAGACCTCGTATACTTCAAAGGAAGCCGAATTTCCTTAAATGTTTTGAGACTAAATTGTCCCATTTAATGAGAGATGTTATTCATATTTTTTTCATATTCCTCCCAAAATTAGGAGAAAAACCAATCAGTCAAGTCCTCCCATCAATGGGGCTGAAACTTCAGTGTCATCTTTTCTCCACTTCTTGTACTCTTCCCAGTCTGAATCAGAAGAATCAGATGAATCGGAGGAATCAGATGAACCTGATGAATCTTCATCCTCTGACGAATTCACTTTTTTTCTGTTCTCAATTTCTTTCAAACAGTTATTGATCAAAATATATTTCCGTAGGTTATCGTTTTTTCCGCAATAAATCTTTTTTTCTCTTCCTATTTTTTCAATTCGACGCGTTGTTCTTCTGTCCAATCTAAAGATGCATCTCGATACTGGGACTGCGAAAAGTTTTATACTTTAGTCAAGATATTTCAATATTTCTTCATGATAATTCTACAGCATCAACGATTAAATTCTGTATCTATTGATTGTTAAGTATGAATTCATTTTATATCAACTAAAAACAGGTATTTTCCACAATCTTCAATAAAATTAGGGGTCTACTTTCAAAAATGATTTAAACACAATACAAAAATCAAAACATTATAACATGATATACCACAAAATGTATCGAAAATTGTCGGAACATGCATTGTTTTCATTCATAATACAATTGATTTCAGCAATTTATCAAAAATTAGTTTTATATTGAACAAATTTGATACTTACAGTACACTTTTTTCTTCTTCTCGACAATTGGTGGAGAGTAATCATTTTCCATCTCTGGAATATCAGCTTTAATTTCGCCCTTTGGTTTAGAGTAACCATTTTCCATTTCAAGAAAAACATCAAATACAGCTTTCATTTTGTCAATTGGCGAAGAGTCATCTTTTTCCATTTCAGGAAAAACATAAGATTCAGCTTCCATGTCACAAACTTTTTTCCGACACTCACTAACACGATATCACAAACCGCTCGCTTTTTCAAAATGAACAATTCCAACCATGTAACACGGAGAGACCATCGAAATGGGTTAACCCAAACGACCATCGAAAATTTTTCTTCTCTTTTTCTTTCTTTCTTTCTTTCTTCAGAATTTTTTTCACATTTTCATATTTTATTGTACATAAAATATTTTTATATTATCTCATTATGTTGCATTGAATTCTCCCTATGAAACTAGTAAAACTCTGAATATTTGAATCTTAGATGTAAGAATCCAACTCCGTGACATAGACGCTGACGTCATAGACTGTCGCTTTCGAAAATGAGCAACAGGGTCATAAAGTTAATCCGACAAGAGTGTTCATTAGGTAGCAAAGGTACTTGGAGGCTGTAAACCGAAAGGGATGCAGGTAGTTAGATGATAACGTAGGTCACTGAAAACCATCTAGTGAAGTTCTTTTTTCGCAAAAAAATTTTATAAGCTTACTTTCAACTTATGACTTTTATACAGCTTTTGATAACAGCAAATTATGCAGAAAGTTAAGAGATATCTTTCAAAAGGATGAATCGTAGAATTATTCGAAAATATGAGATTCGATTTTATAAAGAACCGTATTAGTAATTTTTTCAAATTTGTGATGATGTATTGATGGTTCCTTCAGCAATTTTCGAAATCATTGGATTTTACGGAATTCGTGTGCAAAATGGTGGACGCGCTGGGTCTTTGGAAATCGGTTTCGAATAAAATTCTGATAGAAGCTGGATAGGAAGTAGGTAGATCGTTGCCACGAGTAGTTCATGGCTTTTATAAAAAGAATTTGGTTTACGAAATGATGTTTAATTATCCTCGCACATTTTAATCTAGACTTTATCTAGATTGAATCGCATGTACAAAACATTGTACAATGGAGTACCTACGAGGAAGTATTGATATCTAGTTAGCCTAGACCAGTTCCATGCATAAACAAAATATTGCGATACCATATCAACGAACAATAACTCATTAGAAGTGTCAGTGCAATAAATTTAAAAAAAAGATGTCCACCGAGATTGTAAAAATCGAAAAATTGGAGTATGGAGCCAGCATCAAGTACCTGCATTTAAAAGAGTTAAGAGGTAAGCAGATTTACGAAGATATGCTCAATAATTTGGTGATCAATGTCCTTCGTAAGCGACCTTGAAAAATTGGACTGCAAGCTTCAAAAGAGGTAAATTTTCATTGAAGATGATGACCGATCGGGAAGGCCAGTTTCTGTGTCAGTCCCCGAAAATATCGATGCAGTTCATGACATGATTTTATCAGACCGTCGAATTGGGCTAAGACGGATAACTGAAGCACTGAAGATTTCATAAGAACGCGTTCATCATATAGTTCACGTCAATTTGGACATGAGAAAAATTTCTGCAAAATGGATCCCCAAATGTTTGAATGTTGACCAAAAGCGTGCAAGGATAGAAGCATCGCGTTCGATCTGTGCTCGATTTGAAAACGATGTAGACTTCTCAAACCGAATTGTCACTATGGATGAGACTTGGGTACATTTCTACGATCCAGAAACAAAGCAACAATCGATGGAATGGCGACACTCTGGTTCTTCAAGACCTAAGAAGTTTCGTGTCCAAAAATGTGCTGGAAAAGTTCTTGCTTCAGTTTTTTGGGATTGCCATGGAGTAAGCATGATTGATTTTTTGGATAAAGGTAGAACAATAACTGGAGATTACTATTCGACATTACTGACCACTCTAAGGGAAAAAATCAAAGAGAAAAGACGCGGAAAGCTATCCAGAGGTGTTTTGTTTTTACAGGACAACGCTCCAGTAGACAAATCCCATGTTGCCATGCAAAAAATTCGTGATTTAGGGTTAGAATTACTAGAACACCCCCCTTATTCACCAGATTTAGCTCTGTCCTACTATCATCTCTGTCCCCAACTGAAAAAAAGTTTAAAAGGTCGTAAATTTTCGTCCAACGAGGAGGTAATAAAAGCTGTGTAGGAGGGGTTTGCAGAGCAAGAAGAAACATTTTTTTGAAAGATCTAGAGACGTTGCAGGTTCGCTGTAATAAATGTATTCATGTTGAGTAATAAAATATTTTGACATTGAAATTTCGTTTGGTTCTATTGTAGGCTAAGAATTTTTCAACATATCCTCGTATGTCTCCTTTCAGAGAAGTAATTCGGTAAACACGATCGAGTGACTTCGGTAATTACATATTTGTTTTCATTATCTGACCGGTCTCCTCGTTTATCACCTGTCACAATGCAAACCGATTATTGTCAAATTATATGTACGCCTGGAAATCAGAATGAAATTTCGCCTCGTCATAGGACATAATGTATTCACCATGTGTTTAACAAGCACCCTTGCTAATCACCGGCCTGGCCTGGCCTCAGACTACGAGTGTGTTGTATAATGAAAGTTCTTCGGGTTTTTCGGTAGACTCTTTTAATGAGTGCCAACAGGAAATTAAAGAAGCGTTGCGTGCTTTTCACGCCGATAATTAGGGGGTGTCCGGAGGAAAATTAACTCGCAATTAGATCGGTCGATGAATCCATGGTGAGATTCGAGTTCTCTTTCAAAGAGCAACCAGATTCTCGAGACAGAATGCCTATTTGCTTACGTCAGACAATCGTATTAGGTATACGGGGTGATTTCAGCTCGTTGATATGCACTTTTTCGTCAGAAATCCCCTGTATATTCTCGCTGTTTGTCAATAGATGGCCCTATAACAGCTAGTTATAGTGACTCTATCAAACATTTCCTTCAAAAATACAGCGGGAATTTAGATCCTCTCTATAAAATTTCGAGAAATTCCATTTGATCGAAATAGAGGTAAGAATATTGTCGACGTCATCTCCTCCAACTTTCATTATCTTCCGCCAGGTCCTACGAGAGTGCCCTCGAACTTTTTCCGTGCTATACTTTGCAATTAAATAAGTTGAACAAAAAGCGCCTCCGTGCCTCAAATATCTCTGTGAAAATGGACGATGAAGAACCAAGTCGCTCATAATCGATAACTGCGCTTCGCTCCGAGTCATCCCGTCTCACAATATGAATACAAATATTGGTTTCTTGCAGCCGAGCGCTCCTTAATACGTGTGAAATGAATGAAATTTATCTCTGACAAAGGCTTCGGCGATCGATCGAATAAAAACCCTTCGATTGTATTGAATCGTTGAAAAATCGACGGCGTATCGGGCGAAGCCAATTTTCCCTCTTTCATTTTCGATATCTTCATATTATTGATCGTCTCGAATTAACTGGCAAACGAGCCATTTAAATTGATGCGGAAAAAGCCGCCTCCGCGATGAAAAGGATTCCATGCAACCCCGCATCGTTTTGTGCCGGTGAAAAACTGGGCCTGGGTGATTAGTTTTACAATGGCCGTTTCCAGGACGTTTCGCAGGAAAAGAACGAAACACACGCTTTCACACAGTTTTGCTAAATGCGCCTCCGAAGAAACAGCCTTCGGTTCTTTCGCTGCACTACGTCTGATGGCTGCCAACGATCCGAATTTCCGACCATATAAACTCTCCATACCGCTCCTTTGCTCTGGTTTGTGAAAGGGCTCTTTTTCAAAAGATCTTCTACGACATTTCAATCGAATTGACACACTAAATTTCATTCAGAATCTCTGCTCAAAAGAACCATTTTGAAGTGCGACGAAACGTAAAAACTTGTCAGATGGATACATGCTGCAGATTGGGTTCGACTACTTCAATACTACCCTCATAACGGTGCCTGCTCTGATATAATATGATTAGGACCGGAGTTCCGCAGGGATCCGTCTTAGGCCCGGCACTATTTTATATATTAAGGGGCCGTTACACTCTGGCCGACGCACGGCTACAGCACCGTTTCTCCATTCAAAAAGTGCCTTTCATTTTTTCAAGTTCACGCCCTCAATTTTTCATCTAAAAGCTTGATTTTTTATTTACATTGAAGTTAAAGGATGTCTTGAAGGCACTACATTTTCTTCTCTTTGAAAAAATTATTTTTTCGCATGAGAAAATCGGGTTGAATTTGAGACTCTATGAAAATTGACTTCATCATAATCGTTTTTCAGCGGTTGTTCATCAATTTTTTTTTTCATTGGAGTGCCCTCGACAAATCAATTTTCTATATTTTAAAGAAAATGCCATTTGGATAGGCGCTTAATTAATGCAAAAAATGATGGAAATACTGAAAAGACTTTCAGAAATTGTGAAATCGCAGAGAAATTAAAAAAAACTAGTTTGGGCCCGGCGATCTACCTTTTAAGTAGATTCACTTTTTAAGTAGATTCACCTATAAGGTAGATTCACCTTTAAGTTAGATTCACCTTGACGGCAGATCCTCCTTCGGAGTTAGATTCGCATTCAACTGTTACAGACACCAACAATATGGCAAGGAAAAGAATTTTTGGACAAATGTCGAACTGAGGCACTTTTTGAATGGAGAATCGGTGCCGTAGCCGATTTTTTCTTGCGAAAAAATAATTTTATCAAAGAGAATAAATTGGAGTGCCCTCAAGACATCCTTCAACTTCAATTAAAAAAAAATTGAGCTTTTAGGTGAAAAATTGAGGGCGTGAACTTGGAAAAATGAAAGGCACTTTTTGAATGGAGAATCGGTGCTGTCGGCCAGAGTATAACGGCCCCTTAACTGTGTTTATATCGTGCGGATGATATGACATTGATACTGAATTGTTTGATGATCCTATTGCATTCTCAGTACCTATGTGGATATGATGCTTACGAACAGCTGAAGCAATCAGGCGAGATACAGTCGAGCAGAATATGCTCTTCACTTCGATATGTTCGTTATGAGTTATGACGAAGGAAAATGTTTAGGTGGTGACAAGTATTTTGGGAGTGATACTTGATGGAAAGCTCAAATGGGATAAGCATACTGAGTTTGAGTTCGAAGGAAGGCAAGATAGGCATTTATGTTTTGATGTCTGTGGCCCACTATGTCGCCAAACATTTTGAGAAGTTATACTTTGCACTGTTAGAGTCTCACTTTGATTACTGTATGCTTGCTTGGGCGAATAATCCCAACTGGACGTCATCTTGAGACTTAAACGAAGAGCTATTGAAATACCAAGTGGGCTTAAATACCAAGTCTTAATCTTGGGAAGCATAAAATTCTGTCTTCGTAGTCGAATGTCTGGCTTGGATGAGGCAACTCCCGAGTCCTACAAGAAGAATGAAGACTCCTCAAGACACTAGGAGGGTTTAGTACAAGTCAGAAAGCGATGCAAATTCCAGAACGATTCCTCCGTCCCCCGCTCGCGTGTATTCGCCTCGTTAGCGTCCAGGGACTCCCTGCGTGGTCTCGGGGAGGCCGCGGGACCAGGGCGAAGGCTCGCGGTCCCGTTCACCGACTCGTCTTTGGCAGAAAAGAGCGCTCCTCCAGAAGAATGGGTGAAAACAAAATAACTCCTACCGCTCCCCGCGCATCGCCGCCCCCAAGTGTGAGATGTATGCATTAGACTTTCAAAGTGTCCCGGCCGTTTCCCTGGCAACGCAGCTTCGGCCCGATATGACGCCCGGGCAATTTAATAAGATTCTGCGTCCCGTACTCGCTTCCTCTTCTCCTCGGCCGCCCCCGCCGCCTCCTGCCTTCCGCGCCTCTCCAACTGGTTATTATCTTGACGGTCGCTTTTAACTAGCGCACTTCTTACCTGGTGCTGCTCCTCGATGGAGGAGCCGATTCCCAAGCGGCCCCGGCCGGATTGCCGGAAGGGATTGCGAGATTCCGTTTCGGAAAACATCGCGAGGGAGGGCAGCAGGAGGGGGGGAGGTCAACGGAACTCTTTATGCGCCATCCGGCCTGTCGATACTTCGGAAAATTACCGAGTAGAGAGGTAATTATGCATTTCTGAGTACATCGTGCTGAGCCGTTTCTGAATCCTCGAGGAATCCACAAATTTTCTCTTCTTTCAAGTCGAGATGCTTCACATTGAACATTCTGCATGTTCTTGATACAATGAAGAACATACATGTAAGAAATACCTACCTGTATATCTCTTGTTCAAGTTCAATGGCTTTGCGCGAGTAATTAGGTCAATCAGTATAATGAATGTAGGAATGTGGAAATCGACGGAGTCGACACAATTTATTCTTTATCCATTAATTGTACCTATAAGACCCTCTGAAAACAGTTTCATCCAAATTTTAACATTGTGAATAATAAAATTGAATGTTGTTTCTTTGATTCACAGGTAAGATCAACATTCTCGTATGTAATTGTATTTTGTATATAATAATAAATTCAGTGATTTACAGAGAAACAATTCTTGTATTATTCTGACCTATAAAAGGAACTTGGTGAATCCAAAATCAATCTAATAAAACATTATATACAGTTTCATCGAAACTTTTTTCGTAAGTGATATCATAAGGGCATCCAATTTTCTCGAAAGAAATCGAAAAAACACGTTGCAAAGTAATATTTTAACAAGAAACATGAGTGCTGGTGGCAACAAAAATCCGAGTCGAAGACGAGGATTTTTGCACCTTCACGAATGCTTTTTGTTAAAAAAATATTACTTCCTTGCCATTTCATGGATACCTGATGCAAAATTTAGGGGAAGTACGTACAAAATGACAAAGTGTTTTATTTCAGAGGTTGGTAGTTAATTACAGTAATGTCATATTCTACACCAATGATCTTTGGTCCTTACCTCATAAAATCTAATCAACCTTTATGAAATAAAAGTACCAAAAAATAAAATATTCTTAGATAAATTGGGATAAACGAAATTCATTTTGCCCGCATGCTATGGACAAAATGACATACCGGCAACAGGAAACTGTAGTTTTCTTCTTATAGTTATAAAACTACTAACAAAGTTTACCAGTGAAACGCTTGGTTCTTCTAGGAACATCAGCACAAGATGCGTGAGCCCAATGCAAACAATGCATGCATCGTAACCAGTCTTTTCCAGGGCTAATCCTGGAGAAGACTGATTTTTTCCTAATCTATAATGGAAAAAAAGATCATAACAATAGGCAGATGGACAGTTGTCTCCATTATATCGAAAGTTGCTAGGATCATTTTTGTCTTCGTTGTCTTCTTTAAATATTGCCCTAGGGACTTGTTACCTTTTCTTTGGAGGAGGTATGGGCTCATTTCTTGATTTGATTGCAATCATATTAGGTGTAGAAGTTGAAACTAAGTACGTTTATCGAGTCTTCGGATCACGTTTGCCTTGTCCACTTATGAATCGTCCTTTAGGGATTGGAGGAACCTCCTCATAGGATCAGCAAGAGTAGGTTATGATGCATTGCCTTTTTTAGCCGCAGATGAATATTTTGTTATGAATATGTTGAGACAAGTCCTGGCTCTTTGTTTGCTGATGGAGCCTGGGATGAATGGTCTCGGTGTTGTCCGGTAAATACGGTTAATTCAGCTGAAATACCTATGTCATTTTGTCCGTTCACTGTATAAGTATGTCATTCTGCCCATAAAGCGTTATAAAACTAGAAATATATCGAATTTATTAAGAAAGTATATTCAACATAAAAAAGCTTCGTGAAAACAATGACAAATAAGTAGAGTTTGAAATGAATGCAATATAAACGAAAAAAATGGTGAAATCTGGCCATTTCTTCTAAAAATTTGGCGCAATGAACCTATAGGTTTTACCAATAAGATAAGCCTGCGAACATCGAAGTATTGGAAACCGAAATTAGACGCATTATCAACGGAATACCACCACATGTATTCGATAACGTTATTAAAATTTGCCACAGAAAATATTAACATAGAATTCATTCATATTATTCAACATATCTCGGAAAAGCCAAATAATACCTAATGCTTAATGAACTCTTTTAGTGAGTAACGTTGATGGAGATTCCGCTGAAAAATGGAAAGATCTCCAGGCTAGCGCTGAGTTCCGGCCTCGCCATACGAAAATGCGAGACGCTATCCAGGAAATGAAAACATATATTAAAGGAAATCCAGCGCCGAGTCGATATTTCCAACATATACCTATGCGGCCATAATTCAAATAGCCCGGGTGTGACGTGAAGAAAAAAGCAATTATAATATCCCCTTCCTCCCCCCTCCTTCCTCCGGAGGAGCCGTATAATAGAGGAGACCACAATAATTCCTTCTTTTATGCCTCGTTTTTCGACTTCCGTTCGCCTCTCTTCGGCCGGCATCTTCGGCCGGCCCTTCCGGATACCGTCCCGATGTACTGTTTTATTCATCGAGCCGCGTCGCCACCCTGTTCTAAACGTTAGAAATGCATTAATCTTGGCGCCCCCACCGTACTCGCCCCCGCTACAATTCACCGGCTTATTATCAGAATTTAATTGTGTATATGACGCGCCGAACGGCCTTATCAAACGTTCGAGCACTCTGGAAGAAGCATCTCCAGACGTTATCGTTTTACGATTCTCTTACGCCCTCCAAGCGCCAATGTACTATGGGATGTGGAAAGTTTTGAGTTTCATCCCCGAATTAAGAACTTCATCATTAAAATCAAACACTTATCCAAGATTCCCTAACGACTCAACACTAATCTCAAAAGGTATCACACATTTTCGAGAAATTATAACATTTTCAAACAGTCTAAGCCCTTTAACCATAACTCCAAACGAAATCTGCAAATCTCGTTACCTTTAGAGCTATCCTACATGAGGCTCTAAAAACAACAAATTTTAAAAATCTGACACCGATAACAAGTGCAATATCGCTGCTTCTCCCGTGGGAGCCGAAGAAATTTAGAGAGCGAAGAAACCTTTTAGTGCTTTGTTAAAATTGTGGAATCTGCATGAAAAAACAATTCAATGAGACGAAAATTGCCGAAAAATTCGAAATGATCTCAATTATCTATAGACTTGTGGACCATGTCAATCAATATGTATACAGTAGATATGTTTCATGATACACATCAAGAATCAAGAGGACGGTGTTACATATCATTAATGACTTTTCGCCCTACTCCATCCCTCTAAAATATGTTTAATTAATTCAGTGCTTGTTTCAGAAGTAGCAACTTTTTTTTTCAAATGAACCTTTTAGATTCCTCATCACTTTCCCTGGCAATTCCCTGTAGGCACAGACCTATCGGTGACAGTTTAACAATATACGAGGATATATTGAAAAATTAGTTTTTACTTTCTGTTCAGCGTAGAAATTCTGTCAAACTACAATTTTCGAAATTAGGTTTTGTGCTCTTCAAAAGAACCTTATTTCCTTTTTGAATAGTCTGTCAGTTTTCTAGGTCAGCATGATGATATTTCCATCAAGTTATTGAGGATATTCTGATCGATTTGTTGCTAAAGCTGAGGCAAGAGATCTACGAGGATATATTGAAAAATTCTTAGCCTACTATAGAACAAAACAAAATTTCAATGTCAAAATATTTTAATACTCAACATATTCTTCTCTTAATTGAATACATTTATTACAGCGAACCTGCAACGTCTCTAGACCTTTCAAAAAAAAATGTTTCTTCTTGCTCTGCAAACCAGTCCCCCACAGATTTTATTACCTCCTCTTTGGAAGAAAATTTACGACTTTTTAAACTTTTTGTCAATTGAGGCAAGAGATGATAGTCGGACGGAGCCAAATCTGGTGAATAAGGGGGGTGTTCTAGTAATTCTAACCCTAAATCACGAATTTTTTGCATGCCAACATGAGATTTGTGTACTCGGGCGTTTTCCTGTAAAAACAAAACACCTTTGGATAGCTTTCCGCGTCTTTTCTCTTTAATTTTTTTCCTTAGAGTGGTCAGTAATGTCGAATAGTAATCTTCAGTTATTGTTCTACCCTTATCCAAAAAATCAATCATGATTACTCCATTACAATCCCAAAAAACTGAAGCAAGAACTTTTCCAGCAAATTTTTGGACACGAAACTTCTTAGGTCTTGGAGAACCAGAGTGTGGCGACACACAACAAAGCAACAATCGATGGAATGGCGATTTCATCGATTGTTGCTTTGTTTCTGGATCGTAGAAATGTACCCAAGTCTCATCCATAGTAACAATTCGGTTTAAGAAGTCTACATCGTTTTCAAATCGAGCACAGATCGAACGCGATGCTTCTACCCTTGCACGCTTTTGGTCAACATTCAAACATTTGGGGATCCATTTTGCAGAAATTTTTCTCAGGTCCAAATTGACGTGAACTATATGATGAACGCGGTCGTATGAAATCTTCAGTGCTTCAGATATCCGTTCAAGCCCAATTCGACGGTCTGATAAAATCATGTCATGAACTGCATCGATATTTTCGGGGACGGACACAGAAACTGGCCTTCCCGATCGGTCATCATCTTCAATGGAAAATTTACCTCTTTTGAAGCTTGCAGTCCAATTTTTCACGGTCGCATACGAAGGACATTGATCACCAAGGGTATTAAGCATATCTTCGTAAATCTGCTTACCTCAACCCTTTTAAATACAGGTACCTACTCGATAATGGCTCGATACTCCAATTTTTCGATTTTTACAATTTCAGTGGACATCTTTTTCTTTAAATTCATTGCGTAACTCTGGTTTACTTTTTTGACGTCGAACTCTACACTGACACTCCTAATAAGTTATTGTTCGTTGATATGGTATCGCAATATTTAGTTTATGCATGGAACTGGTCTAGGCTAACTAGATATCAATACATCCTCGTAATATTCAAATAAACCAGCCCTAGATGCCAGCAATGCTATCAGGAAGAACTACAAGCCGATCCATGTAAGAAGAATTCGGAAAATTGGAAAATGAAAAGAGGTCCCTTTTGACCTCAAGAATCTTCAGTTCAAAAAAGAAACAATGAATTTAGAGATATATCGAAAATCTTCAGCATACGAAGATGGGGAAATTTTTCTTAACTGGACGTAGCGTTGGGCGGATTCGGTATCCGAATGGGCGACCGCTCAGACTACGAATTCGAAAGAGCGCGCGAAAACTCCGCACTGATCTTTTTTGTAATTTTTCCAATCATGACACGTCTCGCGTGATCCAGATCTGAATCCGCCCGACTTTATCATCATCGAATGCGAAATCGATGCTTAAAAATTTTCATAGTCGTCGGTTCGGAATCGTTGAAATTCCGACGGCCCTCCGCAAGGGTGTGCCGACCTCTCATCATCCAGCTCCGATACTTTTTAATTATACACAATTATCATCGTAGAAGATACCTGCAAAACATAACTTGTCAAAAATATAGACTAGCCGCGCGCCTCGCCGATATATTATCTCTGAAATATGCGAGGAATATAATATCGATGGCCTCTGGATAAAAATTAAATTTCAATCATGAAGGCGAGCGCGCATGCGCGCTCCGGTCTCGCTGGGCATTTACAGTAATCTCCGATTAGGGTGATTAGGGTAATCGGGGGCGCCCCGGGCCCTCCGCGCCGACGTACCATTGTAATAATCGGGCTGCTTTGCCATATTTCGCGATCGGCCATAAGCTACGTTGATATATCGACTTCATAAGGCCGATTTTAAACACCCACCATCGCGAACCTCGTGATTTGTTATGTCTGATCTTTATCTCAATTGGATCATTTAGAAAACTGCTCGATGCACTTCCTGCATGGTGCAGCGATGGCTACGCACACAGCCGTACTCGACAACTAGTTCATAGTTTTCGGGATAACCGAAAATATCTCATAAACAGTTCAGTAAGTCAACCTACCTATGAAATAAACTTTGAGGTTCCAAGCCTTGACGTATTAATCTGAGAAATTCTCCAAAAGAATTAAGGCTTAAAATTAGTGAGCAACTTCTGATATAAAATCTTCAATTTTGCTCGAATTTCGGAGATAGGGTTTTCTCCATCTTCTGGTCATCATAAAATTTCGAAACAAAAAAGTGATGGGAACAAATTACTGAAAAACAAAGTAAAATAGTCAAATACACGCTGAAGAGTGGAACAGAAACAAAAGCAACCTACCGTTACAAAATTGACTTCAAACAAGGGAAAAATATTAAAAGGCCAGATAATTGCATTTTGACCATTACAAAACAAATACAGAAAGATGAAATGTGCCAAGTTCCACAAAAACTTAGGTGTGATATCAACAATAAAAAGAACAAATACATTGAGACCTACGTCAAGTCTCCATGGTCTAACCTAACTTTCAATAAATAAAACAAAATAAACAAAGAGAATAAACAAGGAAACTAAAAATCAAAAAGTAATTTTTGCTGTCTCATATCCGCAATGACCGCAATCTCCGTCCAGCAAAAATTACTGTTAGATTTGTAGTTTCCTTGTTTATTCTCTTTGATTATTTTATTTTATTTATTGAAAGTTAGGTAAGACCATGGGGACTTGACGTAGTTCTCAATGTATTTGTTCTGTTTATTTTTGATATCACACCTAAGTTTTTGTGGAACTTGGCACATTTCATCTTTCTGTATTTGTTTCGTAGCGTATACAATAGTATTGTATATTTCGCTTTAATTTTTTACTTTTTCTCTTCTTGAGTTTGTCACCGACACTGACCAAAGGTGAAGATCAAGCAAGAATAGGTGCCAATTAGAAAAGAGTCCGCTTTCTTATTTATATTCCACAGTGTCGATTCGCAGAATTCCCATGAAACTTCGCGAATACATTTTCCTCTCGAGTGTCCATATTTAGAGCCTTCAATCAACATTAACATTTATCAACGTGCCAGCTTGTTCATAGGTAGAATGGATGTACCTTATTTACATCCAATTGTAGTCACTTCTTCCTTTAAATGGTTCCTACTTACCATGTAACGCTGCTGATCTACTCTATTGTATATTCCGTGAAACTGCTTATTCTCCCAGATGTACTCGTATGTTTCTCACGGAATTCTGTAATAAATAAAGTGCTCTCTTAGATGTTTAATTCATCGAATACTTCTCATTATCGTTAACTAACACTCGCATCGATATGGAGGTAGAACGGTATGTTAGTTTTCATTGAAGTACCTAATCCATATTTCCGCTGAAATAAATGAAGAATTCGATAGATCACCGGCTGTTCTTTCGATTCAATAACCCAGAGGACACAAAGAGAACCCAAACATAACCCTGCGACTTTTTTCCAGAAAATTTTTAAGCCTTTTGTTACTTCTTCGAGAGGTTGCTGAGAGCTCTATCTCCTCCAATTTCATGTAAGGAAATACTCTGGGAAAAAATTGAGGGGGGGGGGGGTAATTCTGAGGCAAAAAAATTTCCGATTAGGAAAAACTCCGAGGACAGAAATTTCGGTGTAGAAAAAGCTCCGGGAAAAAAATTGGGGGAAATAAGTCCAAGGAAAGAAATGTTGGAGTAGGGTGAATTTCAGGTTAAAAATGGTAGTTTTGGGCTCTCGTTCCAGTGTTAATCAGTATGAATTATTGAAAACGGAAATATTCTAGCCATCCACAAAACCCATTAGGACAAACAGTATGACCTATACTTTGAGTGCTGTGAGATTCTGAACCAAACTCGAAAATGAAAAATGGAAAACATAAAACTAAAAAAAAACTGGTTAAAGAAAGACAATACGGTCAAGTTTGGTATCGAATTACATATAGGTTTTGGAGGACGCTGAATTCAATAAAAACGAATTCAAGTAACTATCTAGAATAGTTTAGATTTTGACCTGCGAAATGGCATTTTTTTAAAAAATTGAAATCCTTTCCATGATCCTCTTGTAGGTATATTGTTAATCAGCATTGTCGAGAGTATCTTTGAGCATAATAAAATCGACATCGAAGGGGTAAGACCCCCCAAAAACACCATATTTGTCACCACCAAGGAATCCCTGGCAAAACCAAAGTCGTTTTTCGAACGTGAAGATCTACTACCCATTCTGATCATGCAGAATACCCATGAGGCTGATCAGTATCGCCCCTACTTTGAGTGCTCTGAGAGTCTGAACAAAACTCGAAAATGAAAAATGGCAAAAATAAAACAATGAAAATTCGACTCACAGAAGCAATTTTCTCAATACTCGATCATAACTCAAAATTGAGGATCGATAAGCCGGTTCTGTTTTCGGAGATGCGTTGGTCTAAAAAAAAGATAAAAAGTGTAATTTGTTTTCTTCGTTTAGATTCCGAGATCCTCACTAGACAACAAATCGAACACCAGGTGGCGTATCGCCTGGTTCGAATCGGGAAACCATTAATCCGAAAGCCAACTAGAGATTCAATGAATCTCGAGTCGACATATCGCAGGTAAAATTGAATGTGAGGCACCCGGTATGATAAAGCCGACCCGGGCGATAATTCACGAACAACAATCAAATTCATTAAATCAAGCTCGGGAAGATAACGCGTCCTACGGAACGAATATAACTAATTTTCGACCGTACAATGGGTGGAAACTGGAAAGATCCAGAGGACGAGTTGTGCGGGGACGACAGAGGAGGCGGCGGCAAAACACGAAAAAAACCCGGTTTCTAATTAATCTGATGGCCGCTCGGACACCGTAGCGAGTGCGGGGGACACTTTCTTCGGACACACCCGTATATCTTGCGGAGAAGACAATAGCCGACCCATTAGGCAAATGAAGATAGCCGCAACATGCGCTTTCTGCGCCGGCTGGCCGTTGGTACTACTCCCCGGTGTCGGTATGGTAGCACCGATGATTAACGGCGACCCGATGCTATCTGATGTGACTGGAGTGCACTTGGAGCGGAGACCGCTTGTGCCGTCCGTAATTGTATAAATAAATTTATTTATGAACGTATGTTTGTACTTCTATGAGCGGTCATACCTTGGGAAGCTCGGTCGTGGAAAACTCTCGAAACAGCTCGAAATACGAAAATTCTAGTTTGAGAAACGGCCTCAGACGAGAAAGGGTTTTCGAAAGAACTTCTCATACATTAACTCAAGACATACGCGGTAATCTGAAGGTCGAATGTAGTATCTTGAAGATTTACATCTTCTGTTGAGAAAATACTTACCCTGTATGATACAGGGTATCCCAGAAGGTGCAACAAACTGATGAATGGATAGAACTGATGAGAAAAATTACAAATTTGCTGCAAACATGGGTCCTGGGTCCTAACGTTTTCCTCATCTGAGAGACCCCCAAAAACACCATATTTGTCATCACCAAGGAATCCCTGGCAAAACCAAAGTCGTTTTTCGAACTTGAAGATCTACTACCCATTCGAATCAAGCAGAATACCCATAAACCTGCTCAGTATCGCCTAAACTTGGAGTGCTCTGAGCGTCTGAACAAAACTCGAGAATGAAAAATGGAAAAAATAAAACAATATAAATTCGACTATAATGAGGCCTATATGGACATGTTTGGTATCAAAATGTAGGTTTTCGAGGGCGCTCTATTCGATAAAAACAAATTCGAGTCGCTATCTATCATAGTTTAGATTTTCACCTGTCAAATGGCATTTTTTTCAAAAATCCGAAATTTCAAATCGTCATAGCTCCCGCTCCTGTGATCCTATCCACGATTCTTTAGCATATTGTTAATCAGCATTGTTCAGAGTATCTCTGAGCAAAATAAAATCGATATCGAAAATTCCAACTTTTTGGCTGAAAAATGCCAAAGGGGTAAGACCCCCCAAAAACACCATATTTGTCATCACCAAGGAATCCCTGGCAAAACCAAAGTCGTTTTTCGAACTTGAAGATCTACTACCCATTCGAATCAAGCAGAATACCCATAAACCTGCTCAGTATCGCCTAAACTTGGAGTGCTCTGAGCGTCTGAACAAAACTCGAGAATGAAAAATGGAAAAAATAAAACAATATAAATTCGACTATAATGAGGCCTATATGGACATGTTTGGTATCAAAATGTAGGTTTTCGAGGGCGCTCTATTCGATAAAAACAAATTCAAGTCGCTATCTATCATAGTTTAGATTTTCACCTGTCAAATGGCATTTTTTTCAAAAATCCGAAATTTCAAATCGTCATAGCTTCCGCTCCTGTGATCCTATCCACCTTTAGTTTGTATACTGTTAATCAGCATTGTCCAAAGTATCTCTGAGCATAATAAAATCGATATCGAAAATTCCAACTTTTTGGCTGAAAAATGCCAAAGGGGTAAGACCCCCCAAAAACACCATATTTGTCATCACCAAGGAATCCCTGGCAAAACCAAAGTCGTTTTTCGAACTTGAAGATCTACTACCCATTCGAATCAAGCAGAATACCCATAAACCTGCTCAGTATCGCCTAAACTTGGAGTGCTCTGAGCGTCTGAACAAAACTCGAGAATGAAAAATGGAAAAAATAAAACAATATAAATTCGACTATAATGAGGCCTATATGGACATGTTTGGTATCAAAATGTAGGTTTTCGAGGGCGCTCTATTCGATAAAAACAAATTCAAGTCGCTATCTATCATAGTTTAGATTTTCACCTGTCAAATGGCATTTTTTTCAAAAATCCGAAATTTCAAATCGTCATAGCTCCCGCTCCTGTGATCCTATCCACGATTCTTTAGCATATTGGTAATCAGCAATATCCAGAGTATCTCTGAGCATAATAAAATCGATATCGAAAATTTCAACTTTTTGGCTGAAAAATGCCAAAGGGGTAAGACCCCCCAAAAACACCATATTTGTCATCACCAAGGAATCCCTGGCAAAACCAAAGTCGTTTTCCGAACTTGAAGATCTACTACCCATTCGAATCAAGCAGAATACCCATAAACCTGCTCAGTATCGCCTAAACTTGGAGTGCTCTGAGCGTCTGAACAAAACTCGAGAATGAAAAATGGAAAAAATAAAACAATATAAATTCGAGTATAATGAGGCCTATATGGACATGTTTGGTATCAAAATGTAGGTTTTCGAGGGCGCTCTATTCGATGAAAATAAATTCAAGTCGCTATCTATCATAGTTTAGATTTTCACCTGTCAAATGGCATTTTTTTCAAAAATCCGAAATTTCAAATCGTCATAGCTCCCGCGCCTCCCGCTCCTGTGATCCTTTCCACGATTCTTTAGCATATTGTTAATCAGCATTGTTCAGAGTATCTCTGAGCATAATAAAATCGATATCGAAAATTCCAACTTTTTGGCTGAAAAATGCCAAAGGGGTAAGACCCCCCAAAAACACCATATTTGTCATCACCAAGGAATCCCTGGCAAAACCAAAGTCGTTTTTCGAACTTGAAGATCTACTACCCATTCGAATCAAGCAGAATACCCATAAACCTGCTCAGTATCGCCTAAACTTGGAGTGCTCTGAGCGTCTGAACAAAACTCGAGAATGAAAAATGGAAAAAATAAAACAATATAAATTCGACTATAATGAGGCCTATATGGACATGTTTGGTATCAAAATGTAGGTTTTCGAGGGCGCTCTATTCGATAAAAACAAATTCAAGTCGCTATCTATCATAGTCTAGATTTTCACCTGTCAAATGGCATTTTTTTCAAAAATCCGAAATTTCAAATCGTCATAGCTCCCGCTCCTGTGATCCTATCCACGATTCTTTAGCATATTGTTAATCAGCATTGTCCAGAGTATCTCTGAGCATAATAAAATCGATATCGAAAATTCCAACTTTTTGGCTGAAAAATGCCAAAGGGGTAAGACCCCCCAAAAACACCATATTTGTCATCACCAAGGAATCCCTGACAAAACCAAAGTCGTTTTTCGAACTTGAAGATCTACAACCCATTCGAATCAAGCAGAATACCCATAAACCTGCTCAGTATCGCCTAAACTTGGAGTGCTCTGAGCGTCTGAACAAAACTCGAGAATGAAAAATGGAAAAAATAAAACAATATAAATTCGAGTATAATGAGGCCTATATGGACATGTTTGGTATCAAAATGTAGGTTTTCGAGGGCGCTCTATTCGATAAAAATAAATTCAAGTCGCTATCTATCGTAGTTTAGATTTTCACCTGTCAAATGGCATTTTTTTCAAAAATCTGAAATTTCAAATCGTCATAGCTCCCGCTCCTGTGATCCTATCCACGATTCTTTAGCATATTGTTAATCAGCAATATCCAGAGTATCTCTGAGCATAATAAAATCGATATCGAAAATTTCAACTTTTTGGCTGAAAAATGCCAAAGGGGTAAGACCCCCCAAAAACACCATATTTGTCATCACCAAGGAATCCCTGGCAAAACCAAAGTCGTTTTCCGAACCTGAAGATCTACTACCCATTCGAGTCATGCAGAATACCCATAAACCTGCTCAGTATCGCCTAAACTTGGAGTGCTCTGAGCGTCTGAACAAAACTCGAGAATGAAAAATGGAAAAAATAAAACAATATAAATTCGACTATAATGAGGCCTATATGGACATGTTTGGTATCAAAATGTAGGTTTTCGAGGGCGCTCTATTCGATAAAAACAAATTCAAGTCGCTATCTATCATAGTTTGGATTTTCACCTGTCAAATGGCATTTTTTTCAAAAATCCGAAATTTCAAATCGTCATAGCTCCCGCTCCTATGATCCTATCCACGATTCTTTAGCATATTGTTAATCAGCATTGTCCAGAGTATCTCTGAGCATAATAAAATCGATATCGAAAATTCCAACTTTTTGGGATTTCGATTTCGAGAATGGGTGAGACACGGAACCTCTGGAAAACCTAACAAAACTGAAGAACCCACGAAAGCTCCAATATAAGAATATTAAAATCCACGAGCTACCACTACTATGTCCGATGAAGGTGACAGAGAAAGAGCGCACACAGAAACACCCACACACATACACGCCACCCCAATCAACAGCCCCTCTCCACATCTAAAAAACTCGATCAATACATAAAAATTTCATATTGAAAATGAGTGAAAGGCTCGAGAGCAAGCATAAAGAAAGGGAGCAGTCGCTGTCTCTTTTCATCCCTTGGAATTTCTCGCAGTCGAAGCTCTACAATCCGGCCTTGATTATACCGGGATGCTGGGTGTACACGATTTGGTTTAATTTAACCGGATACAATCCGGAAAAATTGGTCGTAATTCGATATTTCATAAATTCAGCGCAACAATTAGCCAAAATGTGAGAATCTATACAAGTCTTTATGGTAATGAGTAAAAGAATCATACACTTTTATCTGATTATTATTGAAAAAAAGGTGAATACAAGATGCATTACGGTTGTCTATTGACACTGACATTTGACAAGTAACGAATGCCAAAACTTACCTGTCTGTAAATAGATATAAAACTGTATGATTATAGGTTTCACATCTAATTTATAGCTGAATATTTTAATTACGAAGGTACTCAATGTAAATCTTGATTTACCATTTCGTATTAAATACATTATCTTAATGATAGACGTATCGGTTCTATTCAAGAAAGACTATTATTTATGTCTGCATAAATTTATTCCTTACCTAATCGGTGTGATTGAGACCATTTGATATTCCCATTCATCAGGATGTGAACGCCGAGCATTTTAAACATTTGAGGAGATTTTGTTCAAATTACAATTCTCATTCGTCTAAAGTAAAAAAGTTCAACTATTCTTCAACTTAAACTTGATCGATGTGCGATTCACGGATTTTATTCTATGGTTATTGCGGACCAGAAATAGGTAGGTTCGCAGCATAGAACTTACATTATACATGTTACCGTAAGTTCTATGGTTCGCAGCCTTTCGAATGGATCCGTCATCCGATGCCGAGAGGAATCCGCGTATGGCCAATGCGAATCGGCCATAAATCATGGCGGGACGTAATTCAACGAAATTGGGCCTGGCCATATTCGTATTTTAAGTCACGGAACCTTTCTGGACGTTGCTGGCTTGTCGCAATTCAGCTTTAGCACATTATAAATTTTTGACAAGTTCTCGTGCGAGCATCGAACAAGTCATCATTCGGCATCTTTCCCGCGGTGTTTTGGATGCGTGTCAGCCAGTCATAGAATCGTTATTGAGTGGTTACATGCCGTCGGGTGATCGAAGTTGGTGGATCAGTTAAATGTGGGGTTCTACAAGCCTTGACAAGGCTAATTATCAGTCTCCTGCAGAGGTTTGCGCGCCTTTCCGCCGATGTTTTATGCGATCCGATGCCCACAGCTTATCGAACTGTGCGAGGTTCGATTGGAAAATAATTAGAGACCCACGCGTTTTTTATCGATGGTCTGCGCTCGAACGGATCCCGCCGAAGATCACAGAGCATTCTAGGGATGAAATAATCGATTCTTTAGGCACCTAGTTCAACCGAATCATAGAGAAAAAATGATTATTTCTCTATGAAGTCAACTCTTCTTACCATGGCCGTCTTTAAAGAAGCCATGAGATATATGTGACAACGACGTATTTTCGAGGCAGTGTGTGAAACTTGTTAACTCTCGTATCTTTACGGAAATGTTCTCTTTTAATAACTGCTTTTCTTCTAGTTGGCTGCAGAGAGGGTCGATGTTCGTAGTTTCATCGTCGCAATTCTTGAAACTGTTGAAGTCTGATGGAGATTGGCACAGGGAATCTTTGATAGATCTGGGTGCTGGAGATGGAGCTGTGACTGCTCAGATTTCACCTTTCTTTTCTAAAGTTTATGCCACCGAGGTATCGAACACGATGAGAAGTTTGTTGAGAACGAAAGGTTTCAAGTGAGTATATAGTCAAATTAATACCATTTTTTTAATATTTCGCGGTTGCTCATTTAAGTGAAAAATTCCTTATTTTACCAGCGATAATAAGAAATCTACACGAATAATTAGTCGGCGAATTCTTCAGAAAAAACATTAATGAAATACGTGTGCAAATTATGGACAATTTTCCTCGCCTCGCAGGCGCAAAACCCGCGTAAAAGCACTTAAACAACAAGGACAGAATCGCGTAGAGATTCGAAGATGGTATTTTAGCACATTCAGGCGATAGCCGTACTAATTAGTCGATGTAAATTCTTGATTAAGGCCCATAAAAGTTAACTACACTCTTCGGTTGTTGCAGTCCAGCGGCTCGTTTATGCACACGGATTTCAAACGTCTGATTGATCATTGGAGGAATATTTACTGAAAATGCGAGCGTGTTGAAGAAGTAACATTCTATCGAATTATCGAAAAAAAATCCGAATATTTCTGTCACAACGAATCCGGGACGATATCTTTGATAGCTGCTGTTATTTTTGAAAGCTGGTGTCATTTTGACAGATGCTGTCATTTTTGACAGATGCTGTCATTTTTGACAGATGCTGTTATTTTTTGAGAGCGATATGTTTTTGCAATTGAAATAAGCGCTCAGAAGCTACCGAGTCCTAGTCGATACTTGAGTCAAATTTTTCAGTCTCTTGAAATGTTACTAAAAATTTCAGAAGGTTATATGAAATTATTGATATTGGTACCTTTCTGATTTCGCTCCGACGGATTCGCCAATCATAAACAGAGTATCCGTCTTCAAAAACTTGGGAATTCTATAGCCAATCAAGCTAAGTAAAGCTCCCTAATTAAGTTGAGCACTCTGTTTTATGAGCCAAGTTTTACTACTATGAATAAGACTCAATCAACAGGTCTACCGGGAATGGATTTAATTGTAGATGTGTGAGGCTGTCTTGGTTTTCGTCGGAATTAAAACCTTTTTCTTGGAGTAATACTCACTTCGCCTGTAACAAGTTTACCATTTGCATCTTCAATTCTTCAACTTTTTTGCATTCAACACAAAATAAAATTATGAAAAACCCTGATAGACCAAATAAAAAATAATGGGAGACAATTAATCATTAAAAATGGGTGTCCCACCCCCTCAAACACACAAAAACAGAATACGTTTGGTCACTTCAGAGTTATTCTTAATTTTAAATCAAATTAACGAGTTCCGACCGTATTTCCGAACGGCACTGGTACTTCCTACGATTTTTGTCTTTTCCCTTCCTTCGCGACGAACTACTTCCGCTCACCACGTCCAGAAAAAATTCCCTCTACTTGCGAATCTGCCTTTTTTTTCAGATCTTACCCTATTTAAAGCAAATCAGCCCTGCTATGAATTGATTTTTTCAGGAATGTTGATTCACATAAAAGGTAGAATTTCAACAGTTACATATAACTTTTCAGGGTTCTGGAAGTGGAAGGATGGGATGTAGATAGAAAATACGACATGATTGCTTGCCTGAATCTTCTCGATCGTTGCAACAACCCAATCCAACTCCTGAAGCAAATTAGGAAAGCTTTGGAACCAGACGGCCTAGTTTTCCTAGCCTTAGTCCTACCATTTTCTGCCTACGTCGAGATTGGTGGGTATCATTTTTCACTCTTAAATCATTCATTTCATTAATCATCACTTCTCGATAATCATTATTGTGATATTTGCATTTGGATCTCGATCATTTATCGAATAATCATAAACTTGTTCTTTCAGGATCCAGAAACCATAAGCCCGAAGAACTCCTTCCAATAGTCGGCAGCAGCTTTGAGGAACAGGTTACCAGTGTTATAAAAGATGTCTTACAGCCAAATGGTTTCAGCGTAGAGTCCTGGAGCAGAGTGCCTTATCTGTGCGAAGGAGATCTGCGACAATCCTATTATTGGCTGGATGATGCAGTATTCGTCTTGAGAGCTACCGATGAAGAGAGTTCGAATTGATTTCAACTTCGAAAGGGTGTTGGTATTGTATATTGGGAGAATTCAACCAAAGTCACCATCGCACATTGCCATAAAAACAGTATTTTTCTTGTGTACATTGATATCAAACGACTCGTGGGAATCTACATGATTTTTACCAGATAAACCCGAAATAAATGTGATAATTTTGAGTTGAAGTTTTCTTTGTTCCCAATTGGAAGCCTTACTTTAAGTGTATCCAAATATGTGAAAGGTAAGATTGGAATGAACTATAAACTCGATAGAAAAGGTAGTGTAACAATTTGCAATATCCTGACAGAAACTCACTAGTGGCCAAAAATGTGATTAGAATAGAAGATTTGGAACTGATAAGTCTTGAATTTTGTTGAAGCTGTCTCTTCTCAACTCCAATTTCAAAATCACTCTATTTTTCAGATTCATTTTGAGATTTTCCTCTCATCACTTGTTTTGCTTTCTATTTTTGTTTCTGTGCTCATCACTCTCTAATCTTTGGATTTAATTACAACAGGTGTTTCTTCTGTGTGTTCATCATCCCTCTATGTATGGATGCATAGAAATAGATCTATCTCTATGTGGAAATAATTGTCGATTTTCCTCTCACTGCTTCAACTTTTACTTTTCTCACAATTCCTGCTGATTCTTAATGGTCTGATGCTTTGAACTTATCGTTGATCTCGTTATCTGATCGTTTGCTTTATCTTATCAGTTATAATTGTATGTGCTTGCTTTGGAATTTCACGTCTTTCCTTAGACTTTGTCAGACTTATGTAGTCTAAGCGTCTTTCCTTTAATGATTTATCCGCGATGTATCCTCGTAAAGCCAAAGAGTCTTTGGTAAAGCTCTGTCAAGCAATTTTGGAGGTTAGTGCTGGTGGTCAAACAACGGAAATTTTGCTCAATTAATTCATGTAGAAATTAAAAACGTTTATTTGCTTGAAAAATGTGTTATGGGTACTTTTTTTGGTGTTTTGGTTAATCTCACTCTCAGGAATATGATTCCAATGAAAATTATACGAAAATTAGTGCATTTTCATTTAAAAAAAGTCCCAAATGTGTGTTCGAGTCTGATATGCAAGTCGATCAAATTAAGAGGATTTTCTTCAATATTTGTGGACTCCCAATGTGGGTATTTTGGTGCATTATCCACATATCAAGTGTCTAACTAGGAAACGAAGGGATATTTGGTCGGTATAGTCATTGTTTAAATTTAAACAATGGTATAGTCGTCAAGACTTGGCACAATCGAAGATTAGACACCAAAATGATCATTTCTTCGTAGATACTGAAATAAGCAGCATTCAGTTCAGTTAAATAGGAAATTGATCAATATTTGAATTTCTCGCAAATGAAAGGATAAAAAGTTACAGGATGCAGTGCTCTGATACTTCCAATACTTCCGCAGCAATCTCTTCGAGCCCCCAATACTATGAAAGTTCAAAGTGGTGATCATATGACTGGGTCAAATTTTCATCATCAGTTTCATCACTAACTTGTGCAGTGAACAATGCTAAAAAAAATTGAAACGAACCACTATTTTAATCCCTCCCAACCCAACATCTACGCCCATGGTCGCACCATAAAACCACAGAAGTAGTAGAATGTTCTGTCAAAGAGTATCGACTCTTTGGTTCTGTCAAAGGGCTCTGGGATCGAAAAATTTTGAACATAACCTAACATTTGAAAATAAAAAATTAATATCAAAAACCTTCGAAACATCAATAAAGGGATTGGAATTCTTTAAATTTAAACCCAAACCTTCAAATTAAACGAAGATGCCGTATAAATACATCGGTCGAACAATAGACCATAGGGGCAAAACACTATGGGAGATAGTTGGAAACCTGAAAAATTTTGGGGTTGGACGAATGGTAGTAAGAAACAGTTTCGACCGCTACCCAGAAAAATCATACATGAGAATACTGAAAGTGGAAGCTTTGCCCAACCCAGAAAAGCCTAGTATGGATGTAAGTTAGGTGAGAGAGTGTACTGAAACCGTTCTGATTATGTTATTCTACAGGAACGACGAAGAGTGATAGTTCATATTGATGAAATTTTTCGAGGAAACAGGTGTCCTGCCCACTCCATGATTAATTTAGCCAGTTATAAAGCTGATTATAAACTTATACCTAAAGATGAGGAACACAAATACATAGATGATAAAGCGTTGGCAACAAGAATTGTACCAAGAACAGTAGAATTACCTCCTTTATTGAAAGAACTAGTTAGGAGAGAAAATTTAGCTAATGGAGACCCTGTTGACAAGGATAATGAAGTAGAAGTTGCATATGTACAAGGTCCTTATGCGAAATATCGAATAGCTGAAGAAGGTGAAAAACCTGATTTTGAAATAACGATGGGACTCGGAACCCCTGCATCCCCCAGCTTATATGAAGGCATTGGCTTGAATTTTTCGAGATAATGATTTATAACTGCCATTATGTAATAAAATTGTGTGATAGTTTTTTCCAATTATTTCGAATGGCTAATTGTTAGATGATATTTAAGTAAAAAGTTGATTATATTCTTGCCCACATTGGGTGCAGAAGATATTGTAAGTAGTCTGCGATATTGTATCGCCCAATAATTGCTTCAATGTATGAATCAATTCTTTAGTTTTGGGAAATTATTCTCGTAGGTAGAGGAATCTTCTCAGATCATTCTATTTGGTAGCGCGCCCTCTTTCAAGATATATGAAAAGTTAGAAGATTGTGATACGGTAGGAAGCAAACTGCAAAACTTCTTCCAAATCGTTTTTTTGCCTCACATTTTCGAAATTGCGTCTGAATTGATTTTGAACATTTTTGTGCATTTGTAAATTAATGCTATGGTGGTCGACGGGGAAACGGGCGAACGATTACTTGAGTGCACTATTCTTTCCGAGAATAAGATTATTTATTTATAATTAGAAATGAAACGATTCGTGAAATCGTAATGTTTTGATAATTTTTTACTGGATTCAACGCGAAAAAACGATTCGAGAGTTCTGTGTATAGACCATAGAGTAGAGATCCTTTCAATTCAAGCACAGACCTGTGATTCAAGTGTCAAATCAAAAAGTTAATCTGTCACCTTTGGGTTCTCATTTTTCGGAAATCTTCATTTCCATTATATAACTTCAAATACCGAAAGTATAAGTCCTGATAATGGCTGCGAAGAGAATTGTGAAAAGCTCCATTAAATGGTCTGAACTCGCAGAAAGGGTACCAGAGCACCAAAAGTCAATATATCAAGCCTTCAAAACGAAATCCGATAATTATTTGAGAAGGTGAGTTTCATGATGTAACCGCTTGGAACAATAAACCCGTTTTTCCTGCGGTTAGCACCCTACCATGCCATAATTGCATTACGGCATTGAATTGAGTTTATTCTTTCAAACTTTTGTGCCAAAAGTACTTGAAAAAATATGTCTCCAAGATTGTCTGGGATTGGGAACAAACAGTGGGGCAGAAGCAAGTGATCTCCTCTTCATATGACTCAAATTAGATCAAGAGGTAGAATTAGTTGAACAGTTCAACTTGTAATGTATGATTGATGTCAAAACCTTGAAGTATATCTTTGAAAATCATGGTCCTAGGAATGTTAGAAGGAGTGGGAATAATATGTTGATGTTGAATATTCTGGGATTAAATAAAATATAAGGTCTGGTATAGAATGATTTACTGAAAATTGAGCATGTTTTCAGGGTTCTGGCTCACCCTGAAAATCCACCAGCAATTGACTGGTCTCATTACAAGGCTACAGTTCCCATTCCAGGAATGGTCGAAGAATTCCAGAAACAATACACTGCATTGAAAGTACCATACCCAGCAGACACTGTTTCCAGTCAGATTGATTCTTTGGAAAAGGAGATCAAGGTGGACATTGAGAATTTCAAAAAGGAATCCAATGCTGATATTGCTAAGTAAGTATTGTATTTTGTTTTACATGTTTTGATGGTTCTGTTGTATTTAAAATCTACCAAATGTCTTTGATTTATTATTCCAGATACCAAAAAGAACTAGATCACTTGAACAGCCTCCTTCCATACAATGAAATGACAATGGAAGATTTCAAGGATGCTCATCCAGATATTTGTCTGGATCCGATCAACAGACCAACTTTCTGGCCCCATGATGGTACAGATAACCTAGAAGCGGAGAAGGCAGGTCACCACTAGATTGCATATGATGAATTAGTTGAATGTTATTGAAAAATGTAGATATGAAAGTTTTACGCTAACTCTCAATATATTATTCTACATTTACCCATTTATGCCTCTGAAAAACAAGAAAATCTTTCAATGCCTGAGTTTTCCTGAAAATTTCAATTGGTACAACAAATTGGGGACATATTCTCAAAAATGTTGAAGCCCTCAAATTTCATAAATAAGCATTTTTAATAACGGTAGATGGCGCAGGGAATGACAGAAAATCTCTAAATGTATTGTCTGTGTTACACCTTTTCAACTTACCATTGGTAATAATAGATGGCACCACGAGTACAAAAATCAGGTATTATTTGATGTTCTGTGGTTATGGCCACGGTACGAATATTTAAAGCGTGGTATGCTGTCATTATTTGTTGTTCAATTCTATGATCTAATTTTTGACATTTATCAGTCGTTTTGTTTTCCGTTCGTCTGTGCGTTGACGGAAGGATGGAGGTGTAGAATGTTATCTTATGGTGTTTGTTAATAATGAATTCCTTGGTTTTTTGTGATAATAGTGTATGAACAGTCGGTCATGAACAAAGTATTCGCGATTATTCGGTTGTGATTTATGCATTTAGATTGAGATTTTCTATCATCAAAATATTGTCTCAAAATAAGGTCAGTATTTTTCTTATCCTATGTGACAGATCATGTTTTCATGAAATGTAGTTTCTGTGAGAAAAATAAAACTGTTTTGAGAGTATCTTCCACGTATTTTTCGATTATGTTTCATTTTGAATCTGAGTGGTTGATGGACATATCGGAATTATTAATTAATGAAGAAATTACTGGACAAATGCAGACGAAAACGACTACCCGCAATGATAGAACCAGATTTGCATTATGTAGTTTTAGTTTTGGCATGATCGTTCAATACTAAGATAATGCTGAAAAAAATTAGTACTTCTTAGTTGCAGGATAGTTTTGAACCTCAATGCACAAAGGTAATGATTTATTATGTTGTAATTCGGCATATAAAAGAGGCTGCAAAATCATATTCGCATTATTATACAGGTCGTTTACAAATATTGAAGTCAATAGTCGAATTTTACATGAGAAGGGCTTTTTAATATGTATTACAAGTCATTTCTTATATAAATGTTGTTGATGGAGATATATGCAATTTTGATGTACATTTGAGTATTGCTTACTGATTAACCCATACTTCTGGAGCTTCGAGTTCTCAAACAATGTTCCGAACTGAAATACATGTGAAATAAAGAAGAAAATTCTTGGAAAATATGATGCACGTAGGTAGGTATTTGGTAAAGTTGGGTATCGATATAAATGGAACTTCAGTGTGATGATTCACTCAAAAAATGATTTTGTTCACCCAATAAGGGTATTGATTCATATTTCGTATTCCAATGAGTGAAATCTCTACCTATTTTTGGACTGTAATGAGAAAATTTGCGAATCTGTTCCACTGCAATGTTTAAATTAATTTAGCAACAAAACTATTGTTACATACGGTGAAACTGACCATATCGTTTCATTTTCGTAACAATATGTGATTTCTCCACACTAAACCACAAGGGAAGTCCGTAAATGATATCAATAATGATACAAGGCGAAGAAAACGACAAGAATCATTTGAATACAAAAGAATGCGATATTGTCATCGATGGTTGTCTTACGATCCTACATTATTTTAAAATGGATATTAAGTAGGTGGACTCGAGTAAAATTCTCGTCCCCCATGTACTCTTTCCATTGTTGTAGACTGTAGAGGTTCATTGGTATCGTACCTCGGTATCGTTAAAAATGAAAATATGATCGAACTGCAGATAAATATTTCTCAATTTCAACGATGGAGTCGTTGAATATTGTCTGCAAGTGAGTAATAAAAGGTGTGTACCATATGGAATTGAATTTTTATTTATTGGTTCTCAGCCTTCTCTGAAAGCCATGAGATCTGAGAATTGCATAGGTCTACCTGTACGCTGTGTGATTCAGGTTCTTTTTTACATTATTTGAAGACGATGTGAAGAATAGGAGGCGTTTTTGGATTGTTCCAATTTCCAATCTACAGAAACTGTAGATATTTTTTCACCATAGAACTTAAAGTATGTTACTATAAGTTCTATGGTTTTCGTTCTTTTAACTTCTGTAAATCTTGTCAAAGTACTCCGTGTTTACAAAGCCGTGTTACACCATTTGGATATGCCAAATCGACGTTGCCGCATGATATTTTTCGGCTTGTTATAGGAAAGGATGTGTCAACAAATTAATGAAATTGTAATGAAACACGTATCGTTGATAAAAGTTATGTTGGCCTACAATGAAATTCGAAAATTTCAAATTATGAGGCTTCGAGACGCAGATGAGTGATCAGATAAAGCATCTTCATTCAATTCTTTCCTCGATTCTTTCCAACGAGATGAAGATTTAATGAACATGATGCGGGTTGTAATAATTAATAAATTACAATCTTGTCCATTCTATTGTATTGATATCAACACAAGGATTTCTCGTGTGATACGATATGATCGAGGAGGTCATGTTGTTCATTTCGATACTTGGAACTCAATACATATGTTCATAATTTATGTATGTATGACTATTTCTGTGAAAAAATTAAATAATATTGTGTTCGTGGTTTCGAAGCCATCGTTTAATTGTTTAATACATCGAGTCAATTTGATTTTTTGAAGAAGAACCGAAGTTTGGCAGTGTGAATATAGAATTTGAATATTAGGAACAGAACCATAATTTCTATACTTCTATAGGATCTACCCACCGGTAAATCCATCGATCGACATAGATTTTAGATTCGAGGTGCTCATAGAATTGGAATAAGATTTGCTTCATTCTTTTACTTTTGTCGTCGAATACCTTCTCGATATGATCTGTGGGCAATAAAGAATTTTCTCTTGATTTACGATCATTTTTTGTGCATGTCTAAATTTATGTGCTATAAAAGTTTCGTATTGATTGATTTCCCTATCAATTTCATCATCGGAATATAATGAAATATTTTAATTGTTCCATAAAATTGAAATATTATTATAAGATAAGCATTTATTATTGAGCTTTGTTTTGACAACAGAATCAGTTATCAGGAAATAAGTTTCACTCGCTTTACGCTTTATAATTTTCTCTAGACGTATTCCAGCCATTAGCTAGTGTAATATATGCATTAGGACGGTTGGTAGAAATTCGATATGGAATTCACGAATCTCTCAAATCTCCACTGAAGTCGAATTATCCCTAATAAGCTCTAAAAATAACTACGGGAACCCATACTTGCCTTAGAACACATGTGATAGGTATAAGTTTCAGATTGCCTGTCTTAATCTGCTGTTAGGTACGATAAATTACCTCTGAGACTCCAGATGATTGTTTTCACACGCGATGTTTTTCAGATAATTCGAACTTCCATCGTAAAATGTGTCCAAGTTTGGTTTCGGAAATAAATCTGCACTAGTCCAACTCATGGTGTTACTTTTTGCCAATCAACGATTCTTATTATTTAAAAAAAACTGCCCATATTGGTGTTTTCCGAAAATGAATTTTTTTTCCAGTTGCATAAACTTATAACGATTACAGAAACGTCTTCTAATTCATCGTGAAGCAAATTTTGAACAAGTTCAATCATGTTTTGTCAATGTGTGCCAGAATTGCACATGTAATGGTTTTCTTCTCGATAAAAATAGCCAAAAACGCTTCGAAAACTTCGAGATCTTTTGCCACAACTTTAGCAACAAATTCAGCAGGATTTTCTAAAAAGGGAAAAGCCAAGCAGGTCTTGATGCTGTTGATTATCATACTTTGTATTTGGGGTGAATACAAGTATGAATTTAAAATTTTACACTCTTCTTTATACTATATTATTGTTATTGTGAGTGTGTAGTCTTTGAAATCTTATTATTCTAACCTCAAGAACTCTACATATTTCAAAAAAAGAAATTGGTTTTCTCTGAAGATAAGTCAACAGAATATCCTGAAGTTTTGACGGGCATTTAATTCTCCCACAGCCTGTATCTAAATGAAACCCAAACAATAATCTCACTCAACTGAAACGACAAACCAAAATTCTACAGATTTGTTTGTCTCACACTTCTGAACTTATGGGGATGACAGGTCACCATAAATATCCAGCAACCCATGCACAGAGGACACACATGGCAATTCAGAGATGCAGCCGAATGACTCTTTCTGACGAATTGCTGTTGTTGAAACGTAAAATCGTGAAAGCACACCAGTCATTCTTTTTTTTTCCGCTTCATTACGTATTCTAGGCCGTTTTCATCGACCGGATATCATGATGGTCGAAAAAATCGTTTGGCACGTTCTTCTTCGTTCTCAGATCATCTGAATATGGTTTGTATTCGATGGCGAAACATGAAAAATGTTGTATATGAGAATTGGCGAACTCTGCTCAAGACTACCCAGAACAGGTGTCGAATATTGCGAGAACTTTCCTCGCGTAAAAATTTTGAAAACTTTTTCAGCAACTGCAGCAGTCAGAATATCCTTAAGATGTATACTCCATTCACTTTTATAAAGTATCCCGGTTGGCCATGGAATTCTGACACAACATGTTACCGTGTTTATTTCGAAAATGTTAGGTTATAGTCATTTTCCTGTCAGATACATAAGCAACGTTGTCGTTTCTACATAGAGGTGGTAGTGGTTGCGTATTTATCAAAATGTTTATTTACTTTGGAAAATAATGAATTTGAGGAAATATTATTTGAATTCAATAATTCCAAAGACCTGGAGAATGTTGAAGAAACTTTTTTCTCTGTAAGTACTGGAAATATTTCACGTTATATAAACATGGTTGGACGATTCAGTTATGCTTTTTTCTTGTACGGAAATCAAGAATCGAGTGTTGAACTTTTGCTGAAAAATAATGGACAGAATACTTTGTGATAGTTCATTCGAAAAAAGAATGAAAGTACTGGAATAACTCGACAAAAAAACTTCCAAACGAATAGACGGGCCTATCGAATTCCCCACTTTTCAAAATTCTCAAGAAATAACCCTAAAGAAGACATTCAAATACCTTCTTGCTCGACTTTAAATACTCCAGTATGAAACTGTAGTAGTACTACGAAACCTGTGTCACAGTGAAACTTTAAAAGAACTAACTCCATTCACAAAGTTAAGAGATAGAAAATAGCATTGGCAACATCTTTCAGAATTATTTCACGAGTGCCAACCTGCGTCACTTTTAAGGTCGCCGTTCAGAGCGCGTAGGAAAACTCAGCCGATAGAGGCGCCACAGTGCATTTTATGGAATATCTCCATAGAACTTACATTATCTCTATAAGTTCTATGTTTATCTCTCTAATTATGAATGAAATGTACAATGGCGCTCTCTATCCGAAAATCGCTGAACTATGAAATTAGTGAATATGTGGGTAAAGAACTTTTTCCCGCTTAAATTTGAATTTGGCCATTCTCTGCCAATTCCGTATTTTAAATTGTTTTTCTGAATGAAATTATCGGTAGATTCACTTTTAATCGGAAGTTGAACTATTTTCATGGGTCTTTCGTTTGAAATAAAACAGAATAGAATAGAATTTATTGGTGATATTGCATAACAATACGAATGCTTTCACAAGTCAGAATTAATAAGTAAGATCAATTCAAATGTGACTCACATGTACAATGAACAGTCAAAAGACACTAAAACTATATAACTATATAAGCATGAGCTGGCTTATTTTCTTCTATTTTTGAAAGAAAAAAAATGAACTGTTGAAATGAAATAAATCTCAATTATTTCATTAAGAACTCCAGTCCTTTCTGAGTTTACCCACAAAATTTCAGTTCTCAAAGTGAAACCATTTTCAAATGCAACTTGAAATAAAAACACATTACATTGAACGCCCACCTTAAGTAAAAGGACTTGATAGTTGATAAAGCTAAATCATGGCCAACCGGACGTTTTTCCAAATGCGCAAATTTTGTCCCCGGAGTTTTTCCAACCACGAATTTTTTTTCCCGGAGTTTATTTCTTATCCTATGCCTTGAACTTTCTTATGAAGTATCCATCATTCCTGATTCAGAATACCTACCGAAGGAGTAGGAGGTTTCGTCAAGATCCTGAATCCGCAATCGGTGGTTAGATGATGCCCGAGTTTATTTCAGGAGACCCGGTGCATCATCCACGTTAAATGGTAGCCACCAATGCATCGCAACTTATCCACTATTATTAGAAACTACTCGAATTAGCTGTGCCATTATACAGGTCGTTTATTTTGAAGCTCGCCCAGATACTTGAATAATGTCAAGTGCAATCTTTCGGATTATTCGAATGCGAAGAACAAAAGTTGGGACTATTATAGACGATCACCTGTATAGTCCATTCACTGACGTTGTATGGATCCATAACTAGAAATTTCGTCACTGAACTTATTCCTGTTGGTCATTGTTGAAGAATTACCATAACACCATTCACTTTTTTAATGTATCCCGGTTGGCCATGAGATTTTGACACATTTCACCGTGTATATTTTGGAAATGTTAGGTAAAAGTCATTTTTCTGTCAGATGAATGAGCAACGTTGTCCTTTCTACATAGAAGTCCTAGTAGTTACTATTTTATCGAAATGTTTATTTACTTTGGGGAATTAATGAATTTGAGAAAATATTATGTGAATTCCAAAGACCTGGCGAACTTTTTTCTTTGTTAATACTGGGAATACACTGCGCAAAAAAATTAACGCACATTCTGAAAATCTCAATTTTAATGAAAATTAACTCTACATTGACTTTATAACTTATTTTTTATGTTCTCTCGGGAAGGTTTTGAACGAAACAAGACACATTAAATGGAAGAAAAATTCAGGATTTCACCGAATCTTATGTGAAAGAAGAGAAATAAACAATTTTCAAAATACTGAAATGCTGATAAGTGATTTAATACTTGGTATTTCCACCCCTTGCGTTAATTACAGCTCGGCAACGACGGTTCATACTCAAAATGAGTGATCTCAAAATGTTCTGATCTAATCCTTCCCAGATTTCTCCGAGTTGGATTCTTAAGTCATTAAGAGTAGCTGGATGATTTTCTGAACTTCTCAGCCTTCTATTGAGGTTGTCCCAAACCTGCTCAATCGGATTGAGATCTGGACTTCTTGCTGGACATTCCATTCGAGAGACTTCAACCTCTTCAAGGTACTCCTGAACGATGCGCGCACGATGGGGTCTGGCATTATCGTCCATAAAAATGAAATTTTCACCAATGTATGGGGCAAATGGCACTACATGCTCTTAAGAATGTTCCTTATATACTTATCAGCATTCATAGCTCCATTATCAACGACCACTAGCTCTGTGCGAGCAGTCAAAGATATTCCACCCATACCATAATCGATCCTCCCCCGAAACCAGTAGTATTCAGGAAATTGCACTGAGCATATCTTTCATGTGGACGTCTGTATACAAGGGAACGTCGATCACAATGGTAGAGGCAGAATCTAGACTCATCTGTGAAGAGAACTCTTTCCCAATCGGCCTCTTCCCAATGGATATGCTCTCTCGCAAAATCCAAACGCGCCCTTCGATGGGCTGGGGTAAGAGCTGGGCCTCTTGCCGCGACACGAGGCCTTAAATCATATTCTCTGAGGCGATTTCTTATTGTCTGAGTGCTAATTTGCACCTCATGAGTTTGCTCAAGCTGATTTTGAAGGAGGCGAGCGGTTGCAAACCGTTGTCTCAACGAAGAAACTCTCAAGTAACGTTCTTGAATGGCAGTTGTTACCCGTGGTCTACCCTGTCCTGGTCTTCGGACATTCATACCTGTCTCCCTGAATCGCTGCAACATTCTGGACACACTTGTATGGGAAAGTCCAAACCTTTCTGCAATTCTTGTGTATGTCCACCCTTCTTCTCGCAAAACTACCGCTTGGGCACATTCCTCTTGGGTCAAATTGCGTGTATCGCGTTGCATAGCGATCGAGAATCGAAAATCAAACGAAAGAAAAACTATTGATCACTAGAATTGATCGAGAACAAGTGATTTTAGAATGGAGCCAATACATTCAAAATCTGATAATATCATCTTTCTTTATTCCTGCTGGGAGAAAACATCTGTATGGAAGAAAAACGTTGAAAGTGCAGAACATGCATGCATAATTCTGATAAAAATAATTATCATTGAGAACACCTTCAGTTGTAGAATAAATTCGAGATTTCCATAATGTGCGTTAATTTTTTTGCGCAGTGTATTAACGATCAAAATCGAGACAATCATCGAAGCTACCTTCGATGAAACCTAATTCTCGTCTCCCGTCGGAATCAACAATTACGAAATCGAGTTGATTTGTAGATCACGAAATGATGCAGACGTAAATACTGATCTTTACGCTCGAATTAACGATATTGTTCATTGATCGTGATCGATGATTCCCACGACCAAATATGAATCGGTGTATAATTGGAGCTGATTATGCAAAAATTGTACACTAATTAATTTTCAACTGAACCATCGATTAATCCTCTTACTTCTGTCGTGGTGCGTTCAAACTTTCGATATTGTGCGCTAGAGATTCTTTACACGATTAGCCGTTAATAAAAGGCCAAGAATTATGTTATGTGTCGATAGTAATCTCGATGTTTTATCGTTGGTATGAATGAAGAGCTGCTCATACTTTCTATCGAGTTATTTGTTTATACAACAATAATAATCGACGAATATTAGTGCATGAAAGCAAGGAAACGCAACAATTATCCAATTGCGAGATACCAACACAGGCCATCATCATATAAGATAGTGGTTATTCACCTGCATGCTCCAGATCTACCGTCAAATTATCTTTTCAGTTTTTCTCCAAACACAATTAGAGAAATACGTACTGGTTTTTTATTGAAACCTTCCAAAGATCAATGTCTGACTTAAATCATAATTTTCTTATCGAACTACTCCTGGGGGCAGCTGTCAATTGTTAACTCATAATCCACCACATTCAACAAAGTATTCCTCAAAAACGCTTATGCTTTGAAAACGGGGTATATATCTTAAGTTAAAATTTTTCGTTCGATCTCATCCTCACGAATATGTTTGCCCAGTTGATGGTGAAACACCCTGTAGATTAAAATGAAGGATGGAACATTTGAAACTGTGCTGGTGCTTGAAAGCAGTCAACTTGTATTGACATGATTTACTGAGTGAACAGTAAACAATTGGAGGAGGGTTAGTTAGCTTTGTAACTTTTACGTATAGATCCTCTGATTTGGCCTGCATTTAAATGGGAATTCTGCAGTATCCTTAAATAAACATTAGGAGCATTCATGCACCCTACAAATCCATAAGCTATAAGCCTAGATACGAACATAATGGACCACTAGATCCCATTATAATTAATTGCGTTTCAACTGGCATTCAATATGGTAGAATTTCAATATCAGTAAGCTAGCGCCCAAATAATGTTTGCTTTATTGTTTCCTTCTATTCGTCCCTCACAGTTTACATACTGCCGAATTTATATTTCCTCCTCACTTTGAACAGATCGCTAGATAGCACCACAACAACATGAGATTGAGCGATCAATAAAGTGGTCTTGGTATGAGAAGGGAACGTTATTTGGACTGATTCAAATCGCGTTCCTACAAACCTTTCGCCTCCAAAATTATAAGGGAAACGTGAAATATTGTCCGGAGGAATTAGCATTAACTCACCCTCTAGGAAAGGGTAGATTTCGGAACGAAGTTTAGGGGTGTCTCAATGACCGGCCATTATATCGTATTTCTTTTGAAAACGCCATCGAGTATTCGACGAATGCACTATTCAGATCTTATAGCTAGTTCATATATACGAGGATGTATTGATATCTAGTTAGCCTAGACCAGTTCCATGCATAAACAAAATATTGCGATACCATGTCAACGAATAATAACTTGTTCGAAGTGTCAGTGTAGAGTTCGACGTCAAAAAAGTAAACCCAGTACAAAAATCTCATGTTGCCATGCAAAAAGTTCGTGATTTAGGGTTAGAAGTACTAGAACACCCCCCTTATTCACCAGATTTGGCTCCGTTCGACTATCATCTCTTTCCTCAACTGAAAAAAAGTTTGAAAGGTCGTAAATTTTCTTCCACTATATCATGGATTAAAGTGTGTAGATGTGTTCCATATGAAGTTCCTTTGTGATGCCTGTGAGAGCTCTGCATGACGGTCTATTTTTTGTTTCTTTTCCATTTCAACCAACGGTTCTCCATAAGTAGGCATATTGAATATAAAACGACTCGGATGGAATGCTAAAATCACGTACAATTTACTCAGATTTGCATCCATTTTCACACATCTGCATATACATTATCCACTAGAATCGCAGTTCAGTATATTCTCTGACATAATACCCGAACAAATGAATGTAACCTCTTTATAAAGCGAAGCAATTTGACGACAGTTAGAGCATTATGTTCTTACGAAATACAGTTATGATAGCTTGATACTCCAGATCAATTCAGGTGTATGAACACACGTTATGTATTTGCGAATCATGTCACAACATAAGAGCAACAACGGATCCACTGAGCGAGGAAGAACAAAGATCTATTGAACACTACTAGACAAAAAAACCCAGTTCTAGCCATTTCCAATTTGGTGGACAAGATTTCCGTTTCGAAATGAGCGCGTATCATTGTTGTTGTGAGCTCCTAAATGGCCCATATGGTACAGAACGCTATCTCTAGGAATATCTAAGTTGAGGGGTTTATTGCTAGACAGAATCCTAGAATGTCCTAATGAAGCGTTTGTTCGGTTAGGAATAATGGCGTCGTTAAACGAATCTAGCCTGATTATTCTGATACTAACTCGAATAAAGGTACTTCTGTATTTGCTGAATGAGAATTATTTTCGTTTGGGGTTGATTTTCACTGAGGAAAATTGAAGAGGTACGGGGATATATTGAAAAATTCTTAGCCTACTATAGAACCAAACAAAATTTCAATGTCAAAATATTTTATTACTCAGCATATTCTCCTCTCAATTGAATACATTTATTACAGCGAACCTGCAACGTCTCTAGACCTTTCAAAAAAAATATTTCTTCTTGCTCTGCAAACCAGTCCTCCACAGCTTTTATTACCTCCTCGTTGGAAGAAAATTTACGACCTTTTAAACCTTTTTTTCAGTTGAGGAAAGAGATGATAGTCGGACGGAGCCAAATCTGGTGAATAAGGGGAGTGTTCTAGTAATTGTAACCCTAAATCGCGAATTTTTTGCATGGCAACATGAGATTTGTGTGTTGGGGCGTTGTCCCGTGAAAACAAAACACCTTTGGATAGCTTTCCGCGTCTTTTCTCTTCAATTTTTTCCCGTAGAGTTGTCAGTAATGTCGAATAGTAATCTCCAGTTATTGTTCTACCCTTATCCAAAAAATCAATCATGATTACTCCATATAGCAATCCCAAAAAATTGAAGCAAGAACTTTTCCAGCAGATTTTTGGACACGAAACTTCTTAGGTCTTGGAGAACCAGAGTGTCGCCATACCATCGATTGTTGCTTTGTTTCTGGATCGTAGAAATGTACCCAAGTCTCATCCGTAGTAACAATTCGGTGTAAGAAGTCTACATCGTTTTCAGATGCTTCTACCCTTGCACGCTTTTGGTCAACATTCAAACATTTGGGGATCCATTTTGCAGAAATTCTTCTCATGTCCAAATTGACGTGAACTATAAGATGAACGCGTTCGTATATGAAATCTTCACTGCTTCAGATATCTGTTTAAGCCCAATTCGACGGTTTGATAAAATCATGTCATGAACTGCATCAATATTTTCGGGGACTGACACAGAAACTGGCCTTCCCGATCGGTCATCATCTTCAATGGAAAATTTACCTCTTTTGAAGCTTGCAGTCCAATTTTCACGGTCGCATACGAAAGACATTGATTATATCTTCGTAAATCTGCTTACCTCTCAACCCTTTAAAATACAGGTACTTGATGATGGCTCGATACTCCAATTTTTCGATTTTTACAATTTCGGTGGACATCTTTTTTTTTATTTATTGCGTGACTCTGGTTTACTCTTTTGACGTCGAACTGTACACTGAAGTTATTGTTCGTTGATATGGTATCGCAATATTTTGTTTATGCTTGGAACTGGTCTAGGCTAACTGGATATCAATACATCCTCGTATTTCTTTTCATGTAAAAGCCCGATTCCAGATTTTTGCTTCTCGGAACCTAAAATTCTCAATGTTGATTTGGTCAGCTGCATCTGTACAATCACCAACGAACGTATCATCCCTAAATCAGCGAGTCGGATTCGGCCAGATCCATTAGCTTTTGGTTGACAGACATGTCGGTGCAAATGTACATTTACAGAACAATCCCCGTCTCTTGTTCGCCTCTGATGGATGTAAAAGCCTTCTGCGTATGGGGAATACCGATTTTGGTCCATGATAAGCTGTGCCCCATATATTTATCCCTGAAAAGGCGACGAGCAATAACAATTTTATTTTATTGCTTTCTTCTATCGCCCCATGAATGTTGATTGATTTGGGGTTCGATGTTTGTGCATATGTCTCTTCATTGAGATTATTCACAGTTGACATTTGTCATTTTTCTAGACGGGTGAGAGAGTCAAAAAAGGGAGCACCTTGTACAAACTTTCAAAATCATAAAATATATAAAGAGTTTCATTTTATAGTTGATGGAATAAGAATTACTTTTCAGAACACCCTGTCTATAATATAGGATTATCAAATGTTCTATAATCCTTCTCAATTTTTTCTTAGTGTTCACTTCAACACTGAAAATTCAGTTTTTTCTGTAATTCCAAAATGCCAAAATATTATAATTGTTTTCACGTGCAATGTTTTTATCAGAGCTCATAAATATAGGAAATGGCAGCTCTTCATAGTGTAACTAATCGTGGTTTAACTATTTCCAAACTGGTTAACCACATCTGATAACTAAACTATTTTATCTGCCATCTTTATTGCAGAATTTGATTAGAATATTCCAATTTTCGTGAATTTCACCTACACTGCATGAAAAACTATAGAGAAGACATCGTTTCTTGAGCTGTAAAATGGAATTCTACCTGTAAGATGGATGAACAAGGGCTCAAAAGTTCCTGACTCCATGTGCTTCTCCTTTTTTCTTGAAAAATACAGTTATAAATAGTCGGTAGATAGACATATCTGTTGATGAATTATTGTGTGTATAACTGTGTAACAAAAGAACATTTTATCGTTTCAATTTATTCTCTCGAATGATGAATTCGAGAGAATCACATCGTGCATAAAAGTTGGTTAAAAGCAAGCTAATTTAATAGTGCCTTCTAACGCGAATAAAATTCGTGTTGAATACTTTCGTTGAGAAAGAATAAAATCGTCTGATCGCGTCACCATAATATTTTGTGCTATCCTCTGAGGAATAAGTTCGCCTGTGGTTAAGCAACTTGGAACTTGAGTAACTGGTGAATTGGTCGCTACTAACGACGTCCATCTAAAGGAAAGGTATTTCCCTGTTTCCACTCCTTATACCCCCTTTCGGCTGCTAAATTAGTAGTTGACCACCTACGATCGCCGTCAACTTATATTTCTGAGGTAAGTGCCTTTATTTAATCGGTTGCTTAATTCTCGGACGCACTTCTTCTGAAGTCGATTTGCAGCAATTGACTTACTGCAATCGTCTATTCTATTCTATTCTATTCTATTCTATTCTATTCGTCAATTCTCTCGAATGATGAATTCGAGAGAATTTTCAGTTTTGGTAATTTTTTTAATCCACAAATATAATTAGGAAGACAAATTTCTCGAATCGATCGATAAAGAGTTCCTCGTATGATCTTACATCCTGGTCGAGACGAAAATAAAAGAAACAGCTCTCGATAACATTAAGATGAGGAGGAATACATAAAACCTTCAACGACGTTTTTTTCATAATTACTAAAACGTCTTCCAATTATTCTCCGTTTCTATCATTAAGTCATTACCTTCCTTAGTTTTCATGTTTATTGGCGGATATCATTTATTATTATGTATTTTCAATATTATAATTGCGCATATTTATATTTAAACTTGTTCTGTTTCAGATCATGAATTCCACATGGTAAGTTTCACAAGTTCAGCTTGATCCAAAAAATAAATCGTGTGATTCAAAAAGTTGAAAGGTGATACAAAACACTTTATGCGGCAATTTTAACCCCTTTATTATATTTCGTAGATCTTAAGATTGCCATTTCAAAAGCACATCCCAGTTGATTTTTGAAAAGCAGAGTTTTCAAGTTACAATGTGTATAGATAATGGAAAAGCCCACTTTGAATAAGAAGGCTTTAGAGGATGCAGTGAAAACAGAATAAAAATGATTGCTCAAGTTTTAAGTTGAATCTGTTATCATTTCTTATTCGTGTTCAACGACTAATCCGTCATAATATGTAGGCTTAGGTGCTATGCCATTGTTTTTTTCCTGCTTCTGTAGATTTCCTGTGTCACAATTTGGTATTGTTAGTGATGATTAACCCAAATCTGATTTCACGTCGTTTTGGGCGAATGAAAACGCTCTGGAATTTCCATGAATCAGTACCGAATTCTGTAAACACCGTGAATAGTCCGTATTGTCGTCGAGTTGGTCGCTCGTAAAGCTTTTCGTGTGGAAGAATGACGTGATACGCGATAATATGGAAAATAGACACAATTCCACCTACGATTGACGTTCGGTTCTCAATGGAGTTCGTGACTGACAACTATTCGACCATATCCAAAACCTCATGGGACGCCATTGACGAAATCCCTTCGCGTATCGGGAATTTCGTTCTTGTAGACTTAGGAAGTCTGCAAAAATTATATTCCTTATCGAAAAAGAGTCATCAACGCCTAAGATCCTCTTTTCATCACCTTGTGATTAACAATAGGTACTTTTTCCTGTATTTCTAGGTGAATCCGTGGCATCATTATGATTTTTTTTGCATTTCAACCCCTTTATATCTCCCTTATTGCTACCCCTATGGAATCTGTGTAGAAGTACAGTGGTAACGAAAAATATGGCCTCAGATTCATTTACCGTTTTTTAACTTCCCTGCAAAGCTTTATTAATATTTTCTTTTTCCTTTTGAAGATATCCACTGGTATATCCATGCCTTAGTCCAATCCTGTGTTTGAGGCATGTTTATTGTTTATCACGACAGTATTGTTGCTCGGAAGGAAGCGAAAACGAGTATTCTAGTCCAGAGTTCAATTAACGCCTCATTCCTGAACTCAATTAACGAAAATCAGTTGAGTAAATTTAAATTTTAGTCGTGTGGCTAGCTGCTTCCCACAAACTCGAGTAGCTTTGAACTCGGCCATTGTTAACGACTCTGGGTCCATTAACGCTTCGAGATCGGGTTCATCGGCGTTTTGAAGCGACGGCAATTAAAATGGTTGAGAGCGAAATGTTGATAAGACGATAAAATATCGATATCGGAATAACTAGGGGTGCCTGCTCACTGCGGTGCCATTTTATGTGTGACGCCGATCTAGCCGCCTTGTCAAACGTCAAAATTCTACTCAGTGACATTTCAGAAGTCATCATCATTGAAATTTGTAAGAAACTTCATTCTTTCATCTAGATACGAGGTTGTATTGATATCTAGTTAGCCTAGACCAGTTCCATGCATGAACAAAATATTGCGATACCATATCAACGAACAATAACTTATTAGAAGTGTCAGTGTAGAGTTCGACGTCAAAAGAGTAGATCAGCAATAAATTTTAAAAAAAGATGTCCATCGAAATTGTAAAAAACGAAAAATTGGAGTATCGAGCCATCATCAAGTATGTACCTGTATTTAAAAGGGTTGAGAGGTGAGCAGATTTACGAAGATATGCTTAATGCCCTTGATGATCAATGTCCTTCGTATGTAACCGTGAAAGATTGGACTGCAAGCTTCAAAAGAGGTAAATTTTCCATTGAAGATGATGACCGATCGGGAAGGCCAGTTTCTGTGTCAGTCCCCGAAAATATCGATGCAGTTCATGACATGATTTTATCAGTCCGTCGAATTGGGCTAAAACGGATATCTGAAGTACTGAAGATTTCATACGAACGTGTTCATCATATGTATAGTTCACGTCAATTTGGACATGAGAAAAATTTCTGCAAAATGGATCCCCAAATGTTTGAATGTTGACCAAAAGCGTGCAAGGGTAGAAGCATCGCGTTCGATCTGTGCTAGATTTGAAAACGATGTAGACTTCTTAAACCGAATTGTTACTATGGATGACTTGGGTACATTTCTACGATCCAGAAACAAAGCAACAATCGATGGAATGGCGACACTCTGGTTCTCCAAGACCTAAGATGGTTCGTGTCCAAAAATCTGCTGGAAAAGTTCTTGCTTCAGTTTTTTGGGATTGCCATGGAGTTATCATGATTTATTTTTTGGATAAGGGTAGAACAATAACTGGAGATTACTATTCGACATTACTGACCACTCTACGGGAAAAAATTTAAGGGAAAAGACGCGGAAAGCTATCCAAAGGTGTTTTGTTTTTACAGGACAACGCCCCAGTACACAAATCTCATGTTGCCATGCAAAACATTCGTGATATAGGGTTAGAATTACTAGAACACCCCCCTTATTCACCAGATTTGGCTCCGTCCGACTATCTTCTCTTTCCTCAACTGAAAAAAAGGTTTAAAAGGTCGTAAATTCCAACGAGGAGGTAATAAAAGCTGTGGAGGACTGGTTTGCAGAGCAAGAAGAAACATTTTTTTTTCAAGGTCTAGAGACGTTGCAGGTTCGCTGTAATAAATGTATTCAATTAAGATAATATGTTGAGTAATAAAATATTTTGACATTGAAATTTTGTTTGGTTCTATAGTAGGCTAAGAATTTTTCAATATTTCCTCGTACATTCCTGTTCACCTCTAGGCATCGACAAAATGATATGGTTGATGTTCACTCATTCCTCAACCAACTCTGTGGATTAACTGTGCTAAAGTCTGTGGACAACTTTCTCTCCATTATAACGCTACACTTGTTCGATGGGATTTAATTCTGGTGAACGGGGTGGCCATGGAAAAGCATCAACCCCTGCTTCTTTGAAAAAGTCCATTCTTTGATGAGCTACATGGGGACGTGCATTGATAAGTAATTTGGCACGTTTTTTTACGCTCTGATAGACTTTGGTTGACCAGCTGGTCTTTTTCGTATTCCTCTATCTTCGGTTAAGGGGCCGTTATACTCTGGCCGACGGCTACGGCACCGATTCTCCATTCAAATAGTGCCTTTCATTTTTCCAAGTTCACGCCCTCAATTTTTCACCTGAAAGCTTGATTTTTTCTTTAAATTGAAGTTTAAGGATGTCTTGAGGGCACTCCAATTTCTTCTCTTTGAAAAAATTACTTTTTCGCATGAAAAAATCGGGTTGAATTTGAGAGTCTATGGAAATTGACTTCATAATCGTTTTCGGAGGTTGTTCATCAATGTTTTTAAAAAAATTCATTGGAGTGCCCTCGACAAATCAATTTTCTATATTTGGATAGGCGCTTAAATAATGCAAAAAAATAATGGTAATACTGAAAAGACTTCCAGTAATTGTGAAATCGCAGAGAACTGTCTGAAATTCCAGGAGATTTAAAAAAAGAATCAAGCTTTCAGGTGAAAAATTGAGGGCGTGAACTTGGAAAAATAAAAGGCATTTTTTGAAGTTGGCTACGAAAATAAAATGATCCCAAACTACCAGAGATTTCGGTCATCTCGAGTTAGCCTAGTTTTCTTCGGGATTCAAGCTGAGAAGCACTCCTCGCAAAAGACTCTCGAACAGAGAGACTCTGCCCGTGTTAAGTCCGGCATTTACGATGCACTTATGCACGAACTGGACTGTTTAACGATTTGAATAATAAAGAAGCTTATTCAGACCATTAAAATGGTAATTGTAGTAAGCACTAAAACGTCAACGGAATTAATTATCGGGTATCGAGATTTGCTACGCGCCAGTCATCTTTTACTCCCATAATTTCGAACTCATTTCGAATGGAGTCTTTACTTCGTAAGAAATTAATGGATTGGTTGATCATTCATAAACTGAAATCGTTATTTACGGCCAATATGCAATTATGGAAATCAAATACGTCCGATGAAATGATCGGCCTGGAAATAAACGGGGAAAAGGTTATTATGACTTACTGCTTGATCGTCTGATGAGTCCTAATCAGGGCGAAACCATACTCGAGAGAGGTAACTCTCGAGGAGCTGCAGAAGTTTTGTGATAGACAAATAAAACGAAAATTTCAATCGGAAAGGCTTTAATGTTTTTTCTGGAAATTCTCCATCAAGCCCTTCAATCAGATCGTGTTTTCTTAAGGTGGGCCATCAATGTAGTGTGTTTTTATTTGAAGTTGCATTTGAAAATGGTTTCACTTTGAGAACTGAAATTTTGTGGGTAAACTCTGAAATGATTGGAGTTTTTAATGAAATAATTTAAATCGATTTCATTTCGAAAGTTAATTTTTTCTTTCAAAAATAGAAGAAAATGAGCCAACTCATGCTTCTTTTTTATTTCAAACGAAAGACCCATGAAAATAGTTCAACTTCCGATTAAAAGTGAATCTATCTCGGAATCTACAGATAATTTCGTTCAGAAAAACAACTTGAAATACGGAATTGGCAGAGAATGGCCTAATCTATATATATATAAAACAGAGTTGTTGGTTACACCATTTATATAAATGCTTTTACTCCTTTTGAATAAGGCCACTAGGTGTCGCTACGGTTAATGTGTGATAGCTACTATCCATGGAAAAGATGACAGTTGACAGATGTCATTCGACAGATGACATTGGACAGAACTTTTATTATGCCTCAATTTATCTCCTGCTTGAAAAAATAGCAATGGTAAGTTTATACAACTTTAACGGTGGGCTTGATCTAGAATCTACTCAATTTGACAGTTGAGAAATCTAACCAAGCCGTTGATCTCCGATCACTGGTGATTACGATTTGTGAAATCCACCGTAAGTATAGGTATCATTTAGGGCATTTAGGCGAAACAGAGTTCGCCGGGCCAGCTAGTTCAAATATATGGCGGAAAAAATTTCCTGCTTTACCCACATATTCACTAATTTCATAGTTCAGCGATTTTCGGATAGAGAGCGCCATTGTACATTTCATTCATAAGAACAGACATATTCATAGAGCTTATAGTGATATTGTAAGTTCTATGGAGATATTCCATAAAATGCACGGTGGCGCCTCTATCGGATTAGTTTTCCTACTCGCTCTGAACGGCTACCTTAATGTGTAATTCCTGCCGATAATAATGCTAGATTGAAAGCAGCTTTTCGTAGCGAACTTTCCACTACATAATATTCCGCCCAAACATATCTGAATATTAAACAATACATTTCGATGATGATGTGATCACTTCTTTTGATGAATGAGCCGAAACCTTTTTTCAAATCTACTTTTGATGGAAGCGAATAGACATCAAAAGAAACGAAAAACATCATCATACAATTATGTGAGCTTGCGACCTGATAAAAAAGTGATTATCTGATATACACGTGTTTGAATTTGGAATATAAACGAAATAGGTTCTTTTCCATAACTATTGAGGTATGTTTCTTGCGTTGGTGAACTAAATGTACAGGGTAAGTATCAAATACTTCAAGAAAGTTAATGCTTTTCTTATTGAATGTGGCACATTCATTTCAAATAGTGAATCAAAGTGACAACATCGTAAACATCCGGTTACACCATATTCTGCGGCCTTTCAAATGCAGGGGTGTATCTAGAATAATCGAGGGGTTAAAATTTTTGTCCAATTGTCTCTGAATGATTTCACAAATTGAGAATTTTCGTTCTCCAGATTCCAAATCTCGTTTCCAATGAATCATTGCGTATTGATAAGCTCTAGTTCAACACAAAGTTCCGATATGGTTGAAGCACTCGTCGAAATGTAAAGCACTCAGTGAAATTGCCGCATCGCATGTTGTGGTGCTTTCCACAGATATTCCCAGTTAGGTTCATGATTCACTAATGACTAAGGGGTTTATGGGGGTTTTGATATCGCACTAAGGTATCCAGTTTCATTCACAGAAATTTGCATCGAATAGACCCTTTAATTTAATCATTCACATTGTCGAATGCGTTAAAAAACACTTTTTTTGAGGGTTTATCAGTTAATATAATGCCATATCCCGAAAAATAGTACCAATTCTACTTTTCAAACTTGGATATGTTTCCAAAGCTATTTTTGAAGATAATTTGATTTTTTCTCCTAGTTTCAAATGTAATTTGGCTTGATAATAACGTTATTCCAATTTCTGATGTAAATTCGATATATTATCATTAGTTTTGGCTATTTTCCTTTCAAGTAAACAGAGATTGGCCATCCGAATATTATGTCATCGAATGATTTCACAAAACCAGGTCAATTTCTAGCATCGTCTTCAACGGACCTGGGAACAGGTAGAATGGAAATGGGATTCTAAGCAACTGTGTAAAATTTGCATTCTCTATTCTTCGGACTTTGGCCTTCGCGACCAGATGTGGAGGATTTCGTCACAAAGCACCAATAGAAGCACAAGATATTCCCTTCGTTAGATTTAAAAAAGTTTACTCGTCTTGTTAGCCCTTTAGTAACTACTAATGCAATGCTAATCAAAACACAGATTATGTTAGAAAACATAGTTGTTATTATTCGCATTTCTTCCACCTTTCAAGTAGTTTCTTTCATTTCTATATCGAGTTTTCCTCAATAATTAAGATGAATTTTGGCATTTACTTCGAAACATCCTGTATATTATCACACTAAAGATAACACAAACAGGCACAGATTACGTTGAATAAATAATTAATGATTCATCGAATTCGTATTTACATTGTTCGGGACACCTCAGGTATGGAAAGTAGATTATTCTGAACTCCCATTATATCATCTTGTCCAAATAATACTCCATCGGTTTGAGTTCCCCACTTTAGAGGCCGGCTCAGTCTAACTTTAAGAACTGTCTGGTTCGTTTGTCTCTAGATTTGTTGGAACTTGTCGTCGTTTGTTCGGAAATTGTGTGTTTCGTTGGTTTTTGTGTGTGATTCGGTGATTTATTTTTTTTTTTTGAGGAATCGAGGAGATGGGATATATTTGAGATACCCTGAGAATTCGTTATTTGCAAGTGAGTCTACGATCTTAGGCTTCTGAATGGCCACCTTTTCTTTTTTCCTCTTTGGACCACTCTGAAACTTGTTATCTGCGAAAGTGATTTTTGTTTCTACCCTAAATGTTACGGTGATAATGTCACTTGAAGATGTTCCGGAGAAAATTCAGTTTCCTGCAAAAAATAATTCAAAATCAAATCAAAAATTGTACAGAAAATATCAAAATGAAGAAATGAACACTTGAGTTCATTTGAACTTTAACCAAATGAGAAGATGTCCTTGACATCAAGTTTAAAATGGAGCCTCCAGCCATGGAAAATAGCGTACAACATAATTTGTGGTAGTTTCAGCTTGATGAAAATAAAACAGGCTCACCCATACGTACACCAGTAATTCTCATAATTAATTGATTATTTACTACAAAAAATGAATCGTTATACATAATTTTGTGTGGTTGATTTCATCATTCCTCTCTTATACTCATACCAATTCATTTATCTAAACTTTACAAGGTGTGTCAACAAAACCATCTAATATAATGGACCAAAATCGGTGTCATAACAAAAACGCCTTTCTCAAGTCGTCAAGTTCATCAGTCAATGAAATGGACGCAGTCTCCTTTATATCAGAGAAGGCTGTGTTTTGGGTATCGAAATATTGATTACTCCGGATATTAATTCAAGGAAGAATAGATCAAAATTTGCATTGTGACCTCAGGTGGAAATCATGAATGACCAAAAATAATATAAATATGAATATGTAGATTGAAATATTTTATCTGAACTTTCAAGTTCAGGGTATTCAATAACACGGCTGTCACGAAATTAATACAACAAAAAAGACTATTTTTGGGGGCTGAATTGAGGGAACTGTAACTCCGAAAGGGAGGGCCTCCTGGCAAAAAGAAACACCCTGCATACACAGAGCACATTTTTTTCAAAATCATGGCCATTTCAGTGATTTTTCTGATCTCATTGAATCTTCAGAGTTTGAAACAAAAAATAGTTCCTATTGAAACATTTCGTTTCCTTGAATTAGAAAAAAGTTATGATCACTATTTAAATAATTTAGTGAGTATCAAGGTCTTCGACCTAGAAGGATGGTATAATTATTCATTGAATCTTGAGTTTTATACATGTTTGGATGATTCTAGGATGTAATATACCACATAGAATAATTAATTTCGACAGAAATTCGAATTGGAATAGTATAGGAATATGTAACGTCGAAAATGACCTCTTTCTATGAGTTAGCTCACTTTGAACATTATCAACGCTGTCTAAAATGCTTACATTGGAATCTGTTCAAGCCCCTGTGATATCGAAATTCTCAAAAGTTCAAGAAGTAAGGTCGCCAGATGACAAAGTCACCAGTCTGTTTCACATGGTCTCATATTTCCTAGTTCATTATTCATGGTGTCTTTGGATGATAAGAAGAACATGTTCTATCATCCTTTAGATACTCACCCTAGACAAAGCTTATATTCACACAGTATTCTCTTTCAGATCTACTGCAATACTGTGACCATCCAGATCTTAACCTTAGCAGGTAATTGATTAGTTTTTGTAATAGGTTAGGATGGACAAAATCTAGAAGAATTTTGTTCGATCTTCTAATTTCCGGTGCTCTTTGATTATAACTTGTACTCAGGAAAATGTTTGTGAAAAAGTATTCTAGATAAACTCTCGCCAAATGTTATGAATATTCATTTTTCAGTAGCTGGAAATTTTTAATATCATCTGAATTTTCTTCACATAAGCAGAAAAGTTGTTAATTCCCATGGTGTTCATTGACAGTGAAAACAAGTACGAATTAAAAAAAGAATCAGAATTGAGATGTTTTTTAAAAGTTTACACTTTTTATCTGATGTATTTTATTTTGAATACATCTTCTAACCTAAAAACTCTAAATATACATATTTCGAAAGGAAATTGAAGATATATTCGAAGAGAAAACTCAAATTGATGCAAATCCCTCAACTTTTGAAAAGCAGTTAAGGGGACCTGGTATACGTCCGAGCTCGCGAGCTCCCTTCGAAATTGGGCTTTTTATTTCCATGATATCTCAGTTTGTATGCGGCGTAGACCAACAATTTTTTTTTAAATTGAAGCTTAATCATTTCTTTAGAATGTGTATTACTGGCTTCTCTGTTTTTCTCCGTATATATTAGGAAAAAAACCTGGTAAGCTGTAATTTCATGAAAATCTGGACAAACGTTTCTTTTTCCATGATATCTCCGTCAATTTTCGGGATAAATGTATGAAATTTTCAGTATACATGCGGAATAATATTTTCCAGAATGTGTATTGATCAGTTTTTTTGTTTATTGTGCCCTTCAATTTCTAAATGAATTACAAAATAGGAACTTTATTGGTCATATTTTCAACCAGGTTTTTTTCCTAATATACGCAGAAAAACGAAAAAGCGAATAATACACATTCTGCAAAATATTATTCCGCATGTATACTGAAAATTTCATACATTTATCCCGAAAATTGACGGAGATATCATGTAAATAAAATCGTTTGTGCAGATTTTCATGAAATTACAGCTCACCAGGTTTTTTTCCTAAAACACGAAGAAAAACAGAAAAGCGAGTAATACACATTCTAGAGAAATGATTAAGCTTCAATTTGAAAAAAAAATTGTTGGTCTACGCCGCATACGAACTGAGATATCATGGAAATAAAAAGCCCAATTTTTGAAGGGATCTCGCGAGCTCGGACGTGCACCAGGTCCCCGTAATTGCACCTTTTTGTTGAATCGCCGTAATATCTCCTTGTAATTGTCGGGTTTTAAGATTAAAGAGCCAAAGATATTCTGCTTATATTACTCAATCATTACCGCGAATAATCAGGCATTCTCAGATTATGATTCCAATAAATTTTATGGCGCTATTTCTCGATCATTAATTTTAAGATTTTTGCAGATTTACACTTTCTTCCTTGGTTTCATCCGAGAAATAATCCCGACGTCGGTATCGAAATCGAAAACCATTAAAAACGTGTTCGGTTGCGAACGTTGAATGATTCGTTCCGAAAAATCGACCGTCAGATTATTCATCCTGAATATTCATTCCTATTTCATGCCCATTGGTTCTTCGGTGAAACCGCCGCGGAATAAATACAACACTTTCGGATTAAATAACAATAATTACGACTATTCTCATCCACGATGAACAACGCGAACATCCTTGGTTCGTTCTCAGTTCCGGTGATTTCTGCCATCGTTATTCGTCGTGCTTTATCTGCAATTGATGGCCATCCTCCTCTGCTGTGGCGAATTGAGGCGGATATTTCAATTGATGCATTCCTAAAATTCGTTTTCCTTACTGTCAATAAGAAAGCAATCCTGTCAAAATCGATATGAAGAAGGTTCACCTGTGAACTTTGGTGGCTCTCTTGGGCGTTCTTTGTCTTCCAAATCAAAATTGCCACTTTTAAACCTGGCAAACCACCTCTGACACGTTCGTTAAGGGGACCTGGTACACGTCCGAGCTCGCGAGCTCCCTTCAAAAATTGGGCTTTTTATTTCCATGATATCTCAGTTCGTATGCGGCGTAGACCAACAATTTTTTTTTCAAATTAAAGCTTAATCATTTCTATAGAATGTGTATTACTCGCCTTTCTGTTTTTCTTCGTATATTAGGAAAAAAACCTGGTGAGCTGTAATTTCATGAAAATCTGGACAAACGATTTTATTTCCATGATATCTCTGTCAATACTCGGGATAAATGTATGAAATTTTCAGTATAGGTACATGCGGAATAATATTTTGCAGGATGTGTATTATTCGCTTTTCCGTTTTTCTGCGTGAATTAGAAAAAACCTGGTTGAAAATATGACGAATGAGGTTCCTACTTTATAATTCATTTAAAAATTGAGGGGGAAATAAACAAATAAACTGATCAATACACATTCTGGAAAATATTATTTCGCATGTAAACTGAAAATTTCATATATTTATCCCGAAAATTGACGGAGATATCATGGAAATAAAATCGTTTGTCCAAATTTTCATGAGATTACAGCTCACCAGGTTTTTTTCCTAATATACGAAGAAAAGCAGAAAAGCGAGTTATACACATTCTAGAGAAATGATTAAGCTTTAATTAAAAAAAAAATTTGTTGATCTACGCCGCATACGAACTGAGATATGAAGGGAGCTCTCGAGCTCGGACTGTACCAGGTCCCCTTGAGGGTCTACATCCCTGAAAAAAGGGGAGTCAGAAACGATTTATTTTTTCTGATTGATGAAGGGATGTATGAGTGTATAAAGATTAAAAAAAATATTTTATAAGTATTAAATGAATGAAAAGGATATTTCCCATCATTTTTTGTTATTTTGTAACATTTCCACCATCAAAACGAACAAATATTTTGTGTGTTTTTTCATTTCAGTATTGAAGTCTATCATTTAGTTAATCAAATATCTATCCAACTTTTCTTTCAGAATTTACCGTTTTTTGTGAATAATATTACAACAATGTTTTGTTTTCGCGAAATATATTTCCTTGAATTTTCCTATTCGAAATGATAAATATTTATTTTTATCAAAGACAATTCATTAAGGTTTGTCGATTAGTAAAAATTATTTTCTTCTTACAATTATGGATTCTAACTCAAAATACTCCAGTTTGAAAATGTAGTAGTACTACGAAACCTGTGTTACAGTTAAACCTCAAAAGAACAAACTCCATTTACAAAGTTAAAGAGGGGTAATTAGAAATTAGCTTTGGCAACGTCTCTGAGAATCATTTGACATTTAACGAGTACCAACCTGCGTCAGTTTCAAGTAAAATAAACTTGATAAACCTAAATCTTGGCCAACCGGTATTCATTATGAAAATGAATGGAGTATTATAAAAGTTCAACTATCCACTAAATAAACTTATTGGACAAAACATGTTTGCAGCAATCAGTGAATTGTTTTTGTACCACGGCGGCTGAACCTTTAAAGGTATAATAATGATTATTCACACTGCTCAAGGACTTTTTTTCGACACTATAAAAGCACGAGTGGAAATAAGGTAATTTGGACGTATCAGCGAGAGAAGTAATTAAAACCACGTGAAATCCAGAACAATCTAATTAGATTGAGACTATATTTTTACCGTAGAGAATTCGAAATTATTGAATTATTGGTATTAAGTTCGAAATCAGCCAAATGAGTTGATTTAATTGGTTTTGTGGAAATATCGAATCAATTTCATATCGAGAAGATGTTTACCGAACAGCCAATCTGAAACACTATTCACATCTCACAAAAAAAAATTAAATTATGTACTGGCAACATATTTGCTTTTCAAGAAGCTACCAAACTACTGGTATTCCAGGGTTAGTCCAGGACTTTGTGGCTGAAACTGAGAACTCAAAATACTTTTTTCATTACACCGCACTGAAAACCCTATCATAGCATGTAGATTTAGAACATCGAAAATGACTCTTTTCCGTGCGGCCGCACCGCAAAAAGTTTTTTCTCCGATCGTGGGAAAAGTGACACTATTTTGACCTGATTTCTATGCGCAAAGCTCAACATTCCAGAACAGTGGGCAGTTGCTAAGCAATTAGAAAATAACAGTGCGGTAATAATTACCGCACTGCTGTAGCGTGCGGTAATGTTACAAATGGATTATTACAATGAAATGAAACAAAGTATGGTTTTCATTTTAATATTGATAAATTTGGTATGAAATAAATAAAAGAAACATCTAATTTATAACGTTATTCTTGAACACAATTAATTGTTGTTAATATTTACATTTATTGTACAGTTTGTACAATTTGTAAATTGTACTGGAGGGCAACGAGAATTTATAGACGTTGAAGCTGCATGGCTAGTTGTTTGGTTTATCTCGTTTCGATCATTTTCATTTGAAGTCGAGGCAGGGGTGTTGAATATTTTATTAGCCACTTCTACTTTATTATTAAGTGATTCGTCAATATATTCTTCCGCCACATGGGAAGACTTCCATCCTCCGTGGCGCTTTAAAGAAAGAATGTCAGCTCCAGCATCTACCAAATGTGTTGCCGATGATCTTCGGAAACAATGTCCTGTATATTCTGTCGGATTTGGCAACTGTAAATAACTTGCAACAATTTGCGGCATTTTTCCAAATTGATTAATTCCAATGACTGTCTTCCATCCTTTTCCCTTGTTGAATTTAAAAAAAAATCTAGGATTTTCAAAATCATTAGGCCTGAATGATACGTACTTTCTATAAACATTTAAATAGGTTTCGTTGATGATGAATGATCTAGGTCTATTTGTTTTTGTTTCTGGTATTTTTACCAGTATTTTTGAACCGAAATCTTCTATATCCTGAACTTTTATTCGGACAAGCTCATCTCGTCGACAGGCTCCTGCTATTCCAAATATCAGAGCCACCTAAAAATTAATCGAACATTGTATATTTCGTATTTCATTTAATTTAAGTAATACTATTTAATCTTTATCTACTTACTTTCGTCGATAAAAATATGTCATCTGAGGCCTCTAAAATGAATTTCTGAACTTGTTCCTGGGTTAAAATTTTAGATTTTTTCGGTTTGTATCCTATAGCTTGACGTTTCAAAAATGCTCTCAGTTTATGGTACTGGGCAATATTAATATTATTTTTAATAGACAAAGTTGATCGAAGCATGGAATAATGTGCCCACAACGTCGAAGATTTCATTGTTTTAGCCAATTCAGCAACATACGCCATCAGTACATTCTCAGAAAAGGATACACTGTTGTTTTTTCTGCAAAAATCCATGAAGCGTTGGTACGCAAGTTCATACTTCTCTCTGGATTTCGCCGGAAGTAAATCAAGTGAAGCCGCGTTCGCTGCTTCTACAAGTTCAGGAGGCGTGCAAGGTAACGAATAATCACCATCAGTGTCCATGTTTACTACTGTTTTTTTAATTTCTTATAAAATACAACGAATCGAACAAAATCGGCTTGAAAATTATTTTACTTCTGTCATAACAAAGTAATTTCCATAGTTACCACTTCTATATTTAAATATGAACATAGAGAAACCTATTTAAACTTACTTGATTACATCTTGAATGAAATATTTTTTAATAATTTTTTCAAATATAAATCGACGATCGGAGAAAAAATAGTATGTATAATTCGTGGGAAAAGCATATTCCCAAACTCCTGTGTTACCAGACTCGTCGCTACGCTCCTCGTCTGGTAATTATCACAGTCGTTTGGGAATATTATGCTTTTCCCACTAATTATACAATATACTATTACGGTGCGTGCGCTAAGGCATAGATGCATCCTATGATTCCTATGCTGAGACACAGAGCAACGATTGCGTGACAGTAGATGTCAGTGTTTTGAATAATTACCTATTGTTTCACAATATCGAAATGCTTTCTGCTGAAAATTTTTCCCGTGTTATTGTTTTCAAGGAGGTGTAATGAAAAATATCGTTCATTACACGTCCAGAAAGGCTTTTTCCGTGCTTGCACGAGTTCCCGTGTTCGGCTCCGCCTCACACGGGAACACATCGCGCGCGCACGGAAAAAGCTTACTTTCTGGACTCAGGCACGTAGCGAGGGGGGGAGCCCGGGGGCCCGGGCCCCCCCCCGAAATATCAAAAAAATCAAAAAATGCCCTTATATTTGACAAAATTTGCAATGTTTACTTATTGTGGGCCCCCCCCGAAAGTTGTGGGCCCCCCCCGAAAGAAAATCCTGGCTACGTGCCTGTCTGGACTAGTAATGAAATATACTATTTTTTTATTATCGACGGACGAATGATGTTGCGTGCGCTATGGCTGCTGTAATTTGTCCCACCTTGAATTTTTTCAACCGGGTTTTGTTTTCGGCACGAAAATGGGAAGTGTCTGCTCGGATGGATCTGCTTTATTGATGTTTTTCAATGCTATTGTGTTTTATTGAGGGTTGACCTTCAGCAAATTCGGTTTTAATTACCATGATTATACGGGTACGGCCGAATTTATTATGAATTCTCTAAATGAACGCTATTATTACGCTCATCCTCGTTTATTGACTCGAGAATTAATCAGTTTTTTACAGGAACTAACGTGTTAACGATGTTATCTGTTGTGAGAAAAATGAGAGATGGTGCCAATTGAAAAGAATGGTACGTGGTAGTTGAAGATGATCTCTATCATCAACGAATTACTCGCTGTATTTTTGGATCTGTTGCTCATTTGTTGAGCCAAGTTCATTCGAGTTCATTTTCACAAAGTGTCTCCTGAAAATTACCAGATAATCTCGTAAACTCAAAGAGTTTCTGAATAGTCACATAAACGTGAAATACAACAAAGTTAATATCTTACCAAATTTTTTATCGTGTTCTTCAAAGAGGATAAAAACTTCAAATGATAATAACAAGACAGAAATATTGTCGGTTTCGGATTTTTTTATTATACTATTTCGGGCATATTTCTGTCTACGAGTTACATGGCTAATTCGATCAGTCCAATTTTGGCTATAAATCTAGTATTTCCTGGTTACGTAAACTGTGACCTACACAGTACACATTCCTGCGTTATTTCAAAACAGGATAACTTGCTCAATATCGCGAAAATCTGGCAACGTTCTTCATTTGAAAACGATTCACGCGCCTACCACTTCCTATTGGCAATTGCTTCTAAAACAGGTAGTACGTTATACGAATGTCGGCTAAAGTTGGAACAGACCATTTATCTTGATCTGAGAAAACTGCCATGGCAAAATGCCAAGAAGTATTTTTCGATTGTTCCAAAAGCGAACGAAATATTGAATATCGTACACCTATCACAAAAAGGATCACTTAATTTTGAAACAAATAATTCTTGAAGTAGATATTATCCGAAAATATTCTTTTACCTCCTTTTCTTTAATTTTTCTGACAGTTGTTGTTGAGCTAACACAATATTTAAAAGAGTGTAATAGAAAGTGAATATTTTCAGCTGGAAAAAGATCGTTTCTCATTTAATACGTCAAAAGTGGACCGCAAGGCTATGAAATGGAGATTCCCTTCATTTTATACCCTGGAAAGTGGCGTCCTTAGGTCTGCAAAGAGGTCAAGAAGCCTCAAACGGCCTTCCTATTTTCCAGTGGAATGCACTTATTGGAATATATTTCTTCTTGTGGGTATATGATGGTGAAATCTCTCACCCTTCTCGTATTGTGGTTGCAACTTTCGTTATGCATAAGATATTGATTCGATAAAGCCAATCTAGTGTGAAATTAATCATTTCGCACACATGATTTCGTACTGGAGGTTACAGTGATAAACATATTTGGTTCATTCTTGTGAAAATGAAAGGATAGCTCCAAAATAGCTCTTTTCTGCGAAAATGTACCTGTTATTTGTAGAATGCATATTAGAAATGAATTAATTGAGGCACCTTCACATTTTCAGTTTCATTATAAAAAATAGTGTTGACTAATTAGAAAAGGATCGATATTATTATGTCTTTTTTTGGTAGACCCTGTAGATTTCATTCTGAGATGAGACCAAAGTAAAATTGATCGTCAGCATAGGTTCATTAGCAATAGAAATAAATGAAATAAATTTCTCGGAGACACCTGTATATTAGAGCTTACTTAACTTTTTATACGTAGAGTGACTTCTCCAATTGAAAAATGGTGATAAAAATTAAAAAAAAGGAACATGTTATCACATCTCTTTTTTGGAACACTCTCTATATTTCGTTCTGTAATGGAACCATTACAAATCCAAATTAAACCCAAAATAGAAAAAGAAATCAAAATCATAAGCAAGAAAATAATTGTGCCCAGGCAAAATAATAAGATTAGTTAAAATCCATTTTTCGACGAATGGAGAACCTTTTTTTTTAAGCCGGTTAACAAAATATGAGAAAATTGAGCTGAAGAGTAAGTTATGAGAAATTGAAATTCTTGGTAAATACATGAACCACCCTGTATCTCGGTTATGGAATTGATTATACCTATCATATATCGGTTTTTGGACTGGGATAGCTCTAGCTCGTATCGTATGTTTATTCACCAATGAAACACCTTGTATATGAAAAAATGCATTTTTCATGAAACCGGAAAATCAAAAGCTTCTTTATTTTATGACGTCATTACGGCTAACGACGGGTGGGGATTAAATATTTCTCTCGTTTTTACAACTCTTTTCCTGAATTTCATTCCTTCAATTTCCTGCCTATTTAAGGTATAGGTACACCTTTTCATTTATTGAAATATGTCTTTACGGCATTCAAAGGGAAGGGATTAACTATTTTTAGAATTTTTAGTAGCCAGTAATGGGAATTTAAGTGTCTCACTCCTTTCTAAATCTGTATCCATAAATTTCATTTCTCAATTTTGCCTGTCTGTATTTAAGTTCCATCGATCAATTCATAGGAATATTCTCATTGAATAATCTCATTCTCACGAGGTCCATTCTTCGAGAAAAGCTTTTCCGAGAATCGTTATCACTGTTTCGTTTGTTTGTCATGCATAATCGTTCCTTTTATGCATGACAAACCTAATATTTTGTTCGTGGATCTTATCGCCCCTACCTGTCAATCATACTTTGGGTACAACTTTCAATATTTCATATTCGCTGTTGTGGATCGAATTTCTGAATATCCAGCAGCAACTTTCACTGTTCATACATTCTGTTCTGGTGTTATTACAATCAGATTTATTGGTTTGGATAGCAATCATAGAGATGAGGATATTTTTCTTGATTGGAGTGTGTTGTTTCTCCATAGAGTTTTATTTTTTTAGAATTATTGTAGTTATCCAATAATTTTTAGTAATTATGTATTTTATTGTATTGTCTTTCACAAATTTCTAAAAAAATTTTATAAATTACATATTACCCGATAATATTCACAATCAATGTATGATTCTGAGGATGTCATTGGCCAGTTCCCTTCATTCTTTGTATTGTTCTCGAAATGAAGCAAATTTCAAAATGTGTCCGAATAATATTCCTGATTTTTCTATATTTTAATACTCATACCCCCTTTTATTTGTTTCTTATTTTATCTCGTTTATTATGATCCCATTTTTGGTTTTAATTTTCGGTAATTTCATAAAATCCTAACAAACATATCTGCAGATAACTGCAGTTTCATTTTCAGGTATAAAATATTGACATTTATGACGGTGTGAGGTCAGTTTTACATTACAAGAGGAAATCATGTCCCCCATTAAAATTGCATTAAGAACAATAGGTACTTTCCAGTCTACTGATTTTAGGGATTTATTTGTTAGAATCTCTGATAACTATTTCTTTTTGTGTGAGAATTGCATTTTAGAATTGATGTGAGAAATTTTTTTCATGTTTTTCATTTTGAAAAATTGCATTAGTTAATTTTGTGGATTATATGTTGAAAATAAAAACAAAATCAGTATAATTTAAATAATTTTATTAACATTGGTCTTGCAATAGATTATTTGTATAACTAGTAGGTAGATATAAAAACTTAATGAAAATAACACAGCATATCACATAATAATAATATTTTCATGGAAGACAAATCTCATGTTCCTGAAATAACTTCTTCATTTGCTCTTGTTGTTTCGTGTTCTTCCTTTTCGGTATCAGTCGAGTCGTTTCTTATTTTTTTCACTTTTTTCCTTACAACCTTCATATTATGTATATCGTTCAAAAAGTTGTAGAGCAAAATATGATTACGTAGTTCTTCTTTCTGTTCGAAAACTGATAATTTTTCGTAACCAATCAGCTGCAATGCCTTCTTGGTTTTCTTTCTCAATCTCCTAATGGATTTTTGAATAGGAACTGTAAGTAATTAAGGTATTTAGTAAAGCAATTCGAAAAAAGTTTATAAAAATTATACTATACTATAATTTCAATTTATACCATTGCTCAGTAAGAAATATATAAAGGAATTTGTACTTACAGTATTTCTTTTCTGTTTCTTTTATCGTTGGAGGTATATTTTTCCTATTTTCTGTAGTAACATCGTTTGTAGTTTCCATTTTGCCGGTTTTCACTCGCACAAAGAACTTATCCCTTCTGAATGTTAGCACTAAGTGGTTTAACTTTCAAGATGGGCAAATAATGTCTTCAAAGGGATTACAGAATTTCGAGAATACTCTTCTTCTTTTTCTTCAATATTCCGAATTTCCTTCTATGATCTTTCGACGAGAATCTCATTTTTGTGTTTTTATGATTTTTGAATTCTCATTTTTTTTCAATGGCGTTTTTGTATTTTGCTGATTTTTCAATCAAATAGAAAGTGTATTAAGATCCATTTTCTCTTCTTCTTTTCAAGTTGACTGCGTAAATCTACTACTTCGCAGGTTTCCGATTCTTCAGATTGAATTGAAATTTTCAAAATGGAGAATTATTTACTCATAACGAGGATTTTCAATTTAACATAGATCAATAAATGAATATAGAAGATTCTTCATCTTTTATTCCTTCATTTCGTATTTTTCTTTATTTTTCACCGGGTATTACATGTTTGTTTTATTTATTCATTATTTGTTGTTAATATCCACTTACTCATTATTTTTGTCGATTTTTGAATGAGTTTTTTACCATATTTATAGTATGAAGGATAAACTGTTACTTTTATTTTTCCTCCTATTGATTTTAGTATATTGTACATATTTTCCAAACTTCTCATTCATCTGATAGGTCTCCAATTCCTCTACTTTAAATCCACTTCATGTGTGGATCTACTGGCTCAGTAGTAAGTGTTATCCAATTTAGAATATTCTCACGGCGAGACCAACGGATGGAAGTTGTAGCAATGTAGTCGGAATATTTATAATCTCCATCCCGATTGTTCTAAATTCGCTTGATTATTCAGGTCATATTTCGCAATTAAAATAAAGCGCACTGACGTTTTTTTAGAAATTATCCCTCGTTTCACTGGTAGCATTTCATTAGCGCCAGATCCTCTTATTTGATTTTCCCCTCGTTTTCTCGTTTTAAAATTCGCATGTGGCCTGGCGCATAATTATTCATTATTTCGCGTTTATGAATTGGCGAGAGTCATTTTGCAGCATTATGAGCGTGCAATTGAGAGGTAGGTACCCGGCTGCAAAAAAATACGAGTGGCGCAAATTTTTTAATAATGTGGTTATTACGTATCCATTAGAATGTCGAAAGAGTTGTCTCAAGTGTGAGCAGGAGTCGCATGGAAAAAATTGGTTTTTACTTTCTGTTCAGCGTAAAAATTCTTTCAAACGCCAATTTTCGAAATAAGGTTTGGTGCTCTACAAAAGAACCTTTATTTCCTTCCTAAATAGTCTGTGAGTTTCCTAGGTTGGCATAATGATATTTCCAACAAGTTATTGAGAATATTCTGATTAGATCGATTTGTTGCTGAAGCTGAGGCAAGAGATCTACGAGGATATATTGAAAAATGTTTAGCCTACTATAGAACCAAACAAAATTTCAATGTCAAAATATTGTATTACTCATTATATTCTCCTCTTAATTGAATACATTTGTTACAGCGAACCTGCAACGTCTCTAGACCTTTCAAAAAAATGTTTATCTTGCCCTGCAAACCAGTCCTCCACAGCTTTTATTACCTCCTCAATGGAAGAAAATTTACGACCTTTTAAACCTCTTTTTCAGTTGAGGAAAGAGATGATAGCCAAATCTGGTGAAAAAGAGGGGTGTTCTAGTAATTCTAACCCTGAATCTCGAATTTTTTGCATGGCAACATGGATTTGTGTACTTGGGCGTTGTCCTGTAAAGACAAAACACCTTTGGATAGCTTTCCCCGTCTTTTCTCTTTAATTTTTTCCCGTAGAGTTGTCAGTAATGAAGAATAGTAATCTCCAGTTATTGTTCTACCCTTATTCAAAAAATAAATCATGATAACTCCATGGCAATCCCAAAAAACTGAAGCAAGAACTTTTCCAGCAGATTTTTGGACACGAAACTTCTTAGGTCTTGGAGAACCAGAGTGTCGCCATTCCATCGATTGTTGCTTTGTTTCTGGATCGTAGAAATGTACCCAAGTTTCATCCATAGTAACAATTCGGTTTAAGAAGTCTACATCGTTTTCAAATCGAGCACAGATCGAACGCGTTGCTTCTACCCTTGCACGCGTTTGGTCAACATTCAAACATTTGGGTATCCATTTTGCAGAAATTTTTCTTATGTCCAAATTGACGTGAACTATATGATGAACGCGTTCGTATGAACTCTTCAGTGCTTCAGATATCCGTTTTAGCCCAATTCGACGGTCTGATAAAATCATGTTATGAAATGTATCGATATTTTCGGGGACTGACAGAGAAACTGGCCTTCCCGATCGGTCATCATCTTCAATGGAAAATTTACCTCTTTCGAAGCTTGCAGTCCAAATTTTCACGGTCGAATACGAAGGACATTGATCACCAAGGGTATTAAGCATATCTTCGTAAATCTGCTTACCTCTTAACCCTTTCAAATACAGGTACCCGATGATGGCTCGATACTCCAATTTTTCGATTTTTACAATTTCCGTGGACAACTTTTTTTTAAATTTATTGCGCAACTCTGGTTTACTTTTTTGACGTCGAACTCTACACTGACACTTCTTCTTCTTCTTCTTCTTCTTCCTCTTGAAATAGGACCGGGTCCTGTCATCTCTGTCATCTGCCTTCTTGTGATACTGATGTCCAGCTGTCATGCCAACGTTTTGGGGGTCTACCAACTGGTCGCCTTGTTCCTGGTTTTTGCGTTTTGGCCCACTTTGCAATTCGATCTGGACCCATTCGGTCCACGTGATCCCTCCAATAGCGGCGCCTTGCTCTCACCCATCGAACAACATCCCGTATTCCTAACTCCTGCAGAGTGTCCGTATTGCGTATTCTGTCTCTCAGTGTTATCCCCCTTATTGTCCGCAATATCCTCATTTCAGTTGTTCTCATTTTCCTCTTTGTTTCCGATGTTTCCGCCCTTGTTTCAGCAGCGTAAGTCAATACTGGCCTTATACAGGTCTTATAAATTCGCGTTTTACTTTCTGTAGACATATACTTATTTCTCCATATTATATCCTGCAAACAACCTGATATTCTTGCTGCCTTCTTCACCTGACTGTCCACTTCATTCGCTACACATCTATTGCTCGATGTTTCCACACCTAGATAGCTGACATTCATGACCTGATTCACAATATTCCCATTTACCACCAACTTGCATCGTATCGGTTCTTTGGATACTACCATAGACTGAGTTTTTTCGCACGAGATTTCCATATTGAGTTTTTGCGCCGTCAAGTTGAATCTATGTAGGAGGCGCTGTAAGTCGTCCTCATTTTCAGCCACCAGGAGTGCGTCATCCGCATAGCAGAGTACCCTCACTGACACTTCTAATAAGTTATTGTTCATTGATATGGTATCGCAATATTTTGTTTATGCATGGAACTGGTCTAGGCTAACTAGATATCAATACATCCTCGTATGAGCTGTTGGAACGTTTCGGCTGATGTGGTCTGTGGTCATCTTCGGAAAACATCAATATCGTCAACTTTTGACCATAAGCATTGCATATATCAATGTGAAGTTTAAAGACGATCATTAAGTAAAAGCTTGGACGGTCTATAAGTCCGGCTAAAGTGAGCTGCTTTTCTTCGTAAAGGTACCCTAGTCTATATCATAAATGCCAATTTCAACACACGCATGTGTTGATCATTTCAGTTAGCCCTATTTCACCAAACTGGTTATTTAAATACAGTTACGCTGAAATCTGTTAATTAGAATATGGTATCGCTTGTCGTCCGAGTCTAGTTTGACGTATTGCCTCAAGCTCATTACAAAATATTGGATAAGGTCATTGACAAAATAATCAGGTTGAAGTTGAATTCCATTCGGAATTGAATCGTTTCTACAGACGACTACCAGAATGAATTCTCCATTCGCATTCCAGTCGATATTAATGAATTGGACTACGCGAAATATGTTGTGGTAGAGCAATTCTTCCGTTAATGTAACAGTGAATCGCCATCGCAGAGTCAATGTGAGATTCTCAAGATCTAGATGCCTTAAAAGCCGAAAAAAGTGTCTATCTTGATCTTCACTCTTGCACTTCATCGACAATTTCCAAAGCAGGTTGAGACAAAAGATGAAGGAAAATGAATAAGTCTGTAGTGAAGCATTTTATGCTATAATAATATTCGGAAAGCGTTTTCCGAAGTTTTTGTCGCTGAGTGTATGATATTGTTTTGTTAAATTATCATTCGATTCCCAAAAAGTAATGCGTAGTCCTATCTCCGGCCAGTAAAAGTTTCTTATCGATAAATACGTGACAAACTGCCGAATTTCTGTTATGATCCGAATGTGAAAATCTTCTTGGTCACATAATAGATCGATACAAACCAATTCGTCATGCTCCAATCGAAAAAAGAATTCACCAAAATTGGTTGGGGTCAATGACAAGGTGGTATGTTTGAAGAAGCATCGTATTCTTGAGGTTTTCTACAATGCTCATATTTGGCGATAAAAGAATGAATCCGGAAGGTTCTAACGGCGTTGATGATTGAGGAGGTTATTCGAGCCATTCGAATCTTCCATATAAAAGGACATTTGCGGATCGATAACACCCATACCGCGAAAGGTCTGAGCTTGGGAACAGAAATTGAAAATGAAATATCGAAAAACTAAAACTGAAAAAATTCGTTACTTATGAAGGCCATATGGCCGAGTTTGGTATCAAATTGTAGGTTTTCGAGGTCGCTGAATTCAATGAGAACAATTCCAAAACCCTAACTAGCATGGTTTAGATTTTCACCTGTCAAATGGCATTTTTTGAAAAATTGTAAATTTAAAACTCCTAGCGTCCGTCCCTATCTCAAAGTATATCTGTGTAAATGTATGAACCATCTTCAGAGGTATAGCAATTTCATTAAAAATATTCATCTTGAAAACGAAGTCAAGTCTTCAATATCGTCGTTGTTTCTGAAGAAACGATTTGAGATAATTGCAATCTGATTTCACTGATATTCTGAGCAATGTTGACTGTGCAGAAGAAAAGTCATTTGCTCAAGCTGAGTCCTCTCAAATTTCCAGTTTCGGTAGGAGTTTTTGGAAAAAATAAACAATCTTGTTATAGCATTATTTATCACCATTTTTTTTTCAGTTGATATAATGTGAAGCCAGAACAAAAGAATTCAACCATGGGTAACAACTGCTGCTGTTGTGGCAGTCAGCGGTCGCCACCAGAACGAACCAGCTTCATTGGCTTGAAGATTCCAACTGCTGAATGTGAGTACATATTTTACGAATACAAAAAAAACAAATTTCACCCGAGTGATGCGTTGAAAAAATTCGCTTTTCGAGTTATTCAACGTCTCTGGTACGACCAATTGGTCTTTTCTGTATAAAGCTAACAAATAACATGGCAACATGGGCAACGCCATTTCACCGTTTGGCTATAATTAAAAGAAAACAGGAATTTGAAAATCTGTTTTTGAGTAAATTTTGTTCAAGACTCTCTTGTCGACAGAAATTCAGAGTTTTTGCTCCGCTTTTCATTACTCCGAAAGAGGTCGCGCTATTCTTGCATAACATGTGCATGCATTTGCCAATTTTGGGTCTTTGTTGAGTGGTCTGAAAGCCTTTCTAGATCTGTGTATCGAAAATCGTACACAAGAGACAGCTTTGGGAATTCCCTATGTTTTAGGACAAATTCCAAGCGATATCAACGGATGTGGCTGGAAAATCGCAATAAGCCAACTTTGATAAGAATTAAAATGACAATGTTGACTTCAATCGAGAGTAGAAGCAATTATCAGTTGAATTTCGCACTTATCAATATCTCGTGCTCTATACAGATCACAGACATACAGAGTGTAACAGCCAAATGGAATAAATTAGATAACGAATAAATGGGGCTGTGTTTGGAAAACGCTCGGACAAGTCGATTTGTAATGTATCGAATTTGTGAAATAAAATAAGTTTCATTAAAAATGTTAATTTTTACCTTCAGATCTAAAAATGTTAATTTTAGTAAAAAATGTGAAAACACTTAATATTTCCGAAAAAGTTGAAGATAGGTATAGGACATTGTGCATGAATTATGTCTAGAATTTTCTGAGGAATCCAAAAAATAAATAATATACAGGGGGTTGCATTGGAAATAAGAAAGTTGGTATTGGCCATGGCCGCATGGAACACTCTATATAATTTTATTTTCTTGAAAAATATGCGCATTTAAAATTACAAATCGACGTGTCCGAGCGTTTTTCCTAACACCCCCTCATTTATTCCTTATCGAATTTATTCCATTTGGCTTTTACACTCTGAAGAGTAGGTGGTTTACGAAAGCATAAACGTTTGAAACACAGCCACAAACGCGCAAAGAATTAATCGCGGCTATGTTGAGAATAGGAAAAGACAAAGCTGCGTTGCCATATGTTGTCTTGCGGCTTTCTACTGAGAAGGCTCTGACTCTGCTGATGTTTCTCGAAATCAATTGTGTTTGATAAAATTGGGAATTGTTGAAATGAAGAAAATTCTCAAAGGAATTTTATGGAAGGCCCAAACAGATGTAGTATAATCCAACATGTCATGTTCAACAAACCAATTTCTTTGATAATTTAGTCTTCAAATCCATCATTCCAATAGTAATGTCAATCGTGTCTGGTGTTTTATGGAACTCCTTTCGATAAACATTCGTTATTTCAAGATCAAATGAGTAAATATGGTCGCGTGCAAAAGATACAAATATTTGTACGAATTATTTTCCTCGATTTATTTGTAGCGTATAGATAACATCGCAAATCCAGCAATTCTGCTCATAAATAACGTAAGTCTCAAGGATTTTACGAAAAAAATATTGAGAATGGTTATACAATTTTAATTTATTTTGTGATTCAACTACTTAACCCCTAACTTAGCACTATGTTAGGCAATCCAAATCACGTTATTATTCTTCCAGTGTTCAGCTCAAAACGTTTTTGATAGATCGCTGTCTCCCTATAGAAATCCTATGGACCCCGCGCGGTGTTGCCATTTATCATGTTCCAGTCTTTTCGTATAGGGGGTTGTGCTCGGCTTCAGCCAACCTGATACTACGGCACCCTTTATATTACGTTCATCAAAAATCAATTTCCGTTTTTTCTAACCAGATTTCTTTCCAGCGAACCTCAGGAACGTGGCCGTGGACACCAGATACACGCCGAATCCGCAAAAGAACAACGTGGACATAATCAGGCCCATCAGGCCGGCCGTCAAAGGCAAAATAGTCGTGGGTTTGTACAGCTACGAAGCACGCGACAACACGGATGTGTCCTTCAAGAAGGGCGACCGGATGGAGGTCATCGACGACTCCGACGGCGATTGGTTCGTGGTCCTCCACCTCCTCACCAAGGAACGGGGGTACATACCCAGCAACTTCGTGGCGGCGGAGATGAGCGTGGAGAGTGAAGAGTAAGTCGGGCGGGAATTTCTAGGTTAGGAAGACATGGTGACAGTTCCGATTTCGAAATACCCCGCTTGTCTTGATTTATCTGTGTTGCTTCTTGACTTTCGGGCAAGGCTGTAGAGTCAAAATTTCCAAGAGTTGTCGAGCGATCGACCACTTATCGGCCTTATCGGTAGGCCTCCGGTCGCGGAATCTGAGCGCAGTTGTCAGATTGTGTTCCGGGCTTTCCCTATAGAAGGCTGGCTGACAGCGCACAGCTACGATGTCAAATAGTTCTCTGTGATTTCTGCAGATCGGGCGATTCTATAGGAGAAATGTCAAACTTTGATCAATTATCCTGAAGAAATAGGAAAATATGAATACCAAGCTATTTTGCGTTGACTCTTCCTCTTTCGATCCGTATAATTTACATCACGACCAGGGTATCTGCGAAAAAAGTTTTATCGAGTTTAAATGTGCCCTTTTTGCCGAATTTTTTCGCGATTTTCGCGAGTTTTTTTAAAATACTTCTACATCGCCTGAAGAATCGAAATTTCGCCCACGGACGAATCGATCATTCCTCTTTCCGACCGTGTAAAAATTTCTCTCCTGTAGCGCAGCTTCGCTGCGATTTTGAGATTCTTCTGAACCCACTTTTTCTACAGATTCCCCGGGCCGGACCACAGAGTTACCGTTTTAGGCCGGGTTTCACCAACGATTTTAATCTCGTTTAAGTCAGTAAACCATAATTTTCTGTGGTTTTCCAGTCAAAAATCAATCGGTAATCTCAGTTATCTCGTTAAACCAGATTAAAATGTTTGGTGAAACCGGACCTTAGTATATTATAAAATACGTTTAGTATATAGAATAAAATAATCGTCTTAATCTCTTTTTCTTTTGTAGCTGGTTCTTCGAGAACATATCCAGAAAAGAAGCCGAAAAACTTTTATTGACCGAAGACAATCCAAGAGGAACCTTCTTAGTCCGTCCCTCAGAACACAATCCGAATGGGTACTCGTTGTCAGTGAAAGATTGGGAAGAATACAGAGGGCACCACATAAAGCACTACAAAATTAAGCCGCTGGACAATGGAGGCTTTTACATTTCGACCAATAAGACTTTTGATACTCTTTCTGAACTAGTTAATTCGTATACAAGTAAGTCAAAACTGAAGTTGAAAGAACATAAACTGCTCATCGAAATTTATGGGTATTGGGCAATCCAATCCGCGTGATCATTCCACCAGTGTTAACCTCAAAACATATTTGACTGGTCGCTTGTCGGCAGATAAATGTAAAGAATTTTATGCATTTTACGGGTGAACCAGTAAGTTTTTATGCTTTGTTATATCCAAAATTATCCTGAAGCAACACTGACGAAGAAAATTTTTGATCACAACTTTTTGTATTGGGTGGAAGTATTGGAGAAGGAATATCTGACAGAGCACTGCACCCTGTAACTTCTTTATCCTCATAAATGATATGAAATTCAAATCAGTGTTGCCAATTCAGCAATAAGCATGCTAAATTTGGCATATTTGATTCATGTTCAGCATATAATTTAGGCGTTTAGCATATTTATTTAGCATGTTTTCTAAAAAGAAGATGGAATGGAAGTTAGAAATGTTAAACGCCGTTTACACTACTTGATATTGGGAACCTAATGAAAGTCCATTAGCGTATTTCCCTTCCGTGTGTAGTGGCAACAGTCAGCTATATCAAAGTTGACCAATTTTCGTGAATTTTTCACAAAAAGTTATTTATTTCCCGAACTACTCATCTTTGAATAAAAGTTCGAAATTTTTTTTCGAGTTATATAGACCTGGGTTATTTCTTTCATAGATTAAAGGTCGTAGATCACGAATATGTAATTAGTATTTTTCCTGAGTGAGTGGTTCGGGAGATGAATCACTTTTTGCGGAAAATTCTCGAAAATTTGGTCAACTTTGGAGAGACGTAGCAGCCAGAAAAATAAAACTAGGTGAATGCTGATTTTGTTCATTATAGATTAATCCTTTACGAATCGAGAGGTCCGAATTTTATTCACCTATCTCGTACAGTTCAGATTTTCTGATTTTTTCCGCGAAGGTCCACATTTTCCGATTTTCCATCGACCGTAACTTGAAAACAAATTGTTTTATAGAAAAACTGTCTGCTTATTCGTAATCTACGCCATCGATTCAGTGAATAGTGCAATTTTGGTGGAGATAGGAGAAAATTTATTTTTTGGCAAAAATTGCATGCATACGCATGGAAAAATTGCGAATTTTCGGTGAAATTTTTTTGGCTCCGATCGAACCAATATTTTTACTGTTCACTAATTCGAGGGCGTAGATTACGTATATGCAAACGAATTTTTGATAGAAGGATTATTTTGTGAGTTATAGTAGATGGAAAATTGGATAAATTTGACCATCGCGGAAAAAATCAGAAAATCTATAATGTTCGCGATAGCTGGATGAAAATGGAGGTTTAGATTCGCAAAGGATCGATCTACCAGCAAAAAAAACAGCATTCGTCTAGAGCTATTTTTCTGACAGCTACGGCACTCCAAAGTTGACCAATATTTCGATAATTTTCCACAAGAAGTGATTTATCTCTCAAAATACTATGGGTGGAGAAAAAATAATTGCATATTCGTAATCTGCAACCTCGAATTAGTCGAAAAAAATGACCTGGATTGATATAGCTCGAAAAATAATTTTTTTTCGAACTTGAAATGTTCAATTTAGATGCAGTGCTCTGATAAATATTCCATCATCGATACTTCCTCTAACATCTACAATAATAAAAGTGGTGATCACATGACTGGGTAAAATTTCTTTCATCAGTGTTCCTTCAGGCTATTTTTTGAAAATTCCAAGCAGAATAACCCAATGTTTGACTCATAAAATGCATTAAATATTGAATGTCATCATATTTACCGCTTACTAGCGAACTGTCAGAAATGTTTTGAGGTTAACATTGGTGGAATAAGGCATCATTTTTTATCTATCGGTATTCTTTAGGGCAGCTCCAGAAAGACCTGGCGTCCTAGGTGGTCTTGAAATGGCTAGAATACCACCTTTGAATCTTTTCTCTCGACACTCAACTCTGTTTTGCTTTCAGGAAATGCGTTCGGATTATGCCATGTCCTGTCGAAACCATGCCCGAAGCCAGAGCCCACGATGTGGGACCTGGGGCCCACGTATCGGGACAAATGGGAAATTCCCAGGAACGAAATCCTGCTGATGAGACGTCTGGGCAGAGGTAACTTCGGCGAAGTCTTCTACGGAAAGTGGAAGAACAACACCGAGGTAGCAATAAAAACTCTGCGAGAAGGCACCATGTCCACGCAAGCCTTCTTGGAGGAAGCAGCGATAATGAAGAAGTTCCGGCATAAACGACTAGTGCAACTTTACGGTGTGTGTAGTGAAGAAGAACCCATTTTCATCGTCCAAGAGTACATGTCCAAAGGTAGTTTGCTGGATTTCCTGAGGAACGAAGAGGGCAAACAGCTGGGATTCGACGAGCTGATCTACATCGCTTTCCAAGTGGCCAGCGGCATGGAATATCTGGAAGGTAAACAGTTGATCCATCGCGACCTGGCCGCCAGGAACGTCCTCATCGGCGAGAGTAACATCGCGAAAATCTGCGATTTCGGTCTGGCCAGGGTGATCGAGGACAACGAGTACTGTCCCAAGCAGGGGGCTCGGTTCCCCGTCAAATGGACCGCGCCGGAAGCCATCATTTACGGTAAATTCTCGATAAAATCGGACGTGTGGTCTTACGGCGTCCTACTCATGGAACTCTTCACCTACGGACAGATTCCCTACCCGGGAATGCACGGTAGGGAAGTTATCGAGATGGTCGAGAAGGGATACAGAATGCCGAAGCCGCCTTCCCACGTCATCCCCGACGAAATTTACCAGACAATGTTGAGTTGTTGGGACGCCCGGCCCGAAAAGAGACCCACTTTCGAATTTTTGACTCATTACTTCGAAGGTTTTAGCGTGACCTCCGAAGTACCCTACAGAGAAGTTCCCGACTAACCGAACTGAGTGACTGCGTCCCACATCACCCTTTTCCGATTGATACTTTGGTTTTTTGATCGAATGATCTCATACTCCGGTAATTGCTTTCGACATGAACGGCTTGAATACAGGGTGCTGTTCGAACAGAACCCGATTTCGACCTCGAAATTTGGGATTTAATAACTAGTCCTTGTGATCTGTCTCGTTGAAATATTTCTGACTTAGTGACTCTTCCGGTTCGACCAAGAGTGTATGTCAAAACACGACATTTTCACCCTGTATATTTTTCAATATTTACAGCTGCGAATTGCCCCAAAATGGTACAGGAAGCGTGCAAAACGGTTTCACAGATAAGAAAGTGAATTACAACTCCAATTTAATATTGTTGGTTTCAAGGAATCAATACAGATAAAAAAACCACATGAGAAACAAAGTATCACCAAAAAATTGACCAATTAGCCATTAAGGCAATCTTAACTTTCACCATTTTGATATTCCCAAAAGTAAAATCGACTAAAAATTTCAAACAAATTTACTCAAACTAATTTTCAAACAATAACACGTTTCTAATATGAACATGAATAATACTGACCTTCCGTTTCTCGACTACCAGTGCTAACCTCAAAAAATATTTGACAGGTCGTTGGCTTCACAGAATTATAATTATATTATAGAATTATGTGGTTGAAAGGCCTTAATTCTATATTATACTAAAATGGTAACTTGGTGGACCGGCCCGAGGGAATCTGTCGAAAAGTGGGTCCAGAAGAATCGTAAAATCGAAGCGAAGCGGTATTTTTTAAAAATTCACAGATATCCTGGCCGTGATACAAATATAAGGATCGAAAGAAGAAAGGTCAATGCGAAATAGCTTGGTATTCATATTTTCCAAAATTTTCCCATTTCTTCAGAAAAATTGATCAAACATTGACATTTCGCCGATAAAATCACCCAAGTTCTATTATTTTTATAATTCTATGGTCTTAATATTAAATCTGTGGTGTTTTTTCCTGATGAAACCGCATTTAACCCTCTTTCAAACATGACGTAGTTTCATTCAAGAATCTCTCCTTGAAGTTTTTAATTTAGAACCGTTTTGCTGGATACATTCATTGCTGTTCGGCTTAAAATAATGGGTAAACATCTCAGTTAGTGACATTTTCGTTTTTCTATGGATTTGCGCTGTCAATTTTCCAATTATGGGCAATTTTGGCTTCAGTTTTTTCTGCAAATATATTTCCTACAGAACCAGAAATTAAAAAACGAAGAAGAGGGATGAAAATTGACAACTCAAAATCCAATTTACTGGACATTTTGGCAAAGTGTCGTTGTTGTTCCACCAACTTGAAATGTTTACCCTCCTTTTGATCTGGTAATAGCATTCCATGTTCCTCTATGAATGAACCGCATTCAATGCTGACTTCACTGGTTTGACAATGAAATCTTTTGCTTCAAAGTGTATCGAACACGGTTCTTCAAGAAATCACACCTCTGGAATGGAATTGGTTTAAAGTAATTCATAATTAATTCGTTATGAACGCAGTGAAGTCGATTTTAACCGAAAATAACTCTTCTCAGGTAACAAATTCTACGTTGGCGATGTGTAGGAATCCATAGAACTTTGCGAAAATGCGCAGTTGCCGAATTATCAAAACTGTTTTGGAATAAGTTATTTTGATTTTCTTGATCAAATATCATAAAAAATTACTATTTAAACGGGAGTTGTAATTAGGGTTTTTTTACTGTGAAACCGTTTCACTTCCTGGTATTTTTCAACTTGGAAGGCCGAGTCTTGTATTTTCTTGATTTCTTGGATTGAAAGAAGACTGTTACATGTTACATCTTAAATAAGCCTGAGATGCTTGTATCATAGGAGAGTATTAAAGTTCATTTTAAATTGCCGCAGGTGGCATACCATTTAAATGACATAAGACAAGTGTCCTATAATATCGATTTTATCTTTTATACTACATATTTTGTACGAACAATAAATTTACTATCTGGCAAGGACCAAAAAGTAATTTGCCTAATGCTAACCAGTTAGTTCCTAATTTCCAAAATTGTGTTGACGACCCCCTCCTCCCCAAGTTTTTTGCTTGAATATTTCATCTTTCCACTTGAGTTTATCGAACAATATGATACTGGAGATTCCTAATTGTTGATTCAACTGTATTATAATTTTTTTATTCCAATGTGCATGATGAATGTGTGATGTTTTTAAAACAATTTATTTACCCCCTCTCATCTCAGAGGTTTCATTTTCAGGTGAAATTAAACATTCATTCTGATACAGCGACAATCCCTTGATATGTTTGTTGGCTTGATTTGAATATATTACTGAGTAAATGGAGAAGAATATTGTGTATATTTGATGTTTTGTATCTTGAGGTGATGATGTGCTTTTGTGTATACCTACAATTATTTCAATATATATTTCTTTAGTGTAAATGTGTGTTAGTCCTTTTATATATAATTAGGAAATGAGTATACAGGCAAGCCTCTATTGTATTTTTTTCAGAGTTTGAATAAAGCCATATATTATTTTTATGAATGAAATTCTTGTAAATACATTATACATAATTGAAATAAAATGTGCTACTCAAACATTTTGTGTTGTTATTCAATGCAATGGGGTTGCAATCCCAAAATAGAAGAAAAAGACGAGTCGCTTTTTTATTTTTTAGAAAAAACTCTTAAATCCGAAGGGGAGGGAGTGACAGTTCGGCGCGATAACCATAGACAAACATGGCGAAAAAAAGGAAAGATGAAGGTTTGCTTGCGGAGTCTTTGGTTTCAGCATAAGTTCTATGGATGATTTCATTGACAGTTGCTTTCAAATTTCTTGTTAATAACATGTCAAATACAAATCTTTTTACTTGAGCTACGTTCATAAACTTACTCAGAGTAAGGATAGTTTACTCCGAAGCGTTCATAAATTTACTCTACCAGTGCTTTTACGTTCAGAAATCACGTGATCATACTCTTCTCGAGTCTTCTCTACTCACTGGAGTAAGTTTATGAACGCAAGGTTGGTGGACAAACAGGTACTTGACTTCACGTTAGTGCTTTGCTTTCTAAAGGTTAGAAATTTATCGTGGTTTAAGTTGTAAAATTTTATTTCTTTTCAAATTTGTACATAATTCCTGAGAAAATTCAAAACTCCCAGTTTGAATATTGTCAAAACAGTACCACTTCTCTCTGAATTCAATTTGAGGATTGAAATGAAGACGGTCTACATCCAATAGAAGAGTTCATTACAATTATAGCATTAAAAACACAATCGTCACAGAATTTAATGAATTATTTCAAATTGCTCGACAAGTTTCTAGACAGCAACTCTATGACATCATTCACTTTATTCTTTCCGGATTCGAATGAGTCTCTAGTGAATCCACTGAAACATGAATTATTCTCTATCGAGTCGATAATGTCCCATATTATTGGTGCTGCCATATCACTTCCATCTGCATTGAAGATTTCGTCGCTTCCTTCAACAGTGCTAACTCTATCGTGACTCATGAAGCCCAAGATGCTTTCAGGATCTTGCATGTATTCAGAATAGTCGTCTTCTTCAGTCAACTTTGCCTTTAGTTCGTCCAAAAATTCTTTAACGGAATCATGCCCTGAAAAACTTCTTTTAGCAGCTGAAATATTATTTAGGTATAGGAAATGAATTTACCTTCTCGTTTAGCAGTGGGTATCAAAATTCCTGTTGGCCTTTTGCCTTTTCTACTCCTACAAAAGGAACAATTGCATATTCCTTGACATACAAAGCATGACCAGTAAGGGTCCAATAGGGCATCTTTAACATCAACCCCGTATCTATTTTTAGCACAAGGGCCACAGAATTGTCCTCGTACACCAAAACAGTCCAAATTCCTACATATAGTTTTTGTATCCACTGTCTTTTGTCGGCATTGATGGCAAGACGATCCTAAAATAATGATCAAATTATCTTAATATATATCCGACTAAAAACTTATTACTAATCCACGTCGTTTTTCAACAAGAGTTTGGAGGTTTAACTTACCATTTATTTTATCATATATTCTATCATTCAATTTGTAACAAATATTACTCAACATTTCGTCAGTTATTTCTTCCGGTTTCAATATAACCCGATCACCTGACATATTATGCTGACGTCTGATAAAAGATTTTCTTATCACATCTTTAGAATTTCTCAATTGGCCATTGGAAAAGAGCGTTTGATTTTCCAATTCTTCAATATCGTAATTGAAATCATATTTTGGAAGTTTTCCAGATAACCGATCTGATGTTCTCTTCTCCCCAAACATTAAGAATGCTGCTTTCTCCGCATTCCTTTTCCTTTTCGTATATTTTCTTTCGACCACCTTCGTCTTCTCTACAGGTTCAATATCTGGTTCTGTCTCTATACTCTCTATTTTATGTTTAGGTTTACTTCCATATATTTCCGATTTTAAAGAATTCAATTCCTCTAATAATTTTTTCAGATGAGGATCTACCTCAACGTCACCCATATTCCTCATGATTATACTTTCCATTCTTTGAGACGTTATATTCATGTTGCTGAATTACTTTTTATTATAAAATAAATCTCCAAAATAATAGGTCTCACCAAGCTCTCACCGATTTCCCGCCAAAACGTAATCCCTGATCACTACACTGTTTATACACACTGTAAATTGGTGTAAACTAGAAAAAAAGCTGGAAAAAGTTTATAACGTTTTTCCCAATTCTCATAAAATTATTTTTTTAGTAATTTTTGTAGGAGCCAAATGAAGAAGTTTTGAAAATTCAAAGCAGCAATTTTCGGTTATAACCACAGAAACGCATAAAGAAATACACAGAGTATAATTTATCATTTTTTCAACAAGCCATTAAATGTAATATGACAACGACGGATTTTATTTTTGACGCGATAACCCATTTTTTTTGAAAATTAAATAATTTCAAGATGTACTGGTCACACCTGAACGTCCAATGATTAAAAGCGTAAAAAACAAAAGTTACATTTATGCTTTCGAACCATGTTTTAGTTCAGCCTACTCTCTGCAACAAAGCTTTTCTGGCTTTTATAGAGACGGCTGTGTCTGTAGTTATTTTCCCATGTGGTTGAAGATTGAATTCTACTGGAAAAACTGAATCCATTGGCGAATCCGAAATCAGGCAAGTATTTAACGTTTGATTAAAAATTAACTAGATCATCAATGTGTATTTAGGAAACACCATTATCAGATAACATTCCATCATACCTTGCAGTTTCCTGATACTTTTTTCACCTAATTTTGATCCCTTTCTCATCAGTTATTCCAATAGAAATGGTTTATTCACCTTTCAGTGTGGATGCCTTTAGTATGCAGAAAGTAGAAGACATTGACATCACCGAACAGTTCATCAATGGGAATTGCATTTATGAAAGACAAGAATACACAGATAATATTGATACTATTATCAAATCAGAAGCTCATGTTTGGTAAGTATCTCAAATATTCAGTTGGAGTTTATGAACAAAGATAAATAACTCCAAATCTAGAGTATTCCGGGTTTTCTAGCTGTGGGCCAATAGGAAATTCTTAACTAGTCTCTAGCCTCTTCCAACAATTAACTTATAACGATCTAATCAGATTTGTTTTTCACGATTAGTGACTTGAAGACTGAGGCAGAAGATGTAGCTGATCCACAGGAGCGGAAACAACTCGAGTATCCTTCATTTAATAATGTTGCACGTCAGGAAAGTAATCATTTGGAATCGAATCAATATCGATGCCACCTGTGTGATCACTCTGTAAATCGAAAATCAAGTCTCAGAAGACATCTATATTCTGTCCATTTGAATTTTAACCGACACAAGTGTGATCAATGTGATTATGCTTCAAGCCGAAAAGAATGTCTTAGGAAACATATGGATTCAGTTCATTCAAAACTGAAAAAATACCAATGTTACTCATGCGATTACTCTGTAAATCGAAAGTCACGTCTCAAAATGCACATAGAATCTGTTCATTTGAAATTGCACAGACACAAGTGTGATCAATGTGATTATGCCTCAAACCGTAAAGGAAATCTTAAGCATCACAAAGATTTGGTTCATTTGAAATTGAAGGAACACCGGTGCCCTGAATGTGATTATTCTACGAGACGGGAAGGAAACCTTAAGAAACACATAGATTCTGTTCACTTGAAATTGACATCGAAACAATACAATTGTCACCTCTGTGATCGTTCCACTAGTTCTAAACTCAATCTCCAAAAACATATAGCCGCTGTTCACTTAACTTTGAAACAATACGATTGTCATCTGTGTGATCATTCCGCAAGTTCAAAACAAAATCTCAAAAAACATGTAAATTTCGTTCACCTGGAAATAAAACAACACAATTGTCACCTGTGTGATTATTCTGCAAGTCTAAAAGGAAGGCTCAAAGAACACATAGATTCTGTCCATCTGAAATTGAAACCACACAAGTGCCACCTCTGTGATTATTCTACGAATAAAGTTCGTGATCTGGAAAATCATATAGATACCATTCATTTGCTGTTGAAGAAACACAAGTGTCCGGAATGTGATTATGCAACAGGTCAAAAATCACGTCTAAAGGTGCACATATCATCTGTTCATATGAAGTTGAAGCCATATCATTGTGTAGAGTGTGATTTTTCTGCTGGTCTTGAAAGTGTACTCAAACAACATAATAATGCTGTTCACTTGAAATTGAGGCCACATCAGTGTCAGGAATGTGATTATTCTGCAAGTACACAACAACATCTCAAGAAACATATAGATACCGTTCATTTGAAATTGAAGAATTACCAGTGCCATGAATGCGATTACGCTGCAGGTCAACGGGGACATCTAAATAGACATTTATCCTCCGTTCATTCCAAATAATGTGATTTCATTCTGCAATTGAATATACCATGTGATGTGAATTTTTTCTCAGTGCTCATAATGATTTATATCCTTTATATCTCCATATTTTTTTTGACAGTTGATGAAATATTAATAAATAGTTCTTAAAGAGGTTGGACTTGAAATGAAACTAGTTTTATTTTTATTTATAAAAATAGAGGATAACTTCCGTAGAACCTAACATAATCAATCACTGCTTGTCCATTTCCCTCAGTTTTATTTATGCCTTTATGCATTGGGTGAGTTCAGTTCGACTGGAATAATCAACATTTTCCGCTCTTAGGAATTTGACCTTAAAGCTAGACCAGTACTTAGATTGAATAAATGCTGAATTAATTCTAAAATTCGAGTGGTCAACAGGTCAACAATACAAGAGTTGGTATCTGACAATATACTTCACAATGTGAAAAATAATATTGATAGCAACCCAATAAATAATAAATTGCAATTCAGTCACTCGGAATGTGCAATGTTACAGAATGTCGAATAAAAATCTTCAATTTTTACTAATGCGCTCAAAAATTTAATTAAGTAATCTGTGATACGCTGGAGATATTCAACACGGCTTTGCCAAATTTCACTTCACGGCTTTGCCAAATTACAAGAAGAGCATTTTTGATGTAATTTTTTTCTGTGTTCTCGAATGAAAAATTCAACACGGCTTTGCCAAATTTCACTTCACGGCTTTGCCAAATTACAAAAAGAGCATTTTTGATGTAATTTTTTTTCTGTGTTCTAGAATGAAAAATTTTTGTTCAGTGAATAATTGTCGCATATTCTATGCACTGGCATGGCATGGCAAAACAAAATTCACGAATTTTTCGAATTTTATTAACAGTTATTGATTGTTGAAAATTACAAAGATTTCAATTAATATATATGATAATTTGATTTGAATATACCGAAGGTGCAAACAGTATAATAAAACAAAGTGAATAGTGACTACTTGAGGAAATTCATTATAGACACTGTGATAATTTGGTTTGAATCAATCTCAAGCTGGTTCATTGAACCATTTGAGGGACATTTCTGTTTTCAAAATGGATTTCTCAGAAAATACGAAACCCATTAAATTGGAAAACTGTGACAGGTGAGATTCCTATGAAGAACTATAGAAACGTCCATTTGAATGCATTACCTTATCCTTCAACAACAATCATACCCTGCAAATTCCGATCAATTAAAAAAGGTTCATTCATCTTTCAGTGTGGACTCCGGTCAAATTCAAAAAGCTGAAGAGGTTGACATCAACGAACAGTTCACCGATGGAATGAACATCTTCGAAAGACAAGAATATATAGATAATATTGATTCTGTCATCAAATCAGAAGTTTGGTGAGTATATCAAATTTTTGGTTCCATTCATGAATAAGTTTAAATAAATTTCAATCACATTTTTGAGCACTTGTTCTACTTGAACGAGGGCTACATCATTTAGTCACGATACAGAACTGATTGAGATCAAATTGTGAATTCAGATAGAAAATGACGTATCCAAACTATCAGGAGTATAAATGAGTTTGTACGATTTTCACAACAGATATCGCTACTATTTTACCATTCCAGTGCTTCATCTGGCAACACCGTTATTTTAAAGTGTCTTCATCAGGCTTTCTTTCTCAGTAACTGTCATTTCGCTGAAGTTTAGTTTCTGCATGATCTGAAATTGACAACTTTTGTTTTTGTTTTTGCCAGGAGTTTTACTTCAGGTTTGATGGAATTTTTGACATGTACTCATAGAACTTATAGTACTATAAGTTCTATGCATGTACTTCTCAAATGCAATGAAGACATTATGTCATCTCTCTAAAACATCATAACCTAACACACAGAAAATAGCGCCACGACCGTGAAATATTGCGGATCATTTTGGAACTCGATCCAATACTAAAATCAAGAGTGTCGATTTGGTCTACAATTTTTGGTCACGATTTTTAGTTAGGAGTCTTTGCACCAGGGTTTCTATGCATCTCTACTTTCAGTGAATCATATTATAATATAGGTTATTTGCAACTTGTTCAGCATTAATACAACTTTCTGTTCAATAATGCGAATAAACATTTAGGATAATCTCTGAATGGATAGATGAGGATCGAAATAAAAATATGACAAAATTCATCTGTTGTTAACAACTGACAAAACTAGTCGCTAACCTCTTCCAACAAGTAACTTATAACAGTCTAATCAGATTTTTTTTTCAAAATTAGTGACATAAAGACTGAGGTAGAAGATGTAGCTGATCAACTGGACCGGAAGCAACACGAGTATCCTTCATTTAATAATGTTGAATGTCTGAAAAGTATTTGCAAAAATGATAAAAAATCAGTTCCATTGGAATTGAATCAATTTCGGTGTCACCAATGTGATTTTTCTGCTGATCGGAAAAGAGCCGTCAAAAGTCATATAGAATCTGTTCATTTGAAATTCAAGCTACACAAGTGTGATCAATGTGGTTATGCTTCAAGACATAAGGGAGCCCTTAAAAGACATGTAAATGGAGTTCATTTGAAATTGAAGCCACACCAGTGCCCTGAATGTGATTACACTGCAAGTCGAAAACCACATCTCAAAATGCATGTTGATGCTCTTCATTCCACACTGAAGAAATACCAGTGCCCTGATTGTGATTATGGTGATGGTTCAAAAAAAAATCTCCAAAACCACATTGATTCTGTTCATCCGAACTCGAAACATCACAAGTGCCCCCACTGTGATTATTCCGCAAGTTTAAAACAAAATGTCACGAAACACATAAATGCTGTTCATTTGAAATTGAAACCACACCAGTGCCCTGAATGTGATTATACCGCAAATCAAAGACATACACTGAAAAGTCATCTAGAATCAGTTCATTTAAAATTGAGACGACACCAGTGTCACTTATGTGATCACTCTGGAATAAGTAGAACCAGTCTCAAAATGCATATTGATGCTGTTCATTTGAAATTGAAGCCATATAAGTGTCATGAATGTGATTATTCTGCATCCCTAAAAGGGGAACTAAAGAGACATATAGATTCAGTTCATTTGAAATTGAAACAACACAAATGTCTCTTGTGTGATTATTCAGCAAGTGTGACTCGAGATCTCAAGATACATGTGGATTGTGTTCATTTGAAATTGAAGAAATACAAGTGCCATAAATGTGATTATGCTGGAGGTCAACTAAGCAATCTTAAAAGACATTTATCTTCTGTTCATTCCAACTAAAGCGATTTCATTCTGCAGTTGACATTTCCAGTATCTTAAGATATGCAATTTATTTCACAATGTACAGGTTTCCCCATTTTAAAATTTGAATTAATTTTTTTTCAGTTATCAAATCAAACTTTTTATTATACTTACTGCTAACTTCTTGGAATTTGTGGTAAATTATGTATATTTGGCTAATTAAATTATAACCTTCAAAAATCTCGTCTTCTTAATGACCTTCAACAACTTCAACACATTTTTTAATATTGGATGAAAAGTGGTTCATAAAATGCAAAATTTTATCTGGATCCAATCGATAGTTTTGAAATGATCAGAGAAACAAAATTTCGAACGGTCAGATTTACGGAACCCCTGGTCGAATTTCGCCAATTAACAAACTTAACTTCGGCATTCTAGATACGAAAGCTACGTTGAAAATTGAATTTTAACACGGATTCTTGATAAGTTGCCGATAGAGGTCGTGACGAAATGATGTAACCCTCGAACTCAAAAATGGTGCTCATTTGACCGAGTAAAACTTTCACCAGGATTGCTTTGAAAAGTGAGGCTCACTTCATATGCCGGTAATAAGTGTTAAAACTACTCTAGCCTCCCTCCAACAATTAACCAATGGAAATCTAATCAGTTTTTTTCGTTTTTCCAAAATTAGTGACATAAAGACCGAGGTAGAAGATGTAGCTGATCAACTGGACCGGAAACAACTCGAATATCCTTCATTTGAAAATGTTGCATGTCAGAAAAGGAATCGCAAAAATGATAAAAAATCTGTTCCATTGGAATTGAACCAATATCGGTGTCACCAATGTGATTATTTCGCTGATCGGAAAGAAGGCGTCAAAAGTCATATAAAATCTGTTCATTTGAAAATGAAGCTACACAAGTGTGATCAATGTGATTATTCTTCAAGACATAAGAGAACTCTTGTGAGACATGTGAATGGTGTTCATTTGAAATTAAAGCCACACAAGTGTCCCTTATGCGAGTACTCTGCAAATGAAAAATCCTGTCTAAAAATGCATATTGATGCTTTTCATTCGACAGTGAGGAAATACCAGTGCACTGATTGTGATTATGGTGATGGTTCTAAAAAAAATCTCAAAATCCACATAGATTCTGTTCATCCCAACTCGAAACATTATCTCACGCAACATATAAAAGCTGTTCATTTGAAATTGAAACCACTCCAGTGCCCTGAATGTGATTATACTGCAAGTCGAAAATGGGATCTTAAAAGACATACGGATTCTGTTCATTTGAAATTGAAGGGACTCAAGTGTGATCAGTGTAATTTTGTTACTGACCGAAAAAATGATCTTGAAATACATATAGATTCAGTTCATTTACAATTGAGACGATACCAGTGTCACTTATGCGATCACTCTGCAAAACGTAGAACGGCTCTCAAAAGACATATCGATGCTCTACATTTGAAATTGAAGCCTTATAAGTGTCGGGAATGTGATTATTCTGCATGCCAAAATGGGGATCTGAAGAAACATATAGATTCAGTTCATTTGAAATTGAAGAACTACCAGTGCCCGGAATGTAATTTTGCTTCATATAGAGAAGGAGATCTCAAGATACATGTGGATGGTGTTCATTTGAAATTGAAGAAATACAAGTGCCATGTATGTGATTATGCTGGAGGTCAAATAAGAGATCTTAGAAGACATTTATCTTCTGCTCATTCCAAATAAAGCGATTTCATTCTGGAGTTGACATTTACAGTATCTTAAGATATGTAATTTATTTCACAATGTACAGTGTTCCCCATTTTAATATTTGAATTAAAATTTTTTTTTGTTATCAAAACAAACTTTTTATTATACTAAATTACAGCTAACTTCTTGGAATTTGTGATAACTTATGTATATTTGGCTGATTAAATTCTAACTTTTAAAAACCTTCAACAACTTCAACACATTTTTCAATATTGGATGAAAAGTGGTTCATAAAATGCAAAATTTTATCTGGATCCAATCGATAGTTTTGAAATTATCAGAGAAACAAAATTTCGAACGGTCATATTTACGGAACCCCTGGTCGAATTTTGCCAATTAACAAACTTTACCTCGGCATTCTAGATACATACGAAAGCTGCCCTGAAAATTGAATTTTAACACGGATTCTTGATAAGTGTGTTGAACCTTGCCGATAGAGGTCGTGACGAAATGATATAACCCTCGAACTCAAAAATGGTGCTCATTTGACCGAGTAAAACTTTCCTTGTCAGTTCACCTTAAGGCTATGTTACAATAAGGTTGCATTGAAAAGTGAGGCTCAATTCATATGCCGATTATAACTCAATACTACTTTAGCCTCCCTCCAACAATTAACCAATGAAAATCTAATTAGTTTTTTTCGTTTTTCCAAAATTAGTGACATAAAGACCGAGGTAGAAGATGTAGATGATCAACTGGACCGGAAACAACACAAGTGTCCTTCATTTAATTATGTTGCATGTCAGGAAAGTAATAATTTGGAATTGAATCAGTATCGTTGCCACCTGTGTGATCACTCTGTAAATCGAAAATCAAGTCTCCGAAGTCACATAGATTCTGTTCATTTGAATTTTAACCGACACAAGTGTGATCAATGTGATTATGCTTCAAGTCGTAAAGGGAATCTTAAGGCACACATGGATTCAGTTCATTCAAAACTGAGAAAATACCACTGTTACTCATGTGATTACTGTATAAATCGAAAATCACGTCTCAAAATGCACATAGAATCTGTCCATTTGAAATTGGAGCGACACAAGTGTGATCAATGTGATTATGCTTCAAACCGTAAAGGAAACCTTAAGAAACACATCGATTCTGTTCACTTGAAATTGGCATTGAAACAATATGATTGTCATCTGTGTGATTATTCTGGGAGTGAAAAACGGAGACTCAAAAACCACATTAATTCTGTTCATTTGAAATTGAAACAACATGACTGTCACATGTGTGACTATTCCGCAAGTGAAACTCAAAATCTCAAGCGACATGTAGATTCTGTTCATTTGAATTTGAAGCAATACAAGTGCCATGAATGCGATTATGCTTCATGTCACAATGGGGACTTGAAGAGACATCTAGATGCTGTTCATTTGAAATTGAAACAACATGATTGTCACATGTGTGATTATTCTGCATGTGAAACTCAAAATCTCAAACGACATGTTGATTCCGTTCATTTGAATTTGAAGCAATACAAGTGCCATGAATGCGACTATGCTTCATGTCAAAATGGGGACTTAAAGAGACATATAGATGTTGTTCATTTGCAGTTGAAGGAACACAAGTGTCCGGAATGTGATTATGCAACAGGTCGAAAAGCACATCTGAAAATTCACATAACTTCTGTGCATATGCAGTTGAAGCCATTCCATTGTGGTGAATGTGATTTTTCTGCTGGTCTTGAAAGTGTTCTCAAACAACATATTAATGCTGTTCACTTGAAATTGAGGCCACATCAGTGTCAGGAATGTGATTATTCTGCAAGTAGACAACAACATCTCAAGAAACACATAGATACTGTTCATTTGAAATTGAAAAGACACCAGTGTCCTGAATGTGATTATGCTGCAAGTCAACGGGGACATCTAAAAAGACATTTATCCTCCGTTCACTCCAAATAAAGCTATTTCATTCTGCATTTTTTTGAATTTTTTCCCAGTGCTCACAATGATTTATAGATATGTAAATTAGACAAATATCTCCATATTTTTGATAATAAAATATTAATAAATACACCTGAATAGTTCTTTTAGAGGTTTGACTTGATGAATGATAAGAAAGAACAGTTTTATTTATGCCTTTTTGCATTAGGTGAGTTTAGTTCAACTGAAATAATCAACATTTTTAAGCTCTTGGAAATTGGACCTTAAAACAATAAAACTAGATCATTACTCAGTTTTCATTACTACGCTCACGAATGTATTTGAGTGATTATGTGATACGATTGGGGAGAAATGCAATACGGCGTTGCCAAATTTTTTTGCACGGCTTGTTATATTGACGGCTATGAGACGAGGAGAGCACAGAACTAAAACTCTGTGTTCTGGGAATGAAAGTCCAAAATTTACGAATATTCTATGCTTTGGCATCTGATGACAACACGTCTCTGACAGTCTGACAAGACCAAACTTCTAGAATTTTGACAGTTGTTGAAAATTACAAAGATTTCAATTAATATAATAATAATCATAAATTGATTTGAAGGTGCAAACTGTATAATAAAACAAAGTGAATAGTGACTACTTGAGGAAATTCAATATAGACACTGTGATAATTTGGTTTGAATCAATTTCAAGTTGGTTTATTAAACCATTTGAGGGACCTTCATTTTCAAAATGGATTTCACAGAAAATATGGAACCCATTAAATTGGAAAACGATTACAGGTGAGATTTTTCTGTAAAGAACTATAGAAAATGCTGCCATTCTTTTACTTTATGTTTATCCTTCCACAACAATCATACCCTGTAAATTCCAATCAATTAAAAATGGTTTATTCATCTTTTAGTGTGGACTCCGGTCAGATTCAAAAAGCAGAAGAGGTTGACATCAACGAACAGTTCACTGATGGAATGAACGTCTTCGAAAGACAAGAATATATAGATAATATTGATTCTGTTATCAAACCAGAAGTTTGGTGAGTATATCAAATTTTTGGTTCCACTTCATGAATAAGTATTAATAAATTTCAATCACATTTTTGAGCACTTGTTCTACTTGAACGAGGGCTACATCATTTAGTCACGATACAGATCTGATTGAGATTAAATTGTGAATTCAGTTAGAAAATGACGTATCCAAACGATCAGGAGTATAAATAAGTTAGAGCAATTTTGACAACAGATAATAAGAATACTACTATTTTACTATTCCAATACTTCATCTGGCAACATCGTCATTTTATAGTGTCTTTATTAGGTTTAAACTACGTAGTTTCTGCATGCTCAGAAAATGCCAACTTTTTTACAGAATAATGTGCTCAGTGACTATGGGTGGACAATACTTTCAACTGTGAATGTATGGGTGTTATTCGACAATAATGATTCAATTTTCGAAAAAACTCTTTGAACTTGTTTATGCTCCTAATATACAATCTAAATTATTGGACTCCGAATTAAGAGTGTTCTGTGCTTCACTTGAATCCTGCATTTTAATTTATCCAGTTCATCAAATTTTTTTAATTTTTGAAGAAGTGTCTTTTGAAACCAAACATTTTATTGTAAACCCAGTCATATCAGCATTAGAATAGAATAGAAATATAGAATAGAATAGAAATATATTATCACCATCAAATAATACATGGCATGTCAAAACAAAACTGTATCATGATATAAAGTACAATCTCAAATTTAAATTTACACACAATCATGACAAACCGTAACACATCACACACAATACAACACTTAATGATCTATCGACTGTGGCCACATGAGTGCATCCAATGTCGCCAACCATACGCCAGGAACTCCTGGAGAGAATAAAACGCCTCTTCTATCAGAAGGTTTTTTATGTACACTTCAAAACTTTTTTGGTTCTTTTTTCTCAGTTCATTCGGGATACTGTTATATAATTTAATTCCCCAGTACTTTGCATTGTTTTGCGTTTTAACGAGACGGTGGTATGGGATTTCAAAAATATCTCTATTTCGAGTGTTATAGTCATGTTTGTCCCCCAACTTGCTCATGCATCGAGCCCCTCCATGTACATATCTCAGGGCCTCAAATATGAACAGCGACGGTAAGGTAAGTATCCTTTCGGATTTGAAATATTCTCGACAACTCTCGGTGCTCCTCAGCCCGACCAAAGCTCGAAGAGCCCTCTTCTGCAAAATGAAGATCTCCTCCGCCGCACTCGAATGACCCCACAGAATCACGCCATACGCGATCAGCGAGTGGAAGTTCGAAAAATACGCGATCCTCGCTGCTTCACGTGAAACTATACATTTTACTCTTCTTATAGTAAAGATCGCCCTGGATACCCTTCCACTCAGCACATCTACATGATCCCTCCAGGAGATTTGGGGATCCACATATATTCCAAGCATTTTAACTGTTTTATTGTCTGATCCAAACTGCATTATTTGTGTCTTATTATCGTTAGTTTTTAGTTTATTTGCTTTGAACCATCTGCTTGCTAAGTCTCTCGCTTCTTCCTCCTGAGTTTTTAGATCCTCCTGGGCGATCCCACTGACCAGGAAGGTAGTATCATCGGCATAGAGATACGTTTTCACGTTTTGCACATTCACAGCCAAGTCGTTTACATACAGGACAAACAACAACGGGCCCAACACTGACCCCTGGGGCACCCCCACCCCAACATTACACTCACCGGACCAGTTGTTCCTCAACTGGACAGCTTGCTTTCTATCAGTGAGATAACTGCCCAACAACCTCAGCACACTTCCTCGAAAACCATAGTACTCCAACTTCGTCAAAAGAATTCCATGTTGCACCGAGTCGAAAGCCTTTGATAGATCGTATAGCATTAGTTCCAATTTCATATTGTTGTCTATCGAGGTAACTATGTTTTCGTAGAGTTCTAACATCGCTGTGATCGTAGATCGACCATCTCGAAAGCCATGCTGGCTAGCGTGTAATATATCATGTTTTCCTAGGTACCCGAGCAATCTCACCCTGATCGCTGATTCAAAAATCTTCGATAAAGATGGTAATATGGAAATCGGGCGATAGTTTTTGGCCAGGTTCTCATCTTCTCCCTTATAGATTGGGATCACTCTGGCTCTTTTGAGCTGTTTAGGAAATATTCCTTCTCTGAAGCAGCTATTAATGATATCACTTATTGGTTCCGCTAGTGCTTGTTTGATCTCTTTCAATAAGTAAGTGTCCATATCATAGATATCTTTGGTCGGTTTAGTTTTAATGGATGATATAATCTCTATAACCTCTTGCGGAGTAGTAGGCGCCATAAAACAAGATCCAGTGTTCCTCATCTTCACGGACTTCAGCAAAATATCAGCCTCGGATGTACTCATCCCAAAAGAATTTCCTATGTCCTCACCAATTTTACCGAAGTAGTCACTCATTTGTTGTGCCTGCAATGTAGTCTCCCTGGATTGTTTTCGGTCTGTGTTTGTTTCTTTTTTTATTATTTGCCATATAGTTTTAGTTCTGTTATCGGCATTTTCAATTTTTCTTTCATAACTAAGGCGTTTCATCAGCGCAATGTTCTCTCTGAATTTTTCTTTCAACAGTTTATAAGCATTGTAAGATTCAGCATCTTTGCGTACTTTGTATATAGTTTCCATTGCCTCAAGTCTATTCATCCATACTCCATACTGCTTAATGTCATATGTTTCAGTCTTTTTTTTCGAGTTGAGTCTTCTTTTCACAACAGGACAACAGTCGTTATACTCCTGCAACAGAACTTCGAAAAAGTCCGTAAAAGCATCCTGCGCCGACTTTTCCATCAATCTCTCCTTCCAGTTGAAAGTCTTCAGCCTATCCAACATTTTATCGATGTTTGTTTTAGATGTTATTCTAACCTTTCCTATATTTGCTTTTTGTACTTGTCTTTCTTCTACTGATATTGACATCAGCTGCGCGTAATGGTCACCCAAGTGAAGGTTCCTAGTATATTTCCTTTCAACCTGTAACTCATCTATAAATATATTATCGACACATGTTTGTGTACCTCTAGTTGGCTCTGTCATAGTGCTCTTCATGTTGAATGAGGCAAACAGGTTTATGAGCCTATTTTTCTCCTTTGATTCTCGCAGGAAATCCACGTTGAAATCGCCCGCTACAACCATCCCACCACTGTCTTCATACGAGTCCAACTCCACCAAGGCTGCGCTCAGCACACTCAGGAAAACATCAAAACTTCCCCCTGGCGACCGGTACACTGTACACACTTTCAATCTGCACGAAGGAAAGTAGACTGCAACTATTTCCACATTCATGTCATCCGATAGCTTTTTTATTGTCTCAATTGGTTCATAAGGCAATGAGGTCCTTGATACAATCATAACCCCGCCATGCAAACGTGATTTTCTATAAAATCCCTCCGCAATGCAATGTTCGTCAAAACTAACATTCTGACTGAAGTTATCGGATTCAGTTATCCAGTGCTCCTGCAATGTAAGTATGTCCAACTCTAGAGAGTTCAGGAGTATATTGAGTTGGTCCAGTTTATTTCGCAGGCATTGTATGTTCAGGTTTGCAATATTTACTTGAGTTAAGCCCTGACTGTTTGTGGGGCATTGTATGGTCTTCTTTTGTTCTAATTTTTTTGTTAGCTTGTTGGAATGCTCTGCTGCTCCTTCATAAAATTTCGCTTCGTCCTAATGAATTTTTTTATCACCAGATTTTTTGGCCAAAATTCACTGCTTAATACCTCCGAGCTATGATCGACTGGAATTGATATCTTGAAGCTTCTATATTGCCCCGATTTTACTTTCAGCTCTTCAAATGCAGGCTCAATATTCGGAATTTTAGATTTCATAAATTGCCTGATATCATCCTCAGTGTTCCGCACTTGAACCTTCGATAAGTGAATCTCTATCCATGGTATAAAAGCTCTTAATTGACTTTCTTCCTCTAGTTTGCCATATATCACTGTAGACTTTGTTCTTTGTTTCCTGTCTGCCCGAGTATGCTTCCCAGGGATATTACGGGATGAATGTATGCCGGACTCAGTGTTGCAGATTTCAGGATTATCATCTTTGTTGCCTACAGTATTCTCCTTAGTAGAGTCACAGTCCAATCCACCCCTCTCATGCATTTGCTTACGACCGGTTTGTCTGCGCCTATATGTTACATTCTGGTAGTTCACATGATTTTCGCGATCCATGAGCCGGGTAGCAGCTGAGCTATGCTGTACAGCCGATTCCGTGATTTTGTTAGTTATTTTATGTGGAACGATCTCAGTTTGTGAGGGCATTGTCATCTTTTGACGATTTTCTGTAGCCCCCTGGATGACTGCGGGTAGAGGCAACCTCACCACATCCACCGCAGGATTCTGATTAATATGATTTCCTGTAGACTTCCGGTCGACTGGCGGCACCGGTGACCTCGCTACATTCACCGAAGAACCCTGATCCAATGCATGTGCTCGTGTCTGCCACATGTCATCTAATTCCTGTTTCATTCGTTCTAAAAGCTTGTTATAGAGCCTTTCTTCCAGATCTCCTGCCGAAAACGTGGGCGCTATCTCAGAAGTCATCTCAGCATTTCTTAGATCGTTTGTTATTGTCTGATCTTGAGTGATTCTCATTTCCATTGATTGGCTCATTTCTTCCGCGAGGCTCAGTTCTTCTGCGAGGCTCATTTTCTTGGCATTGCTCAGATTTAAACTATTTATCTCCTCGATAAGACGTCCATTCTCCTCCTGTAGTAAGGCAACAGTTTTTTGAAGCTGCTGTTTTGTGTTCTTCAGGTCTATTATTTCGGACGTAAGCCCAATTTCTTTGTTCAACAGTTGAGTATTTTCCTTCCGTAATCCAATGTTTCCTTTTTCTGCTTCATCCAAGAATTTTTTAAGTTTTTTCTCTACCTCCTCGCTTTCCTTTAACCTGGATTCATAGTTTTCTTCAGCGATGAAAACATCACTTTCAAAGGATGCACTGCGCCTTTTCATTTGATTTATTTGAATGTCTCTTTCCTGAATGTTTATGTTCAAGTCTTCAATCTGTTTGCGAAGTTTCGAAAGTTCTTCCTCTTTCTCTTCTTCTTTGTTATCTAATAGCTCCTTAATCTTCGTGTTTTCAGCCAGCAAATCGTTGAATTTAGATTCCAGTATCAGGATATCTCGATTGTTTTTTTCTTTAGCTTTAAAACTGGCTACACAGTCGACAGTACATAAAACAGTGTGTTCACCTAACTTTTCCAGATGTTGTAATCTTTCCATGCAGCTTGAGTGGAAGACGTTGGAACAGATGACACAAAAAAAGGTCGAGTGGTTTTTGTTAGCACAACATCTGAATTTACCCATTTTAAAATGCTGTTGATTCTGTTTCGAATGCTTCCAGAAGAAAGGTTCGAAATTGAAAGCTATGAGAAGACAGAGGAAAACACATTTTTTTTCTACAATGACAATATTCATAACGTCATATTGAATTAGATTTGAAGCCAGTATTGAATGCGGTTCAATAAAAAAAAGACATTTCATGATTGCTCACAATAAACGTCAACGATACCCATATGAACAAAGCTAAATTTCCATTGTTGGACCTCCAGCCCTAACCTCAAAAAATATTTGACAGATCGTTCGATTGCTTAATAAATTTATGACAGCTGTAAAAAATAACCTAAAATTTTCCTAAAAAAGTTAGGATTCTTTATTTTCAAATGAGTTACATTCCCAGAGGATGAAAATAAACTAGCTGTAATTTGGCACTTATGGTGAAGTCAATTAGATAATTTCTAACCTATTTTGAAGTGTTTTGTTTTCTTTGCAATAAAATCGGCATGTTATTTAAAAAGTTGTGTTAGGCTTTGAATTTGGTATATATCTTTTTTGACATATGTGGTGTCCTGGTGTCTTTTAATTTTGAAGTTATTGGTGTTCTCATAGAAGAACATGGATCGTTCATAGACGTTTTTTCAATCCTTTTCCACATATCTCAAAGACCTTTTGTTATCTTTTTACGTTTATAGTTTAGCCTGTACTCTCCATATGTATTTATTTTTCCTGTCCGATGTTTTTATTCGTTCCTCATAATGTTTTTACCGTTCTCTTCTGATATTTTTGTCATACTTTTTCTTTGCAGATTTGTCCAATCTCTTGCTTCGAATAAGCTGTGGTTTTTTTCTTTCGTTATCAAGTCTTTTCGTGAGTGGGAAACTCTTCCCTTTTTTGGTTTAATATATTCATTCTGTACTTCTTTAAAGATTCTTCTAAAGCACAAAGGTTAAATGTTCACTGAGTATAGAAATCACTTTTTGTTCTGTGTGATCTGATTGTGGTTCATTAAAGATTAGTTGCTTCACTACCGTTGCTATTTGTAAATAATAATAATAATTTATTCAATCCCTTCGCCACATATACAGGGTGAGTATTTGACTTGTACATATATTTTAACTGAAGATTCTTGAGGCCGAAAGAAACCATTTTTTCATTTTCCATTTTTCCGAATTCGGCTCTATTTAAAAGATATAGCCATTTGAAAAAATGGCCGAATACGTGCCTGATACGAATCTCTGGAATTGATGGAAAGTTCATATTTCTCGATTGAAATTGAGTTGAGTTGAGATTCTAGGGAATACTCAAGTACTCAAGATATTTTTCAATAAAAGCACTCAATATAGTCCGATTATTACTGCAATTGAAACGCCATATTTATCCCACCAAAATAAGTTCCTCCTTCGATCTTCATTAAGATTAGTTTGTGAGCACTTATGACTTGTTCATATTTTCCTCTATCTCCCAAATCTAGGTATCTGGTGAAGAATTTTTTTTACACTAATCGAACATATCTCCATTAAATTAGGTCATAGTATTCGAGGTCAATGACCTAAACATATTCTATGAGAGCTATCATAGAACTTTGAGAAGACGATGCCAGATTGTGTTGATTTTCTCTTTAAACAAGGAAGCAGTGCGTCCTCTATCATTAACGGATGAACTAACGCAAAGGCACTAGTTTTGTTTACATCTGGCTGATGGCGTCTTGTCGTGCCTCTTTGGAAATGTTCTGATTCTCGCCGATAGAGCGCCACTATCTTAATTTCAGTCGGTGCGCAAGACGAACCGTTGTTCCATAGACCGAACAGTTGGTGATGGAGATTTGTTATTTGTTTATTCACAGTGAAGAATGCGAACATGTGATGTGGAAAGATTTTCAGTGAAAGTGAATTAATGTGATAATAACCGTGTAGTGTCGAGTTTATAAAATTCCAAGGGGATATTGTTTAGGTAGAAACATCGCCACAGATCATGTAGTGTTGAGTATTCATTTTGCATTAATTTCAATTCAATACGTCGTTTGTATGGGATATTCATCATTAATATCCGAATTTAGTATTCCATTGACATTTTAGTCTTGACAAAGTTGATAAGCATTCTGACAACATTGTTACCTTGTATAGAGTTTATTAATTTGAGCCATTCTGTGATATTGAAAAGCCAGGGAAGCATTCAGATTATTCTTATGATTTTTCATTTTTTCGTCAAATTTTTTCGAGTAAAATTGGAAATAACTCGAAAACGACGGGTTTTATTGAAAAAACTTAGGAATACTTTTATTTTCTAAACCGAATGGTTCTTTCGGAAATATGAACTGTTCATCTTTTTCAAATGATTTCATAGTAGGTATTTTGCGTGGATTTATGAGTCAGCTACGCTGTAACTTTTATACCGGAGGAATATTGAATAAGTTTTGATTTGGAAATATGCATCATAAAGGGAGTGAATACTTCTCCAAAATTCAGTTCTCTTGAAATAACGGTTCCGAAGATATAAACAGAAAAGTGTTTTTTTCATGGATTTTCGACACCCTGTATCTTCCAAACGAAACCGAATTTTGAAAAACGGTATAGGAAAAAAGTGTTTGATGAGAGGAATCTATAGTTAAAATATATGTAAAGACTCACCCTGTATATGTATGGGCACGTCAAAAAAAACAAAAGCAATAACAAATAAAATGATGCACTCATGCAGATGAGTTGTTCACTGATTCTAGTGGGTTCAATAAGGATGATTTTTCTGTTATCAAATCTTAGATCAGGTATTTGCTTCATCTTACCGAGAAAATTATTTGTGGCTTTGAATGATGGACAGTGAACTGTACAAAATGAAATTGCGTTTTCAAATATTTTACTGTTTGTAGATGCAAATTCACAATCTCCATCAAGGTGGGCATTCAACGTATTATATTTTTATTTCATTTGGTTTCACTTTGAGAACTAAAATTTTGTGGGTAAACTCAGAAAGGAGTTCTTAATGAAATATTTGAAATCGATTTCATTCCGAAAGTTAATTTTTTTCCTTTCAAAAATAGAAGAAAATAAGCCAGCTCAAGCTTCTGTTTTATTTCAAACGAAATACCCATGAAAATAGTTCAACTTCCGATTAATCAACAGAATTTTTGTTTGAGAGCGGAATCTCACGGGAATGTTGGGATTAGGTCCATCGTTCTGAACAAAATTCGGAATGCATCGTGAATTCTTTATTTAAATGCTAAAATTTCATCGAATTTTGTCTCGAAATTGTCGATAAAACTAAATTTCCAACGGACATATTGATGGAACCCCTGGTCTAATTTAGCCCGTTAACAAACTACATAATTTGCTTAATTTTCAAGGTTCTTGGTTAATCCGTTCGAGAGTTATCGTGTTGACGGACGGACGGACGAAATTGAATTTTACCACGAAATTTTGATAAGTGTGTGGAACCTTGTCGACAGAAATCGTGACGAAATGATGTAACCCTCGAACTCAAAAATGGTGCTCATTCGACCGAGTAAAACTTTCTTTGTCAGTTTACCTTCAGGCTAAGTTGCATTGAAAAGTGAGGCTTCATATGCCGGTAATAATCGTCAAAACTACTCTAGCCTCCCTCCTACAAATAATCAATGATAATCTAATTGTTTTTTTTTTCGTTTTTTCAAAATTAGTGACATAAAGACTGAGGTACAAGATGTAGCTGATCAACTGGACCGGAAAAATGTTGTATGCCAGAAAACTAATCGCAAGAATGATAAAAATTCAGTTCCATTGGAATTGAACCAATATCGGTGTCACCAATGTGATTTTTCTGCTGATCGTAAAGGAGCCGTCCAAAGTCATATAGAATCTGTTCATTTGAAAATGAAGCCACACAAGTGCCACTTATGCGAGTACTCTGCAAATTTAAAATCCTGTCTAAAAATGCATATTGATGCTTTTCATTCGACAGTGAAGAAATACCAGTGCCCTGATTGTGATTATGGTGATGGTTCCAAAAAAAATCTCAAAATCCACATAGATACTGTTCATCAAAACTCGAAACATCACAAGTGCCCCCATTGTGATTATTCCGCAAGTTTAAAACATAATCTCACGAAACATATAAATGCTGTTCATTTGAAATTGAGGCCACATCAGTGCCACTTATGTGACTACTTTGCAAATTGTAAAACGAATCTCAAAATACATATTGATGCTGTTCATTTGAAACTGAGGCCATATCGATGTCACTTATGTGATCACTATGCAAAAAGTAGAACGAATCTCAAAAATCATATAAATGTTGTTCATTTGAAATTGAGGCAATATCAGTGTTATGAATGTGATTATTCTGCATCCCTAAAAAACCAACTAAAAAAACATATAGATTCAGTTCATTTGAAATTGAAACAACACCAGTGCCCTGAATGTGATTATACCGCAAGTCAAAAATATACACTGAAAAGTCATCAAGAATCAGTTCATTTAAAATTGAGACCACACCAGTGTCACTTATGTGATCACTGTACAAAAAGTAAAACGAATCTCAAAATACATATTGATGCTGTTCATTTGAAATTGAAGCCATATAAGTGTCATGAATGTGATTATTCTGCACCCCTAAAACAGTACCTAAAGAAACATATAGATTCAGTTCATTTAAAATTGAGACCACATCAGTGTCACTTATGTGATCACTCTGCAAAAAGTAAAACGAATCTCAGAATACATATTGATGCTGTTCATTTGAAATTGAAGCCATATCAGTGTCAGGAATGTGATTATTCTGCATGCCTTAATGGGCATCTAAAAAAACATATAGATTCAGTTCATTTGAAATTGAAACCACTCCAGTGCCCTGAATGCGATTATACCGCAAGTCAAAAATATACACTAAAAAGTCATCTAGATTCTGTTCATCCGAACTCGAAACATCACAAGTGCCCCCATTGTGATTATTCCGCAAGTTTAAAACAAAATCTCACGAAACATATAAATGCTGTTCATTTGAAATTGAGACAACACCAGTGCCCTGAATGTGATTATACTGCAAGTCAAAAATCAACTCTAAAAAGTCATCTAGATTCTGTTCATTTGAAATTGAAGGAACATCGGTGCCCTGAATGCGATTATACCGCAAGTCAAAAATATACACTACAAAGTCATCTAGATTCTGTTCATCCGAACTCGAAATATCACAAGTGCCCCCATTGTGATTATTACGCAAGTTTAAAACAAAATCTCACGAGACATATAAATGCTGTTCATTTGAAATTGAAACCACACAAGTGCCCTGAATGTGATTATGCTGCATTTGAGAAAGGAACTCTAAAAAGTCATCTGGATTCTGTTCATTTGAAATTGAAGCCATATAAGTGTCAGGAATGTGATTATTCTTCATGCCTCAATGGACATCTAAAAAGACATATAGATTTGGTTCATTTGAAATTGAAAGATTATCAGTGCCCTGAATGCGATTATACCGCAACTCAAAAATCAACTCTAAAAAGTCATCTAGATTCTGTTCATTTGAAATTGAAGGGACTCAAGTGTGATCAGTATAATTTTGCTACTGACTGAAAAATAGATCTTAAAATACATATAGATCCAGTTTATTTAAAATTACGATCACACCAATGCCACTTATGTGATCACTCTGCAAAAAGTAAAACGGGTCTCAGAATACATATCGATGCTGTTCATTTGAAATTGAAGCCATATCGATGTCAGGAATGAGATTATTCTGCATCCCTAAGAAGATCATCTAAAGAAACATATAGATTCAGTTCATAATACAAGTGCCAGGAATGTGATTATGCTGGAGTTCAAATAAGAGATCTTAAAAGACATTTATCTTTTGCTCATTCCAAATAAAGCGATTTCATTCTGCAGTTGTCATTTCCAGTATCTTAAGATATGCCTTTTATTTCATAATGTACAGGTTTCCCCATTTTAATATTTGAATTAAAATTTTTTTGTTATCATATCAAACTTTATTATACTAAATCACTGCTAATTTCTTGGAATTTGTGATAACTTATGTATATTTGGCTAATTAAATTCTAACTTTTAAAAATCTCGTCTTCTCAATGACCCTCAACAACTTCAACACATTTTTTAATATTGGATGGAAAGTGGTTCATAAAATGCAAAATTTTATCTGGATCCAATCGATAGTTTTGAAATGATCAGAGAAACAAAATTTCGAACGGTCATATTTACGGAACCCCTGGTCGAATTTTGCCAATTAACGAACTTCACCTCGGCATTCTAGATACGAAAGCTACGTTGAAAATTGAATTTTAACACGGATTCTTGATGAGTGTGTAGAACCTTGCCGATAGAGGTCGTGACGAAATGATATAACCCTCGAACTCAAAAATGGTGCTCATTTGACCGAGTAAAACTTTCCTTGTCAGTTCACCTTAAGGCTATGTTACAATAAGGTTGCATTGAAAAGTGAGACCTACTTCATAAGCTGATTATACCTGTCAAAACTAGTTTAGCCTCCCTCCAACAATCAACGAATGAGAATCTAATTAGTTTCTTTTCGTTTTTCCAAAATTAGTGACATAAAGACCGAGGTAGAAGATGTAGCTGATCCACTGGACCGTAAGCAACTCGAGTATCCTTCATTTAATAATGTTGCATGCCAGAAAAGTAATCGCAGGAATGATAAAAATTCAGTTACATTGGAATTGGATCAATATCGGTGTCACCAATGTGATTTTTCTGCTGATCGGAAAAGAGCCGTCAAAAGTCATATAGAATCTGTTCATTTGAAAATGAAGCCATACAAGTGCCACTTATGCGAGTACTCTGCAAATCAAAAATCCTGTCTAAAAATGCATATGGATGCTTTTCATTCGACAGTGAAGAAATACCAGTGCCCTGATTGTGCTTATGGTGATGGTTCAAAAAAGAATCTAAAAAGCCACATAGATTCTATTCATCCGAACTCGAAATATCACAAGTGCCCCCATTGTGATTATTTCGCAAGTTTAAAACATAATCTCACGAAACATATAAATGCTGTTCATTTGAAATTGAAACCACACAAGTGCCCTGAATGTGATTATTCTGCATGTGAGAAAGGAAATCTAAAAAGTCATCTACATACTGTTCATTTGAAATTGAAGTGTGATCAGTGTAATTTTGTTACTGACCGAAAAATAGATCTTAAAATACATATAGATTCAGTTCATTTAAAATTGAGACCACACCAGTGTCACCTTTGTGATCACTGTGCAAAAAGTAAAACGAATCTCAGAATACATATTGATGCTGTTCATTTGAAATTGACAGAACATCAGTGCCCTGAATGCGATTATACCGCAAGTCAAAAATCAACTCTAAAAAGTCATCTAGATACTGTTCATTTGAAATTGAAGGGACTCAAGTGTGATCAGTGTAATTTTGCTACTGGCTATAAAAAAGTTCTGAAAATGCATAAAGATTCAGTCCATTTAAAATTGAGACCACACCAGTGTCACTTATGTGATCACTCTACAAAAAGTAGAAAGAATCTCGAAAGACATATTGATGCTGTTCATTTGAAATTGAAGCCATATCAGTGTCGGGAATGTGATTATACCGCAAGTCAAAAATCAACTCTGAAAAGTCATCTAGAATCAGTTCATTTAAAATTGAGACCATACCAATGTCACTTATGTGATCACTCTGCAAAAAGTAAATCGAGTCTCAGAATACATATTGATGCTGTTCATTTGAAATTGAAGCCATTTCAGTGTCATGAATGTGATTATTCTGCATCCCTAAAAGACCATCTAAAAAAACATATAGAGTCAGTTCATTTTAAATTGAGGAAATACAAGTGCCAGGAATGTGATTATGCTGGAGGTCAAATAAGAGATCTTAAAAGACATTTATCTTCTGCTCATTCCAACTAATGCGATTTTATCCTGCAGTTGACATTTCCAGTATCTTAAGATTTGCAATTTATTTCACAATGTACAGGGTTCCCCATGATAGGCTACCCATTTTAATATTTGAATTAATTTTTTTTATATTAAATTAAACTTTTTATTATACTAAATCACTGTTAACTTCTTGGAAATTGTGATAACTTATGTATATTTGGCTAATTAAATTCTAACTTTTAAAAATCTCGTCTTCTTAATGACCTTAACGAACTTCAACACATTTTTTAATATTGGATGAAAAGTGGTTCATAAAATGCAAAATTTTATCTGGATCTAATCGATAGTTTTGAAATGATCAGAGAAACAAAATTTCAAACGGTCAGATTTACGGAACCCCTGGTCGAACTTTGCCAATTAAAGAACTTTACCTCGGCATTCGAGATACGAAAGCTACGTTGAAAATAGAATTTTAACACGGATTCTTGATAAGTGTGTAAAACCTTGTCGATAGAGGTCGTGACGAAATGATGTATCCCTGGAACTCAAAAATGGTGCTCATTTGACTGAGTAAAACTTTCTTTGTCAGTTCACCTTAAGGCTATCTTGCAATAAGATTGCTATGAAAACTGAGGCTCAATTCATATGCCGGTAATAACTGTCAAAACTACTCTAGCCTCCCTCCAACAATTAACAAATGAGAATCTAATTAGTTTTTTCGTTTTTCCAAAATTAGTGACATGAAGACTGAGGTAGAAGATATAGCTGATCAACTGGACTGGAAGCAACATGAGTATCCTTCATTTAATAATGTTGAATGTCTGAAAAGTAATCGCAGAAATGATAAAAAATCAGATCATTTGAAATTGGATCAATATCGGTGTCACCAATGTGATTTTTCTGCTGATCGTAAAGGAGCCGTCAAAAGTCATATAGAATCTGTTCATTTGAAATTGAAGCCACACAAGTGCCACTTATGCGAGTACTCTGCAAATTTAAAATCCTGTCTAAAAATTCATATGGATGCTTTCCATTCGACAGTGAAGAAGAACCAGTGCCCCCATTGTGATTATTCCGCAAGTTCAAAACAAAATCTCACGAAACATATAAATGCTGTTCATTTGAAATTGAAACCACACAAGTGCCCTGAATGTGATTACACTGCAAGTCAAAAATCAACTATTAACAGTCATCTAGATTCAGTCCATTTGAAATTGAAGGGACTCAAGTGTGATCAGTGTAATTTTGCTACTGATCAGAAAAAAGATCTGAAAAAACATATTGATTCAGTTCATCCGAACTCGAAACATCACGAGTGCCCCTATTGTGATTATTCAGCAAGTAGACAACAACATCTCACGAAACATACAAATGCTGTTCATTTGAAATTGAGACAACACCAGTGCCCTGAATGTGATTATACCGCAAGTCAAAAATATACACTAAAAAGTCATCTAGATTCTGTTCATTTGAAATTGAAGGGACTCAAGTGTGATCAGTGTAATTTTGCTACTGACCGAAAAAAAGATCTTAAAATACATATAGATTCAGTTCATTTAAATTTGAGACCACATCAGTGTCACTTTTGTGATCACTCTGCAAAAAGTAAAACGAGTCTCAGGATACATATTGATGCTGTTCATTTGAAATTGAAGCCATATAAGTGTCATGAATGTGATTATTCTGCATCTCTAAAAGGGCATCTAAAAAAACATATAGATTCAGCTCATTTGAAATTGAAGGAACATCAGTGCCCCGAATGCGATTATACCGCAAGTCGAAAATCATCTCTAAGAAGTCATCTAGAATCAGTTCATTTGAAATTGAGACCACACCAGTGTCACTTATGTGATCACTCTGCAAAAAGTAGAACGAATCTCAAAAATCATATAGATGTTGTTCATTTGAAATTGAGGCAATATCAGTGTCATAAATGTGATTATTCTGCATCACTAAAAGGGCATCTAAAGAAACATATAGATTCAGTTCATTTGAAATTGAAAAACTACCAGTGCCCGGAATGTAATTATGCTGCATCCCAAAATGGGGATCTAAAAAAACACATAGATTCAGTTCATTTGAAATTGAAACAACACGAATGTCTCTAGAATGATTTTTCAGCAAGTGAGACTCGAGATCTCAAGAAACATGTGGATTGTGTTCATTTTAAAGTGTAGAAATACAAGTGCCATGAATGATCATGCTGGAGGTCAGATGAGAGATCCAAAAAGACATTCATCTTCAGCTCATTACAACTAAATCGATTTCATCTTGCAGTTGACATTCCAGTATCTCAAGATATGCAATTTGTTTCACAATGTACAGGGTTCCCCATGATGGGATACCCATTACCCATTTTGATATTTGAATAAAAATTTTTTTATTATACTTAATTGCAGCTAACTCTTGTGATAACATATGTATATTTGGCTAATTAAATTGTAACTTTTAAAAATTACGTCTTCTAAATGACCTACACAGACTTCAACACATTTTCCAATATTAGATAAAAAGTGGTTCATTACACGGAGTAGCAAACCTTCGTCTATTTATACAGGGTGAGTCCTTGACTTGTACATGCATTTTAACTGAAGATTCTTGAGGCAGAAAGAAACCTTTTCTTCATTTTCCATTTTTCTGAATTTGGCTCTGTTTAAAAGAAATAGTAATTTGAAAAAAAAATTGGGCCGAACACGTGCCTGATGCGATTGTCTGCAAACATCCCTAAGTTCATACTTCTCGTTTGAAATCGAGTTGAAATATTTGAGGAAACTCAAGTACTAACTAATATTACAAACACAATATTTCCTTATGACAACACTTAGTATTGTTCGATTATATCGGCAATTGAAAGTCATATTTCTCGTGTCCCATTAAGTTCCTTTTTCGATTTTCCTAAAGATTAGTTTGTTAACACTGAAAACTTGTTCATATCCTTCTTGTTACTACGAACTTTCAATTTTATTGTTAAAAGTTATTGTTGCTATGATTCATATCAGAATCGAGTGTGTATGCAAGAAAAAATATGTTTAGACACGAAAATCTTTTCTCTTCAAATTATATATAAAAAAAATCTAAATAACGATTATACACTCCTCGATATCCCAAGAATATCTTGTAAATATTGGTTTGATAAAATCTTCTATAAAAAATTCACAGCACTCTGATGTGTACGTTTGCTAGCTCCACCAATATTGCTGAAACTAAAGAAATTGATTTTTTCGAATACATTACTAAATAAATATCTATGCATTCCACCATAGATCACCTTCCTCAACATTAGGAATCGACCCATCTCAAACTACCATTTCTAATATTCCGTTCTTCTACCTTACATAACGTTTGAGGTGAGAGTTTAAAACTAATTAGAGGTTAGAAATTAGAATAACAGAATTCTTCCAACGAGATCATGGGTTACAAGTTAACCCTTTCAAGCTTAGTGGTATAACAGACATACCACAACTATGAGGTTCATTCTCGATTCTGCTTTGAATCGAGAATGAATCTTATAGTTGTGGTATGTCTAGTATACCACTAAGCTTGGAGGGATGTAATCAAACATATTTTAGACGACGAGATAACATTATTGTGAATTTATTCAGAGATTGAGATTGATTCATTGAATGAAATTAGTGTGCCAACTATCAATATCGAAGAAAATTTTTTGAAGTGCATTATTACTAGTATTGTTTTCTAGTTGGTCCTAGTTTTTTGTTCCAGTTAGGATTAGGAATTTGTGGAATATCATTATCACACATCTCTACATCAAACGTTTTTCCATCAGATTTTAGTACTTACTAGGTCCGTGATTTCCAAATTTGAATTCACTGAATTCGATCACATCTTCGATTCGGTGATTTTTCGAATCCAGGGAAGCATCCAGATTATTCTCTAGATTTATGATTTTCTGGTCAAATTTTATGGGATAAAATGAGGAATAACTTGAGAACGACGCGTTTTATTGAAAAAACTTTTATTTTCTAAACCGATTGGTTCTTTCGGAAATATGAACCGTTTATCATTTTCAAGTGATTTCATAGTATTTTGCGTGGATTTATGAGTCAGCTACGCTGTAACTTTTATACCGGAGGAATATTGAATAAGTTTTGATTTGGGAATATGCATCATAAAGGGAGCGAATATTCCACCTAAATTCTGTTCAATTGAAATAACGGTTCCGAAGATATGTGAAGAAAAGTGTTTTTTTTTTTCATGGATTTTCGACACCCTGTACTTACCAAACGAAACCGAATTTTAAAAAATAGTATGGGATAAAAGTGTTTCGTCTGATGAGAGGAATCTACAGTTAAAATATATGTACAAGTCAAAGACTCACCCTGTATACATGAGTCTGGTTTAGCATGCAGCTTGAGTACGTCATTCACAATACAAAAATACAGAGTTTCATCTGGATCCAATCGATAGTTTTGAAATTATCAGAGAAACAAAATTTCGAACGGTCATATTTACGGAACCCCTGGTCGAATTTTGCCAATTAACGAACTTAACATCGGCATTCTAGATACGAAAGCTACGTTGAAAATTGAATTTCAACACGGATTCTTGATAAGTTGCCGATAGAGGTCGTGACGAAATGATTTAACCCTCGAACTCAAAAATGGTGCTCATTTGACCGAGTAAAACTTTTTTCGTCAGTTTTCCTTCAGGCTATGTTTCAACAAGATTGCATTGAGAAGTGAGGCTTACTTCATATGCCGATTATAACTGTCAAAACAACTCTAGCCTCCCTCCAACAATTAACAAATGAGAATCTAATTAGTTTTTTCGTTTTTCCAAAATTAGTGACATAAAGACTGAGGTAGAAGATGTAGCTGATCAACTGGACCGGAAACAACTCGAATATCCTTCATTTAAAAATGCTGCATGTCAGAAAAGGAATCGCAAAAATGACAAAAAATCAGTTTCATTGGAATTGAACCAATATCGGTGTCACAAATGTGATTATTCCGCTGATCGGAAAGGAGTCGTCAAAAGACATATAGAATCTGTTCATTTGAAATTGAAGCCACACAAGTGCCACTTATGCGAGTACTCTGCAAATCAAAAATCCTGTCTAAAAATACATATTGATGCTTTTCATTCGACAGTGAAGAAATACCAGTGCCCCCATTGTGATTATGGTGATGGTTCAAAAAAGAATCTAAAAAACCACATAGATTCTGTTCATCCCAACTCGAAACATCACAAGTGCCCCCATTGTGATTATTTCGCAAGTTTAAAACATAATCTCACAAAACATATAAAAGCTGTTCATTTGAAATTGAGACAACACCAGTGCCCTGAATGTGATTATACTGCATTTGAGAAAGGAACTCTGAAAAGTCATCTAGATACTGTTCATTTGAAATTGAAGGGACTCAAGTGTGATCAGTGTAATTTTGCTACTGGCTATAAAAAAGTTCTGAAAATGCATAAAGATTCAGTCCATTTAAAATTGAGACTACACCAGTGCCACTTATGTGATCACTGTACAAAAAGTAGAACGAATCTCAAAAGACATATTGATGGTGTTCATTTAAAATTGAAGCCATATCGATGTCACAAATGTGATTATTCTGCATCCTTAAAAGACCATCTAAAAAAACATATAGATTCAGTTCATTTGAAATTGAAGAAATACAAGTGCCAGGAATGTGATTATGCTGCATGTCAACAGGGAAATCTTAAAAGACATTTATCTTCTGCTCATTCCAAATAAAGCGATTTCATTCTGCAGTCAACATTTCCAGTATCTTAAGATATGTTATTTATTTCACAATGTACAGGGCTCCCCATTTCAATATTTGAATTAAAATTCTTTTAGTTATCAAATCGAATTTTTTATTATACAGCTAACTTCTTGGAATTTGTGATAACTGATGTATATTTGGCTAATTAAATTCTAACCATTAAAAATATCGTCTTCTTAATGACCTTCACCAACTTCAACACATTTTTCAATATTGGATGAAAAGTGGTTCATAAAATGCAAAATTTTATCTGGGTCCAATCGATAGTTTTGAAATTATCAGAGAAACAAAATTTCGAACGGTCAGATTTACGGAACCCCTGGTCGAATTTCGCCAATTAACAAACTTTACCTCGGCATTCTACCCAAAATTGAATTTTACCACGAAATTGTGATAAGTGTGTGAAACCTTGTCGACAGAAGTCGTGACGAAATTATGTAACCTTCGAACTCAAAAATGGTGCTAATTTGATCGAGTAAAACTTTCTTCGTCAGTTTTCCTTCAGGCTATGTTTCAATAGGATTGCATTGAGAAGTGAGGCTTACTTCATATGCCGATTATAACTGTCAAAACAACTCTAGCCTCCTTCCAACAATTAACAAATGAGAATCTAATTGATTGTTTCCGTTTTTCCAAAATTAGTGACATAAGGACTGAGGTAGAAGATTTAGCTGATCAACTGGACCGGAAAAATGTTGCATGCCAGAAAAGTAATCGCAGGAATGGTAAAAAATCAGATCATTTGAAATTGAATCAATTTCGGTGTCACCAGTGTGATTTTTCTGCTGATCGTGAAGGAGCCGTCAAAAGTCATATAGAATCTGTTCATTTGAAATTTAAACCACACAAGTGCCACTCATGCGAGTACTCTGCAAATCAAAAATCAACTCTAAAAATGCATATTGATGCTTTTCATTCGACAGTGAAGAAATACCAGTGCCCTGATTGTGATTATGGTGATGGTTCAAAAAAAAATCTCAAAAACCACATTGATTCTGTTCATCCGAACTCGAAGCCTCACAAGTGCCCCCATTGCGATTATACCGCAAGTCGAAAATCATCTCTGAGAAGTCATATAGATTCAGTTCATTTAAAATTGAGACCATACCAATGTCACTTATGTGATCACTCTGCAAAAAGTCGAGCGAATCTCAAAAATCATATTGATGCTGTTCATTTGAAATTAAAGCCATATAGATGTCAGGAATGTGATTATTCTGCTGATCGGAAAGGAGCTATCAAATGTCATATAGAATCTGTTCATTTGAAAATGAAGCCACACAAGTGCCACTTATGCGAGTACTCTGCAAATCAAAAATCCTGTCTAAAAATGCATATGGATGCTTTTCATTCGACAGTGAAGAAATACCAGTACCCTGATTGTGATTATGGTGATGGTTCCAAAAAAAATCTCAAAAACCACATAGATTCAGTTCATCCGAACTCGAAATATCACAAGTGCCCCCATTGTGATTATTCCGCAAGTTTTAAACATAATCTCACGAAACATATAAATGCTGTTCATTTGAAATTGAAACCACACAAGTGCCCTGAATGTGATTATACTGCAAGTGTAAAATCAACTCTAAAAAGACATCTACATACTGTTCATTTGAAATTGAAGGGACTCAAGTGTGAACAGTGTAATTTTGCTACTTACCGAAAAAAAAATCTCAAAATGCATATTGATGCTGTTCATTTGAAATTGAAGCCATATAAGTGTCATGAATGTGATTATTCTGCATCCCTAAAAGGGGAACTCAAGAGACATATAGATTCAGTTCACTTAAAATTGAGACCACACCAATGTCACTTATGTGATCACTCCGCAAAAAGTAAATCGAGTCTCAGAATACATATTGATGCTGTTCATTTGAAATTGAAGCCATATAGATGTCACAAATGTGATTATTCTGCATCCCAAGAATACAATCTAAAAAAACATATAGATTCAGTTCATTTGAAATTGAGGAAATACAAGTGCCAGGAATGTGATTATGCTGGAGATCAACGAAGCAATCTTAAAAGACATTTATCTGCTGCTCATTCCAAATAAAGCGATTTCATTCTGCAGTTGACATTTCCAGTATCTTAAGATATGTAATTTATTTCACAATGTACAGGGTTCCCCATTTCAATATTCGAATTAAATTTTTTTTAGTTATCAAATCGAACTTTTTATTATACTAAATCACAGCTAACTTCTTGGAATTTGTGATAACTTATGTATATTCTGCTAATTAAATTCTAACCACATCAGTGTCACTTATGTGATCACTCTGCAAAAAGTAAAACGAGTCTCGGAATACATATTGATGCTGTTCATTTGAAAATGAAGCCACACAAGTGCCATATATGCGAGTACTCCGCAGTCCGCAAATCAAAAATCCTGTCTAAAAATGCATATTGATGCTTTTCATTCGACTGTGAAGAAATACCAGTGCCAATGTGATGGCTCCAAAAAAAATCTCAAAAACCACATACATAGATTCTGTTCATCCGAACTCGAAATATCAATCACAAGTGCCCCCATTGTGATTATTCCGCAAGTCTAAAACAATCTCATGAAACATATAAATGCTGTTCATTTGAAATTGAAACCACACAAGTGCCCTGAATGTGATTATACCGCAAGTCAAAAATCAACTCTAAAAAGACATCTACATACTGTTCCTTAGACAAAGGTCTGAGTACTGTTCATTTGAAATTGAAGGGACTTGAGTATGATTAGTGTAATTTTGCTACTGACCGAAAAAAACAAACTTTTCATTATACTAAATTACAGCTAACTCTTTGGAATTTGTGATAACTTATGAATATTTCTCTTATTCAATTCAAACTTTAACTTATGTCTTCTTAATGACCTTCACCAAAGTTCAACACATTTTTCAATATTGAATAAGTGCGTTGCAAACCTTCGTCAAACCTTGTCGACAGAAGTCGTGACTAAATGATATAACCCTCGATCTCAAAAATTGTGCTCATTTGACTGAGTAAAAATTTTCTCCGTCAGTTTACCTTCAGGCTATGTTACAACAAGATTGCATTGAAAAGTTAGGCTTACTTCATATGCCGATTATAACTGTCAAAACTACTCGAGCCTCCCTCCAACAATTAACCAATGAGAATCTAATTAGTTTTTTTCGTTTTTCCAAAATTAGTGACATAAAAACCGAGGTAGAAGATGTAGCTGATCCACTGGACCCGAAGCAACTCGAGTATCCTTCATTTAAAAATGTTACATGTCTGAAAAGTGACGAAAAATCAGATCATTTGAAAATGGAGGGACTCAAGTGTAATATTGGTACTGGTCAAAAAAAAAATCCGAAGAAACATATTAATTCAGTTCATCCAAACTCGAAACATCACAAGTGCCCCCATTGTGATTATTCCGCAAGTTTAAAATATAGTGTCACGAAACATATAAATTCTGTCCATTTAAAATTGAAAAGACACCAGTGCCCAGAATGTGATTATGCTGCGAGTCAACCGGGAAATCTAAAAAAACATATGGAGGGCGTTCATTTGCAATTGAAGAAATTTAAGTGCCCTGAATGTAGTTACGCTGCCAGTCAAAAACATTGTCTAAAAATGCATATAGCTTCTGTTCATTTGGGTTTGAAACCGTACCAGAAAAGTGATTATTCTGTTGATTCGAAATCGAAGCCTTATCAGTGTCAGGAATGTGATTATTCAGCATGTAGACAACAACATCTCCAGAAACACGTAGAAGCTGTTCATTTGAAATTGAAGAATTACCAGTGCAGTGAATGCGACTATGCTGCAGGTCATAAAGGAGCCCTCAAAAAGCATATAGATAATATTCATTTGCAATTAAAGCAACACAAGTGTCCGGAATGTGATTATACTACAAGTGACAAAGGATCTTTGAAAACACATGTCGTTGCTATTCATTTGCAATTGAAACAACACCGGTGCCCTCAATGTGATTATGCAACAGGTCGAAAAAGAAATCTTAAAATACACATAGATTCAGTTCATTTGAATTTGAGACAACACCAGTGTGACTTTTGTGATCACTCAGCAAATCGAAAAACCGATCTCAAAAATCATATAAATGCTGTTCATTTGAAACTGAGGCAATACCAGTGTCAGGAATGTGATTTTTCTGCATGCCAAAATGGGGATCTAAGGAAACATATAGATTCAGTTCATTTGAAACTGAAGCAATTCCAGTGTCCTGAATGTGATCATTCTGCAAGTCAAAAAAACAATCTCCAAAGCCATATTGATGCTGTTCATTTGAAATTGAAGAAATTCAAGTGCCATGAATGTGATTATGCTAGCGGTCAAATGGGGGATCTTCAAAGACATTTATCCACCATTCATTCCAAATAAAACTATTTCATTTTGCAATGGGTATTTTCAGTATCTTTAAGATATGCAATTTTTTACACAATGTACAGGGTAGGCAAAATTAGTTGTCTACATAACTTCATTTCACTTATATATGTTAGGTATTAAGGATCTACGTTTTTGTTGAATATAAATTGTTAAATTAGGCCCTGATACCAGCAATGTGAAGAAAATTGTTGTTTAGGGGTCATCAATAAATAAATAAAAAATACTGAAAATTTCTCGAGAACTATAGCCTCTAGAAGAAAATTGAAAACACATTCTCGAGCTTCTTTTTCCTGACCAATCCGAATCTAAAACAGATCCGACTCATCATTCATTGTTTTTTGAGTTATGCACGAAAATTGAGAAATTGTAATTTTCAATAATGCTGAATAACTAGCTTGGTTGAACTAGAATTCGAAATCTGTTGATATATTCTAGAGGCACTTTTTAGGAGTAATTCAAAAATAGCAGGATGGAATTTTTTACTCTAGCTATTTTCGAGAAATGAGAAGGATTTATGAGTTCTCAAATGTAAACTATAGTCGGAAGTTCTTTTATCTTCCTGCCGAATGTTTGCTGATCTCAAAAATGTATCGTCAGGAAAAAAGAGCTTAGATCTATTATCAGGTTTCTTCTAGCTGCTATAGTTCTCGATATTCCTTCAGTAGACAACGAATATTGTCCGGTCCACCATGGATATGAGCGGTCCAAATGTGTTGTTAAGTTGATTCACCTTGTAGGTAGATTCACATTTGTCAGTGCGAGTTCAAATTATTCTCATTATTTTTTTTGGACGGACAGATTTAAAATTTGTCCACGAAATCGTGATCAGCGAGCCCAACCTAGTCCATTGAGACCGTGCTCGACTCAAAATTCGAGAAATACAAACATCTTGTCTCAATTTTGATGAACCCTAGTTCCGTTTTGAAAATCTTCATCATCTGATGGGCATTTAATGAGTAAATTTTTGACATACATTGTTGGATTATTTTATTACTCGATATCTTTTTTCTAAATTTCATTGGTGTTAAAACTGTTTTCATATCGATTAATGAACTCAACAAATACAGAAGAGGCCAAAGACCATTATTTTCAAAAACTGCAGCACTGTCTAAACTTATTTGATATCCCAATAAAATTTCTAACTTTTCAAGCTCAACTGATGATAAATTTTCAGTCAATCATTTTTTGCGCTCAAAAATTCAATTGAGTGATCTGTGATACGCTTGGAGATATTCTCAACACGGCGTTGCCAAATTTCACTTCACGGCTTGTTATATAGACGGCTATGATACAATCACAGAAACTAATTATTTTTGAGGGAATTTTTTTCTGTGTTCTAGAATGAAAAATTTTTGTTCAGTGAATAAATGTCGTATATTCTATGCACTGGCATTTTATGGCAACACAATTCACAATTTTTTAGAATTTTATTAACAGTTGTTGATTGTGATTGTTGAAAATTACAAAGATTTCAATTAATATATGTATATGATAATTTGATTTGAATATACCGAAGGTGCAAACAGTCTAATAATATAAAGTGAACAGTGACTACTTGAGGAAATTCATGTGTGACAATTTGGTTTGAATCAACCTCAAGTTGGTTTAATAATCCATTTGTGGGACATTTCCAATTTCGAAATGGATTTCACAGAAAATACGGAACCCATTAAATGGGAAAACTGTGACAGGTGAGAACTATAGAAAATGCTGCCATTTTTTTACTTTATGTTTATCCTTCCACAACAAGTCATACCCTGCAAATTCCGTCAAGGTCACTTGTATAAACAACTGGATTACCCCGATCAATTAAAAATGGTTTATTTATCTTTCAGTTTGGACTCCGGTCAAATTCAAAAAGCAGAAGAGGTTGACATCAACGAACAGTTCACCGATGGAATGAACGTCTTCGAAAGACAAGAATATATAGATAATATAGATTCTGTCATCAAATCAGAAGTTTGGTGAGTATATCAAATTTTTGGTTCCATTCATGAATAAGTTTAAATAACTTTCAATAACATTTTTGGGCACTTATTCTACTTGAATGAGGGCTACATCATTTCTTCACGATGCGGATCTGACAGAGATCAAATTCAGAAACGTCGCATTCAAGCTACCAGGAGTATGAATAAATTCGTGCGGTTTTTACAACAGATATGGCTACTAGTTTATTAATCTATTGCTTCTTGTGGCAACACCGTCATTTTGAAGTGTCATCATTAGGCCTTCTTTCTAAATAATAGTCGGTTCGCAGAAGTTGAAACTATATAGTTTCTTTGTGCTCTGAAAATGTTAACTTTTGTACTTACTGAATAATGTGTTTTTGCGGAGAAATGGCCTGGCTGACCCAATTACGATGAAGTCAATGAATGGATCGATGCATGGATAGAGGCCAAAGAGCTTTTTATCACGATGGGATCCGTCAATTGCCAGAAAGATGAAAAAATTAGGTACCACCGACGGACAATACTTTGAATGTATGGGTGTTATTTCAAAAATAAAGTTTCTATTTTCGAAAAAAAACGCACGAACTTATTTATAGTCCTTATATACAATATAAATTATTGGACTCTGAAGTCTGAATTACAAGTGTTCTGTGCTTTACATGAATTCTGTATTTTAATTTATCCAGTTCACATGATAATTAATTTTCATTAAATTTTTTTTCTTTCTTGAAGAATTGTGTCAGTCATATAAGCATCGAAAGCAGTTGATTCTGATCTGAGTGCTTCCAGAAGAACGATTCGAAATTGAAAGCTATGAGTTGAGAAAGGAAAATAGCGTTTTTTCTTTAATGGCACTATTCATTAAGTCATATTGAATGCAGTTCAATAAAAAAAAAACCTCTCATGATTACTCGCAATAAACGTTTTCAAGACCCACACGAACAAAGCTGAATTTCCATTGTTTGACCACCAGCTCTAACCTCAAATATATTTGACAGGTCGTTCAATTGACTAATTAAGACTTAATTAATTTTCAAATGAGTTAAATTTCCAAAAGATGGGAATAAAATAAAAGTAATTGGGTCACTGAATGCCAAATAAAAAACAAATTATTTTTGGGGAAAACTTATTTTGATGTTTTTTGTGTTCTTTGATTTTGTAGTGAAATCGGCATGTTATTGAAAAAGTTGGTACAAGCATCTATGACTGTTAGTCTATGAATTGGGTAAATAATATTATTATATCTTGTTTGATATCTGTGGTGTCTTTCAATTTGGATTTTGGAACTTATTGGTAATCTCAGAAATGAACATGAAGTATTCATAGATAGACATATCAGTTAATAATAATAATAACAATCTTTATTTCTGAAGGTTCTCAGCTAGTACAAAGAACAAATGAAATAGTGTCAAAGTTTTATGATTCATTCAAAGAAAAAATCTTCAAGTTTATAGGGATCCAGTTCAATTAAATGAAATTTGAAATTTTCCTCTGTCTGTATCTTAGTTGGCAATGTATTGTAGAATTTCAGGCATCTGTATTCCACTTGATTTTCAGTGCTTTTCAAGCGGTGTTTAGGATAGGTGTAATTCTTGTTTCTAATATCATAGAGTGTCTTATTTTGGTTCAGGTGTTGATCGAAAAGATTTCTGTTTTTGTGTAGATATATCAGACATTCCTGTATATAGATCGCATATATTGTGAGAAATTTGTTTGTCCTGAAAATGCCTCGGCATGATTGAATTCTGCTCATTCCCAATAGAGTTCGGATAGCTCTTTTTTGTAGCACAAACAACGACGTTACGTTTCCTTCCATGCTTAAATATCTATTTTTTGTGCTCTTCCGCATATCTCATTGTCCTTCTGATTTTCATTATTGATGCAAGGGTTGTTCTCTTTTTCTGATCTTTTTGAGTTTCTAGTTAAGCCTGTACTCTCCATATGTATTTATTTTTCTTGTCAATCGTTTTCATTCGTTCCTCATAATGTTTTTCCCGCTTTTTTCTGATCTTGGTGTCCTACTTTTCCTTTGTTTCTTTGTACAGTTTCTCGTTTCATGCAGAAGACTTTCTCAAATCAGTTGAGGTTTTTTTCTTTTGTTATCAAGTCTAAAGCATAAAGATCTTTGATGTTCACTGAGTATAGAAATCACTTTTTGTTCTGTGTGATCTGATATGTGATCTTCAAAAATAGTTGCTTCTCTAACGTTGCCATTTGTAAATACATAATATGTTATTTATGCAGATGAGTTGTTCACTGATTCTAGCAGGTTCATCTTACTGAGAAAAGTATTTGTTGCTTTGAATGATGGACAGTGAACTGTTGTTTCCCAATATTTCACTATTTATAGATTCGCAATCCCCATTAATTGTTAGTTTTTCTATGTGGTGGTTGATGGAATATTGTATTAATTCGTTTTTTCATTTTTCACTATTAGTGACATAAAGGCTGAGGCAGAAGGTGTAGTCCATCAGCTGAATTGGAAGCATCTCGAGTATCCTTCATTTAATAATGTTCCATGTCAAAAAACTGATCAGGAAAACGATATAGAGTCCGATCATTTGGAATTGAAACAGTACAATTGTCACCTGTGCGATCATTCCACCCATTCAAAACAAAATCTAAACGAACACATAGTTTCTGTTCATTTGAAATTGAAGCAGCACCAATGCCCCGAATGTGATTATTCCACAGTTCGAAAGGGCGACCTAAACAGACATACAGATTCTGTTCATCTGCAATCGAAGAAATTTCAGTGTACTGAATGCGATTACGCTGCAGTTCGAAAAGGAGATCTGAAAAGACATATAGAGGGTATCCATTTGCAATTGAAGAAATTTCAGTGCCCTGAATGTGATTATGCTGCATGCGAGAAAAGAAATCTGAAAGGACATATAGATTCGGTTCATTTGAAACTGAAGCAACATCAGTGCCCTCAATGTGATTTTTCTGCAAGCTTTAAAGCAGGCCTGAAAAAGCATATGAATTCTGTTCATTTGAAATTGAAACGACACCACTGCCCTGAATGTGATCATGTTGCGAGTAGAAAAGGAGATATAAAAAAACACATAGATTCCGTTCATTTGCACTTGAAGGAGCATCAATGTCCGCAATGCGATTATAATACAGGGGACAAAGGAAGTCTAAGGAAACATATAGATTCAGTTCATTTGCAACTGAAACCCCATAAGTGTCCAGAATGTGATTATGCCGCAAGCGAGAAAGGGCATTTAAAAAAGCACATAGATTCTATTCATTTGAAATTGAAACAACACCCATGTCCTGAATGTGATTATGTCGCAGGTCGCAAATGGGATCTAAAGAGACATACAGATTCCGTTCATCTGCAGTTGAAGAAATTTAAGTGCCCTGAATGTAGTTACGCTGCCACTCAAAGAGAATGTCTAAAAATGCATACAGCTTCTGTTCATTTGCACTTGAAACCATACCTCTGTGAAAAAAGTGATTATTCTGCTGATAGTATTCTCAAAGAGCCTTCAAATTCTGCTCATTTGAAATTGAAACAATATCAGTGTCAGCAATGCGAATATTCTGCGAGTAGACAACAACATCTCAAGAAACACATAGAAGCTGTTCATTTGAAATTGAGGAACTACCAGTGCCATGAATGCGATTATGCTGCAGGTCAAAAAGGAGATCTCAAGAAGCATATAGTTTCTATTCATTTGCAATTAAAGCAAAACAAGTGCCCGGAATGTGATTATACCACAAGTGAAAAAGGATGTCTGAAAAAACATATCGATGCTGTTCATTTGAAATTGAAACAACACCAGTGCCCTCAATGTAACTATGCCGCAGGTCAAAAATCACATCTGAAAATGCATATAGCTTCTGTTCATTTGCAATGGAAACCATATAATTGTAAAAAAAGTGATGATTCTGCCAGTCTTGAAAGTGTTCCAAAACAGCTTTCGAATTATGGTCATTTGAAATCGGAAGAGTATCATTGTCAGGAATTTGATTATTCTGCAGTTGAAGAAGATAATCTACAGGACCATGTAGATTCTGTTCATTTGAAATTGAAGAAATTTCAGTGTCTTGAATGCGATTATGCTACAGCTCGAAAGGAACATCTAAAAATGCATATAGATACTGTTCATTTGGGACTAAAGTCTTACCATTGTGACGAATGCGATTATTCTGCTGGTTCAAAAAGCAATCTCAAAAAACACACGGATTCGGTTCATTTGAAATTGAAACCGTACCATTGTCAGAAATGCGACTATTCTACAAATAGAAATCACAGTCTCAAAATACATATTGATGCTGTTCATTCGAATTTAAAGCAGCACCAGTGCCCCGAATGTGAATATGCTTCGGGCCAAAGAGAAAATCTCCAAAACCACATCGATTCCGTTCATTTGAACTCGAAACAGTACAAGTGTCACCTGTGCGATCATGCTACAGTTCGAAAGGGAAGTCTTCAAGTACACATAGAATCTGTTCATTTGCAATTAAAGCAACATCAGTGTCCTCATTGTGATTACGCTTCGAGTGAAAAAGGACATCTGAAAAGACACATAGATTCCGTTCATCTGCAGTTGAAGAAATTCAAATGCCCCGAATGCGATTACGCTGCAAGTCAGAAAGTCAATCTAAAAATGCACATAGCTTCTGTTCATTTACAGTGGAAACCAAACCATTGCGAGAAAAGTGTTCATTCTGCCAGTCTTGAAAGCGTTCTTGAAGAGCCTTCGGATTCTGTTCATTTGAAATCGGAGGTGTACAATTGCCAGAAATGTGATTATTCAACAGTTGAAAATCTCCGAAACCACGTAGATTCCGTTCATTTGAAATCGAAGCAACACCAGTGCCCTCACTGCGATTATGCCACAGGTCGAAAAGTACATCTCCGAAACCACATAGAAGCTATTCATTTGAATTTGAAAGATTACAAGTGTCACCTGTGCGATTATGTCACAGGGCGAAAAGCAAGTCTTCAATTACACGTAGAATCTGTCCATTTCAAATTGAAACCTCACCAGTGTCCCGAATGTAGTTATGCTGCGAGTGACAAGGGACATTTGAAAAGACATAGAGACTCCGTTCATTTGAAATTGAAGAAATTCCAGTGCAGTGTGTGTGATTATGCTTCGGGTCGAAAGGGGGATCTGAAAAAACATTTGTATTTTGCTCATTCGAAGTGATGAAGTTTCCTAGATCTTTTCTCAATCTTTCTGTCGAATTTGACTGGGCTTTTGAAGGATAATGTAATTACCTCCAATTAGGGAGGGACTGACGAGTATTAATGGATTTTATATTATGTTTGTACCTTAAGGAAAATAAAATCTGCAATTCCTAAACGGGACACTTTATTTCCTAACCTCTCTATTCTGTCGAAATATTTGACAACTCGAAAAAATATGGCAACTAAAGCTTTTGAGCACTCGTTCTGCGTTCATCCATCTTGTAGGTAGATTCGCATGTAGGAATCTAGAGGAAATTTTTGTTTGGGATTTTTTTTTTCAATAATTCGCTACCATTTTATATGCAGCTTGAATTCTTCATCTAAATTTTCAAGGTTTCATTCTCAGCTCAAATTTCGAAAAATACAGACGTCGTGATGAAATGATATAGTCCTCGAGTAAAATTTTCTTTGTCAGTTTTTCTTCAGGCTATGTTACAATAAGATTGCATTGAAAAGTGAGGCTTACTTCATACGCCGATAATAACTGTCAAAACTATACTCCATTCACTTTTATAATGTATCGCGATTGGTCATGAAATTCTGACACATTTCACCGTGTATATTTTGAAATTGTTGGGTTATGGTCATTTTCCTGTAAGATGAATAAGCAACGTTGTCCTCTCTACATAAAGAAACTTTTTTTCTCTGTTAATACTGAAAATAAACTGCTCCACATGAGTTAGGGATATTGACTTGAATTGCGAAAAAATATAGTTAAAATAAGATTTTTGAATTCATATTAATATGATTTCAAGTTGCAAATTAATTCTAGCCCGTAGATATGCAGCGTATACAGGGTGGTGAAGAAAAATCGAGTAAAATAACGAAATTTTATTCCCAGAGAATTCAAGCATTTTAAGACAATACAATACAATGTATGCCCTCCACGGACATCAATAACAGCTTGACATCTTCTTTGCATACTACACACGAGGTTGTTGAACATTTCTTGAGGAATTTGGTTCCATAAACGGGGCAGAAGCTCTCTCAGATCATTTAAGGATTCTGGGGTAGGTTGATGATTATCTAATCTTCTTTGGAGCATATCCCATGCATGTTCTATGCAATTCAAATCTGGTGAGTGCGGAGGTATTGGTAAATGTGGAATACCAAGCTCCTCGCGCGCATTCTCAACTATGACTGCACGGTGCGGTCTAGCGTTATCGTCTAGAAATAGAAAAGTTTCACCAAAAGCAGCGTGAAAATTTGGCACAACATTGTCAATGACATGCTCCCTATAGTGTAAGGCGGTCATATTCCCAGGACAAATGTGTAGATCTGTGCGCCCGTTGAAACATATCCCGGCCCATACCATAACACTACCCCCTCGGAATGGATGGACTTCTTGGACATAGCGAAGATTACGGGGTATGCGTGGGATTGTCCATTCCCTTATTCTTCGAGAATCTGAAAATCGTCCATTTCTGGATTCATCAGTGAAAAGGAAACTACGTCATTGATCGTTCCAATTGATATGTTGCCTTGCCCATTCCAGTCTTTGACGCTTATGGTCACGTGTTAATGGAACTCTTCTTAATGGACGTCTAGAATCTAGATTCACCTCTCTCAAACGTCGTCTGATGGTTTCGATGAAAACTTGGATCCCATCTGCATTTTGAAGAGTATTTCGTAGCATTCTACACGTAGATGTAGGGTTTCTTCTCGCCGAAACGGTGATGAAAGATGAAACGATCCTGAGCAGGTGTTGTTTTTCGTCGCCCACCAAGCCTTGGTCTTTCCAACACGGAACCTGTCTCCCTGAACCTATTCCGAAGTCGAGATATCACACTTTGGCTGACTTGGAGCCTTTCCGCTACAACAACCTGAGTTAGGCCATCCTGTAGCATTCCGATAGCCCTATTAGCCTCAGCGTTTGTTAATTTACATCTTGGCATTTTCAGAAAACTCGTTTCAAATCGAAGCCGTTGATAAACTGACTTCATTTGAAAATAAGAACATTCATGAAGCATATGCAAAGAACCAAACTTCGAATAAAAGGCGACCTGGGGCCCGATTCTCAAATGTCTATTGAGTCGCATGCGACATTACCAGATTGTCGAACGAAATTAAAAATTTGTATGCTCATTTGTATGCTCAAATGTCGCATTTGACAAATATCGATAGACAAGAAGACGAGTGGGTAGGAGCCACTCGACATTTTTATCATCCTAATGTCATTAATATGACGTTATGTTAGTCCTTCCCGTGTGTTTTCACTTTAGAGTTCGACATTGTCATTTTCAGCGAATGAAATAAACACTCGACATATTGTCGCGTTCTACATTTCCGATAGACATTTGAGAATCGGGCCCCAGATTGACGAAATGTCTCATACTGATTTTTATTGGATCGATTCAAGTCGTTATTGAGTTTTAAATGATTTTACAGCGATTTTCTCGAAGATACTTTTAAAAACGATTGAATACGATTACCTTAACTCTTATGGAGCAGTATATTTCACGTATATAAACATGGTCTGAAGATTCAGTTATGCTATTTTCTTGTACGGAAATCAAGAATCGAGTGTTGAAATTTTACTGGAAAATAATGGACAGAATAGTCCGTTACTTTGTGATAGTTCATTCGAAAAAAGAATTAAAGTGCTCGAATAACCCGACAAAAAAACTTCTACACGAACAGACAGACCAATGGAATTCTCCACTTTTCAAAATTCTCAAGAAATGAGCCTACAGAAGACATTTAAATACCTTTTTGCACATCTTGAAACACTCCAGTATGAAAATAAAGTACAGGGTGGGGCAGAAAAACCTATCCGATTTCAAAACGTTATAAAATTAAAACCACTCAGCTTGTCAAAAAATTTTTTTTATTAACATATCGCAAATTTTATGCCATTTTTAAATTTAAATTTTGAAAAGCACATCACTCAAATGTCGTCCTTGGGAGCGGATACACTTATTTAGGCGCTCGCGGTAGCTTTCCATGACTTTCACCGTCATTTCCACAGGAATTTCTTCAATTGCCCGAGCAATTTCCCTTCGTAAAGCAAGAAGGGTCCTTGGTCGATGCTGGTAAACCTTCGATGTGCAAAATTCGCCGAATACTGCGGTTGGAAATCCCCAAAGCGAGCGAATGTTTTCGCGCCGAACGACGCGGGGAACGTTCAATCGCGGCTCTCACATTGGCCACGTGTTCAGGTCCTGTTGCTGTCCTGGGACGTCCAGGCGACTTCTTTTTCAATGCTGAACTCGTCTGTCTAAAATTTGACACCCACACTTTAATCGTAGCGTGATGTGGAACAGGATCATGACGCCCGAGTCCGAAATGAATTCGAAAAGCACGTTGTGTAGCAATTATCGAACCGCCGCATTCGATAAACCGCTCAATAACAAAAGCACGATGTTCACCAGACCAAGGCATGTTGACTACTGACAAATGGCATAAAACCAGCTTTCTAACGGTTTTTACCCCACTACTCTACCTGCTCTCTCTTCTGAGAAAAAGGGATTTGAAATCGGATAGGTTCTTCTGCCCCACCCTGTAGTACTGCGAAACCTGTGTCCATTTAGGTACAAATTTGAAGATGAGTAAATAGAAATTAGCATTGGCAACGTCTCTGAGAATCATTTACGAGTACCAACCTGCGTCAGTTTTAAGTAAAAAAACTTCATAAACCTAAATCACCGGGATACTTTATAAAAATGAATGAAGTTTACTACAGCCGCCCTCCAACACATAAGCAATGAGAATCTAATTAATTTTTTTCGTTTTTCCAAAATTAGTGACTTAAAGACCGAGGTAGAAGATGTAGCTGATCAACTGGACCGGAAAAATGTTGCATGCCAGAAAAGTAATCGCAGAAATGATAAAAAATCAGATCATTTGAAATTGACTCAATATCGGTGTCACCAATGTGATTTTTCTACTGATCGGAAAGGAGCCGTCAAAATTCATATAGAAATCGTTCATTTGAAATTCAAGCTACACAAGTGTGATCGATGTACTTATGCTTCAAAAAAACAAGGAACTCTTGAAAAACATGTAAATTCAGTTCATTCACGACAACAGTGTCACTTATGTGATTACTCTTCAAATCGAAAGTCACGTCTCAAAATACATATTGATGCTGTTCATTTGAGATTGAAGCAATACCAATGCCCGGAATGTGATTATGCAAGTGATAAAGGATCTTTGAAAAAACATATCGATATTGTTCATTTGAAATTGAAACAACACCAGTGCCCTCAATGTTCTTATACTGCTAGTTCTAAAAACAATCTCAAAAAACACATTGATTGTTTCCATTTGAAATTGTATCAGTATCAGTGCCATCAATGTGATTATTCTGCTAATCGGAAAGAAGATGTCAAAAGTCATATAGAATTTGTTCATTTGAAATTCGAGCAACACAAGTGTGATCAGTGTAATTATGCAACCGGCTATAAGAAAGATCTGAAAATGCATATAGATTCAGTTCACTTAAAATTGAGACCACATCAGTGTCACTTATGTGATTACGCTGCAAAGCGAAAATCACGTCTCAAAATACATATAGATGCTGTTCATTTGAAATTGAAACCATATAAATGTCAGGAATGTGATTATTCTGCATGCCTTAATGGGCATCTGAAAAAACATATAGATTCTGTTCATTTGAGATTGAAGCAATACGGGTGCCCTCAATGTGATTATACTGCTGGTTCTAAAAGCAATCTGAAAAAACACATTAATGCTGTCCATTTGAAACAACACCAGTGTCACTTTTGCGATTACTGTGCAAATCGAAAAACCGATCTCAAAAATCATATAGATACTGTTCATTTAAAATTGAAGAAATTCAAGTGCCATGAATGTGATTACGCTGCAGGTCAACAGAGACAACTAAAAAGACATTTCAATTCTGTTCATTCAAAACTGAAGCAATCTCAAAAAACACATTAATTCTGTCCATTTGGAATTGAAGCAGCACAAGTGTCTCATGTGTGATTATTCTGCAAGTAAGACTCAAAATCTCAAAAAGCATGTGGATTCTGTTCATTTAAAATTGAAGAAATTCAAGTGCCATGAATGCGATTATGCTGGCGGTCAAATGGGGGATCTTAAAAGACATTTATCCACCATTCATTCCAAATAAAACTATTTCATTTTGCACAGGGCATTTTCAGTATCTTGAGATATGCAAATAAGAGATCCAAAAAGACATTTATCTTCTGCACTGTGCCAGTGCGAGAAAGCAAATGTTCGAGTTCAAATTATTCTGCTATGGAAATTTTTTCTGTCTGTTACAGGGTGAATAGTTGTATCAATATATTTCTATACATTCTTTAATTTTGTGTTTTTTCTTGCCTTGTCATATTAGAAGGTAATGAGCATGAATTGAAAACAATATTCTTTTTCAAACAATCTATTTATCTTATTATTTTTTTCAATCATGTGCAACGTATTTTCTTCGGAACGATTTTCTGCTCATCCGTATATCTCGATTCGTACCTACCTGACAACAATCCAACTGAAAGTTTGACAACAGCTGTTGAAGAAATGGTCTATGATCCCAGATATGTTAAAACAGAAAAATTGGGAATTTGTGTTTGAATAATTCGCTAGTATTTCATATACATGGTTTTAACGAACTTTATTACCTCGGCATTCTAGATACGAAAGTTAGCCTGAAAATTTCATCCGTTCGAGTCATCGTGTTCACGGACGGATGGACAGAATTGAATTTTACCATTCTTGATAAGTGTGTGGTACCTTGTTGACAGACTTCGTGACGAAATGATGTAAACCTCGAACTCAAAAATTGTGCTCATTTGACCGAGTAAAATCTACTTTGTCAGTTCACCTTCAGCCTATGTTACAATAGGATTGCTTTGAAAAGTGAGGCTTACTTCATATGCCGATTATAACTGTCAAAACTACCTTAGCCTCCCTCCAACAATGAACCAATGGTAATCTAATTAGTTTCTTTTCGTTTTTCCAAAATTAGCGACATAAAGACCGAGGTAGAAGATGTATATGATCAACTGGACCGGAAGCAACTCGAGTATCCTTCATTTAATAATGTTGAATGTCTGAAAAGTAATCGCAGAAATGATAAAAAATCAGATCATTTGAAATTGGATCAATATCGGTGTCAGCAATGTGATTTTTCTGCTGATCGTAAAGGAGCCGTCAAAAGTCATATAGAATCTGTTCATTTGAAATTGAAGCCACACAAGTGTGATCAATGTGGTTATTTTGGAAGATATAAAGGAGCTCTTAAAAGACATGTAAATGGAGTTCATTCGAAATTGAAGCCACACAAGTGTCCCTTATGCGAGTACTCTGCAAATCAAAAATGCGATCTCAAAATGCATATTGATGCTCTACATTCCACAGTGAAGAAATACCAGTGCACTTATTGTGATTATAGTGATGGTTCAAGAAAAAATCTGAAAATCCACATAGATTCAGTTCATCCGAACTCGAAATATCACAAGTGCCCCCATTGTGATTATTCCGCAAGTTTGAAACATAATCTCACGAAACATATAAATGCTGTTCATTTGAAATTGAAACCACACAAGTGCCCTGAATGTGATTATGCTGCATGTGAGAAAGGAAATCTAAAAATTCATCTAGGTTCTGTTCATTTGAAATTGAAGGGACTCAAGTGTGATCAGTGTAATTTTGCTGCTTACCGAAAAAAAGATCTTAAAATACATATAGATTCAGTCCATTTAAAATTGAGACCACATCAGTGTCACTTATGTGATCACTCTGCAACAAGTAAAACGAGTCTCAGAATACATATTGATGCTGTTCATTTGAAATTGAAGCCATATCAGTGTCGGGAATGTGATTATGCTGCAGGTCAAATAAGAGATCTTAAAAGACATATACATTCAGTTCATTCTAAATTGAAACAACACAAATGTCTCTTGTGTGATTATTCAGCAAGTGAGTCTCAAAATCTCAAAAAGCAATTGGATGCTGTTCATTTGAAATTGAAGAAATACAAGTGCCAGGAATGTGATTATGCTGGAGCTCAACAAAGAAATCTCAAAAGACATTTATCTCCTGCTCATTCCAAATAAAGCGATTTCATTCTGCAGTTGGCATTTCCAGTATCTTAAGATATGTAATTTTTTTTCACAATGTACAGGGTTCCCCATGATAGGCTACCCATTTTAATAATTTCTTATTATTATGTTTCACTTGTTGTTAATTCGACTTGTTTCCTCTACTTTGTATATTAGTGCATGTGAATGATTTGGTAAATAAAAAAAATATTTGAATTGAAATTTTTTAGTTAACAAAACAAACTTTTTATTATACTGAATTAATACAGCTAATTCTTTGGAATTTGTGATAACTTATGAATATTTAGCTAATTCAATTATAACCTTTAAAAATCACGTCTTCTTAATGACCTCCACCAACCCCAACACATTTTTCGATATTAGATAAAAAGTGGTTCATTATACGGCATAGCAAACCTTCGTCTATTCCTTCAACTTATTCACTAATTTTGGCTTTAAGTTCCTCGATTGTTCCTGGACGACTCGCAAACACTTTAGCTTTCAAATCTCCCCACAGGAAAAAATCGGGTGCCGTTAAGTCGGGTGACCTCGAAGGCCAAGCCAAATTTCCTAATTGAGAATTGAGTCGGCCATCAAGCATTTCTCGCAGAAGCGAGAGGCTTTACATATTTGGTAAACCTCGTCTATTTAGTTCTGGAATGAGGAATGTCTCTAGCAATTCGATCTAAGCTTCCCTTTGGTATTCTTAGGCTAAGGCTTTGTCGATTAGCAGACCTAGGACTTCTCGTAAACGCAATTCTAACTCGTTCAATATTTATCAGACATCGCGTCGTGACGAAATGATATAACCCTCGAGCTCAAAAATGGTGCTCATTTGACCGAGTAAAATTTTTTTCGTCAGTTTTCCTTCAGGCTATGTTTCAATAGGATTGCATTGAAAAGTGAGGCTCGCTTCATATGCCGGTAATAACTGTAGAAACTACTTTAGCCTACCTCCAACAATTAACCAATGAGAATCTAATCAGTTTCTTTTCGTTTTTCCAAAATTAGTGACATAAAGACCGAGGTAGAAGATGTCGCTGATCAACTGAACCGGAAGCCACACGAGTATCCTTCATTCAATAATGTTGAATGTGTGGAAAGTAATCGCAGAAATGATAAAAAATCAGTTCATTTGGAATTGAATCAATATCGATATGATTATTCCGCTGATCGGGAAGAAGGTGTCAAAATTCATATGGAATCTGTTCATTCGAAAGTCAAGCAACACAAGTGTGATCAATGTGATTATGCTTCAAGACATAAAGGAACTTTTGAAAGACATGTGAATTCAGTTCATTTAAAATTGAGAAGACACCAGTGTCACTTATGTGATTACTCTGCAAATCGAGAATCCCATCTCAAAATACATATTGATGCTGTTCATCTGAGATTGAAGCAATACGAGTGCCCTCAATGTGATTATATTGCTGGTTTTGAAAGCGATCTCAAAAAACACATTAATTATGTCCATTTGAAATTGAATCAACACAAGTGTCTCATGTGTGATTATTCTGCAAGTAAGACTCAAAATCTCAAAAAGCATGTGGATTCTGTTCATTTAAAATTGAAGAAATTCAAGTGTTATGAATGTGATTATTCCGCTGTTCGCAAAGAAGATGTCAAAAGTCATATAGAATCTGTTCATTTGAAATTCAAGCTACACAAGTGTGATCGATGTGATTATTCTTCAAGACATAAGGGAACTCTTGTGAGACATGTGAATGGAGTTCATTTAAAATTGAGACGACACCAGTGTCACTTATGTGATTACTCTGCAAATCGTAAATCACGTCTCAAAATACATATTGATGCTGTGCATTTGAGATTGTAGCAATACCAGTGCCCTCATGTGGTTATATTGCTGGTTTTGAAAGCAATCTCAAAAAACACATTAATTCTATTCATTTGAAATTGAAACATCACAAGTGTCTCCTGTGTGATTATTTTGCAAGTGAGATTCAAAATCTCAAAAAGCATGTGTATTCTGTTCATTCAAAATTGAAGAAATTCAAGTGCCAGGAATGTGATTATGCTGGAGGTCAACAAAGAGATCTTGAAAGACATTTATTTTCTGCTCATTCCAAATAAAGCGATTTCATTCTGCAGTTGACATTTCCAGTATCTTAAGATATGTAATTTATTTCACAATGTACAGTGTTCCCCATTTTAATATTTGAATTGAATTTTTTTTAGTTAACAAAACAAACTTTTAATTATACTAAATTACAGGTAACTCTTTGGAAGTTGTGATAATTTTCGATAAAGCACAGAACACTATCAATTGGGATTTCAACAACAGGTTTTGAAGCTTAATTGCGGTCATAGATGCATAGAAACCGTGGTGTGACGACTCCTAACTAAAAATCGTGACCAACAATAATTGTAGATCAAATAGGGCACTCTAGAATGTAGTACGGGTCCTACCTCGGGAATAATCCACAGCTGAAATCCGCACAAAACAAAATACTGTACTCGGTATTGTACTCCTAAAAAAGGTCAACAAAAAATCCGCGATGGTATATGTCTCTTAGGATAACCCACAATAACCATTTTCTATCCTTCACATTTTACGGAAAAAAATGGCTTATTTAGGAAGTTATTTTCAACAATACAGCATTAATCCTTATCCAATTAAGAACCTTAAATACATTGTCCATTCAATATAGATCAATATGGCCCAGAATTGAATTTTACCACAGATTCGTGATAAGTGTGTGGAACCTTGTACGACAGACGTCGTGACGAAATGATGTAACCCTGGAACTCAAAAATTATGCTCATTCTTTGTCAGTTCACTTTAAGGCTATGTTACAATAAGGTTGCATTGGAAAGTTAGGCTCACTTCATATGCCGATTATAACTGTCAAAACTACTTTTGCCTCCCTCCAACAATTAACCAATGGAAATCTAATCAGTTTTTTTCGTTTTTCCAAAATTAGTGACATAAAGACCGAGGAAGAAGATGTATATGATCAACTGGATCGGAAGCAACACGAGTATCCTTCATTTAATAATGTTGCTTGCCAGAAAAGTAATCGCAGGAATGATAAAAAATCAGATCATTTGAAATTGAATCCTTATCGGTGTCACCAATGTGATTTTTCTGCTGATCGGAAAGGAGGCGTCAAAAGTCACATAGATTCTGTTCATTTGAAATTGAAGCCACACAAGTGCCACTTATGCGAGTACTCTGCAAATTTAAAATCCTGTCTAAAAATGCATATGGATGCTTTCCATTCGACAGTGAAGAAATACCAGTGCCCTGATTGTGATTATGGTGATGGTTTAAAAAAGAATCTCAAAAACCACATAGATTGTGTTCATCCCAACTCGAAACATCACAAGTGCCCCTATTGTGATTATTCCGCAAGTTTAAAACAAAATCTCACAAAACATATAAATGCTGTTCATTTGAAATTGAAACCACTCCAGTGCCCTGAATGTGATTATACCGCAAGTCAAAAATCAACTCTAAAAGGTCATCTAGATACTGTCCATTTGAAATTGAAGGGACTCAAGTGTGAACAGTGTAATTTTACTACTTACCGAAAAAAAGATCTTAAAATACATATAGATTCAGTTCATTTAAAATTGAGACCACATCAATGTCACTTATGTGATCACTCTGCAACAAGTAAAACGAGTCTCAGAATACATATTGATGCTGTTCATTTGAAATTGAAGCCATATCAGTGTCATGAATGTGATTATTCTGCATCCCTAAAAGGGCATCTAAAGAAACATATAGATTCAGTTCATTTGAAATTGAAACAACACCAGTGCCCTGAATGTGATTATACCGCAAGTCAAAAATATACACTGAAAAGTCATCTAGAATCCGTTCATTTAAAATTGAGACGACACCAGTGTCACTTATGTGATCACTCTGGAATAAGTAGAACCAGTCTTAAAATACATATTGATGCTGTTCATTTGAAATTGAAGACATATAAGTGTCATGAATGTGATTATTCTGCATCCCTAAAAGGGTACCTAAAGAAACATATAGATTTAGTTCATTTGAAACTGAAACAACACAAATGTCTCTTGTGTGATTATTCTACAAGTTGGACTCGTAATCTCAAGAAACATGTGGATTGTGTTCATTTCAAATTGTAGAAATACAAGTGCCATGAATGATCATGCTGGAGGTCAATCAAGAGACCTTAAAAGACATTTATCTTCTGCTCATTCCAACTAATGCGATTTCATCCTGCAGTTGACATTTCCAGTATCTTAAGATACGCAATTTTTTTCGCAATGTACAGGGTTCCCCATTTTAATATTTGAATTAAAATTTTGTTAGTTATCAAATCAAACTTCTTGGAATTTGTAATAATTTAATTTTTGACGTTTTCCTGTATCTTAATACTGAGAATCAATAAATATTATTATTATTATTATAATTTTCAATAAAGCACAGAACACTATCAATTTGGATTTCAACAACAGGTTTTGAAGCAGTTTTCAAGTTTTGGCGCTACTGCGCCAATGGAAAATAGCGCAACCCCTTTCGGGAGGAATGAAAAGTAGGACCCCAGCTCAGATTTTCGATCGACAAGAAAGTCTTGAACAAAATCTAATCCGTGCCAATATCAGGTATTCTATGCATCTATCTTGAATCCCAAAGACTACAGAAGATATTCCTACAGAGAACAACTCATTTAGTTATCTCGCAGGGAATTTATTAATGAAATAAAATGGGTAGTCTATCATGAGTAAACCCTGTATATGTGCGGTTGATGTATGTTAAGTATATTCACCATGTAGATAGATTCGCATTTGTCAGTGCGAAAAAGCAATTGTTCGAGTTCTAATTATTTTGTTATGAAATTTTCTTATTTCTGTTACACGGGAGATATGTAAAGTTGTATCAATATATTCTATAATTACATTCTTTAATTTTGTGTTGTTTCTTGCCTTATCATTTCATTAGGTAATGCGCATTAATTAAAAATAATAAGCTACACAAATAATTTGAGAAAGAATATTGTTTTCAATTAATTCTTCTTTTTCAATCATGTTCAACGTATTTTCTTCGAAACGATTTTCTGCTCATCCGTAGATCTCGATTCGTACCTGACAACCATCCAACTGAAAGTTTGACAGCAGCTGTCGACGAAATGTCTATGATCCCAGATATTATGTTAAAACAGAAAAATTGGGAGTTTTTGTGTGAATAACAAGACAGAATTGAATTTTACCACAGATTCGTGATAAGTGTGTATACCTTGTCGACAGACGTCGTGACGAAATGATGTAACCCTGGAACTCAAAAATTGCTCATTTGTCCGAGTAAAACTTTCTTTGTCAGTTCACCTTCAGGCTATGTTACAATAAGGTTGCATTGAAAACTGAGGCTCAATTTATATGCCGGCAATAACTGTCAAAACTACTCTAGCGTCCCTCCAACAATTAACCAATGAGAATCTAATTAGTTTCTTTTCGTTTTTCCAAAATTAGTGACATAAAGACTGAGACAGAAGATGTAGCTGATCAACTGGACCGGAAAAATGTTGCATGCCAGAAAAGTAATCGCAAAAATGATAAAAAATCAGATCATTTGAAATCGAATCATTATCGGTGTCACCAATGTGATTTTTCTGCTGATCGGAAAGGAGCTATCAAAAGTCATATAGAATCTGTTCATTTGAAATTGAAGCCACACAAGTGCCACTTATGCGAGTACTCTGCAAATCAAAAATCCTGTCTAAAAATACATATTGATGCTTTTCATTCGACAGTGAAGAAATACCAGTGCACTGATGGTGATTATGGTGATGGTTCAAAAAAGAATCTAAAAAACCACATGGATTCTGTTCATTCCAACTCGAAATATCACAAGTGCCCCCATTGTGATTATTCCGCAAGTTTAAAACAAAATCTCACAAAACATATAAATGCTGTTCATTTGAAATTGAGACAACACCAGTGCCCTGAATGTGATTATACCGCAAGTCAAAAATATATACTCAAAAGTCATCTAGATTCTGTTCATTTGAAATTGAGACAACACCAGTGCCCTGAATGTGATTATACCGCAAGTCAAAAATGGGATCTTAAAAAACATACGGATTCTGTTCATTTGAAATTGAAGGGACTCAAGTGTGATCAGTGTAATTATGCAACTGGCTATAAGAAAGATCTGAAAATGCATATAGATTCAGTTCACTTAAAATTGAGACCACATCAGTGTCACTTATGTGATCACTCTGCAACAAGTAAAACGAGTCTCAGGATACATATTGATGCTGTTCATTTGAAATTGAAGCCATATCAGTGTCAGGAATGTGATTATTCTGCATGCCAAAATGGGCATTTAAAAAAACATATAGATTCAGTTCATTTGAAATTGAAACAACACCAGTGCCCTGAATGTGATTATACCGCAAGTCGAAAATATACACTGAAAACCCATCTAGAATTAGTTCATTTAGAATTGAGAGGACACCAGTGTCACTTATGTGATTACTCTACGAATCGAAAATCACGTCTCAAAATACATATTGATGCTGTTCATTTGAAATTGAAGACATATAAGTGTCATGAATGTGATTATTCTGCATCCCTAAAAGGGTACCTAAAGAAACATATATTTTCAGTTCATTTTAAACTGAAACAACGCAAATGTCTCTTGTGTGATTATTCTACAAGTTGGACTCGTAATCTCAAGAAACATGTGGATTGTGTTCATTTCAAATAGTAGAAATACAAGTGCCATGAATGATCATGTTGGAGGTCAATCAAGAGACCAAAAGACATTTATCTTCTGCTCATTTCAACTAATGCGATTTCATCCTGCAGTTGACATTTCCAGTATCTTAAGATATGTAATTTATTCCACAATGTACACGGTTCCCCCATGATAGTAGTTATCTCGCAGGGAATTTATTAATAGAATAAAATGGGTAGTCTATCATGGGAAACCCTGTATATGTGCGGTTGATGTATGTTAAGTAGATTCACCATGTAGATAGATCCGCATTTGTCAGTGCGAGAAAGCAATTGTTCGAGTTCTAATTATTTTGTTATGGAATTTTTTTTCTGTTACACGGGAGATATGTAAAGTTGTATCAATATATTTCTATACATTCTTTAATTTTGTGTTGTTTTTTGCTTTATCATTTTAGTAGGTAATGCGCTTTAATTAAAAACAATATTCTTTTTCAAATAATTTATCTAATTATTTTTTTAACTTCTTTTTCAATAGTGTTCAACGTATTTTCTTCGAAACGATTTTCTGCTCATCCGTAGATCTCGATTCGTACCTGACAACCATCCAACTGAAAGTTTGACAGCAGCTGTCGAAGAAATGTCTATGATCCCAGATAAGTTAAAACAGAAAAATTGGGAGTTATTTGTGTGAATAACAAGACTGAATTGAATTTTACCACAGATTCGTGATAAGTGTGTGGAACCTTGTCGACAGACGTCGTGACGAAATGATGTAACCCTGGAACTCAAAAATTGTGCTCATTTGACCTAGTAAAACTTTCTTTGTCAGTTCACCTTAAGGCTATCTTGCAATAAGATTGCTATGAAAACTGAGGCTCAATTCATATTCCGGTAATAACTGTCAAAACTACTTTAGCCTCCCTCCAACAATTAACAAATGGAAATCTAATCAGTTTTTTTCGTTTTTCCAAAATTAGTGACATAAAGACCGAGGTAGAAGATGTAGATGATCAACTGGACCGGAAGCAACACGAGTATCCTTCATTTAATAATGTTGCATGCCAGATCAGTAATCGCAGGAATGATAAAAAATCAGATCATTTGAAATTGAATCAATTTCGGTGTCACCAATGTGATTTTTCTGCTGATCGGAAAAGAGCCGTCAAAAGTCATATAGAATCTGTTCATTTGAAATTGAAGCCGCACAAGTGCCACTTATGCGAGTACTCTGCAAATTTAAAATCCTGTCTAAAAATTCATATGGATGCTTTTCATTCGACAGTGAAGAAATACCAGTGCCCTGATCGTGCTTATGGTGATGGTTCAAAAAAGAATCTAAAAAACCACATAGATTCTGTTCATCCCACCTCGAAACATCACAAGTGCCCCCATTGTGATTATTTCGCAAGTTTGAAACATAATCTCACAAAACATATAAAAGCTGTTCATTTGAAATTGAGACAACACCAGTGCCCTGAATGTGATTATACCGCTAGTCAAAAATATACACTAAAAAGTCATCTAAATTCTGTTCATTTGAAATTGAAGGGACTCAAGTGTGATCAGTGTAATTATGCAACCGGCTATAAGAAAGATCTGAAAATGCATATAGATTCGGTTCACTTAAAATTGAGACCACATCAGTGTCACTTATGTGATCACTCTGCAAAAAGTAAAACGAGTCTCAGAATACATATTGATGCTGTTCATTTAAAATTGAAGCCATATAGATGTCAGGAATGTGATTATTCTGCATGCCTTAATGGGCATCTCAAAAAACATATAGATTCAGTTCATTTGAAATTGAAACAACACCAGTGCCCTGAATGTGATTATACCGCAAGTCAAAAATCAACTCTAAAAATTCATCTAGATTCTGTTCATTTGAAATTGAGAGGACTCAAGTGTGATCAGTGTAATTTTGCTGCTTACCGAAAAAAAGATCTTAAAATACATATAGATTCAGTCCATTTACAATTGAGACGATACCAGTGTCACTTATGTGATCACTCTGCAAAAAGTAAAACGAGTCTCAGAATACATATTGATGCTGTTCATTTGAAATTGAAGCCATATCAGTGTCGGGAATGTGATTATTCTGCATGCCTTAATGGGCATCTAAAAAAACATATAGAATCAGTTCATTTAAAATTGAGACGTCACCAGTGTCACTTATGTGATCACTCTGGAATAAGTAAAAGCAGTCTCAAAATACATATTGATGCTGTTCATTTGAAATTGAAGCCATATCAGTGTCATGAATGTGATTATTCTGCATCCCAAAAAGACCATCTAAAGAAACATATAGATTCAGTTCATTTGAAATTGAAACATCACAAACGTCTCTTGTTTGATTATTCCGCAAGTGTGATTCGAGATCTCAAGAAACATGTGGATTGTGTTCATTTTAAATCGTAGAAATACAAGTGCCATGAATGAGTATCCTGGAGGTCAACCAAAAGATGTTAAAAGACATTTATCCTCTGCTCATTCCAACTAATGGGATTTTATCCTGATGTCTGCAGTTGACATTTCCAGTATCTTAAGATACGCAATTTATTTCACAATGTACAGGTGGGCAAAATTGCTGCTATATGAACTAAAACTTCTTAACCCGAGGAGATAGAGGAAAATGAATGGCATCTTATAGTCTTTTATTTTTCGAGAAACTGCTAATGCCATCAGCTGCATTCCTCTATCTTCTTTCATTTTCGAGTTATAGGCCAAAATTGAAATTTGGGCGATTTCAACTTTGGTTATTATCTCCGTTTCTGTTTATGCTAGGATGTTGAAATAAAAACATACAAGCACTTTTCTGATAGCAATCCAGTGGCGTACTCTGATTTTTTCTAAGAGGTTTATTTGCTGAGTTATAACATAAAGTTGTGTTTTTTCTTATGGAAACAGTAGTTTGAAATGACTTAGAAAAAATCGCCATTTTTTCCCCGTTTCAGAAATGTATCATATGTTTCAGGTCATGTAGCACCAATTTTGCCCACCCTGTACAAGGTTCCCTCATTTTAATACTTGAATTAAAATTTTGTTAGTTATCAAATCAAACTTTTTATTATACTAAATCACAGCTAACTTCTTGGAATTTGTGATAATTTTCAATGAAGCACAGAACACTATCAATTTGGATTTCAACAACAGGATAACTTATTTAGTTATCTCGCAGGGAATTTATTAATAAAATGGGTAGTCTATCATGGGTAACCCTGTATATGTGCGGTTGATGTATGTTAAGTAGATTCACCATGTAGTTAGATCCGCATTTGTCAGTGCGAGAAAGCAATTGTTCGAGGTCTAATTATTTTGTTATGGAATTTTTTTTTTTGTTACACGGGAGAAATGTAAAGTTGTATCAATATATTCTATAATTACATTCTTTAATTTTGTGTTGTTTCTTGCCTTATCATATTAGTAGGTGATGCGCATTGATTAAAAACAATATTCTTTCTCGGATAATTTGTTTATCTTATTATTATTTTTTCATTTTTTTTTTCAATCATGTTCAACGTATTTTCTTCGAAACGATTTTCTGTTCATGAGTAGATCTCGATTCGTTCCTGACAACAATACAACGGAAAGTTTGACAGTAGCTGTCGAAGCAATGGTCTATGTCGTTTTGAAATTATCAGGAAAACTAAATTTCGAACGGTCATATTTACGGAACCCCTGGTCGAATTTTGCCAATTAACGAACTTTAGCTCGGCATTCTAGATACATACGAAAGCTACCCTGAAAATTGCATCCGTTCGTGTTTACGGACGGACAGAATTGAAGTTTACCATTCTTGATAAGTGTGTGGAACCTTGCCGGCAGACTTCGTGACGAAATGATGTAACTCTCGAACCCAAAAATTGTGCTCATTTGACCGAGTAAAATCTTCTTCGTCAGTTCACCTTAAGGCTATGTTACAATAAGATTGCATTGAAAAGTTAAGCTTACGTCAATGCTCATAATAATTATCAAAACTACTCTAGCCTCCCTCCAAAAATTAACCAATGAGAATCTAATTAGTTTTTTTCGTTTTTCCAAAATTAGTGACATAAAGACTGAGGTACAAGATGTAGATGATCAACTGGACCGGAAGCAACACGAGTATCCTTCATTTAATAATGTTGCATGCCAGAAAAGTAATCGCAGAAATGATAAAAAATCAGATCATTCGAAATTGGAGGGACTCAAGTGTAATCAGTGTACTTATGCTAGTGGTCAAAAGGAAGATCTGAAAAGACACATTGATTCAGCTCACCCAAACTCGAAACATTACAAGTGCCCCCATTGTGATTATTCCGCAAGTGTAAAATATAGTCTCACGAAACATATAAATTCAGTTCATTTGAAATTGAAAAGACACCAGTGCCCTGAATGTTATTATGCTGCGAGTCAACAGGGAAATCTGAAAAGACACATAGATTCGGTTCATTTGCAGTTGAAGAAATTTGAATGCCCTGAATGTAGTTACGCTGCCAGTCAAAAAGAATGTCTAAAAATGCATATAGCTTCTGTTCATCGACAGTTGAAACCATACCTCTGTGAGAAAAGTGATTATTCTGCTAGTCTTGAAAGTGTTCTCAAAGAGCCTTCAAATTCTGCTCATTTGAAATTGAAACAATATCAGTGTCAGCAATGCGAATATTCTGCGAGTAGACAACAACATCTCAAGAAACACATAGAAGCTGTTCATTTGAAATTGAGGAACTACCAGTGCCATGAATGCGATTATGCTGCAGGTCATAAAGGAGCTCTCAAAAAGCATATAGTTTCTATTCATTTGCAATTAAAGCAACACCGGTGTCCCGAATGTGATTATACCACAAGTGATAAAGGATCTTTGAAAAAACATATCGACGCTGTTCATTTGAAATTGAAACAACACCAGTGCCCTCAATGTGATTATGCTACAGGTCGAAAAAGATATCTTAAAATACACATAGATTCAGTTCATTTAAATTTGAGACAACACCAGTGTCACTTTTGTGATCACTCTGCAAATCGAAAAACCGATCTCAAAAATCATATAAATGCGGTTCATTTGAAATTGAGGCAATACCAGTGTCAGGAATGTGATTATGCTGCATGCCAAAATGGGGATCTAAAGAGACATATAGATTCGGTTCATTTGAAATTGAAACAACACAAATGTCTCTTGTGTGATTATTCAGCAAGTGAGACTCGAGATCTCAAGAAACATGTGGATTGTGTTCATTTGAAATTGAAGAAATACAAGTGCCAGGAATGTGATTACGCTGGAGGACAAATAAGAGACCTTAAAAGACATTTATCTTATGCTCATTCCACATAATGCGATTTCATTCTACAATGGGCATTTTCAGCAAATTGATATATGCAATGTTTTTCACAATTCGTTTTCTACTGAAGGGATCTCGAGAACTATAGCAGCTAGAAGAAAATTGATAACACAATCCCGAAAGCTTTTTTCCTGACTAATCCTAATCTGAAAACAGACGCAGCCTAAGGTTCATAGATTTTGCGTTATGAACGAAAATTGAGAAATTGGCATTTTCGATAATGCTGAATAACTCGCTCGTTTGAACTCTTATTCTCGTGTGATATTCATGTGAATAGCCACATATGATACGCTTTTTAAATCAGCAAATATTTGGTAGGAAAATGAAAGAACTTCCGACTATAGTTTACATTTGAGAAATAATCAATCCTTCTCATTTCTCGAAAATAGCTGGATCAGAAAGTTCAATTATATTGTATTCTAGAAAAAGTGCCTGTAGAATGTAACAACAGATTTCGAAGTTATTCAGCATTATTGAGAATGACAATTTCTCAGTTTTCGTTCATAACGCAAAATCTATTAGTTATAGGCTGGATTAGTCGGTAAAAAAGATTTCGAGAATGTGTCATCAGTTTTCTTTTAGCAGTTATAGTCCTCGAGATGTCCAAATGTATTGTTAAGCTGATTCACCATGTAGGTAGATTCGCATCGTGACGAAATGATGTAGCCCTCGTTTGAGTGGAACGAGCACTCAAAAATGTGGATTTATCTTTCAGTGTGGATTCCTACGGAATTCAAAAGGCAGAAAACATTGACATCGCTGAACAGTTCATTGATGCGAAGTACCTAAATGGAAGATATGAATATAAAGACAATATTGATTCTATTATTAAATCAGAAGCTAAAGTTTGGTGAGTATTTCGAATTTTCGGTTCGACTGACAAAACTAGTCGCTAGCCTTTTTCAATTAACTTGTAACAATATAATTCGTTTTTTCATTTTTCACTATTAGTGACATAAAGGCTGAGCCAAAAGATGAAGCTGATCAACTGAACTGGAACCAACTCGAGTATCCTTCATTTAATAATGTTGCATGTCATAAAACTGATCAGGAAAATGATATAGTTCATTTGGAAATGAAACAATATCGGTGTCACCAATGTGATTATTTTTCTAATCGGAAAGGAGCCGTCAAAAGTCATATAGAATCTGTTCATTTGAAATTCAAGCAACACAAGTGTGACCAATGTCAATATGCTGCAGGTCATAAAGGAGACCTCAAAAATCATATAGATGCTGTTCATTTGAAATTGAAGCAGTACCAGTGTCACAAATGTGATTACTTTGCTGGTTTTGAAAGCAATCTCAAAAAACACATTAATTCTGTCCATTTGAAATTGAAACAGCACAAGTGTCTCATGTGTGACTATTCCGCAAGTGAGACTCAAAATCTCAAGAAACATGTAGATTCTGTCCATTTGCAATTGAAGCAATACAAGTGTCCTGAATGTGATTACGCTGCGAGTCGGAAAGGAGATATCCAAAACCATGTGGTTTCTGTTCATTTAAAATTGAAGAAATTTCAGTGTCCCGAATGTAGTTATGCTGCAGGTCGAAAAGGAGATTTGAAAAAACATATTGATGGTGTTCATTTGCAACTGAAGAAATTCCAGTGTTTTGAATGTAATTATTCTGTGAATTCAAAGGTACATCTGAAAAGACATTTATCTTCTGCTCATTCAAACTGATGTGATTTCATTCTGTAATGGGATTTCCGAAATCTCTAAATATGCAATTATTCCCCTTGACATTGAGTCATATATTTTTTCTAGAAATCACTGAAAATGCCCATTAAAGTTGTGATGTAAATTTCCTAATACTGATAATAATATGTATATACAGATTAAAGCATATTTTGATTAAAGTCTACTCCTGTAATATATTCTGTTTGTTGTTCATGCTCAGAACTATCTTTTATTCCTGTGAATTCGTTAATTACTAACCCCTTATAATTATTCACTGAAATGATAGTTTTCAAAGGAGTTGATTAGATATATTTATTCGATATTTTTTAAGTTTGCTCATTATTATAATTGTTTACTCATGGGTACTGTTACCACTTATTGTACTAACTGCATTTGAAGTCGGAAATGAAACTTTGTTATTAAAAAAATATATTCGATCAATCTAAGAGTACATTGTTTACCGGGTAGGAAAAGGCTTACATTCCTGGACGATTGTGTAGATAGCAACACATGAGTCCAGGAATGTGGCTTTTCCTACGAGGTAAACATACTATTTTTCCGCAAATCGTTTGAAATTCGATAGATTTTAATCCATTTTGAAAAATCTAACTTATTATTTATGGTCAAAAATCAGTGGGGCCGCAAAGAAAACTGATATCCCCGCAATATAAACTTAATGAATAGTCATCAAACGAATCCCCCAAAACATGATGATGTTCCCAAGTTCCATCAAAAGATATTTCAACATTTTTGGAATTAGAAAACAGTTTTGCAAATATCATTACCCTTTGTTTCCTGCTATAATGGAAGAGAATAGAAAACATCGTCAAAGGAGTGATATTTAAAAAACTGTTTTTCAATTCGAAAAATGTTGAAATATCCTTTGATGGCCAAACTTGTCAAGTGATTCATTTGTACATTGGTACTTTTTTTCGACCAAAAGTGAGTGGTTATTTCAATCTTTTTGATGTCATCAGAATTCATCCGCAATTTACTAATCAATGCGAACGAATTTAAAACACCGAACTTAGAAATTTTGAAAAGTTATTCGTTTGGCTTAAGGTCGCCGTTCAGTGCGCGTAGGAAATCTCATCCGATAGAGGCGCCACCGTGCATTTTATGGAATATCTCCACAGAACTTACATTATCCCTATAAGTTCTATGAATAACTCTCTGAATGAAATGTACAATGGCGCTCTCTATCCGAAAATCGCTGAACTATGAAATTAGTGAAAATGTGGGTAAAGCAGGAACTTTTTCCCGCTAAAATTTGAATTTGGCCATTCTCTGCCAATTTCGTATTTCAAGTTGTTTTTCTGAATCAAATTATCTGTAGATTCAGTTTTAATCGGAAGTTGGACTATTTTCATGGGTCTTTCGTTTGAAATAAAAAAGAGGCATGAGTTGGCTTATTTTCTTCTATTTTTGAAAGAAAAAAAATGAACTATTGAAATGCAATAAATCTCAATCATTTCATTAAGAACAATCCTTTTTGAGTCTACCCACAAAATTTCAGTTCTCAAAGTGAAACCATTTTCAAATGCAACTTGAAATAAAAACACACTACATTGAACGCCCACCTTAAATTCTCTTCTTTTATTTCAGAAAATGAGTTTAGTTAATTTGCTTGCTTGCTTTTCATTTGATGAAAAACATCCTGATGTTCTCACAATGGAAACGCTCCTGGAATAAAAACTAACTGCAAAAGTTTCCTGTGAAATTCCTGGTAACTCAAACAATTAAAGAACAAGTGAATATTTGAAGGGGAGTTCACACCATAGGATTTTTCGAGGAATATATGAGGGGGTAAATGGAAAAAATTAGTACATTTTTAAAATTTTATTTCCCAAAAAAAGTCTAATGAACCAAAATCATTGAAACAAGAGATACAATATAAAGTAGGCGTCATAATTAATAAAAATAATTCATGCTTTTGGTTGAACTTTTGTAATATTTTTTGGCATGTTGCTGATGTTGTTACGCATTGCAGCAGACTGATTTGGGGGACGTGTGACTGCTCTGTAAGCATTCTGCTGTATGTTGGAATGAGCAGCAGCGGCTCCTTGAGCGCCTGGTCTCACTCGAGCATTGAGCCATCTTGGGCTGCTTCTGATCGGTGCCACTTGAGTAGCTCCGTAGAATCTTTGAGGTGGAGCTGGCATAGTTGGAACAAAATATCCGCTCTGTGCTCCAGGTTGCATATAGCGGCCGATCTGCTGCATGCGAATATTGGCCATGCGCTGCATATACTGAGATGTTAAATGAGCTTTACGATCTTCTTTTCTCTGGGCCAATGCCACATACAAAGGCCTTTTACCGACAATTTTACCATTCATCTCAGTAACTGCCTTGGCAGCCTCTTCAGGAGAGGAGAAACATACAAAGCCAAAACCTTTGCTTCTGCCCTCATCCATTATCACCTTAGCAGAAGTGATCGTTCCGAAAGGCGAAAATTCTTCACGGAGACGTTCATCATCAATGGTATTGTCAAGATGTTTTACATATAAGAGCTGCATATACTGAGATGCTAAACGAGCTTTACGATCTTCTTTTCTCTGGGCCAATGCCACATACAAAGGCTCTGTACCGACAATTCTACCATTCATCTCAGTAACTGCCTTGGTAGCCTCTTCAGGAGAGGAGAAACGAACAAAGCCAAAACCTTTGCTTCTGCCCTCCTCCATTATCACCTTAGCAGAAGTGATCGTTCCGAAAGGCGAAAATTCTTCAAGAAGACGTTCATCATCAATGGTATCGTCAAGATTTTTCACATATAAGTTCAAACCCTGGTACTGATTCAATCTTCCCAGTTTCAACGCTTCGGATTTCCGTTTGAGCTCTTGCTGACGCTCAGCTTTCTTCTGATCTCTTTCTAGATAAAGTAACATTCCTTCAACTAATTCTTTACCTGTAAAAATTAAGGAACATGGAAATTGATCAAACTAAGTTGGGAATAAGCTTCAATACTAACCATTGAAAGTTTTTACGGCAGCCTCTGGCGTTTCGGAATTCGAAGGCGACAAATCCAAACCCTTTAGACTTTCCATCATGTTTGCTGAGTTTGCTCATTATTTTGTAACTAGTCAACTAGTGATTTCGCCAAACTGCTCAAACATCTGACCAGTGTTGCCGGGGAACTTGTTAGCGCAATGCCGCCAACATAAAAGCGCAATATATGTCAAATGTTATCTACCAGATGGCGTAATAGTTATCGTGCATTTGCGCTTGCGTATTATCTGATATTCGATTCACAATGGACGTAATACGCATATATTACAAGCGCGCATCAAAGAGGAAGTCTTTGATTTTTTATAGCATCCGGGAGCAGACGGATTTTTTAGTCACGTCATTGTTTAAAGAGAACAATGGTCACGTGATCAGAGATTGTACAGATTTTTCTGTAATAAACGAACGGTACGGAGCTTTCAGAGCGTTTTTTCTGTTTGTCAGATATTAAATTAGTGCTTCTATTCGGCCGTAGAGGTAGTCTGGGTACTATTTTAATTCTTTTGTTATAGCTCTCAACATTTCTACCCCTTGGTTGAGAGTTGAGATTATTCAATATTTGGATGTAATAAACAAACGGTTTTGATCAATCCGAGCAGTCAGATGTAATTGCCGAACGCACTTTACGTCCATTGTGAATCGACCATTATTTTTCTTCTTTCTTCTCTGCACCAGCTTCACCGCTTGAACTCCCCCAAAGCGGAGAAGTCTGGCACCATTAGTTTTGTGGTCAGAATATTGCAATTGTCAAATATAAAATTATTAATTATTAAATTTTTACCTCCATGGTCCAAACGAAAGCAAGATTCCATCACTACACATCGGTCTCTGCTCATCCTGCACTTGAACTGAATAAAAATATATTTGTTTTGGCAGTTTGTCTCCCACACTCGGTGTTACTTTGTCGACTGTCTTCATGGCTTGGTATAAAAACGGCTGTGGCTGCGATGTAGACCATAGATAGATAAAAAAAGAATTTATTTTATGTTCAGTGATCAATGTTTCGTTTCTATGATTATCTCTGTTGATTGTCAAAGAGTTTTCTGTTTATGTTAAAAAAAAATATTTTAATCTTCTTTATCGTGATAAATTGGCTAAAGTTCAAACATATTTATATTAATTCCATTTATTTCAACTTATGGGTGAGAATTCTATTTGAAAAATGGATAATAGTGAGTGCAAATTGAGTTATAAGTGAGTATTTCCGAATTCTGCTCATATTTAAATCAAACTACATAGTTCATTTATGTTGTTTTATTTAATATTGTTAGATATATGATGTCTTATATTATGTGAAAAGGGACCTAAGAGTGTAGATAAACTATGTTTTTGAGGGCTTTCTACCATATGGAGTTTTTTACTTAATTTTGATCATTAGCATTTATTGCTTACAATTTTAATCCATTAAAAAATGTGTATTTATCTTTCATTGTGGACGCCTTTAGAATACTAAAAGTAGAAGACATTGACATCACCGAGCAGTTCATTGATGAGGGGAGCATTCATGAAAGAGAAGTATACACAGATAATATTGATACTATTATCAAATCAGAAGCTAATGTTTGGTAAGTATCTCAAATTTACGGTTCGACTAATAATTTGATGAGTTGACTGAGAACTGAAGCTTATTGATGAATCTGATGTCAGGAACAATACAGTTTTGATGATTAAATTTTAATAAATCATTTTGAGATTGATGTTCTGACTGTAATAACTGACAATACTAGTACTACAATTAACTTATAAGAATCTAATTAGTTTTTCATATTTCAATATTAGTGACGTAAAGGCTGAACCAAAAGATGAAGGTGCTCAACCGAACTGGGAACAACATGATTATGTTGCAAGCCATGTAGGGACCTCTAAGAAACATGTTGATTCAGTTAATTTAAAATCGAGACAACATCAGTGTCATCTATGTGATTACTTTTCGACTCGTAAAACCCATCTAAAAAATCACATAAATTCTGTTCATTTGAAATTAAAACAACACAATTGTCACATGTGTGATTATTCTGCAAGTAATACTCAAAATCTCAAGCGACATGTAGATTCCGTTCATTTGAATTTGAAACAATACAAGTGCAGTGAGTGTGAATACGCTGCATGTCAAAATGGGGATCTAAAGAAACATATAGATTCGGTTCATTTGAAATTGAAGAAATACCAGTGCAGTGAATGTAATTACGCGGCAGCTCAAAATGGAGATCTGAAAAGACATGTAGATTCGGTTCATTTGAGATTGAAGCATCATCAACTCCCTGGAGGTGATTATGCTACAGATCAGAATGGAGATTTGAAGAGAAAAGCAGGTTCTGTCAGTTTAAAGTTGAAAGAATTCCAGTGCCCTGAATGTGATTATGCTTCCGGTGAAAAGGGGCATCTTAAAAGGCATATAGATTCAGTTCATTTGAAATTGAAGGAACATAAATGTCCTGAATGTAATTATGCGGCAAGTCGAAAAGGATGTTTGAAAATGCATATAGATTCCGTTCATTTGCAATTGAAGCAATATCGGTGCCATGAATGTGATCATGTTTCGAGTCGAAAGGGAGATTTAAAAAAACATATAGTTAGTGTTCATTGGAGATTGAAGCAACTCCATTGCCATGAATGTAATTATGCTACAGGTGAAAAAAGACGTCTAAAAATGCATATAGATTCTGTGCATTTTCAAATAAAGCAACACCAATGTCCTGAATGTGACTATGCTACCAGTGACAAAGGAAGTCTTAACAAACATATAGATTCTGTCCATTTGAAACTAAGAAAATACACTTGCCATGAATGTAATTTTGCTACAGATCGAAACAAGTATCTAAAAAGACATATATCTTCTGTTCATTTGCAATTAAAGAAATACCAGTGCCCTGTATGTGATTATGCTACAGATGAAGAAGGAAATCTAAAAGGACATAAAGATTCGGTTCATTTGAAATTAAGACAACACAAGTGCCCAGAATGTGATTACGCTGTAGGTGGAAAGGGGCATCTTAAAAGACATATAGATTCGGTTCATTTGAAATTGAAGGAACATAAATGCCCTGAATGTGATTATGCTGCGAGTCGAAAAGGAGATCTCAAAAAACATATAGATTCAGTTCATTTGCATTTGAAGAAATTCAAGTGCTCTGAATGTGATTATTCTGTATGTCAAAAGGCGCATCTGAAAAGACATTTATCCACTGCACATTCCAAATGATGTGATTTCATTCTGCATTGGGTATTTTCACTCGAAAAATGCATTTATTATTTTCAAATGACGCTATGGATAGCAGTTCTAAACAAGAACCTGACCGATAATTCACTCTAAATTCTCAGAAACGGTTTAATATTCATTATTGAAAACTCTTCCTCAAATTTTAATAAATGCATTCTGGCAATGCAACCAATCAAGAAGCGTAAAACGCTAAATGAATACCAACATTTCAAAATATACATTTTTTCTAGAAATCACTGGAAATGCCCACTTAAGTACCATGTGATGTAATTTTTTTTTGTTCTCAGTGCTTATGATAATACACAGATTGAAGTTAATTTCGATTAAAGTCTACCTGAAAACAATACTAGAATGATATCTTATTCATAGGGTCATAGTTTTTTCTCTTTCCACAGTTTTATCTTCCTCTAACAGTCTAACAGATTCTGCTCCCCCTGATAATAATTTTATGAAATGATTTTTTTATTGTTAGGCTGTATGCTCATTATCACTATTGTTTACTCTTAGGATTTTGTTCTAATGATAGAAATAAAACTTTGTTTATTATTAAACAGATATATTCAATTTATTTCACAAAAATGATACATAGATAGTGAACGTACGTATCACATTCAATCATCTTTTTCACGAAAAGAAATTAGATTTTATATAACTATCAGTAACAATCATTAATACAGCCCAGGGTTTTTGTGCCCCAGAACTGCTCCAAATGAAACCAACACTCATCAAGTCTTTTCCAAAAAGAATTCTTCGGTGAAACGAAAAAAGTACGAGTCTACCTTAATACTCTTGCCGTGTTGCCTAAGCGGTCCTATTTCATGGCTCGTTTTACTGCGACCACAGAAATTTTTACTACGCATAGAGATTTCTTGTAAATGACAAAGGAGCAAGAAAAAGAAGAAATGTTCTATTTTTGTTTATAAACAAATAGGTTATATATAACAATTTTTCATCACATCCATTGACTATCTAATCTATATCAATGATCACATCAAATCGTTTTACTTCTGTATTTTATATAGATTTACAATAAACTGTTTCATAATTCAGCTCCTTTCTTATGAAGACTTGGCTTAATTAATTCTTGATTAAGAATGAACTAGTTCGTTTATGAAGCAGACTTTTTCTCATTTTTTTTTATGCTCAAACAGAATCAACAGCTGATAATATGTGATAAACTCATTCTCTGGGTCAATAACATTAAACAGTGTTGTTTTTTCAATTATTTAATATCAATAGATAATATTGGAGATAATGTCTAAACGAAAAGATTGCAATGAAAGATAGTATACAAACTTAACAGTATAATTTTTTTTCATATTAGTGACATGAAGACTGAGGTAGAAGATGTAGCTGATCAACTGGACCGGAAGCAACAAGAGTATCCTTCATTTAATAATGTTGCAGATCTGAAAAGTAATCACAGAAATGATAAAAAATCAGTTCCTTTGGAATTGAAACAATATTGGTGTCACCAATGTAATTTTTCTGCTGATTGGAAAGAAGGTGTCAAAAGTCATATAGAATCTGTTCATTTGAAATTCAAGCTACACAAGTGTGATCAATGTGATTATGCTTCAAGATATAAGGGAACTCTTGAAAGACATGTGAATGCTGTTCATTTACAATTGAGACAACACCAGTGTCACTTATGTGATTACTCTTCAAGTCGAAAATCAAAAATCAGATTGCATATTGATGCCGTTCATTTGAAATTGAAACAATTCAAATGTCATGAATGTGATTATTCTGCAAGTCAAAAAGTGAATCTCCGAAAACACATAGATTCTGTTCATTTGAATTTGAAACATCACAAGTGTCATCAGTGTGATTTTGCTGCATTTCACAGAGGACATCTGAAAATTCATATAGACTCGGTTCATTTGCAGTTGAAACAATACCGGTGTCCTGAATGTAATTATGCGGGAGGTCGACAAGGAAATCTGAAAAAACATATAGATTCAGTTCACTTGAAATTGAGACAACACCAGTGTCACTTATGTGACTACTCTGCGAATCGTAGAACAGATCTCAAAATACATATCGATGCTGTTCATTTGAAATCGAAGCCATATCAGTGTCAGGAATGTAGTTATTCTGCTGTACTCGAAAAAGATCTGAAAAAACATCTAAATTCTGTTCACTTGAAATTGAAACCACACAATTGTCAATTTTGTGATTATTCCACAAGTGTCAAACATAGTCTCACGAAACATATAGATTCTGTTCATTTGCGATTGAAGCGACACCAGTGCCCCGAATGTGATTATGCTGCGAGTCAACAGGGAAATCTAAAAAGACATTTCAATTCTGTTCATTCAAAACTGAAGCAATAACAGTCTCACAATGTGATAATCAATAAAAAGGTCAACAATATGTGTAGTTTTATTTCCTGTCAAATAAAATTAATTTCGTGCGATATGTACTTACGTATTCAAGTATACTGTATACATTAAAATCTTGAAGAAATATACATATTTTCCTACGGTAAGTTTGATGCACAGTTAAGAGAACTATAAAAAAAGCACGATTCTACCCTAACACTCTTGCAGTGTTGCCTTTGAGGACCTATTTCATAGCTCGTTATACGGCGACCACAGAAATTTATATATATTCTTTTGAAAGAGCATTATAACAAAGACCTCTTCTTCTTATATAGATTTATTAGATGTTCTGTGGATTTATAATACCAGAGATAACATAATTCTTTAATCTATGATAACCTCTGCTCCAAAGATTATAGAGAAGGAAGATTGGAAACGAAGCGACAACATTGACGTGAGCGCCGTCTGGTGAGAAGAAAGTCCTGAGATAGATAATAGGTGGCTAAGAGAAGTGACCATGGTTACCACATATGGTACAATTCAAACAGACAAATTCAAATCAAATTTAGATTATTCTCCAGTTGAGTTCGTTTAGATTAGATCTACAAAGAATAATTAATAGTTGTATTCGTTAAGTTTAAGTTTAATTGAGTTTTCGTATTGTATTTGAGTTATATATCGAAATTATCCTTCTTTAAATTACCGAAGAAAATGGAAATGTAAGTATTGAAACTCGAAAGGGGTAACTCTGTTATTCATTGCATTAATTTTCAGTGCTCTGAAATGGATAGAGTTTTCTGGGCGAGAGGATTTAGATCTCAGCAGAACTTATACTATGTGCAGTGAGCATTTCTCTCCAGAACAAATTATACGTGATTATCCACGTTTATTGCTGGATCCTGGAAGCGTTCCTTTCCTTAAGGGGCCACGTGCGGAGGAAGGTGTAGCAATGAACAAAATTATTTTTGAAAGTGCTGCATTCAGTAGTGGCGGTAAGTCTTACCGAATATTAGTCCTTATAAAAGTTTTACACCTCTACAAGATGTTTTTCAAATTGTGATTTTGAATATTCTGTAAAAAATATGTTTTAATAATTCTGTAACTCAGATGTAAAGATATTTTTGACATGTATTCCAATTTAAAATTGTATGTATATTTTGAAATAAAAATATGTAAGCAAATCTATTTGGTGTGTTTAATTAGTATCAATTGAATTAATATGTAGATCAAAAATATAATCCTGAGCAGAACAGAAGCCCTGCTTTTGTTGTGTCACCCTGTATATTATTGTCTGGGCTCGATAGGTGGAAATCAAAATTATTACTTATGGTGGTATTCAAATTTCGCGCTCTTTCCAGTAACAGTAATCTGTAATGAAAAAAACTACAGTCACTGTAATCTGTAATGAAAACGCCATCTCGTGAGTAAAAAGTCCCGATATATATATGCATAAAACGTAGTCGGTTTTTAGTACGAGAGATATGAGGGCGTTTCCTATCTTTGTACTCTATAATCTTTGCTCTGCTCCTTTGTTGTGAAGATAGATTTGGCTTAAATCTGTTTGATATTCAAAAATGTATTCTACAGAAAAAAACTGGTGAATCCGAAATCAGTTGCAGGCGAGTACTTCCGAGTTTTAATTAATCTATGATTAAGAATGAACTAGTTCATTTATGTCGTTCCATTTTTATGAAGTAGAATTTTTTATTCTCAAACAGATTCATCAACTCATTTATGTGATGAACCCATTATCTGGGTCAAGTACATTAAACTCTGTCATAGTGTTTTTTTTTCATGTTCAGTTGATGATTTACTCTCAGTAGATTGTATTGATGATAATGTCTAAATAAAAAGATTGCAATGAAAGATAAGCTATACTTCATCTATTTACTAGCCTCTTTCCGGTAATAAACAGTATAATTACCTTTTTTTTCACCATTAGTGACATGAAGACTGAGGTAGAAGATGTAGCTGATCAACTGGACCAGAAGCAACACCAGTATCCTTCTAATTATATAGCATGTCTGAAAAGTAATCGCAGATATGATAAAGACTCTGTTCATTCAGAAATGAGACAATATCAGTGTCACCAATGTGATTATTTTTCTCATCGGAAAGGAGGCGTCAAAAGTCATATAGAATCGGTTCATTTGAAATTCAAGCAACACAAGTGTGATCAATGTGATTATTTTTCAAGACGAAAAGGAACTCTTGAAAGACATGTAAATGGAGTTCATTTAAAATTGAGACGACACCAGTGTCACTTATGTGATTACTCTGCAAATCGAAAATCTGATCTCATAATACATATTGATGCTGTTCATTTAAAATTGAAACAATTCAAATGCCATGAATGTGATTATTCTGCAAGTCGAAAAGGAAGTCTCAAAAACCACATAGTTTCTGTTCATTTAAATTTGAAACATCACAAGTGTCAACCGTGTAATAATGCTGCAAGTCGACAAGGAGATTTGAAAAAACAAAGAGATTCAGTTGATTCACAATTGAGCGGACAACAGTGTCACTTATGTGACTACTCTGCAAATCTTAAAACAGATCTCAAGAGACATATTGATGGTGTTCATTTGAAATTGAAGCCATATCAGTGTCAGGAATGTAGTTATTCTACTGTACTCGAAAAAGATCTGAAAAATCATAAGAATTCTGTTCACTTGAAATTGAAACCACACAATTGTCACTTTTGTGATTATTCCGCAAGTTTAAAATATAGTCTCACGAAACATATAAATTCTGTTCATTTGAAATTGAAGCGACACCAGTGTTCTGAATGTGATTATGCTGCGAGTCAACGGGGAAATCTCCAACACCACATTGATTCTGTTCATTTAAAATTGAAACATCACAAGTGCCATCTCTGTGATTTTGCCGCAAGTCACAAAGGAAAGCTAAAAACTCATATAGCCTCAGTTCATTTGCAGTTGAAACCATATCGGTGTCCTGAATGTAATTATGCTGCAAGTAGACAAGGAGATTTGAAAAAACATATTGATGCTGTTCATTTGAAATTGAAACAAGTGTCACTTATGTGACTACTCTGCGAATCGTAGAACAGATCTCAAAATATATATCGATGTTGTTCATTTGAAATTGAATCCATATCAGTGTCAGGAATATAGTTATTCTGCTGTACCTGAAAAAGATCTGAAAAAACATCTAAATTCTGTTCACTTGAAAATGAAACCATAGACAAAGTATCTTTATTTATTTATTTATGGTTGAATCCACACAATTGTCAATTATGTGACTATTTCCCAAGTGTCCAACATAGTCTCAGGAAACATATAGATTCTGTTCATTTGCGACTAAAATGACACCAGTGCCCCAAATGTAATTATGCTGCGAGTCAACAGGGAAATCTAAAAAGACACTTCTATTCTGTTCATTCAAAACTGAAGCAATAACAGTCTCACAATGTGATAATTAATAAAGAGGTCAACAATATGTGTAGTTTTATTGCCTGCCAAATAAAATTAATTTGGTGAGAGATGTACATATTCAAGCTTTTTTACAAACTGAATACATACTGTTCTCTGGGAATGCTGAAACAAAGATACGTTAAATTCATAAAGTGATCCACATTTTTCCCCCACAGATAATTAAGCATTTATTTTTGGGGTTCATTACATCTGATAGAAAAATAGACCCTTCTTCTTTTGAAAGTGTCAATGTCTTTTTCAATAATTCGCTAAAATCTCATGTGGATTTGGTTACGCGATCTGGATAAAGTTTCGCATGTAACTTGAAAACGTAATTCTCCATTTAAATGCAAAAACTCGCCTAGATCGAACCTGTTAATTTGAAATTAGCAGAACATGCCAAATATAGGCAAGTGGCAAATATTTGTCAAATACACGAGTAGTGGGAGTCCGGCTTTAAAGATGAGTGTAGTGTTGCCACATATATATTTTATGGCTTGTATAAAGACGGCTGTGGTTAAGTTTTCGAACGCGAATCTGTGGACGACTTTGATGTAAATGACCACAGACCAACAAATGACGTAAGACATTTCCAAATTAAATAAATTATCTTTGTTGTTATTTACAGCTTTTGTTGTTTGTAATTTCAACAAGGAATATTATTACATAGGACAGAATAAAGCGAATTTTTAAAGAAATCGAGAAAAACATTCTCCAGAATGTCTGCATATACGATTGCACACAGTTTAGATGAATATCGTACAAGGGATGTTATAAATGAAGAACCTAATATCGGTTTCAAGTCCATGTTTTTATCCACAAATTGTTTGGATGGTCTGACTAAATGCGGTTTTCAAAAACCATCCCCAATACAGTTGAAAGCTATACCTTTGGGAAGATGTGGTTTCGGTAAGATAATATTAGAAAAGAAACATTACGGGATCAACCCTATTACAAACTGAACTACATATAAAAATACCAAATTAATTCATATTTTTGGGGTTGATTATAGACCCTCCTACCATGGCCTTGACTTTTGGGTCGGATTTCTGGAGCTACTGAACTACTTATTCTGAGTTTCGTTTCAGATTTAATTGTGAAATCCAAATCTGGTACTGGGAAAACAATTGTATTCACGGTGGTCGCTTTGGAAGCGATCGATTTTGATTCACCCAGTCCACAAGTAGTGATTTTAGCGCCGACTAGAGAAATAGCTGTTCAAATTGCCAGTACTATTGAAGATGTTGGCAGGTCGTTCTCAGGTAAAAGTTTATATTGAACTCATCTTACCAATCGAACCGATTCGAAATGCAAGATGAAGAAACTAATGTAACATGGACATATGATTATTTTAAGCATTCCTTGAATATCTTCATGAATTTTCTTTTAGGATTAACAGTGGAGTCCTTCATCGGTGGTTTTCCAGAAAAAGATGATAGAGTAAAAGCTGAGAAGTGCCAAATAGCTGTAGGCGCCCCGGGTCGTTTGAAGTCCCTGATAAAGCAGGAAATGTTGGACGTAAATTCCGTGAAACTCCTCGTTCTGGACGAAGCGGATAAACTGATGGAAAAATCGTTTCAAAGCGACGTCAACGAAATTTTCCAGAGTCTTCCATTGAAAAAACAAGTAATCGCGACGAGCGCCACCTACCCCGACAACTTGGAAGAATTCCTCCGAAACTACATGCAGGCCCCCACCTTCGTGAGCCCCGACGACGATTCGCACCTGCTGCTCGGCCTGAAACAATTCGCGTGGTCCGTGAAAGAATCCATGAACCCGGCCATAGAGATGAGGTTCAAGAACGAGGAAATACTGAAGCTGTTGTCGACCGTATCGTTCACCCAGTGCATCATATTCACCAACTACCAGACGAGGGCGGAAAATATAAGTATCTCGTTGAATCGCAACGGCTGGGATTCCGTTTTCATTTCGGGGGCTCAAACGCAACGAAAAAGATTGGAGACGATGGACAAATTGAAGAAGTTCAAGTGTAGGTTGTTGTTGTCCACTGATTTAACGGCTAGAGGGATCGACGCCTCGAATGTGGACCTGGTTATAAATTACGACCTACCCGTTGATTTTTCGACGTATTTACACAGGATGGGAAGGGCGGGGAGGTTCGGGTCCAAGGGGGTTTGCATCACTCTCATTGGAGGAAGTAGAGACTTTAGTCGAATAGAGAAGTTTTTAGGTTATATGGGGGGCAAAAATTTGACCATTTCCAAACTGGACGCGGAGAGCATCACAAACGACCTCTGGACGGTGGATGAATCTAAACTCGTCAAGATTTCCGGATCGATATACAAAGATGATCGTGCTGAACCTCTGGAAATCAAAAAAGAAGTTCTTTCCATGAAGAAGGTTCCGAAAACACAAGAAAAAAAGAATCCCAAGCGTAAAGAGGGATTGGATGACGAAGGTTCGGAAACGGAAGAAACAGATTCTGAAGAGGACGAAGACAGTGATTCGGGGGCCAATAAAGAAACCCTTTCTATTTTGAAGTCTTTGGCGAATGAACCTTTGGTTATCGGAAGGAATAAAGAGGCCCATTCCATTCTGCGATCTTTAGCAAGCGGGACTTTCGATTTCGCAAGTATGGACAAGAAATCGAAAGATTGCGAAAACAAAAAGATGGAACAAAAAGTTAAAGAAGACAAAATTGATGTTGATAAGGATAATTCCAACGCGCAATCTTCAAAAAGTGCAATTTTGGATGATACGAATACAGCCAGTACCTCCGAGGAAATAACAGAGAAGCGCGAAGACGCTGAAAAAACAGACGTAAACGAAAAGAACGAGAATGTACTCGACAGTCGGTTGACAGCCTTAGCGGAAGGAACCTTCGATTTCCGTAACATCCCAAGTCCGGTGGTCGAACTAACCGAAGAGATTTTAGCGAATGGGGCGGCGGTCGACTCGGCTGTGGAAAGTTTATTGGAGATCGAAGACATGAACCTTTTGGACGCGGGGTCGAGTCAAAAGTTCGAGAAGACGAGAAAATCCAGCGAGTTAGAGGCGGAAAACAACAGTAAAATGAGTAAAAACGAAATTTACGTAAAAAATAAAGGAGTGTACGAAATCGCGAGGACTTTGAGCAACCAATCCGACAATTCGGGGGAGAAAATCGAGAACGCATCGAGTTCTTCGAAAAAAACGAGTGCGAATACTCAGGACGTACCCAAGGTCAACTTAATGGCGACGTGTAACCTTTTCAAGCAAGCTTATTTGTGCAGCATCGAGAAGGGAAACGACCGCTTTAAGAGTCTCCTGGCTAAGCTCAACCAACAGATAATGCAGCATACAGAGAATCTTCCGGACGAACCGATGGAAGAGGAAGCGGTCGATAATCCCGAATACGAAGAAGAAGACGCGGAAATGCAATACGAGGAAGTCGACCCGGGAGTGGAGTACGACGAGAACGGCTACGAAAATATCCCGAACCGGATGGTGTGGGTGCCCGTCGACTACGTCAGCGAGAGCAGCAGTCAGCACACTTCTCCAAATTTATTGGAGGACGTCGAGGTTCCGGAGATTGTGGAGGTACCCGTACCGAACGTACCCTTGGTAGGAAACGTCGGGTTCCCGTCGTCTGCGCAGTTTCCGCAACAGCAGGAGGAGGATATGGGGTTGTATAGTAACCAGCATTTCCGGGAGTGTTTCGAAGAGTGCGCGCGCGAGTTGAGGTCGACGGAGCAATCGTTCCCGAACGTCGAGGACTTTGAGCGGTGGTACTCGAGTACTTGGTTGAAGAGGCTGGAGGCGGTTAGGATGTACGTCCAGCAGAATATTTATATTAGAGAGATGAGTTCGTATCAGAATTCTAAGGGGAAATTTTAAATGTGCATGGTTTCATTTATTAAGACTGATTTGAACGGACTGAAGAGATTTTATTGTTTAGAAACTTAATTTTTATTCAGAATAAATGCCATTAAGTTGATTGATGTGGTTTTAATGTTACACTCTCCCCTCCTCATGTGCGTCCCTAGGGGGGTGCAGCCCCCCCCCAGAGCTCGAAAATCCCTCAGAAACTCATGAAATAATAGCATAATATACGAAAATAGGTTCATTTTTTCTATTTTATTTTTTTTTGCTAGTAATTGAAATGACCCGGGTCGATAAACTCCGAAGAGAAAAATTTTGATCGGACTTTTTTTTTCCGAACCAGATGGCGGAGTCGAGTGGTCGAGATCGAATTTTTTTTTGGAGTCTACTTTGGAGTGACGTAACTTCTGGAAAAATTGGAATTGAGGAGCTGAATTTTTGGTTATACTTTGGTTCTTTAAGAATAAAATGGTTTTTTATATATACCTGAGACGAAGGGTTTGGATTACCTGATTTTTTTTCGCGAAGGTCCAATTTTTCCGATTTTCCATCAACCATATTTTGTCCAAATCAGAACCACAAAATTCAAACAAATCATAGAAAAAAATCCTCAATTTCTGATGACAGATTCGAGACCACAGAGTATTTCTTTGACAGCTGTCAATTCTTTTTCTTGTTCTTCGCACTGAAAATTTGAATCTACCAAAGTGGATAAACGAGCTTTAAAAAAAAATATTAAGTATGGGAAGAGTTTCTCTCCTGGCTTGGTTATAAATGAAACAACTATCCTTATATTTTATCTTATTTATAAATCAAATTGTATTTGACACGTCATAAATGATTTACTACGCCTTGGCAGCAGCAGCCGCGGCTTTCTCTTCTTCCCTGATCCTATCCTTCTTGAGTGGACCCATGAAAGCAGCCTTATCGGCCGCAGTCTGGAACCTACCGTGACCGAATTTGGAAGAGGTATCGATGAATTTCAGGTTGATCTTTTCCAACGCCACACGTTTGGTGTGCACCAACAGAGACTGAAAATTAAAAAAACAAGTTTCCATAAAGATCCAATGCGGGAACTCCTAAAGTTTGTCATCATTTCATAACTATACGAATGTTTGTAATTCATCGGACCCATCCCTCAAAAAAGAGTACAGACGGATAAAGAAAATTACAGTTTGATGTAGCAAGATAAAGATTAAATTTGAAAATCATTGAAAAGATTTTAAAACCCTGAAATCTTGCATGTGGAGGCATCCATCAAAGAAACATCGAAACACTAATAACAAATATAAAAGTGTGAAAAGGTCAAGAAAATAATTTAAACGATAAAAATTAAAAAAACAAAATATTCATTATAATGAAATTATATTAAACTATTGAATAATTTGTCATACTTTGAAAAATCTTTTTACACAAAATGAAATGCATGAAAATGATTTTTTCACCACCAGATAGAGATGAAAGCCGATTCCTTCACTTTCCCCTTTCCATGGATTTCTTTCGCTAAGATTTTTGTACCAATCATCTTCATCTGAATTGAGAATGTAACAAGTATTCTTATCCTTGGAAGAAGAAGGAAAGAGAAGGAATCAGCTTCAATCTAGTCATCTGACCAAATTTTCACAAAAGAAAAAAGAACGGTTATCAGATTCCTACAGACATCAGTCGATAGAATTCTGAAAAACATCTACAAGAAGTTCAACTGCTGACAATATCAAGTGAACATCACATGGAGTATCATTAATGAATTTTCCAAGCTATTCAGTTCGTATAATTATTGAAATGTTTATAATTCATCGGACCCATCTCTCAAAAAAGGAGCTCAGACGGATAAAGAAAATTACAGTTTGATGTAGCAAGATAAAGATTAAATTTGAAAATCATTGAAAAGATTTTAAAACCCTGAAATCTTGCATGTGGAGGCATCCATCAAAGAAACATCGAAACACTAATAACAAATATAAAAGTGTGAAAAGGTCAAGAAAATAATTTAAACGATAAAAATTAAAAAAACAAAATATTCATTATAATGAAATTATATTAAACTATTGAATAATTTGTCATACTTTGAAAAATCTTTTTACACAAAATGAAGTGCATGAAAATGATTTTTTCACCACCAGATAGAGATGAAAGCCGATTCCTTCACTTTCCCCTTTCCATGGATTTCTTTCGCTAAGATATTTGTACCAATCATCTTCATCTGAATTGAGAATGTAACAAGTATTCTTATCCTTGGAAGAAGAAGGAAAGAGAAGGAATCAGCTTCAATCTAGTCATCTGACCAAATTTTCACAAAAGAAAAAAGAACGGTTATCAGATTCCTACAGACATCAGTCGATAGAATTCTGAAAAACATCTACAAGAAGTTCAACTGCTGACAATATCAAGTGAACATCACATGGAGTATCATTAATGAATTTTCCAAGCTATTCAGTTCGTATAATTATTGAAATGTTTATAATTCATCGGACCCATCTCTCAAAAAAGGAGCTCAGACGGATAAAGAAAATTACAGTTTGATGTAGCAAGATAAAGATTAAATTTGAAAATCATTGAAAAGATTTTAAAACCCTGAAATCTTGCATGCTGAAATATCCTTCTGGAAAAAAAACCCAACATCGGAACACAATCACACCTAATAAAGAAATTAAAACTGTAACAAATTCCACAAAAACAAATTTCCTTTGTAAAGAAAGAATATTCATCGCATAAGTAATTTGCTTAACTTTTTTAACCCTCTGATGAAAGATTCTTACCTTTCTCAAAGTGATGACCCTCTTCTTGGTTCCCATGCAGCAACCCTTGATCATGACAAAGTCGTTGTTGACCTCACCGTAATGAGGGAAACCTCCCATCGGAGTGATGGTTTTCTCGGTCAAATCGTACTGGGTGGAGGCGTTGTTCTTGATGACCTTGAAAGAAAAATAAATTCAACACCCTAACTTTTTTTTTCGGAAATAACTGGTCGTACCTTGCCGTCCTTGGTGTGGATACCGGCGCCGATCCTGTAGATCTTCTTGTTGATCTCGGTACGGTGGTGGTAACCTTTTTGACCGGCGCGGGCCACGGTGAAGGACACACGGGACGGATGCCAGGCTCCGATACAAGCGACCTTACGCAAACCCTTGTGCGTCTTACGGGGCAGTTTCTTCGTGTGCCACCTCGATGTAACACCTGGAGGAGAACAAACATATTGGTCGAGTTGTTCGAAGAAACGGAGAAAACGTCGAGGGGTATCGGAAACGTTCAGTAGGAAGGCAGCATGGAGGTTTCTTCAGTAGAATCAGAGTGTATTTCCACGCTTTATCATCATTGTAGGAACAAAGAATTTCCGAAAAGAAAAAATCTCGCGTCCAGAAAAGCGAGATGTCTTCACACAATTTCGTCTTACCTTTGAATCCTTTGCCCTTGGTCACGCCGATGCAATCGATCATCTCGTCTTGGGCGAACACTTCGGAGATGGGGATGGGCTTCTCGAAGTGCTTCCTGGCCCATTCGACCTTGTCGACGATGGTGCCGCCGTTCAATTGGATCTCCATGATGTCGGCTTTCTTCTGTCTTTGTTTCAACAGTTTCATCTGAAGAAAAGTACGGAATTGTCAATTGACCGTTGGTTTTATCCGTGAATATACAGGGTGAATCAACGGTGCTCCTTCGATAACTCTTGGAAAGTTTGGACTAGGAAAATTATTTTAATTTTTGGTGCGATCGGCGCCTCAGCAAAAAATATGTTAGACATGATCAGTTGGTCCGAAAGTGTGGAAACACGATATCAGCCTATTTTTCGAAATGAGAATGCTCAATTTTTATGTTACTTTTATTCCACATGAAATTCTGATTAGGAAATAGCCCACTATTCGTAATAATAGTCCAAATATGCCAGTAGAATATCCAACTTTGCCCGCGACTGTTGAATAAATAATTCTCTTTGAAAAATATTGCCGTTTCCAATTGAAATGACATTTTATAGAATTCTCTGCTCAGAAGAGTTTTTTAGTGATATAACTAGTTGGGCCCACAGATCCACCTTTTAGGTAGATCCCCGTTTGAAGGTATATTCGCATTTAACAGTAAAAAAACCAATAAGTCTGAGTTGATAAAAATGTCGTTTATATGTCGAAATATTCTGTGATTATCCACAGACATCTAAATACACATCTTCCATGAAGCGTCATCGAAGAGTCATGTCAAGTCAACAAATGTAAAAAAAAATCAACCTCAAAACAGGCGTCCCTACGTCGCGGCCGACTTTGAATGCAGTTGTCAAAAGAGCCCTAATCTATAGATGCATAGAAATACCCGATGTTTGCACTGATTAGATTTTGTTTAAGACTTTCTTGTCGATCGAAAATCTGAGTTCTTGAACTACTTTTCATTTCTCCCGAAAGGGGTCGCGCTATTTTCCGTTGCCGCAGTAGCGCCACGACCGATAAAATATTGCGGATTCGGGATTATTCCGGAAGTAACACGAGAACTCAAATCTACAGTGCCGTTTTGGTCACGATTTTTAGTAAGGAGTCGTTTCACCAGGTATTTCTATGCATCTATCCTAATCTGTATGTAATGTCACTTGTGAAGTCTCGTTTTTGCAAAAAAATGTCGACGAAAAAAAATTACCGTTTCCAATTGAAATAACCCATGACCCGTAATTCACAAGGGATTTATGGATGTCATTAGGCTTGATGAACAGATGGATAACAAGCACTTTATTCGATGGTCGTGGACAAAAACGTCATTATTGCACCCATAGAACTTTAGTTCTATGGGTACACCATAGAACTTATAGTTCTATGGGTGCACCAAAAGACAGAAAAACGAACAATTTCTTATATCTGTGAAGTTGTTGGAATATAGAGATATTGAAATAAGCGAGTTCAAAATATAAATTTTGATGAACGAAAATCAACATTTTCGTTCATCAAAATTATTGAAATGTTTGTAATTCATCGGACCCATCTCTCACAAAAGGAGCTCAGACGGATAAAGAAAATTACACTTTGATGTAGCAAGATAAAGATTAAATTTGAAAATCATGGAGAAGATTTTAAAACCCTGAAATCTTGCATGTGGAATCTTATGAAAAAAATATATTGATTCTTTCTTGGGATTATTACTACAACCTTAGAAAATTAATGCATCAATGGAGAAATGCAAATTTCAATGAAGACAGATATTTGATATTGTTGTACCATAAAAGTAGAAAAACTTCAAGAAAATCCAGAATTTATGCGAAAATTCTAGAAAAAAAAAATCTACCTGTGTGTGGGCAATGATCCTAACTACTTTGCAGTACTTGACGATCTTCTTCAGGTCCCTTTCAATTGATTTCTTTCCCAAATCATCGGACCATTTCTTTGAGGCCTTGGTGAAAGCCTTCTTCTTGCTCTTGTACCTGAAAAGATCAACAGAATAACAACAATTCTTTATCAACAACAAGATATTCCGTTGTTTCTGGATACCTACCAATTCTTGTAGAAGCGTCTGCGGCAATCCTCAGACAAATGCTCAGCCCAAACGGTGGCAAGAGCCCTGAGACCATGAGGAGTCTCAATGTAACCTACAACACCTACCACCATCATTGGTGGGGTTTCTATAACAGTAACGGCTTCAACAATTTCTTTCTTGTTGATCTCTGAAAAAAAATTAGATTTCAGTTTGATCCATTCAGTGATTAAAAAATAGAAAAAAAAAGAATTATATTTTCCATTTTGCAGTTGGCAGCAGTGCTTTCGAATTTCGATTAGAATATAGAATTTCGGAACCGACACCGTTCTGATTTTTCATAACTTAACTCCAGGCAGAACACAATGACATAAAAGATATCAGAAAGTTTTTTTTCAACATTCACTTTATCTCATAGAAAGCTGATTTTCGAAAATTTTTATGAAAAAGCGGTATTTACAACTGAAAAAAAAAATCTCGCACAGAATGTATTTATCTGTATTTATTGTAAATTCGTCGGTGCCACCATAGATGCATAGAATACCTGGTGTTGGCACTGATTAGATTTTGTCTAAGACTTTCTTGTCGATCGAAAATCTGAGTATTTGTTCTGCCTTTCTTTTCTCTTCTCTCCCGAAAGGGGTCGCGCTATTTTCCATTGTCGCAGTAGCTCCACGACCGATAAAGTATTGCGGATTATTCCGGAAGTAGCACAAATACTCAAATCTACGCATCTATGTCCCACCAATATAAAATATAAGAAAATCTGTGACTTCTTTGAATTCCATAGAGGAAATTGACAGTAGAATTGTTTGTTACTTCAAAAATTTCAAGTTATATTTTGTTGAGTGAATATTTCAATTTGAACTATTTTTCTGAACTGGTCAGGCTTGAGGGTCCGATTGCTAAGAGCATAAAAAATTTTATTATTTCGGTAAATTTGAGCAAAAGTTGTCAAGTGCCGAAACTCAAACTCGGTGTTGCCATGTTGACTTTATGGCTTATGTAAAGTGGACGTGATTCTAGCATATTCTTCTATGACTATGTTATAAATTGATGGAAGAAATATTACCAACGCCGTTTGTAGAAAAAATCAACTCTCCACATAATCAAATTGTTTTTTTTTTATTTTATTGAGTAGCTGCTTGCAGTTCACATTTTGGGCAGGAGAGAAGCTACCGCAAGATGCACCTTGAGCTACCTTTCGCAATTCAACTGATACTTACTTGATCCAGGACGATCTGCTTCACGGACTACATGGGTCATACCAGATTTATATCCCATAAATGCGGTCAAGTGAACGGGTTTTGAAGGGTCATCCTTGGGGAATGCCTTGACCTTACCACGATGTCTCCTGGACCTCTTCTTGGGATAGAATCCCATGGACCCATGTCGGGGCGCGCTGAATTTACGGTGAGACTGAAATGAGGTTAGGTAAAATTTTAAAAAATGCCCCGAGCATATTTAGCCTTAAATACGTTGGGAATAGACCGGAAAAGGCCACCACGAAAGTAATAGAAGAAAAAAAAGTTCGGGAAGCGAATTAAATGAAGCAGAAGCTTCAGAAATGTGGATTGAAAATTATGAACCACGTGCATCAGGAAACAAGATTATGCTTGAAAAAACCTATGCCTGAATTACCGGTTTGAAAATAAAGTAGATCGATTATTGTGTTCATCAACATCTTCCAAAAAATATTATGTATAAACATAAAATGTTTAAGCATAATAATGTAAAAAATCAAAAGAAAGTTCGTAACAACTCACCATTGCACGAAACACCGAACTGAAAGAGAAGGAACTATAATGACATAGAGAACAGAAATGATGCGTCAATTCGGACTATAGAACTTTTCAGTTAACGAAAAATCACAGATTTTCTACAAGACATGCGTCAACTGGCAACACTGTGAATGTAATCTGGCAGATTCATAATATTCAAATCGAATGTGTGAAAGTGACGGTGAATTTTTTTTAATAAAATCAATAAAAGATATGCATATAAGTCCGACTCCTTTCAAGGTTATATACAGAATCTCTTAATGATGTACCTACGTCAAGTATTTGGTCTTTTTTCAATTCTAACCAGAATTAGTATTAAATCCTATCGGAACAATAGCATATGCAGTGCTCCATGAGAACTAAATGATCCAAAATCTCTTCTTATTCCAAGAACCTAGTATTAATCTTTATATAACCGCATATTCCAAACCATTCTTTTCGTGAGTTTTGGAATGACTTTTATTTGGGTAGACTGAAATATTGAACACTATAAAGCACTCAGCACTTGAAACTGTGACCAGTAGAGCTTCAAACTATTTAATTTTCGGAAATGTTAGACATAAAAAAATGTATGCTAAAATAATAAGTTTTTGAAAGAGAGCGCTTGAGGAAATAAAATACGGCGTTGACAAATTTCGGACCCACAGAACACTAGCTTGTCAAATTGAATTATACCATATCACGGGACCGTATTCAAAAATTTATCAGAAACAGAGCCGGATTCAAAACTTTTTCTGTATGGAAAGTATTACTTATACATTTTTTAGTTCTACCTTTAAATTTTATAGAATGTTCCACTAATTATATTTCTTTAAGGGTGAATACTTTTTCAGACACAGAATTATTATATGTTCAGTTAAAAATTAATAGTTTCTTTCCTTTTATTTGTTTTTCACAAACAACCACATTCAAGTAAAAACAAAATGAAACGAATACATTTTATTGAAAGAAAGCGATAAATGAACACGTAATTCGAATGAACCTATGAAGGTTTTATGCATAATTTAAAAATAAAATCAATTTATTTCTTGGGTGGTTTCTTCTTTGAAGGCTTCCTGGGGAATTTTATCAATTTTGTACATATCCATGAACGACTTGATACCCTCGACCATATCGTATTTGTTTGTCTCTAAGAATCTAAAAACAAAACAAAAATAATAACAATTCAATCTTGACGAATTAAATCATCCGAAAAATATTCTTACCTTTTCGACCACGAATTCGAGAGACCTGTAACAACTTTAAAGACTTGAATAGCCCTAATCTTATCTTTCCAATGGTCAGGCAAAGGCAGTTTGAAATTTAAAACAGGGCGAGCCACTCTGAACGACACAGATACTTGATGAGAAAGGGCATTGTAAACGTGGAACATATCGTTTATTATTAAATAATTTCCGTTGTAGTTGGCAAGAGCAAAACATCTTGAGAAACCCAGATATCTTTCAGAAGCTAGAACTGATTCTAAGTGCTCACGAAAAACCCCGCACACGTTGATAATCATAGATTTTTCCTGAAAATTAGACATTTCAAACACTCATTCAAACATTGAATTTTCTTCAATATAATGAAATAGATATTGTTGTAACAAATAGAAAATTATCCAAATTGTTGAAGTTTACTTACTGAATGAAAAATAACATCAATTTTGAAGTTGAACAGATCATGCTCCACTTGCGGTAGATCAAGTAGTTTTCTAGTAATAGTTTTATTCCCCCTTAGCAAGTATTGATGACTTCTTGCCACATCAGCCATAGACAATAAATTTCTACAATTCATTTGGTATGGCCGCAGTCTAAACATGGAAAGGTCTAAATTCAGAGCAAATACGGAAAAATATTGGATTTTGCATGAAGGTCATTTTTGTAGTATCTAGCATTGCCTATTCGTAGCTAGAGCGGTCATACATTCAGGTTCGAATTGAGCGATTAGTTCAGGACAACGATTTTTTCTTCGATAATTTTTTTTATTCATTTAATCCCACGATCTTTAAGAAATTTGACACACACTTGAAAGACGCTGTTATTCAGCTAATTACCAAATTCCAACCCGATTGGACATCGAACAGTTTCCAAAATTTCCATTGGACCGATTTTGCTCATTTACGAACTTAACGAGCCATTCGGATTCCAAATTTCAAGATTCTAGATATCGCGTTTACTGCCTGATATACAGACAGAATTGAATTTGTCCAGGAATTCTACATCAGCGAGTCCAACCTGATCTTTTTCGGCCAAATGTAGGAAGAAGCGCGCTGAGAGACTAATCTTTATGTGTAGATGAATTTTCAAGCCGAAGCCTCAGTTACGAGGAAAAACATGCATTTCCGAAGTGCTTACCTTGCATCACTGGACGTGATCTGTCCAATCCTGTACATGTTCGTTATCGAAAACATCGCATTGGGATGGTACAAGTCTTCGAGCGATTTTCGATCTCTATCGAAAAGATTGAAATAAGTTTCAATGAAATTGTCCACATCGACAAAAGTACTCGGATCGCACAAGTAATTCTTGTGGAATATTGGAACCCCGTCTCTTTGTATTACTTGGCCGTCCTGTGTAAGTTGAGAAATAGTTTGTATTTTTTTTTCTTTGAATAAATGGACGATTTGTTACGACTTACTATCATTTTTAGACTCGGGAATATATTCCTTAATTCTGTCACGTAAGAGTACTCATCCATTTTTTCACAAATCGGGTTCCCATCGAGATCTATCGAAGTTATCTTCAAGTTTTTGATACAACTGAAAGCTGACAGATCTTCAATCTGAAAGTGTTAATTTTCGGAAAGAAAAAATTCGTTTCTGTCAGTGAGTATAGTTGGAAGGACACAATTCTTCGCAAATTCAGCACACAATTTACCTTATTTTTTCTCAAGTCCAAGTGTTGCAAATACATGAACTTCCATAAAATTTCCAGAGCGTCCAGAGAACTGATACCGTTATCTTTCATTGTGATGCTGTGTAATTGGTGTATGGAGGTAGCAACATTGAGTACGTCATAAAGAACTTTAGGTATATATAACGGCAAATAGACAGGTGTATCTAAAATTAAACTCATTCCTATGAGGCTTCCAAATTCAAGAACAGGAAGATTACAGATTTTGTCATAGTTTTTGACCACCCAGGAGAAATTCAGTACATGGGATATTTCAGATTTTCATACAGAAACATCAACGGTATATTCTACTCTAAATTAGTTTGCTTTAAAACATACACACATGCTGAAAAAACTGCACTAGTTTCACTCACCTAGATTTTGAGCATTTTTGTATTAGCCCGAAATCTGGAAGCACATTTTAGAAATACATAAAAACTCACCTTTATTTTTGAGAAAACTATCCAAATTTAATGTTTTTTTTATTGGATCAGTCAAGCTCTGCAGTATCCGCCTTATTCTTTCACTTACATTTACGTTCAATTCATTTGTATTCGAATAAGCCAAGATAAGTTCAAATACGAACTAAAAATTCGAACAAAATTTCACAGTGAGTCTGATAGAATCTTGCATATACTATATCAACTTACTGGATGGTTAGGATCTACAGGATCAGGAATCATCAAATTACATCTAGCTAGTGCATTAATGGCATCGGCACAATCTCTAGCGATGAACATGTAGTCGTTTCCAGTTCCAAGACGCTCAAATCTTAATGGAATTAATTCATGTGGGTGAAGGTAATCTACTATATTTTGAAGGATTCTATTTTTTTGCACATTCTCACTTGTATGAATCTAAAAAATACATCTCTCAACATAAATGTATAAATTACAAATTGAAGCTTGGATTGAAATTTTTAAATATTAGTTGGGAAATTAACGTCTGTGAAATATATAAGAGAAAATCATTACAGGTATTCAGACGTCTGAATACCGCCTATGATTTTCTCTTGGATTGAAAAGTCTTTCGATTTGTTAGTTGGAAACACTCACAATGAAACCATGCCAAACATTTGGATCATTTGTATGCTTTCGTTTCGCTGGGTACGAAATTAAATTCGCCTGATTCAAGATTATACCCTTAGACTTATGTTCTTTCTTAATTAATTTGGCGGGTATCACCATTTTAATTTCATGCAGAATCTCAAAAGATAATGAAAATCAATAACAAACAATATAAATATAACCATAAATCTTGATTGTTCTGTGATCATAGAATCTAAATAACTACAGAGTTGTGAGACGAGCATAGAAGATGGATGAAACACAGACACACAACCAGAGCCATTCTGATAACAAGCCATGAAAGTACAATTTAGCAACCATGGAAATAGATATATTTTTCTGAATAGTTTATTGCCTGAAAATGGAAGGAAACGAAGAAACTCTTCAACATCAATCATTTATTTATACTATTTGATTTCTCATTGGAACATTTCTCTCTAGTTTTACACATTGTATATTACTGGTTACAGATGGACGCACTCCAATAGAAGAGATACATAAACATCAATAGTACCTTACTTATGGTCAATATCACGATACAAATACGTATCGTGCTCGAAACGTACTTTCGCTTATTTCATTTTTCTATTCAATCAGTTACTCTTCTTCGTTATTAATGCTCCGCATATACAGCGTGTCTCTGGATAGTCCGCAAAAGCCATCGACTATTCAGTGAGAGTTTTAGAGGTTTAGAGTGAGCAACTTTCATGATTTTAGTTTTTGGAAAATCGTATTCCGTATCAAATGCATTGTACAATTTTTTTTAAATATCCTCCCATGTTTGAACGTTTGAACAAAGAAGGGTAACCGAATAAGAAAAGTCAACAGTTCTAAATTCTAACATACGAAAAACATCATGAGTTCCGAGTCAGGTAGGTTCCTGAGCCTTATGTACACTTTTCACGTAGTTATTTGTTCAATACTTAGGAATCACTTCAATATTCTCTATAAAAATTCATAATATGTGCATACATGAACATATCGAGTATGTGTTTACCGTCACTTTATGTTTCCAATTGACTAAGTAGATATTGTTTGCGTAATAAATCACTGTGCTTCTGATACAAAATAGATGCTATACAAGTAAAAATTGACTCTCAATTATGAATTAGGATAAGCTAGGTTCACAATATTCGAAGTGATTTTAATTGTTCCGTCAATATTAACAACCTTTAAGTCAATATGGTGCAGTAAACATTTCACTCGGTAACTGATTTCCCAGAGAAACATTTCATATAAGTATATATTTAACGATAAAAAAATATAAACCTTCTTAAAATGAAGGGTTGATAATCTTAAAGCACAAACACAGTTTCCAATCGATATAGGTAATGTTGTTCAGTACAATAATTGTTTTATTACGTTGGAAAATTTATACCAAAGTGTGAGAATTCGTATGTGAATGAGGAAATATTACAAATGCATAAATGTGGTGATATAAGGAATTGTAAAGTACATACTTGAAAACGAAATTTTATAGCAGTTTGCATACGGACAATTCCGTTTTTGAATTAAAATACAGGGTGACCATTTCTTGGAAATCGTTCGAGATGAATGTATTTTTTTATTGAACTCCCGGATAATTTTAGCATATGCGCAGATTAGAGTCGATTCCGCCAAAATTTGAAGCATCAAGTTATCGAGCACTGTTGATTCACCCTGTATCAACATTTCGAATTCTCAAATACTTATAAAATAGACACATTTCATTGCCGAATCAACGTTAATATAGATACAAACACTTTTTATATTTCAACAAAGTCTTTAAATTATTATTTTATTCAACACATCTATCTGGTTTTAGGGATTCACAATTTTCAGTTGGACACATATTTTGTACCCTTTGAGAATAGCTACAAGCAATCATTTGAATCCACCAAGTGGAAGTCAAAATCCTTCAATTGTATTTCAGAGAATGGAATTGGATTTTTGAAATGAATGATACTGCATACGTTCGTTTACAAGGAAATATTTCGTTGTCGCATATGAAATGGAAACCTAAGAATGAAAGTGATTTCTGGATATTATTCATCACAACGTATTGAATTAAGAAAAAAATGACATATTCTTGTAGCTACCCTAACAATTAATTAGTGTTCAAGGAATAGATTGAACTTTTTACCTTATTCGTCTCGAAAGAATTTCGAGAAAATACAAAAAATAATATACTGAGAACATTCGAAAATTTTCTTATATTCTACTTGAGTTGGCATCTCTTTTCTCAGACTTTCATTGGTCTTCATTATATTTCAATCACAATATAAATATAGGTAATACGTGCGAAAAAATGGGCAGTTTTAGAACGCCTTTTTTCAGTAATTTGATGTAATTCGAAATAGCTACACTATTTTCAATATTTCGTACACGATGAGTGAGTAGAAAGTAACGCTCAAAATTCATATCTTGGGTATTCACTCAATTATACAGGAGAAGTTGCGTGAAAAATAAAAACTTTTCATTTCGAGGATTTGGTGCAAAATAGTGAATACCAAAGATATTAATCTTATGAGTATTTTTTACTCACTCCGCATATTTCAGGAGTTTTTCAAATTACAAGAGAGAATAAAAAAAATAAATCTTGAGATAGGCATGGAATATTGAAACCGAAATGATATGTTGTCTCAATGTTCGTAAATCACTGCGCTTTAGATTGAGACCTCTTCATTGAAAATAAACGACTGCTTTCTCAAATTTAAATCGGCACTGTCAATCCATATGTGTTGCCCTACTTAAATTCTTATCAAAATACTTTTCTTGCGCATCTAACCCATATAACACGAGTATACAGGGTGTTTTTACTTGCAATAGGAAAATGAAAATACCATCACAGTATCACACAAGAGATCGCTTGTATAAAACTTTCAAGATGGCAAAGTTATCACGAAAAATTAAGTAATGCGGACCTGTATAGGCAATCCAAACACATAATTCTATCACAGACCAACAGTTGGTCTGTGATTCTATGGATTCAACGACATGTCAAAAATTTTTTGAGGTTAGTACAGGTGCCGGTGGGAATTAAACATTATTCATGTCGACATTAATAACGTTTATTTCATAGTGATAAGACTGATAAGTGATACATTATAAATAACTGTTATCTACTCCATTATTCAACTGATTTTGATCTGTAATAGTATCTATGAACCAATAGCGTGAGTTATAATAACTCACTCTAATACAAATAGGAAATATGAAATTGCTTACAAAATGGATAAAGAAGTCGGATCGATCAGGAATTCTATTTCAGACATCAAGGTAAAGTTCTCGTCATTCATTTCTACATTTCCTTGGGTCTGAATATCCAAAAATTGCAATTTTGGAAAACGTGAATTTTTGATGTTTTCTACACGACTCGATTCTCGACCACAGATATCGCTTCTGACAACTGTTCTCAATTTTGAAAATACAGATCAATTCGAATTTTACTGAAGAAGTCGAAGTTGAAAAAATAAAACTATATTTACCGCTGACCAGCGGCCTGTCAGATACGTTTGAGGTTAACGCTGGTGGAATGATCACGTGGTTTGGATTGACGTTTTCACGATCAGGTCCGGCTTTTTGCGTATTGCCACTTTGAAACTTTTATATAGGAAATTAGTGGAATGGTATATTTTGATGAGTTTTATTATATTTTTAAAACCACCCTGTAATGTAGTTGGTTTATGTGATTCAAATGAGTGTTGCTTTCCGAATGCTGCGATGAAAATTCCTGTATTATAAAAATATATCTATTGTTCGCACTATGTAAATAATTTTTAGTTTAGAAATTTTGATGAAAAAGGGAGGAAACAAGGGGGATTTGAGACCGCTTTAGATGGGTGGGGGACCTCATTTCGTTGACCTGAAGCTGACACAGGAGGCCACGATTCACGGAATGCTATCATTTATAAAAAAAGAGACACCTCTTGTTTCTGCTCTCAATTCTTATTGACTGCCGGTTCCTCAGGCTCGAATGAAGGATCTTCCTCCGCTATGAGCCTCAATCTCACTGTATCGTCTACCGGGTCGTAAATGGCACTGGTTATGGGTACAAAAACGTTCTCAACCTCCACACTGTCGACTTTAACGGGCGGCGAAATCATCTTCCTGTCGTTCAAGGAGACGGTGGAGCACTTTCTCGAAGAGACCAACGTTCTTTGTTGCGTCTCGATGTGGCCCTCGCACGTCCTGTCCGATTTGCAGTTGGTGGTCCTGGGCCCTAACCTGTTGGCCGTTTTATCGAAGCACGGCAGTACGAGTTTGAATTCTTTCCGGAAATTCTCGTTGAGCCACGCGTACAAAAAGGGGTTGTAGCAGGTCGACGACATGGCGATGGCGTGCACCAAGAAGAATATGAACAAACTGTACTCCCAGTCGTCGATCTCCGAGTAGAAATCGAAGATGACGTTGACGGTGTTCAAGGGCATCCACGAGATGAGGAAGATGGCCACCATGGCTATCAGCATCCTGTTGGTTCTTCTCTTTCTTTCTCTATCCGCTTCCTCCTTTTTCGATGTCTTGGAGCCCGGTTTGCTCTTAGCCCTGTCGTTTAATTTGACGGAAACGCAGATGTAACAATACGCCATCACCAAAAACGGTATGGCGAACTGCATGGTCGAGGTGATGCCGCCGAAGATCTTCCTGATGGCGTCGTTAGGCCAGTTTTCTTCGCAGTAGTACTTGGTGCCGCCTTTCGTTGTGTTACCGCCACCCACGTGTTTCGTGTAGTACCCGTAGGGCAGAGTGACGATGATGGCGAAGAGCCAGATGGCGATTATGATGACCACGCAGGTCGTCAGTTTCATCCGCGGATGAAACGGGTAGATGATCACCAAATACCTATCTATCGCTATGGAGGTCAAAGTCAACGTCGAAATATACACGCTGATGCTCTGAACGAACGTCAACAAATGACAAATGAGACTTCCGAAGATCCACTTACCCAAAAACGTGTAAATCGGAGTGAACGGAACGGCGAATACGCACAGCAAAATGTCGGATAGCGCTAAATTAGTTATGAACAAATTGGTGACGGTCTGCATGGCCTTGTTCTTGATGACGACGTAACATACTAAGACGTTCCCGAAGAGGCCGAGGATGAAGATGGAGGTGTACACCAACAGGAATACGACTTGCACCAGGTTGTTGTCGATGAGATCGTCGTTGTAGCTGGAGGTGTTCATTTCCGTTCTGCTGGCGTTGATGGGGACTCCATTTTCCATGGTCTTTGGCTGGTTGACGGCGGGCCTTCACGACGTTGAGACGAGGAGCGACTGTTTGGGTGGTTGGGGTTGACGAACACTTGTCGAGGGTGCCATTTGTGGAAATCTGTGAAGGAATTCCAGAAATGAAGGAAGATTAATAAAAGGGACTTTTTAGATTTTGTTGTGGACGAGAAAAGTTACGATATATTGAAAAATTCTTAGCTTACTATAGAACCAAACAAAATTTCAATGTGAAAAAATTTTATTACTCAACATATTCTCCTCTTAATTGAATACATTTATTACAGCGAACCTGCAACGTCTCTAGACCTTGCAAAAAAAAATGTTTCTTATTGCTCTGCAAACCAGTCTTCCACAGCTTTTATTACCTCCTCGTTGGAAGAAAATTTACGATCTTTTAAACTTTTTTTCAGTTTAGGAAAGAGATGATAGTCTGACGGAGCCAAATCTGGTGAATAAGGGGGGTGTTCTAGTAATTCTAACCCTAAATCACGAATTTTTTGCATGGCAACAGGAGATTTGTGTACTGGGGCGTTGTCCTGTAAAAACACCTTTGGATAGCTTTCCGCGTCTTTTCTCTTTATTTTTTTTCCGTAGAGTGGTCAGTAATGTCGAATAATAATCTCCAGTTATTGTTCTACCATTATCCAAAAAAATCAATCATGATTACTCCATGGCAATCCCAAAAAACTGAAGCAAGAAGTTTTCCAGCAGATTTTTGGACACGAAACTTCTTAGGTCTTGGACAACCAGAGTGTCGCCATTCCATCGATTGTTGCTTTGTTTCTGGATCGTAGAAATGTACCCAAGTCTCATCCAGAGTAACAATTCGGTTTAAGAAGTCTACATCGTTTTAAAATCGAGCACAAATCGAACGCGATGCTTCTACCCTTGCACGCATTCGATCAACATTCAAACATTTGGGGATCCATTTTGCAGAAATTTTTCTCATGTCCAAATTGACGTGAACTGTATGATGAAAGCGTTCGTATGAAATCTTCAGTGATTCAGATATCCGTTTTAGCCCAATTCGATCGACGGTCTGATAAAATCATGTCATGAACTGCATCGATATTTTCGGGGACTGACACAGAAACTGGCCTTCCCGATCGGTCATCATCTTCAATGGAAAATTTACCTCTTTTGTAGCTTGCAGTCCAATTTTTCACGGTCGCATACGAAGGACATTGATCACCAAGGGTATTAAGCATTTCTTCGTAAATCTGCTTACCTCTTAACCCTTTTGAATACAGGTACTTGATGATGGCTCGATACTCCAATTTTTCGATTTTTACAATTTCGGTGGACATCTTTTTTGTTTTAATTTATTGCGTAACTCTGGTTTACTTTTTTGACGTCGAACTCTACACTTCTAATAAGTTATTGTTCGTTGATATGGTATCGCAATATTTTGTTTATGCATGGAACTGGTCTAGGCTAACTAGATATCAATACATCCTCGTATCTAATCAGTTGGCAATTCATAATCCATTGTTATGGAATATCCATAAAACTTTATTGAAAATATTCGTTTTGACTTATTTTTTCCAAGGCAGATTTGCAAAGTACCCCTGTTCTCTCAAAATCGACAAGCATCAGTTCTTGATGTACTACCTTATTGAACGAGGTATGGAAGAAAGTAAGAAACCGAAGTTTCTTCAACACTCTTTCTAGTGATCTCTCACTTAAGCCCTCTATTTCACCAGTATATCGTTGACTGCTTCGAGTATCTTCTTCAACAGCAAGAAGAACTCGCAATTCATTATCCTAATTAGTGTTGTAACGGAACTCCGCCTCCGTTACTGCGGAAGTTCCGCAAAAATCGTACCTCCGCCTCCGCTTCCGATTCCGTGAAATTTTTGCGGAGTTATAACGGAGGAAAAATTGGAGTCCAATATTATTTTCCAGAGTATCATCCAAAAATTACTCGATGATATCAACTCCAGATTTTATGATCTCAAAATAATACATTGTATACGCTTGCTACATATTTGGACCCAAGGTATAAATTGAAATTCTTCAATGAGATAAATAAGGAACAAGTTCAATCAGAACTTATTCGCCTACTCACCTTGCATTACACAAAAATGAAGTTTGGGATGTGTGATAATACAGATTTTGTTGCTTCAAATTTTTTTCTCCTTCGTTTGTTCATACTTGTCGGCGCCGGCAAGTTCAGTGCCGAGTGAACAATTATTTAGTGGTGCTGGCTTAATATACGAAGCATATAAATCGTTTAGACGGTGATAAAGCGGCAAAACTTTTATTTGTCAAATATAATTTGCCGCTGCTGAATTTCGAATACTGAGTTAATGTTTCTTTCATTTTTATTATTTCAATAAATCATATACCTATTACCCATTCTTTTCACTTTATCTTTCACCTCCGCCTCCGTTAACCTCCGCATCCGCATCCGCGGAGGTGAATCTCTTCACCTCCGCATCCGCCTCCGCTACAGTAAAATGGCCTCTGTTACAACACTAATCCTAATCAATTCAGCAATTTTTTGCGAATCAGTAACGCCCATTGTTAGGTTTTTATGAATCGGGAAAACGCCTTCATCAAATATTGTTCTTATACAAAATTGAAACTTGCCGCCTCATTGAAGGTCATTTCCGGAAAAGGTGTCAATATTGCTTAATTTCGGGATGTCAAGTTGTTGAACGGAATGAAATGAGCTGATGTCGAGAGAAGAGTACGCCACACAATTTAATGAAGGAAAACTCGGAGAATAAGTGGTTTATACTCCGTTAAATTCATACTACTCGGATGGGGAGATTATTTTCATAAAAGAATTAACGACTGTTCCAAGCTCGACGAATAAATTTACATGGGCGATCTGGTAAAATGGAAATTATGTTCGTTTTCTCCCCGGAAGATCAATAGCGAGATTTCTTCCTAGAATTGGAGTCATTCGGGGAGACAACCTTTGACGACATTTCACATTGTGTGAATAATTGACGGAGTCTGAAAGGAATAAAGGAAACAGAAATATCATAAGATCTGTGACATATTTTAGGACATTGCTGTTACCGCGTTTACTCACTATGTTCTATTTTTTTGAACAGCATTGTCTAAAATATCTGAATTTCTCGGCAGCTAAAACGTTATTATTGAATGAGAGAGTTATTCTATTTCCATTCAAGCTTTTTTGGAGATGCATAATACCAACACCTCCGATGGTATGAGTTTGTGAAGAAACTCGAAAATGAAATATCGAAAAAATAAAACTGAAAAAATTCGTTACTTATGAAGACTATATGGCCGACTTTGGTATCAAAATGTAGGTTTTTGAGGTAGCTGAATTCAATAAAACATATTTCGGATTCCTAACTGTGAGCTTAGTTTAGATTTTCAACTGTCAAATGGCATTTTTTGAAAAATTGGAAAATTCAAACCGTCATAGCTTCCGTCCCTCTTGTCGAATCCATCATTTTTTTATATTATGATGATCAGCATATCTCAAAGTATCTGCGATGAGCGATTTTAAAATTTTCGATTTTTGGGTGAAAAATGCCAAAGTGGTAAGACCCCTCAAAAACACCATATTCGTCATCACTAAGGAATCCCTGGCGAATCCAAAGTCGTTTTTCGAACCAGAAGATCTACTACCCATTCTAATCATGCAGAATACTCATAAAACTGATCAGTATGGCCTATACTTTGAGTACTCTGAGCGTCTGAACAAAACTCGAGAATGAAAAATGCAAAAAAATAAAACAATATAAATTCGACTATAATGAGGCCTATATGGACATGTTTGGTATCAAAATGTAGGTTTTCGAGGGCGCTCTATTCGATAAAAACAAATTCGAGTCGCTATCTATCATAGTTTAGATTTTCATCTGTCAAATGGCATTTTTTCAAAAAATCCGAAATTTCAAATCGTCATAGCTCCCGCTCCTTTGGCCCTATCCACCTTTTGTTTGTATATTGTTAATCAGCATTGTCCGAAGTATCTCTAGGCATAATAAAATTGATATCGAAAATTCCAACTTTATGGGTGAAAATTGCCAAAGGGTTTTAGACCATATCCGATGTATAGAAGGCTGTGGTTAGACCCCCCAAAAACACCATATTTGTCATCACCAAGGAATTCAGAATATTCCACATCGATAGCAATACCAATACCTATAAGATCCCCTGACCTAAATCCCATCGAACACGCTTGGTACCAATATAGTTATAGTTATAGTAAAAAGGTTGGTACCAATCACTGAGAACCCTTTATTGACACCCACAGAGCCACAGACCACAGCCGGAAACGCTTCAACAGATGAGAGAACTGTTGCCAAAGCTTTGCCAACAAATTGACCAAGATATTCTCAATAAATTGGAGGAAGAGAAGATACCAAGTGGTTATTGATGCATTTTAGGTATATTCAGGTTGAATACAAGTTTGAATCTTTGAAATGTATTTCAAAAGAAAATTTGGTCTTTCTGAAGAGAAAGCAAAAATTAATTCAATATCCTTAAACTTTCGGCCAGCAGTTTATCTGTCCGGTAGATTCAATACAACTCCATCATGCAGTCCCGATTGCATTAAAGCGAAGTCACTTCACCGAAATGCCATTAACAAGTCTTCAAGGAGGAATCACTTCATTGAAATGCCTACATTTCAACCCTTCTGTCTCTGTCGCTAGGATACCCAAAGTCTCTGACGCAAATGGAACGTAATGTGTTGTTCTCCAGATTCCTAAGTGGTGTGCAAATATAGTTTTTGTAAAAGAAAACGCTGACATTGGACCCTTCATAAAAGTACCTTTGATAATTTCCAGGATAAGATAATTTGTTTATCAGTGAAAACAAGGATTCAACTAAGGGAAAATCTGACACAACAAGTTGTTTTACATTACCTAAGCTCATTTGAGGTCTCTCATTTTAAATAGAGAATGAATACGAAGGGAAAGATGCCTTTGGAAACAATTGCACACATGACAGTCATGACACATTGGTAAAAGAATTGTTAATATTCCTAAACATCTATTCTTCCAGGGATCGCCTAATAAAAAACATCGACATAACGCAAACATGTAAGGAAAACATTGACTTCTACCTTATACTCCCTGCGAAGATGCCCGTTCGCACCAAGTTTCCAGCGGCGTTAAACTCGATTTAAAATACACGACGAACCTATTTTCGATATGCCATTGATGGAACGAGGGCGAAGGTCCCACAACATCGCCATAGATGGTGAAAATGGAGAATAGGAACGCAGAAGCAGATTAGACCCATCCTCCTCACCGTCGCTTTGGTAACCGTAACAAATGAAGCCCTTGACGCAGGTTTGATACGAACCGGCAATATTGACAAGCAGTCACCGAGATGTCCTGGACGAATACCTTGACATTTTTGATCCTTGTAGTTGATCCCCCTTCGATCGGAGATTAGAAATGCATTATGTACTATCGGAAAGGCATACTTGGGGGCAGCGACACCTATTTTTGTCTCTGTTTGGGAGTTAACGCCGCAATCTGCGAGACAAGCGCATCGATGGAGAGATCGAAGCAGGTCTGGTTTAGCCCAGATCTACGCTCATATATGTATTTGCAATGGCAGCAGGTTGAAAGGGTTATCCTCAAGCTATTCTGTTGTTGAGAAGCAGATAAAATAGCCAGATCACGACAATATTGAAGAAATGTTAGTTTATCTCTGAAATCAGGGGAAATCATCTTCGAGCTGCATCGCATAGAGATTAGAGACTTTGGAAAACATATCTCGGTCTCTCTGTGATCAAAGAGGAGTCTCTTCTATGATCTCCAGCATGCGAAAACAGTAATGTGCATAGAAAAAAAATGTTTCTCTTCATAAAAAGACCAGGGCATACATTGATTATACAGGGGGCTTTCTTTAATCTGAGCAGGTCACGCCTGGACGTGAAAATCATATAAATGTTAGTGAAACGCTTTGCGGACATTTGTGGAATGAATACTCCTCTATGGTTAAGCTCTCTTCTGTCAACTTTCAAGGACATGTCACATGGAGAAAATCTATGTTCTAAATTTCTTTCTGTGACGGTCGACGAACGACAAGGACGTCTCGAAAGCGTTGTTCATTAATTTTGAATCAGATTTTTATCGATGATAAAGTTTGTGTAGATTTACAACATGGCAGAATATGATCTTACCCCCAGTATGGGGCAATTTTTAGATCGACATTTAGTTTTTCCGCTTCTAGAATTTTTATCAGCGAAGGAAGTAAGTAATGAAAAATTTTTAGGTTAGGTCCATATTGATTCAATATTTGTTTCCAGACTTATCCTGAAAAACAATTATTGAAAGCAAAATTGGATATCTTGAGCAAAACTAACATGATTGATTATGCTATCGATATAAGAAACCAATTGCATCCAAATGAAGAAGTACCCGATTCGCTCAAAGAAAGGCGTCAAATGGTCGTGGATAAACTTCAGGAATTGCAAAGAGTTGTGGATCCTATTCTGCACATCTTGAACGATGACGAAGTTATGAGAAATATGGAAACGATGAGGGATTCTAAAACTCTCATCAATTATTTGTCCAAGGACTATAAGGTACCTAGTACAATTGAGAGATTGTATGGATGAAAATTTATTATTTTCTTCTTTAGTTCGAAATTGAGATGATCGACAGTCTGTACAAACTAGCCAAGTACAGGTACGATTGTGGAAACTACTCCGCCTCCACTTCTTATCTCTACTTTTGTATGCTCGTTCTACCACCGAATGATAAGAACTATTTGTCAGTATTATGGGGAAAGTTTGCATCCGAAATACTCGTACAAAACTGGGATTCAGCTCTTGAAGATTTGAACAAATTGAGAGATTACATAGATTCCAGCTCTAACCATTTCGGAGGCAACAATTCCCTGAATCTCCTTCAGCAAAGGACATGGTTGATTCATTGGTCCTTATTTGTGTTTTTCAATCATGCAATGGGACGAGAACTCATCATTGAGATGTTTTTGTACAAACCGCATTACTTGAATGCCATCCAGACTACCTGTCCTCATATTTTGCGTTATCTAGCTACGGCTGTGATAATTAATCGTGGAAGAAGATCGGCATTGAAAGATTTGATCAAGGTTGGTGTTAATATTTAGTTTATTGTTCAACAGGCGCATGGTGGTGGTTATTTTATTATTAATATTGACATTTCATTGGACTCTGTGGTCTCAATTTTTTTTGTATTCTATGGTTGCCACATAGAAGTTTGATTAATAGATCAGTTCATTATGACTTGATATTATATTATTGTTTCAATAGATTGTAATTCAAGAAAAGGCAATGAACTTCAAACCAGATCTTTAATTGAGTCAAATCAATGCCATTAACATTTTTTCACACAAATCTCACACACTGTTTAGAAAATACGGCGTTGCCACATTAGCGCGCAGAAAGACGTCTGACTATCACAAATGATCTATGCTTGAAGAAACAAATGAAATATGAAAACTTTATCAGATAGTCATGGACAAATTATTTAATCGGTGTTGGTAAACAATTATTTATAGGTCATCCAACAAGAGAGTTACACCTACAAAGACCCGATAACTGAATTCTTAGAACATCTCTATGTTAATTTCGATTTTGACGGTGCAAGACAGAAGTTGCAAGACTGCCAGACTGTCCTGTTCAATGACTTTTTCCTGATATCTTGCTTGGAAGATTTTGTCGAGAATGCCCGTCTTATGATTTTCGAAACTTTCTGTCGTATTCATCAATGCATCAGCATTGGAATGTTGGCGGAGAAACTCAACATGAATCCTGACGAAGCTGAATGCTGGATTGTCAATCTCATCAGAAATGCTAGGTCAGTTTTGATTTGTACTGTAAAAAGCTTAAAAAGGAGCTTGTTCAAATTCGTAGTTAGTGTAGTCACCCATCAGTATTGAACATCTTTGAACGAGAGATTTAACAGTGTTGAATCTGCCAAGAATGAACATTTTTAGAAGACCAGTATGTTTTAGGTTGGACGCTAAAATTGATTCTAAGCTAGGACATGTTGTAATGGGGGCACAGCCGCTTTCTCCTTATCAACAACTTATTGAAAAAATTGATTCTCTTTCTGTAAGGTCGGAAACTTTGAGTGGACTCATCGACAGGAAATTGAAAGCTAAGTCTGATGTAAGTAATAACGTTTCAAATTTTGAAGAATTCCTATGATTTAAATTTTTCCCAGATACTGATATCGTTTTTTCCTTCCAGATACGTTGGGGAAATCAAGATTTTTGATTATTAAAAAGTATTTTATGTACAACTGAAAAATGAATAAAAAAATATCCATAATGTTTGTCTCATTCAAACTGCATCTTGAAATATTTTTTAATTAATATTATGTTAGAAGCCCTCTTCCTTTAAAATTTATAATTATATTGTAATATAAGGACACTTCAGCAAACAAATTTCATAGCTAATAATCGGTATCGGTTGAAAAATATTCACTCAATAAGTTTTAAAAAATAATTTATTCGTATTCTCAAATATTTTCTCACTCAACAGTACAGAGTCAATTTTTTTCACAGACGCAATGACATCGAGGACATGAGTAATGTTACAAGGTTCATTTCTTGATTTGACCAAACTATCTGGCTTCCATTTCTCTTTTTTCACACTGGGCAAAATTTCATCTTTGGAAACGAATCGATACCCCGCGTGGGTAGGACGGATGTCGCAATAAGGACAATCGGTTTCTATTAGAATTTTATCTATAGGTAATTCGGATACAGTTTTTAGATTATCTTCAGTTTTTAAAGAACAACCATTTAGCCCGATCGAATATCCCATCTCTATGAACTTATCAGCTTCCTCAAAGGTGCCATCAAATGAATGTATTACCCCTGATGTTTTGTAATCTTTGAGAATTTCTAAAAAATCACTGGCAGCATTTCGACAATGTAAAAATAAGGGCAAGTTGAATTGTTCCGCGAGGTCCAACTGCAGTTTGAAATACTTCCTCTGTGTCTCCTTGGGGCAAAATTGTATTCGGTCGTAATCCAGACCAAACTCTCCGAAAGCCACGACTTTATTTCTGTTATTTTCGATTAATTCTTTCAACCCCTGGAGATAATCTGATGGGTTCTCAACTGCTTCAAACTCTGAACACCTTGTTGGGTGACAGCCAACAGTGGAAAACAGTCTTTCATCGATATTGGCCAACTCGATGGCTTTTTTGCTATCTGATAAACTTCCACCAGTAATGATAATTTTCGAAAGTCCCACTTTCCAGCTTCGTTCCAAAACTTTCTCGATATCACCTTGATGCTTTACACTACCGTTATATATTCCCGAGAACATGGAATCTGTAAGATTGGCACCAATATCGATAAAACGTTTCATTTTAAATTTTAGTCCAGCGAGAAAATTAATGAATTTTTGTTTTAAATTTAAGGTTATTTTATAAAATCCATAGACGTAAAAAAGAATCATTTGGAAGAAGAATATTTATGTTCTGTGGTGGATTGTAGCACAGATGGCTCTGTCTGTGATCGAAGCTTCTTTTATTTTTCTGTGCATAAAGACTACTGTGGGTCATAGAAATTATAATATAAGTTCTATGCTGCGGGTTCGTTAACGGACAAAATTCGACTAGGGGTTCCGTTAATATGGCCATTCGAAATTTAATGTTCCTGATAATTTGAGAACAATCGATCGAGACGAAATATTGCATTAATGGAGAATGGCGTATTCAAGCCATATGCAATCGCGTAACTGAACCATGTTTAATTCTAGAGAATTATCGATATGTTGAATTGTACTTGTTTCACGAGGAATCAAGAAATACGGCTTCATGCTCAAGGCTGAATCTCCCGAAAACTGCCTACTCATGAGTTTTCGTTACTTTCACAACCATATCCCGTCAGATCCTATTGATTTATGAATGTTTATTATGTAAACTTTATTCTTGAGTGTTTTCTCGATAACGCAGACATAAACAGTCGAATAGGACCTAAAAGTTTCAATTAACAAAATAATCTGAAGAGTCAGTGGCGGCATTGTTTAAACGATGGTGGCGGCGTTAATCATAAGCATCTCAATTTGGTTAAATTTGCTCCGAAAAATAATAATAGCTTATTTGTGACGGGCGTTCAAGAAATTGTAGGTCTTGTAGTTGTGTAGTTTTTAATGAGCACAACTTTTTCACACGAAACGTTATGATATTGTTCAAATGTCCCGCTCAATCTCATGAATCGAGAAACCAAACTGGCAAGTGGCAGCAATGGTACAGATTCCTAACTTTTGATGTTCCTGACATATGTATACTTGGGTTGTAGGTGATTCCCCTATAACCGATCCGCGTCCGGTGCGTCACAGTGAAAAACAACGCCAAGTATTAAGTCTAATCACAGCATAAAGAAGAGGTCCGTTAATTGCTTCAATTCGAAGAAATCCGTTACACAATTCAATTGGAATAGTCAAATAACACCCGAGTGAAAATGTCCGAATTTGACCGGAGATATTTCCCTAAAGGACAACAAGTGCAACTGTTAAGTGAGGAGGATCCCAGTATTCCCAGTATTCATAAAAGGTATTACCGCTACCGTAAACCGGCTTGGTTGGGTTTTAGCCACGAAAATAAACCCTACAAGTTGGAGAATAATGTAATTACGAACCCTTACCTGGAAAGGGCGTTCAATTTGAAACAATCTCAAACAAGTGCATCAACAATGACGGTTTATCATGGTACAATCGGAAGAAACGTAAATTCAATCGCAGCGAATAATTTCAATTGGCGACTAGCAGGGCGCAGTCGGGGTGTTAAGCACGGAAGAGGTGTGTGCTTCTCCGAGAGCACGTCATTCGCTCAAAAGTTTTGTAAAGGTCTAGATAAATGCATAATAGAAGCGAAAATTCTTTATCGATTTGCTGCAATAGGTTCTGTAGGGGATATATTGCCTCGAGATGGATTTGATACAGCGAGGTCACCCAATGGTAATGTACTGGTGAAATTTGAAGATTCAGATTTCATACCTTTGAAAGTTATTAAGTGCAGAAGTTTCCATGGTTATAATCCATTCAATTTTGACGATCTCTTGGATGCTTTAAATTCGTCAAATTATTGATACAAGCATTCACTTTATTTTTCTTCATTTCATTTTCATATAGTTAAGAGTAATTATTTTGTTATAAAGTTAAGATTTCTGTTGATTTTCTTAATCGATTTTATACATGTATGCAATTTATTGATGTAAGGGATATCCCCTGACTAGAAGAGAAGCCAAATATGCATATATTATTATAATGTTCTTGTTATCAGTATTTACTTTTTTTTTGTATCTAGATATGATTTAAAATAAATATTTTGCAATTTCAGAGTTCTGATTCTTTTTCTCGCTCAATTAAATACATCTTTACCATTTATGTGATCCACTTATGAAAGGGTCCTCCGGCAAGATTCAACAGAAGACTTTTAGGGTGACCCACTTTGTACTAGCAAGACGATAAAACAAAGGAGCAAGTTTCATATTCAAAAATACCAGTCCAATTTGGTATACATTTCACATTGTATAAAATCCATTATAATTTCAATATCATACTCTATTCATAGATGCATAGAATCCCTAATGTAACCAAAAAATGTGACCAGAAATTGAAGATCAAAAAGGTATTCTTGATTATAGTATTTGTCCTAGTTCCGGAATGATACGCAATATTTCACGGTCGTGGAGCTATTTTTTGCGTGATGCTATGTTTTTAGAGAAATGACAGATGTCATTGTGTTCAGGAAGTACATGTCAAAAATTCCATCGAATCCTCAAACTTTCTATGGTCTAAGATCCGAACATGTATCTAGGAGCATAGATAACTATCCATTGCTCCTAGCAGGTATTACTTTCGAATGTTATATGAGATTGAGGTTATGGAAGAATAGTAATTGAGAGAAATGAAAAGTGGGACAAATACTCAGATTTTCTATCGCCAGAAAGTCCCAAATAAAATCTAATCAGTGCCAACACCAAGTTTTCTATGCATCTTTCCCTAGACCTGAAACAATCAGTGCCAATGCTGTAGGGTGTTGTAAGTTAGATCAAGGATGGCATTGAAAAAATTTATATTTGATATCTAGATTTCGTATGTTACACCTATAAATAATTAAAACATAATATTTCATAAATAAACTCAACCTCCTCACTCTTATTCTCCTCCTCTGAATGCTCTGTATTTATTGAGGTCATTAGGAAATGTTCTAGTCAATTCAAGCAACATGTTTGCTTTGAATTTTCTATAGGCATCAATTTTTCCCTTGACTTGTTCATTTTTGGCCAGTGCTTTTTCGATACAATCTTTTGTATACAACTGAGGATTTCTGCCTTGATCGATATAGCTGAAATTGAAAAATTCCTCATTTAATCCATGTGAATAATAAGGATCAACCACATATCGAATAATTGAGAAATTTAGCCATTACCTCTCAAAGAATAAATACTGGCATCTTAATGCACTGCAATAAATCAATAAATGTAGTTACTCACTCAAAAACTTCCAGTGGTACATGGACATCTTTCACTTGAGATTTCAACTTATCAACTTCCTGCAGTCCACTCACAAGAGCTTGTCTGAAAAACAAAATCAGGAATAATTGAACCAAGAATTTTTTTAAATGTATCGACTTACAATTTTTGATTCAAAACATTTTGACTCTGAGGTTGAAAATCGCTCACAATAATGTGGATCTGACGAACATTCTCGATGAACATTTCTAGTTGAGTCTCCAAATTTTCTAGTGATGATGCCATTATTTCGAAAGAAATTCTTTGGTAGGAATAACTGCACTTCTTTCACAGCGAATATAAAATATATGCAATATTTACAATCTGATCTTAAATGAATGAATTTATTTACAATATGAAATATGCAAAATGCATTAAGAACAAGCACAGAAAATTAACTCTTTTCACAGAATATCTACAAATAAGAAAACCCATAGAATATAAAATAAGTGATTCTTTATTCAAAGAGAAAACCGGAGAAAAGCAGTGTGGCCGACTTGTAAATTCCGTTAAAGGGATCGAAGTATTTCCTTAACTCTCTATCGGAAAAACCATGGAGGTAAAGAATATATATGTAAAGAAACCTCCTTGGAAAAAACTTAGAAACTCGACATTTTGGCCGGGGTACGTTCGGATCTCGGAAGCCGCGGTGTTGCCTTGTTTATTTGTGGTAATATATTAATCTGTGGTTTAACCTAACTTAAGAAACATAAAGGTTAGCTACATTCGCATATAAAAATAATAATTTCATAAGAATTGCTATTGATTTGATAAATTATCCATAAAATGGCCCTAATATCGGCAGGCCGCAGAATTCTTTGCTCTAGAAAATTTTTAATTTCGCATCCCAGAAATGTTGGTTACATAGTTCTGTAAGTTTTTGTTGAGGTTTAAAGCTATATTATTCATTCTCCTGAGAAATTTCAGATTACCAGAAATTGGAGATGTGTCTACTAAGGATCAACCGTTGCTTAAAGAAAACCTCCCAGAGTTTAGTAACGTTACAATAGAAAATTGTACTGCTGTCATTGCTAAACAAGCCTTGGAGTTTGAAAGTGAAGTCAAGAAAATCGAAAAAGAAATCGAATCCAGAAATGTTGATATTGTTAAAGATGTATTAGAGCCTTTAGAAATATCAGGTGCACCATTCAAACTAACTTGGGGCATCTCAAAAACACTTTATTTAGGGAATAAAACCGGAGTTCCCACCAAAACTTATTTACCTATTCATGAAAGAGCCAGACAAGCTCGTAGTGTAACTTATAACAGTTCACAGATTTATAAAGCAGTTAAAAAAGAACTTTCTGAAGGTAATGCTCATGAGCCTGAATTGAAACGTGTCTTGGAAAAGTTTAACGTAGAGGGAAAATTGAATGGAATGGATTTGAGTGATGATAAAAAGGAAAGTTTTAGGCGATCATTAGTAAAACTTACAAGCGAAAAACAAGTTTTTAAGAAAAAAATTGAATATCAAACGAATAGCTTCACGCACACCATACAAAACTATCAGAATGTAAGAGATTTTCCTGAAGATTTGCTGAAGGCAACTTCTGTAGATTCTTCCAATTTTCTCAAGGGTCCATGGAAAGTGACCCTGCAACCAAACATTTATGAACAAACGTTGCAGTATTGTCCAGATCGAGAGATAAGATGGAATTTATGGCAGGCTTCTGTGAACCGTGGATCCGGATTTTTAGAGAAAGATAAATTCACAGGTGTCCATTTGGAAGAGATAAGAAATCGAAGACAAGAAATTGCTAGCTTGTTAGGTTTTAAAACGTTCGCTGACATGTCGATGGAAACCAAAATGGCAGGTTCTGTTGAAAATGTGAAAAATGTAATCAATAATCTCTTGGAGAAGGCCAAGCCCGCTCAGGAAGCAGAATTGAAACAGTTATACGAGTTTGCCATTCAAAATGGTTTCGATTACACCAAATTCGAGCTGTGGGATGTTCCGTATTGGAGGAAAAGGCAAGAATTGTCTGAATATAATTTCAATCCTGCGGATTATAAGAAATACTTCCCATATCCAACGGTTCTGGAGGGAATGTTCAAGTTGTGCGAGAAATTATTCGGTGTAATCATCAAACAAAGAAACGATGTTTCAACGTGGAATAAAGATGTGAAATTCTATGATATTTTGGAGAGTCATTCCAGTGCTCCAGTCGCTGGATTTTATCTCGATCCATTCAGGGAAAAAGAGAATGAATTTCGAAATGTGAATTCGAGCGGATGGATGGTTGCTATTCAAAATAAAAGTTCTATTTGTGATCGAATACCCTTAGCATCCTTAATTTTCAATTTTGAACCAACGGCAAATGGAAAACCGTCTCAGCTTGGAATGAACGATGTTTATAACTTATTTTATAAATTCGGATTGGCTCTTCAACATTTACTAACAAGAACCTCTTTTGAAGAAGTTTCCGGTCTTTCTAACGTTGAGTGGGATATGGTGGAAGTATGCGGGCATGTTTTCACACATTTTCTTTACACTAAAGACGTATTAGAGAGCATATCTTGTAATTTGGAGACCGGTGAAAAATTACCGGTGGATTTAATGAATCAGATGTTTAACGTTAAAAAACATATGGCTGGATTAGATTTGTGCCGAGAATTATATTTTTCTGCCTTAGACATAGAGTTGTATTCTAAAGAAGAGCATTGGCTGAAGATAATGAGAAATTTATGGCCCCAATTCAGTAGTTTCCCATTGGACAAGAACGATTCTCACCCTTGTTCTTTCACGCAAATTTTCACAGAAGAATGGGCGGCCGCTTATTACTCTCATATTTGGTCCAGATTGATAGCAGCAGATATCTATAGTGCTTTCCAAGAGTTTGAAGGCAATGAACAGGAATTCAAAGAAGTCGGAAAACGATTTAGAGAAACGTTTTTGGCACTGGGGGGCAGCGCACACTCAACAAAGATATTCAGACATTTCAGAGGTAGAGATCCTTGTCCGAAGGCGCTACTGAATAATTTAGGACTGAACCGTGCTAATTGAAGTGGGAGAGGCTGAAAGTGATAAAGACGTACTGAAGTGAATTTGTTTTGAATTTATGTTGATATTATAATATATTGTGTAGAAAAATAATAAGAATGTTCCAAGATTCCAAAATTGAAATTCTTTCTGTTTATAATGGATTCTATTGAATTTTTCTAGGAGAAATGCACGACATAACTCATAGATTGAAAATAAAATATTTCTTCTTCCTTATGAAGAGTCCGTGGGCTAATCTTATATATGTGTTCTGTGGGCTAATCCAGTGAATCTGCGATCATAGACAATTTCTTTGACAGCTGCCAAAATTTTTCTCGTTTTTTGAATTGATAAACGCGAATGTAGATGCATGTACAAGGAAAAAATTCAATATCTCCAAAACTGATTGCCTAATTCAGATTAAGTACCTTGAACTAGCGAGCAAAAGCTCCTAACCAGGGATAGATTTTCGGCTTGATAATTTGGCAAAATCATAGTGGCACAGAAGGACGCTTCAATCGATTCTCGACGCCCGTTGATCAGTTGTCACGGAGATGCATAGAAACTTTCTTTTCCATGCATAGAAACCTTCTTTTGTACGCGTCTGTGTTATCACCATGGTGGATTGATCAAACTTTCTCAATTCATGTCATTATCGACAAACAATTTCAGAAAGACCAGAAGGTTAACTGAGAAATGCCTATCGTGGTGAAAGCTTCCAAATGGAGACAAACCGAAAACGTAATTATCGTGAATGTACCATCGCGAGGAGTACATTCTTCGAAAGTAGATATTTTTTATTCCGAAAGATATATAAAGGCTAATTACGAACAGTATTTCTTTGAGATCCTCTTATTGCGACCGATCAATGTAAAAGAAAGTAAATGTACAATAACGCCAACTGAATTGGTGTTCGAATTGATGAAAGAGGAGAAAGGAGAATGGGCTACCTTAGAACCGCAACTCGACAAAAGTGAAAGAATGAAATTAAAGCTTCAACTCATTGAGGAGACGCATGAAAAAATCCAAAACGAAAATAAAGAATGGGAAAGTAAAAAGTCGGAACTCAAGCGTATAGCAGTATCCGAACAGATGAAAATAGAATCTGAGATAAAGGAAAGAATCGAAAATATAAAAATAAAGGAAAAGGAGGAAGCTTTGGGAGACGTGAAAAACTGGCAGAGTAGTTTGAGCGAAAAGACTAAGAAAGCGATAAGAAAAAACAAGAAGAAATTGGAAAAATATTTAGCTTCGCGTCCTTCAGAAATATACATCGTCGAAGAGAAAGAACCCGAAATACCCAAACCCAGAAACGCGCAACAGCTAGATGTAGATTTCACTCCGAGGGTTTTCCCGACGCCAATGCGCGAATCGAAAACGGAAGAAGAAAATGAATGGTTGAGAAAGCAAGCTCAAGCCAGGAGATCTGTGGGATTCGTCAGCGAAGACTTGAGGCCAGAAGAGAAAAACCCGCAATATTTGTTGAAGAAAGGGGACGACTTTATGAGAAACCTCAACTACTTGGGCGCATTGAGCGCATACACCTTTGGGATATCCCTGAGTGATAAATTTGTAGATTTGTACATAGCGAGGTCTAAAGCGCACTATGCTCAAGGTGAGTTTATAGCAACATTAGAAGTACCTTACTACCATGTATATGAAGCTTAACATTCTACATTTCATCAGCTCCAGTATTATTGATATCTGTTCTATGGTTTCCAACAAAAGTTCTGTAATGTATGTCAAGGGTTTTTGCTTTGGGGCACCAACCACTTGTTGGTTGTTTCTTCGTTTTCCCTCTTTCAGGAAATGGCTTCGAAACCACTTCCACACGGAATGTTTCCACGGAAATATTAAAACAGACAACATCGTGAAAAAAAAACAATTGTGTGAGCAGCATTTTTTCCGTTTCTTCAGGAAAATTGATCGAACTTTCTGAAATCGCGTTAGTGAATATTACTCCTCTGGTATTACAGTGAAATTCTTATTTGATGTTACAGGAAATTATCAAAAGACCGCCTTCGATTGTAGTACCGCACTGGAATTGCTAGTACCGAAAATTCAATCGAATCTCAAGGAACGTGCCGAATGTATTGGCCGACGGGGAATGGCACTATGCAAACTGAAGATGCTGTCGAAAGGGATCGATGAATTAGAGGCGAGCTTGAAATTGATGAAGAACGAAGAATTTGAGGATTTTCTGAAGGAGGCTGAAAAAGAATGGATGAACAATAGTGATTCAGAATAAGATAATATGTAATTGATACTTACTTTTTTTTCAATAAACCTCTAGAATCTATGATGACCTATAATATAATTTCTCCATAACCCCGATGTTCATAAATCTGCGTTACGCTACTTTGTATTGTATTATCTGAGACTGGAAGATTTCGAAGACAAAAAAATGCGCTTTGAAACCAGAAGCTGGTAGGTAGATTCGCATTAGCCAATTCGAGAATCAAATTGAGAAGTATTTTTGACAGCTGTCAAAAAAATTCACAGGAGCTGTCAAAGAAATTTTCTGTGCTTCTGGTTAAGATCGACAAAATTTTCCCCATGGGTTGAATAAGCCATTCTTCATCTATTAACTCAAAAATATTCTTATTTTTCAAAATTACCCGTTCTTTCAAAAACTGTGAAAAGTTATCTCAACATCCTGTATCTTCCAAACGAAGCCGAATTTCGAAAAATGCTGCAGAGAAAACGTTTCCTTTAAGGAGAAACTACGCTGAAGAAACGTAGGGATAAAAGAATCCCCCTTTATTGAAGATATTTGGTGAAATAGTCCAGGAATGTGGGTTTTCCTAAGAGGTGAATATACTATTTTTCCGTAAATCGTTCAAAATTCGAAAGATTTCAATTAATTTTGAAAAAAAAATCGCGAATCATTCCATTCATGAATAAATGAAGCTTTGTAATCATAGAACTTATAGTACTATAAGTTCTATGTTTGAAATTCGGAATGGAACTGGTTGCGTTACTATGGAAACGTATTAATGGCATTAATGCTGAATTGTCAAACTCGACGAATATTAATTTAATTGCTAGTATTTTCGAAGACAAAACAGTGTAAAATGATAAGTGATGATGAATTTTCCATTTCTGGTACTCCTCCAAAGCTGGTTGAGGCAGTGAACACTGCTTTATTAGAATTGTTGCCAAAGAAATCAAGAGAAAAGTACGAATATGCTTATTTATGTAGAATACTGGCAAATTAGAGGAAATATCATTTCCTTACAGTAAGGAAATGAATATTTCCTAACAGTTGGGAAATCTTGACTTTTTCTATGGGAAATTTTGTCAGAAATGTCAAAATTTCCTAGCGATTTGCGGAAAACACATGTTTTTATATTGGACCATAGAGAAAGAGTTAAAGGTTTTGATTAAGATGTCTAGTGTTTAGTCATCGATGTTTTGATGGAATTTTTGACATGTAGGCGCAATAAAAACATCTCTCATCTGTCTGAGAACATAACATAACCTATTTTACGCAAAAATAGCGCCACGACAGTGAAATATTGCGGATTATTCCGGAAGTAGGACCCGATCTACAATCAAGAGTGCCGATTTGATCTACAATTTTTGGTCTCAATCTTTAGTTAAAAGTGGTTTCATCAAGGTTTCCATGCATATTTTTTTATTTTTACGAGTTTCACCTTCTGTTAGAAAACTCACCTTTGAAAACACCACGTGGATCACGGTATTGAAATATGTAGTAGGAATGGTTTTTACTGAAGAAATTTCAAGGTACGAATTTAATAAATTTTATTTTAATTTAGATTTATTTACAAGGTATAAAACGTCGTGCTGATTATCAGAGGTTGTAACTTTGTTACGGGAGTAAAGAACAATCGTTTTGATAAATGGTAAAGTGTGAAGGAGAAATAAACTATTCCATTTGTTTCTTCGGATCCACCACCCCTGATAATCAGCCAGACGATATGTACAAAACACAAACCCTAAAACTCCTCCAAATCAACAGTTTTTCTCCTTTTAAAATTCTTCTTCCCTTTCAGTTCCACCATTTTCCTCTTATGCGACTCTCTCTTCTTCTCCTGCTTCTTGATCTTCTTTTTGGCGTGCATCTCAGGATCCACCACAGCCAGTTGATTCCTCGACCTCTTCCTTTCCGCCCTTTTAACCGAAAGCGTCTGTTGCAACTTATTCAAAGTTTCCGTATAAACTTCCAGCCCGATCTTCTTTTTAATCTTGTTGCCCACTTCTTTGCTGAGCTGTCGCAAAAATGTGTTCTTCTCCCCGATCATCAGCATCTCACGGACCAACGGAGCCATCAAATGATGAAGGATCGATAATATTTTATCGAGTTCGAGTACGGTCGTAACGGCGGCTATCCATTTGAAGACTTCGGTCCTGATGACGATGCTGGACGGATTCTGGACCACCTCCATATTGATGCTCTTTCTCAGTCTCTTACAGAGCCATAACAGGTTGATTTGCATCGTTTCGGAGTCTTCGTTCACCGGAACGTTTTGCAAAACTCTGGCGACGAACACTAAATTTTTTATGACCTGTTCCGCCAAGTCACTCTTCAAATTTTCCGGTTGTAGTTGGTCGCAAAGGTCGAGTGTTAAAGATTTGAGTGACGCGTGTGGGAAATTTGTGAGATACCCCGACTCGTCGCTTTCCCCCTTGACCAGCAGACCGGATAAGTAGTCGACGTCCGTTGACGACAGCACGAATCCGATAAACTGACAAGCGCCGAGACGTACCCAATCATGAGGATAATTCAACAAAGTTTGACAATGAGACGCGAGAATACTGATCGTTTCTTTTTGCTTCAAGAAACCGGGGCATTGTTTGCAAATTTTCAGGAGGAGCTGCAATAACTGAAAGTACAAATGATCTTTAACTCTCAATTTTTCCTCGTTCTCTGTAGAATCTTCGTCTGCGTCCTTGAGTTTCACGAACTTCCCGGGTTTGTCGTCGAGGCCGAACTGTTTGAATATCAGCGGCATAACGACTGGTAACCTGGATTCGAAGAGGGCTTTTTCCATGTTCACGAATATGCCGCAAAGCTGAGCCGCTAATCTTCTGTGATTCACCTGGAAAGATTTCGGAAATTTATGGTTAAGAGAAAATTAGAAGTTTAGTCAGTTTTTAATGAGTGGGACGAAGATATCATTAGATACTGCCGTGGCAACAATGCAGAATCTGATAAACAGAGTATTAACAAGCGGTACATTTCCTGAAGAATTAAAAATAGCCAAGGTTGTGCCAATATTCAAAAAAGGAATGAGATGTGACTTGAATAACTATAGGCCGATATCACTGCTCACAAGTTTTTCTAAACTAGTTGAAAAATTGATCAAAGCAAGAATGGTAGATTTTATTGAAAAAACGTTCAAACTCGATAAATATCAGTATGGTTTTCAGAAAGATAGCAGTACTTTAACCGCAACTGTAGATTTGATTGAATACGTGCTCGATGAAATGAATCAGAATAGGTACATCGTAATTGTTTTCATTGACCTCAAAAAGGCTTTTGACACTGTGGACATACAGCTATTATTGCAAAAACTAGATGGAATGGGTTTTCGTGGAGTGTGTCAAAAGCTTCTCCAAACGTACTCTGTGGGGAGGAAACAATATAGTGTTCTGGATGGTGCTGAGAGTGATGTGAGGGAGTTGAAGGTGGGAGTAGCCCAGGGGTCAGTATTGGGACCTGTGATGTATTTGCTCTATGTTCACAGCATGAAATACTTAAACATGAGGTCGGAATACTTTATGTATGCTGATGATACTGCTTTGGTCTTATCGGATGCAAATATTGAAAACTTGAATCATAATATCAACTGTGATATGCAAACTTACTTGAAATGGCTGTGTCAGAATAAGTTAAGTATAAATACTGAAAAAACTGTTTATATGATAATGAAACAAAAGAACAAAAAGTCCTGTGATCTAGATATAAGAATAGATAATATAAAACTAAAAGAAGTCAAAGAATACAAATATCTAGGATTAGTATTAGATAATAAATTAACGTGGAATAGCCATGTGATTACTGTGATATCTAAGATCTCACCCATGATAGGTGCTATAAAAAGATGTTCTCAATTATTGGACAAGAAGAGTAGATATTTATTGTATAGTAGTTTCATAGAACCTCATATAAGATACTTAGTGCCCTGCTGGGGAAACGCCCCAAATTATGTAATCAATAAGCTACAAAGAACTCAAAACAAAGCAGTAAAGAATATCTTCAATATAGAGTACAGAACACCAACAGAACATGTATATAAAATAACTAAAATACTTGATATAGCTAAGTTAAGAAAATTAGAACAGGTAAAACTAATAAATGGCATAAAGAAAAATAAATTCAAAACACAAATAGAATTAAAACAGACAATGCGGTGTCATCATCATTTGACTAGACAGAGAGAGACATTCAGAAATAAATTTAGAAAAACCAATAAAACTCAGAATTCCCCTATTTTTAGAAGCATCAATGTGTTTAACTCCATCCCCCCAAATATAATAAATGTCAGAAATTATAAGGAACTGTGCCATAACCTCAAAAATTTTTTGAAACTAGAATAGTCTTTTGAGTTGTTGTTGATAAGTTGAGAATATTTTATTTTGTTTGTATTATATTCTAGTTTCTAAGTAAAATATGTATTATCAGTAGGCCCTGGTGCCAGTAATGTTCTTTGTTACTGTTTAAGGGTCAACAATAAAGATTATTATTATTATTATTATAATTATGAAAAGTCCAGTGGCGTGGTGTTATCGGTATTGAAGAATGGAAATAAAATAACAAGTGAATCAAGTCTTATTGATGAATTCAGAAAATGTTCAGAACATTGAAACAGATTCTGAGTTTGGTAAACAGAGTCAATTAAATTCAGAATTGATAACCAAATGTTACTTCTCTCAATATCAGACGGGAATTTGAAAAGTGAAATTCTAAAAATCGAAGAATCTACGCCACTATTACTTAGAATGATGAGAGTAGAACATACCTGTGTATACTCAAATCAGGATTCAAATAGTCCATTTTACCACAAACAAGACACATACGAACCATTTTTTTTACGTATTTTGCTTATAATATGCAGGAATAAATCCAAATTTCACTTTTCATGCACAATGAAATGCGACATTGCGTTGTCAAAACTGTTCAAAACGTCATTAGTGACACACAAGGCCGTAGCTAGAAAAAAATTTCGGGGGGGTCCGTCCGAGGCCGTAGCTAGAAAAAAATTTCCGGGGGAGGGGGGTGTCCGTTGAAATGAGCTCTAGAAAAAATTTCGGGGGGGGTCCGGACCCCATCGGACCCCCCCCTGGCTACGGCCTTGGTGACACAAAATTAAAATAGAGCTAGCAAATTAACGAATGAACTGGCCACAGATTCAGAAAACGGTGCTGCCATATCGTGCCCATTCGTTATCTAAAGACAAACCGTCCGAGCCGTTCCGCGAACATTCCGATTTTTTAGTGTAATGTGAAAAATGGACAATATTTAAAGAAACAAATACTAATTTCTGACATTCAGTTAATGAATTTCAATTTAAAGTAGGTACTTTTCATTTTGATTGAGAGTTTATTTATTAGAAAATTCAAAGAACGTCACAACGTTGCAAAAATGTCTACTTACTACATTTCGACTCCGAGTAGTACAGTTACCTAGTTTAGTTCTGATGATTTTGAAAATTGGCTTCACTGTTTATTATCGAAAAGCGCGTCTCCTGTTTCTCTAGTTTAAGGTATTGTAGAAGATATTAGGCAATCCAAACCACCTGATTATTCCACCAGTGTTAACCTCAAAACGTTTCTGACAGGTCGATGGTTTGAAGAATTTTATGCGTTTTATGAGTGAACCAGTCAGTTTTTATGATTTGTAATATCAAAAAATATTCTTAAGCAACACAAATTTTACTCAATCACAACTTTCAGTATCGAGAGCTCGCAGAGATTGTGGAGGAAGTATTGGAGAGGGAATATTTATCAGAGCACTGCAGCCTGTACTTCTTAAACCTTTCAAATGATATAGAATCCAAATATTCATCAGTTTTACGTAAAACATGAACTGAATACTGCTTTCCAGCATTTTTTCAATGAAAAGGCTCTTTATTCAGAGAAATTTCACTAATCTCATATTCCTGAAAGTATCAAAAATATGCCCCGATAAAACAATTTTTCAAGCGAATGAACCAATTTAAATTTCCATTGTTTGACTTCGTTTGAGCTTCGACTATAAATTATACAGCGATAGATCCAATAAAATCGCCAGTTCGGAGCGGTCAATCGTCTACTTTGAGGGCGAATATCGCGAAGAAATCAAATGTTTTCAAATAAAGCAAATGAAACATTCTGAATCTGATACCGCTTTCATATTGCCTGAAAGCTCGAAATAAATATGCAATTTTTGACATTCTAGCAGCAGATGAGACTTCTTCAGACCGCCATTACCATTTGAATTCTCGAACTTCGCTTGTATTTTTCGTTTTGTTTATTATGATGTAGATTATTGTTGTTATTTTTGTTAAAGAGTGATAACGATGTAAATGTAGGCTCTGATACCAGCTTTCTTACTGTTTAAGGGTCCGGAATAAATAAACAAATAAAAATAAAAAAACTTAACCTTAAAATTCAAATTAAACTCACTGAAACCAATGTTAAGACGAAGAAAAGTCTATTAAAATTCAGATACTCACATTCTTGTCGGACATCCACAATACGACAACTTCGAACAGCGGCTGTCTATCAGCACTCGGCAATCTTTCCAACATGTTGCTAAGACAGGCCGCTACGGTTTTTCTCAGTTGTGGCACCTCCTCGTTGACCAATCGGGCTCCAAGCACCACCAAAATTGTTCCGCTGAACGAATTCAATGCTTTCTGCAATGATAAAATGATTGGAAGCATTGGATTAATGAAAACATATTTATTTTGATACAAAATTTATTTATGTTATGTATTAAGGATTTACGTTTTTGTTGAATATAAATTGTTGAATTTAGGCCCTGATACCAGGAATGTGAAAATTGTTGTTTAAAGGTCAGCAATAACTAAATAAATAGAAAAAAAATAAGCAGTGTGGCTGTTTATGTAGAACGAGCGCTGAAAAATGAAGGTAAAAGCGAAAAAAAAACTTACCACGGGAAAAGAGTTGATGAGCGTCTTCAGCATCTCCAAGGCCGATTCTCTGCCGTGCTGCAACTCGAAACTGGTCTGAGAAAGGAAGAACGACACGTGTTTCTCCAGCTCCTTTCCCAGCGGATAGTCCATCATGTACTTGTGGAACACGTCCCTGGCCTGGTTCCTGACGTGCTGCGTCTCAGACGTCACGCTCAGTTCCGCCACTTTTTCCATTATTTCCGCCAATTCCGACACTATCAACTTCCTGATCAAGATGGCTTTGAGCAGGTTGAAAGCCACCGCTTGTCTGTCGTAATCGTACATGTCTTTCTCGACGTAACACAGGAGTATCTTCAGCTGGTCCTGGTCGATGATGTGGTACTTTACATCCCTCAATAGGACCGACATAGCCTGAAATTGCATCGATGAAAACGTTCTGAAGTTACTCGAAGAAAATCTAAGATTCTTAATATTTTGGCAGAGTTCTGATTCCATTATTTGAATTTCTGCAGACTTACCTTGAAGGAGACCACCACCAGATCGAAGTTTTCTCCCTTGCTCAGACCAGCAACTGCGTATTTGTGCAAGATGGAGAACATATCGGATGTTATTTCCTTTATATGTTCCTTCAGCGAGGGAAGATCCAATTTGAAGATGAAAGTTAGACACTTCAAGGTAACTGTGGACAACTGAAAAAAAAATTCATTTAAATCAAGGAGAAAAGAGAATATTATTTTCATCTCAGATAATGAAAAAAAACGTAAAAACCTGTAAACAAAATGACATACACGATTTTCCAATACAACGTGAGTCTTGAACTCGTACATTTTTTGAATCTTAGATTTTTGAAATCAAGAGGACTCGAAATTTTGTCAGACTATATCTGCAATTAAAAATCAATATTTCTGCGGCTCGAATACATCTCTTCTCAGATTTTGCTCGAATAACGTTTATGAACCTTATAAACTCGTTTATAAAACGTTTAAAAAAATGTTTCACCATGAAATATGTATAATGAAACAACTAATCATGACTGGCTAAATAATTTTTCCTTCAATAAGAGCATTGTTATATATTTTATTTGAAATGATTACTGAATTGTTATCTCACTGTATATATTTTTGATATATGTTGACATAGATGGGAAATAAAAGAGATTATTGTTAGTTCTCACAGAAAAAAAGGACTTTCTACTAGAATTTGATATTTTTCGCATAAAAGAAAAGAAATATAGATTGAATCGATAACATTGGTCCTTCGAGTTTTTAAATTGAATCAGAGAAGATAAAATGTCGTTTGAAGGAAGTATTTCCAAAGTTCTCAGATACGGGAAGAAACTGAGGACAGATATAAAAAAACAGAAGACAATTTCAAGTCGAGAGACAACTTGGATATGGGATCCAAAAAATCCGAGAAAGAAAACAGCAAGAAATCTACAACAAAGATCTCTGTAAGAAAAATGAAAATACAAGCAGAAATCGAAGCAGAAGAAAAATTGGAAAAGATAGAAGAAGAAAAAGAAAAATAAAGATACAACGACTAGAAAAAATGCAGCAAAAAATAATGTTAGAATTGGAGTTTAAAAATGCTATGCCATAAGACGAATTTGAATTCAATGAAAAAAAATCTAATATTAATTTCGATGAAGTTGATAGTCAATTCAAACAACGTCAAGTACAAAAATGGATTGATAATGTATCTCATGAACATTTTGAAAGAGACGAAAAAGGGGAAAATGATAGACAAACAGCGACTGACTCTAAGGAGAAACCCAACAGATGTGAAGAACGACAAATTATACAAAAGCCTGAAGAAAAACAATTCTTGGAAAAAATCATAACCAAGCAGTCTCTGAACAAAGATCCCCTTTATTTACCCGGAAATCCCCTCGAATGGCAAAATTTCATTACACAGTTCCAAGAAACCACCGATTTATGCCAGTTTTCAGAAAGGGGAAAACATGAGTTCGCTTCAAAAATGCCTGAAAGGAAAGGCAAAGGAAACAGTGCATACCTTATCGAATTTTCCTAATGAACTGGAAGATGTCATGCAGTTGTGGGAGAGAAGAAAAGGAAGAAAAAGAAAACAAAATCCAAGACGGGAGAGTTAGAGTAGTCATGCCATGGAACAGAGAAATAAAAGAGATTATCGATAGTTCTGACAGACTAGAATTTGATATTATTCGCATAATAGAAAAGAAATATAGATCGAATCGATAACAAGCATTAAATTAACTAACAACTCACCTTGATGTGCTTGGACTTCAAACAATCCTTGAACAAGACGACGAAGGGATCCAAATACTTCAAATGCTCATGTTTGACCAGTATATCTTTCTTCAACAACTTGCAGCACAGGGTCAGACCGAAGCCGACGAGATGGTGCGCGTTCGCTTTCTCCGAATTCTTCACTTTGCTCACCCTGATACCCGCCCTTCCAACCGGCGCTTTAGGAATGATGAAGCAATCGGGTTTTTGCCTTTGCAGCAAAAGTTTCTCCTTCTCCGTAAGCTCCTGCTTGTTCCTGCCGGGAATCAGCTGCTCGATCTTGTCCGACGCTATTCCGTAAGCGAACATCACCAGCATGTCGGGCGATACGAACTCGTTATCGACGAGACCTATGGCCATGCTGTTCAGGCATTCTTGAGCTTTGAACACCGTTTTGAAGGAGGTCGAAGTCTCCAGGATGTTCTTGATGGGCATCACCAGGTCCATGAAGCATTTCTCCGTGATGAATTGGGATAGAATCTGATAGATGGAGAGGCTTTTGGACGACTTGGCCTCCGACGTTTTTACTGCTATTTTGTTGATTTCCTTCTCTTCCGACAAAATTCCGAACAAGTCCGTATTGCACAACTGAAATAAATCAAGAAAAATCGTTATCAGATGAACATACCGCGAATCCTAAGGGAGACTCACCTGCAAGACAGTTAAGAGCACCGAATCAATGTCCTTGGGCTTGTAAAGCGGTTTCAAGCAATTCAAAACGCCGTGTACGGTATACACGAGCACGTGAGCTTGATAACCTTTCTGCAGCAATGGAGCCATCTCGCCCAGCAGCAGCCCCAAGTAGGACGGACCGAGCGTGAGCATCATTTCCTGCAAGGTTTCCCTGGCAACTTTTCTGACACTTTCCAGGTGCGATTTCAGGAATGTGCAAGTTTTCAAAAAGACCCTGTAACAAGATCAGGCTGGCTATATGTCATTGGGAAAAGAAATTTCAAAATGAAAGAAATAAAAATGATTTTAGCGGTAGTTTTATGGGAAATTTCGAGCAAACACGTGTGATCGTTTACACGAACTGATTTCCAAAACTATTTGGTGCGCAACCAAGTTCCCAATTTTTTTTTGAATGGAAATGCAACTTGGTTACAAATGTATCATAGCATAGCCCATTTTTAGCTTCAACTTTTTCCCATGTTCCTGGTAGAGCTCGTAAAGGTAAAAACATTTCTCGATGTTCTTCATGTATCTGCTCGCATCTATTGAAGTCGAGTAATGGTTCATGACGTTTTGGATATGTCAAAATCGACTAGCACTTACTGCTGGAGCCCTTTATTGACAAACTGCCGGAACTTAGTTGCGCACCTAATAGTTCACTCGAAAAAATTAAAGCTAAAAGTTGAAAGTTAAAAAGATTGAATCAATTTTAAACAAAGTTTCAATCAATCGAAAAATATAACAAGAAATTATTCAGTTATTGTAGCAGTTATAATTTTGTTTACTTGTTCAATTACTCACCCAGGCAGGTTTCGCTCCAGTATCTTCGGCGGTAACTTTTGTAGAAGTTTCACCACAGCGAGAGAAAGTGGAACTTTGATTAGATCAGCCTCCTCTTGTTCATCTCTGGTCAATTTTCGATTTACTTTGTGAGAACTGTCTTTATGAGTCATCTCTGCCAAAGCTCTGTGTAGTTGTGGAAGGAGTACAGTCTGCAATAATGAAGGGTTCGATAAATAACATACAGGGTGAGTCTTGGCTTTCAGCATCCGATTCATTGCCAATGGAATTTCCATAAAAGTACCCTTACAAAAAATTCCTGCCGAATGAAAAGAGAACTTTACTTACCCGAATTGTATAAATGACCCGAGTAGCCGTAGATTTGCACAGGACATTTATTTTCTCGCATATCTTGACCGATTTTTCCTCAGACACTTCATTCTCATCGTCTTCATCTTCTTCGTCCTCGATATCTTCAAGAACCTCTCCGATATCTTTCTCGATCGCAGCTTCATCATTACCAGTCGATTTTTCTTCACCTTCAGTTACAGCCTCTTCGTTTTCTTTCAACTTCGGTTCAGCAACCACGCTTTGGACCACTTTGACGTCGGCGTTAGCTTTGTGCAAGTCGAAATGAAAAGAATTTAGGACGACAACCGTCAATCTGACCAGCTGCTTCTGATGGACAATCCTACTTCTCAGTTTGCTGAGATAGAACTTGAGAAGACCCTCGTAATGATGCCAGGGAAGAATGCGGCATAAAACCCCCACCGTTTCTATAGCGGTATCTACCAAAGTGTGCTTGCTGGCGTATTTCTCGTTTAAAAGATAGTAAGACACCAAAGGCAACACGAATCTCGTCAGGGTCTGAATGTTGATCATCACGTCCAACTCTTTGACTATCTGAATCAACTTATTCATGGCTTTTCCGTGCCTATGGACCTGGAGGTGGATCAAATTCTCGAAGAAATCGACCTCGACGTCCTCCTCGTTGGTGAACAGGTGCAGATCTCTCAAGATGAAGTGGTTGTCCGGGCACTTTCTCGCCATGTGTCCCAACAGAGAGATACACTCGTTCCTCAGGTCCTCGTTCTTGTTCTTCATCCCCTTACGGATCAGATTGAACATCGTGTCCAGGAGGTAATCGTTCTCCTTCTTCGATTTTTGGTATTTCTTCAGCATGTACGGACACAGGGTTTTGAGTAAATGGGAGGAGTTTTCCTTGATGGAAAGATCCGATTCGGTACTCAAGAAGAAGTAGGAATTGAATATTAATAAAACTCCTAAAGGAAGGTCCACCTTGTCTTCTTCCAATAAAGAATGGACTGTTTTGAAAGCGTTGTGTCTCTTTTCAAAGTCGGGTTGATCCAGCCATTTCGCGTTGTAAGCATTCATCTCTTCCATGACTTGTTTCAACACGACCAACGTCGGGACATTTGACCTACCGACAATCACGTCGATGATTTCCAAAAGTATCTTCCTGCCAGAGGAATAAGCCACCTCTCCAAACAACAATGAAACTTTATCCAGGAATACAGCAGGGTCTGTTACGTTTTGCAGCAAGTTCTTCACGGTGATCAGGTATTGGTTGACGATGTCCTCGCTGATGTTCACGTGGCACTTCTTCAAAACCACGGGTAGTAGGAGTTTTAAGGTGTTTTCGCTTATATCAGCCTCCCAAACCAATTCGGATATTCTGGAGAGGATGAAAATTTCCAGTCGGCTTAAATTCTTGTTCTTCTTCCCCAAACTCTTCTGGATCCTGAGCAGAACGGAAGGTACGTGCGGCAGCAAGATGCAGCTTCCGTAATTCAGTTTATCGTTGACTTTGATCCTATCCGTGATGCTCTGATCCACGGGTAGCAAATTACCGATCGCTATCGGCGCTTTAGTCTCATCCTCCACGTACATCAGCAGATGCTGCACCATCTCCAAGATCGTTTGGACCACGGTGTGGTGGGACTTTTCGTTGACCAGCAATTCCATGATCTTAGGAAGGACGTAACGTTTTTCCTCGTCGTGTTTGACCAGAAACGGGAAGTATTTAGGATCTGATCCCCAGAAAGTGAACAATTTAAGAAGAGCAGTCGGGCTGTGAATGCCCTCCGTGTTCAACTTCTCCAAATACGGCCATATGAAGACGTCGAATATGTCGTCGATCTGCTTGCTCCTCCATCCGTACTGTTGGAATTTCTGGAAGAAGGAATTAACTAAATTGGTGGCGGCTGTACGTAAAACCTTCAAGGCCGATAGGTAGCCAACATGCACCATCGAAATCTGCCTAAACGCTCCTTTAATGAAAGACCCAATGACGAGGATGTAATGAAGAAGATTATCCAGCAATTCGTTGGCCAAAGAATCCCCAAACTGTTCCAAAATCACGTTCAGCATGTTTATGGAGCTCTGTAATCGCTTGGGCGGAATAAAACGTTCCAAATCCACGTTTTGGGTCAAATCCTCCAGATCTTCCTCCAGGTATCTATCGAAGAACTTGAATATCATCTTGATAAAAATTAACTTCTCCCTCTCATGGCACCCCCCTAAGAACCTGATCACCAAAGTTCTCCGATGCTGGCCAGCCGATTTCCCGCCCGTTCTCATTCCGATCTTGGCGTTCATTTTGCTGTAGACGATTCTCAAGACGATCTCCATCAGGTTATCCCGGTGATCTTCGAGAACCGTGTTTCCCTCCCGGTCCAGATTGAAGGTGGCCAGTTCGTTTTTGAAGCTTTTGTCGTCGATGAGGTTGTACAGGTTTTCTTTGTAAGGAACGAGGAATTTTTGTTTGTAAGTTAGAAGGCAGTCCAAAGCCGCCTTCTGAATGTCCGAATTCTTGTGTTGGAGCAGACTGTTGTACAGTTTGAACAGCTCCGGTTCTCGGTACATCGACTTGGGGCTCTTGATCTTTGCGAATACAGATAAATATTGCAGAAACATTCTGAAAACAAAAATTATGTTTTGATTAGAAAGGGTGGAATATTGGTAACAAGGGTGTTGTTTTAGGCAGGGCTATACCGAAATTAATTTCGCGCCTCGATACGCCCATGGACTGAGGTTGTTAAAAAAACTCGAATATGAATTATAGTAAAAATGAAACAGATAAATTCTAGACTTTTAAGTAGCATATGGTCAAGTTTGGTATCAAAATGTAGGTTTTCGAGGACGCTGAATTCAATAAGAAATAATTCAGGGCCCTATCTCCCATATTTCAGATTTTCACTTGTCGAATGGCATTTTTTGAGAAATTGGAAATTTCAAACTCTCCTAGCTTCCGTCCCTCATCTTGTCGTATCCACTATTTGTTCATATTTTGTTGATCAGAATATCCCAAAGTATCTCTGTGTAAAATATGAACGATTTTAAAAATTTCAATTTTTGGGTGAAAAATGACTAAGGGGTAAGACCCCCTAAAAACACCACATTTGTCGATAAAACAATATACCCGGAAGTTTCTAACGGCGTTAATGATTGAAGCGGTTATTCGAGCCATTCGAATCTTCAATATAAGGCATTTTTCGGAACGATAGCACCCATACCACGAATGGTGTGAGCTCGAGAACAGAAATCGAAAATGAAAAAACGAAAAATATAAAACGACATAATTCTTTACTTATGATGGCTACATGGGTGATTTTGGTATCAAAATGTAAGTTTTCGAGGTCGCTGAATTCAATGAAAAATGATTCAAAGCCCTAACTATCACCGTTTAGATTTTCACCTGTCAACTGGCATTTTTTGAAAAATTCGAAATTTCAAACCGTCATAGCTTCCGTCACTCTCGTCCTATCCAACATTTGTTTATATTTTGTTGATCAGAATATCCCAAAGTATCTCTGTGTAAAATATGAACGATTTTAAAAATTTCAATTTTTGGGTGAAAAATGACTAAGGGGTAAGACCCCCTAAAAACACCACATTTGTCGATAAAACAATATACCCGGAAGTTTCTAACGGCGTTAATGATTGAAGCGGTTATTCGAGCCATTCGAATCTTCAATATAAGGCATTTTTCGGAACGATAGCACCCATACCACGAATGGTGTGAGCTCGAGAACAGAAATCGAAAATGAAAAAACGAAAAATATAAAACGACATAATTCTTTACTTATGATGGCTACATGGGTGATTTTGGTATCAAAATGTAAGTTTTCGAGGTCGCTGAATTCAATGAAAAATGATTCAAAGCCCTAACTATCACCGTTTAGATTTTCACCTGTCAACTGGCATTTTTTGAAAAATTCGAAATTTCAAACCGTCATAGCTTCCGTCACTCTCGTCCTATCCAACATTTGTTTATATTTTGTTGATCAGAATATCCCAAAGTATCTGTGTGTAAAATATGAACGATTTTAAAAATTTCAATTTTTGGGTGAAAAATGACTAAGGGGTAAGACCCCCTAAAAACACCACATTTGTCGATAAAACAATATACCCGGAAGTTTCTAACGGCGTTAATGATTGAAGCGGTTATTCGAGCCATTCGAATCTTCAATATAAGGCATTTTTCGGATCGATAGCACCCATACCACGAATGGTGTGAGCTCGAGAACAGAAATCGAAAATGAAAAAACGAAAAATATAAAACGACATAATTCTTTACTTATGATGGCTACATGGGTGATTTTGGTATCAAAATGTAAGTTTTCGAGGTCGCTGAATTCAATGAAAAATGATTCAAAGCCCTAACTATCACCGTTTAGATTTTCACCTGTCAACTGGCATTTTTTGAAAAATTCGAAATTTCAAACCGTCATAGCTTCCGTCACTCTCGTCCTATCCAACATTTGTTTATATTTTGTTGATCAGAATATCCCAAAGTATCTCTGTGTAAAATATGAACGATTTTAAAAATTTCAATTTTTGGGTGAAAAATGACTAAGGGGTAAGACCCCCTAAAAACACCACATTTGTCGATAAAACAATATACCCGGAAGTTTCTAACGGCGTTAATGATTGAAGCGGTTATTCGAGCCATTCGAATCTTCAATATAAGGCATTTTTCGGAACGATAGCACCCATACCACGAACGATGTGAGCTTGAGACCAGAACTCGAAAATGAAAAAACGAAAAATATAAAACGACATAATTCTTTACTTATGATGGCTACATGGGTGATTTTGGTATTAATGTAGGTTTTCGAGGTCGCTGAATCCACTAAAAAATAATTCAAAGCCCTAAATATCACCGTTTAGATTTTCACCTGTCAAATGGCATTTTTTGAAAAATTTGAAATTTCAAACCGTCATAGCTTCCGTCCCTCTTTTCCTATCCAAGATTGGTTTATATTTCGTTGATCAGAATATCCCATAGTATCTCTGTGTGAAATATGAACGATTTTAAAAATTTCAGTTTTTGGTGGCATTGTTCAGATTTTCACTAGCGAAGTGGAATTTTTCTTAAAAGAAAATTCAAAATTGCCTGAGCTTCCGATCCTTTCGTCGCATCCACTCGGTATTTGTATTTTGTTGAAAAGAATTGTTCAAAGTATCTATGTGCAAAATATGAGCATTTAAAAGAATTTCAATTTTATTTTGAAAAATATATGATCCCCAAAACACAATTTATGTCATTGAATAGAGAATCAGAGTGGAAAATTTTTGGATAGGTACTGTATTGTTTTGTACGTAGTTTGGGTATGATTTCTAAATTCTCATTTTCCGAAATCATCATTATTTGCAAACCACATTGGTACACACAATTTTTCAATTTTCACTTCTTTTGAAATACAATTTTCGCAATATTTTCATTATAATTTTCGAAATTCTCATTTATTCTAAGAGAAAGAGAAAGAACAAAGAACTACTAATTCTAAAAGACAAATAATTTGTTAATTTGAGAATTTCTGTTTATGAGTTTTGTAATTAATGCATGCTATCAAGGATTTAACAGGCAGAATTTGAAAAGACAGAATATTTTAGTGAAAATCATTTTCCACCTTTGAATTTCGGGAAAGTATGCAAGTACTGTGAAGTACTTACAATTTTTCAAATTGATTAATCCGTTTTCGGCACAATCACACACAACCAAAAGGGCACTAACTAAAGCACGAACACACAATTTATGCACACACAAAAGACATTTTGAACACGAATGACCGTTGTTTATACATGAAATTTTCGAAAATTATTGCTCTCCGATTAATTAAAATTTTTAACAAAGGATCCGTCATCCTCATGAGTAATAGTTATACAACAAAGACTGACTCGACGCGAATGTATACAGAGGTTGGTCGAATTTATATTGAGCTATAGTGAAATTTCCTGAAAATTTGAAGAATTTTCACTGTGAAAAAGTGTATTCACTATTGTTTTCTCGTCATTAAGATAGGGAAATAAGAAGAAAATCATAATTTTCCATATTAACAGAGAATTTTAAAACAACAGTTGCGGTAGAATAAAAATTTGACCAACACCCGTATATGCGTCGAGTCAGTAATTTTGTGAATCATGATACGACCAGTTTTTTGAGTTTGTAGGGATATTCAAGTCTTCCTCAACACCGGGAGTTAGTCTCCGTTCAAATTTCGATGTGCTAGCATCGAGGATGTTCGCGTGCGCGTTCGTGTGTGCGGGTCGATCTTTGTTAATGATTCGCTCTCCTAAATATCATTGTGAATGTGATTTGTGATTGTGAATGTGGTTGCGGAAAACGGATTACTTCACGCGAAAAATTGTGAGTACCTACCTACAAAATTTTCTTTAATTAAAACGTGGAAAATGAATCTCCTTATACCAAATTTTGAAATTTTAGAAGTATTATTCGGCTGTTGGGATCTAAAACTCTTTCGAAATTCGTTTATGTACATTTAGCGGACTTTTCGGTTGGGATTTTCAAATTAAAAAATGCTTTTTCAACGAAAATTTTGTGCGTTTCAATATTTAACTGCTAGAACGAATCAAAATTAGTTTCTTGTATTCGAAATTCGTTTATGTACATTCAGAGGACATTTCGGTTTGGATTTTCAAAATCAAAACTGCTTTTTCAATGAATCATTTCGGGCGTATTAATATTTAGCTGCTGGAACGAAAAAAATTAGCTTATTGTTTTCTAAATTACTCTGAATATTGCAAAGTTTTCAAGATAAGTATGTAATAGGAAAATCTATAATTTTCTGTTACATTTTCTATTGAATAGTGTTTTTCGTCCAATTGCAAATCGCGAATGCAAAACTTCTGAAAATTAAAAGATTATTTGGCTGTTGGGATCCGAAATTCGTTTATGTAGGTACATTCAGAAAATTTTTCTGTTTGGATTTTTGTATTCGGAAAGGCTTTTTCAACGAAAATTTCGTGCGTATCAATATTTAACTGCTAGGACGATTTAAAATTAGTTTCTTGTATTCGAAATTCGTTTATGTACATTCAGAGGACATTTCGGTTTGAATTTTCAAATTCAAAAATGCTTTTACAACGAATAATTTCGGACGTATTAATATTTAGCTGCTAGAACGATAGAAATTAGCTTATTGTTTTCTGAATTTCCCTGAATATTGCAAAGTTTTCAAGAAAAGTATATAACAGGAAAATCTATAATTTCATTTTCTATTGAATAGAGTGTTTTTCGTCCCATTGCAAATCGCTTTAGTTTCGGAATATTAAATTTCTAAGAACATTTTTATTTGGGAATGCGTTTTCAACGAATAATTCAAGGCAAATCAATAATTTGCTGCTGGAAATTTCATTAACTATAATTTTTGGTTCCATTTCCTATAGACTATGTCTATACAGAGTGTAACAGCCAACAGGAATAAATTCGATAACGAATGAATGAGGGCGTGTTGGGAAAAACGCTCGGACACGTCGATTTGTAATTTTAAATGCGCATATTTTTCAAGAAAATAAAATTATATAGGGTGTTCCATGTGACCGTGGCCAGTACCAACTTTCTTATTTCAAATGCAACCCCCTGTATGTTATTTATTTTTTGGATTCTTCAGAGAATTCTAGACACAATTCATGCACAATGTCCTATGCCTATCTTTAACTATTTCGGAAGTATTAAGTGTTTTCAGATTTATTGCAAAAATCAACGTTTTAAATAAAAATTATTTCATTTCACAAATTCGGTACATTACACTTAAAACCTTATAAGTAATACTGATTATTTCTTAATTATTAAAGAAAAACATTGATGTCAATGTAAGAAATGTTCAAAATGCTCGCCGCGAACGTCTTGGCAACATGCTAATCTGGTGTAGAATTGTCTTCTTACGTTTTTTTTAATTTCTTCTCAGTAATGGTTTTTGCTTACTTTCTTCATATCAAGAGGTAAATGGGAAATAAGTATTGAGTGTTATGTATCGAATTTGTGAAATAAAATAATTTTCATTTAAAATGTTAATTTTTGTAAAAAATCTGAAAACACTTAATATTTCCGAAAAAGTTGAAGATAGGTATAGGACATTGTACATGGATTGTGTCTAGAATTCTCTGAAGAATCCAAAAATAAATAATATACAGGGGGTTGCATTTGAAATAAGAAAGTTGGTATTGGCCACGGTCCCATGGAACTCCCTATATAATTTTATTTTCTTGAAAAATATGCGCATTTAAAATTACAAATCGACGTGTCCGAGCATTTTTCCTGAAACTGTCTTATGACTCTCAAGGCCAAATTTTTCATAATTGAAATATTATTAGGCTATTGCGATCTGAAATCCTTTCGAAATTCGTTTATTTACATTCAGAGGACTTTTCGAATTGGATTTTTGTCAACGAATAATTTCAGGCCTATTAATATTTAGCTGCTAAATCGAATAAAAATTAGTTTGTTGGATTCCAAATTTCAATGAATATTGCAAATTGCTTTAATTTCGGAAAATCAAAATTCGAAGTACATTTTCATTCACATTAACACTAATATTCTCCTTTTTTCTGGACTTTCTTACGACTAAGAATTGATGATTAACTTGAGATGACTCGTTTCGAGTATTCTATAAATTTCTTTTTTTCGACTAACATTATTTTCATATCGGCTGTAAATATGATTAATATGAAATAATTGCACATTTAAAATGTTTTGCTATTCAAATAACGCCGAATAGTGAAAATAATAATGAACGATGAGAATTTTTTGAATTTTCATGATATTTTCCAAACATCGAAAAAGTCATATAATAATGAAAATATGTGGTAGAAGAAAATTTCAGGAATATTGACAATAATATCGCAAAAGTTCTGACGAAGAAGAAATGTCTCAGAGAACGCATGCGCCAATACATGGAAATAATATGCGCCAAAAAATAGTTATCTTTATTTCTGATTTTTTCAGGTGGAAGAGAAGGTAGGTCCCAGAGAACCCTCGGCCTTTCAGGGCTGAGTTGCATGGGATTTCATGGATGCCATTCCCAACTTCAGCCATTGATGGACCAAGAGCGGAAAATCAACTGTTTGAAGCATCAAAGTGAGTGACTTTTAGGGTTTTTGGTGGTGGTTTATTTCAGGTATATTGACATTAATGTCGGAAAGGTTCTGATGAAGGAGAAATATCTCAGAGAACACATGCGCCAATAAATGCGGAAAAAGTATGCGCCAAAAACTGAGCAACCAGTATGCGCCAAACAATTGTTAGCGGTAGCGTTTCTTTCTTTCAGATTATTTCAGGTGGAAGAGAAGGTAGGTCCCAGAGAACCCTCGGCCTTTCCGGGCTGAGTTGGGATTTCATGGATGCCATTCCCAACTTCAGCCATCGATGGACCAAGAGTGGAAAATCAACTGTTTGACGCATCAAAGTGAGTGACTCTTAGGGTTATTGGTGGTGGTTAATTTCAGGTATATTGACAATAATGTCGGAATGGTTCTGACGAGGGAGAAATGTCTCAAAGAACACATGCGCCAATAAATGCGAAAACAAGTATGAGGCAATAAATGCAGAAAGAGTAGACGCCAAACACTGAGCAACCAGTATGCGCCAAAAAATAGTTAGCGGTAACGTTTCTTTTTTTCAGCTTCTCTCGGGTCGAAGAGAAGGAATGATTAAAAGATCTTGAGAACACATGCACCAAACATTGCGAAACCAATATGCGCCAATAAATTCGGGAAAAAATTCGCCAAAAATGCAGAAGCGGTGTGCGCCAAAAGCGGAGCAAGCCTTCTGGGGATACCACTAAAAAACAGAACGCACCGAGCACTCTACCTACAGGGTGGTGCGGAAACGAGTGCATAAACTATCGCGTTTATATTCCCTTGGTGGAATCGTTCATGTAGCCGAGCACTCTACCCACAGGGTGGTTAGAAAACGAGTGCATAAACTATCGCGTTCATATATTCCCTTGGTGGAATCGTTCATGTAGCCGAGCACTCTACCCATAGGGTGGTTAGAAAACGAGTGCATAAACTATCGCGTTCATATATTCCCTTGGTGGAATCGTTCATGTAGCCGAGCACTCTACCCATAGGGTGGTTAGAAAACGAGTACATAAACTATCGCGTTCATATATTCCCTTGGTGGAATCGTTCATGTAGCCGAGCACTCTACCCATAGGGTGGTTAGAAAACGAGTGCATAAACTATCGCGTTCATATATTCCCTTGGTGGAATCGTTCATGTAGCCGAGCACTCTACCCATAGGGTGGTTAGAAAACGAGTACATAAACTATCGCGTTCATATATTCCCTTGGTGGAATCGTTCATGTAGCCGAGCACTCTACCCATAGGGTGGTTAGAAAACGAGTGCATAAACTATCGCGTTCATATATTCCCTTGGTGGAATCGTTCATGTAGCCGAGCACTCTACCCATAGGGTGGTTAGAAAACGAGTGCATAAACTATCGCGTTCATATATTCCCTTGGTGGAATCGTTCATGTAGCCGAGCACTCTACCCATAGGGTGGTTAGAAAACGAGTACATAAACTATCGCGTTCATATATTCCCTTGGTGGAATCGTTCATGTAGCCGAGCACTCTACCCATAGGGTGGTTAGAAAACGAGTGCATAAACTATCGCGTTCATATATTCCCTTGGTGGAATCGTTCATGTAGCCGAGCACTCTACCCATAGGGTGGTTAGAAAACGAGTGCATAAACTATCGCGTTCATATATTCCCTTGGTGGAATCGTTCATGTAGCCGAGCACTCTACCCACAGGGTGGTTAGAAAACGAGTACATAAACTATCGCGTTCATATATTCCCTTGGTGGAATCGTTCATGTAGCCGAGCACTCTACCCATAGGGTGGTTAGAAAACGAGTACATAAACTATCGCGTTCATATATTCCCTTGGTGGAATCGTTCATGTAGCCGAGCACTCTACCCATAGGGTGGTTAGAAAACGAGTACATAAACTATCGCGTTCATATATTCCCTTGGTGGAATCGTTCATGTAGCCGAGCACTCTACCCATAGGGTGGTTAGAAAACGAGTGCATAAACTATCGCGTTCATATATTCCCTTGGTGGAATCGTTCATGTAGCCGAGCACTCTACCCATAGGGTGGTTAGAAAACGAGTACATAAACTATCGCGTTCATATATTCCCTTGGTGGAATCGTTCATGTAGCCGAGCACTCTACCCACAGGGTGGTTAGAAAACGAGTGCATAAACTATCGCGTTCATATATTCCCTTGGTGGAATCGTTCATGTAGCCGAGCACTCTACCCATAGGGTGGTTAGAAAACGAGTACATAAACTATCGCGTTCATATATTCCCTTGGTGGAATCGTTCATGTAGCCGAGCACTCTACCCATAGGGTGGTTAGAAAACGAGTGCATAAACTATCGCGTTCATATATTCCCTTGGTGGAATCGTTCATGTAGCCGAGCACTCTACCCATAGGGTGGTTAGAAAACGAGTGCATAAACTATCGCGTTCATATATTCCCTTGGTGGAATCGTTCATGTAGCCGAGCACTCTACCCATAGGGTGGTTAGAAAACGAGTACATAAACTATCGCGTTCATATATTCCCTTGGTGGAATCGTTCATGTAGCCGAGCACTCTACCCATAGGGTGGTTAGAAAACGAGTGCATAAACTATCGCGTTCATATATTCCCTTGGTGGAATCGTTCATGTAGCCGAGCACTCTACCCATAGGGTGGTTAGAAAACGAGTGCATAAACTATCGCGTTCATATATTCCCTTGGTGGAATCGTTCATGTAGCCGAGCACTCTACCCATAGGGTGGTTAGAAAACGAGTGCATAAACTATCGCGTTCATATATTCCCTTGGTGGAATCGTTCATGTAGCCGAGCACTCTACCCATAGGGTGGTTAGAAAACGAGTGCATAAACTATCGCGTTCATATATTCCCTTGGTGGAATCGTTCATGTAGCCGAGCACTCTACCCATAGGGTGGTTAGAAAACGAGTGCATAAACTATCGCGTTCATATATTCCCTTGGTGGAATCGTTCATGTAGCCGAGCACTCTACCCATAGGGTGGTTAGAAAACGAGTACATAAACTATCGCGTTCATATATTCCCTTGGTGGAATCGTTCATGTAGCCGAGCACTCTACCCATAGGGTGGTTAGAAAACGAGTGCATAAACTATCGCGTTCATATATTCCCTTGGTGGAATCGTTCATGTAGCCGAGCACTCTACCCATAGGGTGGTTAGAAAACGAGTGCATAAACTATCGCGTTCATATATTCCCTTGGTGGAATCGTTCATGTAGCCGAGCACTCTACCCATAGGGTGGTTAGAAAACGAGTACATAAACTATCGCGTTCATATATTCCCTTGGTGGAATCGTTCATGTAGCCGAGCACTCTACCCATAGGGTGGTTAGAAAACGAGTACATAAACTATCGCGTTCATATATTCCCTTGGTGGAATCGTTCATGTAGCCGAGCACTCTACCCATAGGGTGGTTAGAAAACGAGTACATAAACTATCGCGTTCATATATTCCCTTGGTGGAATCGTTCATGTAGCCGAGCACTCTACCCATAGGGTGGTTAGAAAACGAGTGCATAAACTATCGCGTTCATATATTCCCTTGGTGGAATCGTTCATGTAGCCGAGCACTCTACCCATAGGGTGGTTAGAAAACGAGTACATAAACTATCGCGTTCATATATTCCCTTGGTGGAATCGTTCATGTAGCCGAGCACTCTACCCATAGGGTGGTTAGAAAACGAGTGCATAAACTATCGCGTTCATATATTCCCTTGGTGGAATCGTTCATGTAGCCGAGCACTCTACCCATAGGGTGGTTAGAAAACGAGTGCATAAACTATCGCGTTCATATATTCCCTTGGTGGAATCGTTCATGTAGCCGAGCACTCTACCCATAGGGTGGTTAGAAAACGAGTACATAAACTATCGCGTTCATATATTCCCTTGGTGGAATCGTTCATGTAGCCGAGCACTCTACCCATAGGGTGGTTAGAAAACGAGTGCATAAACTATCGCGTTCATATATTCCCTTGGTGGAATCGTTCATGTAGCCGAGCACTCTACCCACAGGGTGGTTAGAAAACGAGTACATAAACTATCGCGTTCATATATTCCCTTGGTGGAATCGTTCATGTAGCCGAGCACTCTACCCATAGGGTGGTTAGAAAACGAGTGCATAAACTATCGCGTTCATATATTCCCTTGGTGGAATCGTTCATGTAGCCGAGCACTCTACCCATAGGGTGGTTAGAAAACGAGTGCATAAACTATCGCGTTCATATATTCCCTTGGTGGAATCGTTCATGTAGCCGAGCACTCTACCCATAGGGTGGTTAGAAAACGAGTGCATAAACTATCGCGTTCATATATTCCCTTGGTGGAATCGTTCATGTAGCCGAGCACTCTACCCATAGGGTGGTTAGAAAACGAGTACATAAACTATCGCGTTCATATATTCCCTTGGTGGAATCGTTCATGTAGCCGAGCACTCTACCCATAGGGTGGTTAGAAAACGAGTGCATAAACTATCGCGTTCATATATTCCCTTGGAGGAATCGTTCATGTAGCCGAGCACTCTACCCATAGGGTGGTTAGAAAACGAGTACATAAACTATCGCGTTCATATATTCCCTTGGTGGAATCGTTCATGTAGCCGAGCACTCTACCCATAGGGTGGTTAGAAAACGAGTACATAAACTATCGCGTTCATATATTCCCTTGGTGGAATCGTTCATGTAGCCGAGCACTCTACCCATAGGGTGGTTAGAAAACGAGTACATAAACTATCGCGTTCATATATTCCCTTGGTGGAATCGTTCATGTAGCCGAGCACTCTACCCACAGGGTGGTTAGAAAACGAGTGCATAAACTATCGCGTTCATATATTCCCTTGGTGGAATCGTTCATGTAGCCGAGCACTCTACCCATAGGGTGGTTAGAAAACGAGTGCATAAACTATCGCGTTCATATATTCCCTTGGTGGAATCGTTCATGTAGCCGAGCACTCTACCCATAGGGTGGTTAGAAAACGAGTGCATAAACTATCGCGTTCATATATTCCCTTGGTGGAATCGTTCATGTAGCCGAGCACTCTACCCATAGGGTGGTTAGAAAACGAGTGCATAAACTATCGCGTTCATATATTCCCTTGGTGGAATCGTTCATGTAGCCGAGCACTCTACCCATAGGGTGGTTAGAAAACGAGTGCATAAACTATCGCGTTCATATATTCCCTTGGTGGAATCGTTCATGTAGCCGAGCACTCTACCCATAGGGTGGTTAGAAAACGAGTACATAAACTATCGCGTTCATATATTCCCTTGGTGGAATCGTTCATGTAGCCGAGCACTCTACCCACAGGGTGGTTAGAAAACGAGTGCATAAACTATCGCGTTCATATATTCCCTTGGTGGAATCGTTCATGTAGCCGAGCACTCTACCCACAGGGTGGTTAGAAAACGAGTGCATAAACTATCGCGTTCATATATTCCCTTGGTGGAATCGTTCATGTAGCCGAGCACTCTACCCATAGGGTGGTTAGAAAACGAGTACATAAACTATCGCGTTCATATATTCCCTTGGTGGAATCGTTCATGTAGCCGAGCACTCTACCCATAGGGTGGTTAGAAAACGAGTGCATAAACTATCGCGTTCATATATTCCCTTGGTGGAATCGTTCATGTAGCCGAGCACTCTACCCATAGGGTGGTTAGAAAACGAGTGCATAAACTATCGCGTTCATATATTCCCTTGGTGGAATCGTTCATGTAGCCGAGCACTCTACCCATAGGGTGGTTAGAAAACGAGTACATAAACTATCGCGTTCATATATTCCCTTGGTGGAATCGTTCATGTAGCCGAGCACTCTACCCATAGGGTGGTTAGAAAACGAGTGCATAAACTATCGCGTTCATATATTCCCTTGGTGGAATCGTTCATGTAGCCGAGCACTCTACCCATAGGGTGGTTAGAAAACGAGTACATAAACTATCGCGTTCATATATTCCCTTGGTGGAATCGTTCATGTAGCCGAGCACTCTACCCATAGGGTGGTTAGAAAACGAGTGCATAAACTATCGCGTTCATATATTCCCTTGGTGGAATCGTTCATGTAGCCGAGCACTCTACCCATAGGGTGGTTAGAAAACGAGTGCATAAACTATCGCGTTCATATATTCCCTTGGTGGAATCGTTCATGTAGCCGAGCACTCTACCCATAGGGTGGTTAGAAAACGAGTGCATAAACTATCGCGTTCATATATTCCCTTGGTGGAATCGTTCATGTAGCCGAGCACTCTACCCACAGGGTGGTTAGAAAACGAGTGCATAAACTATCGCGTTCATATATTCCCTTGGTGGAATTCGTTCAACTGGATAAAGAGGATGCAGTATGCGCCAAAAAATGCGGAAATAGTATGCGCCAAATAATGCGGAAACAGTATGCGCCAAATAATGCGGAAATAGTATGCGCCAATTAATGCGGAAAAGTGGATTAGGCCTTTTGGGGATACCACTTAAAAACAAAACGCGCCGAGCACTCTACCTACAGGGTGGTGCGGAAACGAGTGCATAAACTATCGCGTTCATATATTCCCTTGGTGGAATCGTTCATGTAGCCGAGCACTCTACCCACAGGGTGGTTAGAAAACGAGTGCATAAACTATCGCGTTCATATATTCCCTTGGTGGAATCGTTCATGTAGCCGAGCACTCTACCCACAGGGTGGTAAGAAAACGAGTGCATAAACTATCGCGTTCATATATTCCCTTGGTGGAATTCGTTCTACTGGATAAAGCGGATGCGGTATGCGCCAAATAATGCGGAAAAGTGGATTAGGCCTTCTGGGGATACCACTTAAAAACAAAACGCGCCGAGCACTCTACCTACAGGGTGGTGCGGAAACGAGTGCATTAGCTATCGCGTTTATATTCCCTTGGTGGAATTCGTTTCAGTAGCCGAGCACTCTACCCACAGGGTGGTAAGAAAACGAGTGCATAAACTATCGCGTTCATATATTCCCTTGGTGGAATCGTTCATGTAGCCGAGCACTCTACCCACAGGGTGGTTAGAAAACGAGTGCATAAACTATCGCGTTTATATTCCCTTGGTGGAATCGTTCATGTAGCCGAGCACTCTACCCACAGGGTGGTTAGAAAACGAGTGCATAAACTATCGCGTTCATATATTCCCTTGGTGGAATTCGTCAAACTGGATAAAGCGGATCCAGTATGCGCCAAAAAATGCGGAAACAAAGTTGCGCCCAAAAAGCGGAAATAGAATTGCGCCCAAAAAGCGGAAACAGGTTTGCGCCAAAAAATTCGGCAAAAAGAGTGCGACAATAAACAAAGTTCAAGTCGGAGTTCGCCAAATCGAAAAAAAATAGAAAAAGTTATATTTCTTTCTGGATCTCCGGTTTTCTTTGAGCCATAGGGGCTTTAATGGCATGGTTCCCCTAACCCCACATATGCTGTACGCATCCATTTGACTTGGAGAAGAATCGTAGGCTAGAACTAAATTGAAACTTTTTCTTTCCGCGATCCTCTAATATCTTGTTAATTTGTTAATTAACAGATTATTAGAATCAAATTTGGCGCGTTTCGACCCAAAGTGGAGTAGGCCTTCTGGGGATACCACTTAAAAACAAAACGCGCCGAGCACTCTACCTACAGGGTGGTGCGGAAACGAGTGCATAAACTATCGCGTTTATATTCCCTTGGTGGAATTCGTTGCAGTAGCCGAGCACTCTACCCACAGGGTGGTTAGAAAACGAGTGCATAAACTATCGCGTTCATATATTCCCTTGGTGGAATCGTTCATGTAGCCGAGCACTCTACCCACAGGGTGGTTAGAAAACGAGTGCATAAACTATCGCGTTCATATATTCCCTTGGTGGAATCGTTCATGTAGCCGAGCACTCTACCCATAGGGTGGTTAGAAAACGAGTGCATAAACTATCGCGTTCATATATTCCCTTGGTGGAATCGTTCATGTAGCCGAGCACTCTACCCACAGGGTGGTTAGAAAACGAGTGCATAAACTATCGCGTTCATATATTCCCTTGGTGGAATCGTTCATGTAGCCGAGCACTCTACCCATAGGGTGGTTAGAAAACGAGTGCATAAACTATCGCGTTCATATATTCCCTTGGTGGAATCGTTCATGTAGCCGAGCACTCTACCCACAGGGTGGTTAGAAAACGAGTGCATAAACTATCGCGTTCATATATTCCCTTGGTGGAATTCGTTCAACTGGATAAAGAGGATGCAGTATGCGCCAAAAAATGCGGAAATAGTATGCGCCAAATAATGCGGAAACAGTATGCGCCAAATAATGCGGAAATAGTATGCGCCAATTAATGCGGAAAAGTGGATTAGGCCTTTTGGGGATACCACTTAAAAACAAAACGCGCCGAGCACTCTACCTACAGGGTGGTGCGGAAACGAGTGCATAAACTATCGCGTTCATATATTCCCTTGGTGGAATCGTTCATGTAGCCGAGCACTCTACCCACAGGGTGGTTAGAAAACGAGTGCATAAACTATCGCGTTTATATATTCCCTTGGTGGAATTCGTTCAACTGGATAAAGCGGATGCAGTATGCGCCAAAAAATGCGGAAATAGTATGCGCCAAATAATGCGGAAACAGTATGCGCCAAATAATGCGGAAATAGTATGCGCCAATTAATGCGGAAAAGTGGATTAGGCCTTCTTGGGATACCACTTAAAAACAAAACGCGCCGAGCACTCTACCTACAGGGTGGTGCGGAAACGAGTGCATTAGCTATCGCGTTTATATTCCCTTGGTGGAATTCGTTCAAGTAGCCGAGCACTCTACCCACAGGGTGGTTAGAAAACGAGTGCATAAACTATCGCGTTCATATATTCCCTTGGTGGAATTCGTTCAACTGGATAAAGCGGATGCAGTATGCGCCAAAAAATGCGGAAATAGTATGCGCCAAATAATGCGGAAACAGTATGCGCCAAATAATGCGGAAATAGTATGCGCCAATTAATGCGGAAAAGTGGATTAGGCCTTCTTGGGATACCACTTAAAAACAAAACGCGCCGAGCACTCTACCTACAGGGTGGTGCGGAAACGAGTGCATTAGCTATCGCGTTTATATTCCCTTGGTGGAATTCGTTCAAGTAGCCGAGCACTCTACCCACAGGGTGGTTAGAAAACGAGTGCATAAACTATCGCGTTCATATATTCCCTTGGTGGAATTCGTTCAACTGGATAAAGCGGATCCAGTATGCGCCAAAAAATGCGGAAACAAAGTTGCGCCCAAAAAGCGAAAACAGGATTGCGCCAAAAATGCGGAAACAAAGTTGCGCCCAAAAAGCGGAAATAGAATTGCGCCCAAAAAGCGGAAACAGGTTTGCGCCAAAAAATTCGGCAAAAAGAGTGCGACAATAAACAAAGTTCAAGTCGGAGTTCGCCAAATCGAAAAAAAAAAGAAAAAGTTATATTTCTTTCTGGATCTCCGGTTTTCTTTGAGCCATAGGGGCTTTAATGGCATGGTTCCCCTAACCCCACATATGCTGTACGCATCCATTTGACTTGGAGAAGAATCGTAGGCTAGAACTAAATTGAAACTTTTTCTTTCCGCGAACCTCTAATATCTGGTTAATTTGGTAATTAACAAATTATTAGAATCAAATTTGGCGCGTTTCGACCCAAAGTGGAGTAGGCCTTCTGGGGATACCACTTAAAAACAAAACGCGCCGAGCACTCTACCTACAGGGTGGTGTGAAAACGAGTGCATTGAATATCGCGTTCATATTCCCTTGGCAAAAAGGGGTTCAGAAGGATAATGCGGAAACAAGTATGCGCCAAAAAAAATGACACGAAGTCGGTTCAATCAAACAAAAGTTTCCCATTGTAGAGAACAACGAAACGATGTTTCCAAATCTGAAATATCCCAAACCGTATTAAAAATATACAACCAAAATGACCCCTGTCCTAGTTTGTGCGCTGGCGCCTCTTTTTTTAGGGATATGAACCTGTATTTTTTATTAATCGTAAGAAGTTCTTATATTGTCGAATTCTTAGACATATATTCGAAATTCAGACTCCTATTTGTAATAAAAATATGAGCACTTGGAACGTACAAGGAAATCCGCAAATCAACAAGATGAAAATTGCACTTACTTTAATTTGGCTTTTCCGGTCATCTTCGACATTTTGTTAGGCACAAACTTGACAGAGGGTTGCTCCTCAATTTCTGCATCGTCCTCCAGATCCAAAACCTCCTCAGCATCCACATCTTTTTGCTTGATGTTCCAAACGTAGGCAAGTTCCGCATTGTACTTGGTAAACTCATTTCTGAAAGATTTTCATCGATAAAAATAAGTTTAACTTTTCCAGACTAAATATTCGATTACCAGGCTCGGATAAAATATACTCACTCGTAAAAGGTGAGAAGTAAGCCGGAAATATCCTTAGTTTTAGCTTCGCCGATGTCGGGAAACGCGGAGAGTCCCTTCCACAACAACAAGCGATAGTTTGCGAAGTCCGGCTTGGAGTCGGACTTTTGCCAGTCTTCGTAGAACGACCTCAAACTGTCGTAGTCGCTCTCCATCGTATCCACCCTCAAAGCGAATTCGTTTCGAACAAAATCGTCGGCTTTCTTCAACTGCTCCCCGTACGCGTCCCAAAAACGGGAAACGTTCAGCCCGTGAGCGTGAGTTTCGATGATGTTCAAGGTGTGTTGCCACAACAGTTTAAAATTGATGTACAACACCCCGCACAAATATCTCAGAGGGATAACTTTGAAGTCGGTCTGAGCGCACATCAACATTTGGGGTTTTTCGAAACTCAGTTTGTCCAAATATCGAATCTGGGTGTGATAGGTGTTTATTTGCGGGTCGATCGATTCGATCGTGTGGCATATGGTGAAGATTTCGAATTTTTCTTTTACCGAATCTGGATCGGTGGAGTGTACTAGGTCGAACTCGGGTATGCCTTCGAACAGCGAGTAAATGAACGTGGTGAGCAGCCTTATCTGAAATTGGATGGGAATAATTGAAGCAGAAATAGAGAACTTGGTTATTATTTCATAGAATTAAGCGTTGCCAAATCGATAGTTTATCATTTGGAGAATAATATTGAGAAAACAGACTGTTATTGTATACAATTAGTAACTTGGAATGAGAAATGATAATTCTAGAACACAAAATACACCAATTTATCCCATATTACAATATACCAAGTGCTTTATAGAAAGATCAAGAAAGAAGTACTCTTGAGAAATATTTTAAAAAGAAAAGCTGAAATATATTAGGCGCCCAACTAAGTTCCTGCTGTTTCTCAATAGATGGCTCCAGCAGTATGTGCAAGTCGATTTTGACATATCCAAAACGTCATAAACTTTGACATATGGCAAACAAACTGAGTGAATATGTCTGATTTTGTGCCAAATAATCTGAATAATCAACTAGTTCATCGTTTGGTTACTGAATTTCTCAATCTAAAGGCCAAATCCAAAAATCTCCTGGCATTAATTTTATTTCAATGTAATATTCGTTCTAACAGAAAATAAAGCAGAAAGAAATGGAAAACTTACCTCGTGAAACGGAGAGCAGAAATACGGTTCAAAATATCCATTCAGCAGATTGAGAGTTTTTATATCGATTAACTCTTGATTTTCAATGGCAACGACCAATAAACTCACTATTTTCAATACAAACAAAACAGACTGTTCATCCACTAACGGTAACAGTTTATTCGTTATCTCCAGAAAATTTTCCCTGAAAAACTGGCTGTGGTTCAGATGCAACAAGCACTCGATGTGCAAATTCAAGAAAAATACAATTTTCCGATCTTCACCACACTTTTCCAGCAAACCGATTATTGTATCACCGATAACCTCCTTGAATTTTTCCGTTTCCCTCAAGTTGAAATGGGGAACGCAAACTAACGTACAAAAAAGTCTCTCTTTATCCTCAAGTCCTTTTTCTATAACTTTCAACAGCGACTTTTCGACCTCTTGATATTCACTCGATTTCATGTTCAAGGGATACTTGGACCAATTTTTCAACTTGATCCCGTCGTCTGTCGTCGGTGCTTTCTTCAATACAACGTTTGTTAACGTTCTGAAATAATCCTTTTCCAGCTTGTTCTCTTCGCAAGACTTCAAGAAATGTGGAAGAATGAGTAGTTCGAAGCAGGTGAATTCAGTTATGTTATCCACGAAATATAACCTTGCCTCCTTATTTTTCACCGCCAGAGTGTTTTTCACCAACAAAGCAGCCTCTTCCTGGGAAATGTTCGATAGAAGAATAACGATCACCACTTTCATGAGAGTCAAGATCACATTTTGCGGCAAACTATCTAAATTCAACAATCTGATCAACTGTTGTATAATACTCTTAATATTATAAACGATTTTTCCATTTTTATATTCAATAGCCTGTCCTAGTAATTTCAGTAAGTTTTCTATACTTCTTGAATATTTTTCGTCTTCATTTCCCTTCCAGAGTTCAGCGTTCTTATTCAACGTTGTTGTGATACTTGTCCAGAAAATTTCAGACTTTTGCGGCGATACATAATCAGTTATGTGGGCAACAGTGTATTCCAAGATTTCTATCAAGTAATTATCGTTCTCTGGAAGAGATTCAAAGAGAAGTTGTAGAAATTCTTCAGCACAGCTGTGTAACTGCCCGTTTACTCCTTTGACAATTTCGAAAAACAATCTGCCACAACCTCTGATACCCTATAAATTAAATAAAAATTAATTTCATACCAAATATAAAGAACTCAGAAGAATACTCACATCATTTTTCTTATTAACCGTCTTAAGTATCAGATCCAACAAATACTTCCTATCTTTAACCTTTCTAGTAACAAATGTGAAAGATTCAGCTGCAAAATTGTTGATATACTCTGCTTTATTTTCAGATAAGAGAGGAAGTAAAGACAGGAAAATCTTCTTGAAATCTTTAACCAAACATTTCCATAGTTTGTGAAAAAAATACGCCATACATTGGAAAACCCATTCCAATTGTTCTGTATCTTTTGTATCTAACAATTCAATCAATATATCATAAAAATCATGATAATGTTCATAGAAGTTATCTCTTAAATCACTAGCCAAAGATGCAGTTAAACTAAAAAAAAAAATTCAATAACAAAACTATAAAAAATATCAAATAACCTACCTAAGTAAAGGTTGCAAAAATAGAGGATTTTTCAATTTCAGATATTTCAGTAAAGTTTCAACTATATGTTCCTTGTGTGCTATAACTTGAGGAAGGGTGACAAGAAGATTTATTTTGATCTCCTTCTTGAAGGCACTGTATCCTTCCGTAATATTTAAAACATCCCATTTCTCGAAATCCTGGTAGAAATAACTTATTTCCTCTGAAGTTGCCTCATTAACATGCCTTACTCTATGTATAACATCAACATTTATCTCAGATATTCTCTCAGAAAATGTTCGAAACTGAAAGCAGAATAAAGTATAATTTATTTTATATAAATTCTCGACGACTCAATAACTTACTTTGTACGTGTTTTCTTCTTTATGCCTTCCTGATTTACCCTTCATCTTTTATAATTCAATGAGAACTCCGTACTTTTATTTTCATTTCACGTTTACTTACACAAAAAATTCAAATCAAACTTCAAACATATTTTAGGTTAAAACTTATTCTAGGTTATGCGCAGACCATTGAGTAGTTTCACACGTGAATTTAGAACATAGATTTTTTAAATTAAGAAAAGTTATAATGGCCCCATTTGCTGTTGCAAGCTAATCGTGAATTCAATATGATTTCATTCATCATATAATATTTTTTCAAGATGGTCATTTAGCTTAGGTACAAAATAAATGAGAAAAAATTAGAAAAAGGCTTCATTCTTGAGACGAGTCTATGATCAAATCACAGACCATCTGTGATCAAGTCATCGTTTCTTTTCTGTGGTTCGAAAGCGAAAACAAAACAAAACAATTTGAATTTTTATTTTAATCTTTCGAAAGCAAAAGAAGTATGCAAGATGTTTGCCAATCCACATGGCAGTTATAACCCCATGGTGATAAAATTGATGGGAATTGTTGCAAAAAACTCACCACAACCTAAAGAATACGAAGTCGAAAAATCGAGAGGACTCACTAAGACTGCTCTTGTATTATCTTTTGTATTCCTCGTAATTGCAGTTTTATATGGATCTGATGTACTGAACTTTCTCACTTTTATATTCATAAATATTAAAGGCATACGCTGCTTAGTACCAAATAATTATTTCGTTTGGGAAGCTACTCGTCAAGTATCAGATTGTTCCTGTTGTATAAATGTGAGAGAACCCATAATACTTAAGAATGCAAGCAAGAAAGAATTTGCTCCCTATGCATACACATCAAAACCTGTTATTATAAGAAATGCTTTTTCTCATTGGCCCGCTATGGAAGTATTCAATTTCGAATTCTTCAAGAAGCTGTACCATGAGAACGAAGAAGCTTACAAGAGCGTAGACGACGAATGCCAATTCCTTCATTTCAAATCAGATTTCACGTCACTGAGAGACGTTTTCTCCATGGATGATAGCCGAATTTCGAATCAACCCGGCCAGAAGTCCTGGTATGTAGGTTGGGGTAACTGTCATCCAGAAATATTGACCAAAATGCGGAAATATTATCCAAAACCCCATTTCCTACCTGACGATTGCGAAATGCCTTCGAAGGACTATGTGTTTATGGGATATGGGGCAGGAGCGACAATGCATCTCGATTACATTAATCGTTTAATGTGGCAAGCCCAATTGAAGGGGTCTAAAACCTGGCATATCAAACCAGCTCCGGAATGTGAAGAGAAGTGTAGCAGTATGTCGTTTATTGTGAAGCCGGGTGATGCCGTTCTTTTAGACACCAGAGTTTGGTACCATGGAACCACCATTGGTGACAATGAGTTCAGTCTGTCAATTCAATCCGAGTATGGATAATTGGAGTTTTCAGCCAATATTTATGTCTTGAATGACCCTGAAGGTATTGATGATGGCTTTCAGGTCGGGATTCAACTACAAATTTGGAGGATTCAATCCGATGACCTGTCAAATATTTTTCGAGGTTAGTGCTGGTGGTCAAACAATGGGAATTTAGCTTTGTAGACATTAAATCCGTTTATTTGCTTGAAATATTGTTCAATGTGGAAATTTTTTTGATGTTTCTATTCAATCTTACCCTTTGGAATATCATACCAGTGAAAATTATTCAAATTAATTGCATTTTTATTAGAAAAATGCAGCATATGTGAGCCAAAGTCGGAAGTGTAAGTCGTTCAAATCAAGAGGATTTTCTTAAATATTTTGGAACACCCAGTGTGTGTAACTTAGTGTTTTATCCACATATTAAGTGACAGAAAACGAAGGGAAATTTGGTCAGCACTCATCAAGACTTGACAAAGTCAAAGATAAGAAACTAGAGTGAATATTTCTTCATAGGCACTGAAATAAGCAGTATCCAGTTCATGTTGAATGTAAAACTGATGAATCTTTAAATTTCATAACATATTGAAGTGTGAAGAAGTTACAAGTTGTAGTACTCTGATAAATATTCCTTGTTCAATACTTCCTCTGACATCTCTGCAGGCTCACAATACTGAAAGTTGTGATCATATGATTTTCAGTAAAATTTTCCTCTTCAGTGTTGCTTGAAGATATTTTTTGATATTACAAATCACAAAAATTCACTGGTTCATTGGTAAAATGCATTAGATAATAAAATTCCTCGTATTTATCGCAAACCAGTGACCTGTCAGAAAAGTTTTGAGGATAACAGTGGTGGAATAATCACGTGGTTTGGATTGCCCAATAAGAATCTCATCTACCAATTCGGAGCAGTCGATCGTCGAGTTATAACCTATTACCAAGAACTTGTCAAGATGACTACCTCAGATGTGATCAACCGCGGCTAGGAAACCAGAATCGAATTCAAGCGAATGACCAGTAACGACCGCGGTCATTGTCTTTTCTTGTCTAACCCGCTTATCACATATCTTTCATCGTACTCGATTTGACCAGTTGGTGATGTTGGTCAAGGACCAATTATGACCAGGTCAATCGCTTGAATTCGATTTAAGTATTTTCTAAATTTGAACGTCAACTGATGGCCCACCCTGTAAAAGGTGAAATGAACCGATAAAATACTTACTGCGGTTCCACTTGTCCCAACTGATGATGCTTCTTCTGGGTCCAATAAAAGTGCTCGTTTAGTACGAAGTTTTATTTCACAATTATTCAAATTTATTACATTATTACAAAGTCTATGATTAACAGTACCTCTATCATCTCAATATATTATAATAACAACCAATGTTTTTTCAATACAATCTGATTTGTGTATTTCAGGTCAACCAGTTAGAACCAAAATTTTTTCACAGAAAATAATTTCACCCACAAATCAAACATACATTTCGAACAAACTCAAAAACCGTCCACGCTGAACCTGCTGAGTTTAATTAAAAGAAAAAAACAAATGATTACTCCTAATTGGCAGTTGGTACAACCACATTTTTTTAATTTTTCTGCCTTTTGTATATAAAATAAAAGTTTTATCACTTAAGGTACGCCTGCTTCAATTACAACACTGACTCCAGGAATAATTTCGATAAATACTCGACCTTTGTGTCCCCCACGGATTATGCGTACCAAGAAATCACAGAATACTCCACATATCTGAACTACCGATATTTTTTTTTGCGATCAGTCAGCTTCAAATAATTTTTCCTGTGTCAGCTCATATTCTCCATCAGATCAATTGTTGGCTGGAAGAGAAAACGAAAATAATTAGATTAAGATATGAGGTCGTCGCGTTTCAACCCAAAATTTTAATATGCATGCTCGGATCGAAAGACAAAGGTTAAGATTGGAGATATTTTAACGTTAAAGCTTTCAATTTATACAAATTGTCTAAATTAAAATGGAATTTCCAAATATTCAACTGAATTTCCGGGAAAATCAAGTTTGCACGCCCGTGAAATAAATAAAATCGTTTGGAGGCGTTAAAAACACCAATCATGCTTTTCAAGTTTTCATTGTTAGTACATGACGAAAATATTTGTTTTTAGTGTTTTTTTATCATTATATTCAATACTGGAATCAACAAATTAGAATGAGTTCTCTTTTCATATGTTGACAAAATCAGTGATTCATATTTTCACGAATTGAAAGATGTTTCTAAATTGATGCAACAGAGTTTTGCTACAAATTTGAAGAAACCAACGCGAAATCATTGATGCTACTGCAGAAAATCCCGTTAAAATGATAACCGTCACACTATCACTTGTTTATTATTCCGATAGGTTATGAACCCAGTTACTAGCACCCATGCTATTGCGGAACACCCTGTATACATTTCGGTCAGGATTTTGATCGAGACGGATCGAGCTTTCCAGAGCTGCGTGAATCAAAAACAATTCTCAAAATTAACATTCAAAAATTGTTCCATTCCTATAATTTTTCGAAACCCTCCGGAGGTCCAGATTAGAGCTTTCATAACTTGGCTCAAACTCAAACAAAATCAAGTCAAGAACTTGAGCCTCTCGGTCATTTGAGGAAAATCCCGAATTCAAAGGAAAAATCATTTTTAGTCAATTTCACCGATTTACAAACTCAATACTTGGACCTCAAATGTACCCTGAGAAAATTCTCAGAATCTCATTTCTATCGATCGCTATGGTGTTTTAATGAATTCGGCTCTACTTGAAATGATTCTCCTTCTCGTTTATCTCCATAAATGATATTAGCAGATCAAAAACTGGATAAACGTCTCAAGTTGGAAGAACAGCCAGGATTTTCATGTTTCCATAGATATGACCTGTCACAAGGAACAGAAACACAGAAATTTTTGCCGAAATGCCAGGTGAATCGGATTTTGACGATTAGTTTCATAGTATTTCTGTGTTTCTGTTCTGTATGACAGGTCATATCTATGGAAACATGGAAATCCTGCTGTTCTTCCAGCTTGAGACGTTTATCCAGTTTTTGATCTGAGCAGCATGGCTAATATCATTCCATATTAGTATAAGTTCTATGCATGGAATGCCATCAGATCAGAAAGTGGGTAAACATCTCAAGTTGGAGGAACAGCGAGATTTCTATGTTTCCATAGATATGACCTGTCATACAGAACAGAAACACAGAAATACTATGAAACTAATCGTCAAAATCCGATTCACCTGGCATTTCGGCAAAAATTTCTGTGTTCCTATTCCTTGTGACAGGTCATATCTATGGAAACATGGAAATCTCGCTGTTCTTTCAACTGTGATGTTTACCCATTATTTTTAGCTGAGCAGCAAGACTAATGGCGTTCCATAAGTTCTATGCCCTGTAAGATAAATGCAATGTTGCTATCATTTATACAATCCGTCAGTGCGTTGCTCGATTCCCGTGTGCACCAAAAAGGGGCGGGCCCATAGAACTTATAGTAACATGGAATGATATCAGCCTTGCTGCTCAGCTAAAAATAACGGGTAAACATCACAGTTTAAAGAACAGCGAGATTTCCATGTTTCCATAGATATGACCTGTCACACAGAACAGAAACACAGAAATACAAATACGATTCACTTGCATAGAACTTATAGTACATGGAATGCTATTACCAGATCAAAAAGTGGGTAAACATCTCAAGTTGGAGGAATCTCTAAATTTCCATGTTCCCATGGATACGACCTGTCACACTGAACAGAAACACAGAAATGTTTGCCGAAATGCCAAGTGAATCGGATCTTGACTATTAAATTCTTAGTATTTCTGTGTTTCTATTCTGTATGACAAGTCGTAACCATGGCAACATGAAAATTTCAGTATTCCTCCAACTGGAGATGTTTATCCACTTTTTTAAGCTGAGCAGCAAGGCTAATGGCATTCCATGTACTATAAGTTCTATGTTCACTTGGCATTTCGGTCAAAATTTCCATGTTTCTGTTCCTTGTGACAGGTCATTTCTATGGAAACATGAAAATCCCGTTGTTCCTCCAAATTGAGACGTTTATCCAGTTTTTGATCGGGTAATAGCATTCCACGTTACTATGGGCGGACCAGATCGCATCGTTTATTTCACTCTCTGTGATTCAGCGCGAGATTTGATCACAGTTACTGGGACCAAACCGACAAAGATGTGATATCTGACTGGCGTATTTCACCTCACCTCAGAAATAGCACCGAAAATATTCGAAATTCTGACCGATCTTTATTACGTTACCCAAAACCACAAGGTTCATTTTCCTATATTACCGTAAGAATAGCATGGGTGGTACGCGACATCGCACCTTATTCCATAACGCGAAACCATTAAGATCATTTTAGCATATACATAACCGTAAGAATAACATGGACGATACGCGACTTCGCGCCTTATTCGTGTTCAATCGCAACGATAGAGACACTCGCCTGATTTTAAGGTTCAGACGAGACCCTACTGCATTAAAAACGTCAAATTTAACCACGTCAGATTTGACGTTAGCGTCGATGTTGCCATATCTTCAGTAGCAGCGCAGGAAGCGCCCTAATCTGTTGATTCCAGTTACCCAATTCGGACAGACAAAAAATATTAAGAAAAAAAAAGTAGTTGGACGCCACGAAACATCGATAGAGCCAAAAAATGTGTCATGGTGAAATACCGTCGACTTCAACGGGCGGCGGGTTCGTTTGCTCGACCGACTCCTCGGCGAGCCCCGGACATGCTTCGATCGTCTCGATCAAATTGGTCAAGTCCAGAGCTTCGATCTGAGGCTTCTGTTCGGTCTCCGCGACCTTCGGTTCCGTCGCATCGACGACGGCGACGGTGGGTTTCTCCGGAGTCGAGTCTTCCGCCGCCGCCGAGGCGCGCGTCGGGGGCCTGTAATTCAAGATGGGATATGTCATTTTACCTGGACCGCCCTGATCCCGTCGCTGCTGCTGCTGTTGCTGAGGCCGGTAGCCGGACCTGAAGCCCCCCCTGTAGCCCATGCCTCCTCTGAAACCACCGCGTCCCCTGAAACTGAAAGACGGAAACGGTTGGTCGATGAAAAAAAATAAAATAAAAGTGTGGACTCACTTTCCCCGTCTCGTCGCCGCGACTCCGAACGTTTCCGAGTTGAGCTTGCGTTCCTGGCGCCAATCCGTCCTCTGCGTCTTGCCCTTGGCCCGCTCCACCGCCTCGCAGGAGATCTTGTCGAAGAAGGACTTTTTCTTATCGTAAAACACCTCGGAGTCCTCCTCTTGCTCCGTTTCGCCCGCCCCCGTTTCGTTGCCGGAGTCGTCTTTCTTCTCGCTTTCGCCGTTGGTGGTGACGACGCTCAGCGTGGTAGTTGTGGCGGCGGCGGTGGGGGCGATCACTTCCGATTTCACCGTTCCCGTGCTGCTCGCTTCATCCACCTTCAACTGGAAATAAAACAAAGCTTTTTGTGAAGATCAAATAAGGAATAACGCACCTGAACCTGAAAATAAACGTTCTCGGCGAAAAATACCAATTTAATCGTCAAAAATATCAATTTTACCTTCGACAACTGACTCCTCAACTCCTCGAACTCGTTGTTCGCTTTGTCGAAGTCGTAGTCGTTGTCGAACTTCAACGTGTTCTTCTTCTTGCCACCCTGTTGATTCGGATGTAGTCCACCCTGATTCGGATTCATCGGTCTGTAGCCGCCTTGTCCCCCTCGCGGCCTGTTGCCGCGCGGCCTCGGAGGTCCCCTCTGAATCCAGCCCCCTCTCTGGTTCATGCCCTGATCCCGCATCTGATACCCGTAGTTCTGGTAGTTCTGATTTCTCATGCCCCTGTACTGTTGCCGGTTTTGGGATTGGTCCTGCAACCACAAAGAGATACGTCTGGTGTTATTCGTCCAAAAAAGAAAAGAATATCGATCTTACCTGGCCGTCGCCTGATTGGCCCCTGAAATCGTTCCTCTCTGCGGAACGCGACCCCCTTCGCCTGGAGTCGTTCCTCTGTTGATTCTGACCCTGCATGGGCCCGCTCTTCTTGTCGTCTTTTTTGGAACCACCCGTTTGGACGCTCTGGTCGACGCCCGACGACTTGTGCGAGTGCATACTGACCGGGGTCGTACTCCTCGAGGCTCCGATTATGTTATCTAAAAATGCGTCTATAACACTGAGACCTCTAGAAGAGCGTCAATGGAGTAAAGTCGTAAATACAACACCAGATGGAATGGAAAGTGAAAATTTTCGAAAGTTTCCAACGATACAGAGAGCTAAAGGTCATATTAGGACGATTCGATAAAGAACTGAAAGTATTTTAGCTGAAAAGATGTCATCAACAACACCCGATATAAACATTTTCAAAACTGAAACCACTACACAGAACAAGTTGGCAATGCCTGATCAGTCCATAACCCTTGGAAATTATGGGCTTTGAAATTTTTGCATAATTCTTCTATCCCAAAATTTACAAGAGTTTTCGAGCTCTGCTGACCCACCCTGTAGAGAATCATCTTGTTGTTAAAGTATTTTCGAAATGATCGAATCAGTTTTTCCTAATGATAGTCGTTAATGAACTCGCTTCAAAGAAATTTCAGTATGACCGTTAGATCGTATCTCTTTATGATATGAGATAAACATATTTGTCCATTTAAAATCTTGCATGGGTGTCAAGATAAGTGTAATCGGAGGCCACAAAAAACTCCATTTTCTTTAGAAAACATCAGAATTTTGTTTGTACAATTAAAAAAACCTAATATTTAGGTTTGAGGATTCTTGAAATTAGTAATGTCGTTCTATGAAGATTTTTGGCATCCTTTCATAGAACTTATAGTTACTATTAAGATGCCTAGAATACTGGTGTAAGCACTCGTCAAATTTTGAATGGAATGACGTTAGACCAAATTGAGAATATCGGCAAGATTTCGTTTTTTCCACTTCAGGTGGCGCTCTTCACTAATTATGTCATACAACGTCATTACGGTCCTTTTTCCCTTGATCGATTAATCAACAGCTGATCTGCCAAAGTCAGTTATGACTTGACCATAGAATGACATTTTTATGTGGTGAAAGTCTTATACTTTACCTCCATACTGATATGAATTAAAATATCAAGAATATATTCCCAAATTATTGCTTGACAAAATTATCGGCTATTTACACAACATGTTCACCAGAATAAATTCGAATATTTGGAATAACTAATAAAATTCAGTCATAATTAGTGAAAAGCGCCACCTGAAGTGGAAAAAACGAAATCTTGCCGATATTCTCAATTTGATCGAAACAAAATCTAATCAGTGCAATCACCATGTGTTCAGTCATCGAAGTTACTATAAGTTCTATGCATGGTGTATGCACTCGTCAATTTTTAAATGCAATGACATTTGACCAAATTGAAAATATTAGAAATGTTTCGTGGCGGCGCCGCAATGTCTTTTCAGTATATTTTCCGTTGTCGATTTGATTGATGTATCAACAGCTGATATTCCAAGGACAGATGCATCTATTTCCAAGGTCAATTATAACATTCTTATATAATGAAAGTCTTTTCCCCAGAACTGAATAAAAATGTCGAGAATATACACACAAATCATTGATTGAAAGAACTATCCACCATTAACACAACGTTCACCAGAATGAAATCATTTGAAATAAATAATGAAATTCATTCATTAAATGTGAATAGCGTCACCTGAAATGGAAAGAACTAAACTTTTCTAATATTCTCAATTTTGGTGAAACAAAATCTAATCAGTGCATACACCATTATTTTAGACCTCTAGATCTCTTTTAGAGAGATGTCTTCAGTGCATGTCCAAAATTCCATCTAAACTTCAGACTTTCTATGGTCTAAGATCAAAACATGTATTAATACCATAGAACTTATAGTAACTTATAATGTGAGTTCTATGATGAATACTGAATGTCATACAAAAAAGAACAGCGCGACCTCTTTCGGAGAAATGAAAAGCGGGACATATACTCAGATTTTCTGTCAACAAGAAATTCTCGAACAAAATCTTATCAGTGTCAAGACCAGGTTTTCTATGCACCTATGATGTAATATACTTCTTTCTTGACACACCACACAAAAATATAAATGAGCTTTCCAACACTCCCAGACCAATAAGAAAAAATCTTAAGACATGCACATTCAAATGCTTGGCAATTAAAATCATGCACTGTGATATGACAAGTAATATTTCATTATTCTGATAATCTTAACTGACATGATCGTTACGAAAAATGCTTTTTCTCAAAATCGATAAATCACAAATTTTGACTAAAAAACCATTTTGAATTCCGCTTGCTACTTTGGATTTATTTAAATTTCCAATTCTACAACTATAAAGCATAAAAAGATCTAGGTTAAATTATTGAAAAACTTTTTTCGTTAAAATATTTTGTGAAAATCAAGTGAATTTGAAATTTTGTCATCAAATTTCAATATCAGACTAAGTAAAATGAGAATTTGTATCTTTGAATCTTTTACATTGATGAAATGACAGATGGATCTACAGCATCTACCATGGATGGAATCTACGAAGCATTCTAAGCAAGCAAAAAATCTTTAAATGTAGTTTACCGTTTGCAGTGGGCCTGATAGGTTCAACGTGTGGAGAAATTACATTGACAGTTTCAGTAGTAGAACCTGGCAAGATCAACTCACTTTGTTTGCTTGACAGTCCCCTAGTGGGTACTCCCATGCCAGGAGCTAATCCACTTGGCATGGTGCCCATTCCCATACCTCCGAAAGCCGCACCGTATTGTGCCATGGTGGGTACAGATATATGTCCTACAACTGGGTGACCACCGAACTGTTGGTGGCCTAACGATGGAGGTACTGAAAGCTGCATTATGGCAGGATCGTTGAGAGCTTGAGGTGGGACACTGTTAAGAACCCTTATGTCTTTGATGTCGGAGCCACGGAACAAAATGTAATCGTAGACTTGATTCTGAGCAGGAATAGGACATGTTGTCTCCCTCTCCTCAGTACCAAATGATCTCACTGAAAAGATTCGAATATTGTAGAACTAACCTCTTTTTCAGAACCAAAATTTCAAGTTATAAACAAATGAAAAAAATAAATTGATCCCGTATATTATAAATTAGTACAATAAATAATCCGAATGCAATCAAATTTGATGACTAAATCCGAATATATTCAAAGAAATCTTCAGTACTTCACGAAAAAAATATAAACATTCCTAAACACGAAGTGTCAAAAAAAATAATCATCTGCCATCTGTGAATTTCAGATAAGAATTCCTTTTTTGTATCTTGAGAGAAAAAGGATGAATTAAGTACAAGAACAATTGTATATTTCTAGAAAACATGCAAATTTGTTGTGTTCCAGCAACTATTGAGTATTAGAACTTAGTTAATTTCATTTTTCTTTGGATTTAAGCTTACTGTCAAATCTAACTGAACTTTTTAGAAGTCGCAAATTTCTTTCTTATGTTGACTAATTGGGGTCAGAAAAATTCTGCATTCAACGTAAACAATAATTTATAATGAGAAATCGATAAGTTAATGCCAGTATGTGAATTAGTGTTTCAGTAAACTGATCAGATTATCCCAAAAGTGACATCTTACCGGAGGATAAAGCTATAGTACATTCTTGGGGGTCAACAGTAAATAAACGTCCCTCATATCTAATATCCGCCTTAGATATTAGACTTATTTTGGAGCCCAGCTCCGGCATTCCCGTACTCATCCTGATTTATTTGTAATCGATTATGGATGAACAGGATGTTAATTGATTCACATTCACCACTGTACAAAATTACTAATAGAAAATCTACCGCTAAATGGCGTTATCAAAACAGCTGGCACAAATGACAAAAAACAATGCGCAAACTCTGATTCGTAGCATAGAGGATTATTGAGTTATAAAATTGATCAATGATTTTTAAAAAATCGCGACAGAAACATCTCTTTATTCAATTTGATTCGTTTGACTACAAGAAAGGATCATATAAAATTCATAATTTGCCAACATCATCAATTTACAGACTTGCTACTAATCTAGTTCAATGATTAATTCAGTTTTTGCAACTCAATTTAATGTTTACCAGTGGGATACGTTTCAATTAGCAACCAATCGTTTAGGAATAGATGTCGATTTCTTGATTCTCCTTTGAGAAATTTCCAAATTTTCCCAAAAATCTTTTTGGAACAAAAATCTGTTGAAACAGTTCTGCCAACAGGAAATCACGGAAGGAACTAGAAATTCGCCTGTCGAAAAGAAAGGACAGGAGCAGAGGTTGAATTACGTAAACTGTCAAAATATCTAAACTGCCCTTTTTCTAAAGTGATGTATTTCTAATAGGAAATATTTGTTAAAATTCCTTCTCTTCAATACCGCACGACCTGGGTTTCCAACCCAATACAAATAGATTAAATAATTCAGGTTCTGGAATCCCAATATTCTCCTAATTACCATCATGGCAGCAAGAGTCGGTAGAATTTGTGGAATAGGTCTATTGAAGTCTAACGCTGGATATAATTTCAACCAGGTATTGGGCTTTAAATTCTTCGTATTTCATTCATTGTCCATTGAAGACATTTCATCAAATTGATCATCTCTTTATGTTACCTCATCTTGTTCATAATTGGGTATTCTATTGAGACCACATTCATATATTAAGAGCATGTATAATTATACTATTATTCAATACTCAACTTTTTTTTTTTATTTCTGACGAATATATATTTGATTATATAACTCAAACTTCTAGATAAGTACCATAACCACACAAAAAGGATGGTCTAAAAGCCGTAAAACAGTGAGTAGTATTTTATTTTGCTGAGGTGTTTAAATTCAATTAAACAATTATTTTTCAAGCTTCTTGGTGCATTTGGAGTTTTGGCAGGAGGCGCAGGTGCTTTACTCTTTGCTCTAGATCAATCTGTTAAAGCTACTGACCTGATATTGCACCCTCCTCAAAATTCATGGAGTCATAATGGAATTATCCAATCATATGATCACTCAAGGTATATTAAGCCTTTTTATCCATTGTGAAATAGTACTCAGAAAAATTTGAACCTATATTAATGTTAACGGCAACTTTTTTTGAGCGGTGGATGTAATTATTTTCTTACAGTTTACGAAGAGGATACGAAGTTTACAAACAGGTGTGTGCTGCCTGTCACTCGATGAGATTCATCGCTTATCGTAACTTAATTGGTGTAACTCATACCGAAGACGAAGCAAAGGCCGAAGCGGCTGAAGTTTTGGTCACCGATGGTCCAGATGAAAACGGAGAGATGTTCCAGAGGCCTGGCAAGCTTTCCGATTACTTCCCCAACCCTTACGCTAATGAGGAAGCGGCACGTGCCGCCAACAACGGAGCTTATCCTCCAGATCTGAGTTATATCGTTTTGGCCCGTCACGGAGGTAGGTGCAGAATGAAATTTGATTTAGGTATGTATCGTCTATTCGGAATATTTCTGATGGAACGATTGCAGGCGAGGACTACATATTTTCGTTATTAACCGGGTACTGCGAGCCTCCCGCCGGTATAGTACTCAGGGAGGGGCAATACTTCAATCCTTACTTCCCGGGAGGTGCCATTTCGATGGCACAAGCACTTTATAACGAGGCTCTTGAGTACCAGGACGGTACTCCGGCGAGTGCTAGTCAATTAGCTAAGGATGTAGCTACGTTCCTAAGATGGTGTTCAGAGCCAGAATTGGAAGAGCGTAAGAGGATGTACATCAAGGCAATGGGTATTTTCTCAATTTTGATTGGTAAGTTTCTTTCAATTAATGGTTTTTCGATCTTATCTTTACTTTTTGTTCTGACGCAAATGTTTTAATTCGTTCACAACTTTTACTTTCTGCTCATTCACATTTGATATAATAAGATCGAGTGTAATGAAAAATACGTGAAAAGGACATCAAAGTTGTTTATTTGGGCAATTGCAATTCTATGTACTGTGATGTCAAATATTTTTTGTGGTTCGAACCACAAAATTCTATATAAATAATTCTATGGGGCAAACAGTGAAAATTTCACTTCTGATTTATGGTTTATAAAACCACTGGTAATCTGTTAACCACAGAAAATCAATAGAATACCATAGAACTTATTTATATATCAATATGAGTTCTATGTAGAAAACTCAAATTTTTCTGAACAGAAAATGAAATGTCATTTCAATTTTTAACGTCGACAATTTGTTTGTAGAAATAAAAATATACTCTTATTGCAATGATTGGTTTTTTGAAGCCGAAATTTAATGGTGGATGTCACCTACTTTTTTCCAGGTCTCACATTCTACTTGAAGAGACACAAATGGACCACCCTGAAAACCAGGAAAATCGAGTTCAGACCCAAGAAATAAGCGCATCAATAGAATGGTTCAACTATATAGTGTGACAATTAACGTTCATAAGATCCGTAAAAACGTTTACCGATCCCGTTTTCTTCTGAAATGTACATATATATTCAATTTGACATTGACACAGGTTATAATAAGTATCAACAATTCCAAAAGTATTAATTTGTCATTTTATCAACGTTATTTGTTACAATAAATTATATAAGTTTTATCATAACTTTAATTCAAAGTCTATTCTGTCCGCATTATTATTTACCTCTGCTCCTCTTATGTTTTGGAAAATCGTTTTGCATTAATTTGTTACCATTGATTTTTAGTAAAAAATTATTTATTGGTATATATTATTATTGAGATTCCTTTCTATTCAATTCCCCTTTTTTTATCAAATGGACTTTGCTCTCCACTTTTTGCGCTCTATTTGTAGCCAAATCCAAAAGCTGTTTTTCCTCCACCTGGTAGGTAGATTCGCTTCCCATTTCAAGAAACATATTGACATCTGCTGTCATTTTTTGACAGCTATCAGAGAAATATGATTTTTGACTACTGTCGAAAAAATGACAGCCAATGTCAAAAAAATATGGTTTTCGACAGCAGATGTCAAAGAAATTGTAGTCACTGATATCAATAAATTTTGCATGATAGAAAGGTTACATGACATTTACAGTAAAAAATGCGCGCGTATAAGTGGTACAGTGCGTTCAAAAGATTACTCGGCCATGGTCTTGAAAAATTTCAAATCATAGGAATACATACCAGGATATCGAACATCAGGAATACTGGAATGAGTTATGGTCTCCATTTTGGTAAATTGTGACGAAAAGATGCAAATAATCCTAGAGAAAAGTTTTATTTTGACATAAAATTACAAATTAGCAAGTACAGCTATTAACAGATATGACCTTATGGCGAAATCAAGATTATAAAACTTAAATAAAATTTAGCAAATAGTGTAATCAAGCTGTACAATTGCCGGAAACCTTTCAAGAACCCTCTAGGTAACTGCTGATCTCCGTCTCGTTCTTTTCTTGAATTTTTTGAAAACTGCATCAGTTATAATAGTGTGCAAGTCTCAAAACTAATAGGACAAGGGTTCAATGAAGGTGCTTGGGAGTACATATTATTCTGTTTTAAAGGCTAGAAACAACTGCCCTCTGGTGGTTGAGTTAGTTTCATATTTTCTTTCAATGTCATAAGTCTACGTAATTCTTGCAAAACTGTCTTGATCGTGTAATCCCTTTGCCACCTCGCCAACACTGGAACTTGCCTATTATCCACCTGTGGAACATCAAAAACATACAAACACACACTCAAGTCTGGACCTTATCTTAGAGCCCAGACAAGACAGTTAGACACTAAAATACTACTCACCACGCCTGAAGTACTATTGATACAATTCATATTAATTCTAGAGATAAATTTCGCAGTTGGTGAATCATCTGGATATCGTTGCCCACACTCGATTTTAACGGAATACATCCTGTTTTCATACGGCGTTCTAGGGGGTCCTATGATCATACCCATCCAGTGAGTAAGGGTCATATCATCGTCGTTTTCCAAACCCCAGCTGATCGTTCCGTCTGATACACCTTTTTGACCTGCCTCCAATTCTTCCAACAGTCGAAAATTTCGAGGTACGACTACAACACGAGCATGCCATTGTTTAGGTTGTGCGAAATAAATCGTACTGTCTGGAATTTACTTCATGTAATTGAATTTGGTGATAGATACATACCAACACCGGTGGACGACGGAGCCGCCATATCTAATTGTCAAATGAAATGAAACAACAATCGAAAACTAGTATTCAACGAGGGTTTCTGCCTGATAATATGTGGTTAATAAGAGATACAACAATTTCTGTAAACACGTAGATTTTTGAGCTGGGTTCTACGAGAATCAGTTTTTTTGGAAAAATCTAACACAGTTTGCCTTTGTCCTAATTGGCCAATATGCTCATTTCATTTGCTTCATTGCTGATCTTTCTGTCAAGTGTCAACTTGTCAAAAAATCATTTTTTCTATGTTCGCGTATCGATCATTTTTTAGAGGCAAATTTTCTATCAGCGCAAAAGCTCATAACTACCATTGTTTAAACAATATAACTACTATTTCTAGCGATAACTATATGTTGTTAAACTCAGACAAATTGAATAAAAGTAACACAACTAGTTGAATGATTTTACTGATTGGGGATTAGGAATCAGCTAAAATAATTTTTCCCGAATCATGCTTGATAGCGTTGGAAAGTGGACTTCGTGAGGCTCATCGTTATTTTCCACGAACCAGATGGATCCAGGCTTCGCCTTGTCTATAACTTTCACCAATCCGTTTCCAACACAATCTGGATGTTGCAAATAGCATCCTTCAACTTCCTTTTGAAAAACTCTCGCAAAATGGCCATTAAGAGTGTTCATATGAGCTGATTCTATGAGTGGTGACTGGGTTAGACCTGGACAAAAGCCTATTACTTTGACTTTGGTCCTTTTATAATGTCCACCAAAGGCTCTACTCAATCCAACGATTCCATATTGGGTCATTGTATGTATAGGAAAGCCGTTGCAAGGCATAAGACCAATAATGGAAGCCATATTGATGATGATACCACCACTTCCATTGCTTGTTTTTGACATGTATTGCAAGCCGAGAAGGCTGCTAACTAGACAACCACCCTGAAAATGAGTTTCTTATTTGTAACAACCTGAAGGTGTAAGTCAATGGTAGAGCCATGAAGACAAAGCTTAACGCATCTTAAAGCCAACAGCACTCTACCCCGTTGTTTGTTATGGATCAATCTTTGCCCAGAGAAATTTTCAGCAGACTCACTATGTTAGTATGAATTTCTCTCTCCCAAACTGCGTCATTCATAATTCCAGCATTATTCACTACAATATCAAGACGAGTAAAATGTTTGAGAGTTTCTCGAAATACGCCTGATGGAAAGATATGTTTGAATTAGGATTGATAATAATACAATTTGAATGGCCCTCACTGTCTAATTGATTTCTTCTGGTAACATCACATTCAATGAACATAACTCTGTCCTCGCCGAACTGAAGCGTTAAATCTTTTATAGCTTCCGTTCCATTCAATCTGTCGATATCAGCGATGGTGAGGGCGGAGAGACCATGATTTAGAAAACTTTTCGCAATTGAGTATCCTATGCCCGATGCCCCACCAGTGAGAAGGGCTACCTTTCCAGTTAGTTTGTTTTTGATCTGCAAGACTTTCTTTTGATATAGTGTTAGTTATTGAAGGATTATCACCTTTTCTATAGAAGTTGGACGGACTTTATGAATAAGGTCTTTAGCCATTCCGATAATCGGCTTCTTTAGAATAACATTTTTATAATTTCAAATATTGGGGCGCTCTTTGTCAAATTTGATGGATTCCAAGATGATAACGTCGGATTGGTCCATGACGTCATAACTTTTTTGGTAATTCGCCTGTTTTCAAAAAACGTCTGTATTTAGCACACAGAATAGTGTTAAATTATAGGTTAGGAAAAGTCGTTCTATTTTTATCTGTCAAAATAGGAAAATTCTAAAGGAAATCGATACGATTAACGATTAGGAAATGCGGATTTTGAATTATCCTCAAGTATTCACGATGTGAACGTTCCTGAATGTGGTCAGGATCAGTTTAAAATCCACAGCATTGTAAATTTCCCGCTTGAATCGTTGAGTTATAAGGAGTTCATTGGAAAAATTATGTTTTCCACTGGAATAAACGACCGCCCTTCAGAATTCGCTAGGACAAAAATAATGTCGAAGAGTTCACTTGAAGATAAAGATGACACTGCTCAGAGTCCCCCAGAGAAGAAGGATTTCAGAAAAAGATCCAGAGATAGGAGGGACACTGACAAATCGAGGGATGATTCAGATTCGAACATGTCCAATTCCCAAGATGTAATTCCTTTGGCTAACAGCACTCTTTGGGGAGGCATGATGGGTATGCAATTTTGTGCATTATATATAAATTAGGGGTTTCTCCTTATTCTATTCTCCTATTTTATTATTATTGTTGTCTCATTGCTAATAGGTCTGAATTATCCAATGATGAATATGATAATGGATCCTAGCCTAATATCAATGGGCAACTACAGTATGATGCCATCTATAATAAGTTCAGATTCTACAGTTGTGCAACCAGAAAGCAGCGTAATATTGAACCCTGTTAAAGAGATAATTCATTGTAAGTCATGCACTCTTTTTCCACCGAATCCCAATGCCCCCCTTCCTACCACACGAGAGAGACCTCCAGGATGTAAAACAGTAAGTTGAAGATCATGATTTGAAATGGTTGGGTTTCAGTTTTCTATTCACAGCTTAACTATAAAGGATTAATTGTAGGTTTTTGTGGGGGGCTTGCCGGAAAATATAACAGAAGAAATCATAATGGAAGTGTTCGATAGATGTGGAGAAATCACCACTTTGAGGCTGAGCAAGAAGAATTTTTGTCACATCAGGTTCATGTATGAAGCCTGCATCGATGCGGCTATTTATTTATCCGGATTTCGAATAAGAATAGGATCCAATTCTGATCCTGCAAACACTGGAAGATTGCACGTTGACTATGCCCAAGTGAGTTCCTCCTATTCGATAAATTTCCCAGAATTTCGGACAGCAATAGTGAAGAATAAAAATGTTCGGATTCAAATATTGGAATATTCCAGGCAAGAGACGACCAATACGAGTGGGAATGCAAACAGAGACAACTGCAGCGTGAACAGAGACATCGCGAGCGTATGGAAGAGGAGAGGCTGAGACCTCCTTCGCCCCCGCCAGTCGTACATTATACCGATCATGAGGCTGCTTCAGTTGCCGAGAAGATAAAACAGGACGAAACCTTCACAAAAGCTGTCCAGGTAAGATAAGATGAATGGTTTTGTTTGTCATTTTGACAACTTTCAAGTTTGATCATAGAATTTAGAGTAACTATAAGTTCTATGAGTTTAATTTATTCTGTGAGAGTTGCATAGAAAACCTGGTGTTCTTATGACATTCATCTTAGACCATAAAAAATCTGAGGTTTTATGGAATTTTTGACATGTATGCAATAAAGACATCTATCAAATAGCGCCATGACCGTGAAATATTGCGGATCATTTCATTTCGGAACTGGAATAAATCAAGAGTGCCGATTTGGTCTACAATTTTTGGTTTACTCCTGGGTTTCTATGCATCACTATTCTGTGATATCCAATTCCAGATTGTCGTTACCTGGTTAGAAAGGGGAGATTGCAATAAGAGGAATTCCAATAATTTTTACTCGATGATACAATCAACCAATTCTCACGTCAGGAGGTTGCTGGGTGAGAAATGTCAGTACGAGGACGAACTGAAGAAAGCCAAAGAAATCATGAAAGGACGGATGCAAGGAATTTTATTACAATGTGAGTACCGTTAAGGATTATCTCTTGTATTTGGCTTTCGTTGAAAGAGTAAGTATCGCGGGGGAATGATCTAAATCTGAGATATTTGTCGAATCTTTTTGTCTGTAAGTTAACGGTCTGAAATTCGAAGAGCTTCAATTTTTTTGTGTAACAGCTGTTTATTCACTATACTTTCGAGATAATGAATTTTAAGGTTATTCGTTCCAAACATCGGGGGAGTTCATTTGTATCCATGGAAAAAGCTGCTTCATTCGATTTTCATTCGTTTTGTTCCATTGGATTCGAAAACAAAATTAACTTGATATTCAAATGAGAACGGAATGTTTAATATTTGTGAAGGTAGTTCACTCATCCAGACTGAAAATATTGAATATACTTGACTTTGATTGTTGGATTATTTCACATTTTACTGGTAACTATGAATTACATGAAAAGTATAGAGAGTGTTGCAATCAAGCTGTCAAATCGTAATTTCCTAAATTATGCTCTGTGTTCTAAGATTTGTTACACAATTATTATGAAGCCATAAAAACAACAGTGGTAAACTCTTATGGTAATTTAATTCGAATCAAATGGAGAACATTAAGTGATGAATATACAGGGTGTCCCAGAGCAGGTAATAAAAACGGATTGGGTAGGTATAACATATATAAAAACAATCATAAATAAAAACAAATTTTCTGCAAAAATGAGTCTTAACTCTTTGGAATGGACTTAGAGAAGAACAATTCGTGGTCAAATTCAATACTGTCCGTCCCGCCGTAAAAACGATTACTTTCGACTGAGAAGACCTAGAGTTTTGAAATGTTCATTTTAACCATTCCTCGAAAACGCATCTCCATAATCATAATAAAAATATTGAAAATATGAAATTGAAAATATTGACGAATATGAGGATTGAGTTTGAACAAAGCTTGATTGCAACATCCGAGATGCTGTCCTATGGCAATGTCCACATATGTTTCTTGATGAATATTCAAAGATGGTTTAATATTATAATATTTGCGTGTGCCTGTTAGTCAGTCAAATTGAAAGATTGTTCATGGCTGCCTGTCACAAGAAGGTTTGGGACCATTTCACGAAAGCTCAGAGAAAGAACATCGAGACGTGGAAAAAACAATCTATGGTATGTATCTACCTTCAGATCTGACCGATCGCGATGATTTCGGATTCATTGATACTTTATTGAAATGTGGTTGATGCCTACGAAAGATTTTTAATTGTTTTTTCGTTTTCGGTTTTTTTCCTTCACTTTCAAATCAAAATAGGGTGAAACTTATTGCGATTTCGTATTTCTATACCTTCATCTTATTCCACATTTTGTTTGAAACTGAATAATATGTATTCATTTAATTTTTTTTTGAGTATTATCAGCTTCAACTCACCCTGTATGGAAAAAAATTTGTCTCTCTCTCTCCCTCATTGGATATGGTACACCAAATTGAAATACTTTCTGTTCATTAACAAACGAACAAAAAAGATAAATGAACTGTGATATTGAAAAAAACATCTATACAGGCAAATTAAGAAATTTTTTGTCCATGATCTCTATTCTATTTTTCTGGAAATTCCCATATTCTTAAGACGTGATAATGACATTGGTTTAATTTTAAAAATAAGTAAAATCTCAGATCAATCATATTTCAATAATTGGGCTGTTCATTTGAGCGATAATTTTTTTGTTAATATTTCGTTTATATTGATTTCCTTTTCAAGTCAGGTCTGAAACATCTGCATGTTCATTAGTAAATATCATCCACTTGGATACATTTCAAGTAAACGTTTTAACGATTATTAAACTCAAATCGAAACTGTAAGTTTGCTTGATCTGTATTTATCTGTTTTGATAGTTTGGGTAAAGGGTATTTCAAGACGAAATTTACATGAAATTATTAGAATTCAACATGAAGAAGTCTTAATTTGTTTTGAGTAAGTTGTAAGGTAAGTTCTGAAAGACCTCTCAGTCAGTCACAGGAACAAATCTGGAAGGGGATACCCGAAAATGTGTGGATAATTTGATAGGTATAACATTTTCATCTTTTGACACTCAAGAACTTTGAATGGCTGCGAAGGTATGGGAAAGGTAATAATTGGGAAAAATTCGTTTTGTGGATGAATCTGGTGAAGAATGTTATAAATAACCAACTAGATTCTCTGAACACAAAGGGCTACATACATGTTTGAGATTTAGTTTGAATCAGTAATATAATTTTTTTTTAGCTGCAATTTTTTATAAATGAGACATTAATATCTCATATTTTGGATGTTTGTCATAATTAGAAGTCCTTTTTCCTCATAACATTTTTTTTCATGTTTTTGAAACTGTCTCATATATCGTTATTCATAAGAAAATTACCTAGGACATCGATTATTGCCCACCCTGAACACAGGGTGTGTCAACTAAAACACCCAACCGTCACACAATCGATTTTTCCAAAAAATCACACAATAAATCTTTAGCATCAATTTGGAAACACCCCGTACATTTGCGCACAACTTTTGCATATAAAATTCCATCATACGGATATAGACTTGAATATTTTCGTAGCGAAACGAGTCCCCATAATTCGTACTAGAAACTGTGTGCTATAACAAAAATCATGAGTATGACATCCTATTTGACTCACCCCTACTCACACCATGCGCCCCTTTCCTTAAGCCATCTGACCAAATTGAGTTTACAGGAAATCAAAAACGTTCAATTGGACGAAATCCGTAACGAAAAAGCAGACGACGAAATGGATGTTTCTGACGAGGAAGAACCCTCGAAAAAGAAGGGCAGGAGCGAAAGTTCCAATAACGAACTGAACGCTCTCAAAGAGGAAAACGAAAGTCTGAAATGCCAAATGGAAGCGTACAAGAATGAGGTATTCATTCCCGTTTTGCTATTGCTGCATGTTGAGATCTGTTAATCATATCAGGTTATGGGCCCAGATATGATTGATAATCTAGACTGGATCTAGGGAGAAGATCAAGAAAGATTATTTATTGTAGGTGGAAGTATTAAAAGTAGATTACAAAAACGAGTTGGAAGAAAAGGAGAAGCAATTCAAAGTTTTACAGCAAACACTCATAGGAATGCAGCAGCAGCTAAATGAGACAAGGAAAAAACACAGCGAAGAAGAGTCGAGAACGCGAGAACTCCAAGCTAGATTGAAGTCGAAGAGTACAAAAATTAGTAACCTGGATAAAGAGGTGATAGATTTGGATTCGGAGCCAGAGCAACAGGACGCAAGCTCCAACACGATAAACGAATTGAAGATCTCCAGTACAAGTAATCTGGAAGAGGGAGATATCAGACTTATCGGAATCATATCGACGTTTCTCAACGTTCATCCGTTCGGGGCAGGTCTGGACTACATTTGGTCCTACGTGAGCAAGTTCGGAAACACCATGAGACCGTCCGATGTGGAATTATTGATGAGCCGGTATCCGAGAGTGTTCAAACAGAAAGTTACGGGGGTGGGGGCTAATATTGAACGGAAATGGTTCTTTATTGGTTTTTCCAGTTCGGAGTAGATTGGTTGTTGTGTTTATTTGAAATTTTATTTATTGTTTGACATAAAATATGTACGTAGTGGATGAGGAGTGTTGAGTTGAAAAAAGGAAAATATATCCATAATAGTGCTTCTGTTTTATTTTTTTCAAGTTTCCTGATTCTTTCTGAAACTATTTCTATTCATATACAGAATGTCCCAAAATAAAACTTGCAACTAAGTCTGGTTTTCTCAAATGGCAACATTTATTTTTAATTACATTAACCATGAATCAGAAATTTTGAACGATCCTGGATATCAAACTGACAAGAATTTGGTTTCTATAAATATATTTACTCAATAGAAAACTTACATTACTATTTACAATCGCAAATTAAAAAAGAATTAAGCATTCTTTGCACCCACATTATTCCTTCTTTTCTTTCCTCCCTTTTTCGACTTTGCAGCAGTTTTTTCCTGGAACTTCTTCTGTTTTATAGATTTTGACTTCTGTTTCTGCCTTTCCATCTTGTTTTTGAACTGGAAGACTTTGCTTTTCTGTACTCTTTTGGTGGCTAAACTTTTCAATTTTTTCTTCAAATTCTTCTTAGTTTCAAACTGTTCTTTTTTAATTGTAGGTTTTTTTGGTTTAAGTTCCATTCCAGGTACCTCTTCTTCACTCTCGTGATCTGATGCTTCATCTTCGTCATCTGATACGTATTTTGTACGATTTTCACCAATCCAGTTGTTTTCTCGTGCTATATTGCCTGTGGACAATGCCACTATTTTGATGGTTGATCCTGCATCTTCGTATTCTTCTTCCAGCAGATTCTCGAGGCCTGGTATATCACGATTTGAAGCTACCATTTTTTTATAAGATTCTTTCGATTCGGATTTGATCCTTTTTCTTTCCTCCTTCAAAGCCTTTTCAAATTCATCCTTGGCATGTTTTTGTCTTTCCAATTTTCGTTTTCGAAAGCCCGTCAGGAATTCTCTCCTCTTAGTCTCATCGAATACCAAATGAACTTTGGTGGCTCGATTTTTCTTACCCATAATTAAACAAAATCATTCACAGCTACAATTAATTATTTTGAAATGTGTTTTCATATTTCATAACCAAAGTTTTTTTGACACCACAGAGGATTCTAACCTGAAAAAATCTCGGCCATAGATCAGTCTCGATCAAAGTCTGTGATCAAAGCTTGCTAAGTGCTAAAGCGGAGTTTACACTATAAGATTAACATCATCTCGCTGTGAAAACTATTTATTGTTCTATTCTTACCATTTTGCGTTTGAAGAAAATGAAGGAATTTGAATTGAAAAACTTCAAGTTGATATAGATGTATATTTATGCAGGAAATTGATTGTACAATTCAGTACAACTGTCAAGTACATTACAATTGATTTTATACAATTCACTATCTCTTATCATCCACAAAGACCCAGAGACACCGTAACGTATCAACCAAACAATGGCGTTTCCGCAAACCTCCGGTCTTTGTTTTTTCATCGATCCCATCTCCTCTTGGAAGCATTTTCCCATGAAGGTGGTCAGGGCCCGTTTGTTCGCGTCTTTGAACAGTTTCGTCGCTGTCAATCCGGGACAAAGCGCGATCACCCTAACATTCGTGTGTTTGAAGAGAATTTCTTTTCCGAAGCTGGTGGATAAGCCGATTATGCCGTGCTGGGCGGCAGAAGTTGTCGGACAACCCGCCGATGGCATCATTCCGAATATGCCGGCAGTATTGACGATTACGCCGCCCTTTTTCGTTTCTGAGAGGTATTTGTGGGCCGCTATGGTGCTCCTGGTCATGCCAATCTTTAAATAACAATATCGGATGAAGATGTTAATGTTACCAAAGCAATCATGTCGTCATGAAGCAACGGCGGATAATTTTACTTACAAGATTAGTATTCAATTCAGTTTCCCAATTTTTTCCGTCGCAGATAGCGAACGAATTCACAAACGCCTCTATTTGTCCGAACTCGTCGTCCAATTTGCATATAGCACCTGAAATTTATTTAACCCTTCAAATTTGAGGAAATGTCGCAAATACAATTAGAAAATTATATTGAATGTTTGGTTGACTTTGTAGATGAATAATCAAGGACTCTTACAATCGATATCATTTTTACTGGTAACATCAACTTTGAAGAATACTGCTTTCCTTTTGCCAAATCTACAGTTCAACGCGTGACATGCTTCCATTCCCTTGCATACGTTTCTTCCAAAGATGCCCACCACTTTAGCTTTATGGGACAGAATATCGTGGGCAGCAGCGTAACCGATGCCATCATCCCCACCAACTACTACTGTTGTTTTGCAGTTCAAATCTAAGAATTCGTCTCTGAAAAATTGATAGTTGCCTATAAATTCTTGAGAAATCTTTCACTTATTCAATAGAATGTAAATTGGGCTATATCCAAACGTAGTCTTCCATCTATCACCTTTTAAAGATTCCTGTTAATACAAATAACATTGTAAAAAAAGTACATTAGAAAACATAATTTTTCCGGCAAGCACTTGAAGAAACGCCCAAATGCTGTAGCTAAGAAATAGAACAAGCGCGCAAAAGCTGAACTTACTTATAACAATATTTGATGAAAGAAACTTTCAAGTAAAGTTGTAACAAAATGATAATCTTACAGAATCCTTGGACGCAGATTCTTATTTTTGTCGCTCTTTTCCTTGGAAGGTTCACAGGCACATCCATTAGTAGTTTTGCTTCCAGAAAATAAATCTTTCCTTAAATACTCGATACTTTTTATAAAACTCAGCCTACAAAAAAAATCAGCTTATTCATAACTCTCCGAATCTGACTCAGATAAACCTGTAATATTTCTGTATCTCATATGGGCCATCAATTTTTCTCAATGTTGAATACAAACGAATCATCTTGATCTTAAACTGAAATTTTTCGAATTCATCGTGATTTTTTGGAACTGTCTAAGTTGTCATTACGAAGTTTAGAGAGAAAAAGTAATTCGAATATTCTTTTTTGAATTTATGCGTATTTTTCAATGGTTCTAACTTCTATTTCTTGAGATCCGGAGTGCTGGATGAGCTGCTGGCTTCCAGAGTTCAATAGTTTTCGAAATGGTACAAGAACGTCTGAAATCGGCTTTAATCTGCAATGATTAGTTTCTTGAAAGAAGAAGATTTCTTGTTTCATATTTGTTCTGTGACATCTCCACATTAACCTTACTTTTGACTCTTGCTGGTATTCTGTGTTCATTACTTTGTAAATAAACAATAATAATAATTTTTTAGTCTCATTATTAGTACCTGTTTACATTGAATCCTAAAAAATGTCTTGTAATTATGCCGAAGGTTTGTCAGAATATGAAAACAAAGGTGTATTGGGAGTGCCGGAGGTAAACGGAAGAACATTTTGATTTTGTTTCTTGATCATGACTGCTTCAGATTTTCGACTCTCCGGAAACAGTAGAGAAGAAATGCGAGGAATTATGTGAAATGATTAAAAGTTCCAGGCACGTAGTGGTTCATACTGGAGCTGGTATCAGCACGTCGGCTGGAATTCCAGATTTTAGGTTTTTATTCCATGAATTATTGATCCATACAGCATTGTTGACAATTTTGTTTGAATTAGGGGGTCCCCATGGTGTATGGACATTAGAGAAAAAGGGAGAAAAGCCTTCGATAAACATTTCCTTTAATGATGCACTGCCAACAAAGACTCATCAAGCTCTCAAACATTTAATCGATAAAGGTATTATTAGGTATATTGTGACTCAAAATATTGATGGTCTGCATTTGAAATCAGGAGTTCCTAGAAAAAATTTAGCAGAATTACATGGGAACATGTTCACTGAACAATGCAACGTTTGCAGAAGGTACAATTGAGATATTTCAGTGTACAAAAACTTACTATCCTTTTTAGTCAGTTTGTGAGAAATAGTGCTACCACAACGGTGGGTCAGAAGCTCTTGGGCACTAATTGTAAAAGGGTAATTGCAAGAGGTAGGTCTTGTAGAGGCAAATTGGTTGATACTATATTGGATTGGGAGGCTAATCTACCAGAGGATGATTTAGAAATGTCAGACTATCATTCTAGGTAAAATCTTCATATATTTGAGGTTTATTTTTTTTTCAAACCGATATTTCAGTGTAGCAGATTTGAATATTTGTTTGGGATCTACTCTACAAATAGTTCCTAGTGGAAATTTGCCTCTGAAATGTAAAAAATATGGTGGTAAAGTGGCAATAATAAATTTACAGCCAACAAAACAAGTAAGTATTGAACTTTACCATTCAACTAAAACTGGAGTCAGTTCTGATGTGATTTCAGGATAAAAAAGCCGATTTGATCATGCATACTTACGTAGATGAAGCAATAGAGAAAATAATGAAACGTTTAGGACTCGAAATACCTGAATATTCAAAGGAATGTGATCCTACCAAATTTGGAGGGGACAATAATAGTGTTACTTTTCCTTGGGATATCGAGGCAAAAGATTTGAAAGAAGTGAAAGATTTATATGATTTATACTGTAAAAATTTCAAGAAGAAGAAAATTATGAAAACCGAACATAAAAATGAAGAAAAGCACAACAAGAATAACGAAAAAAATAAAAATGATATTTGACTATTCAAATAATTACGTCTTCTCATTGATTTTATTTTTATTGCTCTTTATTTCAACCTCAAAGCAGTATTCCTGAAATAAATAAATAAAAATATTATTTGGTTTCAATTTTCAAACCTTTTTTGAGCTCTTGTTCCTAGGAAAGAGAGCTAATCTGATCCTTCGGTTCAAATATCTTTTTTTCGAATTTTGGCCCGAAAACGTACCTACTTGTGCTGGACTCGTGGTAATTTGCGGAAGAAAAGGCTTGAATTTTTTTCATAGTTACAAATTTTCGAATTTACAATATTCGAAAACTATTCGATTGTGTAGAATTTTGAGTGTACATGGAGTAAACCAAAATCAGAGTTCAATAATAGATGCATCTATGTTCAATAGAATTCTTTGACAGCTGCAGTCAAAATGTTTCATTACAGATGTCAGGATTCGATAATACCTATTAATTATCGTTAGGTTGGTGGGAAATAATTGTAAAACTACTTCAACCTTTATTCTTTCGCAATAATCTACATATGGAAAACAGTAAATTCTCTATTTTCAAATACTTCAACAATCCCTAACGACAGCCACGACCACAATATAGGTTTTTCCAAGAAATACGTTGTTAGAAAACATCATGTCATTTCTTTGAAGAATCGAATGCACTCATAAGTTCAACAGTGAAAATTCAAGTCGTCTATCCATCTTCATCAGTAAGGGAGATGACGCTTCCGAAAATATCCATCTTCGTGTTTAACGAATCGCCATTTTTTCCATTCGCGATGGAATATCTTCTGTCCCCGCCTAACTGATTTCTTTTCCTGTGAAAATATTGAAATAGATTGCCATGAATAAATGATTTCAGAGTTTTCAACAGATTTTTAAAGAAGCGTGGATAGCTCCATTTTATAGGATTTTTCTACCTCGTATTAATTAACCATAGAAGAATAAATTCCTACATCCATAGAATTATAAATAGAATCATTGAGTTTAAATATGTATATTCAATGATAGAATTATGAGCTTCTTAATCATAGAATGAAATTCATATTGAGAAAAGAAGATATCTGCCTTAATTAAAGCCATTTTTTCGCGTCGATCACGGTTTAAAACTATTTCAAAAACATTTCATTTTCAATCAGCTGATTCCAAACTTCAAACTAAAGCCATTTTTTCGCGTCGATCACGGTTTAAAACTATTTCAAAAACATTTCATTTTCAATCAGCTGATTCCAAACTTCAAACTTCAGTTCGAACTATTCCACTACCTGCTTTCAAACCGCTGCAAATTATTTCGAACCATTTGGTGCGTGACGTCACCAGTTCGACGCTTAAACACGAATATTTCAAAACGGACGAAATAATTTTAAAATATTGTCACGCGAAAATATGGCTTAAGACTATAGCATTAATATGATATTTACCCTGAAGAAGGAACCCTTTCCTTTGGAGATTTGTTTGTTTCTTGGCTTTTAGTCCTGTTCAAAGTGGCTAATTTAGGTTTATCATCCCAGGATCTATGACGCCGAAGAGGTGTTCTGAAAGTGAAGGCAATATCCAGACATAGATGAAGGATATGTTTTCAAGAAATTAAAATATTTCAAAAATGACGCATAAAACCCATAAAAATAAAATAAAGTAGGATCACAGAATAGGTATTCTGTGGTAGGATCATTAGAAACCACAGAGTTTAGGTTTATTTTCGTTTCAACCAGAAGTAGAAGAAAACTGAAAATAACTTAGCCGAAAAGGTGTTATTTGAAAAACCGCATACTCACTCTTTTCCAATTTGCCGTTTCTGCAATTCTCTCTCTATGGAAGCCGGAATTTGACTGGAGTTATCCTTTTTCGTATCCTGTGTGAGAAAAATTTTAAACTAATTACAGAAGGAATAAATACGCAATTATACAATAATCGGCACGTCGCGTCTGCTAAATCCACAAGTTAGGGCTTGTGAATTTCCTAGTTTTATCAAAGAGTCTTGGATTATGACGATTTTTAAGTGTTTTTTTGTTTTATTCTGCCTAGGGAGGTATACCTAACGTCAATGCAATTAATAAGGACAACCTGCTCTAGTTTAGGTATCTTTGATTGCGACCTTGAAATGAAAAGAGATGCATAAAACTCTATGCATTAATGAAAAGTCATAGAAATAATGACATCAATCGCGTATTCGTATAGCCATTGTCGAATATAGGAAGAGTTGTTTCTGGAGCGATATTTTTTGAAGTAAACTCACCATTGGATTGGTCCAAATATTGCTGACAACATCGGAATCGTTGGAATTCAGCATTTCAGCCGAAAAGGCGGGTCTGGCGGCGATCAGAGGAGACCTGCAACATATCCTAAATTTAGGGGGTTAAAGAACAGGCCGATCGTTTCGTATATTTACCCATTAACTTCTTCCACCTTCTTCAGTAACCTCTCGTTTTCCCGACACACCATCTCGTGATCCCTCTGGAGCATCTCTCTGGACGAGAACAGCTCGTAATTGTCTTTTTTGAGCAAATTGTTTTCGGTTATGTACAGTTTCAACAGCTCCACCAGCTCGGGCGTGTCCAGTTCTTGCAGTTTCTCGACTTCCACGTGTGGTGGTGTACTGGCGATTCGTTTGCTTTCTGGAAAATGAAACAACGTATAATATCAAGGATGTTCTGATTTCCGCACATAAAAATGTATGCATGCAAGTCTGAACTACAGTGGATTTATACAGTATAAAGCCACTGTAGTCTGAACCATATAGTTAATATGTATCTCTATGATCCGAACTGAACGAACTGACAGAGAAGACCGCAAGGCCGAAATGACAGAACAACGAAGGCGTTAATGAAGGAGTTGCCTTGGAAAATGTAAATGAAGGTTTTTTACCAGCTTCAGTATCGTCACTATATGCAGACCCAGGTGCTTTTGAGTATACCATCAGAGCGGACCGCAAATGCTCGTTTTCATTCTGTAAAACACTGACCTCCCTCTTTAAACTCAGAATTAGGGCTTCACGTGGATCCTGGAAATGTAAAAGTCATTTGAAAAATATGCTCACTGTGCTAGCAGTGTGACATTCTGTAGTTTGAAAAAATAAATGGTCACTAAAAGTACTGACGCTTAGCTTTTGAGAGCTCGTTCATCATCAATCGTGTACCTAGATAGATACGAATTCAATCAACATTTTTTAATGTAAAAATCGAATTTACAATTCGAATCCACAATAAATACTATTTTTCAGGTCTATAACATCAAAATCTTGAGTGACCTGTGCCCGAAAACAAAACTTGAAAACGAAATTTGGAAAAACAAAATCATGAATAATTCTTGACTCAGAAGGACTACATGGTTGATTTCGGTATCAAAATGTAGGTTTTCGGGGTCGCTCCGTTCAATAAACAATGTTTCAGAGCTCTATCCATCATAGTTTAGATTTTCACCTGTCAAATGGCATTTTTTCCAAAAAATCGAAATTTCAAACCATCATAGCTCTGCTTCCTTTGATCGCCGCCACTATTTATTCATATTATGTTGATCAGCATAGGTCACAGTATTTCTGCGCAAAATATGAGCGATTTGAAAAATTCAAAATTTTGGACGAAAAATGACTAAGGGGTATGACCCCCTAAAAACGCCGTAAACTCAATACCAAAAATATCCGGGTAGATCTAACGGTGCGATCGGTCGAAGAAGTCATTCGAACAATTCGAATCCACAATAAATGCTATTTTGCAGGTCTATAACATCAAAATCTTGAGTGGCCTGTACCCGAAAACAAAACTTGAAAACGAAATTTGGAAAAACAAAATCATGAATAATTCTTGACTCAGAAGGACTACATGGTTGATTTTGGTATCAAAATGTAGGTTTTCGGGGTCGCTCCGTTCAATGAACAATGTTTCAGAGCTCTATCCATCATAGTTTAGATTTTCACCTGTCAAATGGCATTTTTTCAAAAAAATCGAAATTTCAAACCATCATAGCTCTGCTTCCTTTGATCGCCGCCACTATTTATTCATATTATGTTGATCAGCATAGGTCACAGTATTTCTGCGCGAAATATGAGCGATTTGAAAAATTCAAAATTTTGGACGAAAAATGACTAAGGGGTATGACCATAGAACTTATATTACATGGAATGCTATTACCAGATCAAAAAGTGGGTAAACATCTCAAGTTGGAGGAATCTCTAAATTTCCATGTTTCCATGGATACGACTTGTCACACCGATCAGAAACACAGAAATGTTTGCCGAAATGCCAAGTGAATCGGATTTTGACGATTAAATTCATAGTATTTCTGTGTTTCTATTCTGTATGACAAGTCGTATCCATGGGAACATATAAATTTCGGTATTCCTCCAACTTGAGATGTTTATCCACTTTTTTAAGCTGAGCAGCAAGGCTAATGGCATTCCATGTACTATAAGTTCTATGGGTATGACCCTCTAAAAACGCCGTAAACTCAATACCAAAAATATCTGGGTAGATCTAACGGTGCGATCGGTCGAAGAAGTCATTCGAACAATTCGAATCCACAATAAATGCTATTTTGCAGGTCTATAACATCAAAATCTTGAGTGACCTGTGCCCGAAAACAAAACTTGAAAACGAAATTTGGAAAAACAAAATCATGAATAATTCTTGACTCAGAAGGACTACATGGTTGATTTTGGTATCAAAATGTAGGTTTTCGGGGTCGCTCCGTTCAATAAACAATGTTTCAGAGCTCTATCCATCATAGTTTAGATTTTCACCTGTCAAATGGCATTTTTTCCAAAAAATCGAAATTTCAAACCATCATAGCTCTGCTTCCTTTGATCGCCGCCACTATTTATTCATATTATGTTGATCAGCATAGGTCACAGTATTTCTGCGCAAAATATGAGCGATTTGAAAAATACAAAATTTTGGACGAAAAATGACTAAGGGGTATGACCCCCTAAAAACGCCGTAAACTCAATACTAAAAATATCTGGGTAGATCTAACGGTGCGATCGGTCGAAGAAGTCATTCGAACAATTCGAATCCACAATAAATGCTATTTTGCAGGTCTATAACATCAAAATCTTGAGTGACCTGTGCCCGAAAACAAAACTTGAAAACGAAATTTGGAAAAACAAAATCATGAATAATTCTTGACTCAGAAGGACTACATGGTTGATTTTGGTATCAAAATGTAGGTTTTCGGGGTCGCTCCGTTCAATAAACAATGTTTCAGAGCTCTATCCATCATAGTTCAGATTTTCACCTGTCAAATGGCATTTTTTCCAAAAAATCGAAATTTCAAACCATCATAGCTCTGCTTCCTTTGATCGCCGCCACTATTTATTCATATTATGTTGATCAGCATAGGTCACAGTATTTCTGCGCAAAATATGAGCGATTTGAAAAATTTAATATTTTGGACGAAAAATGACTAAGGGGTATGACCCCCTAAAAACGCCGTAAACTCAATACCAAAAATATCTGGGTAGATCTAACGGTGCGATCGGTCGAAGAAGTCATTCGAACAATTCGAATCCACAATAAATGCTATTTTGCAGGTCTATAACATCCAAATCTTGAGTGGCCTGTACCCGAAAACAAAACTTGAAAACGAAATTTGGAAAAACAAAATCATAAATAATTCTTGACTCAGAAGGACTACATGGTTGATTTTGGTATCAAAATGTAGGTTTTCGGGGTCGCTCCGTTCAATAAACAATGTTTCAGAGCTCTATCCATCATAGTTTAGATTTTCACCTGTCATATGGCATTTTTTCCAAAAAATCGAAATTTCAAACCATCATAGCTCTGCTTCCTTTGATCGCCGCCACTATTTATTCATATTATGTTGATCAGCATAGGTCACAGTATTTCTACGCGAAATATGAGCGATTTGAAAAATTCAAAATTTTGGACGAAAAATGACTAAGGGGTATGACCCCCTAAAAACGCCGTAAACTCAATACCAAAAATATCTGGGTAGATCTAACGGTGCGATCGGTCGAAAAAGTCATTCGAACAATTCGAATCCACAATAAATGCTATTTTGCAGGTCTATAACATCCAAATCTTGAGTGGCCTGTACCCGAAAACAAAACTTGAAAACGAAATTTGGAAAAACAAAATCATGAATAATTCTTGACTCAGAAGGACTACATGGTTGATTTTGGTATCAAAATGTAGGTTTTCGGGGTCGCTCCGTTCAATAAACAATGTTTCAGAGCTCTATCCATCATAGTTTAGATTTTCACCTGTCAAATGGCATTTTTTCCAAAAAATCGAAATTTCAAACCATCATAGCTCTGCTTCCTTTGATCGCCGCCACTATTTATTCATATTATGTTGATCAGCATAGGTCACAGTATTTCTGCGCAAAATATGAGCGATTTGAAAAATTCAAAATTTTGGACGAAAAATGACTAAGGGGTATGACCCCCTAAAAACGCCGTAAACTCAATATCAAAAATATCTGGGTAGATCTAACCGTGCGATCGGTCGAAGAAGTCATTCGAACAATTCGAATCCACAATAAATGCTATTTTGCAGGTCTATAACATCAAAATCTTGAGTGGCCTGTACCCGAAAACAAAAATTGAAAACGAAATTTGGAAAAACAAAATCATGAATAATTCTTGACTCAGAAGGACTACATGGTTGATTTTGGTATCAAAATGTAGGTTTTCGGGGTCGCTCCGTTCAATTAACAATGTTTCAGAGCTCTATCCATCATAGTTTAGATTTTCACCTGTCAAATGGCATTTTTTCCAAAAAATCGAAATTTCAAACCATCATAGCTCTGCTTCCTTTGATCGCCGCCACTATTTATTCATATTATGTTGATCAGCATAGGTCACAGTATTTCTGCGCAAAATATGAGCGATTTGAAAAATTCAAAATTTTGGACGAAAAATGACTAAGGGGTATGACCCCCTAAAAACGCCGTAAACTCAATACCAAAAATATCCGGGTAGATCTAACGGTGCGATCGGTCGAAGAAGTCATTCGAACAATTCGAATCCACAATAAATGCTATTTTGCAGGTCTATAACATCAAAATCTTGAGTGGCCTGTACCCGAAAACAAAACTTGAAAACGAAATTTGGAAAAACAAAATCATGAATAATTCTTGACTCAGAAGGACTACATGGTTGATTTTGGTATCAAAATGTAGGTTTTCGGGGTCGCTCCGTTCAATGAACAATGTTTCAGAGCTCTATCCATCATAGTTTAGATTTTTACCTGTCAAATGGCATTTTTTCCAAAAAATCGAAATTTCAAACCATCATAGCTCTGCTTCCTTTGATCGCCGCCACTATTTATTCATATTATGTTGATCAGCATAGGTCACAGTATTTCTGCGCAAAATATGAGCGATTTGAAAAATTCAAAATTTTGGACGAAAAATGACTAAGGGGTATGACCCCCTAAAAACGCCGTAAACTCAATACCAAAAATATCCGGGTAGATCTAACGGTGCGATCGGTCGAAGAAGTCATTCGAACAATTCGAATCCACAATAAATGCTATTTTGCAGGTCTATAACATCAAAATCTTGAGTGGCCTGTACCCGAAAACAAAACTTGAAAACGAAATTTGGAAAAACAAAATCATGAATAATTCTTGACTCAGAAGGACTACATGGTTGATTTTGGTATCAAAATGTAGGTTTTCGGGGTCGCTCCGTTCAATGAACAATGTTTCAGAGCTCTATCCATCATAGTTTAGATTTTTACCTGTCAAATGGCATTTTTTCCAAAAAATCGAAATTTCAAACCATCATAGCTCTGCTTCCTTTGATCGCCGCCACTATTTATTCATATTATGTTGATCAGCATAGGTCACAGTATTTCTGCGCAAAATATGAGCGATTTGAAAAATTTAATATTTTGGACGAAAAATGACTAAGGGGTATGACCCCCTAAAAACGCCGTAAACTCAATACCAAAAATATCTGGGTAGATCTAACGGTGCGATCGGTCGAAGAAGTCATTCGAACAATTCGAATCCACAATAAATGCTATTTTGCAGGTCTATAACATCAAAATCTTGAGTGGCCTGTACCCGAAAACAAAACTTGAAAACGAAATTTGAAAAAACAAAATCATGAATAATTCTTGACTCAGAAGGACTACATGGTTGATTTTGGTATCAAAATGTAGGTTTTCGGGGTCGCTCCGTTCAATAAACAATGTTTCAGAGCTCTATCCATCATAGTTTAGATTTTCACCTGTCATATGGCATTTTTTCCAAAAAATCGAAATTTCAAACCATCATAGCTCTGCTTCCTTTGATCGCCGCCACTATTTATTCATATTATGTTGATCAGCATAGGTCACAGTATTTCTACGCGAAATATGAGCGATTTGAAAAATTCAAAATTTTGGACGAAAAATGACTAAGGGGTATGACCCCCTAAAAACGCCGTAAACTCAATACCAAAAATATCTGGGTAGATCTAACGGTGCGATCGGTCGAAAAAGTCATTCGAACAATTCGAATCCACAATAAATGCTATTTTGCAGGTCTATAACATCCAAATCTTGAGTGGCCTGTACCCGAAAACAAAACTTGAAAACGAAATTTGGAAAAACAAAATCATGAATAATTCTTGACTCAGAAGGACTACATGGTTGATTTTGGTATCAAAATGTAGGTTTTCGGGGTCGCTCCGTTCAATAAACAATGTTTCAGAGCTCTATCCATCATAGTTTAGATTTTCACCTGTCAAATGGCATTTTTTCCAAAAAATCGAAATTTCAAACCATCATAGCTCTGCTTCCTTTGATCGCCGCCACTATTTATTCATATTATGTTGATCAGCATAGGTCACAGTATTTCTGCGCAAAATATGAGCGATTTGAAAAATTCAAAATTTTGGACGAAAAATGACTAAGGGGTATGACCCCCTAAAAACGCCGTAAACTCAATACCAAAAATATCCGGGTAGATCTAACGGTGCGATCGGTCGAAGAAGTCATTCGAACAATTCGAATCCACAATAAATGCTATTTTGCAGGTCTATAACATCAAAATCTTGAGTGGCCTGTACCCGAAAACAAAACTTGAAAACGAAATTTGGAAAAACAAAATCATGAATAATTCTTGACTCAGAAGGACTACATGGTTGATTTTGGTATCAAAATGTAGGTTTTCGGGGTCGCTCCGTTCAATGAACAATGTTTCAGAGCTCTATCCATCATAGTTTAGATTTTTACCTGTCAAATGGCATTTTTTCCAAAAAATCGAAATTTCAAACCATCATAGCTCTGCTTCCTTTGATCGCCGCCACTATTTATTCATATTATGTTGATCAGCATAGGTCACAGTATTTCTGCGCAAAATATGAGCGATTTGAAAAATTTAATATTTTGGACGAAAAATGACTAAGGGGTATGACCCCCTAAAAACGCCGTAAACTCAATACCAAAAATATCTGGGTAGATCTAACGGTGCGATCGGTCGAAGAAGTCATTCGAACAATTCGAATCCACAATAAATGCTATTTTGCAGGTCTATAACATCAAAATCTTGAGTGGCCTGTACCCGAAAACAAAACTTGAAAACGAAATTTGAAAAAACAAAATCATGAATAATTCTTGACTCAGAAGGACTACATGGTTGATTTTGGTATCAAAATGTAGGTTTTCGGGGTCGCTCCGTTCAATAAACAATGTTTCAGAGCTCTATCCATCATAGTTTAGATTTTCACCTGTCATATGGCATTTTTTCCAAAAAATCGAAATTTCAAACCATCATAGCTCTGCTTCCTTTGATCGCCGCCACTATTTATTCATATTATGTTGATCAGCATAGGTCACAGTATTTCTACGCGAAATATGAGCGATTTGAAAAATTCAAAATTTTGGACGAAAAATGACTAAGGGGTATGACCCCCTAAAAACGCCGTAAACTCAATACCAAAAATATCTGGGTAGATCTAACGGTGCGATCGGTCGAAAAAGTCATTCGAACAATTCGAATCCACAATAAATGCTATTTTGCAGGTCTATAACATCCAAATCTTGAGTGGCCTGTACCCGAAAACAAAACTTGAAAACGAAATTTGGAAAAACAAAATCATGAATAATTCTTGACTCAGAAGGACTACATGGTTGATTTTGGTATCAAAATGTAGGTTTTCGGGGTCGCTCCGTTCAATAAACAATGTTTCAGAGCTCTATCCATCATAGTTTAGATTTTCACCTGTCAAATGGCATTTTTTCCAAAAAATCGAAATTTCAAACCATCATAGCTCTGCTTCCTTTGATCGCCGCCACTATTTATTCATATTATGTTGATCAGCATAGGTCACAGTATTTCTGCGCAAAATATGAGCGATTTGAAAAATTCAAAATTTTGGACGAAAAATGACTAAGGGGTATGACCCCCTAAAAACGCCGTAAACTCAATATCAAAAATATCTGGGTAGATCTAACGGTGCGATCGGTCGAAGAAGTCATTCGAACAATTCGAATCCACAATAAATGCTATTTTGCAGGTCTATAACATCAAAATCTTGAGTGGCCTGTACCCGAAAACAAAAATTGAAAACGAAATTTGGAAAAACAAAATCATGAATAATTCTTGACTCAGAAGGACTACATGGTTGATTTTGGTATCAAAATGTAGGTTTTCGGGGTCGCTCCGTTCAATTAACAATGTTTCAGAGCTCTATCCATCATAGTTTAGATTTTCACCTGTCAAATGGCATTTTTTCCAAAAAATCGAAATTTCAAACCATCATAGCTCTGCTTCCTTTGATCGCCGCCACTATTTATTCATATTATGTTGATCAGCATAGGTCACAGTATTTCTGCGCAAAATATGAGCGATTTGAAAAATTCAAAATTTTGGACGAAAAATGACTAAGGGGTATGACCCCCTAAAAACGCCGTAAACTCAATACCAAAAATATCCGGGTAGATCTAACGGTGCGATCGGTCGAAGAAGTCATTCGAACAATTCGAATCCACAATAAATGCTATTTTGCAGGTCTATAACATCAAAATCTTGAGTGGCCTGTACCCGAAAACAAAACTTGAAAACGAAATTTGGAAAAACAAAATCATGAATAATTCTTGACTCAGAAGGACTACATGGTTGATTTTGGTATCAAAATGTAGGTTTTCGGGGTCGCTCCGTTCAATGAACAATGTTTCAGAGCTCTATCCATCATAGTTTAGATTTTTACCTGTCAAATGGCATTTTTTCCAAAAAATCGAAATTTCTAACCATCATAGCTCTGCTTCCTTTGATCGCCGCCACTATTTATTCATATTATGGTGATCAGCATAGGTCACAGTATTTCTGCGCAAAATATGAGCGATTTGAAAAATTCAAAATTTTGGACGAAAAATGACTAAGGGGTATGACCCCCTAAAAACGCCGTAAACTCAATACCAAAAATATCCGGGTAGATCTAACGGTGCGATCGGTCGAAGAAGTCATTCGAACAATTCGAATCCACAATAAATGCTATTTTGCAGGGCTATAACATCAAAATCTTGAGTGGCCTGTGCCCGAAAACAAAACTTGAAAACGAAATTTAGAAAAACAAAATCATGAATAATTCTTGACTCAGAAGGACTACATGGTTGATTTTGGTATCAAAATGTAGGTTTTCGGGGTCGCTCCGTTCAATAAACAATGTTTCAGAGCTCTATCCATCATAGTTTAGATTTTCACCTGTCAAATGGCATTTTTTCCAAAAAATCGAAATTTCAAACCATCATAGCACTGCTTCCTTTGATCGCCGCCACTATTTATTCATATTATGTTGATCAGCATGGGTCACAGTATTTCTGCGCAAAATATGAGCGATTTGAAAAATTCAAAATTTTGGACGAAAAATGACTAAGGGGTATGACCCCCTAAAAACGCCGTAAACTCAATATCAAAAATATCTGGGTAGATCTAACGGTGCGATCGGTCGAAGAAGTCATTCGAACAATTCGAATCCACAATAAATGCTATTTTTCAGGTCTATAACATCAAAATCTTGAGTGACCTGTGCCCGAAAACAAAACTTGAAAACGAAATTTGGAAAAACAAAATCATGAATAATTCTTGACTCAGAAGGACTACATGGTTGATTTTGGTATCAAAATGTAGGTTTTCGGGGTCGCTCCGTTCAATAAACAATGTTTCAGAGCTCTATCCATCATAGTTTAGATTTTCACCTGTCAAATGGCATTTTTTCCAAAAAATCGAAATTTCAAACCATCATAGCTCTGCTTCCTTTGATCGCCGCCACTATTTATTCATATTATGTTGATCAGCATAGGTCACAGTATTTCTGCGCAAAATATGAGCGATTTGAAAAATTCAAAATTTTGGACGAAAAATGACTAAGGGGTATGACCCCCTAAAAACGCCGTAAACTCAATACCAAAAATATCCGGGTAGATCTAACGGTGCGATCGGTCGAAGAAGTCATTCGAACAATTCGAATCCACAATAAATGCTATTTTGCAGGTCTATAACATCAAAATCTTGAGTGGCCTGTACCCGAAAACAAAACTTGAAAACGAAATTTGGAAAAACAAAATCATGAATAATTCTTGACTCAGAAGGACTACATGGTTGATTTTGGTATCAAAATGTAGGTTTTCGGGGTCGCTCCGTTCAATAAACAATGTTTCAGAGCTCTATCCATCCTAGTTTAGATTTTCACCTGTCAAATGGCATTTTTTCCAAAAAATCGAAATTTCAAACCATCATAGCTCTGCTTCCTGTGATCGCCGCCACTATTTATTCATATTATGTTGATCAGCATGGGTCACAGTATTTCTGCGCAAAATATGAGCGATTTGAAAAATTCAAAATTTTGGACGAAAAATGACTAAGGGGTATGACCCCCTAAAAACGCCGTAAACTCAATATCAAAAATATCTGGGTAGATCTAACGGTGCGATCGGTCGAAGAAGTCATTCGAACAATTCGAATCCACAATAAATGCTATTTTGCAGGTCTATAACATCAAAATCTTGAGTGGCCTGTACCCGAAAACAAAACTTGAAAACGAAATTTGGAAAAACAAAATCATGAATAATTCTTGACTCAGAAGGACTACATGGTTGATTTTGGTATCAAAATGTAGGTTTTCGGGGTCGCTCCGTTCAATTAACAATGTTTCAGAGCTCTATCCATCATAGTTTAGATTTTCACCTGTCAAATGGCATTTTTTCCAAAAAATCGAAATTTCAAACCATCATAGCTCTGCTTCCTTTGATCGCCGCCACTATTTATTCATATTATGTTGATCAGCATAGGTCACAGTATTTCTGCGCAAAATATGAGCGATTTGAAAAATTCAAAATTTTGGACGAAAAATGACTAAGGGGTATGACCCCCTAAAAACGCCGTAAACTCAATACCAAAAATATCCGGGTAGATCTAACGGTGCGATCGGTCGAAGAAGTCATTCGAACAATTCGAATCCACAATAAATGCTATTTTGCAGGTCTATAACATCAAAATCTTGAGTGGCCTGTACCCGAAAACAAAACTTGAAAACGAAATTTGGAAAAACAAAATCATGAATAATTCTTGACTCAGAAGGACTACATGGTTGATTTTGGTATCAAAATGTAGGTTTTCGGGGTCGCTCCGTTCAATAAACAATGTTTCAGAGCTCTATCCATCATAGTTTAGATTTTCACCTGTCAAATGGCATTTTTTCCAAAAAATCGAAATTTCAAACCATCATAGCTCTGCTTCCTTTGATCGCCGCCACTATTTATTCATATTATGTTGATCAGCATGGGTCACAGTATTTCTGCGCAAAATATGAGCGATTTGAAAAATTCAAAATTTTGGACGAAAAATGACTAAGGGGTATGACCCCCTAAAAACGCCGTAAACTCAATACCAAAAATATCCGGGTAGATCTAACGGTGCGATCGGTCGAAGAAGTCATTCGAACAATTCGAATCCACAATAAATGCTATTTTGCAGGTCTATAACATCAAAATCTTGAGTGGCCTGTACCCGAAAACAAAACTTGAAAACGAAATTTGGAAAAACAAAATCATGAATAATTCTTGACTCAGAAGGACTACATGGTTGATTTTGGTATCAAAATGTAGGTTTTCGGGGTCGCTCCGTTCAATAAACAATGTTTCAGAGCTCTATCCATCATAGTTTAGATTTTCACCTGTCAAATGGCATTTTTTCCAAAAAATCGAAATTTCAAACCATCATAGCTCTGCTTCCTTTGATCGCCGCCACTATTTATTCATATTATGTTGATCAGCATGGGTCACAGTATTTCTGCGCAAAATATGAGCGATTTGAAAAATTCAAAATTTTGGACGAAAAATGACTAAGGGGTATGACCCCCTAAAAACGCCGTAAACTCAATATCAAAAATATCTGGGTAGATCTAACGGTGCGATCGGTCGAAGAAGTCATTCGAACAATTCGAATCCACAATAAATGCTATTTTGCAGGTCTATAACATCAAAATCTTGAGTGGCCTGTACCCGAAAACAAAACTTGAAAACGAAATTTGGAAAAACAAAATCATGAATAATTCTTGACTCAGAAGGACTACATGGTTGATTTTGGTATCAAAATGTAGGTTTTCGGGGTCGCTCCGTTCAATTAACAATGTTTCAGAGCTCTATCCATCATAGTTTAGATTTTCACCTGTCAAATGGCATTTTTTCCAAAAAATCGAAATTTCAAACCATCATAGCTCTGCTTCCTTTGATCGCCGCCACTATTTATTCATATTATGTTGATCAGCATAGGTCACAGTATTTCTGCGCAAAATATGAGCGATTTGAAAAATTCAAAATTTTGGACGAAAAATGACTAAGGGGTATGACCCCCTAAAAACGCCGTAAACTCAATACCAAAAATATCCGGGTAGATCTAACGGTGCGATCGGTCGAAGAAGTCATTCGAACAATTCGAATCCACAATAAATGCTATTTTGCAGGTCTATAACATCAAAATCTTGAGTGGCCTGTACCCGAAAACAAAACTTGAAAACGAAATTTGGAAAAACAAAATCATGAATAATTCTTGACTCAGAAGGACTACATGGTTGATTTTGGTATCAAAATGTAGGTTTTCGGGGTCGCTCCGTTCAATGAACAATGTTTCAGAGCTCTATCCATCATAGTTTAGATTTTTACCTGTCAAATGGCATTTTTTCCAAAAAATCGAAATTTCTAACCATCATAGCTCTGCTTCCTTTGATCGCCGCCACTATTTATTCATATTATGTTGATCAGCATGGGTCACAGTATTTCTGCGCAAAATATGAGCGATTTGAAAAATTCAAAATTTTGGACGAAAAATGACTAAGGGGTATGACCCCCTAAAAACGCCGTAAACTCAATACCAAAAATATCCGGGTAGATCTAACGGTGCGATCGGTCGAAGAAGTCATTCGAACAATTCGAATCCACAATAAATGCTATTTTGCAGGTCTATAACATCAAAATCTTGAGTGGCCTGTACCCGAAAACAAAACTTGAAAACGAAATTTGGAAAAACAAAATCATGAATAATTCTTGACTCAGAAGGACTACATGGTTGATTTTGGTATCAAAATGTAGGTTTTCGGGGTCGCTCCGTTCAATTAACAATGTTTCAGAGCTCTATCCATCATAGTTTAGATTTTCACCTGTCAAATGGCATTTTTTCCAAAAAATCGAAATTTCAAACCATCATAGCTCTGCTTCCTTTGATCGCCGCCACTATTTATTCATATTATGTTGATCAGCATAGGTCACAGTATTTCTGCGCAAAATATGAGCGATTTGAAAAATTCAAAATTTTGGACGAAAAATGACTAAGGGGTATGACCCCCTAAAAACGCCGTAAACTCAATACCAAAAATATCCGGGTAGATCTAACGGTGCGATCGGTCGAAGAAGTCATTCGAACAATTCGAATCCACAATAAATGCTATTTTGCAGGTCTATAACATCAAAATCTTGAGTGGCCTGTACCCGAAAACAAAACTTGAAAACGAAATTTGGAAAAACAAAATCATGAATAATTCTTGACTCAGAAGGACTACATGGTTGATTTTGGTATCAAAATGTAGGTTTTCGGGGTCGCTCCGTTCAATAAACAATGTTTCAGAGCTCTATCCATCATAGTTTAGATTTTCACCTGTCAAATGGCATTTTTTCCAAAAAATCGAAATTTCAAACCATCATAGCTCTGCTTCCTTTGATCGCCGCCACTATTTATTCATATTATGTTGATCAGCATGGGTCACAGTATTTCTGCGCAAAATATGAGCGATTTGAAAAATTCAAAATTTTGGACGAAAAATGACTAAGGGGTATGACCCCCTAAAAACGCCGTAAACTCAATACCAAAAATATCCGGGTAGATCTAACGGTGCGATCGGTCGAAGAAGTCATTCGAACAATTCGAATCCACAATAAATGCTATTTTGCAGGTCTATAACATCAAAATCTTGAGTGGCCTGTACCCGAAAACAAAACTTGAAAACGAAATTTGGAAAAACAAAATCATGAATAATTCTTGACTCAGAAGGACTACATGGTTGATTTTGGTATCAAAATGTAGGTTTTCGGGGTCGCTCCGTTCAATAAACAATGTTTCAGAGCTCTATCCATCATAGTTTAGATTTTCACCTGTCAAATGGCATTTTTTCCAAAAAATCGAAATTTCAAACCATCATAGCTCTGCTTCCTTTGATCGCCGCCACTATTTATTCATATTATGTTGATCAGCATGGGTCACAGTATTTCTGCGCAAAATATGAGCGATTTGAAAAATTCAAAATTTTGGACGAAAAATGACTAAGGGGTATGACCCCCTAAAAACGCCGTAAACTCAATATCAAAAATATCTGGGTAGATCTAACGGTGCGATCGGTCGAAGAAGTCATTCGAACAATTCGAATCCACAATAAATGCTATTTTGCAGGTCTATAACATCAAAATCTTGAGTGGCCTGTACCCGAAAACAAAACTTGAAAACGAAATTTGGAAAAACAAAATCATGAATAATTCTTGACTCAGAAGGACTACATGGTTGATTTTGGTATCAAAATGTAGGTTTTCGGGGTCGCTCCGTTCAATTAACAATGTTTCAGAGCTCTATCCATCATAGTTTAGATTTTCACCTGTCAAATGGCATTTTTTCCAAAAAATCGAAATTTCAAACCATCATAGCTCTGCTTCCTTTGATCGCCGCCACTATTTATTCATATTATGTTGATCAGCATAGGTCACAGTATTTCTGCGCAAAATATGAGCGATTTGAAAAATTCAAAATTTTGGACGAAAAATGACTAAGGGGTATGACCCCCTAAAAACGCCGTAAACTCAATACCAAAAATATCCGGGTAGATCTAACGGTGCGATCGGTCGAAGAAGTCATTCGAACAATTCGAATCCACAATAAATGCTATTTTGCAGGTCTATAACATCAAAATCTTGAGTGGCCTGTACCCGAAAACAAAACTTGAAAACGAAATTTGGAAAAACAAAATCATGAATAATTCTTGACTCAGAAGGACTACATGGTTGATTTTGGTATCAAAATGTAGGTTTTCGGGGTCGCTCCGTTCAATGAACAATGTTTCAGAGCTCTATCCATCATAGTTTAGATTTTTACCTGTCAAATGGCATTTTTTCCAAAAAATCGAAATTTCTAACCATCATAGCTCTGCTTCCTTTGATCGCCGCCACTATTTATTCATATTATGTTGATCAGCATGGGTCACAGTATTTCTGCGCAAAATATGAGCGATTTGAAAAATTCAAAATTTTGGACGAAAAATGACTAAGGGGTATGACCCCCTAAAAACGCCGTAAACTCAATACCAAAAATATCCGGGTAGATCTAACGGTGCGATCGGTCGAAGAAGTCATTCGAACAATTCGAATCCACAATAAATGCTATTTTGCAGGTCTATAACATCAAAATCTTGAGTGGCCTGTACCCGAAAACAAAACTTGAAAACGAAATTTGGAAAAACAAAATCATGAATAATTCTTGACTCAGAAGGACTACATGGTTGATTTTGGTATCAAAATGTAGGTTTTCGGGGTCGCTCCGTTCAATAAACAATGTTTCAGAGCTCTATCCATCATAGTTTAGATTTTCACCTGTCAAATGGCATTTTTTCCAAAAAATCGAAATTTCAAACCATCATAGCTCTGCTTCCTTTGATCGCCGCCACTATTTATTCATATTATGTTGATCAGCATGGGTCACAGTATTTCTGCGCAAAATATGAGCGATTTGAAAAATTCAAAATTTTGGACGAAAAATGACTAAGGGGTATGACCCCCTAAAAACGCCGTAAACTCAATATCAAAAATATCTGGGTAGATCTAACGGTGCGATCGGTCGAAGAAGTCATTCGAACAATTCGAATCCACAATAAATGCTATTTTGCAGGTCTATAACATCCAAATCTTGAGTGGCCTGTACCCGAAAACAAAACTTGAAAACGAAATTTGGAAAAACAAAATCATGAATAATTCTTGACTCAGAAGGACTACATGGTTGATTTTGGTATCAAAATGTAGGTTTTCGGGGTCGCTCCGTTCAATAAACAATGTTTCAGAGCTCTATCCATCATAGTTTAGATTTTCACCTGTCAAATGGCATTTTTTCCAAAAAATCGAAATTTCAAACCATCATAGCTCTGCTTCCTTTGATCGCCGCCACTATTTATTCATATTATATTGATCAGCATAGGTCACAGTATTTCTGCGCAAAATATGAGCGATTTGAAAAATTCAAAATTTTGGACGAAAAATGACTAAGGGGTATGACCCCCTAAAAACGCCGTAAACTCAATACCAAAAATATCTGGGTAGATCTAACGGTGCGATCGGTCGAAGAAGTCATTCGAACAATTCGAATCCACAATAAATGCTATTTTGCAGGTCTATAACATCAAAATCTTGAGTGGCCTGTACCCGAAAACAAAACTTGAAAACGAAATTTGGAAAAACAAAATCATGAATAATTCTTGACTCAGAAGGACTACATGGTTGATTTTGGTATCAAAATGTAGGTTTTCGGGGTCGCTCCGTTCAATAAACAATGTTTCAGAGCTCTATATATCATAGTTTAGATTTTCACCTGTCAAATGGCATTTTTTCCAAAAAATCGAAATTTCAAACCATCATAGCTCTGCTTCCTTTGATCGCCGCCACTATTTATTCATATTATGTTGATCAGCATAGGTCACAGTATTTCTGCGCAAAATATGAGCGATTTGAAAAATACAAAATTTTGGACGAAAAATGACTAAGGGGTATGACCCCCTAAAAACGCCGTAAACTCAATACCAAAAATATCTGGGTGGATCTAACGTTGCGATTGTTCGAAGAAGTCGTTCGAACAATTCGAATCTACAATAAATGCTATTTTGCAGGTCCGAAACATCTAAATCCTGAGTGTCCTGTGCTCGGAAACAAAACTTAAAAATGAAATTTGGAAAAACAAAATTATGAGATGGAGCGGAAATTGTATGCGCCGAAAAATGCGGATCCAGTATGCGCCAAAAAAGGCGGAAAAGTGGATTAGGCCTTCTGGGGATACCACTTAGAAACAAAACGCTCCAAGCACTCTACCTAAAGGATGGTGTGGAAAATTTAGGTAAGTGTGAGTTTTTTCACTACACAACATTCTGAACAATCACAACAAATGCCAGCTTTGATCGTCAACTGAAGGGCGATTCTGTAAATTTCGACTTTAAACACCATTTCATTTTACTTACCATCAATACTATTGGCTTAGTCCTGATTTTCTTGGCTCTGGCGGCATATCGAAGCGTGTTTGTAGTTTCACTCGTGTTACATTTAGCGGGAGAGATACAGGCGATCTGAAAAAATCAAAAATTATGTCCGATTGCATGAAAACAGGTCAACCTTCACAAATGGTCACAAAGTTGTTACCGATCGATGTTATAACTACACCACTGGAGAATATACTGACCATTAAAGTTACTCCATTTCCAGCTAAAGAATCCGCCAGAAGTTTCGTCAGTTTAGAGTCTCGATATGGAATGTGCTTATGTTTCCTCTTCTGGTCACTCAGGGATGATATACAGTACCCTGGAAGATTAAACTTGCTGATTTTGCTCTTGATATATGTAGCGACGCTACTGTCTTATCACAAAAAAATTGTTATCAAAGTTATCGCAAAGATCTCGGAGCAATTGCGCAGACAATGATGTTGGCAAGCATCATTACACTGATTGGTAGCTTCGATAGTTCAATGGGCTTGAACCTAGGATGGGTAATCTGAAGTACCAGGATCGAATCGCGCTCGGAGTGAAACTTTTTTCGGATTTCCAAATTCGTCTGCATACCGATTAATGCTTTCGAAGAGCTTAATCTACTTACTCGTGAGAATACTTTTCATCGAAAGGCTGTAACTTAATTGTTCTAATACATGATCTGATGACCAACTGGCAATGAGAGATACATCACGTAACTTATCGAAGAGTTATATTGGATAAGGGTAGTTTCATCTGTTGTCGAACGGTAGTTGTTATAATTTATTCAACATTCTATATCGGTTCGATTCAATGCTTCTAATTGAATTTCGAATAAGTGTTTCAAGGTTGAAGGATTCGTTCTGAGGTTGAATTAATAATTTGCATCGATTATTTATTTTGAATATTGACCTGCATCTATTACTCTAATAGCAAGGGCCTCAGGTCATCAAGATCATAAAAAAATATAGAAAATAAGAAAATTATATCGTTTATTCATAGTTGATGAAAGACATTGCCCAAAACTCAAGTTCAAGAAATTGTTCTATCATTGGTTAATGTTTGAGGGCAGTGAGATCATGTTTGAGGGGTGTGAGATAATGTTTGAGGACAGTGGGATAATGTTTGAGGGGTGTGAGATAATGTTTGAGGATAGTGGGATAATGTTTGGGGGCAGTGGAATAATGTTTGAGGAAAGTGAGATAATGTTTTATGACAATGAGATAATGTTTGAGGACAGCGAGATAATGTTTTATGACAATGAGATAATGTTTGGGGATAGCGAGATAATGTTTGAGGACAGTGAGATAATGTTTAAGGACTGTGAACATCGTCGATATCTTCTTATTTCTACTCACCAAGAACCATCAAACTTTTGTTGATGTTGTTGGCTTCTTCCAGCGTTTTCCCACTGCTTTGGGTTTTTTTGGTCATCTCACTGCCAGCCAAATCGACAAAATGTATTTTTCCAGATCTAGATAAGAAGACTCCGTTTTCTGCAGGTTGTTCCGAAGAAATATAAACTGTTAAAATGGTGTGGCTCCGGCTGCAAGATTTCGTGGAAAACATATCTGAATTAAGGGGTTAGGTAGTTCGAAAGATTCAACATCAAATACAGCTCATACACCAGAAACCATAACTTATAAAAAACAATTATTTATCACAAACTGCAATATTATTGAGCCCTGTCAATTTAACGATCTTACCTCGAGAAATCGTTCATGTTATGTCTACCAACGGCTCTGTTTCTAAGGCCTTCCTCCAGAACGGCAGTCAAATCATCCAACTCCTCACAGTCCACGGTGAAGAGGTTCTCCACGAAGAAACCTCTGGCCTTTTTACTCCATCTCACAGCCAACGGTTTTCTACTGCTTCCCGGATTCAAAAGGTCGATAACCTGAAGACGTTGAGATACAAAATGAAGCTGTTTATCAGTTTCAGTGAAGGAACACCACGTCATAATGAAAAAGTGTCCAACTTCCTTACCTTCTCGTTATAAATTTCCAGGTAACTTGCTTTCAGAATGAAATGAGCATCGGGTTTTTCTTTTATCAGTTGGAATAAATAGAGGAACGATCTGAAGATCAATCCATGTTTGTCGCTATATGGAGATGGCCTAAGCCCAAACTGCAACCGAGAAGTAAATAATTCTAAATAAATCCGATTAAGAAAGTATAACTGGAATCGATCATTTGAAAAATGGATCAGCGTTCGAAATGTTGTGAAAGATTTGTCCTTTTTGGTCAGCCATCAACGTCCTTAACTGAATTTAATATCACTGAAGTGAAGGAAATGGAAGTTTTACACACGAATCAATTCTTACCTTTTTAAACGCGCCTCACAGCAAAATAAAATATAAAATTAAAGAAAAGAAAAAGTAGTGAAAATATAATGAGGAAACTTAAGAATTAAAAAATAATCATAAAGTTAACTCACTAATCCAGGGGGTCCCGTTAGTGTGTATGTTTTCCCACTGCCAGTTTGCCCATAACAAAAACAAGTACATCGGAAGCCCTCTAGGGACATTTCAATCAATCTCTTCATCCCTGAAAATTGAAGCACGTCTTCTTGAGTTGCTGCAGGTTCGAAAACGACATTGTAAGAGAAAAGTTTGGACTTTTTCCCTCCACCAGATCCACCGTTCTCTTCGTTTTCAACCTAGAAGAGAAATCAGGTGAAGATGATTATACATTACATTAAAAATTCAGAATTCGTCTCGCAAACTTCAACGGGGTGGAGAATGGTCTTCAGAATTTGGGCTTGGTAGCTCAACGGCCAGAGAGTATGACCGGAAATCATAGGAAGCAGGTTCGAATCCTGTTCGAAATTGAAACTTTTTCTGGATCGAAAATACATCTACATACCGTTAAAGTAACATCTTAAGAATAATGAAATTTCAAATGAATTCGCATTAGCAAAACTACAATATTCAAAAAAGGTATGATATTTTTCGATAAAACAAAAATTCCATCGTATAAAAACTCATTTGGGCATAGTGAAAGTTCGATGTATAATTTCATAAAACCGTTCGATTATTTTGCAAACGAAATATTTTTAATTTTTGACCGGCAGTTTATTTTATAAACATTTTTGCATTCATATAGGACTACTCACCAAAATTTGTCCGTTGCCAGGAAATTGTATGATATTTTTATCATTACCTCTCTTCTCTTTCTCATTTATTGGCCTTACTCTTAAAAAAAGAATCGTTTAATTTTAGTGACATTAAACTAAGAACATAACTTAAGTTGATAAGAATCGAATAAGTACTATGTTTATTTTTTTTTATTTTCAATTGATCTAACTGTACCCTAATTTTTTTTCTTTACTGTATAAAGCTTCTTGATATGCCTACTACTCCTTTTATTAGAATTGGGTTTCTCATAATATCCTCTTCACTACTTATCTTATTTTTAACTCACCTCACAACAACATTTATGTTATCTTCATCCTGATTGAAACTCGTTATTATTCTTTGAAGGTTATTGTCATCGTCTAACCTTTCGATACTTCCGTATCTGAAAAATTACATTTTTAGCAATTAAATTAAGGGTCTTCGTCCCTGAAAAAAGGGAGTCAGAAACGATTTATTCTTTCTGATTGATGAAGGGATGTATGAGTGTCTAAAGATAAAAATAATAAAAAAAATATTTTATAAGTATGGAATGAATGAAAAGGATATTCCCCATCATTTTTGGTTATTTTGTAACATTTCCACCATCAAAACGAAAATATTTTTGTGTTTTTTCATTTCTGTATTGAAGTCTATCATTTAGTTAATCAAACGTCTATCTCATTCTTCTTTTAGAATTTACCCTTTTTTTTGTAAATAATATTACAACAATGTGTTGTTTTCGCGAAATTTATTTCCCCGAATTTTTCTATTCGAAACGATAAATATCCATATTTTGTATCAACGACAATTCATTGAGGTTTGTTTTAGCCATCGATTAGTGAAAATTAATGGTTTTTTGAAATTGTGGATTCTAACATGGAATTGAATTTCTTTTAAATGACACGCCCCGCAGGTATCTCCTCCCAGATGACTGGTGAAGGAAAGAGAGAGTATTATACAGCCTGTGTGGGATCTAGTTCAGGGTAGTATTTCTTGTTATATTCCCTGCGCCCCAACATTTGTTCTATTAAGCTGAATAATCCAATAAATAAAAATTAATGCACTGCACTGCCCTCTGGCGGTATACGTTTCCTAGTTTGAAGGCTGAAGACTCAATTCACGTTTGCCAGATTTTGTTTGTGTTTCCTGGGTTGAATCCCCCTGCATGAATAAATATCTTCGTTTGTACTTTTCGCAGTAATTATTTTGTTATTTCAAATTATTCAACCAGGGAGAGGTCGAGGTCTCGAAGTTTTTCTAGCGCGCTGCACCACTTCTTTCTATTAATTATTGTTGTGAGTTATTTATTCACGATTTGTCACGCAAAGGAGAAGAGGTTGAGTCCAAGTTCAGCATTAATGGCAGGGCTATCGAACCATTCAAATAATAATAGCACGGGTTCAATTTCCTTAACCTCACTCTTGACTCATTTATGCGAAAGGTAAGGGCTGGAGAAAGTTCAAGAGCACCAGAGTCCAGGGGTGAACTCAATTTATTATTTCCTGATCGTTTTATCCGGAGGAAAATCGTTTCCATGAATTCATTTGAATTATTCAAGGGTAACACGAAATCTCTGAAACATTTTGTTCATGGAAATCGGTATGTTTCGTTCTTGAATATTTTAACACGCCAGGATGATTATGTCCTTTTTTAATTGATCGTTATAAATTAACAATATGTTTCATTATTCCACGTGAAGATCATTAAGGAATAGCTAGATTAACATTCATGATTCTATGTCAATTGATTTCTCTCTAAGGAACTGAAGGAAAACACAGATCGAAGACCAGGAGAGCCATAGATGATCTGTCAGTTGTAAAATATCTTAAATTCGAAATAACGTTTATACCGGTTCGGAAATATAAGTTGGAAATATAGCCATTGAACGAGTGAATGAATATTGTTTAGTGAACCAATGAAATGACCAAAACCTTCGATACTATACGACAACGAATAAATGACTGACCTCACTCAATGGCACAGGAGCCTGGAGAAGGGGGAATTCGAACTCTCTCGAGTCTCAATGTAGTTCCTATGCCTTGAGTGAGGTCAGTCATTTATTCGTTGTCACATCGCGCAGAAGGTTTTGATGATTTTACTGGTCCACTAGGCAATATTCATCCAATCGTTCAACGCTGAATTGGCTATGTTTCCATCTTATATTTCCGAACCTGTATAATTTCTGCGAATATTTGAAACGAAATATGTGTTTCGGTGCTTGTAGATGACCGTGTCATTATAAGTCTTCTTATCTAAATTTGACGGTGGAAGTGCCTTGATTTGGATGACTTATGAATTATTCGACGTACTTACTCGCTACCTCTAGATCCTGGCGCAGAAGCCTCTCCAATACTTCTCGCTGGACTATTTCCACGTGATCTGATTGGTCGGATCACTGGGGTTACTTTACTTCTCCGATCAGGGCTATCGAAGGTCTTTCTAGGGGAAGCCTTCAGCGGTGCTCTTGGATTTGGAGACCGGGAAGGACTAGACCGATTTGTTTTGTTACTCGGAGTTCTTGATGGACTATTTCCCCTAGAGCTAGGTGGCGTCCGTATGAAATTGCTCGACCTCGTGACCATTTCGATTGTTTTCGAAAGACCTGAAGGAATAATTACCTAATTTACGGAAAAAGAAAAAATTAAAAGTTCAAGCAATAATACCAACCAGTTACCACCGTACATTTCAGATCGATACTGAATCAGATGGATTTTAAAAATGAATAAGAGAGAAAACAGAAAATATCTCGTCAGTTTTCAAACAATCGTCCCTTGGCCTTGACATCCCTGATATCTTTTGTTGTATCAAAACGATGTGGATTTCGAAATTAGTCTTTTGTTGTACTCTTCTGTTTCCCACATTTTCCACCTTCAATGGGATCAATTTGCTTCCATGAATTCGATTCAGAACTGACGTTCTGGGGTAAATAGTTGAATACATCGATTCAAATCAATTTTGACATGATGAATGCTTCGCAGCTCAAGGATATTTTTATCCGCCACTGCTATTAACCTAGTTCTTCAAGGGGCTGTATAAATTGGAAGTTCATTGTGTGAATTGAACACACACATACATTTAAATTTAAGTGTTTGGTTCACCGAATACTTTGACACCCTTTTATTTAACTGTGGACATAACAGAAAATTCATGGTAATAATGAATTGGGACACCCTATATGAAAATAAGAAGAGAAAATGCATTCTGAAGTTATCCGATTATAGCGTTAATGAAGTGGATTATTATTGATATAAACTTGTGAATCGTACGCGAAAATAATAATTTATTATTGACGTAAAAAAACCGGAGAGTTCTAGATTTATGAATCGTATATGGTTGAGTTTGGTATCAAAATTAAGGTTTTTGGGGAAGCTGAATTCAATAAAAAATATTTCGAGGCGCTATTTAGAATAGTTTAGATTTTGACCTGCGGAATGGCATTTTTTCAAAAAATCGAAATTTCAAATCATCAAAGTTCTCGTTCCTGTAGTCGGATCCCCTTTTTGTTTGTATATATAGCATTGTCCCAAGTATCTCTAGGCCTATTAAAATCGATTTCGAAAATGTCAACTCGGGCGAAAAATACGTAAGGGTTAAGACACTCCAAAAACATTATATTTGTCCTCGCCAAGAAATTACTGGCGAATCTAAAGGCGTTTTTCAATCTGGAATATCTACAACTCATTCGAGCTATTCAGAAAACCTATTCGGACGATCAGTATATCACCTATACTTTGAGTGCTGTGAGCCAATGAACCAAAGTCAAAAATGAAAAATGGAAAATATGAAACTAAAAAAATCTGGTTAAAAAAGGACAATATGTTCATGTTTGGTATCGAATTATAGGTTTTCGGGGACGTTAAATTCGATAAAAAATAATTCTAGACGCTATGTATAAAAGTTTAGATTTTGACCTGCGAAATGGCAGTGATCCTATCCACGATTATTTTGTATATTGTTAATCAGCATTGTCCCAAGTATCTCTAGGCGTAATTAAATTGATTTCGAAAATGTCAGTGAAATTTTTTCAAAAATCAAGAACTCAAACTCGAAAAGCTCCCGTTTCTCTGAACGCATCCTAATGATTTCCAAACATATTGAGGCATATCTCAAAGTATATCTGTGCAAAATATCATATTATGACAATCTCAATTTTTTGGTCGAAAATGACCCGCTAAAAACACCATATTCGTAATGAACGAGAATTTCTTTTATTCAAGCTATATTGAGGGTCAATTATACCCCACTTCCAATCGAAAAAATCGAACAGAAAAATTCTTGACTAATCAGTCGCATGTGATCGACTTCGATATCATTCTGTAGCTGTAAATTTCAGAGTTTCTCTTTCTCTTCTTTTTTCTATATAACATCACATTGTTCTCAAACCAGTCACCAAGTTAGCTTGTCGCTGATGTCATATTCATACCTATATATTCAAAATAATTTTTCTCTACAAATGTACTTATAGGTATTGAATTATTTCATGACACGAGTGAAAGTTTTATTGATTCACGTCATTAATCAACACATCATATCCACATGTTACTGTTATTTTTTTTCAAATCGAATTTCTTGATATTTATATTTATTTGAAACTTTTTATGTCAACTTAATCTTTCCTTCCCTTATTTTTTCCATCAATAAGTATGATAGACACGATTTTTCAAATTTTTCGAGAATGGTTTATCAAATTCCATTTTTTTTCACTCTCTTCTACAAACAATCAACAAAAAATCGAAAGAAACTGTTTTAAAATTAAGTAACCATAAGTTTGAGTAATTATAATTGAATACCTTAAAAAATCAAGCTTCAACCCTTGTCGCTTGTACACACAAACACACCACGTCAATTTGAAAGCACATCAGACTGCGATGGGCACTCCAACCATGCGTTACATGTCGGTGACTGACGAACGACGCTTTCGGTAATTTGGTAGACGCTGACCGTCGCTGGCGTCGCTATGCACTTACCATTAATACAAAATGACGTCGCTATTTGAAAGCTTATTCATCATATACTTACCTGGAATTTCATGTGGACAGATCCATGTTCCCGATACAGGTAAATATGTCGTGACGGTCATTTCGGTGGACGCCGAAATCGAGGACATTTTCATTAGATAGTATTTTATTTTCACGGATATCGTGATTGCCGCTGTGCAAACGCTTTCGAAATGACCGAACAAACAAATCTGATTTTTTATGCACGGGAGGTAAACAGGTTTATGGTGGATTCTGGAATGGCATCGTCATAAATAACTGATTGAAACATCGCTTTTGAAGAGTTTTTGAGCGATCGTTCCACTAAAACAACGACGGCTATATGAAAGCGTTCTTCGAATTCTTGGGTCTCAATCGATTCGATTCGTGTGACTGATCACGAATCAAGTTCTTTTTACTTAAAACTGACGCAGGTCGGTACTCGTGAAATGTCAAAAAATTCTCAGAGATGTTGCCAATGCTAATTTCTATTCACTCTTTTTTAACTTCGTGAATGGAGTTAGTTCTTTTGTGGTTTGACTATGACAAAGTTTTCATAGTAGTAGGTACTACATTTTCATACAGTATTTCAAATTGTGCAAAAGGGTATTTAAATGTCTTCTGTAGTTTTTTTTCTTGAGAATTTTGAAAAGTGGGGAATTCCATAGGCCCGTCTGTTCGTTTAGAAGTTCTTCTGTCGGGTTATTCGAGTACTTCAATTATATTTTCGAATCAATTATCACAAAGTAACGGACTATTCTGTCCATTATTTTTCAGTGAAATTTCAACACTCGATTCTTTATTTTCGTACAAGAAAACTGAATCTTTCAACCATGTTTATATACGTCAAATTCAAATATTGCGAGTAATAACAGAGAAAAAAATTTCTTCAACATCGCCAGGTCTTTTGAATTCACATAATATTTTCTCAAATTCATTATTTTTTCAAAGTAAATAAAAATTTTGATAAATACATAATTATTACGACCACTATGTAGAAAGGACAACGTTGGGTATTTGTCTGACAGTGAAATGATTCTACCCCAACATTTTCAAAATAAACACAGTGAAATGTGTCAGAATTTCATGGCCAACCAGGTATAAGAGTGAACGGAGTATAGATGGAGAATGACGTTTTAGAGCAAAATTTTGTTTAGGTCGCGTTACCAGATCTGTACTGAATTTCTATCGAATTATGAATAACGAATTCCTAATATTTCTGCCATATAAGATTCATTTGACAGCTGCTGTCAAAATCAAGTAGAACGAGTAGAACTATCGCCCAAAAATTATTCGAAATACTTTCCTCAATTTTTGTTGAAGAACAAATCGTGAAAATTCTGAAACACCCTGTGTATTACCTCCATACGTATTATACAGGGTTTAGTTAAAGGTGAGGCTTTTCTTTTGACAGATGGTAGAACCCATCAAAATAAGTCATTTAACCAAAAATTTTTTATATGAACTATGCCCCTGTTTCGAGAATATTTTCTAGTTTCTAGGTGAATCTAAAATTTCCTCAGTCCGAACCTGCTGTCTCGCCTCGTAGATATCAACATCCCTTGTTTTTCGTCTTCTCATCATACATGACTCAGAATATCGATTGAAACCAGTATATCTTCTATCGTGTTACGCCGAAATGCCGCACGTTTATTCAAATAATGATCTTGTTGATTTGCTTTTAATTTATGGTGAATCAAAACGAAATGCCAGTTCAGCGTATAAGAAGAACAAGATTTCCGCTAAGAAATCACCCAACTTCGCGGATGTTCACAAACCTGGTGCAGAGACATGCAGGCCAGGGTAGTATTAAGTTAATTTTTTAAATTGAACATTTCACATAAGAAATTTTCGGTAAAATGACTTATTTTGATGAGTTCTATCACCTGTCAAAATAAAAGCCTCACCTTAAAATACACCTGTGATGCATCGCGTAATGTTACCTGTGAACATTGATAGTGAAATGAATATAAACATTCCAATGAATATACAATAATATGCAATTTTTCCTGCCTAATTATTCAATCGACAACAATACTTCCATTCTTGTTCGAGAAGGAAATGCTATTACTCATCCTCAGAGAAAAGTAATCTTTTATTCACAAACCCAAATTAACAAACGACATTCGGAATGACGAAACGTGCGGAAATATTGTTTATTGAAATAGTGAATAATGACCGAGTGAATCCTGTTTTCCTACTCTGAATTTATTATTCGTAAGTAACTGCCAGGAACTCGAAATGAAAACGATTACGCGTGTTGCTCGGTCAGTTCCTTGTACTGAGACTTTATTTGGTGAGTGCTTTATGCCAGTAAAAACTATTGAAGTTCTAACAGAGTAACAACATTGTGCTTTGGGAAGTATTTTTTTCCGTTTGACACGTAACAATCAATACAAATAATGATTTTCGTCGTTGCGTATATTTGTTATATCATTAAGGAATAATATCTGCAGAATTGACGACAAAATTGGATATTTCTCTAACAGCTGATCCAGAATCATGGACGATTCGACTGACTGTCAATTTTTTTGACAGCTGTCAATTTTTTTTGACAGCTGTCACTTTTTTTAAAGCGAATCTACCAACAAGTGCCAAAAGCTTCAAGCCACTGCTTTTAGGAAGTGAAATTAACGTTTTTTTGAGGCTTTCTTGAATGGGTGACTACTAATTATTTATTTGCAACGTTGTTCCGCCCCTGAGGATGACGCCATCCGCCACCTGGAACTGTTCGAGTCTCAGTTACCACCGGTGGAAACTTAACCCCATTCCCCCGGCTTTATCAGGTGGAAATTGACAATTTCCTGGCCAGGTGCGGCACCGCGCTTCCTTATCGCCGAATCCTATGCCGGTAACCTTTCATTGGCGTTCCCTGCTCTCTTCAACCTTCCACCACGTTCCACTCCTGCAGACGACGACGAAGAAGAGCACCAAAGTTTTGCCATTCTCCGTTCGGCGCGACCCGTTTACTTGGTAGCAGGGGGACGGCTTGACATTTTCGGCTTTTTCTGGCTGGTACACGTGCTCAAATGGCAGACTGAGCTCCTACATTTTTCCGCTTATTAATTTTGTTTTGCGAAGCGGCGGTGTTTTGCGAGTGAGTGACATTTCGAATCTTCACCTTCGGGTGAATGTCGCCTTCTACGCTCCTGTGTACGTTACATGTGTCGTGGGATTGTTCTGGTCGTATGCAGGTCCTGTGAGAGGTGAGTTCTTCGATATATTCTTCTTCATATACAGGGTTGCGCTTCGGGTTTATGAAAAAGGTACGTTTCTACTTGTCTGCGAACTTTTCTTTAAAAAAATAGCTTACGAGACAATAGGGGAATCTTAGATCATCGAAATCCTGCTACAGCCTACGTACAACGAAGCTTATTTTGCTTGCAAACTCGTTACAAAGCATAATTGGAATTTGGCTAAATTTATGATATTTCGAAAATGTGATTTTCTTCCCTTTTTGAGTTAACAATCAATGAAGCTTTTCTAGCACTTTTCGTGATTCAGAAAAGAAGCTCATGACCCATGGTAATACGAATTTATTTTTCATTCAATGCAGGAAATACAGTGAGTTATACCATTTCGAAATCAAAATGAAACAGGCATGTTTTTCTTGATTTGGCACTAAGTTAACCATTTTTTCTTCAAACCACGATAGGTAAAATTTAGGAAAAAAATAAGGGAAACATGAAGTTGGAGCTAGCTCTTTATTAAAAAAAATCTATGCATGCGCCTCAAAATCATAGTTTACATTCGATACATAGTCCTCTGCCCGTAGTTACCATATAATCCATTCCTTACGTCTCACCCTGTATATAGCGTTTCCTTTAACTTCATGTAGGAACCCAAGAACATCAACTGGAATTCTCTTCCGACCGAACCGATAGAGAATGAATTGGGTGATCAAGTTTTCATTATTGATGATCAACTGCCATTTTTGGAATTCGAAAGTAACAGATTTCACAATAACAAGACAGGCTGCGAATTCCTTAACATTTCGCGGAAATAAAACCATTGTTTCCCATGAATACGCCACAATACTTACCTACATACCCCAACTACTGATTGATTGAGGAAATCACTCGAGACCGAAAGTGTTATTCAATAGAAAAAGTATGAATAGCTCAACTAGTTGACTAGTAGTATATTATAGTTGTTAGTTCATTGAAGAGTTCCTTGATTCTCTTGTTTTATCAGGTCACATAATTGAAGAGTAGTCCAGCATTCAAGCTCATTTCCTGGATACATGCTTTCACAGTTACAGAGAACACAATGAGTTCGATTCTTAAGTTAGGTAAACTAAAAATGTGATAATTTTCTGATTTCTTGAAACCATTTCAAGTCGTCTTAAGGGGACCTGGTACACGTCCGAGCTCGCGAGCTCCCTTCAAAAATTAGGCTTTTTATTTCCATGATATCTCAGTTCGTATGCAGCGTAGATCAACAATTTTTTTTTAAATTGAAGCTTAATCATTTCTCTAGAATGTGCATTACTAGCTTTTCTGTTTTTCTTCGTATATTAGGAAAAAAATCTGTTGAGCTGTAATTTCATGAAAATCTGGACAATCGATTTTATTTCCATGATATCTCCGTCAATTTTCGGGATAAATGTATGAAATTTTCAGTATACATGCGGAATAATATTTTGCAGGATCTTTATTATTCGCTTTTTCGTTTTCTCGCGTATATTAGAAAAAAAAAACCTGGTTGAAAATATGACCAATAAAGTTTCTACTTAATAATTCATTCAAAAATTGAGGGGGCAATAAACAAAAAAACTCATCAATAACAATTCTGGAAAATATTATTTCGCATGTATACTGAAAATTTCATACATTTATCCCGAAAATTGACGGAGATATCATGGAAATAAATTCGTTTGTCCAGATTTTCATGAAATTACAGTTCACCAGGTTTTTTCCTAATATACGAAGAAAAACAGAAAAGCGAGTAATAAACATTCTAGAGAAATGATTAAGCTTCAATTCAAAAAAAAAAATTGTTGGTCTATGCCGCATATGAACTGTGATATCATGGAAATAAAATGCCCAATTTTTGAAGGGAGCTCGCGATATAACAAATGTTTACAATTCAGGTCACCGGCTCGAAGAAAAATTGAGAATGTGAGTGTTGTGAAAGATTTGATTGAATTATATAATCGGAATAGGTGTTTGTTGCAACACATTTCTGGTTTAGTTCTTTATTGCTGACTAATGGACACAAATCGATGCATTATGACAAACATGCCAGTGGAGAGAATCTGTTTACAATGTTCACTGACATCATTCTAGATTTCCTTCAACATTATCGAAATTCCCTATCACTGTTTCTTCTACAATGGAAAATTACCGAAGCTTTTTCTTGATTTACCTAGGGCAACGAATATTCGAGATTATTTGATTCGAATTAACCACAATTTTTCAAAAAAAGGAACTCAAATTCAATTTTTGGATATTTGAATCTGAAGAATAATATTTTGGGTTGCGTATATCGAATCTAGGAGAGCGAAATCGAGGCTGATATTCTAATATAATCAAGGTTTGAAACAAAAATCACCAATTTGGTGCTAAAACAACCCAGAAAATAGCTTGAGAATGAAATACTTGATGAGGTATTAAGTTATTAAATTTCCAACAAAATGACAATAATTCTCAACCACAGAAGAGAAATAGAGAATATTATTCCGGAGATTACAATCTTAACCAGAGAAAATACTTCATTATTGTTTATGGAATTAATCATTTAGGTACCTAAACCACTATAAAAACCGCATTGTTGTCAAATACTTTCGTTGACAGACATACAGTCACGATAAATAACTGTATATTTACTCCTTCATTATCATCATTAGCAATTACCTCATAGTTAAAGTGACTCATTTATATTTTTCATTCAACACACGATCTTGGCGCTCACGACTAAGTAGTAGGTATTCCATGAAATTTACTCGGAAAAATGACTGTTTCTTATGATATTCTTTATTTGCGCACCATGTTATGTTTATACGCGTACTCAAAATATAGCGAAACTATTGAAAAATAGTTCACTAAAGGCACTACCTGAAAGCAGTTCAAGAAACCAATTGAAAAAAATTTGACATCTGTCGAAAACATTGGCAGCTGTCAAAAACACTTCGACATCTGTCAAAAAGACCTCGACAGCAGCTGTCAGATAAATCATCTATGGCCCCAAATCTGTTACAGAAATATTGCGAATGAATCTTATTTATCTCAATAACGAAATAATGCCAATTTTTGAATGATGTAGAACAGATTCAGTGTGTTTGACTGAAGTTTACTTTATACAAAAATATACACAAATAAAAATCAGTATATTTAAATATATCTTTATAAATGGTAATAATGGTTACCATGATGTTAACAACCTTGAAATCAATGTTGAGTCACTCAACCCACATAAGATTTCTTCTCCTCCAAACATATGAATCATATGGAATGATGCAAGGTCGGGGAACCCATATGGGTGATTTACTGTCGGTTAGTTTCATTTCTTAGATCAGCCACACAATAAACAAATCAGAATCATTGGAGTGATCACTCCAAATTTTCTTTGCAAAAATCGATGAAAATGATTCTTCGAAGAACAAAAAGCTTAAATTTTTCACATTTCTGTCTCATTTTGTATCTTGAAATGCATATTTATCGAGTAACAATATAATTGATCATCGTAATAAAACAGCTAATCACTAAACGAGACAATTTTGTTCTCTACGTCATAAATAGATAATATCTTATCAAAACGAGTTGCCAACTTTTCACAAACCATTATACCTCCATTTGTGATAATATCTAGAGGGAATTTGGACAAAATATGTATGTATATTGACGTTTTCCATCATTTCTTATAACATATTTTGTGTTTACAAACAGTTGAGTAGATACATTCAAATCGTTCATATTTTAAAAAAATATCATTAATAATATTGTAATGATAAGACCGAATAGTTGTCGAGTAAACAAATGATCATTTTATCTCGCTTTCTTTGCAATTACAGGAAGCATTTATATGTGAAATGTTGTCTCTATATTAGAACTAATGAACACTGGTTATCATTAATTTTTATTCGTGAAATATTGCGAATAGTATCAGTTCTCTGGTGATACCTATTAACTTTTTCAATTTTGATTAAAAAAAAACACTTAGACAAAATAAAAAGTTTCATCAAAATAAATTTATAAAAGAAATGTCAATAAAGATAATAAAATTTCCAATTCGAAACACCTCGTGAACTATACTTCTACTGAGGTAATAAATAACATGGATCCATTGTACATTCTTACATCGAATGGGTTGACTCCAATGTTGAAATATTAATTTTTTTGCAGTAAAAAATGGAGGGAGGACTAGAGCATAGAGATCGAGTAGGCGTTCAAGATGCAGTTTTGCTAGAAAACTATACCGATGAAGCAGAATTCATCAACAACCTGAAGAAGCGTTTCAAAGAAAATTTAATATATGTGAGTACAATCGAAATAAAACTGCTTTATTGTATACAACGTATAATTTAGTCATTAGTGAATAGAAAGTCGAAAATTATTACTCGACCTTTTACGATGGTCAGGATTTGCGCCATACGAACTTTTTTCGTTTTTATCGACACCTAAACATCTTGCTCTATTTTGAATATCGGAGACATGACATGGACATGTAATTAATTGGATAACTGCAGCAAATAACTACAGTATCATCCTTATCTCATATTTGTGCCGGTAATCTGCGATTATTACCCTGATTATAGGTGCCTATCTTCAGCTTGATTGTATGCAAAACACTGATATCGAAAGAATTACATGATCATAAAAGAACAACTCAGTTTACACCTCCACTTCACTTTTACGACTTCTCTGAAAAGTACCCAACACGATGCAATTTGCATATCATTTGTTTTTGATCGAAAGAAACAAAAGCTTTTTGTTCATTGTGCTAAATGCTATCACTAACAGTTATTGGTTCTTTAACTGCTTATTGCCATGAATTTTAAAATTGATTGATTATTTTCTGAAAAGAGATTCCAAAAACATTCTCATTACGTATCCTCGGAATAACTAGGGAATGTGCAGGTGAATTATAGGAGGATCTATGAGGATTCAACCTCCTTGAAGCGGTATTCCTTATAAATGCAGGCTGTCCAACATAAAACAATTCAGCAGAATATAGACGATCACCCTGTACATATTGATGTGATGGAAATAAATATACTGCTCCACAAGACTCAAGAGTTCGGGATATCGTATTCAATCGTTTTTAAAAGTATGTAGTCTTCGAGAAAATCGCTGTAAAATCATTTAAAACTCAATAACAACTTGAATCGATACAATAAAAATCAGTATGAGACATTTCGTCAATATGGTCGTCTTTTTTCTGAAGTTTGGTTCTTTGCATATGCTTCATGAATTAATGTTCTCATTTTGGAATGAAGTCAGTTCATCAACGGCTTCGATTTGAAACGAGTTTTCTGAAAATGCCAAGACGTAAATTAACAAACGCTGAGGCTAATAGGGCTATCGGAATGCTACAGAGTGGCCTAACTCAGGTTGTTGTTGCGGAAAGGCTCCAAATCAGCCAAAGTGTGATATCTCGACTTTGGAATAGGTTCAGGGAGACAGGTTCCGTGTTGGAAAGACTCAGGCTGGGTGAGCGACGAAAAACAAGACCTGCTCAGGATCGTTTCATCACCGTTTCGGCGAGAAGACCCTACAGGCCTACATCTACGTGTAGAATGCTACGGAATATTCTTCAAAATGCAGATGGGGTCCAAGTTCCCATCGAAACCATCAGACGACGTTTGAGAGGTGAATCTAGGTTCTAGACGTCCATTAAGAGGAGTTCCATCAACACGTGACCATAAGCGTCAAAGACTGGAATGGGCAAGGCAACATATCAATTGGAACGATCAATGGCGTAGTGTCCTTTTCACTGATGAATCCAGATATGGACGATTTTCAGATTCTCGAAGAATAAGGGTATGGACAAGCCCACGCATACCCCGCAATCGTCGCTATGTCCAACAAGTCCATCCATTCCGAGGTGCTAGTGTTTTGGTATGGGCCGGGATATGTTTCAACGGGCGTACAGATCTACACATTTGTCCTGGGAATATGACCGCCTTACACTATAGGGAGCATGTAATTGACAATGTTGTGCCAAATTTTCACGCTGCTATTGGTGAAACTTTTCAATTTCTAGACGATAACGCTAGACCAGACCGCACCGTGCAGCCATAGTTGAAAATGCGCGCGAGGAGCTTGGTATTCCACATTTAACAATACTTCCGCACTCATCAGATTTGAATTGCATAGAACATGCATGGGATATGCTCCAAAGAAGATTAGATAATCATCAACCTACCCCAGAATCCTTAAATGATCTGAGAGAGCTTCTGCCCCGTTTATGGAACCAAATTCCTCAAGAAATATTCAACAACCTCTCGTGTAGTATGAAAAGAAGATGTCAAGCTGTTATTGATGCCCGTGGAGGCCATACATTGTATTGATAGTCTTAAAATGCTTGAATTCTCCGGGAATAATATTTCGTTATTTTACTCGATTTTTCTTAGCCACCCTGTATACGCTGCAGACCTACAGGCTAAAATTAATTTGCAACTTGAAATCATATTAATATGAATTTTCATCACAAAAATCTTATTTTCACCGTATTTTTTTGCAATTTAATTCAATATCCCTAACTCATGTGGAGCTGTTTAATTTCTACAATTCCCTTTACAGACTTATATCGGACATGTCCTCATTTCGGTGAACCCCTACAAAGAACTCAACATATACGGACCCAACAACATAAAAGCATACAATGGGAAACACTTCTTTGAGGTACCACCACACGTGTAAGTTGAAAATATCATCATTAATATCTTAATCATTCTCCAAGTTGAACTTTTCAGATTCGCCATAGCAGATACAGCGTACAGATCTCTGAAAGAGGACTATATAGATCAGTGCATACTGATTTCAGGTAAGCATTTCAAATGGACGAAGAAAAATGAATTGAACATAATTTTATTTTAAGGCGAATCCGGCGCTGGAAAAACTGAAGCTTCTAAGAAGATCCTCCAGTATATAGCAGAAGTGGAGAATTCGGAAGATGTGAAAACGGTGAAGGAGAAATTGATGGAGTCCACCTTACTCCTGGAAGCTTTCGGAAATGCTAAAACCAACAGGAACGATAATTCGAGTCGATTTGGAAAATACATGGATATCATCTTCAACTTCGAAGTTAGTAGTTATTTGTCCTGTAATCGACCTTTCTAAGGGTCCAATACCATTGAATACAGAGTACCTATATCCTTTTTGTTCAATCGATAATCTCATTTTTTCACAGGGAAAACCAGTTGGGGGTAACGTTCTGAGTTACCTACTGGAAAAATCAAGGATCATCAATCAGAGTTCAGGTGAAAGAAATTTTCACATTTTCTACCAGCTTTTGGCTTCAGCAACTGAAGAAGACCTGAAAGAATACCATCTATCCAGAAATTCGAACTCGTATTATTATCTGACAGATGGGGTAAGACACCTTTGCCAATTATCAACAACACTCGATTCACCAATTTTTTTCAGGAACAAGGAATGTTAAACGGTATCGACGACAAGAGCGATTTCAGTCATGTAAAGGAATCCTTGAAGACTCTCGAATTTCCGGAAGAAAACCAAAGAGAAATATTCTCGATATTGTCCGCTGTGTTGAATTTAGGCAACATCACTTTTCATACTGTGGAAAATAAAAATTCTATCGGGAAACCAGAATTACTCGAAGTAGTCAGCAAGGTATGTACGAGGATATATTGAAAAATTCTTAGCCTACTATAGAACCAAACAAAATTTCAATGTCAAAATATTTTATTACTCAACATATTCTCCTCTTAATTGAATACATTTATTAGAGCGAAATGCAACGTCTCTAGACCTTTCAAAAAAATGTTTCTTCTTGCTCTGCAAACCAGTCCTCCACAGCTTTTATTACCTCCTCGTTGGAAGAAAATATACGACCTTTTAAACTTTTTTTCAGTTGAGGAAAGAGATCATAGTCAGACGGAGCCAAATCTGGTGAATAAGGGGGGTGTTCTAGTATTTCTAACCCTAAATCACGAATTTTTTGCATGGCAACATGAGATTTGTGTACCAGGGCGTTGTTCAGTAAAAACAAAACACCTTCGGTTAGCTTTCCGCGTCTTTTCTCTTCAATTTTTTCCCGTAGAGTGGTCAGCAATGTCGAATAGTAATATCCAGTTATTGTTCTACCCTTATCCAAAAAAATCAATCATGATTACTCCTTGGCAATCCCAAAAATAAACTGAGGCAAGAACTTTTCCAGCAGATTTTTGGACACGAAATTTCTTAGGTCTTGGAGAACCACAGTGCCGCCATTCCATCGATTGTTGCTTTGTTTCTAGATTGTAGAAATGTACCCAAGTATCATCCACAGTAACAATTCGGTTTAAGAAGTCTACATCGTTTTCAAATCGAGCACCGATCGAACGCGATGCTTCTACCCTTGCACGCTTTTGGTCAACATTCAAAGATTTGGGGATCCATTTTGCAGAAATTTTTCTCATGTCCAAATTGACGTGAACTATATGAAGAACGCGTTCGTATGAAATCTTCAGTGCTTCAGATATCCGTTTTAGCCCAATTCGACGGTCTGTTAAAATCATGTCATGAACTGCATTGATATTTTCGGGGACTGACACAGAAACTGGCCTTTCCGATCGGTCATCATCTTCAATGGAAAATTTACCTCTTTTGAAGCTTGCAGTCCAATTTTCCACGGTCGCATACGAAGGGCATTGATCACCAAGGGTATAGCATATCTTCGTAAATCTGCTTACCTCTTAACCCTTTTAAATACGGCTGGACATCTTTTTTTTAATTCATTGCGTAACTCTGGTTTACTTTTTCGACGTCGAACTCTACACTGACACTTCTAATAAGTTATTGTTCGTTGATATGGTATCGTAATATTTTGTTTATGCATGGAACTGGTCTAGGCTAACTAGATATCAATACATCCTCGTATCTATCCATTCAGAACATATCTCTTTTTACTGTAAAGCTATCTGACATGAGGAATTTTCTGCAGCTTTTGAATTGCGAAAAACAAGACTTGGAGGACGCTCTCTTATTCAGGACTGTGGAAACAGCCAAAGACGTGGTAAAAACACCGCTCAATAGAGATCAAGCGAATTATGCTAGAGATGCTTTAGCGAAAGCGATCTACGACAGATTGTTCAGTTGGCTTGTACAGTTCATCAATGTTTCTCTCAAACCCAAGCAAGAAAGAAGGTTGTTATCCATGGGTATCCTGGACATCTACGGGTTCGAGATATTCAAGAAGAATAGGTGAGAATTGGACAAAATTTAACCTAAATATGCAATATCTACAATTGGAATAAAAGCTTATAAAATGTAGATTTTCGAGGACTACTTACATTTCCAACAAGCGAAATGGATTTCTCTAAAAATGGAAATTGCAATTTGCGAATGAGTTCTGTATAATTTTCCGCATTTATCATTTCAGTTTCGAACAACTTTGCATAAATTTCTGCAACGAGAAACTGCAGCAACTTTTCATCGAGCTGACGTTGAAGTCTGAGCAGCAGGAATATGAAAACGAGGGAATTGACTGGAACAAAGTGGACTATTTCGATAACAAAATGATTTGCGATTTGATCGAGGGAAAACACAAAGGTATTCGATGTCCCAATCAGGTAATCTTATATTTTATCCTCGATTCGTTCTTTGCAGGAATAATTTCTTTCATGGACGAAGAATGTCTCAGGCCGGGTGACCCGAGTGATATTTCTTTACTGGCCAAATTGGACAAGGAGCTCGGTCATCATGAACGCTACATAAGTCATCAGAAAGCTGATTTGAAGATGCAAAAAATAATGGGAAGAGATGTGAGTAAAACAGCCAACTATGCCGCTAAGTCTTTTAAAATCACCTTGCACTTTTGTATTTTTCAGGAATTTTGTCTGATACACTACGCCGGTACAGTTACCTACAACATAAGGGGCTTCTTAGAGAAGAACAACGATCTTCTGTACAGAGATCTAAGGGAAGCTATGTCGAAATCAAAGAACAGTATCCTCAGCTCTGTATTTCCAGCCAGTGAACAGAACAACAAAAAAATGCCGGACACTTCTATAACCAAATTCAAAAACTCCTTGAATGCCTTATTGCAGTCTCTGGTCAAGAAGCAGCCATCTTATATTCGATGCATCAAGCCAAACGATGAGAAACGACCAGGTGAGAAGAATTAGACGAAGAAAATTATGTTTTCTCTTTACGTTAATTTTCAGGAATATTCGATGATAAGCTCGTGCAGCATCAAGTTCAATATTTGGGTCTCATGGAGAACCTGAGAGTTCGTAGAGCAGGCTTTGCCTATAGAAGGGTGTACGAGAAGTTCCTTCACAGATACAAATGCCTGAGTAAGAGCTCATGGCCGAATTACCCAGGTCCTGCTAAAGAGGGAGTTCAAGACCTCGTATGTTCTTTGGGGTATGCTGCAGACGAATACAAGATGGGCAAGTAAGTATCAGGTTGATCGTGAGGATTTCATTTTTCAATCAACTCTTCCAGAACTAAAATTTTCATTCGATACCCGCAAACACTGTTTCAAACCGAAGATAGTTTCCAAGCTAAGAAACATGACATAGCTGCTATAATCCAATCGAAATGGAAAGGACTGCTACAGAGAAGGAAGTATCTGAGAATGAGATTAGCAGCCATCGTTTTCCAGAAGAACATCAGAAGATATTTAGCTAAAATAGAAGCTGAGAGACGTAGACAAGCAGTTTTGGTCATAAGAAGGTATAAACAATATTCTACTCCACAAACGTCAACCATCCTACATTCTCAATACATCATCTTCTATCCCCAGATTCATATATGGTTTCATCACAAGAAACGGTCCAACCAACGAGTACAACCACAAATTCCAGCAAATCACCAAGAAACTATGGTTGATGAGGCTGTCCAAATCACTCCCAGCAACCGTCTTAAACAAATACTGGCCACCCTGTCCAGAGATTTGCAGAGAAGCTTCCTCCACACTACATCACCTGCACCAAATGCATCTGTCAAGGGTGTACAGATTGAGCTTGACGCCCGAAAGAAAGGAGCAGTTTGAGTTGAAGGTGTTGGCCGAGAAGTTATTCAAAGGTGGTAAGTTCCATCTGCACACTTTCGTGTACTCAAGATGACGATTTCAGATAAGAAAAAGAGCTATAAGGCGTCGGTTCCTGAGTGGTTCGTCACTGATCGGACGTCGGAGGTGCATTTTGGGTTGAAACAAAGTTACGCGGTTGGCATGACGGATGGCAAAGAGAGGGTACGTGAAAAACTGTTACACAAAGTATGGGAAGTTGTTGGTTATGGAAAATTGATTGTTTCTTTTTCATCTTAGTTTTTTTGTTCTAATTGGCCTAATTGTTTCATTGCAGTACTCTTCATCAGTTTCGAAATATGACAGGCACGGTTATAAACCAAGAGAACGAGTGATCATAGTTACCAATGAAAATTTACATGTGATAGAAGTGAAGGGTAGTCCCAAAATGAAACACTGCCTGCCACTGAAGAGACTGAGTCTGGCTGTGACGTCCGAAAATGATAAAATTCTCCTTGTGAAAATACCAGAGGATCTTCTCAAGAAAGACAAGGTATTTTTAAAGTTAGAGAAAGAGATATTTAACAATTAGCGACGAGGGTGGGATAACTCACAAAATCTATGTTGCATTTGAGCAGAAATGTTCCATTTATCGCGAATAATTGTGGAACGTATACTTTTGTAGGGCGACCTCATATTGGAAGTACCGCACCTTATAGAGACAGTCACAAGGATAATATCCATCACAAAAGACGAAAGAATGTTGATAATTGCAGACAAGAATTCGTAAGTACTCGCTGTTCAAGATGACACTGAAATTATTCGATTATCTTTGTAGAATTGAACACACAATGAAACAAGGAAAGCAGGGTGTAATTGACATAACGGTGGGAAATCCTGAAAGGATTCATAAGGATAAAAGTGGGCATTTATTAATTGTGAGTATATACCCAACAACACATCAAAAGTATAACATGAGAGTCCCCGAAAAATATGTGTATAATAGGAATTTGACTTTTCCCATTTACTTTTATTTTTTATTTAACAGGTTGCATCTCCATGATAAAAAGATACTTTAGGACCATTTGTTGGCTGAAGCAACTGGTGGTCAAAGCCAAACCCACGAAAAAGACCGTTTTGATTGTTTTATAAATGTAAAATAACACGAAGTATTTATTATAAATGATTTTATTTTGTTGGTGCCATTATAGTATTATGGTTGTACTTTGTACTTATATTTTAATAAACTGAATTATTACACAGTTTTTTCTTTAATTATCTACCATGGCTGCACCCTCCATAGCATTCTATTTCTTTCAAGATAGTTTCAGCAGTGATTTAATAAAAACACACAATCACTATGAACAGTTATACTTCACAAAAAGTAACGTGTAGATATTTCTCGGGCTACGAAGGCGTCTCTGGAATGTGTCCACCAATAGAATTTTCGTTAAGAATGCTATTCATGCAATATTGCCCCTTAAGGTTGCCGGTTCAACTGAAAGTCCAATAATTTTGGTAATTATGGTAATTTGATAATTCTCAAGTGATTATTTCACTTGGAGAAGGGAAAGTCACAGTCAGTCCTTATTCAGGGGTGAAAAATTGATTGCGGTCAATTTATATAGGAGTAACATATCATATTCTTTATTTAAAATACATTCAAATATTATACATATACCTCTATTACAATCTATAACATTTTAGAGCATTTCATCATTATATCTTACAATCTGAAATATGAAACCCTGAACTGTTTTCATTAGGTAATTATTTTATCCAAATTGGAAGGAATTCGAGAAAAATTCGATAAGGTATTTCAGTTTCCAAATGAATCGAGAAAAAAGAATAATTTCATCTTAAACCTGGATATGGTTAATTATTCCTTAACAATTTCATTTTAGATTTAGAGATTCGAAATTTTCCAAACTGAAATATTCAATATTATGGGACAAAACATATTTTATAATAAGAACATGATTAAAAGTTTCACTAAAACGACAATGAATGAAATAAATAATAAAAAAGTATATCGATAAACTCTGACAAAATATCACAAATCACAACAAATATCTCAACAAAATTTCAACCTATCACAAATTATGGATATTATTCAAGAATAATTCTCAGGAAAAATTATTTCAATGATTAAATTTCAAAGAATTAGATATCAACAAGAATGATTCAACAACGATATAAATCCATTTATTTTTCAGATCATAGATCTATCTGATAAAATACTTTCATATTCCCTAAATTGCCACATTATCAAGTCATTTTTCTTGCTTCTGCTTTTCAGAAGAATTCAGAAGCTGCTGGAGATATTGTGTAAGTTAACGATATCAGAAAATGGATAATACTTAAAAGAAAATATATTGAGCATGATATGAGTATATAAATGTATAATTCCATTGAAAAATAGCTTAGAATTGACATGATACAAAAGAGTTCTGAAAGGAATTGGAACTGTTAGTAAAAAAATTATCCATCGTTAATGAGTGAAGAATTCTGATAGAATAGCGAAACATTTTCATTCTGTTGTGGTGTGTTAAAAAGTATATTTCTTGATGTTTTCTTCCTTAACTTTAAACATCACTGGATTGCTTATCAAATGATTATTCGAGTTATTCAAAATGGCAAATTCGTCGGAATTTCTAAAGAACTTGTTCTACTTTTCGATATATTCAATCAACAATATTAAAATATCTTCTCGTTGCGGAAACAAAAGTGTGATGGATATATTTATTCTCAATGTTATACAAAAATAGAATCATTCGGAATATTTCGTCTAATCTAATCAGTGATCGATGGGTGACTACTGTCCCAGTGTTGGATTTCCAATTGTTGAAAGGGTCGGTTTTGGCAACTGATAGCGACGCGTGCTCAGCGACCTCTCCAATGGAGACTGTTCGGTCTGAATTGGATAAGACGTCGATCTTTTTGCAGAACGGCTACTAAAATTCGATCAATCGTTAGAAAATCGAACTACAAGCATGTTGCATCCAACAAAACTACACACAACACCAGAATTTGAAGGAACTGTACAGTATTTTTATTTTACATAAAGAACGTAGTCGTGAAGAGAAAGTTGTTGGGTATCGAAATAGGGCATTCGTTTTGGTGTTCAATGAACTCTCGAGTGTTCCAACCAAACCCGAATAGTGCACCAACACTGTTAACATGCAGGCGGCTGGGAAAACGTAGAATGACCAACAAATAGTTAGTTACCAGAAGCAAAAACCCTTGGCTTATATTAAAGATGAAAAAACGAGTCACCCTTGAAAACGCCTTGTAAAAGGAGTTGTGTTACATTTCATCAATTTTTGCAAACAAAAAATTGTTATATTTGTCAAAACGACAAATATAACAAAATTCCTTATAGAGGGCGCGTTTTCACAGGTGACTCGTTCTTTTCATCTTTAATGTGACCATAGTTTTTGCTTTGGGGAACCAACTATTTGTAAGTTGATTTAACCCTCGTTTAAGTGAAACGAGCGATTAAAAAATATCAATCTCTATTCGGACTCTCTAAAATCAGAAATTTTATTCAATTTTTGTCAATTTTGGCCATAACATGAAGAAATGAAGTATATTTCGATATCCAAAGAAATTTTTGTAAAATACAGGGTGATTTTTCAAAGTTTCGTTGGAAGCATTTTTATTTACGGAAAGAAAACACAGAAGCAACACAGCAAGCACAGAATAGCAACCACATCTATACTAATACGACCGATTTCCAATTCCATTTTTTTTCTGGAACCGTTCATACGATTTCTGCAACTGAATTCACCTTCAAAGATCTCATTAGGGTTCGAAATTTGGTGAATATGGTATCGAAATTTTGTCTGAATTCTGCGCCGATCAAGAAAAAAGATCACAAGGAAAACCACCACAAAGAGGGAGGAAAAAGTCTCTGAACATAGGAACCCCTCTTCGTTTGTACCTCCAACACCCTGCATGGCTTATACATCTTCCACTCGTCGAAATGATTTTTAATTAATTTGGAAAATCTAGCGGATCCAGACAGTTTTCCAGTGGGGGGGCCATAAATTGATAGAAATTTTCTACCAACATTATAGGAGTGAAAGACTTAAAATAATTTTTTTTATTGAGTGTATGAGGAATCGATTGAACTACCATAAAGGGATTATCGTCCATTTCGACATCCTGTATCCGCCAATGATGTGAACCAAACTCGAAAATGAAAAATGGAAACCATAAAACTAAAAAAATCTGGTTAAAGAAGGAAAATATGGTCAAGTTGGGTATCGAATTACAGGTTTTCGAGGACGTCGAATTCAATAAAAAATGTTTCAAGGCGCTAGAATGGTTTAGATTTTGACCTGCGAAATGGCATTTTTTCAAAAAATCGAATTTTCAAATCGTTATAGCTCCCGTTCCTGTGGTCAGATCCACTCTTTGTTTGTATATTGTTAATCAGCATTGTCCCAAGTACCTCTAGACCTAATAAAATCAATTTCGAAAATTCCAACTTTTTGGGTGAAAAATACGTGAGGGGTAAGACCCCCCAAAAACACCATATTTGTCCTCGCCAAGGAATCCCTGGCTGATCTAAAGGCGTTTTTCAATCTGGAAGATCTACTACTCATTTGAGCCATTCACAAAACCCATATGGCTGATCAGTATCACCCATACTTTGAGTGCTGTGAGCCTCTGAACAAAACTCGAAAATGAAAAATGGAAAAAATAAAACAATATAAATTCGACTATAATGAGGCCTATATGTAGGTTTTCGAGGACGCTGAATTCAATAAAAAAAAATTCAAGTAGCTATCTTTCTTAGTTTAGATTTTCACCTGTCAAATGGCATTTTTCCAAAAAATCGAAATTTCAAATCGTCATAGCTCCCGATCCAGTAGTCGTATACGTTTTGTCTGTATATTGTTAATCAGCATTGTCCAGAGTATCTCTGAGCATAATAAAATCGATATCGAAAATGTCAACACCATATTTGTCATCACCAAGGAATCCCTGGCGAATCCAAAGTCGTTTTTCGAACGTAAAGATCTGCTACCCATTCGAATCATGCAGAATACCCATAAAAATGATCTTTATCGCCTCTACTTTAAGTGCTCTGAGTGTCTGAACCAAACTCGAAAATGAAAAATGAAAAACATAAAACTGAGAAAAATCTGGTTAAAGAAGAACAATATGGTCAAGTTTGGTATCGAAATATAGGTTTTCGAGGACGCCGAATTCAACAAAAAATATTTCATGGAGCTGTTTAGAATAGTTTAGATTTTGACCTGCGAAATGGCATTTTTTTTTAAATCGACATGACCCCCATGTCACCCCCCCTCCTGTATCAGGCAGTGCTTACAGAGAATACTCTGAATGTGTCCTCAAGGTTCAAAGAATCTGGGCATATTCCTGATTTTACAGAAAGGAAATGTTTCCTTCCGGAAATGTTGAAAAAAATTCCAAATTTCTCGGTGGAAAAAAATAATCTGCATAAAAAGTATTAAACGAAAGGGCAGGGTACAAAGTGAGTGCAAACTAGGGAATGGTACAGTGCAAGTTAACGCTAATAGTTACCCCTTTCGTAAAAAAATATCATGTGCTTTATACATGAGACAAGTAAACCTTTCTTTTCAGAAAACCACTGTTGAGGACTGGGGACGATACTACTGCGGTGTCATGGCTGAAACAATGATACAACCACATGCATATTAACCTACAGACTACCTCCCTATGTATCCTAGCTACAACCGTATCTATTTGTGATCTCGGGAAGTGTAAACCAACAAGAATATCGGTAAAAAAAACTCACCTTTTACGGCGGTAAAAACTTTGTCCCGGCAAATTGAAGTATCCCCGTGGAATGACCATCCTGGCGTTGCCCTGGGCGGGCCGGGAACCTCCGTGGGCCATCAGGCTATTCAGATGGACCGCGTACCCTTCGGATAATATCACCGCTTGGAGATGTTGCTTTTTGGAAGCTTTGCCGACTATGAATATCTGTTTGGACTTCAGGCCGATGGAACTGTAGACGGATATGTCTTTGGCACTGCCGTATGCCGCGTGTATCAAAACTCCGTGGCTCTATAAAAGCAAAGTGAGAATTTCTCACTACAGCATATCGTATTTCAACAAGATGGCGCACCGCCTTGATGTTCTCTACCAGCGGAAATTTTCTCAGAGGAATGTTTCCTGAGAGATCCATAGGTTGGAGAGAACCAGCAGAAAGGGCACCTAGATCACCAAATTTAGCTACACTTGATTTCCTCCATTGTGGACATTTGAAATTTATGGTCTGCGAATCAGCAGTGGATGATACAGCAGAGCTCAGGGAGAGAACAAGAATGAAGTCAAATTTAAGTACCGAAGAATGACTTCATCATTGTTAGTACTTTTGTCGTTCTATATTATATTAAAACGGTAACTCTGTGGTCCGGCCCGGGGAATCTGTCGAAAAAGTGGGTCCAGAAGAATCTTGAAATCGCAGCGAAGCTGCGATACAGGAAAGGAATTTTTACACGGTCGGAAAGAGGAATGATCGATTCGTACGTGGGCGGAATTTCGATTCTCTAGGCGATGTAGAAGTATTTTAAAAAAATTCGCGAAAATCGCGAAAAAAATCGGCAAAAAGGGCAATTTTAACTCGATAAACCTTTTTCGCAGATACCCTGGTCGTGATGTAAATATACGGATCGAAAGAGGAAGAGTCAACGCAAAATAGCTTGTTATGCATATTTTCCATAATTTCCCCATTTCTTCAAGAAAATTGATCAAAGTTTGACATTTCTCCTATAAAATTGCCCGATCTGCAGAGATCACAGAGAACTATTTGACATTGTAGCTGTAAGCTGTCAAAGTTTAGCCACAGCCTTCTATAAAGAAAGCCCGGAACACAATCTGACAACTGCGCTCAGATTCCGCGATCGGAGGCCTACCGATAAGGATAACTGCTTAAAAGGTAGATCTGCTGGCCCATACTAGTAATTCTCTCAAGCAGAGTAAAGTGGAAATGATGCCATTTTGACATTGGCACAGTACAAATACTCTGGAACTCGAAATATTTAAGCGAATTGGACTTCTTTTGACCACCATTTACCATTCGAATTCCAGAGCTTGACCTTGATATCAATATTTGACACAAACAAGGAATAGTAAATCATTAACAATTCGTATTGTAAAAAATCGAACACGATATAATTTTAAATGAGGGAAGACTTCCCGGTATAGATGGCGATCCATAGGAATAAATGAATTTTCCACCACTTTTGTTTCAATCGGTGAAATCACAAATTTTGAATGACTGTATATCGAAGCACTATGCGCCAAAGGTTCACAATCTTTGAGTTGGCAACAATGTTTTGTTTGACAACCGACTTGACAGCTGACTGTCGCTTTGAGGTTAGTTTGGTTTGCAAATTCATGATAAAAGTCTATCGTCTATATATGGCGAAAATCGTCAATCAGCGCGACTGGTTAGGTGAACTAACTTAGATAAGGGAAGGTCCCTTCTCTAGTCTAAGTGAACTAAGGATCGTTTCGGCACTAGGTATATTCTAAATGATAGAACGCATCATCATTTGAATAACAACTAGCTAAAGTGACGCACCTTAATCAGGTTGTTGAGGTAAGCTGTCTTATGTCCTAACGGATCCGTTGAAATACTGTTAGCAAAAGACACCAAACCATGAGGAAAGTTATGCTGCGATAGCCAGGATACCACCTTGCGCTGTTGCATTTCTGGTCTTCCTGTGATGTAAATGATTAAGAAGCCGAGTTCTTGCCAATGCCTGCAAGGGAGAAATTTTCATTGATAATATGAAAAATAAGAGGAAAAAATCCAAAGTTGCAAAGAGTCATGAACCTACCTAACAACATCTACAGCACCAGCTCGAACTTTTGGGTCTCTGCCACTAACAGACATACTCGCGGTAAAAGACCCGTCAATACTGAACACAACGCATTCAGTTCTTGGCGGAACAACCGCCAAAAAGAAATCCACCGATGTATGATCTCCTCTTACTACCATCTGAAAAAGATTATCAGAAAATATTCGATCGTCATAACCAGAACAAGTTTCTATAAAATTGCCTGTTGACGCTGACCGGTAACTGTGACCTAACCTACGATTTTCTTTGGAATCTAACGCTGTATTAACAAGTGTTATTATTGTGTTGCCAACCGTGAATAAAGCCTTGAAACGCCATTGAAGAGAAAACAAATATTCTTTTATGTCTGTTGCTTGAGCATTAATAATTTTTTCGACTTCGATTACCTTGACGGGGTACAGTCCATAACCCAAACTCTGATCTTCGGGGATTGCGTACGTGATTCTGCCGGTCTTGTCCGTGACTTCCGTGGAAAGATGAGTCCATTCGCCGACTTGAACATCTCGCATGACGTGAATGTCAACTTTTTCCCCAGTGAGGGTTATCACGTCTAAAGGACCGTACATGAATCTCGCTACCAACAGTTGAGGAACTCCGTCCTTGACGATGACGTCGTTGGCCCTGTGGTTAGCAGCTACGTTCTGGTGTAAAGAAGGAAACGACGGTTTTGAAACTTTCGACCAATTTTTTCACGTATTGACAAAGCTACAACGTTTTAGAATGACCTTCACCTTCAATTTCACCGAAGTCCTCTTTCGCTGCCATTTTTCCCTCGGTTGACTCGGTTTGAAAGTAGTTTCTTTATCTTCGACCCCGCCGCTCACAGTACCCGTTTCTATACCGCCTATTTGACGCAAGATGAACGCGATCACATCGCTACTTTCCCAGTAGCTGGCGTGAAGAAGATGCGGTAAGGCGTTCGTTGGAAAATTGGACAAGCCTTCCGGACAGTAAAGGGCATAGTCCATTCTTTTGTTGCCCCACCATTTCTGCTGCACTGAAATTTATTAGGCGGTCAGTTTGAACACAGCGTGAATTGGCCTCTTCATCGACTAAAATGTCATTTATTTGATCTTATGATGTATCTAATGTTAACAGTGTTTCATTTATTCCCAGGTATTCCACATATAAAGCAACAAATGAAGAATAAGCTGAATCAACAACGAAAACAAAAAATGAATACAATAAAACTGCTCCGCAAATTCTCAATCCGCGATTGAGAGCTCGATCTGTCGACAACTTTTGGAAATTTTTAGCTAGTACTTTTATTCTTGATTCTTTAGATCCAAAAATGGCGACACACGATACTTACTATCCTGTTTTTAGAATTTAGAATGCTCAATTTTCATATTATATTCTCAATCTAGATCGAATTCCGATTTTGAAACAATTTATAATTTATCTGAGTTACTTTTTGAAGTAGGTCCTTTTTTTGTAGTCTACTTCTAGTGAATATGGACTTATTGACATTTCTCAAGAAACATTTTCGAAGGATTTTCAAGATATCATCTTTAGTTCATTAGATTTGCAAAAATGTGGCCTTCGTCAAAAAATAGTCTACGTCAGAAAGTGTCCTACAACTCTACATCCAAAAGTAGCCTACGTCCTATGCAAAAGTGGCCTACGTCATAAAATGGCTTACGTCAAAAAATGACATACCTCTAATTGATGCCAGGCGCGGATCCAGGCCCGAATTTTGGGGGGGGGGGGAACTTTTAGATATTCAAATGCCAAAAGGTACTGGTATTTTAGGCAATGGTAAATCATTAGGTGGTCAGGGGCCATTTGGGGGGGGAACGTTCCCCCAGTTCCCCCCCCTGGATCCGCGCCTGATTGATGCCTACGTCAGAAAGTGGCCTACGTCAAAAAATGGCCTACGTCAAAAAGTACCACAGATCAATTATTATGACAAGTATAATATTTCGAAATGTGTTACACCATTTTCGGACCATGCTATAGAGACAAAAAATAACTTTAGCTTATGCGCCCGTGTATAGTCGATTCCGTCAAGATTTTAAACATTTCCCTGTCCCAATATTTCTCAGAGCCCTGTTGACTCACCCTGTAAATCAAACGATGCCTGGTTTTGCTCACCAAATTCAAAATCGGCCATTTTCGAAAACAATCTTAAAGTTAGTGCACCATTTGTGGAACAGTTCGATAAATAAGATCATTTCAAAGGTCGTCAGAAAATTTCAGAGATGTAAATTTTCAGTTTAATTCGACTACGCTGACACATTCGAAAAAATAGTTTAATTAAAGCACTGATGTGAAGTCAGGGGCTTTTGAGCGCCCGTTCGTCCACATTTTAGGTAGACAGCTGTCAAAAAAGTGACAGCTGTCCAAAAGTGACAGCAGTTTGGCAGTTCTTAAATCGACGAAGAACATCTCTGAAATTATTCTGAATCAGAAAAAATGCAGAAAGGCGGCAAATCAAAGGCATTCCAACATAAAATTACCAACAAAACATTAACGTGTACTTACAAGCAGAAATTGCTTGAAGCGGTATATTATCAATCAATCCAGAAACTGTACTTTGAATCGAAACTTCAGACAGACGTCTAGGCTGCGCAGAATCGTTAAACATTTGGGGGTTCGTTTGGAGAATTTCAACTATAATGTTAAACAAAAATAGTTTAGGTTTTTTTAAAATGTAAATTTCTGACCTGCTCATTGAAAAAGAAAATAACAACGAATTTTGAGTGAAGATCTGATATTTTTGAGTGAAAATTTTATATTTTCTCGAAAATTTATCAAATAACAGTTCAATGCCATTAAAATAATCAATTTCCCAACCGGTCTACGCGAAAACTTGGTAATTTTAAATCTTTAAGGTGGGCGTTCAATGCAATGTGTTTTTATTTCAAGTTGCATTTGAAAATGGTTTCACTTTGGGACTGAAATTTTGTGGGTTAACTCAGAAAGGATTGGAGTTCTTAATGAAATAATTGAGATCCATTTCATTATTTCGACAGTTGATTTTTTTCTGTCAAAAATAAAGTCAACTCATGCTTCTGTTTCATTTCAAACGAAAGATCCATGAAAATAGTTCAACTTCCTATTACAAGTGAATCTACAGATAATTTCATTCAGAAAAACAACTTGAAATACGGAATCGGCAGAGAATGGCCAAATTCAAATATATGGCGGGAAAAAGTTCAGGTTTTACCCAGATATTCACTAATTTCATAGTTCAGCTATTTTCGAATAGAGAGCGCCATTGTACATTTCATTCATAGAGATATTCATAGACTCATAGAGATAATGTAAGTTCTATGGAGATATTCCATAAAATGCACGGTGGCGCCTCTATCGGATAAGTTTTCCTACGCACTCTGAACGGCGACCTTAAGTATCAAGGAACGGAAAGCAAAGTGCTCGGGACTTTTGCGACCCCTTACTAGTAAAAAGGGAACGAAGCCCATGCTTTGATGAAAATGAAGATAGAATATTGGTGAACTCTTCAAATCTAGAAGCAGCTGAATCAGTAAAAGTACAATTAAAAGAGGAAGCTTCAATACAAAAGAAACGACGAGCGGTATGGAATACTTACGGAGATGGTAGGGCTGGCCGTTACCCAGAGGATACTTCTCATATCTCGGAACGTTCACCGGAGGTAAAATGGAAAATCTGGCGGACAAGAGCGGTTCCAATCGAGCTGCGACCGGATCCGTTGGATGGAACAAATTGAAAACTTGAAGACAGTTGGGTCTGGTTATATTACCTGTCGAATTATATCAAACATGAAATAATGATAAGTTTGGTTAGGACGAGGTGTCATACTTGTTTTATCTTCAGAGGCTGCGAGTTTCCTATAAGCTAAGACTAGAGCGAGTGGACTTCCGAACATGAACAAATCGGATACGTCGAATTCGAATTTGGTAGTGCCGGACAGATCGCTGGTGGACGAGGATCTTCTTCTGGTTGGAGGTGCCACCAATAGCCCCGCATCGTTCACTTGAAGTTCATCTAAACAATACTTGGATGTTACACAGTATTCTATCTGGTAGAATAAATCATCACTGACCTTTATGGGGATACTCATTTTCCAAAATACTGTTTTCACTGCCGTGTCTCGAATGTAACTTAGTCACTCTACACAATGCATCGTAAGCTAAAATCGAACCGATAGAGTCCGCTACCAAGCACACTTGTCCACTGAATCCTTTGCCTTCTTCCGATCTCAAAAAATCTGCGAATAATTTCGAAGGTTTTGAGTTTGAACAAAAAATCCATCCGAAGAAAAGAATGACCATAAAAAGGGCCACCGATAAGAACTTCAAGATGATTATAATATCATGCTGAGTTCGATTGTAAAGTACGAACCTTGATAAACTATATTTGCTAAATTGATTGTCCTAGAAACAGCTTCAGTATATTCTGGAGGCGAAGAAGCCAAAATAGGTATAGCACCGATTGGTATTGAGTCGTGTGTTATTTGAGGAACATCCGTACATGAAGGAGACACATCAAAACTGTATGGACTTAAACTGGAAATAATCATCAGTTATTTTGTGCATCTTCAGTAAAATTCACTATTGTGAAATATTATCAAGGTAATCATGCAATTCGAGATGATTTCCAATCCAGTACTTACCTAGAAACTATTGCTAAACTCTCTGTACAAATTGAAGGACAAGAAACGAGACGTATTGCTACATGGCCTATCAGGGCTGGATAATGCTGTCTCATTACCGATTCAAAAGCACCTCTTAAAGTTGTAACATCTGATTTCTTCGCAGTCATATCAACGTTAGCATCTGAAAAATATCAACACTGTCGTTCGATCTCCCTAATAATTTCTTTCACATTTTCCACCATTTTCAAAATGGCGACTGAACGTGATAGATTGGAGGAACAAATTGTGGTTTAAAATATTCTCTGAAAACTTATTTCCCCAACTGTTGGAAGTTTCGTGAAACCAGAATCAGTCATTCCGAAGATTAGGGCTTGAAAACGTATTCGCAATTCTTCAAGTTTTCTTGTTGTCACCTTTTTCATTTCTGATTCAACATTAATATGATCTGAAGAAAGTTCAAACAAACTAAATTCTCTATCTATAAGATCATTAAAACTTTTCCCTGCAACTTATAATTTCCAAATATGGTCGTCCACCATTTTCAAGATGGCTGCTGAACGCAATGGAGGGGGAGAACAAACTCTATTTTAAAACATTCTCTGAAAAGTCATTTTTCTACCTATCCCAAAAAACACCCCGAACAAAGAGTCAAAAATGATTTTTTAAGGTTGTATACGTTTCGATATCTTGCGAAAAGCTGAACAAATCCGAGAAATTTCGGTTTTTCGAAATTACAGAAGAAAACTCCGATTTTCTTGATTAATATAGATTACCTAGTACGCTGCCAGCATGCATGACCAACAATAATACCGCCGTGCTGCATGATACATGTGCTGGACTTGCACCGGGGGAATCCGAGAAACTGGCATCGAGGGAATTCACTTTGTTTCTCTGCATTATTCTTTTTGATCCCCTCTCGCTGGCAACTCTCTGTAGATATGACTGAGAAAATATACTATCGTCTGTAAAAACAAGTGGTTTTAAAATAAATTAAGGATGGTACTTTTGGATAAGTACCATTTTCCTCAACAACTACAGGCGGAGAAGTATTTTCATTATCCTCTCCACTAACCATTTCTAACGAGCTCCATTTTGCCAGTGAAGAAGTATCTGAAACATTTCAAAAAATGGAGAAAGAGATATGAAATATTTTGTCTGCAAAAGCCCTTTGGCTAAATACTAGCGAAAGTTCAATGTATCTTCTAAACCGAAAGAGATATCCAAACAAATAGAGAAGGAGAATGTTGAAAATCAATAAGACTTTGTAATAAAGCATATTTGAATGAGTTTGGATTACTTGACGACTCTACTGGGTGTTTGAATCTTTGAAACTATTTGTATCAGCAAGTTTGTTTTTTCTGACTCAACTCCTAATGTTATTCATCTTTATTGAAAATTGATTGAAATTAATCAGATCAAATCTACCTGTTTTCACAAAAAAATCAATAAAATTGGGCAACGAGGAAAGTTATCACTACGAGTTATAACTAATTTTCTGTCAGTGAGCGTATAATCGAAATGAAAATGCCATGATTCTAAATCAACAAAATATCAATGTTTATTAATCACAAATTCTTAACAAGGATTCCTAACTTCCATCTAACTACTCAGGTAAACAGGTACTACCTTCGCAATCGTAATATTCTTCATCAGAAGCCGAATCTCTACCCAGACTTGCTATCCTCCATCCGCCAATTTCAATATCGAAGCTTTTGATCGATGACGAACTTGGAGAATTTAAGCCTCTTGAGCCTCGCCATTTTTCGTCAGTCCTGAAATTTTTGTTTCAATAGGCAGAAATATTCATACATCTCAAATCAGTTCCAAGGAATCAGTCACACGAATTAAAGATAAACTTTCCAATAAAACTTACTTCAGGGACAATTTGGGAGACTGAGGCTGATCTTCGTCGTTACTGAGTTCACCATCTGAGCTGCCAGTCTGTATGACTGGTATTTCGGGCTTTTTAGGAAGAACCGGACTGTCTTCGTTTACTTCAATACTGCCAAACGTTGCTGCTAAAGTTTTTCCGGGATCTTCCTTCTGTGTGCTATTATTTAGATTGTCGTCTTCATCTGGAAAAAAATCAACGTAACTCTAGATTTCAAGTAAATTTTCATCAATTAGGCAACCCAAACCTCAGTGTTAACCTCAAAACGCTTCTGACAGGTCGCTATTTAGCTGTAAATACGAGGAATATTCATTGGATTGATATTCTTTATAGTTATAGATTGACAGAAAATATCGAAAAACAGTCCCTGTAATACAATTATTCAAGCAAATAAACTTTTTCAATACATAAACAGAGCTAAATCATCGAGTCTTGGGCTAAATTCCCATTGTTTGACCACCAGCACTAACCTCAAAAAATATTTGACAGGTCGTTGGATTGCCTAATAGTAAATAATTGATTTAGTGGTGGTGACTCACCAAAATCGTTTTTATCATCGTTTTGGCCCATCTTTCTTTTCAGAGCAAGTTGAGTTTGCTTTTCAATTTCTCTTATATCATCCATAGTTAAGCCGTGCCATTCATCTTGCCAAGCCCATGCTTGTCTGTGTGCTCTCACCATTGTTTTTCTCAGTGCTTAAATTAAAATTGTTTCATTATCATAATCATCGTTTCACATAACTGAAGATACTGCAAAAACTAGACGTACCAACATCATGTATGAATTTTTCTATTTTAGTCTGCATTCCCCAGTATCTGAACTCGACCCGGCAAAGTTTATAAGCGCACATCAGAGATTTTCCATTGGGCAGTGGCTGAGGTTTTCCTTGAACCTGAAATAAATTTGATAACATAACTTCGTTTATTTTTGTCTGAAAGAAAAAAACAGAAAGGTTGTACCTCTCTCCAGTATTCGTCCAGCCAATTCTCATTCAAGGGGCCTCTGCCAGTCTTTTCAGATTGAAAACAACTGGGATCTTCATCTTTAACATAATCACCACCATATAATTGATCTTTAACAACATCTATCACATCTGAGAACAAATAAAGTTTATGTAATACAAAAAAATTTCTTTACTGAAATTTTCCATTCAAATCGCCAATTTTCAACGTCATCCTGAGGATACATTTTCTCACCTACAATTCTGTTCTGAAGGTCCAACCCATTCAATTTGAAAACGTTTTCCTGGTGCCCATTATCGGGAAAGTAATAGGTTTCAATTTCTAAAAAAAATTTTTCTACAAACGGACAGGTGTATCTTGTTTTGGTAAAGGGATATGCATTCCATGCTTTCTCTTCAACCATGAGTGCTGTCTTTGGTAAAATGCCTTTCAGCCATCCTGAAATGTCCCCAATCAATTGAACTCATCACTTTGTATACAATAAATGGACTATTGATTGATTTGCTCAGATTAATTATCTTTTAAAACATTTTTGGTGAGTTGATAAATGGAATAAGAAGTAATACCTGGTAAATGGCTTCCCACATGGTACATTTTATGTGTGTATTGTCCTTGTCCGCCAGGCCCATCGGTGTAAGGTTCATTCGTCAATATCTCAACCCCACTACCAGCTCCACTACTTTCTTGCCTACTTTTTTTCTGGAAAAATAATTAAAAGTGAAAACTGCTCAAGATTCCTTGCAATCCACATTGATATCATCACAAGTACGGTTTTATTTAGAGCGAAATTTTTATCTATACTCACAGCTATCATATACAGCTGGGCAATACGGTACTCCTCTACAGTCAATGGTAGAGGAATACGATATTCCTTGATGAGCATGACTGACAATGGACTTTCTCTGTTTCCTAAATTATGGAGACTCTCCAAGTGATTTTCATTTCACTGAAACAAACTTTAACATTTATTTGAATATTTATCAACAAAGAAAAAAGTGATACATATTTTATTTTTTATGTAGAAATTTGACAATTTTTAAAGTGAAACCGCAATGAAATAGATACATAGCCCTTTCTCAAATGGAAATTGTATTATAGAGGATTAGACGGTTTGACTCATTTGTGGAATGAGTTTTCACTGTTGAAGCCATATTTCTCTCATTAATTGACTTTACTCATTATCCTAGGGTCAGTAGATAGAGAACAAAAGGAATGTTGTCCGAATGAGCAATAATAAGCTAGCTGACAATGGACTTCCTAAAAATATGTAAATTCATAAAGATTTATGGAGTGACTTCGCCCTAGAAAATAAGACATAATCTTAACACCTCCATAATCGATATTGACTAATTTAGTTGAGGAATACTTTTACCACTTGTCTTTGATAAGTAACACACTGTGAAACGCGTTGAAATTTTGCGAAAAATGGATTTTCCTTTTGATTTTTACAAGATTATTTTTCGAAATCACTACTTTAAATCAGTAAATAAAATACATTTTATCACGTTTTTCGTTTTATTTATTTCATTACAACACTTGAAACTCAGATTTTTAGCAAAAACTATCTTAATTGTTAATAAAAAACATGAAAAAAAAAGGGTGCCATCAATTTATCTTACCAGAAGGAATATTAATGGTTTTTTTTTATGGTAGATCTTACTGATCTTGCTGAAACATAACATACAAAAGAATCTTTAATTATCAAGATGGTGAAATAGTATCAGATTTTCCTCATATGGTTTTCCTCATAAATGATTAAATGAAATAAAAATCAAATAACTCTTGACATTTTGCAATGAATTAGGTTATGTTTATGTTTTTGAAGTTTAATTTGAATCAAAAACGGCGCCCATTACAGTTTTCTGCAATAAACGGTTAGAAGCAAAGATTAATCTTTGGTTAGAAGGTTAACTCCACATAATTCTATACCTATAATTTGATCCTTGAAATTAAAAGTGAAACATCTAAAGGGCTGTGTCTAGGGTCAGTGAGACTAGTGAGCATGTGCGATAACGGAGAGTGGGAACATAGGGGCATCGTGGCGATCAGCGGATGCAGATTTGTTATTTGTCTCTGTTTGTATTGAGTCACATACGGTATCCATGGATACAGAATAACATGTCCCTTCTCTTCTCCCTAGGCATGCGTATAGCAATGACTGACCCTGGATTTAAGGGGAACGATTGCCACACTTTTGTCACATAATTCTATACCTATAATTTGATCCTTGAAATTAAAAGTGAAACATCTAGAAGGCTCTGCCTAGGGTCAGTGAGACTATTGCGCATGTGCGATAGTGGAGAGTAGGAGAATAGGGGCATCATGGCGATCAGCAATTGACAACAATCTGTTTGTATTGAGCTACATATGGTCTCCATGGATGCATAATGACATGTCCCTTTCTCTTCTCCCAACGCATGCGTATAGCGACAACTGACCCTGGATTTAAGGGGAACGATTGCCACACTTTTGTATACTTATTAGCCACTACGCTCAAATTCTATATTTATAATTCTATGACTTTTGTATACTTATTAGACACTACGCTCAAATTCTATATTTATAATTCTATGGTTAACTCCATGGTTAGAGCATTGTTCAAACAATGGTTAGAGGGAAGAAGTGAGATTTTTTCGTTTTTGCGATTTTTCAGTAAGGTATGTGATATTTATTCATGCTGTATATAACTGATATAACACCAATGTCAATGTTGAAAAAAGCCTGTCAGTAGCTGCAGTACTGCAGTTCACACCTGAGATCAATGAGAAATTCATATTGATCCAAGAAAGATTCGAATACTGCATACTGCTCTTCAAACAAGGCAGGATATACCATACTCAATTTCCATTTTTTTCATCAGGTCCTCTCACCATGAGTGAAAATATTGGTTCGATAAAATTACATCCTACATCAAGAATCTACAGTATTTTCAATAACATTGATTCCTGAATCTATTTCTATCCGTTCAATAGATATCTAAATAGAAACGTAATGATTAAACTTTCAAGAGCCCTCAATTCTCGAAATAAGTGAATCCAGTCTATGATATTTACCGTTAGATAAATAATAAGCATTTGGAAGTAATGTAAATATCAGTAAATATCTCGACGATCTTTTTTGAGCTCCCGTTCTGCAGACCATAGATAAACCTGCGAACGCGTGCTAGTTTACCATTAATTTTTCACGATGTCTATATTTTTCGAAATTTGAACCGGGAATGGTCTCAAACGATAAGGTTCGATTCACTACGAATTCGTAGGCAAATTTAATTATGTCCTTCCGGCATAAACACGGATAAACGGATGAACCAGGGATGTTGAAAAATTGAGGGTAGGTTCGGAATGTTCGGATCTCGAATTTTGTGGTGAAGCCATCTGGACAAAATTTCGCTCGTAGCTTGAATCTGTCATTCTTTATCTAAATGCAGAATTTCATTTTCATGTCGATCGAAAACGCGGAAAACAAAATTTCGAATCGACGTCCGATAACCATCGTATACGTAGAAGGGGCGCTCAAAAAGCCAACAACAACTGTAATTTTTCTTGAATTTCTGTAGAATTCCAGTAGCTTTCTAGACATTCATAGACAATGCGAATCCTGCACCTAAAAGGTGGATGAACTAGTGGTCAAACGCTCCTGGCCCCAAGTGCTTTTTATTTTTTTCTTAGAAAATATCGAAAAACCAACAGAATTATTACTATCGAATCTAAATCTAAATATTTACAAAAAAAATTTAGCTGGCAAAGAAAATTAAAAAATTGATAACCCTGAAAGCATAGAACCGATTTTGATAATTAGGGAAATTGACCTTGACATTTGAACTTCAAGACTAGGTTTTTTCTTTCGAAAGTTCACGTGTCTACGACCGTTTTGACCATTTTCGGCTCAAAATTCCACAACTGCAAACATTTGCAATTATGCAAAGGAAAAAGCTCGCACAAATACATCTCTTATGAAATGTTTCGTAACAATCCTTCATTATGAAACGAATGCTGCAGATTCTGTAAATGCGTAAGTTTTGAAGGTTTGCATATTATTCGTCAACAATCCAATAAGTCCATATGGAGTTTCCTTAGTTTATGTTTTTTTCAAGAACAGTCAAAGGATGATCACTATAAAACTGGCCTAGTTTGTTAGTTATCTCTTGGATGTTCATCCCCGATCCCCTACGTTTTTCGGAGTGTGTCAGTGCTTTCAGCAATGATTATTTCATGAGGAGGTGTGTGATAAGCTGAGCTGTGACCTTCATTATCGAATTACGTGCTGGTAAACGGCTTCAACACATAAATTCTTAAGCACGCCACCTTTTTATAGCTCCCTTTACTCATCTAGCACTTATATCGCTCATTCCTGATCCTTCAAGCCACAAGTTTCGGATAAGCTAATGGGTTTTTACCGTAATCAATCTCGTAAGTTATCATAAACACACGACTCATCCAGAATAAACTTACAATTCCAAGACGTTCCTTTTTGAAATGTTACGGTCCAACACACTCCCTCACATGGTAAAACTCACACCTACAGCTGGATGTATTCCACACGATACGACAAGATATATTTCCTCGCTTCTTAGCACGCGAAAAATAGTCGATTTTCCCAGTTTTCCTCACGCAGTTTCTTTGGGAGCATTCACAACCGACCCGTCCGAATGAGCACGTAGGCGAGCGGCCTCACTCGCGTTCAGTTTCTGATCAACTAAGTCGCCTCGACGTCACTCGGAGCGCCCCGACGACCTGGTATTGATCCAGAAGAACCAGCGAACGTGGATCAGCGTGCAACTGCAGTAGGCAGAGGGTTGTCTCTGTTGAAGGTAGCTGTTGGTGAAGAGCAACCTTTGGAGGGTTCCATGAAGGGTTAAGGTTCAATCTGGGATCCTTTGAATCCTCGCAAGCTCCTGGCGCCTGTTCTGAGCCTTTTCCAACCATAGTTCGTCTGTGAACCCCCTCTACAGATCAGAATTTTGAAGATCTGCGATCTTCAGAAGGCTGTGGAAGTTTTGCAATGGGGAAAACCGGTTTGAAGCCAAATGGGCTTTCAAAAACCCCGTTTTAATTTTTGCATTCTTGGTTCGAAGTTTTTCACGTCAAAGAAATTCCATTCGCGACAAAGACACTTTGATTGCCTTTCGTCCTGAGTACTCTTACGTAAATTTGAAATCGAATTCTCAAAGGTTCAGCCTTTATTGAAATTTGGCAATAATTTTGACATTTCAATTATTGCAAATATTGGTTTAGTAATGGTGGAATGAATAAATGAAAAAATCTGTTTCAGTATAAATTTTCCTTTTATTTTCAGATTAATATCATAAGCAAAATAAGTTATGCTGAGTAGTCATCAGTCAACTGAATATAAAAATGTGAATTAATTCACTTATTCAAACAATATAACAGTAGTGTTAACAAAACCTGGTTATTGTTCTACGTGATCAAACATATAATATAAAATTTCAATAATAATAAAACGTTAAAACTCACATTTCATCTGTATAAGTACAAAAAAAATCGATTGTTCAGGAAAATAAAGGGAAGCATTCGAAATTGAACAAGCGTTATCATCGATATCACACAAGTATAAAAAACTAGCTTTATGCATCTATATAATAATATAATATTAAAGAGTATATAGATGCCAGGTCACAACACTCCACAAGTACATACATTTATTCAATATAAAAGCTTGACTCGTATTTTGATCTAAAATAGTGATTTTTCAATGTTGAAGGTAGAATATTTTCAAATTCCAAATATCAGAAATGAAACTAATAATTAACTTTCCACAAGGCCACTTCATGGCTTTCTGACAAAAAATTTATTTCTTCAACAATGAAAATCGATTTGTAGCTTTGTCTTCTTGATCACTTCGGCTCATAAAAGATAACAAATACGAAGTACATAAAAAAGATTATAATTTCTGAGTGTTTCCACTCGAAAAGATATATTTCCTATGATGAAATTGATACATTTGGATCTGCCATAATTAAAAAATTTATTGAATGGAACACGGTTATAATTACTCAAAGGTAACCATTTAAATTTCCCTCGAAATCTAGTCAATTCAATTTGCTTTGTTCTATTTTGATTTATTGTTTATTATATCTTCAGATTGATTGTTATAAATATTTCCTTTCGATTTTTTTGAGGTCTATAACCTTCAAAACCTGAAATCCATTATAGAAACTTTATTCAAGTGTTTAAAGGAAAACTGAATTGTTTTTGAACTATTCTTTCAGTATTAATTCGAAATGTGTTTGAAACCATTTGAATTAAACTATGGGAGCATCCAAAAAAGACAGCTTCCATTCAATAAGTTTTGTTTTATCAGGTGATTTTAAAGTGAGCGCTATCTACTTGTATTCAAATATATATTAGGCACCAAATTATACTTTTTACAACCTTCACTCATTTTATCCATTATAAAATATAGACGAATGATTTCAACACATTGCAATACTATCTTTGGGAACTTAGGTTTCACAACTCGCAAGTTTCATGTTATCTATATTTTCTCTGAAGAAATTATGTATCTATACCGCTCTTATATTTTGGTACATATCTACATCATCTCTTTTAACTCAAGCTTAATAATGTAGGTTATAAAAGGAAAGCATAATTACAGGGGCCTATTTGTTACCCCTTATTGCTTATAGCAATCTATTTGCTATTGTTGAAATTAATTGCAAACTGAATTCTAATGTTTTCTTTCTTGTGCAAGGTTTTCTATACAAAACCTAAAAAATTGTCATGTGATTTGTTTAATGCAGTCTCATAATCTAATAGTATATATATATATATATGAAAAAAATGGTACTATAATATAAAGCTTCCAAACAGTAAACACATTTTTATCGATATTTATAGTCCAGTAATCATCTGACATGATGCTGATTTAAAATATCTTCGGAGATACATCCACAAAATTCCCATAGCCATACTATTTCCTGTTGTCACTGAATGGTTTGTACTTATCATAGATGCTTAGAAAACCTAGTCAGATTTTGTTCACGACTTTCTTGTGGTTAGAAATCTGGGTATTTGTCCTGCTTTTCATTTCTGTCGAAAGGGGTCGCGTTATTCTTCCATATCCACAATCTTATATCACAGAATACCTAACTAGTTAGGTATTCTGTGCTTATATGACATTCAGTTTTTATCATAGAACTCACATTATAAGTTACTATAAGTTCTATGATATTATATTTTGATCTTAGACCATAGAATTAAAGTGGCGATTTGATGAACAATTTTTAGCCAGGAGTCGTTACACCAGGGTTTCTATGCATCTCTTACTTTTCTATTATATAATCTGGTAAAAAAGATAAAATCAACTCGATTGCTCTCATCGAATACATATTTGGGATATGTAAAGACTGAAATGTTAATTCATTGTTATTGAATGTGAGCAGTGACCTTCAATTTAATATGCTTGAAGGTTCTTTGACTAGAAAGATTGCTTTAAATGGCAGTTCTAAAATTTTAAATTTATTATTTGCATACTGAAGAGCATTATTGAGAGTATATCAATAAAAACGTGTCACGCCAGGAAAACGTTATGTTGCATGGAAGCCTTTTTCATATCTCACTCTGCTTCAACACACATTTTCAGAATAAATAATTTATGACTAGATAAAAACATCACTAACAATTATAATATCACGCATTTCAATGGTAACACAACATAAAACAGTAATGTTAATTGCACTTAAAATAATAATTCGAGTATTTTGAGTAACGATAATTTGGAATCTTTCTCGATAAATAAAATTTTGGTAGCTGAAAAGATTTTTTTAAATAAAACCGTTTCTACAGCATCAACCAGACAAATGCTAAGGCTGCTAAAATCAGGCTTGTCTAGGTTGAACTACCGTGTTGTTATTCAGACGAATCGGATTTTCACTGTTGGAATTTTCATCCGGTTGTGTTGGCCGATTCGTACTGCCGTCGAACCCTGGATTGAGAATAATATTGGGAACCAGCTCGATTGTTTCTTGTTCTTCTGCAACTACAAATTCCGATCAGAATCGACCTGAATGTTATATTTATTCCTATTTTTAGTGTTTTTGTCCTCATTTAGAAGAATTCTTCAGTTTGGGACGAAATCAATCAACAATCGCTTTAAGACAGAATACACTTGGACTATAGAAAGAGTATCTTCCAATGGTCTAAGTCTAAGAGAACGACTTTAGGAACAGTCATAAAACTAGAGAGTTTCCAAGCATTCCTGTTTTCGTTACTTTGAACACAGAAAATAATTACTTTTCACTGAAGAATGTTTTCAGCGGAATGACACATAACCTTTAAGAGTCACGAAGAGAAAATTGGACTCTGCAGAGAAAAATATTCACAAAAAAGATCTTTCCATCTTTTTTCATGATGAATTGTTTAGTTTCGGTTCAATAAAAATTTTATCGATAAAATTTTTTCTCGCACTTACCGCTCGGTAATCTGCATTCTTGGTAGAGAAGAAAGCAGGTTCCAAGTCCAAGTAGAATGAACGTACCCATTACTATCCCCACTGCGACTGCCCAAGCTCTGGTATCAAATTCATCAGCACCTGCTAACAATTGTCGAGCTAATTCTACAAAATAAACAACAACGAACAAGTCACATTTACATATCCACGACATCTAAAAGAGCAAATGAGGTAGTCAAGAAAGAGAATAGGAAAAGGAGTTACAATACATTCCAGAAGCAATCAACAGTGAGGTTCAGTCATATGTTGAAAAAGAAGAAAAAGATACTATATTTGCCTATATTAAGTCGAGTAGGTACAATAAATAGTGACAATTGAGGAAAATTGAAAAACAGAAACAACGAGATGAAAAATTGTGGAATTGAGTTTAGCCCAGCAAACAGCGGTAGGTCGAGTTTCTCTGGAGACACCCTGTATAAAAAGTGGATATTTCAAAAAGTTTAAAAAGAACAAAATTCGAATCCGTTTGCTGCTTCTAAAAATGCTGTCTATCACTGAAATCAAGATAAATAACAGATAATGAAAAATTTTAATTTTTTTCAAATCTTGTTATCATAAAATGTTTAATTTATTATTTCAACGTAGATGCATAGAAAACCTGTTGTTGGCACTGATTAGATTTTTTGCTTTTCTCTCGAAAGGGGTCGCGTTATTCTCTCATAAATCGCAATCTCATATCACGATTTTGATGGATTTTTTGACATTTTACATCCTGAACACATCTGTCATCTCTCTCAAAACATAACATAACCTGATTCACGCAAAAAATAGTTACGATTTTTAGTTAGGAGTCGTAACACCAGAGTTTCTATTACCGCGTTCGTTATTACCAATCCGGAGTGGAGCGAGAGAAAACGATCACAGAACATCTAATAAATACGGATCTCTCTCTCTCTCCTCTCTTTCAGCCAGAGAGAGAGATCAGAATTATTAGATGTTCTGTGTCTTGCTCTACTCCGGAAAGGGAATACCGAACGCGCCTCTATTTCAACCATAGAACTTAAAGTAACTACAAGTTCTATGTTACTACAAGCTCTATGATATACAACCATTTCGTATCATTTCACATGATGACATACATTTCCGAACTTGAATTTTTCTTGTTCCATTCGTAAACGCAGTTTTCTTTCACCTTTTGTCTAACTACTAGGGAAACTATTTTTTACCATTTAAAATATAAGCAACTATCACTAACAATCCTCACAACTGATATACAGTAACACACCACGACATTTCAAAGGCGATTCATGTGATTACATTATCATTCATAATAATTTCAAGCAAATGTTACCTTCTTCGGAATAATATCCAATGGTTGTGGATACAACTTCCGTTGATTCGCCACGTCCTAGCTGATTCGTAGCCCACACTTTGAATTCATAAGAGGTGTTGGGCTGTAGTCCATAAACGTCAATCTGACGCTGAAATGGTTGATTCATCACCATCAGACAATGGAGAATTTGAATTGTCATACAATTCAATTGCACATTATTCAGTATTGAGTATATAAAAAATTCAAATGGAATAAACTATATTGAAAATTTGAGTTTTATTGAATACTAGCTGGCCCGGCGAACTTTGTTTCGCCTAAATGATACCTATACCATAGCCATCTTTATCACCAGTGATCGGAAATCAACGGCTTGGTTAGATTTCCGAACTGTCAAATCGAGTTGATTCTAGATCAAGCTCCGATCACCGGTGATATGCTTTGTGAAACCCCCGTTTAAGTTGTATAAACTTACCATTGCTATTTTTTCAAGCAGGAGATAAATTAGGGATAATGAAAGTTCTGTCAAATGTCATCTGCCAAAAGTCATCTGTCATCTGTCAAATGTCATCTATCATCTGTCAAATGTCATCTGTCAAATGTCATCTGTCAAATATAATCTGTCAAATGTAATCTGTCAAATGTCATCTGTCAAATGTCATCTGTCAAATGTCATCTGTCAAATTTCATCTTTCAAATGTCATCTGTCAAATGTCATCTGTCAAACGTCATCTGTCAAACGTCATCTATCAAATGTCATCTGTCAAATGTCATCTGTCGAATGTCATCTGTCGAATGTCATCTGTCAAATGTCATCTGTCAACCGTCATTTGTCAACTGTCATCTTTTCCACGGATATGAGCTGTCACACAAAACAGAAATACAAAAATAATATGTCAATTACTAATTATGGGCAATTTTGGATTCAGCCATTTCCGCAAATATATTTATTACCCAAACATAAATCAGAAAGATTTCAGAAATATAGAGAAAAGATGAAAATGGACAACTCACGATTGCTGATCGTCACATTTACTTTACATTCCGGTGAAAATTCACTGTTCCACCAACTTGAGATCTTTACCCGTTTTGGATCTGATAATAGCCTTCCATGTTATTATAAGTTCTATGCAAGTTACACAATAATTGTATACATCGCCATTCGTACTCTAGTCTATACCATTTCTGAATTTCCTACCCTTCAAGAAAATGAAATGCACCGTTGCCAGACTACTTCATGGCTTATATCTTCACAACGTTTTATTGAATACCGTGGAACTTCGTTCTACTACTATTAATCCCCATGGAATATTCTTATACCGTTGGTGAGACCTACTGCACTTTTAACTATTCACTTGACATGCGATTCTGTGGAGGAAAAACTAACCTCCTCAGTCCAAATGTCAAAACCTATATAAGTACTCTATGATTGCTCGATTGGTGGTAACACATAATTCTATGGGTGGTAAGAAAAAGGAAGGCTTTTTTTTCTTTTCTGTAGGATTTTTTTGGAAATATTTTGTTATATAAACCTTGCCCTAACAATAATAAACACAACAAAAAAAGAATTGTCCAATTTGGTGCGATCGTTTGAACAATATGGCATTTCGAAGTTTTGAACCAACCATAGATCGCCTTTTATTAATATAGATTTTAAATAGTTATCTAGTGCCTATAACCATTGACCTACTAAACAGGAAAGAATGTTACTCACTGAACTAGGAGTGATATGATTAGGTGGAATAGGTATCCATTTATTGTCTGTATCAGCCAACCGATATTGTGCAGTGAAGTTCATTATGGGGTATCCCCCAGTTCCATTGACTTCCCATATTATAACAGCTAATATGGTACTAGTAACTACTTTCACATTCGCCAAAGGAGGTGGGGGGGCTGAAAAAAGTTCATATACCTATTATGGCATCGTTAAGTGAAAAGTTGTACTTTCATTACATCAATTTCACCAGCTTTTTTCAATTTATTTTTTAGAATGAAATTGAATCACAGAGTACACGTAGACCCACTCGCGGCGTTGCCATTATAATAACTCATAATCATAGAGCATTTTAATGGAACTCTATGACTCATAAAAAAGATAACCTATTGGTAGAAATTAATGATCTTTAAAATTTAAATGTCAAGAATTTTCAGTATGCTCAATTGCTCATTTATATGTTTACAGTTCAACAAATGCAATTTTCGTAAACAAGCAAATGATGAAATTCATTTTCAAGACAAAACAGCACACAGCAATAAACTTTGAAAAAATACAGGTGGGGCATCAATTCATCAGTAACCTTACTCACTTCTAACAGTAACATTTATAAGGGTCTTCTCATCTGTCACAACATTTTCCCTGGAGCACGAATACAGACCGCTGTCGTCTTTATCAACTGTTTCTAAGAACAAAGATCCATTTTTTAAAACGGTAGATCGGGTACAATGACGATCTTCCCGACCCTCCCTCACCCACATCACATCTGAATGGTGATAAGGGCATTTTAACGTTAAATTTTTTCCCCTATCTACATAGTACTGTTTGATTTCTGCACCTAAAATGCACACTGTCAATATTGGGACTTCACGTTATTTATGGGTCCATTACATTTAATCGATATTAAAAATAGAAGAAGATATAAAATTGGTTCTCGTTCAATATACATAATTCCATATTACCGCATTGATATAAAAATATTTCAACTATCAGAATTCACCATCACAAAGGTTGTTAGATGTTTATTTATCATTTTTACACTTGAAAAACATACGAGTGCATGAAAGGAGCCCACATTCACAACATTGCTGCGCTCTTGTCAAATAATTCGCGCATCTACTGTCGCATGATGTACTGTGATTGGTTATTTTTGTCGCACGCCCACAAACTTTACAGTTCGCGGGACTATTGATTTCCCTGTGAAAATTGGGGGTTCGTTCCTGAAAATCAAAACATGATTTCTTTCCTTCTGATGACTTGCCACCATAGAAATGTACTATAAGTTCTATGCTTGCCACCTTTCTTCTTGGCCGCCATCAACTGTCAAAGTTTGAAAGTTCCGATTAGAAGATCTATTTCGGATAATATTTAACATGAACCGAATTGTTTCAGACGAGAATCTAGGAAGGTAAACATATGTATTTGGACTATTTGGGGATCATATTGATCTAAATGCCAGTGCACCATAATAAAAAAATATATTTTTAAATATAAAACGATTGGTACATATCAATATTGAAGTTGTCCAACACATAGAATGCTTTCTTGTTGTGCATCGACATAGAGCAGCATCTTTTTTCTAAGGTGTATCGACACAGAATACTTAACTAGTTAGGTATTCTGTGGTATCGACGTCAGTTTTCATGGGTAGGAGGGTAGGTACCGTATTGCAGAGCCATATCATGTCAAGAATTTTTACGATTCTTCATTAATTTCTCCTCTTGAGTCCCAAATGGAAGCCGTCTGTTGGTATGAGAGAAAATGCGGTCTTGTTAATTATTAGAGGTATTTGAGTTCTTTCAATCGGAACTATTTCGAAATGGCACAGAATTTTAGAAATGAGTGCTTTCACTTCCATCAAAGCAAATCTGTTTCCTATGCAGTTCCTTGGACCAATACCGAAGGGAATGTAGGCGTAAGGATTAATATTCTTTCTATTTTCCGGCGAAAAGCGCTCGGGATCGAATTTCTCTGGGTTCGGAAAATATTTAGGATCTCGATGCAATCCTATTATGGGGATCATCAACAATGTGCCTGGTTCTATGGTCAAGGGTTGTTCGCCTGGATTCTGTGGCCCAATCTGGTATTCTTTCGTTACCTCTCTATCTGTTGCGAGGGCGAATGGCCACTTTCTGAGCGTTTCTGAAAAATAAAATTAAAGATTTTTATCTTAATTATTCTTGAGAAGATGAAAAGATTGCTGGTCCCGTATTGAGAAGGAAATAAAACTCGATATCATCAGTTCTCGAAAAGTACATTTGGAGTCTATGGTCTTAACAGTTGTCAAAACGCATAGATCTTCAACTATTGACGAAAGAGGAAGAATAGATCAAGGCCACACTTACCACTCACAACCATATCCAAATAGTCCATGTTCATAATCGTTCCGTAAGATGGCAGGCCACCATCAGAGCAATTTTCATCTATCTCATCGAACAACCTTTTCTGTATGTCCGGATTCAGGGCCAACTCGTAAGATATGAAGCACAGCAGGTTCGAAACGGCTTCGAAACCGGCAAAGAAGAAAATGAACGTTTGAGAAGCAATCTCCATCAAACTGAGATCTTGCTTGACGGCTTTCGATTCCAAGTGTTCCTCAACCACAGCGAAACCATCTTTCGTATTTTCCGTTTCTTTCTCGATCGGTGAACTATTCTGCGCATCCATCAGTATTCCTATCACATCTGATTTTTTCAAATTCTGAGCTTTTCTCATATCGATGGTATCTTTGACTATTTTGATGAAGAAAGACTGCACTTGCGAGTCTATCAGAGGCAAACGGAGCAACTGAAATAGAATCATCGTTGAAATTTATCGTTTCGTTCATCCACTTTATAAGTAGATCTACCTTGTAGGTAGATTCGCATTCAAGAAACCGAGTAAATTTTTTTGACAACGGTCAAAATTTTTGACAGCTGTCAAAAAATTTGACAGCAGCTGTCAAAGAAATGGTCTATGATCCCATTTCCTATTAAGAACTCAACCGCGGCATTCGAGATCGAGAATGGGTTTTACTCACATTAGCTAATTTCGGTACCATTATATACAAGATCATCAAAACTCTGATCCTTAATCCTAAAAAGGTCGTGCCTCTTCTTCCCATCTCAAAAAATTCGTTTTCTCTGTCCTTCAAAGAATCCACTTGCAGACCATAAACGGTGTTTGCAATGACGTCATTGGTGAATCTGCTCATAACGTCCTTGAATTCAACCTGCACGATTTTTTCGTTTTGTTCCAAGAAATAGTTCACGAACATCTCTGCGTTTTGGCTTATCAGGTTGAACATCGCTTTCATTTTGAGGCTCGTAAAGGCAGGGCTCAAAGTAGACCTCATGTCCTTCCATTCTTGTCCTGATATGGGAACATTGTATTTAATTTCTACCGCATGAATTATTTTAACTCTTTCTTCTTCTTTTGAAACAATTTTTGATGTTCACAAAGCGTTGATAGGAGAATCTGTGAATCGCCGTTCATTATATTCTGTGGAAACATCTCTGTTAGCAACATCACTTGTTGATGAATTCTTGGGTTGATTCCATAGAACTTGGAGTAAGTATAAGTTCCATGATTGATTCTCCTATCAACGCTCAGTGAATCTGTCAAATATGTACATAGAAAAATGAAAATATTCTTGGAGTTAACCTTTTAATGCGACGAGATTTCTTGAAAGTAAGTCATTTGACGGGTTGACCACAAGAGATTGACGGTTCAGGAAATGGTCAAAATCTTTAACGCACAGTCGCTTGATGAGTTCAGGGTCTCTCAGGAATAAAACTGGTTTTGTGAATTGGTAGGAACCAAAATATCTGAAACATGAGATATGTTTGAAAGGCGAGTTCCAACGGTCTGGACATTTCCTGACAACCGCTGACGGGCACTGACCCGTCAGTGGTCGTGCGTGGTTGATCTTAATCCTCACCTCTCGTTCGGAAAAGAATTATACAGTCGTGTGATTTGCTGCAGGAAGCCGTCGAGACCTAGGATTACCCAGAAATTTTCTGCGAAAGACGATATGATATTGTTTGTCTTCACATTCTTATTCTTCCAGTAATACAGGGGTCTCACAGTTAGAATATACGCCAAAACTAGCACGGCCAGGAAGAGTAATATTCCCAACATCTGCGAAGAAAAAAGTATATGAAAGCAACAACCTGGAGGAGCTTCTGGAATTAACAAAATCAATAATTCTTAGCGTTTTCCCCGATGAACTCAAATCTACATTGGAATTTATTGAACTTGAGACCTGTTTCTGTATCTTTTTTATTATTTATAAAGATGCATCATAATTTGAATGCTGTATTTATCTATTCGGGTGTGACTCAATATCAAAAACCTTTTGAAATAAGAATATAAAGTTATTCGAGTAGGTACATACAGATTTTTAAATAGGTAGATACAATTGAATGCATAACTTAGAAATATTATCGGTGCTAACCTCAAGAACTCTTCTGTCAGTCGCACATAAACAAACAAAATGATCAACAATGCTATCGAATTAACAGCTTAATTTTTATCACGTAGGTAGAGCGTGGTGAGCCAAGGTTGAACTGAGAGATGCGAACATCAATTTATAGTGAATATCATCAGTGAATAACGATAGAGTAGGGTATACGACGATAATATGGGTGAAAATTTTTCCGAATGAAAGTGATTTTATCAATTGAATCAATAAAATGCTTATCAAAAGTTCAGACTCTAAATTCATTCGTTTTCCCTTTAGAAGTACTCAATTTACTCTTGAAATATATGAATGAGGATTTTCAGGTTAGAATGATACGATTTCGAAGAAATGATCTATTCGCAATATCTAAAATACAATAATCAAAAAGGTCAACATACGATAGGAGAATAAAATACAATATTGGAAAAATACAATTTATTCTCGAAATCCTCAAAATCAAGGAAAATAAAAATTTCTGCTATTCCGAATTTCATAATCAGATAGAGCTATAACACCAAGGAGCCTCCATTTGATCGATAGTCCTGAAGAGGGAGAGGAAACCAACGCGCAATAATTTCGCTAGACCTCATTGGAAGATTCAAATTGAAGGAGGATAAGCGAGGTTCATTTCTCCTGAATAAAAGAGGGAAAGATCAACAATTGTTTGGGTGTGAAGATCAGAAAACGCCTCGCTAAGCAAACGAAATGTTGTCATTTGTCATTTTTGACTATAGTGGGAAAAACAACCCATTTCTTGAATCTACAGACCAATGAGAGAATCTTTGGACTTGGGATATTCGATGTCTGGCATGTTCCCTAATTCCCTAATGCAACTTGTTCTGCAATAAATTTGTCACCATATATTTAGTTTTATAAACCTATTCTGAGAAACTGTGTAGGTTCACAGGACATGGTTATGGTCTCAAAAAACCAGATTTTCTCTGAGACTAATTGTTTTTTAAATATGGTTGATGGAAAATCGGAAAAATTGGACCTTCGCCAAAAAAATCAGAAAATCCAAACCCTTCGTCTCAGGTATATAAAAAATACACCATCTTATTCTTAAAGAACCAAAGTATAACCAAAAAAATCAGCTCCATGTCGACCAATTTTTCGCCAATTTTCTGCCGTATTTCCCAGAAAAATTGATTTATACAGATTTGCATATAGATTGATCCTTTGTGAATCAAAAAAACCTATTTTCATCCATCAGAGTCAAATAGTTTAAATTTTCTGTTTTTTTCGCGAAGGTCCAAATTTTCCGATTTTTCATCGTTCGTAAATCAAAAACCGTTTTCATCACGGAAGAACTGATTGGATTTTCTTTATCTACTTCCTCGAATGAGTGAATGGTGTGAGTTTGAAGTCGATCGGAGCCAAAAAAATTTTTTAGAAAAATCGAAATTTTTCCATACCTTAGTATAGGATTTTTCGCAAAAATTCGAATCTCGCCGATCGATTCGAAATATTCACCATTTATTAATTCGATGCCGTAGATTAAGAAAATCCAAACAGATTTTCTCTGAGACTAATTGTTTTTTAAATATGGTTGATGGAAAATCGGAAAAATTGGACCTTCGCGAAAAAAATCAGAAAATCCAAACCTTCGTTACAGGTATATAAAAAATACACCATTTTGTTCTGAAAGAACCACAGTATTACCAAAAAAATCAGCTCCTCTCAATTCCAAGTTTTTTAGAAGTTACGTCACTCCAAAGTCGACCAATTTTTCGCGAATTTTCCATTAAAAATCGGCATCTGTATAAATCAATTTTTCTGGGAAATACGGCAGTCCAAAAATAACCTATTTTTCGCGATTTTTCGACTCAAGGTCGATTATTTCCCAAACGGCGGAGTCGAGTGGTCGAGATCGAAATTTTTCCAAGTCCGATCAAAAAATCTCATTTCTTGTGAACAAAGGATATAGAATTTAATTTGTCCAGATGTTGTCCTACTGGAACGCAACATCGAGAGAAAATAGGAAATGAAACACTGTCTTGAAAAATTTACGTTTATTCATCAACAATTTTGATCTCACAATGTGGCAAATTAAAGTATAACAATACGTATAGATAAATATTCATAACCTCTTCTTCAAGCCGACATGGAAACCGTTCTCCGGAACGAACCCAAAAGAGTTTTTGTTGAATCTCATTGGAATCTGCGTTTTTTCAATCGGCACCAGCTCGAAACTATGCAGCATAAAGAAAAGTAAGGTCTTGACCTCCATCAGAGCAAACCTAGAGCCGATGCAGTTCCTGGGGCCAATCCCGAAAGGAATGTAAGTGTATGGATCGATTTTGTGCCTGTTCTCCTGCGAAAATCGTTCAGGATCGAATTTTTCCGGGTTCGGATAATACTCTGGATCGTAGTGGATGCCCAGAATGGGGATCACCAAAGTGGTGCCTTCCTCCAGCGTCAACGGTTCTTCCCCAGGGAGTTCGGGTTGCAGCGTGTATTCCTTCGTGACGACCCTGTCGGTGACTATGCCGTTAGGGTATTTTCTCAGTGCCTCTGAAACAAAGACATCTCTTCAAGAATATCCCCTTTCAAATAAGGTCTACGCAATGTTTCTAGGTTGTGTTAGGTGTTTTCCTAGAAGGAGGATCAAGCGTCAGCAGTATCTCCTTCTCAAAAAAGATATACTAACTGACAAAGAAACTGCAACACCCAGAAGGAGCTGTTTATTTTTTTTGCTGAAACATAGATTGTATAGCTTCTTCTGGGTGTCAGTTAGTATAATTACATTATGGTCTCACCTGTAATAACCATATCAAGATATGTCATATTCATAACTTTGTTATAAGAAGGCTTGTCGTCCTCTGGCCAGTTCCGGTCAATCTCATCAATCAGCTTCTTCTGCACATCCGGATTGATCGCCAGCTCGTAGGATGTCATACACAAGAGGGTCGCAACCCCTTCGAACCCAGCTATGAAGAACACGAAAGCCTGAGCTGCGATATCTATGTCCGATAGTTCGCATTCCAAAGTTTTCATCTCCAAATGCTCCTTCACCACAGCGAAGCCGTCGTCTTCATCTTCCGGTTCTTTAGTGGCCAACTGACCTTTTCTAGCGTCAAGGAGTAGCCCGAGTACATCAGGACGCTTGATGTGCTGTTCCTCCCTCATCTTGAGGGTGTCTGTGACTAGGTTTATCATGAAATCCTGCACCTTTCGTGTTATTACCGGTATTTTCAAGATCTAGATAGAGGATCAGATTCGAATCAGCATGGTTTTGTGAATTTAAGAATATAATAAATGGATAAGACTTACAGATGCTAACTTCGGCGCCAGCTGATTCAAAAATATTGCTATTTTTATTCTGATACCGCCAAAATTGAGGCCTTCTCTACCCATTTTGAAGAAAACGTTATCTCTATCCTTCAGAGAATCTACTTCAAGTCCGAATGCACAACTGGCGATGACATCGCTTGTGAATCTGGATATGGCATCTTTGAATTCGATTTCTGCGACGTCTTCGTGTTTTTCCAAGAAGTGATCGACGAATGCTTTCGCGTTATGGGATATCAGAGCGAACATAGATTTCATCTTGCTGCTGGTAAAGGTTGGGCTGATGGCCGATCTCATATCTTTCCACGATTGCCCTAGAAAGATATACTAGATATAGAGACCTAGAGCCTCTGACTGCACTCATCCTTTAAATATATCTGTACCTTTGAGACTGATCAAATTTTTCGAAAACAGTACATCAGTATTTTCCTTTGTAAACTCCCTCCTATTCAGAAAGTGATCGAAATCCTTGACGCACATTTGCTTTATGATATCTGGTGTTCGAAGTACCAATATTGGTTCAGCAAACTGATAAAGTCCATAGTACCTTTGAAGCAGAAAAATGTTAGTTCAAAATAGATCCGCTCCGTGAAATTTAATCAATTGATGGATTGATTCATGCTCGTTGGTGTGAATTCAATATTCCTTGATTAACATGGATTCATATCACAATTGAACTAATTTTGAATTGTCAAGTCTGAATCCTATATTCACCTTTCTTCTCGGAATGTGTTGTACATCCTCTTAGATTGGTCTAAGAAAGACTCCAGACCAAAAGCCACTCCGAAGTTGTCTCCGAATATGGGTACCACTTTTCCAGTCTTAACATTTCTGTCCTTCCAGTAACTGTATGGTTTCACAGCCACAAAGTACAGCAATATCACAAGAATGACAATGAGTAAAATTAACCCAATCATCTGCAAATTTCACTGGTGTATTTTTCAGTGAGAAATTCCTCAAAAACTCCGACAAGTGGTCCTGTACTTCATAAGATATACTGAAAGAGTTTTCATGCCAATGGAAATATTTTGTATTAGTTATCCTTAAAATATCATAGAACATGGAAATTATGATGATTTAACAATCGATATCGATTGTAAAGTATTGTATAATATTCTTATTGGCATGAAAACTCAATATATAGGGTGTTGATTATATCGCGATTGTGCAGAAACTGGGGTTGAATTCATAAAAATTTTAAGTTTTTGAAAAATGTCCTTTTTCAAGGTTTTCCCAGATTCTCACAATGGAATGTTCGATCAGTTAGCTCAAAAAAACGTCTTGTAGGTTTTTCAATCTCCCACAAAAGTTCTATGGGCTCTGAAACCATTTTTTACAAATAAGTAGGTATTAGCTATCTTCGTATTCTTTCAAGTTCAAAAAGAGCCTCTCATTTTATTCATTGCTTGGTCTACTGTTTCTTATTCTCACAGATACACTTGAGTATTCTGTGGTATAATTCTTGGTCGGTTTTTTTTATTTCGAAAGGAGCTGCGAATTATTATATGGGGTTCATTATGATTCGATATCTTGTGGTTTTGTTAACGAAGTGAAGGTTTTCGAAGCACTGGCCAACAATGATTTATTTCCTGAAACATCAATTTTCAGGCCAGATCATTATTGTTTTTTGAAGCACCAATTCCTACATATAGCAGCATCAATTCTATGAATGAAAGTCAAATATTAACTCACCTTGTGGGCTGAAAAGTGAAGTTCGCAATGTAATAGATAATTTAATTGTCCAAACCTTTTATCCACAAACTACTGCACGATGATATGCGCAAGTGTAAAACAGAATGATGACTTAATACTGTCTCATTTATGCGGGAAATGAAGGTCGAATAACATTCATTGAATGTGTAGGAATAATCATCAGAAGCATTCTCTTGAGCTCATCATTCCTAAATCAACTGGATTCAGCCATGCATTTTTATTCGTCATTTGTGATATTTTAGTATTCATATTTTGATGACGCTCTTGGTCAATATTAACGATAAAAAAGCAAGTGTTTCATGGCCATAATGAATTTTCAGATTGTGGCATTTCCACCAATTCAAATAAAGCTGCTTTGTTTGGAGGGAAATGAAAAAAGAAGCATCGAGAAACAGAAATTGTAATGCGGATCCCAAAATTCGAACAATAACTTTCATTAGAATAGAATCATAAAAACAACAGTTAGCATCTCGAACATTCCAAAAAGTTTATCAAAATTCGAACAAATTTTCCAAAATCTTCGACCTCATCTCCATCAGTAAAACCTCACTCTTGGTTTCGACATATCATTCGAAATGGCTTATAATTAATTTATCATTTAATACATGTCCTATAGTAAAATTTCATCGATAAAATATCTGCTCATTTAGATCCAAACATAACTGAAGCGTAAGCAATTTCCGTAAGCCAAAATTTGCATTGAATATCAGCAAGCAAACTTCCCAAAATGATTCAGTGTAAACGGTACATTAGTTCGATGAAAAGACCAGTGAATAAGTTCGATCACCGACTGTCATTCACATCGGTCAACAAAAGGTATCACCTTGTAAGTCAAAATTTACCATTAACGTAATTAGAAAATTGGATTTGCTGCTAGATGGAGCTAGGAGTAGAGTGTTACCCAAAAGCTACTAGAGCACTATAATGTGAAGAGATATGTTGCTCTGACCGGGGCTAAAATAACACCGAAACCATCGTCAGCATCTACCTTTCTTCGACAATAATGTATTTTTCATTGGTTTCTCTCAGGGATTTTGACAAAAGTAATTTCTCACTGGTCTTCCCATACAATGAATTTTCAGATACTTCCTCGAATATCACATGCATTTTTACGTATAACCCTCAAAGAACGAAATCGAAGCTAATAATTTCACTAGCAAGGAAGACCCCTCTCTATATTGCTGGTCACTGGAGGTTGCTTTCCCCGAGTCGCTGTTGATAAAGTTCATAATACGTTTTGTACATTGGCACCACACTTTGTGTAAAACAGTTCAAAATTTCCATCGGAATGTTGTATCTCCTCGTGTATAAAATATAAGATTCGACGCGTGGCAAATATGTTGAGTATCAGTCTGATTATGTCTTATTTTCCTACAGGAATACTTTGATTTCTTTTGGTGGATTGGTGCCTTCAACCAGCCAAGTCGTACCACTAGGAACTTTTTGGATTATTTCTGCTAAAGCTCGCGCCAAGTAGTCAGACCTGCAAGAGAAAAGTTGATTGGTAGTTTGGCAAGGAAACGAAGGGCAAGGACTTTGAAAATTTGTTCAAACGCATGCACAATTGTTCCGATCTTAATCGAGAATATTTGAAGAAACAATAAAGCTTTTTTCGATTATAAATATTCGTTTTTATTTGTCCATCACTAGCTTGAGATCTTTGGAATTCTTAGAGAAACTTGAATTGAAGAAGTAAAAGATTGAGCTCATGGCTGTTAACTCACTTTGTTGGCGTGATATTACTAATATCCTTCTGCCAGGCTTGTTCATACTCCCCACTGATGATCCTCTTTCTGGGATCTTCTGTGAGCACTGTGTCAGAGGGCGGCGAACAAATAGCTACAACTTTGACGCCTGTCAATTTTTCATGATATGCATCTCCATAAGACCTTGTGAGCGCGGCTACAGCATGTTTGGTGGCGGTGAAGACAGGTAACGACACCAAGTGGTTAACGCAGCTGCTGGAGCCAATATTGACGACAACACCACCTGGACCCCCTCTGTCTTTACCCATGAAACGATATGCAAGGAGAAGACCTCGAATCACTCCATTCTGAAAATGAAAACAAATGCAATTGGTCAATTATACATTTCACTAAAACGTAAGAGAAGAAAAATACACCAACCAAATTGACGTCCACTTCCAATTCCCAAAGCCTGTCGTTCATTATTGAAGCATTGTTAACCACTATATCCACTCCCCCAAGTTTGGATATTGTTGTCTGGAAAGCCTCTGAAAGAACACATTAAAATTCAATGAACTACGAAATAAGCTTATGTTGTGATGCCTTTGAGATGCAATGTTTCCAGATTCATGGAAATTTGTATAGGAAATGGGGAAAATTTATTAATTTGGAAGGCCCTTCAACTTCAAAGGGATATTGTGCGAAGTTTCTGCTTCTAAGCCAAGCTATAAAGGCTTTTCCACACTCAAATAAAGGCGCAAATAGCTTGTTCTATTGATCATTCAAATGGCCATCCTGTATGTGAACTATTGTTGATATTTTACTGAACTATTACTATAATTGTACAGAGTGAACGTGATGATTTTTCGACGTGAAAACTCACCTTCAAACTGGGGATAATCTGTAACATCACATGGACAGAATATCACCCTATCTCTGGCTATTTTTGATAATTGATGTAACAGTTCTTCTCCTTCATCGGTATTAATATCACATATGGACACCTGCACAGAAGAGAAATACAGTCAGGAAACCCTGCACTAGTGCTATGTTTATTGTTGTGTTCTAAGAAAAGAATAATCAAGTATCAGCATATTTCTGGCGATTTTTTCAGGGACGATCCTAAGGGAATTTGAAAATCCCTTTTTGTAACTATGTGGGGGGCAATAGCTGCAGATGGGGTTCTTAGAAAACGAAGTTTCTCTCTATTTATATACGCTGGGGAGGTGACAACTCTCATTCCCTTGTTGCACATATAAAAATAACGAGATACACTTCAGATTGGCCAATTTCTTCAATGTTATTCGAACGGTACTTTGCCACTAGAAATGTTTGTCAAATAACCTGAAGTGATCGACCACAGTGGAAGATCGTTTTTTAACTCTTAGGTGAGAAACAGCCTCTCGGAACTTGCAGAATACTTCTTTTTGAGGAGACACAATTATGTTTTGGGATGCAGTTTGTTTCAATGGTAAAACTGACTTATTACAACTCCCAAGAACCATAACTTTTGAGACATATTGATGATGTTATAACCGGTGTAGTCCCTCTATTTTAGTGGAGAAAACCAATGTGTAGAATACACTGAATTAGCCACAAGATTCCCTGACCTGAATCCAATCGAAAACGCTTGAGACCAATTGAAAAGAACAGCTCTGAGGTAATTTGCACTTCAACAACTTTTGCATAACTTTGGCAACAAATTGAGCAGGATATTCTCGATAAATTGGAGGAAAGCATGCAGAGAACTTGACAAGCGAACATTTCTACATGCACTTTTTTACGAAGAAGTCATTGGCGTAGCCAGAAATCTTCTGCAAGGGCTTACAAATGAAAAATGAGAAGTTCAGTGTAATCTCTCAAATGAAAGAATGAATTCTTTGTGAAATATGTTTTCCAAAATTTTCGCAGAGAAACGAGATATAGACCATTGAATGTGCTGAAGTTCGAGATCTGGTCAATAACTCTAAAACAAAAAACAATCGACAATTTCTGTTTACATCAATATGCGTTGGCAGGAAAAAAGAAGTCGAAAACATGCACATCATTTGTATATTGCAGGTCCTTCGATTTGCTCATGATATTTTCCTAAAATGCACGAAATAATTGAGATATTTTCCACATAGCAAAAAAAATCTTCCCTCAGATCTGACATTACCATTTTAGTAAAAATACTTGCACAGATTTCAATTTTTCAATTTCGTCACATGCCAGAAGGTATGAGCGGCATTCACGTATTACTCATTCTCCTCACCTTACATCCTTGTTTAAACAATTCCTTGCAATATTCCCTTCCTTGACCGGAAGCTCCGCCGGTCACCAACGCTACTTTCCCCTTCAAATCCAACATTTCCACCATTAATGCTCGTTCGAACACAAAACCATCAACCGAATGAATTTCGAACGATACAAAACAAAAGCTCTATTTATAATGCGATAATGTTACAACCACGAATGCCGCGCCCTTCTGGCGCCGCGACGTCAAAAGGGGGATACTGGGGTGCCCTGCCATTGCGCAAGAACCCGCCGAATACGACTTCCACTAGAGACGGATGCAATTAAATTAGATATGCAGCGATTTCGGTATAATCAAACAGCGGTTTTCCCTCGAAAAGGTGGCAGTTAGGGTCGGTTGCATAAACGGAATCAAAGTTTCCTTCATCGTCTAGCTGGACATGTCTTTGACGCCTTAAGCTCGAGGCAGAGTTGAGGGCTGTAGTCCTAGTCTGCTTGGAGCGCACTTTCAAGCGCCTGGAGCAGATTTGAATGAGATAGCAACCTCTCAGGTGGCAATTCAAAATATACAAGTCGAAGACAACACAAAGCATCTTCCGCTGTGGTCAAATGCCCTATCAACGAAGTCATGGCTTTTCGTTGGTTGTTTTCAAAAATTCCGATTGTTGCTCTAAAATCATGGCGACGAGCTCCTTTTTCAGTCGACTTCCGAAAATGTCACACACAAATGACACTTCAGTTGAAACAAGCCTTGAAATAAAGTAGACCTCGAAATTGAACGTCAAAAAGAAAATTGATTTCCTTTATATGAACTATTTGTTGTTGACCATCCTCTAACTGAAGTACTCAAACAAGTCTAGATTCGATATGGACGTATCCATGAAACTTCTCAAGATCAATTATTATGGTTCATCCGGCAAATGCAACAAAATATCCAGAAGACGAAGGAAACTAAAGAAATGCGTTTGCGTTCTGCCACAAACCGGCGAATTGGAATTTCCCAGAGTTTGGGAAGAATTGAGGAATAACAACCAGTTGTGCGACGGGGTCGTACGGTGTGCGAGTGGCAAGGAATTTCGGATTCACAGGGCCATTTTGTCTGCTGTGAGTCCATATTTTAAGGTATGAACCGATCGTCAAGGCTTGCAAGAACTGCATTGAATAATTATCGCGAAGAACGACTATGAAACACCTGTTTTCATATCAGTGGGCTCCTTTTGGTAGTCCCAATGTAAACTTTCCCTCAGTCGCGAGTTATTCTATGAAAACCAGCTTGAGAAAATGGTCAATCACCTATTGGAGTATTACAGAATCTTTTTTTGAGCACTTCATCGAGTGATGAAGCTACTCGCTACTGACCTGGATTATTCTGGGTTTTCTAGCCGTGGTCCAATAGGAACTTCACTTAACGAAGTTGAATCTGGCCGTGAAAGCCTTCATCAATATACTGCTGACCTATTTCGCCAAAGATTGATGACGTGGAGGCTCCACGTCTTAGGCAAAAGTTATTATTCAGGATAAATATATGTAGTGGTAATCGAAATTTGGAAGCACATAAACATGCACACGAAAGAAGTGGCTGCCGTTGTTCATAGTGCCTGTTTGCCCACCATCTGCCGATAAATAAAATCTGCGGTTATGATTAAATCATAAGTTTGGTTGTCGTATTTGTTGATATCGTTATCGTGTGTCTTTCAACCTGTAACTACCGCTTCTTTTCGCAGTGCAGGCTCTTTTCACAAACTCCATAAACAGAGACAAAGAAGAGAACACACAGGCAAACACGGCGATACCAACAGCGATATTGGAAACTCTCTTGGACTTTGCCTATTCTGGAAAATGTTCAATCAACGAGCAAAACGTAGAGAGTTTGCTGCGGTTCGCCGACCAATACGAAATTCTGGGTGTTGTACAATTGTGTTGTAAATTTTTATTGGGTAAGTACCAAAGTTCCTCTCATGGCGATATTTTCCGTTAGAAATGAGCCTTCGAAAAAAATACTTAACAATTCGTAAGAGTAAACCTGCTTTTTTTGAGTATGTTCGACAATGAATATATGAAGTGTTATGGAACTCTCCCCGAATTCCAGACGAGATGTGTCCCGCCAACTGCCTGGGAATCCTCCATTTCGCCGGCCAATACTTCTGCACGAAACTGATGGAACGCGGAAAGTCCTACGTCAGGCATCACTTCGTGGATCTGCTGTCGGACAGCTGCGAGTTCGTCAATCTGACCGCTTTCGAACTGCTGGAAATCCTCAAGGACGACGAGCTGAACATCAAATCGGAGGAGATAGTTTACGACGCCATCAAGAAATGGGTCAACTTTATGCCCATGAAGCGGAGGGTGCATCTGTTGGAGTTGCTGAAGTGCATGAGGCTGCACAATTTGGAGACGAAGCAGATTTCCAAGATGTCGAAATGGTCGTTGATCCAGAAAGATCCGGTGAGTTGGAAGTCTTTCTCGTCCTTTAGCTATGCTAGCTGAGATTAGATCAGCTTTTTTGAAGGGGCTTAAGTGCACTGATACCTTAAGGACTATGCCCTCTGTTAGAACTGTTGCCGTTTCACCATTTACAGTTCGCCCTCCAGTTCCAGGATTCTAAAGTACTACAGTTTCTGGATTGACTTTGAGAAAGTTGTCTCCAAGGCTTTGGTCCAAAAATTCTTTTCGTTGGTTATCAGTGATGAGGCATTCTGTCACCAGGTGATCCCAAGTTTTTTTTCCCTCCTACAGAATCTGGACTCTTTTTGGATGATCCAGCAAGGGTGTTTCTCTTTTGGTCTCTTCGTCCTTCTGAAACTTTATCTTGAAGGCGCATATGATCATACAAAAGAGAGGTTGTGGGCCCTTAAAGAGCGTTATTGCTCGTCTGCCTCTTCGTTTCCATTCATTTCTGATTGACCACCTGGACGTCCCAATGAATCAGCTCTAATAGTTCCTTTTTAGGTTTATCTCCACGAATCTTTCAATTACGAGTATAACTGCCTGAAGAATCTCTAACGAGAACCCTACGATGGTGAGCTTTTGGTGCCAGGCCATTAACTCCTGCTCCTGATGCTGGATGAGGTTTTGCACCATTTAATTTCGAATGTCTTGGTGATGGATTCTCTTTCTCAGTCTTCTTCCTACTTAGCATCGCAGAGAAGCGTTTTCGATGCTCATTTTCCTGATCATTTCATCACTGGGAAGGTTTGCTGATGAGGTGTTCTTGGCGATAGAGGAGCTGGCTCTCTGCCAACTTGCCTGACAGCCTTATCATAGTCCTCAATAACTACATAATAGTTATAATTTGAAAAATCTCAATTTCCGCAGGAATGCAAACAGCACATGATCGAAGCCCAGCAGCAGATCCACCAGTATCTGCTCGACGAGACGACGACCAGCAGCGACAGCTACTCCTTCCGGCCTAGGATACCCTACGAGATCTTGTTCGCGATCGGTGGTTGGAGCGCGGGTAGTCCGACGAATTTTATAGAAATCTACGACATTAGAGCCGACAGATGGCTGCTCTCGACCGATACCGACTCGGTACCGAGGGCGTATCACGGACTGTGCTCCTTGAGGGGGCTCATTTACATGGTTGGCGGTTTCGACGGAAACGAGTACTTCAACACGATGAGATGTTTTAATCCTGTTACGCACGAATGGAGCGAATGTGCTTGCATGTATTATCCGAGGTGAGTCGGTCTAGAAACATGACCACTTCGCATTATCGATGTTCGTGAAATTCTTCAGGTGTTACGTGAGTGTTGTTATGCATGATGAGAGGATCTACGCTTTAGGGGGATACAATGGTAGGGTTAGGATGAACACGGTAGAAAGGTACAACCCTGATAAGAACCAATGGGAGTTGATACCCTCTATGCTGAAGCAGAGATCGGATGCCAGTGCTGCGGTACTTAATTCTAAGGTGAGTCGATGGAGACTAGCTGTTGGGGCTTTTAAAAGCGTTCACCAAGCTCCACCATACCTGATAGTTGAGAAAAGTGGTAGTGGTAAAAGTAAGTTTCTTCATCGTCTTAGATTTACATAGTCGGCGGTTTCAACGGCCAGGAAGTGATGTGCTCCGCCGAAATGTTCGACATCTCCAGCAGCCAGTGGTCGTACATACCGCATATGTCTTCAGCGAGATCGGGAGTTAGCCTGGTGGCCTTCAAGAATGCCCTGTATGCCATAGGCGGATTCAACGGATACACGCGGCTCACCACGGGGGAAAAACTGATGCCAGAATCTGACACGAGATGGACCGAAATCACGGAAATGATGACGCCGAGAAGTAATTTCGCGACAATCACCATGGACGACTTCATTTATATTATTGGAGGTTTTAATGGTAAGTGTTGGAATTTGTCGTCGTGAATTAGTTTTCGAGATTGAAATCTTGTTTCTCTTCCTTCGAAAATCGATGTGAGGAAGTGAAATTGTCTGTTTTGGAAGGCAGAAGCAAGAGAGACCACTTACACTTGTCGAACGAACTTTTGTGGTTGACCTTGAATCTCACTGAGGACTAGGGTGACCTTCAGGTCATGAAGGTTGCTTTCAAGGCCGAGGAAATGAGTTCTACCATTCGACTCAAGCAAACTGATCCTTAAGAAACTTGAGAAGCTGGAGTCTTCAGTTTCATAAAAGGAAAGGACTTTTGGGTCAGGGTTTTATAAATCTTGAAAGAGAGGAGGGATCCACAAAAGATATTATGGGCCTCAGTGGCAAAGGCATGGTTTTTCCGACCTAGGGTGACCTCCAGGTCATGAAGGTTGCTTTCAAGGCCAAGGAAATGAGTTCTACCATTCGACTCAAGCAAAGTGATCCTTTAGGAACTTGAGAAGCTGGAATCTTCAGTTTCATGACAGGAAAGGACTTTAGGATCAAGGTATCATACATCTTGAAAGAGAAGAGGGATCCACAAGAGATATTATGGGCCTCGGTGGCAAAGGCAGCGTTTTTCCGACCTAGGGTGACCTCCAGGTCATGAAGGTTGCTTTCAAGGCCAAGGAAATGAGCTCTACCATTTGACTCAAGCAAACTGATCCTTTAGAAACTTGAGAAGCTAGAATCTTCAGTTTTATAAAAGGAAAGGGCTTTAGGGTCAAGGTATCATACATCTTGAAATAGAGGAGTGATCCACAAGAGATATTATGGGCCTCAGTGGCAAAGGCAGCGTTTTTCCGACCTAGGGTGACCTCGAGGTCATGAAGGTCGCCTTCAAGGCCAAGGAAATGAGCTCTACCATTCGACTCAAGCAAACTGATTCTTTAGAAACTTGAGAAGCTGGAGTCTTCAGTTTCATAAAAGGAAAGGACTTTTGGGTCAAGGTTTATTAAATCTTGATAGAGAGGAGGGATCCACAAAAAATATTATGGGCCTCGGTGGCAAAGGCAGCGTTTTTCCGACCTAGGGTGACCTCCAGGACATCAAGTTTGCTTTCAAGGCCAAGAAAACGAGCTCTACCATTTCATTGATGTACAAGGCGAGTTGGCTCTCTTGTTTCTGCCGCTTCCTGTGTGGTTCTCGGTCTAAATCCGTGGAGCCTTGGTAGCTGAGTGATTTAATCGATAACCATCTGTAGATCTCTTGCTGTCAGGTTCAACAACGATAAATTACGTTGAGTATTATGATCCGGAGAGCAACGAGTGGCTGGACGCCTCTTCCATGAATCTGAACCGTTCCGCGCTGAGCGTCTGCGTGGTCAGCGGTCTGCCCAATTCCCGGGAATACTCCTTTTTGGGACGGCTGAGTAACGGAGACACAGAAAAGGACACCAAATTACAAGATAGATGAAGAGAGCCAGATATGTGGACGCGGCCTGTCGCCTTGACTGCAGCCGCCGTCTTTAGCATTTTTATCGTTTTAACTTGTGCCCTTCTGGTCTACGTCTTTTATCTATACATACCTACTGTGTACTATTTTTTAATAAATAGATTGTCGGTTTTCGACAACTGGAATCTTGAACGTTTTCTTTTATTCTTACCTCTACCACAATTTTCTCCTTTGCTGTTACCAACGAATCAAAACAAGAGCCTTCTTTCACAATTACTTTATTTCGAAATGCTTCACATTTAATGAACATCACATAGAATTTTATGATTATTTTTCATCCGAACAAAAATAATTCTTATCATTAATAATGATTTCTTCCTTAAACGTAGGATGGATATTGGAAAATAAATTCCAAACGAAATATTCTGAATACCAATGGACGAGCAACTAAATGTTAGCAAAAACGAATGTAAAAAATTCAGTTTAGTTCATTAGCCATCTCAATAGGTTTTGGAAGAATTTTCATTATAGAAGTAAAAGACTGAAGTAGAAATTGAAGTTTAAAATGAAATATAATATTCGTCCAGTATTTTGATACTCACATTTTTGATCTAACAGCTTTTCCAATTTCTCTGCTCATCCAAAAGTTTCAACGGAAAAACCAACAAGTAAATCTCTTTATTCAAAACTAGATTGTCTCTATCAAGTGGAAAAGATATGTTCGAAATTTGCTGATTCAGTTTTGACTCCTTTGCTACTCTAAGATACAGTTAATGAATACATTATTAAAAGATTGTCTCAATTTCAATGTTAGGCCATTGATTGTTTATAGAACAAGATGGAAAAATACCAAAAAGTCTTTAAGATCACCACAATGTCGAGAATCACCAGTTTGATTGGCTTTATCAGTATCTAAATAGTGATAAACTTTCTTCAATTTTATCTACAAACGAATTTTGCTATCGGCTATCTAAAAACACTAAATGAACAATCCCCAAAGAGAAGAAATTTTAGGAACATCAGGCGTAACAGTGCTTTGAAATTCGTTCAAAACAATCTTCTTCAGAGTGACAGGAAAAGGAGATTCAGGAGCTCATAATATATATATTTCAGTAGGCCAGTCATGAACAGGAAGAATTTACACCTGTCACTCTGGAGAAATCAGGTTTGTCAGGTACATACTCCCTCAAAAGTGACATCTTCTATGGAATGTTACGAATTCACAAAAAAAAGAGGTCAAAATATTTCAAATTTAAAAATTACAGAGAATTTTTATCAAAAACTCCATAATCTTTTAGCTCTACTCATTTTGTGATTGGTTTGATCTGATGTGAAATCAAAATGTATCATTTCATATCCGATGTCACTTACAAAAACTCGAAATGAATAATTGCATTTCATAAAATCTGAAAAATTCAACATATCACATCCATAAGCATTATTTGTAGGTACGATATTTTATGTCTTTGCACTAAATTATTTCGTGCATCTCTCTCTAAAGGATCTCCAGGTTATTGGAAAGATATGTGCCATTCAAAATATTAAAATAACGTATTTTCATTTTTGAAAAACTCATTCTTCTCTACAGAATACTATACAATAAAGAACACCTGTGACAATATTAGAGGTATTTGGCATAAGATGAAATCTTCCGTAATAAATATAAGACTATATTCTTATTTTACATTAGATTACGATCAGGTCATATGTATCTGAAAATAAAGAATCCTTCAAATAACGTAAATCTCTCACTCACTAATTTTGAATAAATTCCGATAATGGCTACAACACAGTCCACCATTTTGGAGCAGTCATCTTGAATTTTCGGTTTTCGACAACAAGATCATGATCTGACATTAAGGTGGGGGTTCAATGTAGTGTGTTTTTATTTCAAGTTGCCTTTGAAAATGGTTTCACTTTGAGAACTGAAATTTTGTGGGTAAACTCAGAAAGGATCGGCGTTTTTAATGAAAGTTAATTTTTTTTTAATAGAAGAAAATGAGCCAACACATGCTCCTGTTTTATTTCAAACGAAAGACCCATGAAAATAGTTCAACTTCCGACTAAAAGTGAATCTAAAGATAATTTCATTCAGAAAAACAACTGGAAATACGGCATTGGCAGAGAATGGCCAAATTCAAATATATGGCGGGAAAAAGTTCCTGCAATTTTCGGATAGAGAGCGCCATTGTATATTTCATTCATATGGATAGACATATTCATAGAACTTATAGTGATAATGTGAGTTCTATGGAGATATTCCATGAAATGCACGGTGGCGCCTCTATCGGATTAGTTTTTCTACTCGCTCTGAACGGAGACCATAAATTCATAATTTCCGACATCAAAAACACCAACTGATCCATTTCGAATTGAATTATCCAGAAATTCTTGCTCCAACTTGATTTGAGAAATTTTTACAATGAAATCATAATCTCCTTTCACAAAAAATTAATCTCAAGAAGTTGAAGTTGAATAAAAACTTCGAAAAAAAAATTATCTACCTGTAGGTAATTCCAAGTAAGGCCCTCTCTTTGAAAGTCTAACAGGATTAGGCAACATTATTCGAAGGACCCAGTATATTTCAAAATGGTGTGATGAAGAGTGAGTGCAGCATAGATAATGTCATGAAGCAATGTGATTTTCAATCAAGATCATTTCACTCTGAAATACCTGCGAGATACTTTGAAAAACTGTGGAAAGTTTCAGAGTGTCACTCGATGATTTTAACTTATTCTCGTACGAAAGATCTTTCGAAAATCACATCAACGAAAGGTACAGGGGATCAAACATTGGCCAAGCAACTCAAACTGTATCTACCAAATATGTTCTATATGAATGAATATTCTTCTACATTTAGCCTAAATCGATATTTACATTGGTGTATATCAGCACATGAAACTCATATCGATAACAATCAAACATACACAATATTACGATACGGGTGTATCACGTGCCACCCAAGAGTGTATTCTACCTATTATGTTACCTTTGGTCCTTTGAGTTGAAGAATATGCCCCGTGATCGATGAATCCGAAGATTCTTCGCCCAAGATATACTAAATTCGTAGGCACCTACCTACCTAAGTCATACCACCATATGATTTATCAACAACTTGAGTATATCGTTTTAACAATAGTTAGAAGTTGTCTACGCTTTCGATCAAAAAAGTAACTGAAACCATTTCATTCTATAGAATGAAACAATGCTAAAACATACGGATCAACATTCTTTACATTTGCATTTTCTCTACCATGAAGCTTCGGGATTTCTGAGGGAATTTCATGATAAATACGCGTTTGCCTCATAATCGTTCTCTCGTTTTGGTCAATTATGACTTCAATTGTAAATCATTTCACAATAGGATAGCAAACCGTCAACCGTCTAATAATTACCATGATTTATTTTCTAATTTGATTGCTCTTTCATTGTGTCGTTCCACTGAAGAGGATAAAATAAAATGGAGTTGTTCTCTGCTTCCAAGAAGCAATTAAATTTATTCATGGCAGTTGTAAGATGTTTTGCTCTCTGATTTCAAAATGGTTTACAATTTAAGACAGAACTTATTAAAACGAGCGGACCCAATCATCTGTTTGGGGCTCACGAGCGCGCTCTTGATGTGCAAAATAATTTGGGTCGAATTATTAAATATTTAGATCACAACGGAATTATAATTTCTGCAAATTCCACACTATACTTGATATGGAAATGAATTTAAACACAATTGCATTGATTAGGTTATAGGCTCACTTATTCTCACTTTACTCAGACACTAAATGATACCTGGCTAAATAAAAAACTGCCATTTTTCAGCCAGAATCCTTTCATCATCATTTCATCCTTATTTGAAGTCCATCAAGAGATGACAGCATTATCATTTTGCTAATTTACATTTTGCTCATCCTACATTGCTTAGTCATTCGTGATTTTTTCCTTTGATAGCTGTTTAATCTTTGTATTAAAAGTAAGGCACCAAATCTTGCAAGATATTGGAAATTCGGATCAATTGATCATATTCCAGTCGTAAACTGAAATTTGCGAACTTTGAGGTGAATGGAAATAGAAAGAAAAATAACGAAGAATGAAAATAGAAAGAAGTTGAATAAAGAAATATTTTGAAAAAAGGTTTTCATTTAAAAACACTAAAAAAACATTTATTTCATTTGGCGCATGCAATTCTGTGTAATCATCGTGATTATAGAAAATTTATTTTAATCAATGATCAATGTTCAATGATTAAAAGTAAAATTCATCCATTATGATCGATGATAAATGTTCTATAATCAAGATTAATGTTTATTATTCAGAATTCGATTGTAGTGAATCATGATTATTAACCAATTAATCATATGATATCTCATGGAACAGCTGATCATGTTTCACCACAATTGAATTCTGATTAATAAACATCAATCCGTAATCGCCATCATAGAATTTTTTTTGGATCATAATTAATGAATTTTACTCATAATCATTGAACATTAATCATTAATTATGATTAATGTTTTTGATCATGATGAATGATAAATGGTTATTAATCAGAATTCAATTGTAATAAAACATGATTATCAGAACCAAAATATTGAATATGATTTCATGATCAGTAATCATGATTCATTACAATTAAATTCTGATTGATAAGCATTTTTCATTCATCATGATCATAGAACATTTATCATAATTGATGATTAATGTTCAGTGATTATGAGTAAAATTCATCAATTATGATCAATAAAATTTTCTATGATGACGATTACCTACTGATTGATTTTATTAATCAGAATTCAATTGTGATGAAACATGATCAGATGATCCATGATATTTCATATGATTAATTGATCAATAATCATGATTCACTATAATCAAATTTTGATTAATAAACATTAATCCTTAATCGTGATCATAGAACACATTTATCATCAAGCATAATTCATGAATTTTACTCATGATCATTCATTATGATTAATGAATATTGATCATGATTCATTATTAATCGCGTCATATTTTGCTGTCAGTTTAAGGAAATGAGATTTTTCTTGATAAATAGAACAAACAAGTTTCCAGACGATTCTAATTGTTGACTATGATCTGCTGGTGTTTTCGAGTTCAAATGTTTCCTTACAGTGATTGTGAACAATTTAATTTTCTTACCTCACATTGGATTCCCCGAAGAAGACCAAGCCCAGTTTTAGTTTCGACTTCTCACTTGATTTACCTGAGCTTGAACAATTTCCAACCAAGTCATAACTCATGATGATTTATGAAAATTAATAATGAATAATGAACATAGATTATTGATCAATTAATGATAAAAAACGTATCATTTACCGTTTATCAATGAATAATTAATAGTTATGGATTTGAAAATGATGTAGGAATTAATAAAGATTGATGATCAATTAATGTTGATCATTGATTGATTAATGATCTTTAATTAATGAATAATTGTCTTTATCATTGGAGTTTTAAGGTTTTATAATCATTAATCGATTGATTCATGATGATGTTCATGAAAAATAACGATGTTGTTAATGGTGAAATACTAATTAATGATATACAGGGTGTAACTGAATAACTGTAAAACATTTAAGGAGGTGATTCCTCATCGAAAAAAAGATAGGATCTTTCATATAAAGAAACTTCATTGGAGCATCCCTTGTTAAGATACAGCCCCTTAAAGGGGGTACATAAAATTTGTATAACAATTTTTTTCACAAGCACTGAAAAAGTTACAATATTGAAATTAATCTGACGTTTTGTACTACCAAAAAGACACTTAGCCAGTAATTTATTTGGTTTACCCCATGGTTGTAAGGGGTGAAAAACGCAACCCCTAAAATTTATTTCCAATGTAACTTTTTGTCTTATTATTTGTTTACCATTTAAAAATTTATTTCCGATAGCCTGTTTCATTCTAAATAAAAAATGTCTCTCGGGTTTTTTGCCCAAAATAAACCAGTAAGCAGCAAAACATTATTTTACGAACAACTACAGAGATACATCGTCATAAATGCGAACTGGATTTATTGTTATTTTGTAGTAAACCAAATAAATTACTGGCTAAGTGTCTTTTTGGTAGTACAAAACGTCAGGTTAATTTCAATATTGTAACTTTTTCAGTGCTTGTGAAAAAAATTGTTATACAAATTTTATGTACCCCCTTTAAGGAGCTGTATCTTAACAAGGGATACTCCAATGAAGTTTCTTTATATGAAAGATCCTATCTTTTTTTCGATGTTTTACACTTATTCAGTTACACCCTGTATATTCTTATGAAAACGAGCAGTAGGTACATATTTGATTAATTATTAGGAATTCATCATTAATCGATTAATGACCAATATGAATGGTTGTAGATACTGAATGGAAATAAGGGTTCAGGATTAACTGTTATTGATCAATCGTTAATGGTTAATTAATATTAATTTGGGTGTGGGAAGGGTCGATTATCTGTGGCAAACGAAATTATGAAGATATTTTAGGCTGAGTTCACACACTTTACATTCTCCTACTTATAAATTCTCTTGATGACATTGGTTCTGTTCGCATCCCCCGCGAAAGAACACTCTACTTCTAAAACAACCAAATTACTCCAAACTCTCTACCGGACTATTCAAATCAGGTCAAGGAGAATCGTTGGAATCGGAACCGAGGGAGTTGATCGGGAACAGCGGATACCACCCGGTGGTCAAGCGCGTCAGGGTGAGAGCGTCCAAGGAAACCTCAGCCCCCCCGATCCCTTGGTTGTGTTCGAATCCTCCCTGCTTCTCCCACAACATGATCACCAACGTTCTGCCCAAAACGTCACAAGCCTGATATTTGAGCGTCTGCTTGAACTGCGGCTCGCACGAGTGTCTGAACACCCTCGTCTTCTTCTTCTGCAGCCATCTCTCGCCGTCCCTCAGGTAGCACTTGACGTAGGTGTCGGGCGGGGACGACCGGGGCCGGATGTGCCTCGCGCTCGTCACCTCCACCTCCAACTGACCCTTGGTCATCACCAGGCTCAGTTTGAGCTCCACGGGTCGGGTGCTGGACAGGCGGAAGCCTCTGGGTTTGATCTGGCCGGGGCCTAGTCTTGGAGGTGAGGTGCGCTCTGGACTCGAAGGAGGGGAATCCTCCTTTGCGGCTTCTGCGATCTCCATGACGCTGTTTTTTCGTTCGTCGCGTGTCGAGGCTGCACTCGATCCTGGGGATTCAAGAATTCAAAGTTCACTCGAAGGGTTCGGCAATCGGAGATTCTTCGTTATCAAGCTAGCTCTAGTGAAATGATCTCGTATATTGGCAGGTACTGTATAGGAGTAAAATTGATGTTCTCAAATATCTGGCCTTCTGTGAAAATGGAATCCTGTCATTTAGCATTTAATGGTCCATCATGATCAAATAAAACTTTCAAGTTTGGTTTGTACGTACGAACTTTATACATAAAATTGATATCTACTACAGAAATGGACAGTGATTTCTAGAAGCTCGTGTACAAACTTTGGCAGGGTTTTTTCTGAAGCTGGTTTTTCACTAAACTTCAGGATTTTGTTGGTGAAATAACCTGTATACGAAATCTGCATAAAACACCTCTTCAGCTGTCCGTGCCTGTGTCATGTCTAAGAATACTAATGGGAAAAATGTGAGGAAGAATGTTTCGAATCAAAGAAATTATCAACTGCGAATATCTGTCACTGAGCTTGTAGAAAACCACGTAATGGATCACATTGTGTTCGATGAACATGCTAGGGAATCTGAAGTCGTTGGTGCTATTTTGAATTCAAACAGAATGATCGATTTTTAGCATTCTAAAATCGCAGGTTCTAACGATCAAAGCTTAATTCAATATTGGTTCAAATGCTGAAAGTATAATATAAGTGCTCAAGCAGGGATATTCGAAAGACATCTGGATACAGAAGTAGATCTACCCTGGTTCAAAAAAGTCAGTTCTCTTTCTGTTGGGCAGAATTTTGAAGAGATTCAACTTCCCACATTTCTGTAGATCTACCAATGTCAAGGGGACATCGATCGTGAAATCACGAGCTATTGTGAATGTCTTACCAATGGCGGGTAAAAATCCGCTATATGTTTCAAAAGTGTGAAGAAGATATATATTAGAGAAAGAGTGATGCACAGTTCCGAGAAGAAAACAGGTGCGAAACTCGTCCAACTTGGTGGTTTCTCTATTTCGAGAATTTCTTTATCCCTTCGAAGAAGACTTTCTTTCGAACTGGCACACACTGTATTTCCAACAGGGTACGATCTTCAACCTTCAAAGAAGATACACCAGACTCTGCAAGTTGTTCAACTGCTCTTACAACCTGGATATAGATTTTTTCATGGTCGATGCTTCTTCTGAATAATCAGCAATCGTCCCTACTGCTGCTGTCTCTTCTAGACTAACTCGACAAAATCAGTCTTCACACCCCTTCGTGGTCTCTTTGAAAATCTGCAGTACATCTCTTTTTAGGAACTCGTTCATCCAAAGAACAGCGAGGGTCTGGAAATCGTTGCTTAGGGAGGTGTTCCCAGAGACACAAAACCTACAGAAATTGAAGAAGAACACCAATTCCTGCCTTCTTTTCCTTGGTGTTTCGATGTTTTAAGAACATTCCAAAATGTTCCTCTCCTCTGGGAACCAGAGCATGAAAACTAAAAAGACTTCACTGTTCTGCTTGGAAATCAAATAAATGATCAGGTATCTTCATCTCCATTCTCCAGGTGTTTCTATGCAGAAAAAATATCTTCCTAACTCTAACTTCCTATATTTCGAACAAGTGGAACTTTTTCATCGACACCGAACCGAGAAACCCACCAAGTTGGAAGAAATTCGCGAGGATAAGACCAGCAGATCGGTGCGACAATAGAAATTCTAATTTCCTTGCCACCATCGATTCTAACACTTACGTCTTGAACGTTTCTCCCCGGTCAAGCTCATGGTCCTTCCCAATTCACCCTTGACGGCCTTCAAGGACTTCAAGATCTCCTCGGGATCTCTCAGCATCCTGGTGCAACTGCTCCTTCTTCTGTCTCTGCTGTAAGAAGAGGGAGGAGGTACGGCCGGTGCGTCTTGGTCCGCTTGCTCCTGAGCGGACTGGAAGGAGGACCTTCTGGATCCCGGCAGGGATCTCGAAAAGTCTTTTCCGAGGTTGTAGACCTCCACTTCGAGCTGTTCCGACTGGGAAGATCCTCGTCTTGAACCTGGACAAGAATAATAAACTGGAAAACCAAATTAATGTCAGTATTTCATCGATTAAAATCGAGGGACTCGTATGACCAACAATCATGGATGTGTAGGGGGGAAGTTGAAGAAATTTGCTATACCAAGTGCTGATAGTTCATTTGGTGCGAAGGGTCACGAAGGAACACAAATATAAATGTTGATGGGAAACACAGTAGGCTGAAAAATAAACATTTTAAGAGATTGCAATATCAGATTTTCTCGTGGGATCAGTCCAAGTGCTCAAAAGGTATACACAGAAGGCGACAAACATAATTTTACTGACCCCAGGCGTGATCAGGATGCAGCAAGCTGCCGCATTCTCCGATGGAATCGACCTCGTCCGACATGCTGCGTTGACCGAATTTACCGATGCCAGCGCTCGAACCTCTCGGTGAAGTATGTGGAGATCTGCCTCTAAGCATCCTCGGGTCTTCCAGTCTACACCAAACCGCTCTGTCGTCCAAGAAGGCTTTCTGGATGTCGACAGTGCACTCTCCCAGAAAAGCGTGTTCGTTGTGTGGTATCAGGTCCCATAAAGTGATTTCCAGGAATCTCTCCATCAACTCGTCGCCTGGAACGCCGGGAAAATTCAAATTGGCGTTCCAGATGGGGTTCTGACTCGCTGGTGCCACTTCTGTCTGAAGACAGTGTTCCTCGCATCTGCAAATGAAGAAACCAATTGGAAATTGAGTAATTCATCATATGCATGTCGACACATTTGTGGCAAAAATGGGTTGTCAACTCACGTCATAGGTATTAGGCATAATCTAGCGTATGCCTCTGGCAGGGACCCATAACCCAAAGAGTCATCTCTAGGAGCCAAGTCGTCGGCGGCCAAAACAGCAACAACAAGTTCCTTTCTTTCGTCGTGGTACCAAACTTGTATCTGAACCCTTCCAGATACATTCCTTTCTCTGGCTATTTGCTCCTGAAAGACGAAATGCTCACGTTTACTTCTCATCCTTAGACTTTTTGGAGGAAGTTCGAAAATTTAGGGCAATGCGAACTTAAGCATGTCAAACACTCAGAATTTTATTCAGGCAGGTGTGAATGTGGAGTCAAATATGAAGTCCAGGGAAGAAGAAAACACCTTCTTCTACTCTGTACGATGATGGCTTTTGAGCATTCACATCAACATGCAATCACAGCTTGTAACTTGCTACCTAAAAAGAGCGCCTTTATTGACCAATATTAGAAACAAGGGGGCTCACTCAGAGTTGGAGGAAGAGCTCAATTCTGTGACCTTAAATCATATTACGTGTAATGGTTTTTTGATATTTATCAGTGAAAACTGTAACTATTCGACAGTTTTCAAATGAAGCATTGTTGTGTTTGTTCATCCACCTTTTATGGTGATTCGCATTCAAGAATCCAGCAACTTTAAAAAATGGCAGCAGGAATATTTCAATTGTCTAGGTTTTTCCGTTTGTTTTCACGACCAGACGGACAAAATTGAATTTGACCAAGGATAATAAGTAAGTCGAACCAAAACGTTTGAAATCATCCTGGACTCAAATTGAAAAATCACAGACATGGTGACGAATTTTAAAGCCCCCGTGTATCTAAAACGAAACGAGCATCAAAATAGGAATGAACCTAATCTCATCCTCGTCGCCAACATCTAATGTTCGTACTCTAATAAAGATCCGAAATCATCGAAAAATATTGAAAAATTTGGACCCAAAACAAACGAAGAGTACGAATATTGGTCAAACAATAACTTGAAGAATGTACTGACGAATATCGTCCCATGCTCCTCACAAAATTTGTAATTGAAACGATTTGGCGACGGAAATTGGTCAATTCACTTTATTGGCGATTAAAAATTTGAGAAAAAACTGCTCAATGAGGATAAAGTCTATTCAAATGTAAACAAGCAGTTCTGGAACTGAAGGGATATCAAATTTCGCAAAGTCAACAATATCCCCGAAAGGATATGGACGAAATTTATCCCACTCTCGCCGCCAAATTTCAATGTTGATGTTGTGATTAAGGAAACTGTTTCGAAGATTTTTGATTATTGTTTTATTAATCAAATGAGAATTTCATTATTCATCAAGCGGAACAATATTTCAAGCATTGATGAACATCATCCCAACCTCGTCGCCATAATGTAATGTTTATTTTCTGTTGTAGAATCTGGAATTTCGATGTCCCATCTCTTGTTTCCATTCTTCACTATATCAATTTTCCATGAAAATAAAAATAGAGATTTCGTTTTTAATTACAATTAGATTAGAATATCATATGAAATATTTTTACATTTCCTCTACGAGAAGAGAATCATCATAACAATATCAATAATAATTATCCTATCCATTGACAGCAAAGCATCATGCATAGGATTTACAGCATAGATAAAATCTACTATTAAATCATTCTAGTATCGAAAGAAAGTTTTGATTTCAAGCAAGCAAAATCTAAAGAGGATAGTGAGAAGAGCCAGAGTCGTGCCAGTTGGGACAGAGCAGGATGATCCAATACCTTGAAAACTAAAGTCCAGCGACGTTCCCTCCGTTAAGCAAAAAAGGGGGCAGTTTTATGATGAAGGTCAGATTAATACATTCATTTTTAGGTAATATATTTAATAGCGAATTTCAAGTACATTCAGGACTCCTGTCCCATCTGACACTAACAACAATTCTATATAAACATTTACATTTAATGAGTTTAACAACAATTATCTACATCGATTCAGAAGAGCCACACAACGGCTCTGAGTTCTATTGTCTTTCATTTGAAAACAGCCTATCGAGAAGGGTTTTTGACGAGAAGTTCGACTAGACATTCTGGTTGTAAGAAAATGCTTCCGCATATTTTGTGACTCGAAAAATAAGACCGCCATGTTCTACAACATTTTTCCAGGACCGAAAAATGGTTTCAAGGAAGGAGCCCCTATACAGGGTGTTTATGCTAACTGGATTTTTATGGCAGTTTTGAATTTTCCGAGAATTTTGAAGTAATCGTTCTAAATTTTTTTCTCGAAATCGATAGCAGATACGACAAAACTATAAGAGACCATAAAGTTTGGTATACCAACGAAGCATCATTCTACAATTTTTCAAACTGACAGTGGCTCAAAAAGAAGTTCTTGAGTAAAACATGGGGGAGTGTTCCAGAAAAAATATCACCATGCAGATTTGCATATTGGCGAGTCACATGTTGTAAACTATAAATTGTTATATCTACGCTGAATTTCAGTTGAATATCTTGTGAAATCCAGATACTTTAGGAAAAAACTCGAAAAAAAATCCAACATTAGCACTCTGTATCTGGAAAACAAAAAGTTTATAATCCCGTGTTCAAGGGACTTTTTTTTCTCAAATTAATCGAGGAATCTCACCTTTTCGTTTTTACTTCCAATTGTGGAACACCCTGTATAATCGCATAAGGCGGCAAACGAAGTTAATAATCAAGAGATTCGCTAATAATTTCAGATTGTGGAATCATCTTCAACGTTTTTGTAACGCTTCATAGTCAATTCTGAAGATTCAAAGACAAAGGTTGTAACTTTGCAACTATCAGAGCGAAATTTGAAGATAACGACAATATTGTAGAACATGTCGATGCTGTTTTATTATTGATTTCAATCTCTTCTCTGATTGTACCATACTGGATTGCGTGCTACATCAAATCGAGGAGAATTATTCACATCTACCCCGTCTAATTACTATAAAAAGCGTTATTCACATTTTACAAAATAACTATTTATATTTTCAGTTTCATTTGGTGAGTTTTAAGCTATCACAAATTCACTATAGTTCTTACATACAAACTGAAAAGAAGACGTGTTCCTAGCAGATAAATACAGTTAGAATATAATGGAAGACGAAGAAAAAAACAACCCTGTAATATATGCAGAGATATGTTTTCGTTCTCGATATGATTCCTGATTGTTTCACTGCGAGAAATTATACGATAATCGTGGAAAGAAGGTAGATTTTGGTCCCGAGACAGTGAGAGAAAAAGAGAAGATAATATAACATAAATTCGTTCTCGAACTTGGACATTTTCATATTGAATGCAGTTTGGAAATGTTGAAGTTGTTTCGATGAGAAAATTTGGGTCATTTAGAGATCTACCGAGAAAGGTGATTTTTTTCGCAAACTTTGCCTTTGGGACGAAGCCTAAAATCTTAGGGGTGTGCGCAAAAAGTGTTAATAACTTCACACTGCTACCAATTCGAACGACTAAACGCTCATTTTTTCGCTGAGCCTCAGTCTGCTTTTATCGAGTCTGGAATTCTTCCTTTTTTAAATTCCTGAGTTTTTTGAAACCCCAAATGACATGTGCGTACAAGTGTTGTTAAAAATAATCAATGGATGTGCCGATGCATAAAGTTCAAGAATAGTCAGAGAAATGAAAGTTTCTTTTATCGTATTTTCGATAGTTTACGTAGGGATATGATCGAAAAGAGGGTTTTTCCTAAAGTAAGGATTGTTACAAGTTACGTATTATCGGTTGCAATGATTTTCAAGCGGACACGGCGACATTTTCACGACATGAATCTAAATAATTTTATACCGGCGTTTTTGGTAGTTTTCTTCTCGTAGGCGATGAGGGAGTCTTGTCAGCCTCGGGCTCTGAAACGAAAAAACAATTCATTGGGTTCATTCTGATCGTCAGAGGGTCGGCATTCGTCGCAACTGAAAACGGAAGTCAAATGCTCACCTTGTAAAGCGGTTAGGACGGCCTCAGATTGCTTTCTCCCGAGACATCCTGACGGCATGGGCTCGTCGAACCAATCCGACATCTTCATGTCTGTAGCGTGCTCTATCAATAACTCTACGACGTCACCTGGAACAGAACGACCCCAATAGAAAGTTAAGGGAGAAAAATCGAGAAGACCGCCATCAAATAGAATAGCATTCACGAAACTGATTGGAACAAAATTTTGACATTGACATAACAAAACTTCGGGACCTGGAGAACCTAAATTACCAATAACGAAAGAACCAGGCTATGTAAGTCAATTTGGGTGGGCTGAATGAGAGATGGAGCTTTATCTTCTGCTCTTATTGTTATAAATTGTCAAAAGGTTGAGGCAGATTTGGAACTTACCAGTTCTATCCATGATGGCGCAGACTTCCTCGAAGGATCTGTCTATGAGAGACACTCCGCCCCACTCCAACACCCTGTCTCCTTGCTGAATACCGCATTTCTCAGCCGGGCTTCCCTGGATGACCCAAACTACGTAAGCGAACAATCGGCCATCCGCAGCAGTTTTGCCACCAACCACCCTCATTCCGTAACCTCGAGCTGAAAAAATTCGAGCTTGATTCTGGTCTGAGATGTATCGAAACTATCTGAGGCAGCATCGAACGTCAGTCCGAATATCCGAATTCAAAGAGACAATCCGGGATTGTCACGAATAATTCAGCGCAAGGTGACCTTCCACCTATGCCGAACCTCGTCTTCGATATACGGAAGGAAATCCGATATAGCAGCCCCCGAAAGGGGGGAAGTATCGTATTCGTGTCGAGGCGAATGTGTGCTGTGCATGTTTGCTGATTAACCTTGCACGTCTGCCTGAGTCTAATAGTGCGGTGGTGAAACCCGCAGAATCTCTGGTAATACCGCTGATTAGTGCATGTAGCGAACATGATGGGGGAAGAAGGTGCTCTTCCTCGTTCCTCGCTATTATTTCTCATTACGAATTCAACCAGGAACCAACCCAAGTAGAAAATATTATGCTGAATGAAAAAGAAGAAGGTGCACCCAGTAATAATAATGTAACAGTTTATTATGAATAATTCACAACACGTTGTGAAAAGCTGCTTCAATATGTTTACTATGGCCAGGTTTAGAAGACGAGAGAATATTTTCAACAGCTTGGCGAGTTTTAAAGTGGGCTCCGTGGCTATTTAGTCATTCAGAGAAGCAGCCGCCAAAGAAGACAAAGGTGTACACACGTAAGTAGTTCGTCATGAAATTAGGAAATGTGTACACGAAAAGTTAGAGGTACAAGTTCAACGCTTTAAGCTTTTGGCTCTACAGGTCTCCGGCGTCGGTCTGTCTTTCGTGGCGTGAATACTCATGGTCAGACCCGTGGACCCAACCGACGTTTATCCGAATAATCGGTGTCCTTAGTTAGTCTGTTCTTCATTACATGAATACTCATGATCAACAAGATAATGTGAGACCATAAATAGCCGATTTTGAAAACAATCATGTCGATCTGTTGCCTTGTCCCCCCAGATCCTTCACTCATTTAACACGTCTGGAACATTATGGAAAGACGACTACTCTCATCGTCCACAGACTGTAGCAACAAGAAGTACAAGTAGCCTGGGATGGGATACCTCAAGAGGAAATCGATCTTCGCATTAGGAGCACGCCCTGACGTGTTCCTGAGACCCAAACACATCATTAATTCTTCAAATTCTCTCCAACAGCTTGTTTTCTTTGTCATTTCGTATATTTTGAAGAGTTTTCTCACATAAGAAAGATAAATTGCATATTTTGACGGATCCAGGCTCTTTGTTTCACTTTGTTCTTCTGATTGAAGGTCATGATATTCAGTCGAACACGATATTCATAGGGTTCTTTGCTATGACTCGCAAAAACTGCAGCAACATTAATATTCCTAGAGTTTGAGCTCTTGTGTGTATAAAACTCCGAAATAACCATTTCCCAAATTTTTATGACGAATAAAAAAAATTTCAAGTATGGTTTATAGTCATGGGCGTAGATAGGGGGGGGCCTGGGGGGGCACGGCCCCCCCCAGAATCCACGGTGCCCCCCGTGAACTGAAAAACACATTTGTTTTTCCTTGCTCGTTTTCCACTGTGCCCCCTCAGGCCCCCCCCAGGAAAAAAGGCTAGCTACGCCCATGTTTATAGTAATTGTTCATGAAGCACAAACAGAAACGTCAATCAGTGACTTAAGAGTAGAAATCGATACAAACTGTTACTTCAGAGATACCTCTCTTCAAAGTAACGACACAGCAAAGCAGTTCTTGATCCTTCGCAAGCATCCCGAACCTATTGAGATCACGTCATAACCTGTACTCCCCCATAAAATCCAATTATACTCCTTTCCTCATCCTATTCATCCCCAAAACCGTCTAGACAATGTTAGGGCCGTGGAATAACCCTCTCCCTGCACTTATCTTGATGAAGTTTCGAAACAACAGACATGAACTACTCCGGATGGTTATAACATCATCAAAGAGAAGTTTGCACACCTCGTAGAGTCTGGATCGTGAAATCTTCAATAGGGAGAAGCGCACTTACTGCGAGAGATCGAAAATGGGAGGTAATGTTTTGTAGACACAACCAAACTTTGCAGAATCATGATTCATGTGGCTTCTCATTAAAAATTTTAAATACAGAACGAATCTCATCTTGTATGATTCGAATCTTCGAGGCCAAGCGTGGAAAGTTATAATTCCGAGTATTTCTCGATATTCCCTTGTGCATACACACCGCAGATGCAAATTTAAGGACGCCAATTTGAAATTCTAATTTCCTCATCCCTGAGACTTTGGCCTGATTTCTACCCCGAGGACAGCCGCAGTGTGATCTCTCATACACTTTAATGGCGTTCGGATAGCAAAAACTGCTCCCGCGCAATACTTGGGAATTAGGACAGTTTCATGTATAATGAATGGTTTTCCGTTTCATAATTCACATTCGTTCGGAAACAGGTGAAAAGAGATTTGTCTGCGTTTTCTAGGATATATGACATGTTATGAGGATATCAAACTCATTTTATGCCTTCAGAAATATTTTCCCTGCCATTCAAGGGAAACAAAATCATAATGCACATCAACAAAACTCTTTTCAAGGCCACAGCGGACATATGGGCATCCAGAAGGCTCTTTGGAACGAGCTGGGGGCTGCAACCAGACATGGCGATATTAATGTGGTCATGATGAGAAGAGGTCACTACGCGCAATAGTCTGCAGACTCAGCAAAGGCTTGTTTGTGTAGGTGCAACCGGAGCTGGCAATGCGACATACTTAATCTGCCTCCCTTACATCTACATGTTAGGAAATGTGGCTTGTGAAACGCTTGCAGAATCTCATCAAACAGCAAGCTTCTACCCGGTTACTGGGTGAGACACATGAGGATTCTGAATCAAAGAGACTCAAACCTCTTGGCAAAACGGTCTGATGTAAGGTCAAGTACTTTTGATGTCGAACTACCCTTTGCCACGTTCATACGTGACAGGCAAATTGCTTTGGACTACGTAAATCAATTAGACAAAGAGTCATCCATATGGCACATTGATGGATTCAGATCTGCCGAGGGAACAGGCGTGTTAGTATATGGTCCAAACTGAGACTTAGATACAAGAAAGAAAGATCAATCTGGTTGAGTTCTGAAAGGTTCTTCCGCAGTCAATCGACACTATTATATGACAATAATAAGTGCCCTTGAAAGATGAGTTTTCGAGTGTTGGATCAGAAAGATTCCGACTAGATTCGGACAAGGTGGCTTTCAGAGCACATAATGGCTCTGTCCGATCATCAGCCACACGGTCTCGGAGTCAGGGATCGTCTGATGCGTAACAACATGATACAACCCGCTCACTGTCCAGTGGGTCATGAAAATCGCATCAGTTCAGATACTAGAGAACTCCATTATTCAAATTCGAATCACATATCGAATATGCTTGCGGCCGGGTCATGTTTAATCTCCAATTTTACTTTCAATGCACGAGTTTCGTCCCGCTTTCATTACGGCTGAGGGCGCTTTTCGACGTTATTGGCTCGGAACACGTTTTTTGTTCGTCCCCGATGAACTTTGTCGACCGTGTTTCCCCGACGAGTCAACAAGTCACGGCGGATGCGACTGGAAAAATGGCTCCACATCCTCTTTGGTGGCGTTTCAATCGTTAAATTCTGCTTTGTCATAAATAAAATTAGGATTTCTGGAGCTGGCGAAACAGAGAAACGCTCTTAGGATCTCTCGCATGGTTGTCTCTTTCCCTCAGAGCAATGTCTCCCAATCAACCGTACAGAAAAAGTTCAGCTCCATTTCGAGGTCTTTCAGATTGTATGAGGATGAAAAGTGCACTATCTCCTGTAGAAGTCCATTCTCCTCGTTCCAGTGTTCCAATGAGCTAAAGGTTGCGAAGAAAATGATCCAATCTTGCATGATTCCTCCAGAATATTTCTCTGTCGGATTCCTTCATCTGAAAATGTTTCTTGTAGGTTCATCTTCCCATGCCACAGATTGGTTTTGGTCCAATAAAGGTTTTCCGCCCAGTTTATTGACCTTCTCGTTCCCTTTGGTTCCTGATGGTTATAGGTAACTGCTCTAGTAAAGCTGGCACCACCAACAAAATTTGGCTGCAAGTTGTTTGCACTAAATAGTGATCTGCCGTTTCAGTCTATGTGGCACTTAAAAAAGTGTTTCTTTCGTCTTGAGATCAACAAATATCCCTCAATTCCTGATCGCGAGGACTTGATCACGTCGATATTCATAAAATTAAATAATTCAACAAGAATTAAAGAACGAATATGCATGATGTCGTCGAACGTAATTGATCTGCGATGCCGGAGAATAAATCACTCGTGTTTCTCTAATAGAAACATCAATTTTCCCTGCGGTATCTAAACGAAAGGGTCACGAAACAGGACATTAGAGCGAGTTAGGAAGCCCGCATCTCGTATCGATCGATCTTTCTTGCGGTTGTTAATTTATTGGTCTCAAACATCGAATAAACCTGTTGCTACTGGCCCAGTCGCGAAAACGACGGCTTTTCGTTTTCGCTGATTTCGATAAAATTCGGCGGCAGCTGTTTCAATTTCGGCATGGTTCCCCGAACAGAGGGGTAATTATGGTGGACTGTTCCAAATCTGCAAGCTCAGGTGTTACCTAGGGAAACTGTTCATTCTTCTTCATAAATAGGCTCCCACAAAAAAATATTTGGCTACTGCTTAATTTTCAGAACTGTAGAACTCATTATAAATGTTAAGTCTAGCAACCAGTACTAGAAGTCAATCTTCACAATGAGAATATGAGTAAAATCGGTGCCTGAAACTGGACGACCGCTAGATCGGAAAACCGCCGGGATCGGCGCGACGCGGATTTTCGATACCCTGTATCTTCCAAACGGAGCCGCATTTTGATGAATGATAGGAGAAAATAGTGTTTAATTTGATGAGAGGAATCTACAGTTGAAAAATCTGGTCCGACAAAGAGAAGAAATAGAACACCCTGTATATCGTTAGTCTTCGATTGGTACATTTTTTCGAATCTTAGTTTCCTCTCGTCAAACGAAACACTTTTTTCCCATACTATTTTTCAAAATTCGGCTCCGTTCGAAAGTTACAGGGTATCGAAAATCCACGTCGTGCTGAGAGGTAGCGGCGGGCACGGCGCGACGCGGATTCTCGATACCCTGTATCTTCTAAACGAAGTCGCATTTTGAAAAATGATAGGGCAAAATAGTGTTTCATTTGATGAGAGGAATCTACAGTTGAAAAATCTGGTCCGACAAAGGGAAGAAATAGAACACCCTGTATATCTTGAGTCTTTGTATGGTACATTTCTTCAAATCTTAGTTTCCTCTCGTCAAACGAAACACTTTTTACCCATACCATTTTTCAAAATTCGGCTCCGTTCGAAAGTTACAGGGTGTCGAAAATCCGCGTCGCGCCGAGAGGAAGCGCCGGGCTCGGCGCGACGCGGATTTTCGATAACCTGTATCTTCCAAACGTAGCCGCATTTTGAAAAATGATAGGGAAAAATAGTGTTTCGTTTTATTAGAGGAATCTACAGTTGAAAAATCTGGTCCGACAAAAAGAAAAAATAGAACACCCTGTACATCGTAAGTTTTTGATGGTTAAATTTTTTCGAATCATAGTTTCCTCTCGTCAAACGAAACACTTTTTTCTGATACCATTTTTCGAAATTCGGCACCGTTCGAAAGTTACAGGGTGTCGAAAATCCACGTCACGCCGAAAGGAAGCAGCGGGCTCGGCGCGACTCGGATTTTCGATACCCTGTAACTTTCGAACGGAGCAGAATTTTGAAAAATGATAAAGGAAAATAGTGTTTCGTTTGATGGGAGGAATCTACAGTTGAAAAATCAGGTCCGACAAAAAAAAAGAAATAGAACACCCTGTACATCGTAAGTCCTTGATAGGTACATCTTTTCGAATCTTAGTTTCCTCTCATCGAACGAAACCATTTTTTTCCATACCAGTTTTCGAAATTCGGCTCCGTTCGAAAGTTACAGGGTGTCGAAAATCCACGTCGCGCCGATAGGAAGTGGCGGGCTCGGCGCGACTCGGATTTTCGATACCCTGTAACTTTCGAACGAAGCAGCATTTTGAAAAATGATAAAGGAAAATAGTGTTTCGTTTGATGGGAGGAATCTAAAGTTGAAAAATCTGGTCCGACAAAGAGAAGAAATAGAACACCCTGTACAAGGTAAGTCTTTGATAGGTAAATTTTTTCTAACCTCAGTTTCCTCTCGTCAGACGAAATACTTCTTTCCTATACCATTTTTCAAAATTCGGCAAAGATACAGGGTGTCGAAAATCCACGTCACGCCGACATAGAGGACGGCCAGCTTAACGGGCACCAGTCGTTTTTCTGAGTCTACTAGATGTTTACGGACACTTTTGTCAGTGTTCGTTAGCATCTGCCGAACAATACAAATGCGACTACTTGCATAACTCATCTGCGGCTCGTCTCGGAAACTCCATTCACAAGAACTGCAGCCGTTGCATAATTCCCGATATTCGTCGCGGAATCCCATCACTTTCGAAAGAACGACTTTTCCTTCGGAAATAATTGGATTCCTGGATTCGAAAGTATCCCGCGTCCGATCGGCATCATCCCCGGATCGCAACAATCGCGGACCGTTTCCAACACACGCCGCCGTCTCGAACATCCTCCACATCCAATAATCCTTCGGTAAATCAACCGAGTTCATAACGCCCCCACACGGTTCCGTCGGCCACGGCCACTGCAGCGTGGCCATGTCGTTATTTCTGCTCCTTAAGGACCGAACTAATTGAGTAATTTCAACATGAGGTCGACGGGGGTTACCGGGGTTAGGATTATTCCTCTAAATCCGAACGGTCGAACGACTGGGGCGACGCAGAGCCGCATTTACCGTGTCCGGAGATTTTGCAGCATCTCTTAAATGAACTCGATCTGCGGCTTTGCCTGAAAAAGTACCAGTGCTATATTGGATTCAGATCATCAGCGATCTTAGGGGATATGTTTTATGTTGATCATCTCTAGCAATAATCAACTGGCTGCATTCATGTAGAGGTGGATCATCCATCATCCAGTAGCAGGTTATTTTTGCCTATAGCTGCTCGAAGCTTTGGCTCCAAAGCTAGCTTCATCAACATATAAGTGAAGATTGATTCCATGGAGACCATTTCTGACTGAGCTTGAGAAAATTGAAGAAAGCATCTGTAGTATCTAGAAGACATTAACTTGCCATTTTGTGCTGAAAAGCTGCCTTCTTAGCAACAGAGTCAAATAGAGTCTTCTACTGGCGTTACGTTACAGCACGTGGTCTACCTCTTCTGGATCTTTGGCGAACAGTTCCATTGGCAGAAAGTACCTCCCGTAAGAGTAATCACACTTTGGCTAACACATTGGCCAATTGCACTTATGCTATATCAAGATGATACAGAAATTTGGTTTGGAAAACCTCTCAAAAACATGGATAATCTTTTGATAAACAGATCATTTTAAAATCTAGACCAAGAAGCTGTAGGTCCTGGGAAGTTAATTTTTGGGGATAGTTATATGTGTTCAACCGATATTTCCTATGTTCTCGCATGAAGAGAAAACAAAACTTATTTTTCGTCCTAGAAATTCAGGAAGACCATTTTGAAACACCTTCCATGTTTTCCAAAACGGCTCACCATCATGTTAATGAATAATGATAATTCAATATGGATAATTCTTAGCTAAGTCAACGCGCAGTGAGAAGACTAAATTTTCATTTCCATTTGGAGATTCTGCGCGAACGGTTAATGGGGAGTCTGTAAATAGTGCAAATAACTCACTTCGATGTTGTTTATCTGTAGGGTCTCTTCTGAGAAGAACCCTCTTGGTAGCTCCAGGAGTCGCGCCGGAGTCGACGTCGTGGATGATTATTCGTATGGCTTCAGCGTCCACCGAAGCCTGCCTCCTCGGTGTAGCTTCGAGATCTTCGAGGGCGGGTACAGGTCTGGGCGGCGGTATAGTTCGCAGTATAGCGATATCTGGCCTGAAAAGTGTACTCGTGCATTATTCGTATAATTATGAGAGTTTTATGTCATCAATTCAAAGGTCATGCCGTAGTGAACTCAATGGACAATACCAATCTTCGACCTTCGAACAGTCCTCACCAATGAATCGATAATCTATCCTGTTAAACCCATCTTATCAACATCATCCCCACTAAGCTCGAATTCAGGGTAGGTAGATACGTTTCTAACCCACCTACTACTGTATGTATTAAATTTCCCCCTGCCATATTTGCCACCGGATATTATTGAAAAAATACGATCGGAACCGTATATGATTCTTCATACGGGAGGGTCCCGAAAGCTGGGAGATATCGATGTTCGTTTCCTAGAGGCGGCCACCACGAAAATTTGATCGAGTTCTCGTAACCCGTGGGTGGAATTTAATTACTAAAGGAAATACGCGTATGTTCCGTTTCGTATCAATCGATTTCCGAAATGACTAACATGCTCGGAAAGACGTCAGATACCGCGCGTAATCTATCAGGTCCTAATTGAGTGGGTGGTTCGTAGAGAAAACACATTTACCGAAACTACGAAATGTGTGGATATCACAAGAATAAAAAAGACGAAGATGAGAAGGTCGAAATGACATTCCTGCCCAGGCCAGTTTGAGTTTCAAGGCTGTTGATATTTGATTAACTGTCAGTCCTCAACTGGGGTTTTCGTTGTCAACAACATCTTAAAATCTGCCAGAAAGCGCAGATTAGAATTCTACCCTCAAAATTAAATCTTTACAAATATGGAAATTTAAAACTGTCAGAACTTCCGTTTCTCAAATAACATCCACCCGTTATTTGTACAGGGTATACCAAAGCTCAGAGTCAAGCAGAAAATTACAAAAAAAACTAAAAATAATTAACCCTCATAATTATCTTTCGAGTGTTAGTCAAAAGCATCAGTTTTGTTCTTTTTTTTTGTCTGAATGAAACTTATGAATGCTGCAAGAAATTTAATGTTTTATGGGGATTTTCCTGTTAGCGAGAAATTATGATGAATAGAACTTGAACCTTTAATAATGTTGTTCGAATATTAACTCTTGTTATGCACAGGGCATTAAGGACCGTTTTTCCCAGCGGATTCAATTAGACCGAGTACTAATTTGATTCAAACGTAATAACCTTCATTTAAAGCTACAATATGGTTCGTTCGCTAACGAAATTTCCAATTTTCTCGTAACGCCATAAAGCTCCACATTTATTTCATATACTTCTGACTTGTTTTCAACTTTCAGTCCAGCATTTTCAGCCTCTGTTTCATTGTATGTATGTATGAACAGCTGAAGACGTTTCTTAGATACACAGCATTTATCTTTTTCGAATCGAGTTCACTTTGAATTTATCATTCCTGAACATGTCATATATTTTCGAATCTTAGTTTCCTCTAGTCGAACGAAACACTTTTTTCCCATACCATTTTTCAAAATTCGGCTTCGTTCGAAAGTTACAGGGTGTCGAAAATCCACGTCGCGCCGAGAGGCAGCGGTGAGCTCGACGCGATACGGATTTTCGATACCCTGTATCTTCCAAACGGAGCCGCATTTTGAAAAATGATAAAGGACAATAGTGTTTCGTTTGATGAGAGGAATCTACAGTTGAAAAATCTGGTCCGACAAAGAGAAGAAATAGAACACCCTGTCCATCGTAAGTCTTTGATAGCTACATTTTTCGAATCTTAGTTTTCTCTAGTCAAACGAAACACTTTTTTCCCATACCATTTTTCAAAAATCGGCTCCGTTCGAAAGTTACAGGGTGTCGAAAATCCACGTCGTGCCGATAGGAAGCGGCGGGCTCGGCGCGACGCGGATTTTCGATACCCTGTATCTACCAAACGGAGCCGCATTTTGATGAATGATATGAGAAAATAGTGTTTCGTTTGATGAGAGGAATCTACAGTTAAAAAATCTGGTCCGACAAAGAGAAGAAATAGAACACCCTGTACAAGGTAAGTCTTTGATAGGTAACTTAGATAATTTGAAATTCGATAAAAATTACGAAGAAAACTAAATCTGTTACACAACATTCATCTTTTTCGAGTCGAGTTCAATTTGAGTTTATCATTCCTGAACATGTCAACAATATCCACGTTTTTCGAAAAGTATCTAAAATATGAATAGTTGAACAGTGATCGGTGCAAAAAGGCTTCCAGTATACTGAAGATGTATGGCTTCATTCGTACTTCTAAAAGATTGATTTACTTATGAAATGGGTCCAACGAATATCAGCGTCCCTAAACAAAGAAGGACACAATAACTTCATCGGACTCTGTGATTTTGTGTACCTACTCCTATGGCGTTTTTTTGAATTCCAGCCCAGGTGAAAACAAGTTTCTAAAGTCGGAAAATCGAGATATAGCACGTGGCCGGTCTAGACGGTCATCTCAATAAATGCGAGGGTTTTACGTCATAACATACTCACTCAACTTAGTGCCCCTGTGTATTAGTTAAGTCATACGCGTGATATAAAAGGCGAGAGTCTTTAACTTTCGTGTTTAGTTCCATCCCGAACATTTTATTTACCGTATTGAATTCATATGTAAGTTACTACCATTTTTATAAATGAATTAGCCTTTGCAATCCTTTACATGGATCTAGGCGGCTCATTCAGAAAAAGATCATCAATTTAGTGTCACAAGAACCCTACGGATATTATACCCATTATTCGACGGAGGCAATATTGCTGTTCACCTCCTCAAGAAAAATCGTGAACCATTTCCCGAAACAGGAAACGAAGCATAAACCTTTGTTTTCCCCTCGGAAAAAGAATCTCATTCCGGTGGCAAAACGCGGAGGCGGAAGAACCGTGTAAAAAGACCACACTCACATGCGGAGATTGAATTAATTTCGCATGCAAATAGCGAGTAATGGAAGACGGGAGTCTTTGCCTTCCCGGTCTCTTCGGCCGTTTCAAACAGAAAGCTTTATTCTGTTTATTCCCACTCGTAGGTTAACCGGGAGCGACATTTGATATGCCACCATGATAAAAGCTTTCTCATTTCTTATTCGTCAATTTGAGAACTGCTCAGACCGTCCCTTTGTGGCTGCTCCTGAATTAATTATCGCTACTTCACTTTCTCGGTTGATAAAGATGGAATGAGTGCTAATATCTCGTTGAATAATAAATATTCATCGAAGAAACTGATTATTGGGTATTGGATTCTTTTTTGTCATTTTTCACGTTATTAGTCTAATTTCTAGCTTGAATGTTTGCGAGGTAGCCTGTAGAATAACTGTGAGAAAACTGCTGTAGCAGTATAAGGCAAGAAGGTAACACCAGAACAATTTTACCATCGGGCGAAAAGATTCTTTCATCAAGATTGTTGATATCCATGATTGTCTGCGTAAAAACTTTCTGTTGTCATTCCTTGAGACCGTAATTCTCGGTTTGCGCTTAAATATTCGTAAAATGTGCTACTGAAAATGTCTGGAAATCTCGAAAGTACGAGGATGTATTGGTATCTAGTAAGCCTAGACCAGTTCCATGCATAAACAAAATATTGCGATACCATATCAACGAACAATAACTTATAAGAAGTGTCAGTGAAGAGTTCGACGTCAAAAAAGTAAACCAGAGTTACGCTATAAATTAACAAAAAAGATGTCCACCGAAATTGTAAAAATCGAAAAATTGGAGTATCGGGTCATCATCAAGTACCTGTATTTAAAAGGGTTAAGAGGTAAGCAGATTTACGAAGATATGCTTAATACCCTTGGTGATCAATGTCCTTCGTATGCGACCGTGAAAAATTGGACTGCAAGCTTCAAAAGAGGTAAATTTTCCATTGGAGATGATGATCGATCGGGAAGGCCAGTTTCTGTGTCAGTGCCCGAAAATATCGATGCAGTTCATGACATGTTTTTATCAGACCGTCGAATTGGGCTAAATCGGATATCTGAAGCACTGAAGATTTCATACGAACGCGTTCATCATATAGTTCACGTCAATTTGGACATGAGAAGAATTTCTGCAAAATGGATCCCCAAATGTTTGAATGTTGACCAAAAGCGTGCAAGGGTAGAAGCATCGCGTTCGATCTGTGCTCGATTTGAAAACGATGTAGACTTCTTACACCGAATTGTTACTATGGATGAGACTTGGGTACATTTCTACGATCCAGAAACAAAGCAACAATCGATGGAATGGCGACACTTTGGTTCTCCAAGACCGAAGAAGTTTCGTGTCCAAAAATCTGCTGTTTTTTCGGATTGCCTTGGAGAAATCATGATTGATTTTTGGATAAGGGTAGATCAATAACTGGAGATTACTATTCGACATTACTGACCACTCTACGGGATAAAATTAAACAGAAAAGACGCGGAAAGCTATCCAAGCTTTTGTTTTTACAGGACAACGCCCCAGTACACAATCTCATGTTGCCATGCAAAAAAATTTTGATTAGGGTTAGAATAACTAGAACACCCCCCCTTATTCACCAGATTTGGCTCCGTCCGACTATCATCCCTTTCCTAAACTGAAAAAAATTAAATGTCGTAAATTTTCTTACAATGAGGGGGTAATAAAAGCTGTGGAGGACTGGTTTGCAGAGCAGGAAGAAACATTTTTTTTGAAAGATCTAGAGACGCTGCAGGTTCGCTGTAATAAATGTATTCAATTAAGAGGAGAATATGTTGAGTAATAAAATATTTTGACATTGAAATTTTGTTTGGTTCTATAGTAGGCTAAGAATTTTTCAATATATCCTCGTATGTCAATAAAAGAACGCCTAAGATATTATTCGTTTTACTCGAAAAGTGCACTTACAATTGCGATCCTCTCCTTCTCGTTCTTCTGTCTTCTTCTGGAGAAATCATGAGTGTCGTTATTGGAGGACCTGACTCGGGACTCGGCGGACTAGGGGGTTCCGGTGGTGCTGCCACCCTGAAGGAGGCTCTCCTTCCTAATGGAGGAGCTGGAGGTGCCGCATTTAGTCCTGGAAATTAAAAGGATCGAATTGATAGTCAACATAGCTGAGTACAAAAATGGATTGATGATGTATCTTATGAATATTATGAAAAAGGTGAAAAGGATGGACAAAAAGCAACTGACTTCAAGGATTTGAAGATCGACAAATAACACATAGGCCCGAAGAAAAACAATTCTTGGAAAAAATCATAACCAGGCAGTCCCTCAACAAAGATTTCCCTTATTTCTCCGGAAATCGCCTTGAATGGCAAAATTTCATCGCAGAGTTCCAACAAACCTCTGATTTATGCCAGTTTTCAGATAGGGAAAACATGAGTAGGCTTCAAAAATGCCTGAAAGGAAAGGCAAAGGAAACAGTGCATACCTCATTGAATTTTCCTAATAAACTGAAAGATGTCATGCAGTTGTTGGAGAGGAGATTTGGAAGAAAAGTAAATATTTTTGAACAAATATTCACTCGGTTGAAACAGACCAAACCAGTGCGGGAATATAATTTAGAAAATCTAGTGAAACTTTCGAATCCTTTGCAGAACATGACAGCGTGTTCAGAAACCCTGAATTGTGAAGAATATCCGATGAATCCTAAAATTATGAGGATTGCTTCTGGCTGCATTCTTCTGACACAACTGCCCCACATGGTGACTCCTGTGTTTTCTAAACCCGAGAACGCATATTACAGTTCTGGTACTTCGAAGAAACTTCGTTTCTGTGAGATTCTCCCGTAAAATACTGATAAAATAACGGGAGTTTTCACGAACCAACAGTGGCGTAAATCTCGCTCAAAGAGGGAATTTAATGCTCAACCGCATTCTAATGGGGACGGCACTACTCGGCTGCTGTATTTCAATGAACGACTCCTCGTTCGAATTCCACGTTTCTATTGCTTCCCTGGACGGAGGCTGGAGGGTTTTATTCGGCCAAGATTAATTTCGAGCCGTTCAATAAGTCCGAACGGGTGTTCTCGGACTTGATGGAAGACAAATACCTGACGGAAAGTGGGAAAACTGAAAGGAATATGAGAAATACCCGGGATCGGCACGACGGCGCGAATAAAAGCGGAGAATAATTCATAGGTTTCACTTTCTGTACCTTCCAGCATTCCGGCAATCTTTTAAGGGAAGAAAATATTCGTTCTGGAGATCAATACTGCCTGGATGGAGAAGAGTTTGGGTTCGATCACGGAATTGGAACTCGAACCAAGTTTTCTGCTCGAGGAACAAAGACAGTTTGCACGATTAATTCGAAACAGAGACTGGAAGAAATGGTCCTTGACGTTATATTCCATTAGATGTAAATGGAGCCGGATCGAACCAGAACTTTTTCCGTCTCTCTTTTTAAGGACCTGGTACACGTCCGAGCTCGCGAGCTCCTTTCAAAAATTGAGCTTTTCATTTCCATGATATCTCAGTTCGTATGCGGCGTAGACCAACAATTTTTTTTTTTAAATTGAAGCTTAATCATTTCTCTAGAATGTGCATTACTCGCTTTTCTGTTTTTCTTCGTATATTTGAAAAAAAACCTAGTTAGCTGTAATTTCATGAAAATCTGGATAAACGATCTTATTTCCATGATATCTCCGTCAATTTTCGGGATAAATGTATGAAATTTTCAGTATACATGCGGAATAATATTTTCCAGAATGTGTATTATTCGCTTTTCCGTTTTTCTGCATATATTAGGAAAAAAACCTGGTTGAAAATATGACCAATAAAGTTCCTACTTTATAATTCATTTGAAAATTTGGGGGGCAATAAACAAAAAAACTAATCAATAACAATTCTGGAAAATATTATTTCGCATGTAAACTGAAAATTTCATAAACTTATCTCGAGAATTGACAGAGATATCATGGAAATAAAATCGTTTGTCCAGATTTTCATGAAAAACAGCTCACCAGGTTTTTTTTCCTAATATACTAAGAAAAACAGAAAAGCGAGTAATACAAATTCTAGAGAAATGATTAAGCTTCAATTCAAAAAAAATTGTTGATCTACGCCGCATACGAACTGAGATATCATGGAAATAAAAAGCCCAATTTTTGAAGGGAGCTGGCGAGCTCGAACGTGTACCACCTCCCCTTAATAATCTTTTTTCACAACAAAATCGATGCGTTACGATTACGAGTATTACGACTAGGAAAGTTAACGGTCGATCCCGGAAAACTCCTTCTGCAGGCTGTGCCATATTGGAAATCTCATCACGTATTGCGATATTTCTCCCGATTCGGGGGAAATATAACTTGCACCCTACGGCGTGTGTCAAATGTGAATGATATATTATGTCTGCATATAAATCAAAATGGGATCATTCGATATTACACAATATTCACGCCGACATGGCGAGAATCGAAGATGAATATCGATGGTTCAATAAAGTTAAACAAGCACCAGACGATTTCAATGAAACAGCTGTGGAATTGAAACTGACGAGTTCAGCATTCGACAATGAGGGAAATGGAAAATATTTTGATAGGGAGAGTGTGGGATTGTACTAAGTAAGTTTTAAACAAATGAATTAAAACGGAAAGAAAGAAGAAAAAGTAAATATATAAAAGGGGAAAGAAAAAAATATATTCAAAATTTCACAAGTACTAGCTTTTGAGTAGATTTCCCTTGTAGATAGATACACATCTGCCACCTCACATCGATCGTTTCTTCTGTTGTTGTTTTATCGATTCATTATTGATTGTTTTTGATTCTATACTTTTTTTCAAGTCCTATATTTCCTTCAAAAATATACAGTTTCGTGCTTAAATGGACGCCACTACCAATGGTAAATGACGCAAACAAAATCTCATTCCAACCCGTTTTTGCAACAATTAAAAATATGATATTTCACAAACTCCCAGCATTTTTTGAGGGAGTATCTTTCGAAAATAGTTCATAGAAAAAACTTCTATTCTCTTCCGTATCCCATAGGCTGTCTGAATTTTCCACATAGAAAACTGGATCATCCTGTATACACTATACAGAGTTTTCACGAATTGAAGGAGAGTCTTTATTTTAAAAAGTAGGTGGAATTCATTGAAAATCGGCTATTTCACAAAGAAAAAATCCTGGCCTGTTTCCCACTCCACAAATACAGTGCGACGAGTTGAAGTTCACGCATTCTTCGTACTATTCGAGTCCAGGTCCGGCTTCTGGCGTATCAGGATCATTTCGATGAGTTCTACTTCCTGTTGAGACTGTACCTAAATGAATTGTAACTGCATGTTCTTTCTTACCTTGAACGGCGTAGACGTCGTAAGCGGACGCTCTTCTGGGCATCGGCGCCGGAAGGCCCAGTCCAGGTTCCGCGTTGTTTGGCGCTATGGAATTCTTGACCTCCTCGTCGTAACTGTGCTGTCTGGCCACCCGGGATCCTCTTCTAGACCGTTGCGTTGGCGGCAATATCGTGGTTGTCTGCTCTTTCGGGGGACTGTTGGCTCTACTGTTGGCTGTACTTCGACCGCCGCCTCTACCTCTCGACCAATCCGGGTCAGGGGTCTTTGAGCCTCCGCCCTTCAACTGGAAAATATTCACCTTTTCGATCTCAAATAGAAAAGAACGAGAGAATGGAATCGGCCGTGCTTCAAAAGCTTCCTTAGTCGTCTTCGTACACAAAATACCTATTTGTACCTTCTCGATCTCCTTCAGCGAGGCGGGCGAGACGTCCGAGTGTCTCCGCAGATCCGGACTTCTAGGCGGAGCCAACCCGCTGCCCACGCTGCCTATTCCCAGCATCCCGCCGCCGCCGCTCGATCCCAACCTGGCTTCCGAGTGTCTCCGCTGCAGCTCCTGGATGGGAATGTCCAGCAGGCTCTCGTTGGAGTCCGTGGTTGGCGCCACCGCCGTTCTGGATTGAAGCTTCCGCCTGCAGACGCTGCACGTCCAGTTCGCCGGGTCTTCGTCTTCGGCCAGTTTGCTGTAGCTGGCGCAGTCTTCGCACACCTAAAAAGGAAGATGTGGATTAGATAATTTAGGTCTATCACCACGAAAGCTATACTATTTAGTGCAAACGTGAAGCCCTCAGGTTTGTAGCAACACGAGTGGCCTCTTCGAACTCATTGCGCCATGAAAACACAATTCTCTGGACGAATGTTTTAGGAACAGCTAAGTCCAGGAATGCCGAGAGGTTCTCTTCGATCAGGACAACCGTGACAATGTGATGCTTGAGGGCAGGTGCTTCTGCTGAGGAAGATTCTCTTACAGAGACAGTCAAATCACAGCTGAGGGATTGTTTTGGTACTCTCCAGTCCGGAGATGTACCAAAGCCTTAACAGAAGAGACTCACAAACAGAACCACACGATGAGTGTTGAAGCTGCAGTGTTATAACTGCAAACCTTATCTCAGGAAAAGCATAACATATACATAGTGGTCTGATGAACATGTAAGAAATACCTACCTGTATATCTGTTGTTCAAGTTCAATGGCTTTGCGCGAGTAATTAGGTCAATCAGTTCAATGAATATATGAATGTGGAAATCGACGGAGTCGACACAATTTATTCGTTATCCATTAATTGTACGTAAGACCTACTGAAAACAGTGTAATCCAAATTTTAACATTGTGAATAATAACATTGAATGTTGTTTCTTTGATGTATAGGTAAGATAAACATTCTTGTATGTAATTGTATTTTTGTATAAAATAATAAATTCTTTGATTTACAGAGAAACAATTCTTGTATTATTCTGACTCACAAAATGAACTTGTTGAACCCATAATCAATCCAATAAAACATTATAAACATAAAACTTATAATACTGAAAGGGTTTTCTGACAGGTCAAATGAATATTTTCGGTTCTTCTATATTCCTTTTGAAAGCATTCCTTGATACAATCAAATGATATGACAAGAACATTGGGTTACATCGAGAGGTATACTGAACTGCCCTAGTGTTCAGGTCGATGAACTTCCTCAGATCCTTCACAATTCTGGGTGATAATGACGTCGAATTCCTCTGCTGATTCAACTTATTCGCCCTCCCTTCTTTTACGTGACCTGTTTGGGCAATGAAATGCAATTGGCGCTCTGGAATTCTCGACGACGTTTTTATATCCAGATTGATTTTCAGACATTGCATTTGTAGATTCCAATAGAAAACAATTCGAATCTAATTCGAAAATGCTCAAGTACTTTTTCAACAAATATAATATCATAGGTGTGTGTTTTATTTGTCAGTTCTGCTGCTTTGAATACTCATAAAGAACTTTTAATTTTGTCACTGTTTTTTTTTCATTTTCCTTCCAAGTCCAGTCGACGCGTTTTTGTTCTTAATACTTCAACCTAGGTCAGATGAGCAGATAGCTATGGTGGTTGCTTGATGAAATAAATCTCGCTTACATACAAAACAAAACAAGAACCAACACCCTACGAAAAAGTCTCATGTTCTAGTATGCAACATCTCTGTAGACCAACTCTTCTGAATATGAGACCTATTTTCTATCGTCTTTCGCAATAAAATTTCGATTCCCATTCGATTTTTTGGCTACACCATTTGGCGCCCAACATATAAAATTCTCATCTGCTTATCAGTAAAACTTCTACGAGAAATTACCTGGCTATGAAATAACTCACCCTCTGTTTACATTCGGCGCATGTGCGGCTGAAGTCCTCCGGTTTGAAAGCCTTCAAACAGACCCTACATGCGCCTGCGCGACTTGGCGGCTTGCCGGGTTCCGGTTTCGCTGGCGGCGTTATCTGAGGCGGCGTTGGCGGTTTTTCTTCGGGGGGTGGCACAGGATCTAAATCTGGTATCAGCGAGGGTCTTGGTGACATTTTCACAACTGAAATAGATTGAACGTTTTGTAGCATCGTTAGAATGAAGAATAGCGCAGAGGTTTTCATCTATTTGATTCAGCTTTTTCGTTGTGCATTTACTTCATTCGAAAAATCAGCGGAATACTTCCTTATGGGAACTCTGCTAGTGAAAAGTGAAGAGAAATCAAAGTTTATAAGTATGGATACTTAGCGAGAGGAAACTCTCTGCAAACTGTGTAAGGAAGAAGAAAAGAACATGAATACCCCTTATCCTTCACGATTAAGATCGAGTATCCAAGTTCGCCACTAATTTCAACATTGGATAATGGTCTGAAAGATGTAAGAACGGTTTTAGCAGCTAGAAGTTGCGGAAAGTTAGCCTTTGCGTTTCTTCCCACTTCATTCTTGACATTTCCTAATCGAGTACATAAAACAGGGTTCCGAACCTATTTATTCTGACATGGATAAACTTTCAAGAGATGCAAGTGAAAGGCAAGATGTAGAAAAATTTTCCACAATCACGTAGAGTGTTTCCGATGGATTTATCCAGATGAAACACCATATCGGTCAATGAAAGGTTCAAAAGACGTGATTGATTGAAGAGGTTATTCGAGGCATTTGAATCTTCCATTAAAAAACATTTGCGGATCGATAACACCCACACCGCGAACGGTGTGAGCTTGAGAACAGAACTCGAAAATGAAATATCGAAAACAAAAAACTAAAATAATTCGTTACTTATGGGGGCTATATGGCCGATTTCAGTATCAAAATGTAGGTTTTCGAGGTCGCTCTATTCAATAAGACATATTCCAGAACCCTAACTAGCTTAGTTAAGATTTTCACTTATCGAATTGCATTTTTTGAAAAATTGGAAATTTCAAACCGTCATAGCTTCCGTCCCTCTCCTCGTATCCATCATTCGTTTATATTTTATTTATCAGCATATCACACAGTATCTCTGTGCAAAATATGAGCGATTTCAAAAATTTTAATTTTTGGGCGAAAAATGCCTAATGTCCTATCCAACATTCGTTTATATTTTGTTGGTCAGAATTCCCCAAAGTATCTCTGAGCAAAATATGAGCGATTCTAAAAATTTTAATTTTTGGGCGGAAAATGCCTAAGGGGTAAGACCCCTAAAAACACCATATTTGCCGATAAAACGATGTTGATCACAGAGCTTGACACCTGTCAAAGATGAATTTTCTTCTTCTCCTTCTCAATGGCCTCTTTATTTTTAAAATGCGAATCTACCTTCAATATTGATCTGCCGAATCTATGGATCTACTTAAAAAGTAGATCTACGCGCTCTACTAGTTGCCGATAAAACGATACGTCCGGAAGTTTCTAACGGCGTTAATGATTGAAGAGGTTATTCGAGCCATTCGAATCTTCCATAAAAGGACTTTTGCAGATCGATAACACCCACACCGCGAACGGTGTGAGCTCGAGAATAGAACTCGAAAATGAAATATCGAAAACATAAAACTACAAAAATTCGTTACTTATGGGGTTTTTTATATGGCCTATTTCGGTATCAAAATGTAGGTTTTCGAGGTCGCTCTATTCAATAAGACATATTCCAGAACCCTAACTAGCTTAGTTTAGATTTTCACTTGTCAAATTGCATTTTTTGAAAAATTGGAAATTTCAAACCGTCATAGCTTCCGTCCCTCTCCTCGTATCCATCATTCGTTTATATTTTATTTATCAGCATATCACACAGTATCTCTGTGCAAAATATGAGCGATTTCAAAAATTTTAATTTTTGGGCGAAAAATGCCTAAGGGGTAAGACCCCTAAAAACACCATATTTGCCGATAAAACGATGTTGATCACAGAGCTTGACACCTGTCAAAGATGAATTTTCTTCTCCCTCTCAATGGCCTCTTTATTTTTAAAATGCGAATCTACCTTCAATATTGATCTGCCGAATCTATGGATCTACTTAAAAAGTAGATCTACGCGCTCTACTAGTTGCCGATAAAACGATACGTCCGGAAGTTTCTAACGGCGTTAATGATTGAAGAGGTTATTCGAGCCATTCGAATCTTCCATAAAAGGACTTTTGCAGATCGATAACACCCACACCGCGAACGGTGTGAGCTCGAGAATAGAACTCGAAAATGAAATATCGAAAACATAAAACTACAAAAATTCGTTACTTATGGGGTTTTTTATATGGCCTATTTCGGTATCAAAATGTAGGTTTTCGAGGTCGCTCTATTCAATAAGACATATTCCAGAACCCTAACTAGCTTAGTTTAGATTTTCACTTGTCAAATTGCATTTTTTGAAAAATTGGAAATTTCAAACCGTCATAGCTTCCGTCCCTCTCCTCGTATCCATCATTCGTTTATATTTTATTTATCAGCATATCACACAGTATCTCTGTGCAAAATATGAGCGATTTCAAAAATTTTAATTTTTGGGCGAAAAATGCCTAAGGGGTAAGACCCCTAAAAACACCATATTTGCCGATAAAACGATGTTGATCACAGAGCTTGACACCTGTCAAAGATGAATTTTCTTCTTCTCCCTCTCAATGGCCTCTTTATTTTTAAAAGGCGAATCTACCTTCAATATTGATCTGCCGAATCTATGGATCTACTTAAAAAGTAGATCTACGCGCTCTACTAGTTGCCGATAAAACGATATGTCCGGAAGTTTCTAACGGCGTTAATGATTGAAGAGGTTATTCGAGCCATTCGAATCTTCCATAAAAATGACATTTGCGGATCGATAACACACACAACGCGAAAGGTGTGAGCTCGAGAACAGAACTCGAAAATGAAAAGTCGAAAGAAATAAAACGATATAATTCTTTACTTATGATGGCTGCATGGGTCATTTTGGTATTAAAATGTAGGTTTTCGAGGTCGCTGAATTCAATAAGACATATTTCAGAACCCTTACTTGCTTAGTTTATATTTTCACCTTAAACTCACTGTCAATTAACTGTCCTAGCTTCCGTCCCTCTTGTCGTATCTACTATCATGATGTGAATGCGAAAGCTCATAGAGAGATTCATGAAGATGATAGATGATCAGAATGATTCAGAAGGTTATAGGAACCTAAGATCAATCTGAAGTTCCAAAAGGTTTTTTTTAGAGCCAGTCGAATCCATCACATAATAATAATTATAATGAAGGCTACTTATGTTTTGAGATATATATTGAAAGAGATATGAAGAACTTGGAATCATGCGTACAGCAGCTCAATCCCGTCGATCCCCGCAGAATTCGCCAATTTCAAACGGATTAGAAAATGACCGCAGGGTTTCGAAGAAGTTGGTCGAACCAAAATATTATATTCCGATTCACGTACCAGATACAGACCGAGTTGAATGTTTGTTCGGCATGCCTAAACTAATCTGTTCGCAGGAACTGAGTTTATACGCTTGTTATTCCAACTTTGCCCGGAGTTAATACTTGTTGAATTGCACGATCCGAAGCCGCCTCTGATTAAACTTGAATTTCGTCAGTTGTTTACCAATCAAATAATCTGCTTACCGTCGATTTCGAATTCTAATCTTAATGGGATTAATTTAGAATATGTTCCGCATAGACGCGGTATTCAGCAAATGTCGCAGTGCTTAATGCCTCGCCTTGGAGAGACTGGAATGTTCAGTGTTTCCAGAATGAGGACTCTATTGAGTTCCTATACGCAGGGATGAATTGTGACTAGTGCAGGCTCCGAAAGCTTTTTTGTTCATGCTCAGAGAACATCGTGAAAACGAATTGAGAAAGAAGGCTTCTTCAGTTTCTGTATTGGGTTTGTGCCTCTGGGAACACCTCCCTAGGCAATGTGTTCCAGAGCCTCGCGGTTCTTAGGATGAACGATACATAAGCCGTTGACTGTAAGTGAAATAGCTTCTGGCACGAGACAGAAAACCAAGTTTCTGGAGTGCCTGGATTCCTGGAATGTTCAGTGTTTCCAGAATGAGGACTCTATTGAGTTCCTATACGCATGGATGAATTGTGACTAGTGCAGGCTCACCATAAAAGCTTTTTGTTCATGCTCAGAGAACATCGTGAAAACGAATTGAGAAAGAAGGCTTCTTCAGTTTCTGTATAGGGTTTGTGATTCTGGGAACACCTCCCTAGGCAATGATTTGCAGAGCCTCGCGATTCTTTGGATGAACGAGTCATAATCCGTTGGCTGGAAGTGAAATAGAAACAGGAAACCAAGTTTCTGGGACGCACCTTCACCAATTGATCTAACGTGACTTTCCCAAGGATGGTTATTGCCAACAGTGACAGCAAGCATCAAAATTGATGACTTCAAAGATATGGTTACTCCAGACAAACTGGATATGAAGTTGACGCTAAGAAGAAAAATATCGGTGCCAGAATCGATCCTTGTGGAACACCAGCGGTAGAGTGACAGATGAAACTCCATCGATCACCACATGGAGAGACTTGTTTGTGAGAAAGCAAGTGATTCTGGAGGTTTCAAGATAATCCAAATGTGTTTGGGACGTAATTTTCTGTAATGAATCCCAAAACATATGGATCCAACCTAGAGAAGGATTCATGTTTGTCATTCGCACCCATACAAAATCGATATCGTTGTGACCAATTCACGAATCTAATATCAGAAAGTGAAAACATCTCTGACACTGATTCCATTCCAAAAAGAACTGCTACTTAGTTGGTAGAAACCTGTGTAATTCCCGAATAACGAAGTTACGATGGAATCGGAGGATTTAAGGCTAGCGGAACATCCTTTTCACCTTCTCTGGAACATTTCCAGATACGCTAACTGGCGTGCTCGGAAGTTACACGACAGCTGAGCCTTGCGTGTCTTCCGCTGTCTACTTCAACTCGCCCTGAATTGGCGTTAATTGTTGACCATTTCTGTTTCGGTCGAAACCAAGCGAGGATATTCTTGCAGAATTCGCATCGACGGAATGTAAACTTCAAAGTGCGTTGAACTTTGAATTATCAACTTCTTTTAGAAGGAAGAATCTGAAAGAGAAGCACTTTGGAGAAATCTTCCAGGAGTTATCCGTGGACATAAAAAACACGGTCCTTAGTTTTGTATTCAAGGAATACCCTATTGATTGGTTTATTGGGTTTAGGGCTCCTCTGGGCCTCTGGCATATTGTGGATGCTCTTATAGAACTCTCCATACCATTATATCCGATGACAACCACTCAACAATGTTACCTTTTACCGGGGGCTCTTAAAAGAATCGGACTTCCGCGAAAATGAATTATTCGCAGGAACCGTTTAGGCGGACCGGAAGACCGGCGTCATGAAATATTCAGCCTGGTTCCGGATCTGGCTTTCGAACGCCCCCATATCGACGGCGACCAGACGCACCTGTTGCCTGGCATCAGCAGCCCAACCCCAAACATTTTATCGACGGAATTATACGGTAGAAATTACACCCCACTCGCGTACACCCGGGCATCGCTATTTTAATGAACTCCCAGTACGTGATATTCGGCTCTTCTTGGTTCATCAAATTTTCAGGAGACGGAACCAACTTCGGGAAATCGAGGAGGCATTGAATGCCGCGGCGGTTTCTGATGATGAAGATATCAACGCTTGTTCGATTTCCGAACGAGGAAACTCTGCGAACTATCTGGGAGCGGAAATGGGCGATTTAGAGAGAGGAGGAACGTTTCTTACATTTTTCATTAAGAGAGGTTCTGCAATAAGAGGCGCTATGATTCTATGACAGACCGATGATGCGATCATTCATAAGTTGTGTAAGATGTTCCTAAATTTCAAGACATGAATGGTTCATGATAGCTGAACACGGCCCTGTCAATAGGATCTACCTCTGTGGCAACCTAAAGGGTGTTTCAAATTGCGCTTTTTTATAATAAATAAAACACATAATTTGCATTCGTTTGCAAAAACTTTTTATCGGTAATTGAACCATCAGATATAACATTTTGCCAAATGGCCTCCGCTTTTGTTGAAATTTTCAATGTCATTTTGACATAATTGACGCTCTATCTCAATAATGACACGAATAATTTTATCCTTCAGTTTAGGAATCGATTGTAGATTATTCTTGTAAGAAACACCTACCTGTATATCTCTTATTCAAGTTCAATGGCTTTGCGCGATTAATTAGGTCAATCAGTTCAATGACTGTATGAATGTAGAAATCGACGGAGTCGACACAATTTATTCTTGATCCATTAATTGTATGTAAGACCTACTGAGAACAGACTAATCCAAATTTCAACATTGTGAATAATAACATTGAATGTTCTTTCTTTGATATACAGGTAAGATCAACATTCTTGTATGTAATTGTATTTTTGTATAAAATAATAAATTCTTTGATTTACAGAGAAACAATTCTTGTATTATTCTGACCTACAAAAAAGGAACTTGATGAACCCAAAAATCAATCCAATAAAATAAACCATTATATTCCTGGATTTTTACATATCCCTAAAGAAAATAGTCCAACAACGGTGTCAAATCACATGATCTTGGTAGTCAATTGACATCGCCGTTTCTGGAGATTATTCGTTTAGGACATTTCTGTCTCATTTAATCAATTCTGCTGAAACCAAATGTCCTCTAGATCAATATTCGTTAGTTTAGGTCACTAGAATTCGATTATCATCCGACGGTATCGATCACCATTGACAGTTACAGCTCCACCAGCAGCATTTTCAAAGAAGTGAGGTTCAAATACACCACCTGGCAATAATGCACACCAAACAGTCACTCGTATGGATGCGTAGGTTTCTCATAAATGATTCGTGGATTTCCCTCACCCCAGATACGAAAATTTTGTTTATTAACATAGCCACCAAGTTCAAAATGTGCCTCATCGGAAAATATGATTTTTTGAAAAAAATCAGCTGGTTGTTCATTGATGAAATTGACAAATGAACGACGTTTTAAATGATCTAATGGCTTTAGTTCCTGTATTATTCGAACTTTATATGCCTTCAGAGCTAACTCCTTGTGTAAAATACGTAAAATGTTGTGGACCCACTTATTGTGAACGTCGTCTCATGGACATTTCAGGGTCTTCAGCAACACTTTCACAAACCAAACCAATATTTTCTTGTGAACGACCGCTACGACTGTATAATTCACTCTTTGGTCTACCACCAAACCGGTCTCTTGAAATTTTTTTATAATTCGACCAATAGTGCTCTCAGATGAACGATTATGTAAACCATAAAATTCACGTAATTTTCTGAAAACATTCTTCACAGAACGCTGATTTTCATAAAATAATTCAACAATTTGAACGCGTTGTTAAAACGTGTACGAAGCTATTCTTATAAATGTCATACATCACACCTCTCAAATGTCAAAATACGAATTCAGTGCGCCATCTATATTTTATTCATTCTTAAAAAACCACGCAATTTGAAACTGCCTTCAGGTTGCAAAATGGCGAATGAGTCAGTCCAATAAATTGTGTGTAGAGTGAATCGTATATTCTAAAACTAGTTGCAGAATGGAATTGCATTCTGCAACGAGTATTAGACGATATTTTCTCTATTTCAGTCAAATTTCGTTGAAATTCAATGAAAAATTCATATTATACATCCTAGTGACTTTTGTGTCATATCTTGGCAGTTGGTGACTGTTACGAAATTGACATTTCCAAATTGACGTGTGTTGAAAATTGATAGGATCGGAAGCCAGTTCTGACAACCTAAAAACGAAAAATATAACTGAAAACAATGAGTTCATTACAGCACTGTTTTTAGTACTGTAATGAACTCATTACGATACAGAAATAGAGAAAATATTTTATATCTTCGTTCGATAATTGTCACGTTCAAACATTACCTAATTCGTTTTGTTTTTTCGTGTAAGAAAACACGTGTTTTATTGATTAACCAGTGCAGAAAATTGTACAGTTCACTGATCCGAAGCAATTCATGGTACTGTACGAGCAACTTAAAATTTGAAAAATTTTAAACACCCCATATTACGACATAACCACTGCGTATCTAGAAAACTGCTACGTTGAAATTCGAACTAATGGCCTTTGACTAGTTAAATATGATAATACCATTTGAATCCAATTACCCAGATCTAATAAGATGTCTAGGGTGACCCTTCGAGCAATTTATGTTATCGATAACATACAAAATGATTTTGTTAATTGTTTTATTAGATGTATTCGAGGAAGGAACTTTGATAGAAACTTTAGATTCTGAATTTCTTCTTTAGATTACATGAACTTGAATTGTATAATATTTTGAAGCGGCATCTACTTCTCGTTCTACCGGAAACGAATGTACACTTCGTTATTTCAAATTTAACATTTATGAGGAAGTATTATACAGGGCGTCTGAAACAGGGCTTCAAAGTGAGCTTCAATAAAACTATGAAATCTCATTTTTCCAAATGATAACTTGAGGTACTGAAAATAATACACCTTTATGGAAAAAATATTCTTATCGTTTTCCGGCTGGCTGATGCGACCCTGAGTCACTCCCTGCATATCCCCAAACGCGTGTAGGAGTGGTCATACATCCAATTCATCCCTCATTGCACAAGGAGTGAAAAGCGCTCAGTTATTGCGAATTTAGGAGAGTAATCAAACGAGGAGAATCGGAAAAATAACGGAAAGGCTTTATCCAACGCTAGCATCGGATTAGGGCAATCTTGATCTAGGAATATTCGGTAACATTTTTTCGCCGGGGACAGTTTCTACTCTTTCATTTCCTCCCGTTCCGTTTTTATTCGGAAAGTTGAACGGTCGGACGGAACGCTTTGACATTCGAGATTTTCAGCGCTGTTGGAAACATTCACTAATTAATGCTCGAACGAGCCATCTACGACTGGATTTCGAGTACGCCTCGACGGTGGAGTTTTATTTAGGTTTCCATAAAAGTGACTTCCAATTACACGGTTTTCTCGTCCTTCTAAATAGGACCATTTAGGCGAAAATGGCAGAATCACTAGCTGGCGTTAGCCTCCCGAATTCTCCGTTTCATTGTTCAACGCTATAATGAAGACTGGTGCAGGGAGGCAATAAGTGAACTGCTCTACGGATAAATGTAGATATTCGTTCATAGACTTAGGAATTTTTCACTCATCCTGACACTACTTCATCCAAATCATTCGCTTCGAATGAGAGCCTCCCGAGTCATTTGCTTCATTCTCGATACATGAATTTCCAATACCTGAATAAATATACTGCTCCACAAAAGTTATGGAGTTATTCAATCGTTTTTAAAAGTATGTAATCTTCGAGAAAATCGCTGTGAAATCATTTAAAACTCAATAACAACTTGTCTTAAGTTTGGTTCTTTGCATATGCTTCATGAATGTTCTTATTTTGAAATGAAGTCAGTTTATCAACGGCTTCCATTTGAAACGAGTTTGCTGAAAATGCCAAAACGTAAATGAACAAACGCTGAGGCTAATAGGGCTATCGGAATGCTACAGGGTGGCCTAACTCAGGTTGTTGTAGCGGAAAGGCTGCCAAAGTGTGATATCTCGACTTTGGAATAGGTTCAGGGAGAAAGGTTCCGTGTTGAAAAGACCACGGCTTGGTGGGCGACGAAAAACAACACCTGCTCAGGATCGTTTCATCACCGTTTCGGCGAGAAGAAACCCTACATCTACGTGTAGAATGCTACGGAATACTCTTTAAAATGCAGATGGGGTCCAAGTTTCCATCGAAACCATCAGACGACGTTTGAGAGAGGTGAATCTAGGTTTTAGACGTCCATTAAGAGGAGTTCCATTAACACGTGACCATAAGCGTCAAAGACTGGAATGGGCAATGCAACATATCAATTGGATCCTTTTCACTGATGAATCCAGATATGGACGATTTGCAGATTCTCGAAGAATAAGGGTATGGACAGTCTTACGCATACTCCGTAATCGTCGATATGTTCAAGAAGTCCATCCATTCCGAGGGGGTAGTGTTATGGTAAGGGCCGGGATATGTTTCAACGAGCGCACAAATCTACACATTTGTCCTGGGAATATGACCGCCTTACGCTATAGGGAGCATGTCATTGACAATGTTGTGCCAAATTTTCACGCTGCTATTGGTGAAACTTTTCAATTTCTAGACGATAACGCTAGACCGCACCGTGCAGCCATAGTTGAGAATGCGCGCGAGGAGCTTGGTATTTCACATTTACCAAAACCTCCGCACTCACCAGATTTGAATTGCATAGAACATGCATGGGATAAGCTCCAAAGAAGATTAGATAATCATCAACCTACCCCAGAATCCTTAAATGATCTGAGAGAGCTTCTGCCCCGTTTACGGAATCAAATTCAACAACCTCGTGTGTAGTATGCAAAGAAGATGTCAATCTGTTATTGATGCCCGTGGAGGCTATACATTCTATTGATAGTCTTAAAATGCTTGAATTCTCTGGGAATAAAATTTCGTTATTTTACTCGATTTTTCTTAACCACCTTATATACGCCGCAAACCTACAGGCTAAAATTAATTTGCAACTTGAAATCATATTGATATGAATTTTCATCACAAAAATCTTATTTCAACTATATTTTTTTGCAATTCAAGTCAATATCCCTAACTCATGTGGAGCAGTTTATTTCGATTCAATATGCTTCTAAAGCGCAGAACTGTTTCTTCATCTTCCCCATCTTTTGTTCACCTTCCTCCGAATATAGCCGAGTAGAGACTCAGAAATCAACGAAACTTATACCTTCACCATTCCTGGTTTTCAATAGAATATTCACCTTTCCAATTTGCTCTCCGCATCGAACACAATATGACACTCCCACGTCGTACGCTCCTCATAAAAGAGACCGAGATGATTTTGTGCACAAAGCGCATTTATTTTTCAGAATATACCTACCCTTATTTTGCTCGCCAGATTTCGTTGAAAACATGTCGATGTGGATGATACGTGGGACTCGAGTATGTGGGAAGTTTGAGGAAAATAAGCGATCCGGAAAAGCCATATAGAAAATGAAGAATATATAGAAAGCACAATCCCCCCGCATTCGAAATCATTGGCATTTGCGTTCGAATAAACCAACATGAAATACGTATGTATGTTTTCATGGTAGGTTGGAAATTTTGTAATCTAGAAATTGAATGTGTAGAGTGTAGAGAAAGTAAACATCAGGAAATTCAAATTACAGAATGAGTTCCAGAGAACTTCATGAATTTTTATTGAATAGAAATTGTTCACCTGAACTTCATGATTTTTGGAGGTATAGAAGTTTGAAATGCAGAGACGGCCTGACCCAATAGTTCCTAATTTGGAGGTTCTTGGAATAATTTTAAGGATCAAACGCCCATAAATATGGGGCCGCAAACGTTTCGTTTTTGAAATACAATATATAAAATTTCAAATTTGTCCAAGATTTTTCTTATAGTATCTGCACTTCACAATATATTTTTCTAAACAGTTATGAGTTTAATTTGATGTGTCAAAACTAACAATGAATTTATTGACCATAGCTTATACTTACTGGATTCTCATCTTCAACTGTAAAGTATTCCAAAAGGAATTTCACCTGTAGCTGTACCACGGCTAGAAAACCCGGAATACTCTAGATTTGAAGTTGTATCAGGTCGTGAAAGCCTTCATCAATATACAAACTGGATTTTCATGACAATTTTTCCTCGAAATCTGTAGAAGAATCCCTAAAGTTTAGTAGAGGGTGTTTCAAATTGCGCGGTTTTTTTAGAGTAAATAAAATACATAATTTGCATTCATTTCAGAAAACTTTCTATTGGTAAATGAAGTATCAGTTATGACGTTTATGTACGACAAATAATATATGCCAAATGGCCTCCTCTTGCAGCTCTACAGACGTCCACTCTTTTGTTAACATTTTAAATGACATTTTGATTGAGGTTCTATCTCACTAATGACACGAATAATTTCATCCTTTCGTTCAGGAATCGATTGTGGATTATTCTTATAGATTTGACTTTTCACATAACCCCAAAGAAAATAGTCCAACGGTGTCAAATCACATGATCTTGGTGGCCAATTGACTCCACCGTTTCTGGAGATTATTCGTCCAGGAAATTTTTGTCCCAATAAATCGATTGTGACATTTACAAAGTGAGGTGTAGCGCCATCTTGCTGGAACCAAATGTCCTCTAGATCAATATTCATTGATTCAGGCCACAAAAACGATTATCATCTGACCGTATCGATCACCATTGAAAGTCACAGCTTCTCCAGCAGCATTTTCGAAAAGGTAAGGTCCAATTACACCACCTGACCATAATGCACACCAAAGAGTGACTGGTATAGGATGCGTAGGTTTCTTATGAATAATTCGTGGATTTTCCTCACCCTAGATACGACAATTTTGTTCATTAGCGAAGCCACCAAGTTCAAAATATGCCTCATCGGAAAACATGATTTTTTGAGAAAAATCAGCTGGTTGTTCATTGATGAAATTGACAAATGAACGACGTTTCAAATGATCTTAAGGCTTCAGTTCCTGTGTTATTTGAACCTTATATGCCTTAAGAGCTAAATCCTTGTGTAAAATACGCCATGTTGTGGACCCACCAAGTCCAACTTGTTGTGAACGTCGTATTATGGACATTTCAGGGTCTTCAGCAATATTTTCACGAACCAAATCAATATTTTCTTGTGAACGACCGTTACGACTGTATTTTTCACTTTTTTGGTCTTCCACCGAACCGGTCTCTTGTAATTTTTCAATAATTCCACCAATAGTGCTTTCACATGGATGATTATGTAAACCATAAAATTCACGTAATTTTCTAAAAACACTTTTCACTGAACGCTGATTTTCATAAAATAATTCAACAATTTGAACGCGTCGTTGTATCGTGTACGAAGCCATTTTTATAAGTGTCATACATCACACTTCTCCAATGTCAAAATACCCAGATGAAGTCAATGCGCAATCTATATTTTATTTATTCTTAAAAAAACCACGCAATTTGAAACACCCTTCAGGTTGCGAAATGGCGAATGAGCCAGGTCAATAAACTGTGATGTTTTTTACCATTTATAATTTTATCCTACATCATCCTGATGTGGGGTTCTGACGATGCGATCCTGTTGACGTTAGAACCATCACCAACGGAAAAAACAAAGGAATAATATTCATATCGCTCGCGAAATTGGACGAGAACAAACCGGATCGGATCGAGCAGACGAAATCCGTTTAGACGGAGTTTCGCCTTCCTCTAATTAAACGGAATAAATTACATATTTGGGCGGAGTTTGTAGAACAAACAGTTAATTAATTCGGGCCAGATATGACCCTTATTTTCGTTCCGGGTCCCATCCAAAACAGCGCCGAGCTATTGCGTTATCTTAATCCGGGGGATGTTTATCGGGGTGGGACTGCAAACAAGGTCTGGGGGTTGGGGATTAACATCATCCACCTACATACTAATCAAAGGTGTGGAAGGTATCGATCCGCCAAGACGGTGAATATTATCATAGTCCTTTCGTCGAGTCACCCACGGGTCAAATGGATGTAAATTTTGTTTGCTTGTTACCCAGCGGAACAACACTTAATTTAACCATACGTCAGGTTACCCAGAGACTCTCAAAAACGACACACTGCGTCCAATTGTTGTACAACTCATTAAAGGTCCAAAAACGAGAGCCTTCAATGTCAAAAAGACAGAAGCCCATCAAGCCTTTACCTACATAATTTTGTAAATTAACTCACCAGTCAGTGAATAGCAGTTGCAATCTTTAAAATAGCTCTCAGAACTGTCTAAATTCTCGAAGTGGGTTTCGAGATTGCCTTTATTGCCAGTTGATAGTAAATCATTAATGGAAAGGTGGAACACAACGCTTTTCATAAAAGATTCCAAAGTTCGAGTCTGTTCCAAAGTTAATAAAACCGGATGAATAATTCATTTCGAATCCAAATAGACAGATATTGAATTCCAAGCTCGCTAAAGTGATTGATTGCTTACAAAGTTCTAGTTTGATAAAACAAGCTGTGGGAAAATCGATTATTGTTTTGTTTCCATAACAATTTCATAAAGTAGAAAGCATTCATTTCCTGAATAAAATATACATCGATTGAAATCGAAAGTGTGTATAACGAAATAGAAAAACTTTCTCGGCGTAGTTCAAGCTAACTTTCAAGGGTGTTTCAATAAGAGCGCAAGATTTCAGTGTACAATGAAACATGGTTTTCTGTAGCGAAGTATTGAAATATTTATTGTTTCAGAAAAATTTACATTTGGGAATTACGAGGATGTATTGATATCTAGTTAGCCTTGACCAGTTCCATGCATAAACAAAATATTGCGATACCATATCAACGAATAATAACTTATTAGAAGTGTCAGTGTAGAGTTCGACGTCAAAAAAGTAAGCCAGAGTTACGCAATAATTAAAAAAAAAGATGTCCACCGAAATTGTCAAAATCAAAAAATTGGGGTATCGAGTCATCATCAACTACCTGTATTTAAAAGGGGTAAGAGGTAAGCAGATTCACGAAGATATGCTTAATACCCTTGATGATCAATGTGCTTCGCATGCGACCGTGAAAAGTTGGACTGCAAGCTTCAAAAGAGGTAAATTTTCCATTGAAGATGATGACCGATCGGGAAGGCCAGTTTCTGTGTCAGTCCCCGGAAATATCGATGCAGTTGATGACATGATTTTATCAGACCGTCGAATTGGGCTAAAACGGATATCTAAATCACTGAAGATTTCATAAGAACGAGTTCATCATATATTTCACGTCAATTTGGGCATGAGAAAAATTTCTGCAAAATGGATTCCCAAATGTTTGAATGTTGGCCAAAAGCGTGCAAGGGTAGAAGCATCGCGTTCGATCTGTGCTCGATTTGAAAACAATGTAGACTTCTTAAACCGAATTGGTACTATGGATGAGACTTGGGTACATTTCTACAATCCAGAAACAAAGCAACAATCGATGGAATGGCGACACTCTGGTTCTCAAAGACCTAAGAAGTTTCGTGTCCAAAAATCTGCTGGAAAAGTTCTTGCTTCAGTTTTTTGGGATTGCCATGGAGTAATCATGATTGATTTTTTTGGATAAGGGTAGACCAATAACTGGAGATTACTTTTCGACATTACTGACCACTCTACAGAAAAAATTAAAGAGAAAAGACGCGGAAAGCTATCCAAAGGTGTTTTGTTTTCACAGGACAACGCCTCCATACACAAATCTCATGTTGACATGCAAAAAATTCGTGATTTAGGGTTAGAATTGCTAGAACACCCCCCTTATTCACCAGATTTGGCTCCGTCCGACTATCATCTCTTTCCTCAACTGAAAAAAAGTTTAAATGGTTTGTAAATTTTCTTCCAACGAGGAGGTAATAAAAGCTGTGAAGGACTGGCTTGCAGAGAAAGAAGAAACATTTTTTTTAAAGGTCTAGACTCTAGAGACGTTGCAGGTTCGCTGTAATGAATGTATTCAATTAAGAGGAGAATATGTTGAGTAATAAAATATTTTGACATTGAAATTTTGTTTGGTTCTATACTAGGCTAAGAATTTTTCAATATATCCTCGTATGTATTTAGTGTTTTATTCTGATCAATTGTACAAAGTTGTTGCATATTTCTCTGATGTTCCTGAATTTCGTGTGTGGGACGCTTTATATTGTGTCCAAGATTAGCATGACATTTTTTCTTTGCAATTGATAACTTCCATGTGTGGGCTTTCGAGCCCTGAACGTAAAACCTTCATCTTATAGTTGAAAGGAAGTGCAATATGAGATTCAACAGTTTTACCATCCAAATGTTTTCTTTGTAGCTCTTCATCCCTAGGTGGCCAGAAACAATATTCAATCCGTGTTGATTGAGGCTCTGAATACATATGAAATATCAGTCACAAAGGGCGCATATTTCCGGAAATGAGTATCGATTTTTTTTTCATATTTCATTTGCGCTCGTTTCACCCAAACGAGAGATATACCATGTCAGTGGTGCCGGCATAACGCTCGCAGCATCCAATTTCTATTTCGTCCCGAGATATTTCCATTGTGAAATTCAATCTTTCGCGATTATTTCCAAGCCGGAATTTCAGCAAACGCGACGTTTCCACAGACGCGGGAACAATTCGAAATTTAATTGGAGAAATTTCGTCGCGTGGAATCTTATGCCGGATGCGTAATTAATATAATTCGGTCGCGGGGAATTCCGTGGGTGTGATAACGATTCCTTGCACAGGACCGTTATTCCTCAATTCGATAGGGGTCGCTCTCAGCGCCACAGTACGTCGAATTTAGGAATTACGGACCTGTGCAAGAAGTACTATTTGTCTCGTTGGCCTTGCAAGAGATATAGGTGGAGTAATTCGTTTTTCGCTTTCCGAATATATCTTTGAAAAATTAACAGTTTTTTTAGTTGTGTTCGCGTTCTTTTTCAATCTTCTGTCATTCATAAAGCAGTATTTTCGAGGCCTTGAGGGAACCCGAAAAAAACGTTGGCATCTCTCCGAATCCTCTTTACGAGGTAAAATTACAAGAGCGTAGATAAAGCCGACAGCGATACTACGCAGTGTCTGAAATTCAGTCAGCCCATCGAAACAGATTAGAATTATACGTGTATTATGTACCGCTGAATTCAATGAAGCCCTACAAACACTCGTTTATTGATGGTGCTTCTCTAATACCTGGTAATTCAAAGCAGTAGATGTTCGGGTCTTGGTCTATTAATGCGATTTCTGAAGTGGAAATTGAGGTTACCTCGATGAGGTTGGCATTTCGTTGTGGCCCCACGGATTGCACAAGCAGATACTCGACCATTCGAATATGGAAATGAAGCACTTGAAAAACATACCATTTACTAATTCGAGAGCGTAGATTAAGAATATCCAATAAGATCTTTCGTGAACAGAACAGTTTTTGATTTACGAACGTTTGAAAATCGAAAAAAAAAAATTTTTTCTTAGTATATCGACCTGGGTCATTTCATTTACTGATTCGTAGATCACGATGCGCTAATTAGTTTTCCCGAGAAATTTTCGGTTCGGGAAATATTCGACCTTGAGTGGAAAATTGGCGAAAAATTGGTCGACTTTGGAGTGGCGTAACTTCATTAAAAAATTGGAATTGAGAGGAGCTGATTGTTTCGGTTATACTCTGGTTCTTCGAGAATGCAATGGTGTATTTTTTTATACCTGAGACGAATGGTTTGGATTTTTTGATTTTTTTCGCGAAGGTCCAATTTTTTCGGTTTTTCATCGACCATATTCAAAAAACTATTAGTCTCAGAGAAAATCTTTCTGGATATTCTTAATCTTCAGCATCGAATTAATGAACGGTGAAAATTTCATATCGATAGGCGAGATTCGAATTTTTGCGAAAATTCCTTTACAAATGTATGGAAAAATATCGATTTTTCGAAAAAAATTTTTTGGCTTCGATCGACTTGAAAAATCACATAATTTACTAATTCGAAGGCGTAGATTAAGAATATTCAATCAGATCTTTCGTGAAGAGAACAGTTTTTCATTTACGAACGTTTTGAAAATCGAAAAATTGGACCTTCCGGAAAAAAATCTGAAAATCTAAACTGTCAGACTCTGGTGGATAAAAATTATTTTTTTTTGATTCACAAAGGACCGATCTATATGTAAAAAATCAGCATCTGTATAAATCGATTTTTCTGGGAAATACGGCAGTCTGAAAATGACCTATTTTTCGAGATTTTTCTACACAAGTTCGATTATTTCCCAAACTACGCGTCACAGGAAAATTCTAATTACAGATTCGCAATCTACGACCTCGAATCTATATGTATAGAACAGAGTTGTTGGTTACACCATTTATAACTCGAGATCGGATGGACTGTTTGTTATGAAACTTCTTTTATGGATTCGTCTACGGCCTGGTTATTATAAAATGCATTAAAACTCTGAAAAAGTCGATGAAAAATTTGCTTATGTAGGAAATGCTTTTCCTCCCTTTGAATAAGGCCACTAGTTACCTAGTAAATAAAATGACAAGTGATATCTATGTCAACTTTGGACGGGATCTGATTATTAGGGAATGGGTTTCGTTGAAATTTTGTGTCACAAACGAGATCCTTAATGGTACCATGACTTCTTATTTACCTATTTCTTTCTTGAAATATCTTTATCAGGAAGATCAACGAGCCTTTGTCGTGCGTGTTCCAGTTTCTGAACAAATTATAAGAAAGTGAATTCGGTATTCCCCATTTTTCATTCCAGTACAATGGATGTTTTTGACGACATTCCTCGGAAATAGCGTGAGGTTGTATCCGGTCATGCGAAAACGGTATCATAATTAAAGGCTATGCACGAATATTCTTCTTCTGGGGATTTGCCGAAGAATCTATCGAATAAGGAATTGAATCATTGGTGAATTTAAATATTTAGGTACTAGCTGATAGGACTGAGGTTTGCTGTCCTACGAAGATGTGAAACTCCGAGCCTAAAAACTATGATAACATCCGGCAAAGAATAAAGAAATCACCATTTATAAAGGAATCAGCGATACACCTACTTCAAGAGTTATGTGGACCTCGTCAGGAGCTGTATTCTCGATAAGTGAACTTTTGGAACGTGTACGTATAATAACTACATTTATTAGGTACGTGTGTACTTTTCAAAAGCTCACTTGTCATCAAAGACATGATGAGGGCAGCAACGTCCATCCACAAGAGATAATGATTTCCCTTTAGTTTTTTAGAAAAATTGCAAGAAACTGTCATCCTGAATAAATAAAGGAAACTGACTCTGCACCCATACGAAATCATTCGAGCAACTCACCTTTATCTTGGGCAGTTAGGAGAGATGAGGAAAGAGTTTGTTTCAGTTTGCCGAAGGTAGTTCCGGTGTCATTTGTATCTGTCGTTGCCGCACCAGGTGCACCTTCCGTTGCCACCATCTGGAAAAAGACATTTTTATGGAGAAACATCCAGAAAAGTGTTAGTTTCAATAATTCCAATAATTAGAAGTTCCTTCCTGCAGTTTCATTACAATCAGTAAATAATTTCAAGCGAGATATTCAAAAATCCCTTCAATATTATGTTTTCCGCGCTGAGCGGGAATATAACATCATCATCCCTCACGTTCTATGTTTCCAACGAATTTCCATGTGCCCGCTGAACCGTGAGATGATCCCGGGAAACTTTTTGACTACCCGATTATCCGTCTAATGCTTTTCTTTCACTTCTGCCTATTGATTTCGAGGCGATGAGAGCTCGTGGCAAAGCCCAAACTTGGCCTTTCGAAGATTAATCGCGTACGCTTTTCGAATTCAGAGTATAAGGATAACGATATAGGACCTGCTGGGAGTGTTGTCAGAAATGAGCTCGAAAGTGAGCAATGTTTCTCGAAGGAGGTTTTGATAATGACAAAGCATAAAGTGTCGCCGGTAATGACGAGAATGAAAAATAACAATATGTAAATTTCATAAGGCCGACGTGGAAATTGGAACACGGCATTCAGGGAACAAATGGGAGGAGATGGCGACTCAATTCATAATGAAAATTAAAATTGAAAGGATAAAAAAAACATTCTTGGTTTATGGGAAGCTTGCGGTCGAGCTTGGTTTCAAATGTCGGTTTTTGAGGCCGCTGAATTCGATAATCACCAATTCAGAGCCGTATCCAACAAAGTTACAAAGTATTCAATTTCTCTCGTAGAATAGACTTTTTCAGAGCTTCCATTCCTCTCATCCCATCCTCACAAAATATGAGTGACAAAATCTGGTAAAGATTTCAATATTCCCTTTTAATCAGTGAAAGACAGAGATAAAGAAGCACTCCAATCGTTTCTAGTCCGCTGATTCTTCATGTATGAAGTAATGTGCAATTTTAAAGAGATTTTTATAAGGCCATTTCTTCTTGAAACCGGAATGTTTGGGTTTGATTCATTTCGGCGTATTTTCTCATTTATGTTTCGGCCGAGTTCAATTTCGCAGGTGAAGGACTTTATGCTTGCTCAGTTAATTAAACGAGTTTATTGCGGAATAAAACAGTCATTCATTGAGATTTATTGTGAAGCACTCTAGGAAATGTGAAAAATAAATCTTCAAGAATTTATATTGCGGAAGGATAGCCTCTTTCACCGCCTACTATTGATATTCATCAAAAATACGAGAGATTTGGTAATGTCATTTAAAGGGTGTTTTTTAGGGGTATAGAACTTTGAAATGGAATAAAACAAATAACGCGGCGAATGTTGTACTCCAAGTGGTCAATCGCTCTGACTTATCGGCTGAGACTAGCGACATAATTATCACAGAAAATAGTCAAGCGGCGTTGAATCGCACAATCTTGGAGGCCGTAACTTGAAACTATGCGGTTTTCAAATGATTCCTTCAATGTGTGACTTGTTGCGAGGTCTTGTTGAAACCACAGCTCCTGAACATCGTGGTTATTCATTTGATGAACGAAAAAGTCAGTAATTATTCGATAAAATGATGTATCAGGAAGTTTCTAACGCCGTTGATGATTGCAAAGGTTATTCGAGCCTTTCGTATCTTCCATAAAAGGGCATTTTCCGGATCGATAAAATTCTTACCGCGAACGGTGTGAGCTTGAGAACAGAACTCAAAAATGAAAAAAACGAAAAATATAAAACGACATAATTCTTTACTTATGAAGGTTACATGGGTGATTTTGGTATCAAAATGTAGGTTTTCCAAGTCGCTGAATTTAATAAAAAATGATTCGAAGCCCTTACTATCACCGTTTAGATTTTCACCTGTCAAAAAGCATTATTTGAAAAATTGGAAATTTCAAACCGTCATAGCTTCCGTCCGTCTCGTCGTATACAACATTTGTTTATATTATGTTGATCAGAATATCCCGAAATATCTCTGTGCAAAAAATGAGCGATTCTTCTGCCGAATCTATTGATCTACTTAAAAAGTAGATCTACGCGCCCTACTAGTTGCCGATAAAACAATATGTCCGGAAGTTTCTAAAGGCGTTAATGATTAAAGAGGTTATTTGAGCCATTCGAATCTTCCATCATATGACATTTGCGGATCGATAACATCCACAACGCGAACGGTGTGAGCTTGAGAACATAACTCGAAAATGAAAAAACGAAAAAAATAAAACGACATAATTCTCTACTTATGATGGTTAAATGGGTGATTTTGGTATCAAAATGTAGGTTTTCCAACTCGCTCAATTCAATGAAAAATGATTCGTAGCCCTTACTATCACCGTTTAGATTTTCACCTGTCAAAAGGCATTATTTGAAAAATTGGAAATTTCAAACCGTCATAGCTTCCGTCCGTCTCGTCGTATACAACGTTTGTTTATATTATGTTGATCAGAATATCCCGAAATATCTCTGTGCAAAAAATGAGCGATTCTTCTTCCTCTCAATGGCCTCTTCATTTTTAAAATGCGAATCTACCTTCAATATTTATCTGCCGAATCTATTGATCTACTTAAAAGGTAGATCTACGCGCCCTACTAGTTGCCGATAAAACGATATGTCCGGAAGTTTCTAAAGGCGTTAATGATTGAAGAGGTTATTAGAGCCATTCGAATCTTCCATCATATGACATTTACGGATCAATAACACCCACAACGCGAACGGTGTGAGCTTGAGAACATAACTCGAAAATGAAAAAACGAAAAAAATAAAACGACATAATTCTCTACTTATGATGGTTAAATGGGTGATTTTGGTATCAAAATGTAGGTTTTCGAACTCGCTGAATTCAATGAAAAATGATTCGAAGCCCTTACAATCACCGTTTAGATTTTCACCTGTCAAAAGGCATCATTTGAAAAATTGGAAATTTCAAACCGTCATAGCTTCCGTCCGTCTCGTCGTATACAACGTTTGTTTTTTGTTTATATTATGTTGATCAGAATATCCCGAAATATCTCTGTGCAAAAAATGAGCGATTCTTCTTCCTCTCAATGGCCTCTTTATTTTTAAAATGCGAATCTACCTTCCATATTTATCTGCCGAATCTATTGATCTACTTAAAAGGTAGATCTACGCGCCCTACTAGTTGCCGATAAAACGATATGTCCGGAAGTTTCTAAAGGCGTTAATGATTGAAGAGGTTATTTGAGCCATTCGAATCTTCCATCATATGACATTTGCGGATCGATAACACGCACAACGCGAAAGGTGTGAGCTTGAGAACAGAACTCGAAAATGAAAAAAAAACAAAAAATATAAAACGAAATAATTCTTTACTTATGATGGTTACATGGGTGATTTTGGTATCAAAATGTAGGTTTTCGAGGTCGCTGAATTCGATAAAAAATTATTCGAAGCCCTAACTATCACCGTTTAGATTTTCACCTGTCAAAAGGCATTTTTTGAACAATTGGAAATGTAAAACCGTCATAGCTTCCGTCCCCTTTGTCGTATCCATCATTTGTTTATATTATAATTATCAGCATATCCCAAAGTATACCTGTGCAAAAAATGAGCGATTCTTCCTCCTCTCAATGGCCTCTTTATTTTTAAAATGCGAATCTATCTTCAATATTTATCAGCCGAATCTATTGATCTACTTAAAAGGTAGATCTACGCGCTCTACTAGTTGCCGATAAAACGATATGTCCGGAGGTTTCTAAAGGCGTTAATGATTTAAGAGGTTATTCGAGCCATTCGAATCTTCCATAATATGATATTTGCGGATCGATAACACCCACAATGCGAACGGTGTGAGCTTGAGAACAGAACTCGAAAATGAAAAAAACGAAAAATATAAAACGACATAATTCTTTACTTACGATGGTTACATGGGTGATTTTGGTATCAAAATGTAGGTTTTCGAGGTCGCTGAATTCAATAACAAATAATTCGAAGCCCTTTCTATCACCGTTTAGATTTCACCTGTCAAAAGGCATTATTTGAAAAATTGGAAATTTCAAACCGTCATAGCTTCCGTCCGTCTCGTCGTATACAACATTTGTTAATATTATGTTGATCAGAATATCCCAAAGTCTCTCTGTGTGAAATATGAACGATTTCAAATATTTAAATTTTTGGGTGAAAAATGACTAAGGGGTAAGACCCTCTAAAAACACCATATTTGTCAATAAAACAATATATCTGGAAGTTTCTAACACCTTCATTGATTGACAAGGTTATTCGAGCAATTCGAATCTTCCATAAAAGGATATTTGCAGATCGATAACACCCACACCGCGAACGGTGTGAGCTCGAGTCGAGAACAGAACTTGAAAATAAAATATCGAAAAAATAAAACTGAAAAAATACTTTATTCTTGAGGGCTATATGGCCGACTTTGGTATCAAAATGTAGGTTTTCGAGTCCGCTGAATTCAATAAAAACAATTCTAGAACCCTAACTAGCGTAGTTTAGATTTTCCCTATAGCGGTCACCATTGACTGTAATCCTCTATCTAATGACTTCTTCTGTACGAACTGCACGACGTCTCTGTGGATGCGTATTATCATTCAGAGTAGACGTGTTGCGAAAACATTCCATAGTTTATGGATTTCATTATGCTCTGATGGAAGTTTACGTTGACTGTAAAATGTACGTAGTGCGCCATATACCTATTTCGAACAGAACCATGATTTCCAAAATAAATTCGCACAATTCGGGAGCGTTGTTCAGGCTTCAGTCTATTTATGTTGAAATGCCGAATCAAACTAGAAATTAATAACTTTACAGCCGACAAAATGGGCGCCAGTTAAAAGAGTGTTCTGATGTATAAATTCATCTATTTATTTTACAAAGACTCCTTGTGGTTTTGTCAATTATAGGTTTATGTCTCACAATGAATATTCAATGAGTTCGTTATTTACTGTAATGATCTGAAATTAAGGATTCCACGATGAATAATAGGGCGAAAGACCAGATAATTCCTTGTCGTCAGTGGGGAGTACTCGGTTCGATGTTTTCCGTCTTATCGCTTTTTTAGACGAACGAAACTGAAATCACTCGAATCATCCCCGGATTATAATCAACACGAACATAGTTCATCGAGCATAACTTCGTCAGGGAGTTTTCCGATATCCGAATAAAACGCGGATTAGGAAATTCGAAAACTTTCCGGTAAAAATTTTCCGGCATGAAATTCGAGAATTGCGCCCGTAATATGATAATAATTCAGCGCCGGCGGAAAATGGCTCGAAATTATTGTAAAAGTTTGCGACTGCTCGCTGCGCCCGTCCGTTTTTAGACGATCGAGTAGAGGATTCCAGGAAATCCCGGAATCGAGGGGAAACGTTTCTTTATTTGAGTAGATCGGGGGCCGTGTAATGAGCCAGCAACGAGATATCTGGAAACATTGTTTCGGAAGATGTCGCGAACATCTCGAGGATAAATCGTACCTATTCAGCCGTATCGATCTCGAGTTGGGACTTCCAGACACGTTTTTGTCGTATATCGAGGTCTTGGGCGAAGCGATTCTTTCGCATCCTTTGTCCCATTATCTCCGTCTGGAGAGTATCGAATTGTGAAACGGGAGAGATGGCCTAGATCGAAATGAAGCTCGGAAGATTCTCATAATTGCACATTCAATTCCAATGTCACCTTATCGTGAAAGAAGTTGTTCGAACAATGTTGAAATCTTGGAATCGAGCAACTGTTCTTTGAATTATTGAACTCTTGAAACTGATGAGCATGTTTTTTTGAATATATGTAGACATTCAGAAACCTTACGTACAATACGAGGATGTATTGATATCTAGTTAGCCTAGACCAGTTCCATGCATAAACAAAATATTGCGATAGCATATCAACGAACAATAACTTATTAGAAGTGTCAGTGTAGAGTTCGACGTCAAAAAAGTAAACCAGAGTTACGCAATAAATTTAAAAAAAGGATGTCCGAAATTGTAAAAATCGAAAAATTGGAGTTTCGAGCCATCATCAAGTACCTGTATTTAAAAGGGTTGAGAGGTAAGCAGATTTACGGAGAAGAAACATTTTTTTTTAAGGTCTAGAGACGTTGCAGGTTCGCTGTAATAAATGTATTCAATTAAGAGAAGAATATGTTGCGTAATAAAATATTTTAACATTGAAATTTTGTTTGGTTCTATAGTAGGCTAAGAATTTTTCAATATATCCTCGTAGCTGGTAATTCATACTCGCTCTAAAGCCACGCATCACGAATGTTCCTGTTGGATCTGATTATCCTCTTGTATCAGAGCAGCATTACCACGATTATTCATTGAATCAACTGTTGTTATTGATTCAATGAATCTTATTCTCTCTCTCTCTGTGCGGATCACGTTAAAATTATTTGGTGGCGTACCTACTCGCACCGCCAAATACGCCATTCCCTAACGTTCCCCGACGGAGAGATCCCGAAGAATCGGAGTGAAAAGAAGGATTTCCATCAGAAAAACGCCCGATTTCGGAAGTGCGACCACATCAGGCAGTGACGTCGTTAGTCGTCGAGTCACATCGCATATTTCACATTCTGGTTCTCTCGACGCGTTCAGAACACTCTTCGGGGATCCGTCTGGTCTCCGAGGGAATTACGAGGGAGGAAATATTGAGGGGATCTTCCACGGAGTTAAGTAGCTTATTATATTTTCGCGAATGGGGATTCGCGTCCGTTCTTGCCGGATAAACTTTTCGGGCCGCGATGAAAAGGCTTGAATTTTTTGGGATTATTGCGGCCTCCTGGAAACTTCGCTCCCAAGTCCCCATTTCGCGGTGTATTCAGCTACTTAGCATTGCGATTCGCGTTAAGCCGGCCATAGACATCGTTATTTTTCATCCGTTTATAACGCCGCGATACGAACCGTCCCGGCAAAAGCGCCAAAAACCGATGTGTATGGCGAAAAACCGTCGGTACGAATCGTCGGTACAAATATCTGCCGATGCTTGATTTTTGTCACGACGGTTCATCGGTTGTCGTGCCATACCGACTGTGTGTGGGGATTTCGTCGAGAATCGGCGGTTATTTTCCATTAGCGTAGTACAAGTCGCGTCCTTTCCACAAGTGCGTCTACTTCTGCTGTTTCTTAATCACTTCTTCTATCACTATTTTTGACCGGGATGGATCAGAAGACGGCGAATAAACAATTAATTGTGGATTTCATCCATTTGGACAGGTTGCATCCTTGTCTATGGCGAATTAAATCAGCAGAATACAGGAATAGAAACAAGAAGAGGGAAGGTTATGTAATATTATTGAAAAAATATCATGAATTGGAGGAAGGCGCTGATATTAAAACAGTGAAGAATAAATTTGATTCTTTTTTATTCAGCACCGAAACCGCGGCCGCCACTGCTAAGAGATGTTTCCTCTTCATGACGTGCTTAATCGTGAACGACAGTAAAATAACGGGTAGAATTTACCGAAGTGTGTGGGCAAAACAGTTCTGCGATATGACTCGGCGGTTCGAATCGCGGCGATGAAAACGGATGAAAAATAACGATGTCTATGGCAGTGGCGGCTCGTCGGGTGAGGCAAGTGAGGCGGCGCCTCACCTATCATTTTCCTCACAATCTCAGAGAAATAAAAGAACAGGGAGCGAACACCAAAATATTGAAATATGCATAATATCTAATAAAAATCAGCAATAATTTTCTTCGCCGCCACTGCTCAATAGCATCCCATGAGGACGCAGAGGCGACGATGAACATCGTCTCATCCAGTTCAAATTCGAAACAGCCGACGGAATCCGAAGGAACACGAAGGTGTCGCTATTTTTCGATCTTTGAGGCGACGATCTCATCGTCTCTATCCAGTCCAAATTCGAAGCAGCCAACCGAATCCGAGAGACGGCGAAGGAACGCGAAGGAGCGCGAAGTTGTCTCTATTATTCGGTTTTTGAGGCGACGCAACTATCGCCGATCGGACCTTTCCGTGATTCTACAGGATTCGAGGATAGGTTCACATAGATGTCGCCACTCCCCATCTGCTGATTTGTTTATGTAATCCACTTGAAACTTGCAACATCGTCTGCTCATGTTCAGTTGAGTTACAGCATTTCATATCGTTAGATATTTCGATTATTTCTTTGAATTATCTCATATTACTTTCGTTGTGGTTTAATTAAGACTGTAATTGAGCGATAATCCTACAGCTGAGTAGTTTGAATATTGAGTTATGCATAACCCAAATAAATATTGCCCTCGAGAGGTTACAAGGAAAGCGTAATGAAAATTCTGTAAAGCAGATTTTCGAATAATCAAAGGCACTCACAAGAATACTTTTCGACCGAGAAAAATATAATTTGAACGCAGTTGAACTATTTGAAAAAGATAAACGTTTATTTCATGAAATTTTATATTGTATCATTCACCAAATAAAAATTATGTTCGAGAATCTGAGTGAGATTAAATTTTTAGGATTACTTGATAGGACCAAATATCAATTATTTTCATCAGAGTTTCCTTCCACGTTGATGAATTCATCAACAGGGAATTATCGTGACGTATTTGATGAGGACCGATTGAGAAATGAATTAAATATAATTTATAGAGATGAACAATTTCATAAGGAAGATATATACGGCACCCTCAAATTGATAAATAATCTTGGTATGGTTTCAGTATTTTCGGAGGTTATAGAGAAGGCATTGTTTGTCGCCATCAGCGAAGATAATGGTCAATTTTTTGAAGACATAGATAAATTTAATTCATAAAAAGTGATATTATGGCGCATTTCCGAAATTCTCATTTTTCACCTTTTATTTTTTTAAATTGAATCTACTACTGAGTACACCTCTGAGGATTTCTCAATAAAAAAGTTACTATTATTATGCTGAATAACATTGAATAATACTGTTCTCTCTCAGTAGTTAGATATGAAAATTATGTTGTAGTCAACCACTATGTATAAAATTTTTTTTATATAATCGCCTCACCAGCTCACGAGGTCACGAGCCGCCACTGGTCTATGGCCGGCTTTATAAAGGACCCCGCACTTTTTGTATGAAAAGTGGCGACCGGTCAAATTTTCTGAAAGTTTGGAATTTTGTTGTACCCGACTCAGTGACCAAAAGTGTCAATAGGCCCAACCCAATCCTATGGCTAGTTTTATAAATACGGGGTGTTAAAGTTGAAAATTGCTCGAATTTTCGGATTTATTTTTTAATTATTAAGTGTTAGATTGGATTTCTGTTGCATACACACGTTTACTACATGTTCTAGTTATGAAATTAGTGGATACGTATAATAAAAAATATTTATATTTACAGGGTGATTCACGAATATATGACGGTAGTTTTTTGCAGAAATTCACTTTTTCTACTGTGACGTCAGGAAGGCATATTTCTGAAATGTTCTTATCGATTTAGTATTATGACGAAAAAATATTGCACAGTGCATATTTTCTATACAGGGTGTTTCACAGTGAGAACCACTAGACCTAATCATTTTTTTTTTAGGATTAATTCGAAACTCTGCCTTTTTGAGTAGATTTTTGGGAAAAGTAATACCACAAACATATGTGTGTCTCTAATCTCCGAAATATTCATGGTGGTTTATTCATAGGAAGGTATTCTATTTTGAGGAAAGTCCAAAAAACATGAACACCCTGTATTCGAAAATTTCCTCGGTCAAATGCAACTATTTTTTCACTATATATTGATTTCTACAACATCTCCAGACGTATGAATTCTGAATCCGATACTATGACCAGTTTTCGAGATACAGGGCGTTGAAGTTTTTTTTTTCAAATTAAAAAGCTGGATTGATTTTATGTATCGCCCATGAATTCAGTATGAGTACACACAAGATGCGCAAAGAAAGGTTCAGTTGAAATATTTACTGTTACAGGGTGATTCAAGAATAAATGACGATAGCTTTTGCAAACACTCGATAATTCTACAGTTTCTTCACAGAGAAATTATTCCATGAAGTTAATACCTAGTCGTCCACAATTTTCAGTCTGAAATACTTCATTATGATTAGATACTTTTAATAGGTATAGGTTGAGCCATAAATAATATGCTTCGAAATAATTGAAAAGAGAACTTTCCTGGTGAATTTTGAATAACTGTCTAACATTATAACAAGTAAGCATAACCGTAAGAATTTTTAAATAAATAAATATACAAGGTGATTTAGAAATAATCTTATACCAGAATTATACATTTCTTGCATGCGTAGATCATCCTAAATATTTTTTTGGTGAAAAATATTTATTTATAAAATAAGAACCGAGGTTATGACTATAATAATATTGAAACTTTTCAATAGACATACCTACTTATAATATACAGGAATATTGTGGACTGTGGAGTACCTACCTACCTATAAAAATAGGTTCGTATTCTACCTACACAAGAAGATGGTTTATTGTCTTTTTTTTGGGTCATAGCGCAGTTAGTGAGCGCGCTCATAAAGATATCCAAAATTCACTAAAAAGTTTTCAATTCAAAGTATAAGTATTTTTGGTATGGTTGGCTGTATGGCTCACCCTGTAGGAAAAGTAATCATAATGGAGTATTTCAGACTGAAAATTGTGGGCGAGTGTTTGCAAAAGCTATTGTCATTTTTTCTTGAATCACCCTGTAACAGTAAATATTTCAACTGAACCTTTCTTTGCGCATCTGATCTGTATTCATACTGAATTCATGGGCGCAACATAAAATCAATCCAGCTTTTCAATTTGAAGAAAAAACTGATGAAATAAGTTATTCTCCACTTCAACGCCCTGTATCTCGAAAACTGGTCATAGTATCGGATTTAGAATTCATACCTCTGGAGATCTTGTGGGAATCAATATATAGTGAAAAAATAGTTGCATTTGACCGAGGAAATTTTCGAATACAGGGTGTTCATGTTTTTTGGACTTTCCTCAAAATAGAATACCTTCCTATGAATAAACCACCATGAATATTTCGGAGATTAGAGACACACATATGTTTGTGGTATTACTTTTCCTAAAAATCAACTCAAAAAGGCAGAGTTTCGAATTAATCCTAAAAAAAAATGATTAGGTCTAGTGGTTCTCACTGTGAAACACCCTGTATAGAAAATATGCACTGTGCAATATTTTTTCGTCATAATACTAAATCGATAAGAACATTTCAGAAATATGCCTTCCTGACGTCACAGTAGAAAAAGTGAATTTCTGCAAAAAACTACCGTCATATATTCGTGAATCACCCTGTGAATATAAATATTTTTGATTATACGTATCCACTTATTTCATTACTAGAACATTTAGTAAACGTGTGTATGCAACAGAAATTCAATCTAACACTTGATAATTAAAAAATAAATCCGACAATTCGAGCAATTTTCAACTTTAACACCCCGTATTTAGAAAACTAGCCATAGAATTGGGTTGGACCCATTGTTTTTTTGGTCACTGAGTCGGGTACAACAACATAACAAACTTTCAGAAAATTTGACCGGTCGCCACTTTTCATACAAAAAGTGCGGGGTCCTTTCCAGATTTTGCATTTTCTCCATGTACAATTAATCATTGTGACCTCCTGACACATTTCAATGTATTTTGAAAATGTTAGGTTATAATCATTTTCCTGTCAGATACATACGCAACGTAGTCCTTACTAGTAGGAGGTCGTAGTAATTATGTATTTATCGAATTGTTTATTTATTTTGGGAAAATAATGAATTCGAGAAAATATTATGCATGCATTCCCCTTTTATCCGCCAGTGGTGTACGATTGTTCAAAGAAGTCGATCGAACAATTTCGAATCTACAATAAATGCTATTTCGCAGGTCCGAAACATCTAAATCTTGAGTGGCCTGTGCTCGAAAACAAAACTTGAAAATGAAATTTGGAAAAACAAAATCATGAATAATTTTTGACTCAGAAGGACTACATGGTTGATTTTGGTATCAAAATGTAGGTTTTCGGGGTCGGTCCGTTCAATAAACAATGTTTCAGAGTTCTATCTATCATAGTTTAGATTTTCACCTGTCAAATGACTTTTTTTCAAAAAATCGAAATTTCAAACCATCATAGCTCCCCTTCCTTTGATCGCCGCCATTATTTATTCATATCATGAAATATTCCCAGCCTTTCCAAACGGACAGTTTCCCAAATTCTCCAACAACCCAAATCTTCAAGAATCGCTATTCAACTCAAGGACAACACAGTAATTTTTAATGTTTCCTTGTTGGCGCGCAAGAAAAGAATAATTCCGCGCTCGACTCGTTTCGAACGCCCCGAAAATATTCAAACCACGGAAAGAAACCGCACCGTGAGGATTGAAATTATGGGCCATGATTAATAGAACTCCTTTCGGAAACTTTTTCGGAGTCATTTACATCCGCTCCTTTGTAGGCGCAGGAATCAACCGCCAACAGCCCGGATTAATCCCAGGCGCTGTCGACGTTGAAAGGCTTAGAAACAGCATTCCGGGGGAAGTTCTCACCCGAATTTCCCTTCCGTCTTTATCGCCAATCCCATGAATTCAAATTTCCTGATTTGCGCGACGGAACCAGAGAGAAAGCTCCACTTTTCTAATTCGTTATTATCTGTAAGTTGTCATCGAATTAATCAGTTTCACAGCCATGAACCTCTTAATGGTTTGTACAAGTGGCTAGTGATAGTAAGATCAAAGAAGCAAGCATTGAGAAGAACTTAAATACGATGCCAAAGAGATGTTTCTACTCTTTGACGATGCTGTTAGAAAGGGAATCTTTCAGCGATCCTACCCCGCATCTACACACAGTCTCAACAACAATCGGATCATAATCGGATGAGCCAACCAAACTCCGACTTGGTCTTCTCGTAAGCAAGTCACGGTCCACTTCACAGCTTTGCGGAAACGCCATTTTATCGTGGCGAAACAAAAGACGCGCCAAACTTGTAGATCTGATGGCCGCGGCACTCTATATCCCTATCGAATGAAAACCATATGCGATGAATTATTCAACGGGATCTCTTTGTGCGCGAAACGGGTCACGTGTGAATTAAACTGGGTTATATCCGACTTTGTTGCGAAACTCTTGCGGACGACGTTGAACTGCTGGTGTTATTCAGATCCGCAACGTGACTACTAGAACCGGACGTTTTTGTTGCGGGGGTTATTATCCGGTAGGAATTCCTCTGCCGGGGAGAACTAATTCGAAAAACGTTTCTGGATCTGGACTGCTACGAATGTGTAAATATCGGATTTGGACATCCGCGGTAACCGAGAAGAAGATCCAGAACTCGATGGCCACGCCACCCTATGCGAGTCTGTGGTCTAAAGCCAGTTTTAAGGAACTCTGACTGAATCACACATGTTTCGCTAAGTGAAGTCGATCCGTGAGGAAAAAGTAAAGCTACTCCTATCAAACGGGAACAGAAAGGATTCCTTGAAATAAGCTTGATTCTGTCTTGGAATGTGGCTATTCCTCTGGCACTTTCTTGACTCCCAACGCTTGAAATCTCATCGCACGCGCGAGCATTAAAGGTACAGATCTTTCAAACTAAACGCGCTCACATAAACCAAAAATCGGCTCGTACAGGACCATGGATTGCTTGGGATTAGTGAACTGTACAATTTCCGGCACTGGTCAATCAATTGAAACACGTGTTTACTTACACGAAAAAAAAACAACTCAGATAATGTTCCAACGTGACAATTATCAACGAACTAACGAAGTTATGAAATATTTTCATACCACACACAGTTTATTGGACTGGCTCATTCGCCATTTCGCAACCTGAAGGGAGTTTCAAATTGCGTGTTTTTTTTAAGAATGAATAAAATATAGATGGCGCACTGAATTCTTGTATAAAGTCACTGTAGTCTGGGTATTTTGACATTTAAGAAGTGCGATGTATGACATTTATAAAAATGGCTTCGTACACGATACAACAACGCATTCAAAGTGTTGAATTATTTTATAAAAATCATCGTTCTGGGAAAAGTGTTTTCAGAAAATGACGTGAATTTTATGGTTTACATAATCGTCCATCTGAAAGCACTATTGGTCGAATTATTGAAAAATTTCAAGAGATTGGTTTGGTGGAAGACCAAAGAGTGAAAAATACAGTCGTAGCGGTCGTTCACAAGAAAATATTGATTTGGTTCGTGAAAGTGTTGCTGAAGAGGAAGACCCTGAAATATCCATCAGACGACATTCACAACAAGTTGGACTTAGTGGGTCCACAACATGGCGTATTTTACACAAGGATTTAGCTCTGAAGGCATATAAGGTTCAAATAACACAGGAACTGAAGCCATTAGATCATTTAAAACGTCGTTCATTTGTCAATTTCATCAATGAACAACCAGCTGATTTTTCTCAAAAAATCATGTTTTCCCATCGGAAGGCACAGTCTGAATTTGGTGGCTATGTTAATAAAAAAAATTATCGTATCAGGGGTGTGGAAAATCCACGAATTATTCATGAGAAACCTACGCATCCTAAACGAGTCACTGTTTGGTGTGCATTATTGTCAGGTTGTGTAATTGGACCTTACTTCTTTGAAAATGCTGCTGGTGAAGATGTAACTGTCAATGGTGATCGATATCGTCGGATGATAATCGAATTTTTGTGGTCTGAATTAATGAATAGTGATCTAGAGGACATTTGGTTTCAGCAGGATGGCGCTACACCTCATTTTGCAAATGACACAATTGATTTATTGAGACAAAAATTTCCTGGACGACTAATCCCCAGAAACAGTGATGTCAATTGGCCACCAAGATCATGTGATTTGACACCGTTGGACTATTTTCTTTGGAGTTATTCGAAAAGCCAGGTCCATAAGAATAATCCACAATAGATTCCTGAACTAAAGGATAAAATTATTTGTGGCAATAGTGAGATAGAGCCTCAATTATGTCAGAATGTCATTGAGAATTTCAACAAAAGAGTGTAGTATAGCTGCAAGAGGAGGCCATTTGGCAGATATTATTTTCCGTAGATAAATGTCATAACTGATACCTCAATTACCAATAAAAGTTTTTGAAAATGAATGCAAATTGTGTGTTTTATTTAATCTAAAAAACCTCGCAATTTGAAAACGCCCTTTATATATTCTATTACTTTTCGCAGTCGTATTCACTATTCCTATTGAGAGAAAAATAAACAGAAATATATTTTTAGAAAGCTTACGGATGAAGCAACAACAAGACAACCCTCATCCTAACTCGTATAAGCTCTACTCAACTAATAACTGTATAGCTGCATCAAACTTTTAGAAAACTGTTAAATACCTACCTTCTTCATGAAAGACATAACATTTGTAGGCAGCATTATGGAGTGCCAATTGTTATTGTCAATTAACCAACAAACAATGCCAATGGCTGAGGAAAGGTGATTTCTTTCAGTTGTTCATTGTCTTCCTCGCACGTTTGTAATTCGTCGTCATCCATCTGAAATGAACCAATGTGAATTAATCAACTAATTTAAAGATGTATTCGTCAAACAAAGCTTCTCATATACGGTTGTTCACGCTTAAGTGAACGGTTAGAATAAAATATTTTGAATTTTCAAAATTCGAATAATTAAATTAATTTCTCCACATTGGGGAATTCCCATGTGGATCATCCTTTGTGTACAAGAGTAACTTGTCAGCTGTGTAGCGCAGCATATGTCGCATATTTGTTTCGTTTCCGTATATTTAATTCAGTTCATTGATTGACTTAATCGTGAATAATTCTGCATCCGTTAATTCCTAATTTTCTGCTTCCTTTTCGTGAATTCGAAAAATTTTAGTTTTCCTGTGATTCGCAATTTTTAGTGATTTCGATTCAATCGAATTACATTCTTTTAAAACTTTCATTTGTGCGAATTATTTCGAACAAAAAGACTGTTACCAGTGGCGTGGTTATTTTATAATACCACAAGGATAAGTGTACACAATTTGACATTTTTAGCAACGGATTTTCACGTCAGCTTCATTCCATATTCGTTTGTCGAGCTCGAGCAATCTTTATATGGGAATAGGAGTCATCGACAGGATCCTGTTTGCTGATATATAGGTAACTATATTTCATCTGTTATTTTTGAGTGCATTTATCCTTTCATTTGTGTTGGGTTTCAATTAATTTTTATATATATTATACAGTCCACTATCTCTATCTTTTTTTCACTTAAAAAATTATATTTCGAGAAATAAAACTTAAATAATTGAACCACACTTCAGTTGGTTAGCTGAAACTCGCCCCATCAACGGTTGCAGAATTTAGAAACCCCATAAAATCTTTGTTTCCTTGTGAAACACGTTTTCATTAGAAAAACTGCTGAAACTAATGGAGATTACCTAGTTTCCAATATTTGAGAACATTCCATCAAAATTTGCTGCAGTTTGTTGCCGAAATTGCGGCAAAAGATCTCGAAGCTTTGAATCGTTTCCAGCTGTGCTCGATTAGTTTTAGGTCTTATTGAAAACGGAAAAGACTGGAGAAAAATGTCAAAAACCATGGAACGTCTTTCAAATCCTTATAAGTTATGCTAAGATATGCATCTTCGAAATTAATTATGATGCCATTTCTTCGCCGCTCCTGAGGCCATCTTCGACGACGTCCTCTCCAAAAGCCGTTCAGACCCGATTGAACATCCACCAGGTAGTTAAAATTTGAAGAGCCATCAAGTCCGCTCGGGAAACTCGTTAAACTCTAATGATCGTCCCCGGCAAACTCAAGTGTCATATGTCAAATCTTGTGCAGCGGAACAACGAAGGGGGTGGGACGGTTCGTCTCGATTTACGTGTACAATGAGCCGCCTCTAATGAACCGGACTTGAATGACCGTGGGTGTTGAAAAGGATTGTTATTCTAGAACGAAACGACATCCTGGATGGCTGTTCCTATTCTGGATTGATACCAGGTGATCAAATTGGTCTGTTGAATTACTAGCAATTTTCACAGCCGCATTTAATTTTCTTCTACCGATCGATAGAGTTTCCAGAGACACACCTTGTATTCTCCAGCGTTCGAGGAACGTCTGGACGTCATTCTGAAAATCAAGCAGCAACCAAAACACTGCGTCAACGACTCAAAGTTGTATAACTAGAAATTTATTCAACATCTAATTATAAAACAGATTTCAACGATCAAAGGGACGTTATACTCTGGCTAACGCCACCGATTCTCCATTCAAAAAGTGCCTTTCATTTTTCCAACTTCACACCCTCAATTTTCCACCTGAAAGCTTGATTTTTTTTTAATTCTCCTGGAATTTCAGATAGTTCTCTGCGGATTCACACTTTCTGGAAGTCTTTTCAGTATTTCCATCATTTTTTTGCTTTATTTAAGAGCCTATCCAAATAGAATTTCTTTCAAAATAAAGAAAATTGATTTGTCGAGGGCCCTCCAATGAATTTTCTAAAAAAAAATTTATGAACAACCGCCGAAAAACGATTATGAAGTCAATTTTTATAGACTCTCAAATCAACCTGATTTTTTCATGCGAAAAAATAATTTTATCAGAGAGAAGAAATGGGAGTGCCCTCAAAACATCCTTTAACTTCAATTTAAAGAAAAAATCAAGCTTCTAGGTGAAAAATTAAGGACGTGAACTTGGAAAAATGAGAGGCACTACTTGAATGGAGAATCGGTGCCGTAGCCGTCGGCCAGAGTATGTCGTCCCCTGAAGAACAAAATGGTGAACTTCCTTAGATAGATTAGATTGCAGAGCTTAACTGCTTCAGCCACACACTGCTCTCATATTTGTACAGAAAAAAATTATCAATTGATTAATTGCTTCAATTTTGTGATAGAGTATGATAAGGTGAAATTTCAGACGAAATCTTGTCCTTAAAACGTTAAAATGCAATTTAAGGCATGGGTGAATATGTCATATGTCAAGAATAGGTCATTTGTATTCCAAAGTTAGGGTTATGATTCTTATTGGTTGTGTGATACTTCAACATTCTCACCTGGAAGTTTTCCTCGAATCAATCCACCTCAGCACGAACAGAAAGCTAATTTACGATTCCATGTAATCCTCTAGGGAGGGAATCAGATTTTACAGAATGGTAATATCCATCAGCGGAAACGAAAAGTTATACGGTTTCAAGACTCGGCGCATCTATCCCTATCAATCTGCTCGGGGCCTGAGAAAATGGAGTTTAATAAGGCTGCTATTACTCCTTCAATTAGTCATGCCGAGACCTATTCAGCGAAATCGCATTTTTTATCGCGAAAAGTTGGTGAATGCCCTGGAAATTAGTTATCCGTTCGTTTCGAACAAGAATACGCGTTTCGCGAAAAGCAAAGAGTTTAATTAGAATAATATGGCGTTGCGAGGATTTCCACAATATCGACTGCGTTTTTATTATGGCTGAAGTTTATTTGTTTCGCTCAAACGAGAGCTACGCCATTTTTTCTTCACCTACACACTATCTTGACTTTTATGTGAAGCGAGTAGGTACTCAATATTCGCGTTATAGCTCCCAATTTTTGACCTTGGTGCCATCGACGAGTTCCGCCAGTAACGCTTCACTCAATGTTAGTAATCACCTATTTCCGGTTACTTTTTAGAGACTCATTTCACTTGGTTCTTATAATTCAGGTTTCTTTCTCCATAGAATTAACCAAACATAATTGTTTTTAGTTCAAACTCATCGAAAATTATAGTTATCATTTCGCAATAATGGAGTATTTAGTCGTGAATGAAGCAACCCCATTTAATCGACAGCTACGCCATCATCGGATTCGTCCAGGGCACTTCCCAGTGGTGGTTATTCGATTTTATGTTGTGCCTTGTCGAGTTTGGAGTAATAAATTTCATCGAAAACATCCCGGATCCTGTTGCCGAACCGGATAAGGATTACATCCGATTTTATCAGAAAATGGGATTGTTACGAAACTTTTTCGATGCCATTATCGATATGCTTATATCCCGGGATGGCATAACATAAACGGATGTACTTTTCGAGATAACCGCCTCTGTCAGCGGCGTTTTTTACGTGGAGTCTTTTTTTGTCGGCGATTGTATATGGTCCACAAAAAATATGGTTCCGAATGGAAATTTCATCGGTGAAATAGCCAGACGAAGCATGCAATAATATGAGGTATGAATTGATAAAATTTATCTTCCCCAGTTTCTGAACATTTTTTAGCCATTTTTATTTTGTGTTTTATCGATCTTTGATTTCTAACGTTTCATTTGCACTTTAAAGCCAAGGTTTTTGCTTTGGGGGAAGGGTCACCTGTTGGTTCCTCCTTCGTTTTCCCTCCCTATGGAAACTACTGAATTACCACTGATGGAACTTAGAGTCCTACCAAAAGATTAGACGATCTCAAGATAGATCAAACGTATTTGCAGAAATAGTTGTAAGAATGCACAATGTCGAAAACTATGCAATGGAAGACATAGAAACATTTCCGCACGGAATCGAAATGTTGCATGCAAATAAACACTCCGGTTTATTTCGTCTCGCAAAGAGTAGGAGAATAACAATTCGGCAATAAAATTCTTTACGAGCGCGAAAGCAATATCTTTCGTTATGTCAATATATCCCAGCGATGGCCATAAACTGTATCCCTGCCGAGAGTTATTATCCGTTATACAGTCCCATGATTTGGTTTATTGAATCGTCATATAGGACGCACACTTCATGGACACTGAAAGTAATCGTTGGACAGAAGAGTGCGATATAAAATAGAGCGCGGATGATCTCTTTTTGAGCCAGTGCTGAAAACCGTTCTTAGCTTAGGACCACCTAAAAACACCATATTTGTCGATAAAACAATATATTCGGAAGTTCCTTATGACGTTAATGATTGAAAAGGTTATTCGAGCCATTTGAATTTTCAATATAAGGCATTTTTGGGATCGATAACACCCACCCGGGAACGGTGTGAGCTTGAGAACAGAACTCGAAAATGAAAAAACGAAAAATATAAAACGACAGAATTATTTACTTATGATGGCTACATGGGTAATTTTGGTATCAAAACGTAGGTTTTCGAGGTCGCTGAATTCAATAAGCCCCTACTATCACCGTTTAGATTTTCATCTGTCAAAAGGAATTTTTTGAAAAATTGGAAATTTCAAACCGCCATAGCTTCCGTCCCTCTCGTCGTATCCAACATTTATTATATTATGTTGATCAGAATATCCCGAAGTATCTCTGTGCAAAAATTGAGCGATTCTTCTTCCTCTCAATGGCGTCTTTATTTTTAAAATGCGAATCTACCTTCAATATTTATCTGCCGAATCTATTGATCTACTTAAAAGGTAGATCTACGCGCTCTACTAGTTGCCGATAAAACGATATTTCCGGAAGTTTCTAAAGGCGTTAATGATTGAAGAGGTTATTCGAGCCATTCGAATCTTCAAAAATATGACATTTGCGGATCGATAACATCCACAAAGCGAAAGGTGTGAGCTTGAGAACAGAACTCGAAAATGAAAAAAACGAAAAATATAAAACGACATAATTCTTCACTTATGAAGGTTACATGAGTGATTTTGGTATCAAAATGTAGGTTTTCGAGGTCGCTGAACTTAATAAAAAATGATTCAAAGCCCTAACCATCACCGTTTAGATTTTCAGCTGTCAAACGGCATTTTTTGAAAAATTGGAAATTTCAAACCGTCATAGCTTCCGTCCCTCTCGTCGTATCCATCATATGTTTATATAATAATTATCAGCATATCCCAAAGTATATCTGAGCAAAATATGAACGATTTTAAAAAATTCAATTTTCGGGTGAAAAATGACTAAGGGGTAAGACCCCCTAAAAACACCATATTTGTCAATAAAACAATATATCCGGGATTTTCTAACGACGTTAATGATTGAAGAGGTTATTCCAGCCATCCCCATCCGAATCTTCCATTAAAGTCTTAATTTACGTCCTCGAATTAGTAAATGGTGTGAGTTTGAAGTCGATCACAGCCAAAAAAATTTTTTCGAAAAATCGAAATTTTTCCATACCTCAGTATGTATATGATTTTTCGCAAAAATTCGAATCTCGCCTATCGATACGAAATTTTCACCATTCATTAATTCGATGCCGTAGAGTAAGAAAATCCAAACAGATTTTCTCTGAGACTAATTGTTTTTTAAATTTGGTTGATGGAAAATCGGAAAAATTGGACCTTCGCGAAAGTATTGAAGTATTGAACGATTATATAGTTTTTCGCAATTTTACGGCTTCCTTTTCAGAAATTTTCTCGGTATAACGATTCGAGCTGTCAAGCAAACGATTTCGTGTTATCCCGAATTTTACGTCAGTGTTTCGGAAGTGAAATAATCAGGGTAGGTGTTGCTGGCAATTCAGCAGCAGCCATTCGATAATAACCAGCGTGACGATGAATTTCTCAATAAGATTTTCCGGGAAATATTCGAGGCACTCAGCAAATTAAACAGCTTTCGAGTGATAACAACGGCTAACTGAAATTAGGGCAATAAATCCCATTTATGCACTGGGAACAAGCTTCGCAGATTTTCGTCTGTATGGATGGCAAACCCGGCATAAAATTCATTATTACGACCGACGTATACGGTCCGTGGCCGAATGAAATTTTATCGCCGTCACGCATGATTCGTCGTCATAACCAATTTCATTGTCGGCGCTGATAGGGAGCATGTTAATATCCGCGAATGGTGTTTATTGCTATTGCCGGATATTTAATGGAATACTTTGATTTCCGTTATTTTCCTCTCACAAATGAGAGGAGAATATCGAATAACCCCAATATGCATTAATGCAGGGAACGAGTTATCCTAAAACTAAAATGCAAAAATCATTTTGTTCGTTTGTTTTTCCATTGATAACACATTAACGAACTGGCGAATTTTGGCGATTAATGCATATGGAAAATGTTGTGCCGGCAACACACAATTGTGTGTTGATAACTCTTAGATTGCCTCTGCATACATCGTAGTGGATCTCCTTTCTTGCGTTGAAAAACATGAAAATCCATCTTGGGTGTGTAATAAATCGAAATATTGCGCTTAACCAATATAGACTTCTCAAATTTATATTCTGGCTCCGAAAATTTAGTTGCTTATCGATATTGCACAGGAAAGAGGCGAGACGATAACGATCCAAGTTATTGATTTTCGGGTCAAGTTTCCTCATGATACTCAGCCGGTGTCAGAAAATCGTCTCACGACCTGGGTGGCCGCTGGGCGCTGACGACAGCGAAAATTTTCAAGGCTAGACTGTTCAACATTGCAACTAACCAAAAATTTCATATGAATTACATCACCGTCTCGGATTTTGGTGGCGGGAAAAGGCAAATCGGGAATTGCGATCAAAAACAAAGAAGTGGCAGTAGTTGGAGAAGCCTTAAACGGGATGATTCTCAATTGACTCTTCAGTGATTGGAAGTACGATCTCAAAGCGGAGTACAAAAAAAGTGCTAATCGGGGAATAGCAGTGTAAAGCGTTAGGTCGGAAGATGAAGGTTTGGAGAAATTTATTAGAATTTAGATCAAGTCTCGTCGATATCTAAGACCGGGAGTGAATAACTGCGAACAACGGGTTAGTGGCGTGTTTTTGTTGGTTTTTTAGGATGTTTTCATCATCCTTTGGATTACCTGACAGAAGGAGAAAAGTCGGATAATTTTGAGTATGCAATTTAGATTCCAGAGTCCTGAAATCTCCTCAAGTTTACGTTGTTTCGATAAATCCCCAAGTCTTCGATAATTTGATCTTGTTTTGATAATTTGATTTCGTTTTGGTAAATTGGCCAATTCTTTTGATTATTAATTTTTTTGACGTGATTGAGTTAGAGACAGTGTGTGTAAAGTCCTGTTCCTAGTGCGACAGACAAATTCCACACTTTCTCCCTTCTACATTCAACATCTTTTCCTTTCTTCTAAGTAATTGCTTAATTTATATTTGCTTTTCTTCGTTTCTGATCGTCTTCATTAGAATTTACGTTTCTGTTCGTTTGAATCGGTTTGTCTCTATGTTTATTTATGCTTGATTCTACTTGTTTCAGTCAATTTCTTTCCCTTTTTTCTTTTTGTTCATTTCGTTTTTGTTTTTTCCTACATCTGTTCCCCATACATATCTCAATGGAGACGGCTTTGAATACGTTCCTTGTAATTCAGTTCACATTTCATTCGAATGGAGCCCAATCAAGTCTCTGACCTCGTACGACTAAATACGAAAGGCATTTAGGTATTTTCTTCGGGGTCCAATGAAATTCCGCCGCGCGTGAAGATGGAAACGACCGGGATTAAGCATAGAATTTCAATAACCACAATTCCACGAAATATGATGAATTCCTGATCCTATTACGGCCGCGAACTTGTGGCGCTCCCGCGTCACAGACGCGAATTTCATTACGACGGCTGCATCGAGATGGCGTCGGCGGAGTGCTGAATAGTTGCCAGAACGGATGCGGCTTGTGCATCGGTGGAAACGGATGAAATAAAAGTCGCGTCAGCCAGGCAAGTGTCGTAAACCAACTTAAATTATGCGGCCGACTGCGAAACCTACTCGGGATCCATAATTCCGCTGATATCAGACGAGCTTACCGGGCCCATAACCTGTCGGATGATTGCTACAGAATGGCGACTCACAGGAAGTTATCATTCCATTTGGCGTGAAAGTGGAATGGGAATCCAGTACCAATAAAGTGGAGTCGGTAGAAGAGGAAAGATATAGACTTGAAGCTCAGATTTGGTAGAAAATATAATGTCCGTCTAACAGAGCATGTTGCTTTGGTACAAATTCCTGTTTAATTCAGTCGATAACAGCATTCACGTTCTTTTAGCCTCGTAGATGAATGCGCTTTTAAGTTGCCCCAATGTAAACTATCCTACAGTCGCAAGGAATTTCATAACGTTTAGCTTGAGAAAGTGGATCAGTTTTGTCCTTGGCACTTTTTAAGAGTGATCCCAACCCTTGCGACTCTTTTTTTTCAATAATGAATGCATGTATTCATTTCTATATTCACATCTCTCAAGGGATCAATCGAGTCTTGAACTATTAACAAAGGAGAACAAGAAAAAGGTATTCATTCCATCGGTGGCAGACAAAATTTGCCAACTCCTCATAAGACCTTATTGTTATCCTGCTTCTGTGATTCCTTCATTCTATTTTGATTTAAATGTGACAGTTCATCCTTTATAAGATTCAATTTGATTAGTATTCAATTGACTTCTAATTCTCGATCTTGTTTCAGGTACGTTGAATTTTATAATCACCTTAATTTTGTATTCAATGAATAAAACTCTCGATTCAGTTGAACATTCATCGAGAGTAGTCATTGATTAAAATTAGAATCTAATTTCAAAGGAGGATCTGCCGATAAGGCGAATCTACTTGAAAGGCGAATCTACTTGAAAGGCGAATCTACTTGAAAGGCGAATCTACCTAAAAAGTGAATCTACCTGAAAAGAGAATCTATCTACAAGGTGAATCTACCTCAAATGCCAATCTACCGAATATGTATATTGAATCTGCTGGTCCATACTAGTAGACATAATATCAAATCAGTATTTAAACCAAAACATAAGTAGTGAGAAAGACCAAATGAATCCGCTTTCTCAAGCTGATACATAAGTACACTTCACAACGGTGGAAAAGCGTACATCGGGACTACTACAGAGAGCTTTTTAAAATGAGATAACAGTGACAAGGTGGTCAACTCCCAAGTCAGTTTGTGCGGGCTGTCATTCTTGTTTGAGAGCGATGTTTATCTATTTTTGAAGAAATTTCCTGACAACAAAATTCCTGCTCATCCCACAGACCGAACTGAAATTCGATGGGAAGTATCGTTCGCATTTCTTTTTTAATCGGCAGAATATTTCATCCTCATTGATCGACATGAATCGGAGGGGATAAGCATGAGAGATACGTTGTGTATCGAAACATATTGAAGACATATAAATACGAAAGAGGTTCCTATTTCGTTCCGAACTTTATTTATCCTCAAGGCATCAGGCAAACTCCTGAATGTTTGGAAGAGAATCTTATTCGAAAAGGACGCCATCAATGTGCAAACAGATATGATTCTTCCATTTGTGAATTGGAATTATACGAAAACGGTTTCATCTCTGAAGAAATGGAATAGAATTCTTCCTTTCCAGTATTGTTTCATAAGTAAACAATATTTCTTCATGGGAAAAATTGAGAGATGAAAATAATAGAAATATTGTCATAAAACTCGTTACGACTGCCCATCAAACATTAAAAACTCGTGTTAAGGATCTTCGTCTCTAAAAAAAAGGGAGTCAGAAACGATTAATTTTTTTCTAATGAAGGGATGTATGAGTGTATAAAGATAAAAATAATAAAAAAATATTTTATAAATATTGAATGAATGGAAAGAATATTCCCCATCATTTTTGGTTATTTTGTAATATTTCCACCATCAAAACTAACAAATATTTTTGTGTTTTTTTTATTGAAGTCTACATTTTTTTCTCGGAATTCAACGTTTTTTTGTAAATAATATCACAACAACGTGTTGTTTTCGCGAAATTTATTTCCTTGAATTTTTCTATCGAAATGAAAAATATTCATTTTTATCAACGACCATTTCTTGAGGTTTGTTTTAGCCGTTGATTAGTGAAAATTAATTGTTTCTCACAATTGTAGATTCTAACGTGGAATTGAATTTTTTTTAAATGACACGCCCCGTAGGTATCTCCTCCCAGATGACTGGTGAAGGAAATAGAGAGTATTATTCAGCCAGTGTGAGATCTAGTTCAGGGTAGGATTTCTTGTTATATTCCTTGCGCCCCAACATTTGTGCTATTGAGCTGAATAATCCAATAATAAAAAAACCTTCTTTTGAAGGCTAAAGACTCTTAAGTTGATTTTATTTTTAATCATTCATGTCCAATATTTCTTTCGATTTGACGAATTCACACTGGAGATTGCATCGAATTAAATTGACCAGAAAGAATGAAGGTTTTGGAATAATTTCACGAACTTTTCCTTCGTTATAAACTTGGAGGATTACGTCGAACATCGGCTCTGACTAAGAAAAATAACGATAATTCATCGGGAACGATCCAATAAATGAGGAAAAATTTTCGGAGAAGATGGTCTTGCATTTTTCTTCGACGCGATCGAGCAATCTACCAACTTTGGGGAACTCGTGGATCTCCACCTACTCGGCTCATCAGCATTCTTCGCCCGACTTTCGGTTTTTGGCTGAAAGTATTGCTTGAACGAGGGGATGAAATTGTTTTCTCTGATCCCGACTTCTTCAAGTTTTAAGTTGGATTTGCTGAAAAACTTACGGATCTGACAGTCGAGATTTTACTTCAAGATATTTCCAACAATTCCTGACCTTTTCGAATTCCCGAAAGCTTATTTTCGCAGAGTACAAAAGAACTGTTCTTTTGTCTCGTCGAATTCACCCCCACCCAATTTTCTTCGAAATACTCTGAATAGTCTGAATACGAGTTAATGTGCACAGATTCTCCGCGTAAATTTATTACCTCGACACCCACTACGCCTTTCGAAAGTTCCTAAATCGGTATTTCAAAGCGAAAATTAGGGCCGTCAAAATACGTTAAGTCTCGCAGAATGGGCCCCGTTCCGTTATGTATTGTTTAAAGCTCGGGGCTCGAGATCAAATGACAGCAAATCGATAATTCGAGTTACAAGCACAATTTGTGCCTAACGAGGCATCAAAAACGACCGTCAAGCCGGATTGTCGAAGAGAGAAATATTGCTTATTTCGCTTTTACTCATCGCCGTCCAAGTTTCCAACTTTCAACAATTCGCGAAGCATTTGGAAAGCAGGCGAAGTTAGGATTGTTGATAAATACGCATTTGCCAGTTGTAAAAACCGACCGAAAATGTTTCAACAGTTGTCAAAAATTCTTCTATGATCCCGAATACTGACAGATCACGCCACGAAACGTCAGATCATGCCAACATCCAAATGAAAAATAATTGAAGTATGAAAATTTCGATCTCATGTCTGGAAATATTTCGCCGAATGCGGCCAGCATAACATTTTCCGTTGCCCATGTGTGAAATTAATGAAAATTCCCATACTAATTCAACTCCGACAAAACATTCAATTCATCATTTCTCTCTCTAATACGTGAACCCTTTTCCGCCACAGTGGAATTCCTAAAATTTAATCTAATTGCTTTCGTGAATGAATTGCAGCTCCCTTGTCGCTGTGTATGTTCATTTTTCATGGGTTTTGATGAATATGAGGTTCATAAACGGTATTTTATTTTCAAATCACTCAAGAAATTCCAGTAATTCCACTCGTCTGACGAAAATAAAACACATGAACTGAATTTGGCCTTTACAGACAAAAATCATCTGGAAATATTCTATTTAGTCTCCTTGAAGTTGAAAACAACGTTGAGAGATATCTACAGTTACTGATAGATAAGTAGATTATTTGCTCGAATGTTAAACAAGTCTATGACACTATGTCTTCATGCTGTATTGTATTCGAGTACGCAAAAAAATGGCTCAAAAACACGAAAAAATTATTAAGAACATTCGTGAATGCACAAAAGTGATGCATTACTTGGAAATTTGAGACAATAAAAGCCACATATCATTCAGGCATTGGAAGTTGATTATGTAAAATGTGGACTCAACCAAGAAACGGACCAAGAATGAATGCGAGTTAAGAATTGCTACAAATTGATGGAGGATTCGGTTCCTGTCCAAATAATCTTTTTTTTATCATCTTGCTTCCGGTCAGAACCTCAGGCAAAAATTATGAAATTATTGTATTGTCATCCGTTTTTGATACGTGTGTGAAATTTCAAGTAAATCGGATCAGTTGAAGTTTGTGAAAACAACGATAAAATATTCAAACATATAGATAGAGGTTAACAAAATGAAAACATTATAAAAAACTTTTTATGATTCGATTATTCGTTGGATTCAATTCAAAATTATACAAAAATTGCATAGGACGAATTGAATTCAAAAAGTAATAAAGCACTGGTGTGAAATCAGAAGCTTTTGAGCAATTTTTCATTCATCTTGTAAGATGAACCCAATGGTTCGCATTTGAATATCCAAAGAATAAATGTTTTGACAGCCGTCAAAAAAATTAGACAGGTATGATTTTATCGAAACATAAGGAATTTTTTGTTACAGAGAACAGAAACACAGGAATTTTTGACGACATGCCAAGTGCATCGGATTTTACGATTAGTTCCAATCGTGAGTTATCCATTTCCATCTTTTTTCTTCATTTTTTGAAGGTTTTTCAAATGTGTTTGTGTAATTAATAGTAATTGACATATAATTTCTGTGTTTCTGTTCTGTGTGACTGCTCATATCTATGGAAACATGAAAATCTCGCTGGTCCCCCAACTGAGATGTTAACGCATTATTCTAAGGGTATTCGTCCCTAAAAGAGTCAGAAACGTTTTTTTTTTTTCTGATTGATGAAGGGATGCATGAGTGTATGAAGATAAAAATAATAAAAAAATATTTTATGAGTATTGAATGAATGGAAAGGTTATACCCCATCATTTTTGGTTATTTTGTAACATTTCCACCATCAAAACGAACAAATATTTTTGTGTTTTTTCATTTCACTATTGAAGTCTATCATTTAGTTAATCAAACGTCTATATAACATTTTTCTCTCAGAATTCACCGTTTTTCTGTAAATAATATTACAACAATGTGTTGTTTTCGTGAAATTTATTTCCTTAAATTTTTCTATTCGAAATGATAAATATCCATTTTTATCAACGACAATTACCTAATAAAGTTTGTTTCAGCCTCCGATTAGTGGAAGTAAATCGTTTCTTACAATTGTGTAGCCTAACATGGAATTGAATTTCTTTTAAATGACACGTCCCGCAGGTATCTCCTCCCAGATGACTGGTGAAGGAAAGAGAGAATATTTTTCATATTCCCTGCGCCCCAACATTTGTTCTATCAAGCTGAATAATCCAATAAATAAAAATCAATGCACTGCACTGCCATCTGGCGGTATACGTTTCTTATTTTGAAGGCTAAAGACTCTTAAGCTGAGCAGCATTCCATGTTACTATAAGTTCTATGAATAGCCCTCGTTTTAGTGGAACGAGCGCTCAAAAACAATGAATTGATTCGAGAGCGATCCCTACCGAATTGCCTAGGGGAAAGGCAGGCAAGATGGCATAGTAGGGCCAAATGGCATACCATACGTACTGAAGAATCTACTGCGAGTGGAATCCTAGAACTCGGTGCAAATGTTCGAATTAGTTGGCAACAGTGTACGAACGTTGTTTCAAGGGATCCGTTACGGTAGTTGATGACTTAGTCGTGAAAAATGGTGAAAAAGTGGTGTGACCGTGTACAACTTCGACGTAAGCTCTCTCTTCTCGCCTTTATAACTGTAAGTACAGATTATTTCACAAAATTTTTTATATCCGAGTAGAATTGTACATTTATTGTAATCCTTTTTATGTATTTACCTTGACAAAAAGATGTCACAAAAATGTTGATTTACTTATTCGTTTTTTGGACACGTGGTTAGGGCAAGTTGGCATACATAGGGGCTGGGTAAAATGGCATGGTATATTGGTATGCCGTCTTGCCCGAAAAATGGTACTTTTTATTAACAATAAAATATTGTTTCAGATGGTCTACAATTATCGAAGGAAAACCAACAGAGGAGAGTGGGATGAGAATAATATGTCAAGAGAATAAATTTTTTTTTTTTTACTTCTTGTTTCGTTTGATATAAGATTATGAAATATTTTTCAGTAATTTCCTAAATCTGTGAGAATTCTTTTTATGTTCTGTTCCTGTTTATATAAATATAAATTTCTATTTCTTGTATTATCTGTTATTTATTGGAATTTTGTTTTTTTCACTACAAAATATATCATATTATATGATATGCCATCTTGCCCGACACTGTAGGGGAAAATGGTTTTTCGAATGTTTCAGATTATCGCGATTTTTTTTTGTCTATAGTTTTTTTTATTCATATCTTTCTTCAAAAATTGATAGCTAACTTGATTGACTAAAGATTCAACTAATGCTGTACTCTATATTTTTTTCCTCATAAGAGATATCGATTTTCAAAAGATTGTATGCCATCTTGCCTGCCTCTCCCCTATCCGCATTTTGAATAATTCATATCCCGCTTGTCATTTCTGAAATTTGATTCGGAGCCAATACCGGCCTGTCAAAAGTGAGAACGATGCTTGCTGCACATTCGGATACCCGGCTTCGGTTGCTTAACTCGGAACATGGATCTTGTTTTCGTTTATTGACGTTTGTCTATCCGTGATGGTGGAACCAAATCTGTCCAGCACAGTCGACCGAAAAGCCCTTCCATTTCCATGCAAGGGATCATAAGAGAGTGGTTCGTTATCCTGATCAGGCTCCAAAAGAAAATTCCCATGAATTCTCCACAACTCTATCTACAGGGCAATCAGTTCAGGATATAATTACTGACAAAACCCTTGTCCAAATCGTTAGTTAATGGCTTTCGAATAGCATCAACGTTCGAGCGATTTTCCATTAGTAATCCAGAAAAATACATATCGGCCCGAAAAAAAATGTTTCTCTTACATTCTCTCGTCTTTCCATTAATTCCGTGGACATGGAGAGGCAGAAAATATTGGGACGCGTTGTGTGAAAATGACACATGTTCGATGTATGCTCGGCTACTCTAGTTGAATTTTCCATTTCCCTGTGCAAATAAAAGGGCGATAACTGAAAATTGTCGTGCCCATTCTCTTTCACTGCGATGAAAAGCAAACATTACCGAAGAATTATAGCTGTCCTCGAATGAATTTAAGATAATTCACCCTTTTTGAACTAGGGCTCGAAAAAAATTTACACGAAAAATCACAGATAGTGTAGTCGTAGTCTGCCACAAGTAAAACAAACTCATTAGCCACCCATAAATTTAGGCATCTCATAGATAGCCTGGTGTTCAAAATTCATATTTTCAACATTACAAAGTTCTAAAAGGAGGCAACCAACACCCCACCAACATTCTACCTGCTAATAGTCTAGCAACAGCCGTACAGGGCCATCAGTTCGCTTCTCAGTCTCGATCTCTAACATGCTCAAACAAGCTATTCGCATGAATTTGATCTGCAATTTTTGTCACGATTTTTATAAAGGAGTCGTTATACAGGGTGGCCAAGAGATTTACGTCAATAAGAAAAAAACAGGTCCCTCGTGTCATGGGCTATTCGAATCACTCCCATGTATTTCATGCGATTTTTCACGGTTTTCGAGTTATGAGTTTTTTTATGAACTTTAAGAATTTTCGACTTGACCATCTTAAAAAAGATATTAAAAAAAAAGTACAAGACTTCTCTGTGAAATTCTTTCGTAACTTAATCTCCATGAATTGTACTTTTATACATGAGATAACCAGATTCGTAACTTTGATAAAAATTATGGAAATGTTGGTCTCAAATGAAAAAGTTACGTGAATTGGATTATGATCTGAATTTTCGAATCAAAATTAAAAATGTAGAAAGGCTAATTCACGATTTCTTAGTAGACTTAAAAACTGCGCTCAACAGTCATCTTTTAGAATCATTAATAAAAAATGGTACTCAACACTCTACTTTTGCTAGAATCAGCCTTCAAAGTCATCGAGGTGGAAAAAATCAAAGAACTAGACATTTACTACAAAATTATTTTTTGCCATTTTAAGATTTTTCTGATCAAGTTATTTATGAGCGGTAATATAAGTCATAACACACGCAGATGAATTTTGCAGCCCGAGCTCAGGCGAGGGATGTGATTCATCAAGTGTGTTATGACCATTACCGCGAATTGAACACTATACTTTATCTTCGACTTCTTCAGTAAAATTCGAATTAATCTGCATTTTCAAAATTGATAACAGTTGTCAAAAGAGTGTGGTTGAAAATCGAATCGATATCGAATCCCGTAGAAAACGTCAAAAATTCACGTTTTCCAAATGCAATTTTTGGATATTCAGACCTAAAAAAATCTAGAAATGGATGGCAAGAACGTTACCTTGATGTCTGGAATAGAGTTCCCCATTGACCCGACTTTTTTATTCATTTCGTAAGCTACATTTTTCCTATTTGTACTTATTAGAGTCAGTTATAGGCGTGAGTTATTAGGTATAACCTCACACTATTGGTTTATAGAGACTATTACAGATCAAACTCAGCTGAATAATGGATAAATTATTCTTTGGGAGTAGATAAGGTTATTTCTCTGTCTATCATATTTGGTTTATTTCAATTCCCAAGTCAAAAACGCAGATATCAAAAGTGTACCTCCACTTCCTCAAAATTTCTTGCTAAAATTGCTACATCTGTGGAATGGAGCCCGAGTCATAAAAATTGAGAATTACAAAAGATTTCTTCCAACCTCAAGGATTTATGGTTCAAAAATATGTTCGAGTCGAAGATTCACCCTCAATATCATTACCAATTCAGCATCAAACCGTTCGAATCACTATGACAGTCGTACATAATCGAGCAGATATTGACCCAGAGCCCAACATTGTATGTTGCACTTGCGAGAACAAGCACATGCTAAAAGTAATTTCGGTATGGCCACCGTGTGGTCTAATTATCCGACGTATTGACGTTGAATCGCCATTATGGTGATCAGATTTGGTTATAATCTATCAGCGTTCGGTTGTTCGGTATGATTGATCTGAAAGCTATTTTGTCGATGAGGAACATTAGGAACCGAGTGGTTCTGGGCCTTATTAAGAAATGCAAATTCGTTTCTGAATATTTATTGGGAATCTGATAGATGTGGTTGGGGTAGGTTCAAGTTTTCAACGCACATTCACATTAGATACATTATAAAAGTGAATGGAACAGGTATACTCCATTCACTTTTATTCAATCACATAGGAGGTCATGGTTTCGTTTTCAGGAGTTGGTTCACCTGATGAAAAGTCTGTGCAAGTACAGAAAATATCGTTAATGACAAAACGACGTTGCCAGTTTTTTTGTTTACATCAAAGTAAAAGTATCAAAGATATTCCACATTTTGTTAGTTCGAATCGATCGGCGATTTTGGGGCGAAGTATCGATAGGAAATCGCCTATTTTTCCGTTCTTCGGTTAGTTTCGGTATCGTTTTTGGTGCTCAAAATTTATTTGGAATGTGTAAATGGACAAAAAAGGCTTCCTTATACGATCTTCTAACGAAAGCGACCGGAAAATATGGTTCAGGTAGGATTTTCGAGGAATTATGAGGAAAGAAATTGCAGATTGAAATTGCACGATTTTCGTAAGTAAACGGGTTCTGGATGGCCATCATCGGTCTCTAAATGATTATTGTTGATCGTTTTTACGTTTCAGAAGGAAAAAACACGTCGAAAAACTAAAAAAAAGAATAAATATGACTATATTGCATTCAAAGGTAGGAAAGGTCGGAATTCAGATTCCGATGAATTGAAATGTGTCACGGGAGCTTTCATTCCTATCAATCCTTTGCCGAAAGTAAAAATAAGCTACATTGAACCAGAATACATCGGTTTTTTTCATATTCCAAGAGTTTGTGTCTCATTTCAGAACAGGTGAATGATAAATGTGAAGCGGATGTTTGACCTATTCTATTTTATTTGTACAAACCTACTGCGGTAGTAACGTATGAATATTTTTCAAACTAATAAATTACTATACAGTCAGAATATTTTACTCCTTGTTCATAAGATCAAATAAATGAAATGTATATCTATAAAAATTTCAGGAATTGACATTCTTGCTTATTAATTCATAACCAAAACTCAGTTACCATTGCATTGAAATTATTAGTTTCTCTGTAAACAAATTCGTTAATTTGGTTATGATGTTTATATTCTTTGTGATGAATGAATGAAACTGTTATTTATTTGAAATAAAGAAATATTAGAAATAGAAATGTTATGCACCCTCACAATCATATCACATACAATATCATGATGAAAACAAAGCACATCGATAAATTTTACAATCATAAATCCAAAAACTCCTTTACATGTAGAATATTGTTCACAATTTTCTGTTGTGTTCTCCAAAATGAAATATACATTCTGAGAAATACGCTAAGATTGAAGAAAGGGCAACATAGTGTTGACTTGGAACATAAAAATATTTTGAAAAACGTCATAACTTCGATACAGAGTGGAATGTGGCAAATTTCCAAGGCCAGAGTAGTATACCTTGTATTGGTACTGGCGCATTCGCCTATTTGCGACACCCCTTTCTCTTTTCCTTCCATTTCCACCGATTCCATATTCCCGAAAACCGAATTTTCCAAATCGAATCCGGCAGTACGACCATAACTGTTGCCTGTGTCTTTGTGTACAATTGCATCAAATCAATTCAACGCGGATTTCCGTTTCGTTTGTTCTGCGGAATCCACTAACGATATCCACATCAAAGTGTTTTGATTTGAACGGCAAAGAGCCAATTATGCATCCACTTCTGGGAAACATTGACGAACAGATGGAATGAATTCGAATGGAAGGAGTAAACAAATTACATTTACAGTCAATCTGCTTTCATCCGTTTCAAAAGAATTAGTTAGCCGGCAAAATTGGGATGAATCGGTTAACTCTCTCGAAGTTGAGTATATTTCTATTCAAGTTTGGTGAAACCGCTATGTTTAATTCTCGACCCAACTGAGGATAGAACGGGGATAATTTAATGACAGTGTTTGGCACTTTGAGAAGCGAGAATTTATCAGTTTATGAAGGATCCACCGATTTTGGAAAACTTCCGTTTTTAGCAAACGTTTTATATTTACACGAGGGCTATTTAATTTCCGCCAAATTCTTGTATTCTTCAAATTTTGAGCTGCCAATAATAGTCTCAAACGATAAGGCGTAAACACAGAAAATCAACATTAGGTTAGGTTTCTTTTTTGTATATACCTAGTAAGTCAACTTTCAAGTTAAGAGGGGAGTCCTTTCAGAAACTATAAATTGATCTCAATGTATTCAACTCAAGACCATCACTTTTAAGCTGAATCTCTGGGTTTAGTATGGAAACCAATATTTTCATATCTCTTTGGTAGCTTGAGTAATTGCAATGTCTAGTACAACAATACATTTTTCATTCATTATCACAATAAGCACATAAACAAATATTGACAAATTTAAAAGCTGTCACTAAGGGAATGAAAATCATAGGAGGAAGATGTATATCTATAAGGGATTCTTCGTCTATAACTCACATCTTCTATGACCGAATTCAGAGAACTTCAATAATCTCTATGACAAAAAGGTTATCAAATTTAATTTGGGATTTATGGGTGTCAGATAAGATAGAAAGGTATCAGCGTTTTTATTAATGAAATAGAATTCTTTCGTTGTTTTGTGGGTCCTTCTTCTTGTCGTATGTAGATGCAAAGCTTTTGAAGTATCTATTCTTTTCAAATAAAAATATTTTTTCCAAAATTGGTCGAATTATCAAAGCACTATGTAGTTTGATATATCCTGGAGCATTCGCCATTTCGCACTACTACACATTCGGTTACAAATATTCGGAAAAATCATAATAAACTCCAGTTCGTGTTGAAAATTTTTCACAACTGACAATTTTTCGATCTCCGATGTCAGTGTCCTCTTTCAAATTCCATAGACGAAAACGAATTCTCGAATATCATTGAAAATGAACATAGAATCAAATTCCATTTTGTTGAGTAATTACTTTTCACTCGAGAATTTCGTGATGAGAATTAGAAAGAGGTTCTCAGTTGAGATATCTCGTGCATTACTCGCAGTTTCAGTAAGGTAGAGATTTCAAATTAGTCTTAATGATCCCAATTCTATGTTCATTTCGAATTATATTTGTGATGTCGTTCACCTCTGTGGAAATGAAAGGGCCACAGATCTTATAATGAAGATGGTACATTTGAATTGTCAGAAGTTGTGAAATATTCAAATATTTTCGATCTTAATTGCACTGCAAATACAGAATGTTTCGGCGCAAGTAGAGTATGAAACTGATAAGGTAGTTTTAATGAGGATTTATGAATTTTTCAAATCTACATTTTAGATTTTGAATTAATAAATTTGACAGTGGATTTCCCTTGATGTGGATAACTTGAATTCTTGTACGTTTGGTTCCTCATGACCATTAGGCGTTGATAGAACATAGAGTATTTAGTGGTCATTTCGTGCACCGGAAATTGATTTATGGTTTTTCGAGGTTGACCGAAAAAACAAATAGTAACTTCGTGTTGTGGCTACCATTTCCTCATTATTGTCGTCATCGGTTGAACAGAACCTGGATGAATTTGGAAACTACCATCCGAATTTTTTCGAGGAAACCCACTCAAGGGCACAAACTCTGGGACAGTGGAACCTGCGAAAAAATTCTTTACCTCACTTATATCCAGTCCAACATCAGTTGGAATCGTACACAAAAAAAGTTCATAAATCTCAATCTTCGGCCGGACCGGAAACGGCAACCGGTTGCGTCTCTCAGACCCCGGAAAAAAATGAAGAATCCATCACTCAGCACTCACACACACTCGCGTCGGGCCTGAAGATAGCACGATGAGAGCAACAGCAGTCTCCCGGAGCGATAGGCCAGCAGAGTCGGGGCCCGGAGCAGCCAAAGCTACGGACACTCGGATGTAACAAGTAGGCACGCAGTTCGGCCCGGTTGGCGTGCGCGCGCAACTCTAGCACAGCCATCGAACGCTACCATCGCCTTCCTCTTGGGCCGTATACACTTGTTGGCACACGTAATGAGTTATTCCGCGACGGTTTTCGAACAGGGGGATTGCCGTCGTTGCCTGGGAAGAGAGCTGTTTGGCTACGAGATGGAGCGGGGCAAATAAACGTACTTGAAAGCAGGTATATTGCTTTCGGGATCGCGGATAATTATGGAGGAATTACCCTCTCGAGCGAAGATTATACTGTTATGGCCCGAGGAACTTCGATATTCCGAATCATGAAAACTCGTTTTATGAAGGGTTGATTGTGAGTGCTCCAGAAACTATGGTTTGCTTTCGAACTTGTTTTATGTCCAAATAGGCGTCAAGTTGCCAGCTTACTGAGCGAACTGCAGAAGATATAAATTCCCAATTTCCAGCTCATAGTGGGAAGGAGTGAAGGAGAGTTTCTCTCAACAAGAAGAGCCTTTTGCACCTTTTCCTATGTGCTACCTACTAAAACTAAGGCTCTATAACAAGCTGCATTAAGATTTACTGTTTCTATGCATCTATTATCTATGTCACTTATAATCTGAGGTCTATGGTTTATTGGTTTTGTGTAGATACTCTGAAAGCGATGTTGGCATTACCGTATTCGTTGATTTTCTATGGTTCTCTCTTTTCTGTGCCTCATAACCAGAGATTCAAAAACCGCATTCCAGGGAAAAAGTCACTTTGTTGCTTGCTGAACAATGGACAGGTACATGGAAGTTACTAAAATTCGAGAACGAAGGAATTTGTATGGTGTATGCCTTGGAGCAGATGTACGTTGAGCACAGCAGGCAAGAAGAACATCGTTTGAATAGATCGAGCGATCAAACAAGCGAATGTAATTACTAAAGTATGCCGAGAACAAAATTGCCATGGTCTATTATTTAACGAGCGGTAATGTAGGTCATAACACACGCAGATGAATTTTGCAGCCCTAGAGCGGTCAGACGAGTGGTGCAATTCATCAAGTGTGTTATGACCATTAGGTACCGCGAATTGAATAGTTGAATACTATACTTTATCTTCGACTCATTCAGTAAAATTCGAATCAATCTGCATTTTCAAAATCGAGAACAGTTGTCAATAGCAAACTCTGTGGTCGAGAATCGAATCGCTTAGAAAACGTCAAAAATTCACGTTTTCCAAATGCAATTTTCGGATATTCAGGCCGAAGGAAATGTAGAAAATAGAAATGAATGGCGAGAACGTTACCTTGATGTCTGAAATAGAATTCCTGATCGATCCGACTTCTTTATCCTTTTTTTAAGCAATTAGAATAATGGAGTAAGCCAGTGGCGTATATAGGGGGGGCAGGGGGCCCGCCCCCCCCCGGAAATGGATAAAGAAAACTGAACTACTATAATAAATTAGACAGGCTCGAGAAGCATTTGATGGTGTAAGCATCTCGGGCCCCCCCCGAAAATATTTTCTATATACGCTACTGGTGTAAGCACTCGTCAAATTTTGAATGGAATGACGTTCGACCAAATCGAGAATATCAGCAATGTTTTGTGGCGGCGCCGCAATGTCATACAACAACGTCATTACGGTCTTTTTTCCCTTGATCGATTTGATTGATTAATCAACAGCTGATCTGCCAAAGTCAATTATGACATGGCCACAGAATGACATTCTCCTAATATGAATTAAAATGTCAAGAATATATTCCTAAATTATTGCTTGACAAAATTGTCGGCTATTGACACAACATGTTCATCAGAATAAATTCGAATATTTGAAATAACTAATAACAATCTGTCATAAATTGTGAATAGCGCCACCTGAAGTGGAAAAAACGAAATCTTGCCAATATTCTCAATTTGGTCGAAACAAAATCTAATCAGTGCATTCACCATGTGTTCAGTCATCGAATCTATGTCCTGGAGTCATTCTGTGCCTGTCAAAAATTTTATGGTACTGAATAGATGCATCTATGATACTCCTCATCGTATGTTTCTGGCATTTGGACCATTTTAAGCTGGACAGTTGTTGCAACAAAGAATAAAGATGCAGAATTTAAATTAGCTCTCATTCACAATGGGAGAATTGGAGATCTGAGCTTCTTTTGCAATCAGAAATCATGGTCGTTTTCTGTCCTGAATTCAACAAAAATATTCGGAGAAATTATTACAGGGTGGTCGTTTTTCTACGTCACTTAGTACCTTAATTTTTAGAGTATTGAATCCTCATAAGTCATCAAAGTATGCAATCGACAGTATCTTCAAGCTTCCCTGAGAAAGCTCCATCGGAGCAATGCAATCTGTAGTGATAACTATCGTCGGTGACTGCTCGTGAGGCGGTCGATACCTGATCACGTGGCCAAACGCCGCCGCCGCCAGCAGGAAGGTTGAGGACGGCGGAGCGCGTCCCAAATTCACCTGTCTGTGTCTTCTCGGCCTGAGCTGAATTCGTTTCGGGTTTATTATGAGGGAATGCCGAGATTCTGGATGCTGGGAAGACGGCGGCGGCGGGAGATGGGGCGGAAACAAATTACTGTCGGGCAGAATTTCCTACCTTTTGAGCCCTTTCACGAGATATTTTCATCAAGAAAAATTACTCCCTCTCAAAGGGCTGGATGGACATTTCATGCCAACAATGGAAGGAGGGAATATTCGGCCTGGGGACGAAACAACGTTTTGTCCTCTGTCCAGTTTCTCTACGAAAACTCGAGGGACGGCCATGGAAATATTTCACAATTCACGTGAAGTTACAACTCATTGGAAAACTCGAGTTTTTCTGGGAAAATGAATTGTCGTTCCAGTTTGAAACGCCCGTGATTTATTCGTAGAAATAAAAACAGTTCACTTAAAGCACTGATTTGTAGTCGGTATAGGTTGATTCTCACTTGAGAAGAATTTCGACAGCTGTCAAAAAAAAATGACAGCTGTCAAAAAATTCGACAGCAGCTGTCAAATCTATCGTCCATGATCCTGGAAATGATATTCTAGAAAAATTGACAATTTTTTCTTGTCATGCTTTGATGGACAAAACATTCTGTTCGGTAAAACGGAGGTCAATTCCAACATCAAATGATTTTATCCAAGTATGAATATGGAGTCTATCGAAATCTATAAGCGCGAAAGGAGAGACTCCCATTATTCATAGTGCATGATTGCCTTCCATCTGCAATACAGAACTGTTGGGCTACAGATACGAACATCGATCGATCCAGTAACATCACCAACTCGGAGCAGTCGACCGTCGGGTTACAACCTCCCACCGACATATCTCTGAAGATGCCAACAGCACTTGTAGTAAAATTCATATTGGACCACGGCTAGAGAGCCCGTAATATTCTAATCTTGAAGTCGAATCCTGCTGTGAAAGCCTTCATCGATATATCAAAAGGAATTATTCAAAAGTCGTTGATAAAGTTGAATATTCTACTCGCATATTATAGCTATTACTCGTGTGACTCCGTCTCGTCTATTGAACGTCACCCCTCGCAGCATTTCCATCATAATACGCTCGTCAAATGACAAATAACATACCTTCCACTGTATATTGCCATTATATGTTGGCAATATATCTAGTTGAAGAAATCATTTTTTTTTTCTGATGTCACTTCTAATGTCGCAGAGTCGAAAATATCTAAATCAAAAGAGGTTCCGTTGTGACCATTTGGCTGCGGCACCGGTGTAGAACTTTGAAGCGGGTGTTGCTTTTTTAGGCATTGATTTTTTTTCGGGAAGATCTCTCCCTCCCCATCTTCTCGGGTTTATTCCCCTTCACTGAATTGGGGACTAATTCAAACCGACAAAGTTGGAAATTGTCATTAAAAAAGCTTCTCGAAGGGAGTGGCTATAATCAGGACTTGGAATTCCTGCAATCATAATTGGACCCTTCAGAAACTTCAGTTACGAGAAATGAACTGATAAAATCTAAACGCCTTATTTTTCAAATATGCTGCTATCAAATATATTTTCCTGGCAGGTCTCAATTTTTTTTTATTAATTCCTTGAAGTGAGAGATGCGAATCTATCTACAAGGTGGACACAATATCTTATCTATGGATAAATTGGTAGAACGAGCGCTTAAAGCTTTCCAGTGACCAATTTTTCATCGGTTGTACGAAACCCTAATAACACAATCCGTCCTCGTTCCTATTCACGAGCACTAAAAAATTCTGGTTGAGAATCGTTCTTCCAAATTCTGTTTTACCGTCACTTCATTGGAAAACTCGGAAACAACAATAGCGAAACTTTGACTCATTCACCAGAGGATAAATACGAAAAAACCCTCATTTAGGCCCATTTATCAAGTCTATTACATTAACGCCGTCCCAAAAAGATCACACAAAATAAAGGTATCCTCTACGGACGTTCGTTTCAGGATTTATAGTGCAAGTATTTGCGGATGAACGCCATGTTGATTATATACAGGGTGAGTCTTTGACTTGTACATATATTTTAACTGTAGATTCTTGAGGCCTAAAGAAACCTTTTTTTCATTTTCCATTTTTCCGAATTCGGCTCGGTTAAAGAGATATAGCCATTTGAAAAAAAAAATTGTGCTAAATGCGTCCCTGATATTATTCTCTACAAACACCTCAAAGTTCATATTTTTCAATTGAAATTGATGTGATTATTAGATATTCTGGGTGATACATTTAGAAAATACTCAAGCACTAACCTTATTCGAATAAGAATGTTACAAACACGATATTTCCTAACAAAAACGCTAAGTTTTGTTCCATCATTTCTGCAATTGAAATGCCATATTTCTCACACCAAAATAATTTCCTTCTTCGATTATCCTGAAGATTAGTTTGTAAACACTAATAATTTGTTCATATTTGCCTCGATACCCTGAAACTATCTTATAAAAATTAGTTTCTCACTAACCTAGCCTAACTCCATTAATCAGTCATCTGATTCGAGGTCAATGACCTAACCTAATCCATCTCCTCTATGGGCTCTATGATAGTGATCACAGAATTCTAGAGAAGACGATGCCAGATTGTGTTGATTTTCTCAGTAAAAAATGGTATAGGCGAACTCAAGAAAGCAGAACGTCCCCTATCGTTAACGGAAGAACTAGTTTTGTTTACTTTTCGCTAAAGGCTTCTACGCATTGCTCTTTGGAAATGCCAAACGAGTAGTTTTGATTCTCGCCGATCTGAATTTCAGTCGTGGTGCGCTGCCGGCTGCGATGTAGCCGCCACGCAAGACAAGCCGTTGTTCTGTGTCTCATCACATCACACTATCACAGGCCAGCCAGTCTGTGATAAAATGAACGACGCTTAAACGCGATAACCTTTCTACATGGATTCAATTCATTTATTTATTTACTCGCAGAGAATAAAGCAAACAGGTGTGAGGTGATGCTTGTGATATGTGATGTGAAAACCGTGTAGGGTCGATTAAAAATTCCAAGAGGATATTGTTAAGAAGATAGATATTTTCCTGAAGGACTGGTATCAATAAATTTTTAATAGAAACTTGCTTATAAACTGTGTAATTTCATGCTTCTCGGAATTCAGTTGATAAACATTGACAACATTGTTAATTTGTTAAGAGACCAGAGAAGAAACAATATTCGATGATATTTAATTCAGGGAAGCATTCAGATTTTTTATGAAATTCATGGTTTTTTCCTCAAATTTCTTCGTATACATTTAGGAATAACTCGAAAACGACGCGTTTTTTTGAAAAAATATAAGAATACTTTTATTCTCTAAAATGGTTGATTCTTTCGAAAATATGAACCGTTTATCCTTTTCAAGTGATTTGATAGTGTTTTTGTATGAATTTATGAGTCGACCACCCTGTAACTTTCGAACTAGGAGAGATATTGAATAAGTTTCGATTGAGGAATATGCACAATGAATAGAGTAAAGAATCAACCAAAATTCAGTTCATTTGAAATAACGGTTCCGAAGATATGAACAGCAAAGTGTTTTTTTCGTGGATTTTCGACACCCTGTATCTCCCAAACCAAACCGAATTTTGGAAAATGGTATGGGAAAAAAGTGTTTCGTTTGATGAGAGGAATCTACAGTTAAAATATATGTACAAGTCAAAGACTCACCCTGTATATATATATATATATATATATATATATATATATATATATATATATATATATCTGATTGAAAAGCATGTGGGCCGCTGTTTCGAACAGAAAAACAAATATAATCCACAGTTTATATATTCATGAATTCTGATCGATATTCCACGAACTACTGTATAGCGCGTTGATATAGGAATTATATCGGGATGAGTTGACGTTTCGTCCCAGCTCCGCTCATATTTTTTAGTACTCCTGATTTTCTGGAGAATTAAATGTTTACACGGCTTCACAGTGAAAACGCTGTGTTGCCACTGTATATTTCATGGCTCGGGTAGACACTAGACAGCTGAAGCTGTGTCAGTTGTCAGAATTATTTATTTATTAGAGATTCTGTGATAATTATTATTGGAAATTTAAAAATTTGGCAAATCTAAATGAATAGTTATCTCAATATAAAACTATGGCAGAAGATAAGATTATAAGCGTTGCCTCCTACAGTAACAGCAATTACGAGAAGTTCATCGAAAAAGAAATACCAATACCTTATAATGATTCAATCGAAGAGCTGGCCCATATATTGATAACTAAATACGAAATTCCTAAATATGTTGAAAAAGATCTAATCAAGGATCTTACAGAGTTCATCGAATCCAAAGAGAAGGAGCTGTACGATACTTACTCAGAAGAAAAAATATCCAAGGCTAAAGTGGATACCAAATTCTTAGACGATCTGACCAAACAATGGGAAAAATTATTCAAGGAGGAAACAGCCGAGTACGCTGAAAAGAAATGTGCTTCAGATGAAGAATTATTCGCTTCTGCTTATCATAAGTTGGTTCATTCACCAGCATTGGAAACGATTCTTTCTGTTGAACATTTGTATGCGAAAGCTGTTAGAAGAAGGACTGATCAAAAAGATGCTTTCATTCAGGATCTATCAGAGAAACAAAGTGAGGAAATGAATAAAGCGGTAGATAATTTAGAATATGGAATGACTGAATTTGATATTAACGAATTGGTGGCTAAGCATTATGAAGACCACTCACTGTTGAAAGTAAGATATGCTAGTGAATTGGATACTTTGAAGGAAGCACAACGTAGGGAGTATAGAGATTGGGTGATGAAAATGTTGGAATATAATCAAGGAAATAGCTTTCCGCCAAGTCCTTCTTCTTCGATACCTACACCCACATCGCCTCTTCTATCTGGTCCAGATGAAATGGTATTTCCGGATCCTTCGCAAAAGAACAAAGAAAAAGAGCCGATTTTAGAGGAGAGCTTCACCATTCATCTTGGATCTCAGTTAAAACAAATGTATAACGTCAGAATTCTCACTGGTTGCGTAGAAGATTTGTGCATTATACCAGTTAACGAATTATCTGAACCAACTCCACAGTTACTTCAAACTGCGCTCGATCTCTACTCCAACGATCTATCGGGGTTGGTTCTAATGACTGACAATAAAATTGGATCGAGAGTAACGAAGGATTTCCAAGAAAACTGTTTAAGGTCTACGGAATTCCATTTTTCTCATATAGACGCACAGTTGGAAAAAATTTCGAGCTTGGCCATGGATATCTCGAATCATCGAAATGGATCTCAAAGCCCTAGTTCGGACCTACTCAAATGCGGTGATTTTTACCTGACTAAACATTCCAATTTGGCACAAGCGCACGTGATATTCCATTTGGTGTCTGACGACAGTTTAAGAGGAAGCGATATCAACAGTAGACATCCTGTGATTTTAGGATTGAGGAACGTGTTAAAAACGTCTTGTTCGAACGATATTACGTCTTTAACGATACCATTGTTGCTGCAATATGATATAACGGAAGAAATGACGACTTTGTGGTGTGAAAGACGGGCGGAGTTAGTTTTCAAATGCATGAAAGGATTTATGATCGAGATGGCATCGTGGGGAGGGTCGGATCTTAAGAATTTGCAGTTTATGCTGCCTTCTGGTATTTCGAGCCAGGTTTTTCATTCTTTGGCCGATATGTTGCCCAGAATTTTCAAGATATCGAACCCTAAAATTCTTAATTGAATCTCAGCTTTCAGAGGAATATATTGTGATAATTAAGTATTTATATTCATTTGGGAAATGAAAATATGATCACTTTCCAAACACAGAGGAAGTAAGTATTGAAGTAGTTCCTATTAAATACCTATTCAGTGTTGATATATTATCTATAGAATTAATTTATGTATTATAAAAAAAAGTTCAATCCAGAATTGATATTTTTTTTCATCTAATTCTTGAAATGAAAATAGTTCCTCTGTTCACTGATTATGGAAGGAATGAGGTGAAAATACAAAAAATAGAATGTAAAACATTTATTTTCTAATATACAGATTTCTATTTCTTAGATTTCTTATCTTTACTGGCTTTAGTTACATCTTCATTTTCCGCCGCGTCCTTAGCCCTTTTAGCTCTAATTCCAATCAAACGTTCGTCAGCGCGAGCTTTTCTCAAAACATTGTAGGGGCTGAATTTCTTCTCTTCTTCAGATGGAACTTTAGCTTTCAATTTAATAACTGGTTGATGGATCGGAAGTACATCTGTCATTAATTGAGTAGCCACCTTCGTCTCCTCTGCATTAGCTTCCCCCTTTTTCAATTTCTTACTATGGATAGGGAATAATATAAGTTTAGATTGATATTGCTTCAATCTTTGAACGTTCAATTGTACAGATTCAAGAGATTTGTTCCTTCTGCGGTGATCCACAGAGATTCCAATGGTTTTAGCAAAACGGGAGTTGATGCCAGCCGTCTTCAGTTCTTGAAGAGTGAAACCTCTTCCTCCTCTAACTTTAGTATGATATCTGACTGTTGGGCATCTTACTACTGGCCGCAATGGTCCTTTCGCTGGTTTCGGTGCGATGGAACTCGCTTTTTTCACACGATTTTGCCTCCTCCTTATTTTACGAGCAGGTTGGTCGAACCAGGTCTTGACAAATCGCTGCCAGTCCTTGTGAAAGTGCCCGTTTGGAATGATATTGTTGCCTTTGGGGGCCATAATAAGAAACTCACAGGTCGAATTATAGCAAAGTTTCAACTTTCAAAACACGAGATCTTGCTTCTATGTTTTGTGACATAACCTATTTACCACAGACGTCTCTGTGAAGAATTCTCTTGTCTTACAGCCGACAACACTGCAAGAGGGAAAAGTTTAATAATTCGTCTCATTACTCTCTCATTTGGCGTCCAAAAAAGATCATGGAGCGATGACGCCAAATGTATCACATCAAGGATTGGAAATAAAGCGGAGGTGGAGGTTCACAGAGGATTCAGAACAACGGAAATAGAAAAAAAATTCAGTTTAATGACCACAATGAAACAAAATAAATACAAAACCAACTGTATTCAAAAATTACAGTTCTTCAATTATGTTGGTCTCAAAATTCCAACTTAAATCACAACAAAACTTCAAACTTATTTATATTCCATAAATAACAGTTACTGTCTTTAATTCACAAAATGGATGATTTTGTTCTTTTTATTGATGAGATGAAAGATGAGGTATCTGAGTGTCAGTTCTTTTTATCTCATTCAGAACCAGTCGACCTTTTCACTTTTCTTTGCCTTGGACTTTGTGTCTGCTGCTTGGGGGTTTTTGGTGTCTTCGGCGATTTTTGCTGCTTTGGAGATTTCTTTTCTTTATCTGCAATAATAAGAAAGTTAAGATAAATCATGTTACGTCTGGCAACATTGATTCAATACAATATTTGAAACGACAATCAATAAATCTGTCAACACTTACTCAAATTTGCCAATGTTTGTTGTGGCAACCAGTCGTAGTCGACATTGTTTGGATTACTTGTTCCTGTTTCTACAGGAGCTGCTTTACGGCTTGTGCGTTTCTTACCAACAGACAACAAAGTCTGTTGACCAATTACTAACAATAAAACGACACCAGCAGCCAGGAACACATACAGGAAGAACGTTTCTCCATCAAGTCCTATTAAAACAAGATGAGGATGATTTTCCAATTGATACTTCTATATGCAATATGATAAAGTAGTAGATATTCATAGATTAATCACATAAATAGATGATGTTGACGAAATACACGGAAAAAACGGGTATATTTTCATTTCAACGGGAATATCTAATCGTATTCCTGACAAAATTTATGGCGAAAACTATAGAATTATGTGAAATAATAAAGCACCCACCATAAAATGTGGTTGTATGCTAAGTTGCCAACTCTATTCCATCAACTGGACTCTGGAGGAAAAATAAATGTTTACAATTCAGAAACTGTTGAGAAATTTAGTAGAACATTATCAAAACATATTGAAACGTTCATTTATACGTTCCTCAAACAAACTTTAGAAAATGGAAACTCAAGACCACCATCATCATTAAATGCATAAATAATCACTTTTCGTGTAAAGAAAGACCCATATCTTCAAAATAGCCCAATTCAAAGGAAATTTTTCTTCCAGCTCGTAAACAACAACCCTATTCTGTCATTTCTTCCGATCTGAATTGGAAGAATGTAGTTTTTCGCGAAAGTTTTTAAAACTTTTCCGTAAACGGTTATGTGCGTGAACGCTCACCACCAACCATAGAGAATTCTAGCGAATTATCATTGACGATTTCTTTGACGGTTGCTGTCAAATTTTTATTGCTGTCAAAATTTTTTTTCAATTCATTTTTTGTACTGGAAAATACGAATCTACCTAAATGGAGAATTAACAAGCGCTCAAAAACTCCGGACATCACATGACTCATTGTTTTCGTATAAAATATGCTCCAAATAAATGCATTCTTTGACAGCTTTCTAATTCTATTCACTTCATAATTAGGAGAACACCACACTTCTGCTAATATCAAATAACCCCAAGAGTGAAGTTATTGGTGAGGTTATGTGATATAAATAAAAAGTTAAAGTAAAATCAAATCCGTACCTTCTTCTAATTCGACGATTTGCACAGTTTCGTTGTAGATTGCTTCATGGAAAGAATTACCATCAGCATCTCTGTAGGCTAAATTGATGTTAAGGCCAAAGGGCCTCCCAGCGAAAGCTTCGGCAGGAATGAAACTATAAGCAAATGTGGCTTCTTGAGATGGTGCAATCTCTTTGTTGTAACCAATAGCCGAGAAGTTCTGAATGTAGAAGTTGAAGTCCATGGGATAACGGAAGGAAGCCCTCAAGCTTTCCACAACGAAATCTTGTTCGCCCTTGTTGCGGAATCCAACGAGAAACTCAACGGGAAGGCCAGCTGGTAGTTCTACAAGAGAAAAACTCAAGTTAGTTCCTCTAAATCACTTTAGAAGAAAAGGTTGACTGTATATTTGGTGAACATATTGTATGGATCTATCAACCTGTCACAATTATTACCTAATTGTGATCCTGCAGCGTTATTCGGCTTCACAAAGAGCAAACTAGTTTCTGCATCTGGTGATGTTGTTTGCTCCTGTTCTTCGTCTTCTTCCTCCGTTCCAGCCACTTCTTCAATATCAGCTTCTCCTTCAACATCTGCTTCGTCTTCAGTTAGGTCTTCCTCAGCATAACTCATCATTTTGTTTCCTGAAATTAAAGGATCAAGAATATGTCCAATCTGGAATCTACCCTTGAATGCAGCAAAAAATGTTTCACTCATACTTACCATTATCGAAGGTGAAAATAACGGCAGGTAATACCACCAAGCCAAATAGGAACAGAAATTTTAAATTGAACATTTTTAATTATTTTATTCGCAGGTTAAATTCAAACGTAAACTAAATGATATCTACAAAATTCATGGATCGGTCGCAAGTTATTGATGAAACATGGATTCTCGACACTGATCCTTCTTTCTATCACCTACTTCAAGAGTTCATAATATACCGGGCTTGTTGGTGATACGTGGAAGTTATTTGTACACATGGCATATCCATTCAGTTACGAGAGCACAAAATTGACGTCTTACGTCTTATGACGTCGCTCTGACATTTAGATCATGGACCTATAAAATTTGAATCTGTGGAGAGGGCATGATGTTCAAATGGATTTCGGGCAAGAGAGATGGAGAATTAGCTGAAAAGACTGGATGAACATCAAGTCACTGTAGAATTTGCTAGAACAAAGCACGAGTTTATGGAATAATTAAAATATATTGTTCCTAGCTTCCAAACTGTTCAGACTAGTGCATTCCGATTGTTTTGTCATCACTAAGTCGATATCCCTTTCTCTCTCTACACCAGGGTAGTAAAATTTAGGTCCATGGTTTAAGTTAAAAAAGGAATGAGATCTTGGCAAGGATTTTTGGATCCCAATTTTGTACAAGGGTTTTTTTTAAAGTTCCGCTGAAATCATCTACTTTTTTTGAAGAGATCTCAGGTTTTTTTGGTCAGATGTGTCATAATAAACCAACATTTTTCTATGGTTGATTATGTCAGTGGAGATGTCAAAAGTCAAAACCGATGTTGACTCATTTGTTCAATACTTGTTTTTGTGGTAGTGGGGAATAATACACTGATAAATAAAGTAATCGTTAATTTTATAAATAATTAATTTGTCTCCTCAACACACATTCCTGTTTGAATTGGAGTGCAGTTCGGGTGAATTTGAAAAAGTAGTTTCCGCTGAAACGTCATAACGTTGCTAGGAAATTGTGTCGAGAAAAAATTGATACCTGACATTAGGTAGTTCACATTCAAATTTCGAAAATGCAAGAAGAAAAAAAACAGAATGGTCATGCGAAACCCGTGAGGGTATGGTGCGATGGCTGGTAAATAACAATTTTTCTTATTTTTCTCAGGAAAATGACATCATTTCCATTGAAGACTTCAAGAATTTAACTATACCTACCTACCTTGAATTTGTTTATTCATTAGATAGTTCAAGGGTAATATTTCGTTTAATTGTCTAATCCTGAGGATATGATTTTTATACTTTTGAGAAGGTTCTTCTTTTCAGCTTCGGTGCATGAGAATTCCATTCAAAAATTTGAATTTGTGACATCATTTGTCTTGTTTTGAAAAATTTCAAGTTTCCAACAATTTTGATTCGTATTTTGCATCAATAAAGTTTACTTTATTACGCATTTTTCTGGTATCATTATAATGTTATGAATTGAATAACAAGGTATTTACTCAAATCGCAATTCGTTTGATATGAAATTCAAATAGTTGGGTTTTCTAGGAAAGTATTCACCTTCAGTTTCCTAGGGGATTTTTTTATATGCGGAAGTCTCATTGATTTTATTTCGTACTGCTCAACTGATGTTGATTGTTCTTTAATTGCTTGGTTGAAATAAAACTTATCAATTCAATAAAGGCTGCCATAAAATATCGCGAAATGGGATTGTGTCGCAATTATCAAATGGAATTAATGTGCAATTACCAGGATTTTACTGTTTTTTGCGATCTGTGCTTAATCTTGAGTTAAAAGGAACGAAATTTCAAACTGATACACCTAACGTTATTTCTAATTGAAGAAATATCCTAATGACGAAATTATAAAAGCGATAACCTGAAGGTAGGAGTTTTTGCGCACTTTGTTGATTCAAACATCGGGTTCTATTGTCAAGACTCATCAATATCCATTCGATAAATTACCGATTAATTTTTTTGTCATGGGAATTTTCATTATTCTATTATTCTTCCGGAAAAACATGTAAATATCTCATTGTTAGAATACTAAAACATCGTTGTAGCTTTTATCAGCATTGTTCTATCCCCGATTTTGAATCTCTCATATCTGGAACAAAAAATCCCCTCATTACTATGATAATCGAAAATTAATCTTCACTTATTTTTCAATTAAAACATATCGAATAATTCCACCATAATCGGAATCTAATTTATTGGTAAAGTGGATCAGGTTGCCATAGGTTATCGATGCGTGGTTTGTTTATAGCTTCTTTCCAGAGTGGTACCATCGAAGGGAATCCAATGAGGGCATTGTACGTTTCGTGCGATAATGAATAGAGAATATAGAGATTATGTTAATGAGCTCAACATTATTTTCAACATGATGAAATTGATGGAATTCGAAGGCGAAACTGCACCGTCCTTAACACCAAATAACTTCGGAAAGAGAATCTCGATTTTTGCATCATTGTTTCTATGGACAAGGGCATTATCATTCTGTTTAAAATTTGTGGATTTTCGGAGAGAAAATGTTCTTCAACGATTAGGTTCGACTCCCTGATAAAGAACTCGTGTTTAAATCCAATTCTGTCCATTACATTACCACATATCGGATACGGTTGAAATTTGGTGATAAGCAGTCGTATACAGGATGTTACATTGAAAAGGAAACAGGTCTTTTCTAGTACCTAGAGAAAAAAAGATTTTGGAAAATAGCTGGACATTTTTTCACAGAAAAATGAGTTTCTGAATAGTTCACGGGCAAATTGGTTCAACTGGTTTAATTCTTCCATACAGGTGTATATTCTGTGGCACTTTTTACGTTTCATAGAATTGTTCGATATTGAACCTGAAATTGCAACAGCTGAAGAGAATTGTTGCAGATTCGTTATCATCTGTGAATTTTCACTCAGAGACGTCAACAAATCCTTCAAACTTCCTTTTTACAAGCTTTTATTTAGTTTGTAATCAAATCTTGCAAGTTCAATATGACACACTTCTAATCGTCCGATTTATTTGAAATTCGGCAGGTGTTAATAATTCTGGTGACAATGCATCATGAAATATTTGTCATAGAAAAAAAAAACACTGAATGGCGGATGAGTTTTGTAATTATGATCCGATTCCATTCAAAATTAGTATCTGAGGGTTTTTGGACGCGGCAATGATTATTCTTTTGTCAAAATAGGAAAATTCAATATGGCGGACGAATTTTGTGATTATGATCCGATTTTATTCAAAATTGTTATCCGGGGGTTTTCGGGTTCGACAATGATGATTCTTCCGTCAAAATTGGTAAATTCAAGATTGTGGCTACAATATGGCGGACGAGTTTTGTAATTATGATCGGATTCTATTCAAAATTGGTATCTGGGGGTTTTCTGGAACGGAAATAACGATTCTTCAAAATTGAGGAATTCAAGATGGCGACTTCAAAATGGCGGATGTTGTTATTATAAAAACTTGTCTCAAAAAATGTTTTTTTTTATGAAAGCTTGTTTTTAGCTACGACATGGTGCACTTCGGCCACGCCAATTCCCTACGTCAAGCGAAAGCTCTGGGTGACCACCTCATCGTGGGAATACACACGGACGAAGAGATATCGAAGCACAAAGGACCGCCGGTCTTCAACCAGGAAGAACGTTACAAGATGGTCAAGGCTATAAAATGGGTGGACGAGGTTGTCGAGGGGGCCCCCTACGTCACCTCCCTGGAGACGCTGGACGAGCACGGCTGCGATTTTTGCGTGCACGGGGACGACATCACCATGACCGCGGACGGCGTCGACACCTACCACAAGGTGAAGGCGGCGAACAGATACAAGTAAGCGATTTGGATCGAATAATTCCTCGAAATATCTTATACAAGCGAGATTTACATTGAAACCGTAGTGAAACGACTCCTTACTCGAAATCGGAATCAAAAAGGCACTCTTGATTGCAGTATAAGGGCTAGTTCCGGAATTATCTGCAATATTTCAAGGTCGTGGAGCTATTTTCTGTGCGAAATAGGTTATGTTATGTTTTTAGACATACGACAGTTGTCTTTATAGTGTTTAGGAAGTGCATGTTGAAAATTCCATCGAAACCTTAGACTTTCTATGGTCTGAGATCCATTTTGAATGTCTTCGGAATTTTCTTATTGTCGAAATGAATGGATTTTTCCTTTCATTGGAGATAGTAAATATCCTGTTGAACTATTCGCGGTCAAGGACTTCACTGGCAATCATTTTATTCGAGAAATGATTAGAAGTTATCGATTAATCGAAATTATTCATATCGTACCAGAGCGGGAAATGAATGTGCAAGCGTCAGGAAATACATTTTCGATTTATAATAACTATTTTAGGTATTGTGTAATGCACTTTTAGTTTGAATTCGCGTTGAATTATCTGTGTAATTATGTCAATTATTTCTCGATTTGTTTTTAATGAGTAGGACCTGAGAAACTCATTTCAACCGCTGTCATTGTTGAGTAACAATAGTGTGAATCGTTTGAACTTGAATGATGCCTTCTTGAGAGCTCGTTCTACTTAAAATAAGGCTACATCATTTCGTCACGATGCTTGTATTTTTAGAATTTTGAGCCTGATTGATCGCAAATTTTGTTTTCGTCATAAATTGACGGATTCGATCGAGATGAATTTTGCGCTTAGATGAAGAATGACAGTTGTCAAATTTTTTGACAGTTGTCAAAAATTTTCTTTGGATTTTTGTATGCGTATCAACCATATATCCGATAACAGCGATATGGATTATACCCCTGCTTTTCACACTCACAAAGTGAAGCCAAATCTTTGGTAAGGCTTGAGTTGTACGCTTGCGTCAACTGGAAATTCGAAAATTGCGAGAAATGTATAGGTTATGTTTATTTCAAAAGACATCAAGCAAAGAGATATGGAGGATGAAATTATGTCACTTAAAAATTTTCAGTCCAATTCTGAAATATAAATAGGAGTTAAAAATGATATTCAGGACGGAATAAAACGATTGAAACATTTCACAGGAAATTGTGAGATTATGATCGAAAGTATTCACATGAATTTATGAATGACATATGTTTCACGACATAATACGATGTGTCAGATAGAGACAGAATTAGAAAATTATTTTTGATCTCAATATTGCGGCACACGCGCAGATTCTTACCAAAGCCCAGCTTCAGTTTTTATTGGCTCTTTACCCATATGGGAATTACAAGTTTGGGCCCGGCGATCTGCTCTTTAAGTAGTGCACTATAAAGATAGGTATGCTAGATAGACCTGGCTCTATGGTTGATTGGGTCCAAGCATAGACTCGAAAATAACAGGACTCGCAACATTTTCATCGCCATCTATCGGGGTGATACACCAACATAACAATAAATTATTATAAATTTGACTATTAAATGCCGCGGCATTATTCTATCACCACGAACCTAACCTATTTCCAATGTTTTTCATGTGAGCAAGCTGAAGAAAGTCACCACAAGATCTCTCATTCCGAAAATATGTTCATTCGATTACAGATTTCATTTCTTTCGATTACAGATTTTATTTCATTCGAAGAGGGCTGTAATTTTCGAGTCTATGATTGCACCCAAAATGCTCCCCTTTATAGAGCCTTATTTATAGTGCTCTAGTTTGGGCCAGGCGATATATATCTTTTAAGTAGATTTATGTAAAGGATCTTGCAATATTATTCACAGAACTAATAGTTCTATGACTAAGCATAATTTGCTTTGCCAGAATAATTGACAATGTGACGGAAAGTCAAATATCTGGTATTTCACAATTTTCTACCATTAAATACTCGATAAACTTTCGAAATGAATAAATAATTCCATCTGAATTTTTGTTAATTCGGTTTTTGGAAATGGAAGAAACCAAATTTGAATTTCGTTTCGCGCGATATTTCTTGATGAGATTTCACAATTCTTTCAGATTGGGTTCGTTGTTATCATTTCTAATCCTTCACGAGTTTTCAACAAACTGTCATAAAAATTCTACGAGTTATTGCTCGCTTGATTGTTACACTGATAAGAATTTTGCCGGCTTTGGCAACAAGTTCAAGGGCATCTGTTTCTGGTTTTCGAATGGAAATTTAGGAATATTCGAAATTATAATTTATCTCGTCGTGGTCCATCCGCTTCAAAGATACTGGACGTTGTGATTAAGGCTGACAAGTGACACCTCTTCGTATCAGAATTGTTAACATGTACAATTTGTATATTTTTATGGATAGATCATAATTTAATTTGAAAAAAGTTGATGAAAACGTCAACGCACAGCCTGAGAAAAAGATTCACGATTCACAATAGGACTCGAAGGCGTTTCGAGGGCTATGAATGCGTCCCTTTGATGTGTCCTCCAATAGAATTCAGGCGTTCACGTTGAGGCCATATGTGGAAAAGTTATTGGCGCAATATTGACCCTAAAGGTTTCAAACTAACGTGTGTAATCGGTATATTGTTGGAAAAACGAGCTACGTAGATATAGCGATGGTTCGTTTTCACTCTCGAAGCTCGAGAGACGCCTCGGCAGTTGGGACGTAGCTGATGGTTTTTCGAAATGTTTTTCAGGGAGGTGCAACGCACCGCGGGCGTGTCCACGACCGATCTCGTCGGGCGGATGCTGCTCCTCACCAGGAACCACTTCCGGCAAGGTCAGTATGAATACTCGGTCGACAGCCATCACTCATCTACGATGGGTCAAGACTCCTCTGCCCGATCGCCGTGGACCGGTTGCTCCCAGTTCCTCCCCACCACCCAGAAGATCATCCAGTTCTCCGACGGCAGATCGCCCCTGCCCACCGACAGGGTGGTCTACGTGGCCGGGGCCTTCGACCTCTTCCACGTCGGCCACCTGGACTTCCTGGAGAAGGCGCGACAGCTCGGCGACTTTCTGATCGTCGGCCTGCACACCGACCCCGCCGTCAACCGGTACAAAGGCTCCAACTTTCCGATCATGAACCTGCACGAGCGCGTCCTCAGCGTCCTCGCCTGTCGGTACGTGTCGGAGGTGGTGATCGGCGCGCCCTACGCCGTCACCCGCGACCTGATCGACCACTTTGGGGTGCACGTGGTCGCGCACGGGAGCACGCCGGTCGCGCCGGACGAGGACGGTCGCGACCCCTTCCTCTGTCCCAAGGAGATGGGCAAGTTCGTCACCCTGGACTCGGGCAACCTCATGACCACCGAGAAGATCGTCGAGAGGATCATCAGGAACCGTTTGGAGTTCGAGACGAGGAACAGCAAGAAGGAGAAGAAGGAGATGGAGCTGATCAAGGCGTTGGAAGAGCAGAAGCGGAACGGGTGCAAGATGGCGGCGTGAGTGCGACGCAGGTGATTCAGATTTTACCGTATTTTCAATAAGTTTCACCCATCATTTCTCGTGTGCGTTCTAGTTTGTCGGATTTGCGAGAGTGTCTTTCGCTTCCTCGTCCCGTTGAATACTCAGACTTCGAACAAGAATTTTATGTGCTACTTAAAAACCCGGGCGTTATTTCGACGATTTTGCTGCCATATCTCTGTTTTATATCCATGTCGAATACGTGAAAAATTCGTGCTCGAAATCTGGGGATATTGATCTAATCTCGTGTTAAATCGAGCCCAACTTTCGATCTGAAGAAGAACCGGGGACAGAAAAGTCTTTAAAACGTCAAATTTCTGCTTATATTTTGTGAAATGGGAAAATAACAAGTCAATATTCAATTTTTCATCAAAACTTATAATATACAGATTAATATGGAACGTGGTCATCAAAAGCGGAAATGGCCCATCTGGAAGTCGTTTAATGTCATTTTCACTTGTCACAAGTGACATTGAACTATGGCCGCCAAAGCCTCAACGAATTCAAACCATTTTCAAACCATAATTGCATAAGTGCTTTGAAAAAGTTCTAACCTCATTGGATGTTAAAGAAAATTACAAAAAGAACATTTTGTAACAATAAAATATTTCGTTCCATCATGTCTGAACTGAAATTCCAATTTTTCCTTGAGATGGAAAGGTGAATTCTTCATATTTCACCTCGTTTACTGAAAATTTTCAAGTTATTAACTCTCAAGAGAAACCAATATATTAGGTATTATAAACGGAAAACATAAGTTCGATCTCTCTCAGATGGAACACCCTGTATATGCAAAAATATTCCTAGAAGTTGCTACTTACCGCTATATACCTGACTACAGAAGAAAAATATCAGCTGGTACAGGTTGTGGCGAAGAATAGTATTCGTTGGGCTTTCAAAAGTGAATCAATATTTTTGGAAAGCGGGAGAATTGATTAAAAATCAACCAATTCACCAAACATCGTCTTCGTCAAACTTTCAAGATGGCGAAGTTATTTGCCATTCAAATTTAATAATTCTATTCCATGAAATCAAAATTACGGACCTGATCTCTTTATGAAAAGCAATTCTGTCCCTTGGAGGCGCATGACAACGTCGGACATTATGAAACTGATGCGAACTTCAGGACCGTATTCGTTTTTATTATAATCTATTTAAACATTTTTATAGGTGGTTGTTAATGGCATGGTTCATTTTGATGAATTCTGCCACCTGCTCAGAAACGACACACTGTATACAATAGATTGCTCTGTGTAAATTCGATCAGTTGATTTACGAGTATAATATCCCTAGATTTCGAGCATGCGGTCAGGAAATTGACTTTTAAGAGTAGGCTCAATTTTTTATTATATGGAATATCACCGTTGCAAAAACAGTAGCGGTCCAGAAAGGGTAAACAGGGGTAACTAACCGTCGTAAGTGCTGCTACTACACAACATTCTTTGAATCTTCTGTCCATTTCGAAAATAAAACTCAATTATATTTTTTTGTCTGAATAAACTTTATCTTCCATTCAAATTTCTCAGGATGTAAATGTTGATATTTGGTTGATGTGATCCACCCTACTTTCTAAAGTCGGTTATTGCCTCTTAGGCCTCGTTTTTGTACCCTCGCTTAAAAATTTCCAAATATTCATTTCATTTTCATTTAGATTATAAAACTGCTTGGAATTTCCATTCTCACTGAATAATCTGGGTTGATTAACATTTATTTAATGAAGATTTTTGTTGGATTCTTCTTGTGATAAAGGATCAGAGCCAGTCCGCATATTAATCATATTCATGTCATTACGTTAACCTACATTTATTTAGAGTTTATCGGTTTCTCATCTCGAATGATCAACACATTTCCCCTAATATAAGTTTTATATTTTTAGGAAAGTCAAGCCAAAGTGTTAATATCAATGAAATTTTTGTAGTGTCTAGAGCCAAATATAACTTTTAACTATACGGATATCCACGATTGTAGGCTTGCAGGATACACAAGTTTGCTATCGTGATCTTATTTTATCTTTACACTTTAAATTGTTTTTATTTTTGTATCATATTGTACTTGAGATATTTAACTGTTAATATATGTGATTTTTATTGTTACTTGTCGATTTATTTGGAGTAAAACACGGTTAAAGTTTGACGATTTTATTATGCGTTTTCTTAAAACAGAAAATTTCTGAAATGCATCTTCGATATGTAACAACTGCTTTACCCTTAATTAATTCCAAACCTCCCAGCATTGAAAACGTTCGTAGAGGAAATTTAGCAGATTTTTCTTGTATCTACTAATTCTCTTCTATTTTATAATCCATGTTTCAATTTTCTTTATCGAATAATAAATATTTACAAAATAAATAAATCTTCACTAACAAATAAATACTTGTAATAAATAAATACCTAACATTAATAAATTATTTGGAGTTCATAACAGAATACTTAGAAAAAGTTTGGCATTAAGTTGTTCTAATATCAATACGGGAATGCGACAACGAAAGCTCGGTATTGAAGCTCCCTCAACAAAATTGGTACAAGAACGCCTTTGAACTCGATTCGAAAGAATTTCGAAAAATAATCGACGATGACCAATGAATGTAAGGAAAACTTCAAAATCGCCTTGAAACTGCGATTATCGTGTTTCTACAACGTTAGCGATATCATTATCTGCTTACATCGAACATAAAATTGAAAATTGTGAGTATGAATGAAATGAAAAAAATTATGTCCAACTTTTGAGTTTCGATTTGTTGGTCCATGAATTATAATCACTAAATTTTAAAAATTACTGCTTCCTCCATTTGAAGCAGAAAATAACATTGAAAGGAAAAAAATTTTGAAATAAGCTGTTATACAAATGCATTGAAGGAAAGAATAGTTGAGTTAAGGTGGGCGTTCAATGTAGTGTGTTTTTATTTCAAGTTGCATTTGAAAATGGTTTCACTTTGAGAATTGAAATTTTGAGTTCTTAATGAAATATTAATGAAATAATTGAGATTTATTTCATTTCAACAGTTAATTTTTTTCTTTGAAAAATAGAAGAAAATGAGCCAACTCATGCTTCTTTGTTATTTCTAACGAAAGACTCATGAAAATAGTTCAACTTTCGATCAAAAGTGAATCTACAGATAATTTCATTCAGAAAAACAACTCGAAATACGGAATTGACAGAAAGGCCAAATTCAAATTTAAGCGGGAAAAAGTTCCTGCTTTACCCACATTTTCACTAATTTCATAGTTCAGCGATTTTCGGATAGAGAGCGCCATTGTACATTTCATTCATAATTAGAGAGATATTCATAGAACTCATAGAGATAATGTAAGTTCTATGGAGATATTCCATAAAATGTACGGTGGCGCCTCTATCGGATTAGTTTTCCTACTCGCTCTGAACGGCGACCTTTGTTCTGACGTAGCTTATTCATAGAATAAGCAATCAGACAATTCACTCAATTATTCTTTTCTTCAGTGCAATTGTGTAACAGCTTATTTTTTTTCTCATGAGCCTCCACTGCTGCTTATACCATTTTAAATATGTCTCAATCATTACTAAAATTCGAAATTGAAATACAAAATATGAAGTTTTTCTTGAATATTTTCACTGAAAGATGCAAATACTTTTAGGACGAAATCCAATCCCTTTCACTCTGGTAGCAGCCACAAAGTAGCTTGACGTGATATCTGCCTAATTTATCATCATTCTTCGAAAACATCCAAGATTGGTGGAGAAAAGAATCATCGATTATATTCTCATTGAGTTGTCGGTCTCCCTGTATAGCAACTCTCGGAATAATTCCTAGATTCCCTAACTAATTGATCTATGCTTTTTCCGGTGTGCACTGCGCCCATAAGCGCCGAATGCAACCTCGTCGCCAACCAGCACATAATGAAAGCCGACAAGAATAGAAGACAACCCAAAATGGCGGCGATGACCAAGAAGGTGCTGCAAGAACTCTCCACGATGGCCGACTTGTGGAAGAATTCCCCGGGCATCAAAACCGTATACTCCAGATTCTCCTTGATCTTCGTGAACTGCGTTCCGTTGTGGACCAGATGCTCCGTCAGGCTGGTAGCTTGGTCCCTGGAGTCTTCGACGGCCCTCTTTCTCCGTCCGTGACCGGAGGGTTCGTAGAGGTCCAAGCAGAAGTCCGGTTGGCAGTCCACGGGTTCCATGCAAGCCTTGATCTGGGAATGGATCCAGAGGGTCGATCTTTCCTTCATGGAACTGAGGAGGAAGGCTTCGAAGTCCAGGAAGACCTCGTTGTGGTGGTCTCTGTACCGCGCCGGTTGGTGGGGGATTATGGAGGCGAAGTCTCTGTTCCTGCACCTGAAAATATTCAGCATTTATTGCTATAACAAACTGAAGGATCAAGGTTCTGTTGACTTGAACCAGATTTTTTCATTACTCACCCGTCCTTGACCAAAGCGACGCTTCCGGTCATGTGCGGCTCGTCCGGATCGGGACTGACGGTCACTTCCATGAGTTTGACGTACTTCCAAGCCGAATCCGGGTTGATTCTGGCCCTCAACTGTAATTTCGTTCCGATCGGAACCGCCTGGTCCACGGGTAGCTCGCTGTTACCCATGTGCGTGCTGTTGGACAGCCTGGCCGCTGGGGCTTCTTTGTAAAGGGCCACTTCGTACTCGAGCCTTCCGGGAGTCTCTTCAACAACGCCCGACACCCTCGCTCCATGGGGACTAAACAAGATTTTCAATTTTAACACGAGTGTTATTGATTCTATCTGTTCTTCTTTTATATTGAGCGAATAATATCAAATTCTAGTAGAAAGTCCTTTTTCTGTCGGAACTATCAATAAATCTCTTTTATTTCCCTCCATGGCAACATACATCGAAAATATACATATACTGTAAGGTTACAATTCAATAATCATCTACATATATAAAACAAAGATGTTGGTTACACCATTTATAACTCGAGATAGGATGACCTGTTTGTTATATAACTTCATTTATGGATTCGTCTACGGCCTGGTTATTATAAAATACATCAAAGCTCTCAAAAATTCGATGAAAAATTTGCTTATGTAGAAAATGCTTTTGCTCCTTTTGAATAAGGCCATTATGTGTCGCTACGGTTGATGACATAGTCTACAGTGTCTAGATTGAGTTGTACACTTGCGTCAACTGGAATTTTGAAGATTGCGAGAAATGTGGAGGTTATGTATATTCCGAAAGACAACAAGAAAATAGATATCTAGGATGAAAATATCTTACTGGAATATTCTCAGTTCAATTCTAAAATATGAATAGAATAGGAGTTGAAATGAAATTCAGGGCTTTAATTTTGCCTAATTTATCCCCTGCTTGAGAAAATAGCAATGGTAAGTTCATACAACTTTAACGGTGGGTTTCACAAAGCGTAATCACCGGTGATCCGAGCTTGATCTAGAATCAACTCGATTTGACAGTTCAAAAATCAGAGAACCAAGCTGTTGATCTCCGATCACCGGTGATTACGATTTGTGGAATCCACTATAAGTATAATTTAGGCGAAACAAAGTTCGCCGGGCCAGCTACATTCTTCACCCCTAAAATGTTAACTTAGTCTGTATCGTCTGTATCGTCCTGTGGCTCTTTGAACGTCGATTTTTTTTTATAATAAATGCATCCATTCAGTATTATTTTTTTCTTTTTCTTCCGTTTCATCTTTTGCTTCCCTTTTTTCTTCCATTTTTTCCCTTCAACAACTGCATGACATCTTACAGTTTATTAGCATTAAGGTATGCACTGTTTTCTTTGCTTTTCCTTTCAGGAATTTTTGAAGCCAACTCATGTTTTCCCTGTCTGAAAACTGGCATAAATCAATGGTTTCTTGGAACTCTGTTATGAAATTTTGCCATTCGAAGAGATTTCCGGTGAAATAACAAAGATCTTTGTTGAGAGACTGCCTGGTTATGATTTTTTTCCAAGAATTGTTTTTCTTCCGGCTTATCTGTAATTTGTCGTTCTTCACATCTGTTGGATTTCTCCGTAAAGTCAGTTGCTGTTTGTCTATCATTTTCCCCTTTTTCGTCTTTTTCAAAATGTAAGATACATTATCAATCCATTTTTGTACTTGACTATGTTTGAATTGACTATAAACTTCATCGAAATTAATATTAGATTTTTCTTCATTGAATTCAGTTTTCTATGATGCCATAGCATTTTTCAACTCCAATTCTAACATTTATTTTTGCTGCATTCTTTCATTTCTTTCTAGTCGTTGTATCTTTATTTTTTTCTTCTTCTAACGTATGGTCCTAAAGTTTTGGGGAAAAACATATAACTCTGACTTAAATAATCTTATATTTTTATCGAATTATTCAACAATTTAACTTAACTATCCTTATTATAAATCTTAATTCAAATAACAGACAAGGGACCATTATTTTCGATTTGCCTGATAATTCCCCTAACACGTTGCTTCTCAATCGGACCAGGTGAAATTTTTCCCAAAACTTTAGGACCATACGTTATCTTTTCCAATTTCTCATGTGCTTCGATTTCTGCTTGTATTTTCATTTTTCTTACAGAGTTCTTTGTTGTAGATTTCTTGCTGTCTGAGAACTTTGGAAAAACTTCCTTCAGAGGACATTTTTTCTTCTCTGGTTCAATTTAAAAGCTCGAAGGACCAATGTTATCGATTCAATCTATTTTTATTTTCTATTATGCGAATAATATCGAATTCTACTAGAAAGTCTTTTGTCTGTCAGAACTATCAATAATCTCTTTTATTTCTCGTTCCATGGCAACATACATAAGAATTATCCTACAGTAAGGATTCAATAATTATTTCAAATAAAATATAACAACGAGAAATATAATGGGAAAACGATTGCCATATTTTGTATAAGATAAGTAGCTGTGAAAAGTAATGAAACAATATTGTCCTTATGCGAATTCGATAATAACTAAGTGCATCAATAAAAAAGAGATGTATGCATGGATGACAATGAAGAATTTCAGTTGGAATTGGTTATTCTCCAACCCTAGGAGGCGTTTTCACCAAAAATTATTGTATCAAATACATCATCACTGGGTCTTCTTTTTTCTATGTCAGTGAGTTCAGTAACTACTGAAGATACATTGGGAAATGATGCTCAAAAACAATTAATTTCGTACGAGGTTTGAATAACATTTGTAATGGCCCATATTCGATATGCTCGTTATTTAAGTTCATTACGGCAAATTATAGAAATTTTATGCTGCGAAGCTATTAAATGCTTTCGCTTATTCATCACCCACATAAACGGTTTTTCCATGGAATCAATAACTAATAAATCAGTGGAAATTCATATTCATGCGATATCTCTCAACTTTCATCCACTTTCTTTGCCAGAATATTCAGTAATTATACGCTGAGAGAGATCTACAGGGTGTACTAGGGAGAATTTGAACGAAAATTATGAAAACAGGTGGATCGGAAGGAGTCAACATCAGTCATGGCCCGTCAGATCTCCAGACTCAAAAAGTTCAGATTTCTTTTCATACTAACTGGATTTACTTTAACACCCTGTATCCTGAAAACGAAACACGTTTGAATATTCTTTGATATTCGTCCTTTACTAAATCTAACTAAATGATTTATATTACTAGGATTGCTTTTTGAGATTTGGTAACACTGCACACTGCTGTGAATATGTCAAATCTGTCACCTGACAGATACGCTGCCTAATTACTCTAGTTACGGTGTAGGTGTAGTGTAGGTACTCACAAGCTTCCGGCAAAACCTGCAGCTTTATTTTCGATTATGGTCGGCTCAGGAGGTTTACACATAATTATCAGTTCTTGATCCGATTGCATCACAACTCCAGGGAATTGCGGAAACCATATTCTCACGTGAACGAAACCCTGGAAATCCAAAGAAATGCCTGATAGAATCACAGCATAAAACTTATAGTTACTTTGAGTTCTATGAATCTCAGAGTTATGACAGAACGAGTGACAGAACATAGAGGGGTAAGTCATTTCAATTTGTATCAGACATCTATGCACAGAATTTGTTGCTCTACAACTGTCAAATCTTATGATTTAAGCTACCTCTGTGCTTAGATACTTCTGGAATCTAATTCTTATTCTTTCGGACCAGTAAAATCTTCTCCCAAAAGTACCTCTCGTTGAATTCTCGCAAATTATACACTTACGTTTCTCTTGAGAACACCGCACCTGGAGAAGTCCGATATTCGTAGATTGTACCTCAGGCCAGCAGGGTCTGTGAGATCGGGTCTTATCTGGCACGTCAAGTCTGCTTCTGGATTCACTCCTCTGTCGTCGGCGAACAGGGGATGTCCTTTGAATCCTTCCGGTTTCCTCAGTTTGGCTATGATCGAGTCTCTGCTCGATATCGTGTTTGCGTTCGAGTTGGCGAAGGTGCACTGAATTTCGGTAACTGCAAAAGGGGAAAATGGAGTCAGTAAACTGCTTAAGGCTATTATGCGGATATCCATAATTTTGTCGCAAAACGAAGCGAGGGGATAGCCTTTACTTATTAATTGGGAAAAATGTTCCAATCATTCGGATCTTCCCTAAAACGGCATTTGCGGGTCGATACCTATCTATTACCCATATGGCGAACGGTATGAGCGCGAGAACAAAACTCGAAAATGAAATATCGATTAAATAAAACTGAAATAATCCAAATGTAGGTTTTCGAGGTTGCTGAATTCAATATTCCAGAACCCTATCTATCACCGTTTAGATTTTCACCTGTCAAATGGCATTTTTTGAAAAATTGGACATTTCAAACTCTCCTAGCTTTCTTTCCTCTTGTCGCATCCACTATTTGTTCATATTTTGTAGATCAGCATGTCTCAAAGTATCTCTGTGCAAAATATGAGCGATTTCAATTTTTGGGTGAAAAATGACAAAGGGGTAAGACCCCCTAAAAACACCATATTTGCCGATAAAACGATGTTGATCACAGAGCTTGACACCTGTCAAAGATGATTTTTCTTCTTCTTCTTCTCAATGGCCTCTATTTTTAAATGCGAATCTACCTTCAATATTGATCTGCCGAATCTATTGATCTACTTAAAAGGTAGATCTACGCGCCCTACTAGTTGCCGATAAAACATGTCCGGAAGTTTCTAACGGCCTTAATGATTGAAGAGGTTATTCGAGTCATTCGAATCTTCCATAAAATGACATTTGCGGATCGATAACACCCACAATGCGAACGGTATGAGCTTGAGAACAGAACTCGAAAATGAAAAAACGAAAAATATAAAACGACATAATTATTTACTTATGATGGCTACATGGGTGATTTTGGTATCAAAATGTAGGTTTTCGAGGTCGCTGAATTCAATAAAAAATAATTCAAAGCCCTAACTATCACCGTTTAGATTTTCACTTGTCAAATGGCATTTTTTAAATATTCGAAATTTCAAACCGTCATAGATTCCGTCCTTCTCGTCCTATCCAACATTTGTTAATATTTTGTTGATAAGAATATCCCAAAGTATCTGTGTAAAATATTAACCATTTTTTAAAATCTCAATTTTCGGGTGAAAAATGCCTAAGGGGTATTACCCCCCAAAAACACCATATTCGCCAATAAAAAAATATATCCGGAAGGTTCTAACGGCGTGAATGATTGAAAAAGTTAATCAAACCATTCGAATCTTCCATAATAGGAAAACATAAAACTAATAAAATTCGTTACTTATGAGGGATATAGGCCCGACTTTGATATCAAAATGTAGGTTTTCGAGGTCGCTGAATTCAATAAAAGCAACTTCAGATGTCTAACTAGCGTAAAGTTTCACCTATAAAATGGCATTGTTTGAAAAATTGGAAATTTCAAAGTTTCATAGTATCCACTCGTAATTTATGTGATGTTGATCAGCACATCTCAAAGTTTCTCTGTGCAAAATATGAGCGATTTCGAGAACTCTAATCTTTGTGTGAAAAATGATCAAGGGGAAAGCACTTCAGTGCTTTCAATGACCCATTTTCTATTCTATTTTTTTCTAATTATCGAATCTTAGGGAAAACGATTTTCAGCCACAACTTCAAATCGACATTTTTGAGACGAACATCATTAGCAACTTTCGTCGAACTTCATCAGTTAACTAGAAACAGAAGTTAACAATGGGGGAAGTTTCCCAGTCCACCTAAACTGCAGACGCCAATTAATATTTGTATAATTTGGAAGATTAATACGTTCCAAGCTAGGAAACTTCAAAATATGCTCAGCGAAGCAATATTCAAGGTACATGAGCGTGCATTCGGTTTGGATAAGTTCCGGACAGAATTTGATTGGCTGATGACAGCAACAGATAACGAGGTTCCCGAAGATCTATTAATTGATGCTGATGATTTGTCATGAAAATTATATCAGAAACTGAGAGTCGTAGTTCATCGCTACCACGTAAGAGAAAACAATGAATTTCACGATGCACGGAGCGCAATGAAATTGCACCTCTACGTGTAGTCGTTAGTGATGGTAGACATTTGGTCGAGCACGACTAAGCCCGTTGGTTCGGGCAACTCAAAATGGCATGTAATGACGGTTATATTGTTTCCGATGTCAGCGGCGAATGATTATTCGTAGCTAACGGAACTGGAATTGTGCGATTCTCCTTCACGCTTCACTTGGCATTCGATTTTATTTATTGGGTTGGTACCTACTGCTAAGGATCTCCTCTCCTCTCCATTATTTCCTTTCTCTCGATGCTACCCGTTTTGAAACCCTTTCAGTCCCTAGTACGAATTTATTACATTTTTCTGTTCGAGAACAGAATTGAAAAAATGTTTGACAGCTGTCATGAAAATTGACAGCAGCTGTCGAATTATCTCGGATCTGTATCGGGATATTCTTTTCGGTGTTTATTCAGAAATTTATATGGTTTTGACTACGCGATCCGCACAAAATTTTGAATGTGGCTCGACTAGATCATTGTCCATCTGAATGCGAATTATCATCTCGATCAATTGCCCATTTTTTAAATTATCAGATAAACAAAATTTCCGAAATTATACACAAAAAATTTTTAGATTCTAATTCTTTCTCTTCTTCCAAAAATCCGCAAGCTATTTTGCTGACTCTGACACATGGGTTTGCATCTACAAACCATCACGAGTTATTGTAAGCTATTTGCTTCTTTATTCAAATGTGAAAAAATCTCTTTAGCTTGGCCCAGTGTTCATTTTATTTTTGGAAAATGCTATTTTAAACGATTCATTGTGAAAATATCAATGGTGAATTGGACATAAAATTGAGGGTACTCACCTTCGTAATCTTGACAGATAGCCCCCCTCTGAAATAAAAAAAATATATTAATCAAAATGCGGATGGATCATTAGAAGCATTGTTATGTTCTTAAACAGGAAACATGGAAATTTAAGACGAGGTTGTTGAATAATATGAGAATTGTGCAGCCCACAACTAAAGGATCTTCACTCTCAACGTCTTCACGCAATTCAATTCTTTTATTTCCTCAAGATCATCAACACTAATGATAAATCGATAACATGTTTCATTGCTTGGAATGTCAACTATCGGTACTCTCCTGAGAGAATACGGCATTACTTCTTTCCTAACTGAATTCGATCTAGTGATGCCATTTCTTTGGTATCCAGTTACGGCAATTCATATCGCATCCATAAAATGATAATACAGGATGTCCCAACTGAAACCCGCCGCCCTTTGCATCAAGGTACAATTTAAGGGGACCTGGTACACGTCCGAGCTCGCGAGCTCCCTTCAAAAAGTGGGCTCTTTATTTTATCTCAGTTCGTATGCGGCGTAGACCAACAATTTTTTTTAAATCAAAGCTTAATCATTTCTCTAGAATGTGTATTTCTCGCTTTTCTGTTTTTCTTCGTATATTAGGAAAAAAAAAGAAAAGCGAGTAATACACATTCTATAGAAATTATTAAGTTAATTTGAAAAAAAAAAATTGTCGTTCTACGCCGCATACGAATTGAGATATGAAAATAAGAAACCCAAGTTTTGAAGGGAGCTCGCGAGCTCGGACGTGTTCCAGGTCCCCTTAAAAAGATCTAGGTCGTAGGATTCCCTCACTAGACACGAATATTGCCCACCCTGTAGAGATTTGTTTTTAAAATTTTTTAACAGATAGAGACAAATAAGGTCTGAGCACTCTGAACCAACATCTAGGAGAATCGTTCTCAGTTTGAATTAAAAGAAAGTCATACAAGAATTTTCAAATAATACCTGAAATAACGGCATATAAAGAATTAATGAATATAAAATGAAATGAACCCATCTGACTTCTTCTAGAACTCTTGATGTGTAACCGACATGATGAATGTGTCATTATGGAGTGATACAGTTTGTTGTTATTTATCGGAACACATGTTGGAGGAAGACAGCAGCTGTCTTATGGCGTTGCTTGATTATTGTCATTACTCGCACGGTAAAAATATTGGTTTTATTGTGGAAATTTCAAGAAATATTATCCGCTTGTATCTGTAATCATTAAGTCCTAGTGTATGATTGGAAAAAACATTTTTTTGAGCTATTGCTGAAAACAATGTTGAAGCTCTACCTGATTCCTCAAGCACCCCATTCTTCATATTTGAAGCCCTCAGATTGTTTTCTCTTTCCACGAAAGGTAAGCGGCAGAAGATTTGTCAGCAATGACGATAAAGAGCCTGAGGTTGATAGTTAAAGAGACGATAAGCCTCTCCAGCCAAAATGTATCGAAATGAAAGGTAATCTTAGGACTGCAGCTGCCGATGTGGTACGCAAAAAGACTACGGCCTCAATTATTCTACATGCAGTTACATTTTGACCGATGTTTTTTCATTCGGCTTCAGCCCCTTTTCAAGAATGGGAATCTACAGACAGTTGTCAAGATGTCAACCGTACTCAGCGTCCCAGAACGAAAAGATCATAATTCATGGCTATGTAAATTAAGGTATTATCTTGTTTAGTAACTGATGATGGTACAGTTGGTAGCGCAAATGGGACAACGACATTAAAACAGTACCACCGGCTCAAAATGGAATGTGCTCTGCCGTCGGTGCTCGGTAGAGTTACAGGCGTTTCAGGAAAAACCCGTTTACTGAAAGTTTATGTCGCCAAATGAACTTAATTAAACCGAGGAATATGTCTGAGGACATAAACATAATTTCGTGATCATTAGGCACTTTCTTCGGGCTTGTCTAATTCGAAGGTAATAAAATAGCGGATGTTCTAGTTTGGCCATTTGCATGCTACCAGGGCCTTCCGGAATTATTCGTATTTTTAATAACTGTGTGATGGCAAGTGTGAAAAAAAGGCAATAAGCCACAAATCGTTCAGGAGGAGGCATCAATCTGCTCCCTGCTCCAAATCTCCATATAAAAAGAGGAAATGTGAACAGAGCATCATAAGGACTGAACGAGGATGAATTCGCTATCACAAAAACGCTTATATCTTTTGAACCACTGGACCAATTTGGAAAATCAAACTCATTTTCGAATCATCTTCTAATTTCAAATGAAGACTGTTTTTGCAATAAAAAAACCAAAACTATTTTCACAAAATTCATGGATTTTTTTCTGGAATTCTTTCCATCATGCTTCTTATAATAATAATAATAATAATAAACGGTCTTTATTTATAAAGAATGCATACAAACAGAACGAGCGAAGTTTAGCCAAGGCTACTCTTACACTTAACTCATTAATTTGTTGAACATAAGTAAGATTTTCAGATTAAATGGCACTGTTAACAGCATAGACATAAGAAAAAGTAAAAAGAAAAATGCGAATGATTGGGCAAGGCGAGGGCAGAGAAACAAAGGAAGAGTGATGCACTGTACTATAAAGATAGGCATCAACAAAACACGACAAGCGCTGGCACGCAACTATTGTGAAGCACACAGAAATGTTTTCACGCTGGTCTTAAACTTTTCTAAATTATCAATATCTTTGAATTTCTGTGGAAGACAATTGTAAGCTTTAATACTTGTGTAGCTGAATGACTTTTTAAACATAGCAGTTCTAAATCTAGGAAGGGCAAGAGTTTCCGGAAAGCGAATGCTACGAGGACATGCATGAAGTTGTTCTCTGAATAATATTTTATCCTTTATATAACCTGGTGTACCCGTATGGATAACTTTATGAACGAAAACCAGATTTTGTAACCTGTATTGGTTGCAAACATTAAGCCACTTGAGTTCTTTTATTTTGTGAGATATTCTATCGTATTTTCGAAGACCAAATATCAGTCTACAGCATGAATTTTGTATTTTTTGTAACCGATAACCATTAATAAAACTCAAGCAAGGGCCATATACAAAATTACAATATGAAAGATGCGATAAAATCAATGATTCGGACAGTGTTTTTTTCATTTGAAAGTTCAAAATGTTCCTACTTGAATAGAGCAATTTCAAACTTGAATAGCATTTTTTTATGACTTGATTCACGTGTGGCTGAAAGGTCATCCCTGAGTCTAAATGGAGTCCAAGATACTTCGCCTCAGTTTTCTTCGCTAGGACTTTATTGTTGATGGTGAAAGTAATATCATCTATAACCGATAAGTTTCTTTCAGTCCCAAAAAATATACTGACACATTTTTCCGGATTTAAAGTTAGGTTATGCTGAAGGGACAAATCATACACCTCGTTTATACACAGCTGTAATTTTTGAATGCATTCCAAGGAGTTATCTCTAGAAAGTGGAACATAGAGCCCTATATCATCAGCGTAGGCATGAAAATCTGTAGAAATTTTATTTAATATGTCAGTGGTATAAATTAAGAAAAGCAAGGGCCCCAGCACAGAGCCCTGAGGCACCCCTGTTGGAACGGTACAAGAATCCGAAAAACAGTCTTTGTTCCCCACCATTTGGAAACGATCGACGAGGTAAGACTTCATGAGTTGTAATGCGCCCTCACCAAATCCATAATACCTAAGTTTTGCTAAAAGCAAATTGTGGCAAATTTTGTCGAAGGCTTTAGAAAAATCCAACAACACCATGGCTGTCATCTTGCCTTGGTCCCAACTTCGTAGTATATCATCTGTAACCTGAGCCAGCGCCGAGATGGTGCCATGTGAAGGGCGAAAGCCCGACTGTTTCGAATTTAGAAGTGAATTATCAACAAAGAAGGAAAATATTTGCTCATAAAGAATTTTCTCAAGTATTTTTGACATCACTGGTAATACTGTTATAGGACGTAGGTCAGAGAAATCAACAGGATTTTGGATCTTAGGCAACGGTTTAACTAAGCCACACTTCCAGCTAGAAGGAAAATAATTATACTCAATGCAGATATTGACCACGTGCGTAATGTACGGTATTATAAAGGGACAGCATCTTTTAAGTAAATCCACACTTATTTGATCAACTCCTCTTGCATTAGACTTTATCCCTGATATTGCCTTAGTCACTTGATCGGTGGTAGCCATCGCAAATGAAAAATGGAGCGACCGATCGTATTCATTCGAATTATAATATTTTTGAAGACTTTCCGAACTATGATCAATCGTATTATCGTTATAGTGTTCTCAGTCACTTTCTGGGATGCTGTCTTCCTCTTTTGCTTGAATTCTTATAATGTTTTCATTGATTTCTTAGTCTTTTTCAATTCTCTTTTTACCAGGGCCCAATATCTTTCGATTGGCCTGAGTTCTGGGCAATTTGGTGGGTTGGCCTCTTCGGGGACAAAAACCACCTCACTAGCTTCGTACCATTCCTTGGTGGCCTTGCTGTAGTGGCATGAAGCTAAATCTGGCCAAAAGATTGTTGACACATCGTGCTCACGTAAAAATGGTAAAAGTCGCTTGTTCAAGCATTCCTCGATGTATATCTTCGAGTCAACAGAGCCTTGGCCAACGAAAAATTTGCTCCTTTTTCCACAAGTGCAAATTGCTTGCCAAACCAGGAATTTTTTAGGAAACTTTGCTTGTTTCTTCACGCGAAATTGTTCGTCAACATTTCCACGAGAATCTGCAGTATAAAATTCCTGACCAGGAAGTTGCGAGAAATCAGCCAAGACGTAGGTTTCGTCGTCCATCACGCAACAGGAAAAATTTTTCGAGAAATCTTATTTTATTGACAAAGCTTTTTGCATTAATCTAGAAAGGAACAGTATGTTGATTATTAAGTTTCGAAAAAGAGATATTGAAAAGACATAAATGTTCCCCGAGGCATATAACCTCCAGAAATTCAAGAAGAACACCAATTTCTACCTGCTTGCCCTTGGTTCTCAGTTTCTCACGATGTTCTCTGAACATTACAGGATATTCCTTTTCGTGAAAATCACAACATAAAAAAAAAATTAAAAAAAATTAACAAATTCATTAGACAGATCGATATGATTGTTATTTGTGGAATATAAATTAAGTGGGGAATGAACAAAAACACAAATGATTTTTCGATTGGTCCTTTTAACGATTTACTCTTTCCAAGATGTAAAATAAAGTGAGCAACAAAGAAAGTGTGCAATAAAAATTCCAAGAAATTTTCCCATGACGATTTAGATTTAAATAACCTTTGCGAGTAACAGGACCTGCTCAATAATTGTCAGAATTCAGTCGTCAAAAACAAAACGATTTATCATTTAATTATGTCTCGAGATCCTCGAGCAGTTGTTGACAGCAACAAAGAAGATCGTTAGTTCCAAATTAGCATTTTAAAGATTGCTTGCCGTATTAATTCGAAATCATGAAAAGTATGAAGTAGTTGTTTCTTTTCATTTTATCATCATTACTTTTCACGCGATGGTCCGATAAATTTATGATTGAATGTTGAATTACTCAAGCAATCTCTGACGTGAAAATGGGTCACTCAAGGCATTCAGCGCTCGTTCTGTATCATTCACTTTGTGAGTAGCTTTCAAGAATTATTGACAACAGCTATCAAAGAAATAGCCTATGATTCTGGTTCTGTTCTTACAGAAATTTTTTGGACAATTCTTTAGAATTTTGAAAGGTTCTGGTTGAGCGATTTGTACTAAATTTTGCATGTAGCTTGAATGAACAGAATTGAATTTGACCACGGTTTGGCCATCAGTGAGTCGAACCTTGCCGATTAAGACCATTTCCTGGAATTTGGAATTCCTAGGAACGTTGAACAAGGAACTATCTCTAACTGTTTTCGGAAGAGGTATGCATCTAGCTCTAAGGAAACTGTTACTTCTCGAAAAAGCAGATAACTCGACAGTTTAGGTAAATGTTCTTTCAATGTTGCGCCTCTTTTCTACGCACTGAATCATTCGAATGTCGATTTGCATATCCGGTAGCAGTTAAGCACTCATTTTGTGGGCTGTTGAGTCTAATTCGTAAAAGGAGTTAGCATCATCCGAATAAGTACAGATTCTTATCGAAGTCATGCTCGGGTGCATTCTACCCAAATTTCGTCTTCGGCCTAAATACCTGAACTCATTATTCCTGCTCGCTCTGTGACAGTACAATTGTTATCTCTTTTATTTCCTTTTGTTCGGTACCCGCAGTAGTTTTAGGCCGATCTGCAGGGTCATTCTTGATGTCGCTCAAAATTATAGAATATCAAACAACATGAAGAATTTCGGTTCCTTTCATAACAGAATGGTCAGAGAAAAATTTTGAGGAAGACGAAAATAATGAAATCGCAGTTTTGGGCGTTAGCTCTCGATACGGCCCTGGGACTATCTACCTTATCATTGCTAATATTTTCATCTAGCCATTACAAATAAGTAGAGTAAGACCCCACGAACCACAATGAATGTTTCTGCAGTATTCAAAAATTATTATGAGAATGGATATAACTGTTTCCTTCACTCGTTTAATTTACGCTGCCTTCTCTTCTATTTATTCTATACATTCTCGATTCGGTATGTTCATCTACTTGATTCAGTTTATTGTTTACGATAATCGTGACCTGTCGGCAAAGATATATTTCATTTTCCGAATCGAGAACGAATTCGTTTACGTTGATTCGATTGAGTTACTTCATCACGTTCATCCTAGAGTTTTGTTCGGGTTTGAATTCGCTTTAATTTAACCCGTACAGAAATTCGAAAGGCTTGTCGTTTGTCGTCATAATGAATTGCCACATACGAGGATAAATTGAAAAATTCTTAGCCTACTATAGAACCAAACAAAATTTTAATGTCAAAATATTTTATTACTCAACATATTCTCCTCTTAATTGAATACATTTATTAGAGCGAACCTGCAACGTCTCTAGACCTTGGAAAAAAATGTTTCTTCTCGCTCTGCAAACCAGTCCTGCACAGCTTTTATTACCCCCTTTTTTTCAGTTGAGGAAAGAGATGATAGTTGGGCCTTTATTCTTGAAAACCAGGGAGTAGAACGATCGAGAGAACGGCGACGTGGCCCTACTGATTAGTAGGGCTACGTCACCGTTCTCTCGATCGTTCTACTCCCTGGTTTTCAAGAATAGAGGCCCTGGACGGAGCTAAATCTGGTGAGTAAGGGGGGTGTTCTAGTAATTCGAACCCTAAATCACGAATTTTTAGCATGGCTACATGAGATTTGTGTACTGGGGCGTTCTCTGTAAAAACAAAACACCTTTGGATAGTTTTCCGCGTCTTTTCTCTTTAATTTTTTCCCGTAGAGTGGTCAGTAATGTCGAATAGTAATCTCCAGTTATTGTTCTACCCTTATCCAAGAAATCAATCATGATTCCTCCATGGCAATCCCAAAAAATTGAAGCAAGAACTTTTCCAGCAGATTTTTGGACACGAAACTTCTTAAGTCTTGGAGAACCAGAGTGTAGCCAATCGCCATTCCATCGATTGTTGCTTTGTTTCTGGATCGTAGAAATGTACCCAAGTCACATCCATAGTAACAATTCGGTTTAAGAAGTCTACATCGCTTTCAAATCGAGCACAGATCGAACGCGATGCTTCTACCTTTGCACGCTTTTGGTCAAAATTCATTCAAAAACATTTGGGGATGCATTTTACAGAAATTTTTCTCATTGAAGTGAACCATATGATGATAGCGTTCGTATGGAATCTGCATCGATATTTTCGGGGACTGGCACAGAAACTGGCCTTCCCGATCGGTCATCATCTTCAATGGAAAATTTACCTCTTTTGAAGCTTGCAGTCCAATTTTTCACGGTCGCATACGAAGGACATTGATCACCAAGGGTATTGAGCATATCTTCGTAAATCTGCTTACCTCTTAACCCTTTTAAATACAGGTACTTGATGATGGCTGGATACTCCAATTTTTCGATTTTTACAATTTCGGTGGACATCTTTTTTTTATTTATTGCGTAACTCTGGTTTACTTTTTTGACGTCGAACTCTGCACTGACACTTCTAATAAGTTATTGTTCGTTGATATGGTATCGCAATATTTTGTTTATGCATGGAACTGCTCTAGGCTAACTAGATATCAACACATCCTCGTCGTTACGAAAAAAATCCCCTAAAGCTTCAACTTGGGATCAGGAGCTTTCAAGCTCTGGTTTGTCTCTAGTTCAACCTATTCTAGAGATAATTAGAAGTGGAAAACTCGAAGCTCTTATGCCACCTAGAAAACTAGAAGGACATATTGGAAAGTCTCTCGGAGACTTCACGAACGCACTGTAAGTGCCTATATGCATCTTTATTCGAACAGAATTTATGGAACTGGGGAAATGGCATAGTTTTCGCCGGAAATCAAATTGTTAAAACTGAAATGGAATTTCCTGGTCGACATCGGGATGTAGGTACATGCTGAGAGCGTGTTTTACTGATGGAATCTCATTCGTCCGATGATTACGAATTGATTAGTAGGTCGGCGGTCCGACGAGAAAAATCGGATAAATGCAAGAAACGTTATCGGAATATCGGATTCCCATGGCGCTGCGATCCATCGCGGAAACGGAATATGCGGATCAGATGTCGATCGAGAGATGCCGCAATCGTTGTGAGAATATGCGATTTTGGAATGGCTCAACGATTACCTTTTACCACTCTTCGGATAGGAAAATTCAGAGATGAGCTGTGGGAGATGAAATCTCGAGGCTCGGGGCTAGTTTGTCGATGGGAATTTTATAAGGTAGGTATTGAAAGATGCGAAGGAGATTCATCTGTTCTGATCACCATAATTTCGAATTCAGGTCGTATTTCGTCAGAAATCATGCTGATATGGTAGATAGTGCTGTTCGAAATTACAACAAATTTCGTACAAACGAAGTTACCAAGGATGGGCCTCAGATCAGAAGCTCCGTTATTGAATGGCAACTTAATTTGTTGCATGTTCCAAGCATTTTCAGCGGCTTAGATAAAAAGGTTTTTCGTTATTACCCAGTCCCGATTTGAACGCCACTGATTTCTCTGAATGTTTTTGACGGAATCGAAATTCTTAAAGATTATTCTTCAAAAATGGGACTGGTCTAAAGCTTTGAACCACACCGTTCTCTAGAAAAAATGTCCCAAACATTATAATAAGGACTGAACGAGAATAAATTCGCTATCACAAAAACGCCTATATCTCTTGAACCACTGGACCGATTTCGAAAATCGAACTCATTTTCGAATAATCTTCTAATTCTAATAGAAACTGTTTCAAGAATAAAAAAACCAAAACTATTTTTTACAGAATTCATGGATTTTTTCTGGATTTCTTCCCATCATGCTTCTTATAGTGTTCTCAGTCACTTTCTGGGATGCTGTCTTCCACTTTTGCTTGAATTCCGCTAATGTTTTCGTTGATTTCTTAAATCTTCTTCAATTCTCTTTTTACCAGGGCCCAATATCTTTCGATTGGGCAATTTGGTGGGTTGGCCTCTTTGGGGACAAAAACCACCTCATTCGCTTCGTACCATTCCTTGGTGGCCTTGCTGTAGTGGCATGAAGCTAAATCTGGCCAAAAGATTGTTGACACATCGTGCTCACGTAAAAATGGTAAAAGTCGCTTCTTCAAGCATTCCTCGATGTATATCTTCGAGTCAACAGAGTCTTGGCCAACGAAAAATTTGCTCCTTTTCCCACAAGTGCAAACTGCTTGCCAAACCAGGAATTTTTTAGGAAACTTTTCTTAGTTTTCTTGTTTGTTCACGCGAAATTGTTCGTCAACATTTCCACGAGAATCTGCAGTATAAAATTCCTGACCAGGAAGTTGCGAGAAATCAGCCAAGACATAGGTTTCGTCGTCCATCACGCAACAGGAAAAATTTTTCAAGAAATCTTTTTTTAATTTCTTTGCTCTTTATTTCGTTTCTTGATTCTTCACAGCGTTCCCACAACTCGACTTGATTTTCTGAACGGTTGACTGCGAACAACCCACTATTTGGGCCACTTTCCGTCCTGAAAGGTTAGGATTCTTTTGAAAAAGGCTGATGGCTTTCTTCACTTTTTTTAGGTTATGAAACCCTTTTTCCTCACGGTTCTTTCCTTGCGGTTAATTGTAAGATCTTCGTTGATGCGCTTAACAACTCTTGATACCGTTTCCGGATGAAGCCTCTTTTGCGATTCTTTTGAAGCTCCATTTTTTATTATTTTGAAAAAGTTTCACTATAAATTCTCGTGTTTTCACTTCGCTTGACATTTTGCGACAGAGAATTCGAATATCTATGAAGTAAATGTTTCACATGTTTCTGACGTTCATAACAAAGCTAACTATGATCAAATTTTGATTTTTTCTCAATTGGTTCAAGAGATATAGGCGTTTTTGTGATAGCGAATTTATTCTCGTTCAGTCCTTATGTATTTTCCATTAAAAAACTGAGGAAGTTGAAACAGAAAGCAAATTGAAGTGTATCTTCAAAATGACTTGCATAAATTCGATTCAAGCAGTCACCCTGCGTCTTATATTTTCTACACCCTGTATCTCGGAAGTGAAAAGAATTAAAACGAAGATTGACATGAAATTTTTTCTTATTTTCATTATTGCTATCTACCCTACAACTTGTTACACATATTCTACATGATATGTGAAGAAATTTTTTGAATATATGGCATTGAAAGGATTAGATTATTATAAAAAAAATTCTCCGAGAACAATCTATCAATTAAATTAAACATTCGAACCATAATGTGGATAGAGTGAATCACCCAACAAATCGTTATCATTGTGCCCTAGCTATGATTTCGGACAAAAGCTCTTCACTTCAGGTAAGTGCTTCATTATGATTTCGACATTTTAGAGGCCTCTTAAGAACTTATTGTCACCATCTCGAGTGCAGAAACACACCGAATTCGGCAATCAAATCTCTAGCATAAAAAATCGAAGTAAAACCACTCAATAAACGACACTTTCGGTACTCACCACTATGAGAAAAACAAGAAGAATCTTAAGAATCCCATCAACACTATTGTTGACACTCATGACTCCACAAATTTTCACGAACAGCGAATGCACCGAAAAAATATTAAGTCCCTAAAACACCTCGAAGCACCTACACCCACAGGTATCTTCCTCGAGCAGCTGATACCGTCAAGGTCGTGTCGCGAACTACGCTGCTTCCGTGCAGACTACCTGATAGTACTGACCACTGTCAAGTACCGGAGCGCTTTTGAATGGAAGAGGAAGAAGTATCGCGAGCGGGATTCGCGCTTCCCATTTTAGTACTACCTATAGATAAAGAAGACTAAGGTACTACCTCTGGTACTCTGGTAGTATTACAATGTCAGATCGAGCCTGCGGTTCAGCAGTAAAAGAAGGCAATGAATGCAATGTAATTGGAACACCCTAGAAATTTGTCAAGTACTTAGGTACTGATTTTCTTGACAACTATTTTTATATTTATGTGATAGCTGCAACATTTTCATTGGATTCTTGAAGGCGAAGCTACCTACAAGGTGAATATATTTACAAGATGTACAAACAAGCTCTCAAAAGCTCCTGACTTCACATCAGTGCTTCAGTATCAGTGGACACTTTTTTTTTGAAAAATCGAATCTTGAAATGTTTGAGGTCGATTTTCTTGAATTCGGAGAGGTTCGGAGCTTCTACCAAGGGTACAATTTTTGAAGAATGGTATACAAGAATTTCGATTACGTCGAAAAATTTGCGGAATGTCAGTGGCGTTCAAGTAGGGAAAGTTTTAATATAAAATAACCTTTTTATCTGCACCAATGAAAATGTTTGAAATATAGAAGCAGTCGCATGTTATCTCCATTCCTATAATTGACGATTCACGAATGATCTTGCAGATTGATTGTAGAACGATATTCGGTCGTAAAATAAGAAATAAAATTTTCCAGCAGTTAATTCAAATACATAAATTTATTCTTTTCAGTCGGCAACATTGTAAGTAAGTATGTAATTGCTTCAATGATTGTTATGCCCCGCCACGCTACAAAACGCACACTATACTGTTAGACCACCTCTATGGTATACGGGTATCACTGCTGATAGTGATTACCGGCATTAGGTAGGTACATCTGGTACCATTGGATTACTGATCGACTCGAAGGTGATTGAAACTTAACGTTTGGCTTTGGACATCCAGTGTTTAACTCGTTCAGAAGAATCGGCTTTGTTTCCGTATAACCTTTCCGTTTCACGCTCAGCTACTCAACACGTCCTCTAGAATGATCCTCTGTCTATTCCTAGAAAATCAGTTTTAAGTTTCCGAGATAACGCGTAAAAGGTTTTGCAACATTTTCAAGACTGGAAAGCCATAAAAGATTACCATCAAGAATGTTAAAGAAAGAATATTTCGCGTCTTTTATTTGAGGATCCACAAACAGTATAGTTTGGTATTAAAACAGATTTAACTTAAGTAGAAGAATTCAAGTCACAAAAACTTACATACGAAAACAACTCATCTGAAAATTTGAATTTCTTTGTATTTTTGAGAAATTTTATGTGTAGAAAAAACGACGAAAAGACGCTATGAAGTCATTCATTCTCAAATGGAAATGAATTACTTTGATTTGAACGAATGATCCGTTTGCCCTCCGATGAACTTAGTCTTAGACTTCCCAATTCTCCAATGTACAATATTGTATGTTAGTTAGTGCAGACGCAACGAAAAATTCGAAAAATTTCTTAGATTCAGAGATCATATCGTACGATCGGTGAATATAAACTACCGATATTCGATTCGAACAATACTGTTAGAAGAATGAGAGAACATACCCTCATCATGATATGTTTTTACGGCAGCATTCTTGTGCATAAGCCAAACAACAATTTCGTAATTATCCGTAATCCATTGATGATTCCGTTACAGTGAATCCAGCGTGCAATTAAAATATTTATTAATAAACATGAGCATAACGCAGACTAAAGGAATACAAATAAACATCTGAAGCGGTGTGAACTAGAACCCTCTTTTTCAGGAAAATGTTTGAATATCGCGAGTACCTACAGCACGCAATGGTACTCTGGTCAATTTCTGGGTTAATTCGATTATATCGTGCGGAAAAACTGACGATGCAACGGAAAACCGTTCTACTTGGCACGTTCCTGAAGACATCCGAGTAATTTGTGTGATTCAATGGAAGGTAGTACCTGCAGCACACACGAGAAATTTTTGGTTTGGGAAATATTCGACATTTAGTGGAAAATTTGCGAAGAATTGGTCGACTTTGGAGTGACGTAACTTCTACAAAAATTGGAATTGAGAGGAGCTGATTTTTTGGTTATACTTTGGTTCTTTGAGAATGAAATGGTTTATTTTTTATATACCTGAGACGAAAGGTTTGGATTTTCTGATTTTTTTCGCGAAGGTCCAATTTTTCCGATTTTCCATCAACCATTTTTAAAAAAAAAATTAGTCTCAGAGAAAATCTGTTTGGATCTACGGCATCGACTTAATAAATGGTGAAAATTTCGTATCGATAGGCGAGATTCAAATTTTTACGAGAAATCCGATTTTTCGAAAATAAATTTTTGGATTCGATCGACTTCAAACTCACACCGTTCACTAATTCGAAGAAGTAGATCAAGAAAATCCAATCAGATCTTCCAAGAGGAAAACAGTTTTTGATTTACGAACGATGAAAAATCGGAAAATTTTGACCTTCGCGAAAAAAAATAGAAAATCCAAACTGTTCGACTATAATGGATGAAAATTGGTTTTTTTGATCCACAAAGGATCAATCTATATGCAAAAAAATCGGCATCATTAAAAATCAATTTTTTTGGGATATACGGCAGTCCAAAAATGACCTATTTTTCGCGATTTTTCGAGGAGAACAATTTAACAGATTTAATCGAAAAATACGATGATATATTGAAAAATTCTTAGCCTGCCATAGAACCAAACAAAATTTCAATGTAAAATATTTAAAAACTCAACATATTCTCCTCTCAATTGAATACATTCATTACAGCGAACCTGCAAGTTATCTAGACCTTTCAAAAAAAATGTTTCTTCTTGCTCTGTAAACCAGTCCTCCACAGCTTTTATTACCTCCTCGTTGGAAGAAAATTTGCGATCTTTCAATTTTTTTTTTTAGTTGAGGTAGGAGATGATAGTCGGACGGAGCCAAATCTGGTGAATAAGGGAGGTGTTCTAGTAATTCTAACCCTAAATCATGAATTTTTTGCATGGCAACATGAGATTTGTGTAAAAAAAAACACCTTTGGATAGCTTTCCGCGTCTTTTCTCTTTAATTTTTTCCCGTAGAATGGTATGTAATGTCGAATTGTAATTTCCAGTTATTGTTCTACCCTTATCCAAAAAATCAATCATGATTATTCCATGGCAATCCCAAAAAACTGAAGCAAAAACTTTTCCAGTAGATTTTTGGACACGAAACTTCTTAGGTCTTGGAGAACCAGAGTGTCGCCATTCCATCGATTGTTGCTTTGTTTCTGGATCGTAGAAATGTACTCAAGTCTCATCCATAGTAACAATTCGGTTTAAGAAGTCTACATCGTTTTCAAATCGAGCACAGATCGAACGCAATGCTTCTACCCTTGCACGCTTTTGGTCAACATTCAAACATTTGGGGATCCATTTTGCAGAAATTTTTCTCATGTCCAAATTGACGTGAACTATATGATGAACGCGTTCGTATGATATCTTCAGTGCTTCAGGTATCCGTTTTAGGCCAATTCGACGGTCTGATAAAATCATGTCATGAACTGCATCGATATTTTCGGGGACTGACATAGAAATTGGCCTTTCCGATCGGTCATCATCTTCAATGGAAAATTTACCTCAATTGAAGCTTGCAGTCCAATTTTTCACGGTCGCATACGAAGCACATTGATCAACAAGGGTATTTAGCATATCTTCGTAAATCTGCTTACCTCTTAACCCTTTTAAATACAGGTGGACATCTTTTTTTTTCAATTTATTGCGTAACTCTGGTTTACTTTTTTGACGTCGAACTCTACACTGACACTTCTAATAAGTTATTGTTCGTTGATATGATATCGCAATATTTTGTTTATGCATGAAACTGGTCTGGGCTAACTAGATATCAATACATCCTCGTATAAGCCCAAAAAATAGATCGGCATCATGTTTCTATTCCCATTTACTCGGATCAATGAATTTGATTCCGATTCTGGATCTGTGAAAGTGTAACGAATTCATTCAGTTTCTTTTTGGCGAAACCTCAAATATTCCGGCCTAACTGTAACTTATAAATACATAAATTGAATAACCACCATGCCTGATTGTGGTCGAGATATAAAAATGCGAAGTGTGTTTATGATGATGCCGTGAAATACTGAGGCCTAGTTTTCACCTGGATAGAAGTTGTGTCTTGATGAGTAGATAGAAAAAACTTTTATGATGAAATAAATCTCAGTATCGCAGAGAAAGACATGTAGTTTCAAGATGAAGATGATGTTAATATCAAAGTTTTTTTCTGAAACTTCAAAGTTCATGTTCTTTTCCAATTCAGCATCAGAGGAAAGCATCAATTCTTTAATCATTGAAAATTTAATTAAAAGGAAGAACAGTGACACTACAACATTGGTAATCAAAATCTAGTATTGGATCATGGTGGTTTCAAAAGATATAGAGAATCATAAAGTCTAGTCCTCTCTTGACAAGTACAGGGTGAGCAAACCCTCCGTATCCAAGGAATTTTTTAGAAACGCTTCATCCTCGCAATTTCTTAAAGAAAAGACACCAACTGAAGTACTGTTCGTGTTCTGCGTTCCATGTGACTAGCTGGGGATCGTGGGAGGATCTCGAGAAACGAGATTTTCTGGCGTTCGTGCCCGTTTCATGCGGAACTCACCTCATTGTGGTTCGGTTAATTCAGATCTGCGACACCGACAAAAATCGAAATGTTGGCAGCAAACGTACAGTTACGGCCTATCGGATAAATGTTGTTCTAATTGTCGATGTCGGTACTTTTTGCTGGCCTACTGGATTAAATCGCCTGTTTTCGATTGGGACAGTTAACTCGAGTCCACCTTCGGCTTTCACTGATCTAGTTGAATCGCGATATGAACCGTATTTGGTAGGAGCTTGTCGAAAAACAGCCTCAAGAGCAGGCCGCAGCTCACAGTAGGGACAAAATGGGCATTTGCCCAGGGCGCTGGAATTCAGAAATACTATGCTTACAAACAAAAATTAAATGAGCAAAGGGCGCCAGTACACCATTTGCCCAGGGCGCCTACTACCCTTAGCCGAGGCCTGCTCAAGAGGGTTGTAAAGGGGCATTCTTGAATTATATTTTGGTTTATTTTGAAATGTATATCTAATTATTTACTTCACAGTTTTATGCACTAGCGGACTCAGATAGTTTTTTAGGGGGGGCGTGCATGAATGATAGAATAATAGGGCAATTTATTGAAAATATTAGGGATCGATTGAACTACTTTAAGAGGATAATTGTCAATTTCGAGGTTCAAGCAGGGGTAAACGTTAAGATCTACTACCCATTCGAATCATGCAGAACACCCATATGGCTGATCAGTATGGCTTATACTTTGAGTACTCTGAGCGTCTGAACAAAACTCGAGAATGAAAAATGCAAAAAATAAAACAATATAAATTCGACTATAATGAGGCCTATATGGACAAGTTTGGTATCAAAATGTAGGTTTTCGAGGGCGCTCTATTCGATAAAAACAAATTCAAGTCGCTATCTATCATAGTTTTGATTTTGACCTGTCGAATGGCATTTTTTTTTTTAAATCCGGAATTTCAAATCGACATAGCTCCCGCTCCTTTGGCCCTATCCACCTTTTGTTTGTATATTGTTAATCAGCATTGTCCGAAGTATCTCTGAGCATCATAAAATTGATATCGAAAATCCCAACTTTTTGGGTGAAAAATGCCAAAGGGGTAGGACCCCCCAAAAACACCATATTTGTCATCACCAAGGAATCCCTGGCGAATCCAAAGCCGTTTCTCGAACGTGAAGATCTACAACCCATTCGAATCATGCAGAAAACCCATATGGCTGATCAGTATGGCCTATACTTCGAGTACTCTGAGCGTCTGAACAAAACACGAGGATGAAAAATGCAAAAACTAAAACAATCACAATTCGGCTCAAGGAGGACCTATATGGACATATTTGGTATCAAAATGTAGGTTTTCGAGGGCGCTCTATTCGATAAAAACAAATTCAAGTCGCTATCTATCATAGTTTAGATTTTGACCTGTCAAATGGCATTTTTTTTAAAAATCCGGAATTTCAAATCGACATAGCTCCCGCTCCTTTGGCCCTATCCACCTTTTGTTTGTATATTGTTAATCAGCATTGTCCGAAGTATCTCTGAGCATCATAAAATCGATATGGAAAATCCCAACTTTTTGGGTGAAAAATGCCAAAGGGGTAGGACCCCCCAAAAACACAATATTTGTCATCACCAAGGAATCCCTGGCGAATCCAAAGCCGTTTCTCGAACGTGAAGATCTACAACCCATTCGAATCATGCAGAAAACCCATATGGCTGATCAGTATGGCCTATACTTTGAGTACTCTGAGCGTCTGAACAAAACTCGAGAATGAAAAATGCAAAAACTAAAACAATCACAATTCGGCTCAAGGAGGACCTATATGGACATATTTGGTATCAAAATGTAGTTTTTCGAGGGCGCTCTATTCGATAAAAACAAATTCAAATCGCTATCTATCATAGTTTAGATTTTGACCTGTCAAATGGCATTTTTTTTAAAAATCCGGAATTTCAAATCGACATAGCTCCCGCTCCTTTGGCCCTATCCACCCTTTGTTTGTATATTGTTAATCAGCATTGTCCGAAGTATCTCTGAGCATCATAAAATCGATATCTAAAATCCCAACTTTTTGGGTCAAAAATGCCAAAGGGGTAGGACCCCCCAAAAACACCATATTTGTCATCACCAAGGAATCCCTGGCGAATCCAAAGCCGTTTCTCGAACGTGAAGATCTACAACCCATTCGAATCATGCAGAAAACCCATATGGCTGATCAGTATGGCCTATACTTTGAGTACTCTGAGCGTCTGAACAAAACTCGAGAATGAAAAATGCAAAAACTAAAACAATCACAATTCGGCTCAAGGAGGACCTATATGCACATATTTGGTATCAAAATGTAGGTTTTCGAGGGCGCTCTATTCGATAAAAACCAATTCAAGTCGCTATCTATCATAGTTTTGATTTTGACCTGTCATATGGCATTTTTTTTAAAAATCCGGAATTTCAAATCGACATAGCTCCCGCTCCTTTGGCCCTATCCACCTTTTGTTTGTATATTGTTAATCAGCATTGTCCGAAGTATCTCTGAGCATCATAAAATCGATATCGAAAATCCCAACTTTTTGGGTGAAAAATGCCAAAGGGGTAGGACCCCCCAAAAACACCATATTTGTCATCACCAAGGAATCCCTGGCGAATCCAAAGCCGTTTCTCGAACGTGAAGATCTACAACCCATTCGAATCATGCAGAAAACCCATATGGCTGATCAGTATGGCCTATACTTTGAGTACTCTGAGCGTCTGAACAAAACTCGAGAATGAAAAATGCAATAACTAAAACAATCACAATTCGGCTCAAGGAGGACCTATATGGACATATTTGGTATCAAAATGTAGGTTTTCGAGGGCGCTCTATTCGATGAAAACAAATTCAAGTCGCTATATATCATAGTTTAGATTTTGACCTGTCAAATGGCATTTTTTCAAAAAATCCGGAATTTCAAATCGACATAGCTCCCGCTCCTTTGGCCCTATTCACCTTTTGTTTGTATATTGTTAATCAGCATTGTCCGAAGTATCTCTGAGCATCATAAAATCGATATCGAAAATCCCAACCTTTTGGGTCAAAAATGCCAAGGGGGTAGGACCCCCCAAAAACACCATATTTGTCATCACCAAGGAATCCCTGGCGAATCCAAAGCCGTTTCTCGAACGTGAAGATCTACAACCCATTCGAATCATGCAGAAAACCCATATGGCTGATCAGTATGGCCTATACTTTGAGTACTCTGAGCGTCTGAACAAAACTCGAGAATGAAAAATGCAAAAACTAAAACAATCACAATTCGGCTCAAGGAGGACCTATATGGACATATTAGGTATCAAAAGGTAGGTTTTCGAGGGCGCTCTATTCGATAAAAACAGATTCAAGTCGCTATCTATCATAGTTTAGATTTTGACCTATCAAATGGCATTTTTTTTTTAAATCCGGAATTTCAAATCGACATAGCTCCCGCTCCTTTGGCCCTATCCACCTTTTGTTTGTATATTGTTAATCAGCATTGTCCGAAGTAACTCTGGGCATCATAAAATTGATATCGAAAATCCCAACTTTTTGGGTGAAAAATGCCAAAGGGGTAGGACCCCCCAAAAACACCATATTTGTCATCACCAAGAAATCCCTGGCGAATCCAAAGCCGTTTCTCGAACGTGAAGATCTACAACCCATTCGAATCATGCAGAAAACCCATATGGCTGATCAGTATGGCCTATACTTTGAGTACTCTGAGCGTCTGAACAAAACTCGAGAATGAAAAATGCAAAAACTAAAACAATCACAATTCGGCTCAAGGAGGACCTATATGGACATATTTGGTATCAAAATGTAGGTTTTCGAGGGCGCTCTATTCGATAAAAACAAATTCAAGTCGCTTTCTATCATAGTTTAGATTTTGACCTGTCAAATGGCATTTTTTTAAAAAATCCGGAATTTCAAATCGACATAGCTCCCGCTCCTTTGGCCCTATCCACCTTTTGTTTGTATATTGTTAATCAGCATTGTCCGAAGTATCTCTGAGCATCATAAAATCGATATCGAAAATCCCAACTTTTTGGGTGAAAAATGCCAAAGGGGTAGCACCCCCCAAAAACACAATATTTGTCATCACCAAGGAATCCCTGGCGAATCCAAAGCCGTTTCTCGAACGTGAAGATCTACAACCCATTCGAATCATGCAGAAAACCCATATGGCTGATCAGTATGGCCTATACTTTGAGTACTCTGAGCGTCTGAACAAAACTCGAGAATGAAAAATGCAAAAACTAAAACAATCACAATTCGGCTCAAGGAGGACCTATATGGACATATTTGGTATCAAAATGTAGGTTTTCGAGGGCGCTCTATTCGATAAAAACAAATTCAAGTCCCTATATATCATACTTTAGATTTTGACCTGTCAAATGGCATTTTTTTAAAAAATCCGGAATTTCAAATCGACATAGCTCCCGCTCCTTTGGCCCTATCCACCTTTTGTTTGTATATTGTTAATCAGCATTGTCCGAAGTATCTCTGAGCATCATAAAATCGATATCGAAAATCCCAACTTTTTGGGTGAAAAATGCCAAAGGGGTAGGACCCCCCAAAAACACAATATTTGTCATCACCAAGGAATCCCTGGCGAATCCAAAGCCGTTTCTCGAACGTGAAGATCTACAACCCATTCGAATCATGCAGAAAACCCATATGGCTGATCAGTATGGCCTATACTTTGAGTACTCTGAGCGTCTGAACAAAACACGAGAATGTAAAATGCAAAAACTAAAACAATCACAATTCGGCTCAAGGAGGACCTATATGGACATATTTGGTATCAAAATGTAGGTTTTCGAGGGCGCTCTATTCGATAAAAACAAATTCAAGTCGCTATCTATCATAGTTTAGATTTTGACCTGTCAAATGGCATTTTTTTTAAAAATCCGGAATTTCAAATCGACGTAGCTCCCGCTCCTTTGGCCCTATCCACCTTTTTTTGTATATTGTTAATCAGCATTGTCCGAAGTATCTCTGAGCATCATAAAATCGATATCGAAAATCCCAACTTTTTGGGTGAAAAATGCCAAAGGGGTAGGACCCCCCAGAAACACCATATTTGTCATCACCAAGGAATCCCTGGCGAATCCAAAGCCGTTTCTCGAACGTGAAGATCTACAACCCATTCGAATCATGCAGAAAACCCATATGGCTGATCAGTATAGCCTATACTTTGAGTACTCTGAGCGTCTGAACAAAACTCGAGAATGAAAAATGCAAAAACTAAAACAATCACAATTCGGCTCAAGGAGGACCTATATGGACATATTTGGTATCAAAATGTAGGTTTTCGGGGGCGCTCTATTCGATAAAAACAAATTCAAGTCGCTATCTATCATAGTTTTGATTTTGACCTGTCAAATGGCATTTTTTTTTTAAATCCGGAATTTCAAATCGACATAGCTCCCGCTCCTTTGGCCCTATCCACCTTTTGTTTGTATATTGTTAATCAGCATTGTCCGAAGTATCTCTGAGCATCATAAAATCGATATCGAAAATCCCAACCTTTTGGGTCAAAAATGCCAAGGGGGTAGGACCCCCCAAAAACACCATATTTGTCATCACCAAGGAATCCCTGGCGAATCCAAAGCCGTTTCTCGAACGTGAAGATCTACAACCCATTCGAATCATGCAGAAAACCCATATGGCTGATCAGTATAGCCTATACTTTGAGTACTCTGAGCGTCTGAACAAAACTCGAGAATGAAAAATGCAAAAACTAAAACAATCACAATTCGGCTCAAGGAGGACCTATATGGACATATTTGGTATCAAAATGTAGGTTTTCGAGGGCGCTCTATTCGATAAAAACAAATTCAAGTCGCTATCTATCATAGTTTAGATTTTGACCTGTCAAATGGCATTTTTTTTTTAAATCCGGAATTTCAAATCGACATAGCTCCCGCTCCTTTGGCCCTATCCACCTTTTGTTTGTATATTGTTAATCAGCATTGTCCGAAGTATCTCTGAGCATCATAAAATCGATATCGAAAATCCCAACTTTTTGGGTGAAAAATGCCAAAGGGGTAGGACCCCCCAAAAACACAATATTTGTCATCACCAAGGAATCCCTGGCGAATCCAAAGCCGTTTCTCGAACGTGAAGATCTACAACCCATTCGAATCATGCAGAAAACCCATATGGCTGATCAGTATGGCCTATACTTTGAGTACTCTGAGCGTCTGAACAAAACTCGAGAATGAAAAATGCAAAAACTAAAACAATCACAATTCGGCTCAAGGAGGACCTATATGGACATATTTGGTATCAAAATGTAGGTTTTCGAGGGCGCTCTATTCGATAAAAACAAATTCAAGTCGCTATCTATCATAGTTTAGATTTTGACCAGTCAAATGGCATTTTTTTTAAAAATCCGGAATTTCAAATCGACATAGCTCCCGCTCCTTTGGCCCTATCCACCTTTTGTTTGTATATTGTTAATCAGCATTGTCCGAAGTGTCTCTGAGCATCATAAAATCGATATCGAAAATCCCAACTTTTTGGGTGAAAAATGCCAAAGGGGTAGGACCCCCCAAAAACACCATATTTGTCATCACCAAGAAATCCCTGGCGAATCCAAAGCCGTTTCTCGAACGTGAAGATCTACAACCCATTCGAATCATGCAGAAAACCCATATGAGTGATCAGTATGGCCTATACTTTGAGTACTCTGAGCGTCTGAACAAAACTCGAGAATGAAAAATGCAAAAAAATAAAACAATATAAATTCGACTATAATGAGGCCTATATGGACAAGTTTGGTATCAAAATGTAGGTTTTCGAGGGCGCTCTATTCGATGAAAACAAATTCAAGTCGCTATCTATCATAGTTTAGATTTTGACCTGTCAAATGTCATTTTTTTTTAAAATCCGGAATTTCAAATCGACATAGCTCCCGCTCCTTTGGCCCTATCCACCTTTTGTTTGTATATTGTTAATCAGCATTGTCCGAAGTATCTCTGAGCATCATAAAATCGATATCGAAAATCCCAACTTTTTGGGTGAAAAATGCCAAAGGGGTAGGACCCCCCAAAAACACCATATTTGTCATCACCAAGGAATCCCTGGCGAATCCAAAGCCGTTTCTCGAACGTGAAGATCTACAACCCATTCGAATCATGCAGAAAACCCATATGGCTGATCAGTATGGCCTATACTTTGAGTACTCTGAGCGTCTGAACAAGACTCGAGAATGAAAAATGCAAAAACTAAAACAATCACAATTCGGCTCAAGGAGGACCTATATGGACATATTTGGTATCAAAATGTAGGTTTTCGAGGGCGCTCTATTCGATAAAAACAAATTCAAGTCGCTATCTATCATAGTTTAGATTTTGACCTGTCAAATTGCATTTTTTTTAAAAAATCCGGAATTTCAAATCGACATAGCTCCCGCTCCTTTGGCCCTATCCACCTTTTGTTTGTATATTGTTAATCAGCATTGTCCGAAGTAACTCTGGGCATCATAAAATTGATATCGAAAATCCCAACTTTTTGGGTGAAAAATGCCAAAGGGGTAGGACCCCCCAAAAACACCATATTTGTCATCACCAAGAAATCCCTGGCGAATCCAAAGCCGTTTCTCGAACGTGAAGATCTACAACCCATTCGAATCATGCAGAAAACCCATATGGCTGATCAGTATGGCCTATACTTTGAGTACTCTGAGCGTCTGAACAAAACTCGAGAATGAAAAATGCAAAAAAATAAAGCAATATAAATTCGACTATAATGAGGCCTATATGGACATGTTTGCTATCAAAATGTAGGTTTTCGAGGGCGCTCTGTTCGATAAAAACAAATTCAAGTCGCTATCTATCATAGTTCAGATTTTCACGTTCCAAATGGCATTTTTTTCAAAAATCCGAAATTTCAAATCGTCATAGCTCCCGCTCCTGTGATCCTTTCCACGATTTTTTTTGTATATTGTTAATCAGCATTGTCCCAAGTATCTCTAGGCCCAATAAAATCGATTTCGAAAATATCAATTTTTTGGGTGAAAAACACCATTTTTGTCCTCGCCAGCTTAGGCAATGGAATAATACAGTAGTAGCGATATCTGATATCAAAACCACACGAACTTATTTGTACTCCTAACGCAAACAGAAAATTATCACAGTTTTGAAATAGAAAAACTCGAAAAGATTACTTACCTGACGAATAAGATTAATATTTTCCCGTTGAAATATGAATTTGCGTAGATAAAACAAATCTTTGTTTTTCTTTCAACTCCAATCTCTTCATAATTTATAGCATATCATTACATAGGACCAGCCTGTTTCTAATTTTTATATTTCGAATAAATAAACGGCTAATTAATCTCCTTTTGAAATATGTGTATGGAGTGTTTTTCAGGATAAAAAAATAAGATTTCAAAAAAATTATTTATTCACAATAACAAGAATACAATAATTAAAGTCAAGAAGTCACCCTCAATACAGAGTTTGATCATATGCATCAATAAATGCCTGGCATCCTTGATTGCTTTCCGCCAAGTTATCGAGAATATCCTGCTCAATTTGTTGCCAAAGTTGTGGCAAGAGATCTGGGAGCTGTTGAAGCATTTCCGTCTGCGGTCATCAAGGCTTTGCAATTGGCCCCCAAGCCTGCTCGATGGGATTTAGGTTAGGGGATCTTGGAGGTAATACTAGTTGTGGAATGCCCCGGTTTTCTCTGAAGCAAATCGTTTTGCTCGTGTCAGTCTCCCTGAAGGACCTCAAGAATATCGATAAATATTCGTGTCCAACCCCAGGTTCACCATGTGGTTGTCGATCCAATCGCTGAAAAGCCCCACGTTCACGTACACACCCGGTGTATTCCTCAGTCCGCACTTCAAGCCCCAAGACACAATCCCCACTTGCTCGTAGCGGTCCTCTTCGTTTGGTACAGGACAAACCAGAGGACTCCCGCCGTCTCCTTTGCAAGTGTCCTTATCCTCTTCCCCACCCGCGCAGATAAAGCTTTCGTCCAACGAGAAAAAAGGACCTAGCCGTGTTTGGAGGGCTTTAGAACATCTTTCTGTAGAAAGTAATCATGATGAAGATAGTCGTCATTATGAATAACGAAAGAAAAATATTATAAGAAGAGACAAAATAAAGGATGTATAGAGATAGTAATCAATAAGCATAATGTCTAAGGAAAGACATTGATTTCAATGAAAAATGAGATATAATCCACCTGTCAATACGGATATCATTATTATGAATAACGAAAAAAATAGATAAAGACGGTACAAAATAAAGGATGTGCTAAAAATTAAATATAAGAAGAAAATATTTTAGCGGCAGGCAGACAATTTTTTGAAATTCCGGAAAAAGTTACACACCGTGCAGGAATTGAACCTGCGTCTCCTACTTTCCGGGTCGGGGCTCTTACCAACTGAGCTAACTGTGTGTATGATACTTTTCCCGGAATTCAATATCATGAGGTTCACCTCATATGTAGTGAGAAAGGGGGGTTCCTAGGTGGGGAGCACTGATTCGTCATCATTAGCCAGAGGACTCCTTTATCCTTCACTTTACTCCATCGAATTTACCATATTCATTAGCTATCGGTTGCAGCTTTTTGAGCATCTTTGGATTGGTACCAATGTGTCATCAATGTCAATGTTCAATGTCAAACCTCATCAATGTCAATTGTCTTTGAGTTACAATTTTTGAAGTTTTGAACGTGCTATTTATTTTGATAGAGCGAAAACAATTTTTGTTAAAAATGGATGCTAAAAAGGTGTAAGTACATCTTGTGTACACCTAAATTTTATAAAAAATATAATGAAACCTAAATGTTAATGAATTGGCGGGCTTATTTCAAATCAGTAATGACAGTGATGACATATTATTATTATTATTGCTGCCAACCCAAGAACGCTCGAAAAGCTGCCACCGATAGCTTAAGAATATGCTCAATTCAGTTCATCAACATCCGACCTAAACTGAAATCGATGAAATTCGATGAAGTAAAGTGAATGATAAAGGAGTCCTCTGGCTAATGATGACGAATCAGTGCTCCTAACCTAGGAACCCCCTCTCTCACTACATATGAGGTGAACCTCATGATATTGAATTCCGGGAAAAGTATCATACCCACAGTTAGCTCAGTTGGTAGGAGCCCCGACCCGGAAAGTAGGAGATGCAGGTTCAATTCCTGCACGGTGTGTAACTTTTTCCGGAATTTCAAAAAATTGTCTGCATGCCGCTAAAATCTTTCCTTCTAATTGAATTCACAGACGATAAAATCATCCATTATATATTAAATATAAGAAAATAAATATAAAATAGAATATGTAAGAATATTAATGGGAATGTTTCATCTGAAGGAGAGATTCAAATGATTAATAAGGATAAAGATTTTCATAATTACGAATAACGAAAGAAAAATACACGAAGAAAAGTACGAAAAAAGGAATGTGCCTGAAGAAAAAATATAGTAAAATTCAGAGAAGCTAGTAGGAAATAGTGAAGGCGATGAAAATTTGAAAGACTCAAATGGAAATATATAAAATAGAAAATACAAATAGGAAAAAGAGAAAAGTCCTCGAAGAAATACCATAAAATGCGAAAATATGGTAAAACTCACCTCTCTCAATCAAAGGCAGATCCGTCTTCTTTAGGGTGCTCTGGTAGTTTCCTTCGTAATAGGAATTTTTGCCCCAACCCGAAGCTGTGCATTCGACGTTGCCGTACTGAACGTTAGAGGGTGGAACGCATACCACCCCAACAGTATGTGAAAGTTTGAATGATTCTTCAACTACTAACAGAGCAATGTCGTTCTTCACTGTGATAGGGTCGAACTGTTGATGGACAATCAACTGAAAATCGAAAAATGGGTCGGTTAAACCGCTGACGCGAAGCCAGGAAGTTCGTCCACCTTGTAGGTAGATTCGCGTGGTTTGATAATACCATAAATCGAAGAAGAATAGGCACCGGACGTGGAAGGGGCACAAATAAAGTTCAAAATCGACGTCTAAGACTTTAGAGACCGATTTGCGACGAATATAATTGGAACTCACCATTTTCACATATCTATCTTGAAGGTTAGGTTCCTTGGCCTCGTCACGCCAGTTCCACTCGCCGGCCCTGACCTTGAAGTTCCCGGTCTTCCCGTGCACGCAATGGGCCGCCGTCAAAGCCACCCTGGGATGGATCAGCGATCCTCCGCATTGGAAAGCGCCGTTCCTGGTGATTCCCAGCATCCAGGGAAACTCCCCCTGCTCTGCCTCGTTCTCGTCGCCCAAAATCCTGGCGCTGAAGAGCGGAGACAACGAAGATCTTTTGGAAAATTCGTAGGTGCCTCCCAGTCCGTATTTGTCGGCGCCGTAGTTGCTCTGTCTGCGACGTCCGCATTCCACCCTACAACACACTTCCAACTCGCTGGTACACGAGAAAGTCGGGCTTGTTGCGACGGTTGAACTGCCTTGCACGAAAGATCTGGAAAATGGACATTCCGGGATAAATCACCGAGTCGAGTTTCGAGCGAGACGCATATTCAACAATTGGCGACGAGGAAGGGATTAATAATATCCCATCCTCGTCGCCAATTACAATTTTTTTTTTGGAAAACGCTGAGGCTGATCTATTTTTATTCAAAAGGGACATCTTATTGTAATTCTTCTCATGGATATGCTGGAAAACTCATTGTCATAACTAATTATCATAATTTTGATGCTCTTCGTGCAGTTTATAACTTTCTCATTATCGTTAAGATACTTTGATCAATTCAGAATTGCTACAAAACGATGGTAATAGCATTGATAAGAATTAAATAACAGTCTAGAATCAAATGAAAATTATTTGCATTTGGACAAAATGATAATTCTCAAGGAACAGAAGCGCAAAAATCATAAAAAAAGTCAAATGTATTTTTAAGAACAGTTCAGATCGCAGACGCATAGTGACCAATTTTATTGCTGATGATTTATCTCTAGTACGTACTCGAAAACTTGGTTGTAAAGTTCGAGTCATAAACGGATACCTACTTAACTGAAAACCCTAACAAGTAATGACGCTCATAAAAAAACAGTTAACTAAGATAACATGTAGACAAATAAACAAAGGTCCCAAAATTTATCTAAGAATACCATAAATCACTCTAACGTCACACTTTTCCAAACAACTAAATAAGAAGAATGAAAGAAATAATAAATTAAAATACAAACAACTTGTACTTACCTCACATCCGCTACTTCAGTCACAATATCTGATAAACCGGTGTAATTTTCGTGGCACTGCCAATAAGGCATGCAAATGCAAAAATCAGATGGTTTGTCAGTATAAATATTATTATTTATTGTGTTTTGACAATTGATACCGCGCAAATCTGGTATCGAGAAAAAAATAATAACACAAACAGCCGCCGTTATTCCGTACGTATTTGTCAAGTGAGTTCCAAACATTATTCTATTACAAAAATTTCGGAACTACAGAACTTCAAAACATAAATTTGAACTAAGCAACTTCGAACTTACGCGGTGCTTGCAGGTTAATTACCATGAAACACAGAATATTTTTCTTCTTTGTGTTCTGGGATTTACTCTATGTGCAATCAGAGAAGAAAGAAGCTTTGTCCATAAATTGTTTTCTTTTTCTTCTCCATGATGAATAATGAAGCGTTTCGATCTCTCGCTACTGTTTGTGATTGATCTTAGAATACCTGGTGTTGGCACTGATTTGATTTTGTTTAAGACTTCTCGTCGATCGAAAATCTGAGTTGGGGTTCTACTTTTCATTTCACCCGAAAGAGGTCGCGCCATTTTCCATTGCCGCAGTAGCGCCACAAACGCGAAATATTGCGGATTATTCTCGAAGCAGGACTCGTACTACATTCTAGAGTGTTTGATCTACAATTTTTGTTCACGATTTTTAGTTAGGAGTCGTAACACCAGGGTTTCTATGCATCTATATCTGAGAATGAGAATTCGTGCAGTTTTGCAAAATTTGAAATTCCCATTTTTGCGATCCTAATTTTCATGGAGAATCATCATTCCGAAGTGCAAGCCGCTCATTTCCATCTCGTAATTTCATAAAGATGATATAAGTATTCAACGGTCTGGAAAAAGAACTGCACATTTACCGTAAATCGATTCGGAAACGAAGGTAACATATGCGGAAGGCTTACTTCTTGAACACAGTAATGATCGGCCGATACCTGCAAGTATTTCATTCACGTGCTTTCGTTATGCAATTTTTTTTTGTGGAGTCGTTCGAGTGCATTCATCTGCTCTATATTTATTCCCGCTTATTGATCAGGCGCATCCCCAATTACACTATTAATTACATTCGATGAACAGCGCGATAATGCGTGTCCGTAACGAGCGTTAAAAAAGGTCAGGTTCACAGCCCTATCTGTTTTTAGGTCGCGAACGAGCATCTGGCAACGCAGCATTGAAATAATTTCAAGTATTGGTTGAAGCAGAAGCATTAACATTGAAATCATGTTTCAAAAATTGAATAATTTCTAAATTTGTTGGAGTACTATCTAGGATTGCTCCTTCGTCCTTAATATGCTACCGCTCATTAAATGCTAAGACCTTATAAGTATTTTCTAAGTTGAAGAGTACTCTGTGGTTCATAAATGACAAATCGGACAAACAGCTGGACATAACCTCTCTAATAAGACAGTAGAGGTGGCGGATTTAACCCCAAAATGTCTGAGCTTTCGGTGTATGAGAGCTCCAAAACTGTTTTTTTCATTGCGGAATAATGAGTCAATTCATAATAAACTTCGTTATCAGTACAATATTACTTTATCCTTGGATAGGAAATTATTGAATGATAAAAACAATTAAAAAATTTTACTTCTGTCATAATAAGGCAGATTTGGTAACAATTTGCGTCAAACAGAAACTGGATCAACCCCCGTACATTCGATACTGACATCAAATCAAAGAATAGGAAAAAAAATATTTCTTTCTGGATCTTCAGTTTTTTTTTCACCTCAGGGAACTTTTTCCTCATATTGTACCTTGTAGTACCTATAGGTATCTCTAAGGTTTTGGAAAGAATCGTAGGATAGGACTAAATTGAATATTTGAAATGCCAAAGACAATATTTTATTTCGAACGTCCCAAACATGCTATCTGAAAATTCGTCAGATGCCCGGCATCGTCACGAATATTTTCGGGGAAAATTTATCGTTTCCGCATTCTTTTTTTTCTGAGCACGAACCTCGTCCAATCGTTCTGCCGAAATGATGCTTAAAATTCATGCGAAATGTTGAAGAATGCTCAACAGTTGTGTTGCACGCCACCGTGTCGACATTATTGATTTCTTGCCAACAGTGTTCAGTAATTCCTCCAGGTTCAGTTACACCAGATCGGCGGAAAACGCAAGTCGCGGGTTCCGCTGCCGGCGACTCTGTCAGTCCGCAGAACGACACCTTCGCACGCCGTTTGACAACACGAAAATATCGCAACGGACAACAATGCCGGGTGATTCAGAGTGGGCCATGCACGACTGATCCGCCGGTATGGACAGAGTGTTTTGAGCTTCCGATGGGTCTACTTTTGTAGTCGAATCGATGAAGTGAAGGGTAACTGCGAGAACATGCCGATAAAACTGTTTTATAACGAGATGAGCCCTCCTTGCAGGGCCGTGCTGATGACAGCCAAGGCTCTGGGAATCGAACTGGAGATGGACAAAGTCAACATTTACACTCACCAACAGACCGACGAAAACCTGTTAAGGGTGAGTAGTGTTGAAGCGCAAATATCTTTGTCTCCTTTTTTGGTTCAACAACCAAAATTTCTTGTCGAGAGAAAATCAGAGTATTTGTCCTGCTTTTCAGTTTTCTCGAAAGGGGTCGCGCTATTCATTCATAACCACAAACTTATATGACATTCAAAATTAATACATGTTTTGATCTTAGACCATAGAAAGTCTAAGGTTTCGATGGAATTTTTGTCATGTACTTCCTAAACACATAGATGCATAGAAACCTTTGCATCTATCTAAACTGTCATCGCTCTAAAAACATAACATAACCTATTTCATACACAGCAATAGCGCCACGACCTTGAAATATTGCGGATCATTGCGGAACTAGAACAAATACTACAATCAAGAGTGCATTTTTGTCATGATTTTGAGTGAGGGGTCGTTACACCAGGGTTTCTATGCATCTTTCTTCAATAAATACCTTCCGTCCTTTCCGTTCTGAACATATTTACTCGTTTCCATACTTTATCCTCGCCCTATAGAAGAGTATTCTGCAGGAATTTACAACTTCCGCAGGATTCACGTTTCGAAGAGTTCGGAATGAAAATTTATGACACGTTCAGGACTTTGCGGCCCTACTTGGTATCGATTGTACAATCGGAAACTGACCTTGAACAATTCGAGTTTGATGCAGTCGCTATTGTCCTCTATTCATTGAATTGTCTCAATAACTATTTTCGTGTTTTAATGGAGAGAGTATAACGTCAAGAGACGAGCGCACATTCATCAATCATCGCATCAGACAGAGGGCTGTTGAACAGCACTCAAATAACGCTGGTTCTTTGTTCAAAGTTTCATCAAAAGGAACACCTTCATGTCAAAGCATTATCCAAGGGTGTTTATTAGATCAAGAACGCTGTTCTGTGCTTTCATAGATGTTATTATGCGAAATATCGGGTTCTAAAATCCATATTCTGCCAATTAGTACATAAATGAAGGTGCTGATGAAATATCAGGACCGTATCAAGTAAGCTCAATTTTCCGGAATAAGTTCTTATTCAAGGAATAGAGACGATTTAAAAATGTCCGCATCCCCTATTAGTTGAACCAAGATGCACAGAACATGGTATTCTATGCATCTATGGTTGAATTAAGAATCTCTACAACTATAGTTTATCTATGACTCTAAGTGATTTCTGTTTGAAAAACAGCACCACAGAACAACGGCGGACTAATGTCACATTAGAGACACGAATCCTGGTTACATAATTCTGTGACAGAATTCGTATGAGGTCACATGGAACATCGATTACAGGAAGGATATAATGAAGTTATCAATATTGCATAAGCTGATATTATTTCTCATTCACGCCGCATTTTGCGGTTAAATGGGTTTCGCTGCTGACACGTCTATATGTATAATTAAGTTCCAGAAGTAAAGGTCATGCCCAGAAACGTACTAAAAATAGTTTGATGATCTTTTTCATTGAAGCCGTAAAGTATCAAAACGGAAATGCAGGAAGCAGATAGGTACACCTCGTCATGGATAAAACTTGTTATTATTTTTATGGTCAAGACTGCTCGAATTTTTATTTTCCAGCAAATTTTAAGATGAAATATCGGAAAAAAATCCCAAAATTTCTCATACGGTAGAACCGGTATCATAGATAATTTCTCTTAAAGCTGCTGTCAAAAACTTGATTTCGAGAACAATCAATTCTTTTCCAATTGGTTTCTCGAACTGGCAAATGCGAATCTACCTACAAGGTGGATGAACGAGCATCCAAAAGCTGCCGAATTCACGTCAATGCATTCTTGACCCCTCATATTTCTTGTGAATTAGACATTATACAGACCACAGAAAAGAAAACATATCTATATATATATATATATAGATCACCGAATCACAGACCACTCTATATGAAATGTCATCGAAACCCCGAAAACGAAGAAAACTGGCAATGCGACTTTTATTTTCCGATTCACAAAAAAGGTCTGGGTCGAAATCTTGTTTTAGAACTGTCTTATATTGATTTTCAAATAAAAATAACTTCTACTCTTTTTGCTATCCCCCTATCAATTAATTAATGACGATCGACAATTCCAAGAATAATTTACCTGTGATTCATCTCCATTTTGAGTTGGACTATTTATAAAACGCATAACTGACTCAAGTAGTCTGGAAAAAGGCCTAAACTTGTGAAACATTTGCGGAATGGCAATTGAGAAGTGCCAAAATAAAATAAAAACCGAAATAACTTGAATAGTGACTTTCAAAGAGAGATCTATTTTTGAACATCCAATATGGATATACTTATTCCTTCAACTTCTATTTCAATTTTCACTTTATCGAAAGTTGTGAGAAAATGGATGACACATTTTCATTTTCTAGCTCTTTTCTTGGAGTAATCCAATTCATAGATCTTCAGTTATGATCGAAAATTTAAAAATTTTTTTAATAATAATGAATAACTCGCTAGTTTAAACCCGTATTCGAAATCATTTGTTATTTCCTACAATGAAAAGTGATTCAATGGTGTTATGATGGAATTTTCAAATACTTCATTATTGTGTCCAGAAGTCTTCGAGTTCTCCTGCCGGCAGCAGAAAACTCAAAACAAATATCATTAGGTACGGCCCAGAGGTCACTCCGCTTTATTAGGAAAAATCGATGGACCCCGGATGAACCTTTTAGAGTGTAGAGAAACCAATATTCGGATATTACAAGAAAGATGAGAATTGTGGGAAAGAATAAATACGACATCGGACATATCTTTCTCCTTCGATTCGTGATTTATCAATGGAATTTTTTTTAGCTCTTGAACTTTATTGGATATTCCATTTTATGAGTTCTTCAATTTTGTTCTTCTTCTTTCACAGTTTCACTACTATGTTCGCCTCTTTTCGACATTTCATCGTAAATTTCGATTAAAAATCTCAATATTCGTTACAGCTGAATCCAGAACATACGATACCAACCCTGGTCGACAACGACGTTGTGATATGGGACAGTCATGAGATTCTCACCTACCTGGTCGATAAATACGGGGAAACGGATCAACTGTACCCTAAGGACTCGTCACAGCGAGCGAAAGTCGACCAAAAACTTAAATTTGATGCAGAAACTCTTTTTCCTAGAATAAATGCAATTATTGTAAGTTGGTAAGATGAAAAAATTTTATTCCATATAATTTACTTCCACATGTCGCATGTTTATTAATCATCAACCACAAAATCTATTGAATTATTTTTCCAGAGCTCCATTGTGATCGAAAACGAGAAGGAAATATCAACCGACAAAATAAGTGCAATTACAGAAGCGTACAAACTTATAGACGCCTTTTTAGAAGATAGGTCATACCTCGCTGGAGACTTTTTGTCGATAGCAGATTTATGCTGCGTTGCCACGATCAGCACTGCGACCATAATCATACCGATATCAACGGAGAAATATCCCAACTTGTCCACATGGTATAAGAATTTCAAGAATTTCGCATATTATGATGAAGCAAATGACGAGGGGCTGAGTCAACTAGACGCCTTGGTTGAACTGAAGCTAGGAAGGCCGAGAAATAAAGAGTTGTGTGATTAAATCAATACGAAACAGAAAGATCCTGTCCATCTGATTATTTCTATGCTCACCTTCGTATCACCATAACAACCCATATCGAACAAGGCTGTCAGAAAATATTTCACCTATCTGTTGATTTTCGTCATTGTTTTAATCATGGGGCCATTTTTTTTACGTCTACAAGAGTTCACAAAGTCCGCACAAAAATATTTCCTTAGGAAACTGCGGAAAGCTGAGTTGAGGCAAGAAGAGGCTTTGGTTGAGGAGTTGAGGTAAAATTGCATAAAAACCATAGACATAGAATAATATATTCTATGATGAAACTCTGGTATTTGGAATTTAAATTAGAACCACGGAATTATGTGATAAGAACCATAGAATTATGTGATAAGTACCATAGAATTACGTGACAAGAACGTGAAAATGTAGTTTGCATTCCTATGAAGGAAGTTTTCCTCATGCGTTACTTGTTTTTTACCAACAAACAGGAGGTGGGAGGTGTAGAAAAAATTTATTTAACAAAGAAATGGATACTCGAGAAAACTAGAAAAATGACCAAACTATTATAACCTACTGTAATATTCAAATGCCTAATCGGTAGTATGTATTCCGTATATTATATTGAACTGAATTTGAATATTCTGAATGGAACCGTATTTGCATTACTGTACAGCACAATTTTTTCTAGTTCTTGTAGAATCGTCGCATTTTTGAGTGAAATAGAATAGCAAGATCTACTCCAAAATTATTGGTATGTAAATCGATTTGAATTAATGATTTGCACCATCTAACCAATAACAAACATCACTTTTATGGATGATAATCTATTATATCTATATTTCTTCATGATATTTCCCAACAATTATTGTCAGATGAACAAGATCTATGTCGATTTTTTCAAGTTCTTAGGTATATATTTGCTTGTGATATTTTATATAGGTTTATTGATTTCTCAGATATCTATGTGGTTATCATAAATTTGAAAATATCTCTAACCATTAAAATTTGATATGAACACTACTTGTTTCATTTTCAAATAAATTTACTTGGATTCCTCCTGCAACTTTGAAATATAACCAGCTGCAAAACAACACATGGCAACACTGCTATGTCAAATGCAACAACAATGTAGTACATAGAACTTGACTGAGGCATCTGGATCTTAGAAATTCCAAGACACTCGGTCCTTTCTTTTGAAAGTCATCGTGTTTAGAGCCAGACTGACAGAATTTATTTTGACCAAACATTCATCATCACTGGTTTAAGATCGTTTTGAATTTGAAATTCGACAATTACAGACACTTGGGCAAAATGAAAACACTCACAAGAATTTTTTGTATACAGAAAATCAAACTAGTTTAGATCAAATATAAACTATATTTCGAATCAATCTTCGTTTCATTACAGATCTGATTTTAATTGATTATCTGAAAGTTGTATTTTCTCACCCGGTTTGAAAGCTGGCATTCCCAAATACGGACAGGATGCACATCTGAAAGCATCTCCCAAATAACACTGTAAAAGCAAATTTATAACAATGCCACTATGTAACAGATCTTTGATTACATACACTTCCACAAGATGATTTGGGAACATCTGAGGTATCTACTACATTTCCAGTTTTAATTTCAGCAGACAATTCCTCCGCCAATCCACAAGAACAATCTTTACATGCTTTTCTCTTTCCGGTAGTTCCACAGACTACAAAAAATGTAGAAATTTTCGGGAACTGAATCTTAACATACAATTTTTACCTCTCAATGTTTTTGGATCTGGTTTTTGTAAATCACTTTCATCCAGAAGTTCATCGGAGTCTATCAATTCTTCATCATTATCTTCTCCGTCATCGATTTTCCAAACAGCTGGAGACTTTTTCAAATCAATTCTCGCAGAAGATCCTATTTGATATGACGGTTTCTCACATGTTGTTATTGAATCTTTTTCTTGATTCAAATTTATGAATCCGTTCACCTTCAATAGAAATTCTAATTCGCTTGGTTCACTCTGAATTACTAATTTGGAGCCTGGTTTGCTTATGTTTATCAATTGTGAAGCGAGCTCATTCGTCAAATTTCTTTTTGGGTAATAGACATATATGAGATCCTTTGACTCTGCGTTGACATCTTATAGAAATGAAAAACGATAATTATGATAATCAATGCAGTCATGATTATTTGATTTTTGAGCACTTACCTGTAAGATTATTTTGGGTTTTGATAACAACAGAAGAAGAGTTTTTTACCGATTCTTGTACTTTCTGCAACTCTTCTTCGGGGCAAACTACCAAACAGTTTTCCGCATTTTTAATGTATTCAGGGATATCCATGACTCAAGATTTTATTACTAAGCTGATTTGCAATGATTTGTGCAATCTTATGATAAATGATTGATTAAAAACTTGAAATTCAAGTGCACAGACACAGAGCAATATATAAGGTTGAACGTTGGTCTGTGGTAGAACATAGAATTATCTGAAGTTGAATTCATAGACCATAGACCACATACTCTGGTTAAAGGTTCGATGACTGAACACATGGTGATTGCACTGATTAGATTTTGTTTCGACCAAATTGAGAATATCGGCAAGATTTCGTTTTTTCCACTTCAGGTGGCGCTTTTCACTAATTATGACTGATTTTTATTAGTTATTTCAAATATTCGAATTTATTCTGGTGAACATGTTGTGTCAATAGCCGATAATTTTGTCAAGCAATAATTTGGGAATATATTCTTGACATTTTAATTCATATCAGGAAAAGTATAAGACTTTCACAATATAAAAATGTCATTCTATGGTCAAGTCATAATTGACTTTGGCAGATCAGCTGTTGATTAATCAATCAAATCGATCAAGGGAAAAAGGACCGTAATGACGTTGTATGACATAATTAGTGAAGAGCGCCACCTGTAGTGGAAAAAACGAAATCTTGCCAATTTGGTCGAACGTCATTCCATTCAAAATTTGACGAGTGCTTACACCAGTATTCTAGGCATCTTAGTTAAAGGTAAAGGAACCCTCCTCCCTGGGTCCATGTAGCGCCCCTGGTGAAGGAAAGCCGGAAGCTTCCTTTACCTCCATGGGGGAAAGCTCGGGGAAAGGACGTGTCCGGATCCTGAGTCCATGCATCAAAGACAAGTCTTCGATTCTGTGGTTTGCGTTTTTTTCATACTGTCTGTGACGATTGACGAACATGGCGTCGAAAGGACAGCTGGAAAAAATCTAAATAATATTAATAATAATAATTAATAATATTTATCATTGTGACTTAAAAGTAAATAAATGATTCTGCAGAAGGATGTTCCTTAAAATTGCAGAACATACTTCTTTTTTCACTTAATTCCGATTATTTTCTGAACAGTTATCCCCTTGATTGGAATTTCCAATCAATTCATGAAAACTTGATTGGTCTTTAGTATGGACTCCTGTAGAATTGACAAAGCAGAAGACATCACCAAACATTCAATTGATGGGAAAAACATTAATGAATCCGAGAGTATAGATATCAATAATTTTAATATCAAATCGGAAGCTGATGTTTGGTAAGTTTCTCATCTGTAGAGTGATCCATATAACTGCAGAGAATTAAAAATCCTTTGGGGATTCAATGAGGAAAATTCATACATTTATCTTGAAAAGTTTCCAAGTTTAAATCATCAGAACTATAAAATTTGTCAGAAAAAGTGGACTATTTCTAATGGTCTATAAATAATGAACCACTATGCACACAGCTATCTGAAAAGTCACTGCATTGGTCAATACTAACTAACAAAATTACAAGCTTCCTTCCAAAAATTAACTTATATGAATCTAATTAGTTTTTCATTTTTCAATATTAGTGATTTAAAGACTGAGCCAGAGGATGTACCTGATCAACAACAAGAGCATCCTCCTTTTACCTTTGTTGCATGTCAGGAAAGTTGTTACAGACACCAGAGTCACTTATGTGATTACGTTGCAAATCGTAAATCAAATCTCAAAATTCATATAGACACAATTCATTTGCAGTTGAAGCAATATAAGTGTCACAAATGTAGTTATTCTGCAAAGCAAAAGGGAAATCTCCGAAAACATATAAATTCAATTCATTTACAACTGAAGCCACACCAATGCCCTGAATGTGGTTATGCTACCACTGAAAAAAGACGCCTAAAAATGCATATAGAATCTGTGCATTTTCAAATAAAGCGACACCAATGCCCTGAATGTAATTATTCTGCAAGTGGAAAGGGGCATCTCAAAAGACATATAGATTCTATTCATTTGCAATTGAAGAAATTCAAGTGCCCTGAATGTAATTATGCTGCAAGTCAAAAAGTGAATCTTAAATTGCATATTGATTCTGTTCATTTGCAAGTCAGGCAATACCATTGCACTGAATGTGATTATACTGCCTATCAAAAAGCAATTCTAAAAAAACATGAAGATTCCGTCCATTTAGAATTGAGGCAACACCAGTGTCACCTTTGTGAGTACTCTACAAGTGAAAAATCATCTCTCAAAAAACATGTAGCTATTGTCCATTTACAATTGAAGAAATACCAGTGCCCCGAATGTGATTATTCTGGTGGTCGAAAAGACAACCTCCAAAACCACATAGATTCTGTTCATTTAAAATTGAAGCCCCACCAGTGCCCCGAATGTAATTATGCTTCAAGTCTGAAAATGAATCTAAAATTGCATATACATACTGTCCATTTGAAATTGAAGAACTACCAGTGCCCGGACTGTAATTTTGCTTCTGGTCGAAAAGGAGATCTCAAAAAACATATAGATTCAGTTCATTTACAATTGAAGAAATTCCAATGTCCTGAATGTGATCATGTTGCAGCTCGAAGAGGAGATTTGAGGAAACATATAGATTCTATCCATTTACAATTGAAGAAATTCAAGTGCCCCGAATGTAATTATGCTGCATGTCAACAGGGAAATCTAAAAAGACATTTAGCCTCTGTTCATTCGATGCAATGTGAAATAAAATGAAATTTCATCAGTTTTATCTCATTCAATCAATACAGATTCAAGAGATATAAATGGATTACTGATTCAAATTGGAGATTGACGTCTGTGAAATGTATATAAGAGAAAATCATTAGTCGATATTCACACGGATTTTGAATTCCGGAAAAAGTTTCCACTTCGAACGGGATTTTAACCACGCATCTTATCTTCGGATTTGGTGTTGATGTATTTATTGAAAAATTGTTTTATTCAAGAAAATAAATGGATATGAAATTAATTTTTTTTATCTACCCCGAATTTCAAATTTTGAAATGAGTGGAAATATTGATGATTCAATTTTCAATTAATTCCAAAGGTTCATTTATAAACTATATAATTTCATGAAGAGAGTGCATAAACAAAGTTATTACTCTAACAGTGTTGCCTAGCTGACGCTAGTTCACGACATCGTTTGTTTTTCTATGACGACATGCTATAGAGACGGCTGTGAAATGAGCATAGAAACAAGGAACTTTGTGCCGAACTCTTTGACACTGACCGATTTTCCATCAACCATATTTAAAAAACAATTAGTCTCAGAGAAAATCTGTTTGGATTTTCTTAATCTACGGCATCGAATTAATAAATGGTGAATATTTCGAATCGATCGGCGATTCGATTTTTCGAAAAAAATTTTAGTTTAGCAGTTTTAAATCAAGACTTGCCCATTGCTCATGCAGTGTTGCCTATTTCGTGGCTTCATATAAAAAGACCCAGAATTGGGTTTTTGAAAGAAGTCTGTGGTTGTCGCTACATATAGCGAACACATGTTCTGTGGCGAACACGAAGAAATTTTTAAATTAACAAAATAATAAGTGAAAATAAATATATTTAAAATTTTATTTATTATCAATTTTTTTTCTGTACAAATATTTGAAAATTTTCGGATTATGTAACTGTATAATTGTTACAGCTCAATTATTATTCATTTTTCCTAAATATTTCTGCACTCTCTTCAATGTTACAATTCCTTTGATTTCCCCCAAAACAATCCGAGATGCTTGAATTCAGAATAATATTCATGTAATTCGAGACAAAGTAAAAAATGCAAATTTAACAATGGTAAATAACCGGCAAAGAACTCCTTTAAATAAAACGAAGAGAAATGCGCTCCTTAATTACCTCACTCTTCCAATTATTCATCCAATAAATAGAGTAAAAACACAGATTTATTCGGGAGTATTGTTTTCTTTTTCTTTAGTTTGAGTGGACAAGAAAGCCAGATGTCCCTTGGGGCATCTGTTCGCATAATGCCCCTTACTTCCACACTTGTAGCAAGTAACATCTTCCAATTTTTTAGGGAACATTTTCTGTAGGAAGTGATTTTGGGGATCGAATTTTTCTTGATGGTTATTCTGAATCGGGGGTTTAATCAGATTGGATTCTTCTTGAGCTACTTCCCGATTGTTAGGATTGATTTTCAAGCAGTTGATAGCTTTATGACCATGTTCTCCACAAAAATGACAAATTATAATTGGGAGCTTTTTCTGGTCCTTAGTATTCTGATCAGGCGGTGCAGGAAGTTCAAATCGAGGATGCATGTATTTGCAACCTGAACCTTCTGGACAGAGTCCTGATAAATAATTTGTGCACAGTACTCTTCTTACATGCCTGTGTCTGCAATGAGGACCATGCCGGCAAAAACCTCGATCGTACCTAAAAATTACAAACAATTCACATTAAAAAGAAATAACATGGCTAAACGTTATTAAATTCATGCTTTCTAAAATTCAACATACCACGGACAATCCTTGATTTTGCTTTCGGGATCTATGTGAAGGAATGGACATTCTTTATTGTGACAAGCATTGAACCTAGAGTAAAAATAACATTCAGGCATTTTCGTCATATCATATTCGTGTAAAAATTCACATTGATCTCCTTTTTTACATAGTCCACGAAGCCAATGCTTACAAACTATGGTTCTGTCACCTCTTACATGCCGAAATGGACATTGAGGCCCTTTTGTACAGTTCATCGTAGAAGAATAGAATTGACATACTGCAGCTGTTGACTCTGAAATAACAACAAGGTAATCACCATTATATCATTGGAGTTGCATTCCCTGAAATTTTCGGGAATACATGTTTACTCACTATCCATTCCAGGAAAAGGTAAAGCTAACGCTCCAAACTGCTCCTGCAGAGCTACTTCTATATCAAATTTAATATGTGATACGTCGGCCACTAGAAGCTCCATGTTTGCCAAGTATTTCCTTAAATTATTTTCGAAAATGATATAAAAATCTGTTTTTTAAGTGTTATCACTCAGCTTCTTGTTTGCAACCTCTCAATCACAGACCATGTCCAATCTTAACCATATTCAGATTTTCTATGTTCCAACCATTTGAACTACGCTGCGTTCGAAAACTCACCTCGGTTGAATCACAAGACGGCTGTGATAGAGCGGGAAAAGTCATATACAGAATTTTATTCGAACGCTGGTTCTTTAATCTATGGTTTGAAATAGATACATCCATGATGAACCTATCGTTTGATAACCAGTACTGAAGTAAGATTTTGAGATTGTTTTACTTTACGGGAGCTGAATAATTTCATTATCCTCACGATTGGTCTCAATCGACTAGCTGATCAAGAATTCGTGAAAGGGTGAATGGCATTTTCAAACTACATTGGTATTTTCTGTATGAATTTTAACAGGCACCAAAAAAAGGTTCATACTTCAGGTTATTGTTTCACTCTAGTACTTAGCATAGATGCATAGAAATACCTGGTGAAACGACTCCTAAGTAAAAATCGTGAACAAAATTTAGTCTAATTTTTGCGTGTTACCGTGTTACAAACAGTTATAAACGGTTACGAGATTTTTATCTTTTTTAAATTTTTTCATGAGCGGTAATAGAGGGGAAGGTGTTATAACGTAATAAGGCTATGTCAAAATACCTTTCCCTTTATTACCGTTCACGAAAAAATACAAAAAATATCAGAAACTCGTAACCGATTGTAACACGGTAACACGCAAAAATTGGACTTTTGTAGATCAAAACAAATGAAATTTTGTGCTACTCCCGGAATAATCCGCAATATTCATCGGTCGTGGCGCGATGATCAGTATGATAAAGGTTATGTTATGTTTTTAGAGAAATGACACAATGACAGTTGTCTCTGATCAAAACTTCGAAACATGTATTAATTTCGAATGTCATAAAAATTGTGGTTACGGAATAATAGCGCGACCTCTTTCGGGAGAAATGAAAAGCCGCACAAAGTATCACATGATCAATCGACAAGAAAGTCTTAGACAAAATCTAATCAGTTCCAACACCAGGTATTCTATGCATCTATTACTTAGCAAATTCGAAAAACATCAATATGAGGTATAAATACAATGCAAGGTGACAAGAAAACAAATGGTAATCTTTATATTTTATTGTAATTCATGTCATTTAAAATAATAGGAAGGCAGGCATAGCCTGGGAACATTTAAACTTATCAGCTACTATTTACAAAGTAACAAAACATAATTATAGATCCAGTTATCCTACAGATAAGCACCTTCAATATTCTGCCAGTTTGCATGAAAAAAAAATGCAAAAATTTATTGGCAATTGAACAGATCAGAATATGAATACAAAAAATTCAAATATTCATATAATTCTGCAATGATCTTTCACAATCAAATTTTTCAAGAGAAGATGAGCAAATATAACAGCAATAATTTTCAGTGAAATCAAAAACGTATCCTGAATTTCCTCCTGCGGAATATAGCCTATTACAGAGTTCATCTTTGATGTCTTATGATCTACAGTCATATCCTTGTTTTTCCAAATTTGCGCAAGACATTATGTATGTTCATTAGCGAAACAGTTTTCACAATTAAATCACATTTAGGAATTAGGAAACATCCAAATTATGAATTTTTATACATAAAATAAGACTAGATAAAGCTAACAAACATTTTTGGTTGAGTCTGTTCAACACAAGGAATAAAAATTTCGCAAATCTACCAAGATGTTGGAAAGTTTGAAACTGAGAAAAACACCTGATTTATTGAGTGCACGTTTGACAAATCAATGACATCGCAGGTAAAATGAAGAAAATCGATAATTTGGTGGCTGTTTTCTCGATTCCATAATGAAATATCTTCATACTAAATTGTAGTACTCAAGGCGAAGTTATGCAGATTTTCATGTTAGTTGTAGTGTTGTTTTTGTATCTCCTTTTTTTTACATTAGAATTCCATCTGTTTTAATCACAAACAGGAGTGTTTGTGATTCCTCAAGGAAAAGACAAGAAGGCAAGGTGAATTCTTTGTATTTATCAACTTAAATAACTGCTACACCAAAATCTTCCATCAACATTCTTGATGGTAAAAGACTAACAAACACAACAATGCCTGAAAATCTGCATTTCTTCGCCTTTTAGGCCATTCTTCAGTTGAAATGTGGGTTATTTTGATGGCTTGTTTCAGCTCCGATGTCATAGACGTGCAAGCAACCAATGCTATATTTCGGAATGATCATGTTCCAACAACTTGGTGAGCACTTCCATACGGCGACTGGATATTTTGATATGAAAAATTCTACAATTTGAAATTGCAGCATTCCTCTCATTCACGATTAAAAATAAAGCTTTGTTCAACAATAAATTTTTTTCAATAAGCTACATTCTCCGAGGGAACGTCATTATTGCTCTTTAAAATTATTCATAGACGTCTCAACTCAAAATTCACCCTTTTTCACGCAGCAGAGCCGTACTCGTCACAGGGGGGCCTCGATCATAGGCGATTTATATTAAACAGTTCACATGGTGACTATATTATCATGTTGTAGTTACATCGTTGATCACAGAACAACAGTGAAGAATCTGTGTGCTTCTACCGAAATAAATAATTAAATTTGTTATTAAACTTGTCTTAGTGACTACCACTTGAATGAGTCCAATGAGCATATTATTTCAATTAATTGATTCACTATAGCGCGGATTTATCGTTGCATCGGCTGCGGCGACGTGCGCTGTTGGGTTCCGCTGGGATTGTTGTTTATGGGCGGACAAGCGCTGTTGTTGCCGTTTCCTGCCGACAACTTTGAGAATGCCAACAGGGTGTCTGGAAAATTTGGGGGCGTGGCTGGCGTATTGCACGGAGTCATCACCTGAGAAAATATGGTAAGTTTCACATTAAACAGGTTTCATTTTTGCTATGCGAAGTGTTCCTCCTAAGGCTGAACGAAAAATTTCTCTCATTAAACGGGATGTCGTGAATCCATTGGAAAACTGTTTTTGACAGCTGTCAAACTTTTTATGACAGCTGTCAAACTTTTATGACAGCTATCAAAATCTTTATGACAACTGTCAAACTTTTTATGACAGTTGTCAAACTTTTTATGGCAGCTGTCATAAAAGTTTCCATTGGATCATTGAATGCGAATCTATGATTTTTCTCTTATGTATTTGGCAACAGTAATTTGGTACATTCGAAGAATTTAAAAAAACCGACACCGACGATAACAGAAATAACGAGCATTTCTTCCTTGCAATGATCTACGCCTAGATGCTCTAGAGTCTAGACTCTAGACTGTCTAGAGTCTAGACAGAAGACAGATATCATCGAACATCACAGGATGTGCCATAGGATAGGTCCTTCACACAGATAAATGACTTTTCCGTCTCGAAACGAACTACTAGGTCACGTTACTTGAAGCACCCTGTATGTTCTCTCCGAAACAAATGCAAATTTGAGCGACATGCTTGGTCTATTTATACCGAGATTTATATTGTCGGCCTAAGGCTAAGGTTAGTTCAGACGGCGGACTAGAAAAAAATTACGTAACCATCGGGAGAGTATCGAACGCTCGCCACAGTCAATCGTTCTTCTATTTATTCCTCGTCCGGTCGATGTCGTTCTATTTGTACGACGATATTCCACTTCGGGAAATTCCCTCGAATAACAAAGACATAAAGAAAAAACTTAAGCGACGACGAGTCAGAGCTATGTCAATATTTTCATGTCGATCGTCTTTGTTGGAGACATTGGAGCGTGGCCAAATAGGTTGTAATGATTCGGTTGGCAGACATGTAAACCGAGTTTGTATGCAATTTATTTTCGTATAATGAATTTTTAGGTGACTAAGTTGCGAACTCGCATATCCTCAACTTTTGATGATTAGAAACTATTCGTCGTAGGTTTTATTTTATCTTGGTCCTCTTCAAACGTGACCCTTTCCAAAAGTACATATCCTACTCCACATTCATTTTAGGACGCTCGTTATTATGCAAGAGCATTAAAAATTTGTCTTACCTGTCCAAAATGTGAAGTCCCCGACGGACAGGATGGTATTGCTGACTCTTGAAAAAATATACTTAACGCCGTCTGAAAAAAAATGCAAGTTATCACAATTCATGTCTTCGAGAATGTGTGTGTTTGTTTTCATTGAAAACTGATGTAAACAAGTCCACCTGATGGATACGGTCGAAAGTTTTCGGTATTGTACCATAAAAAATCGATTTGAGCGCTCGTTGGTTTGACCACGGATATTGGGACCATTGTCGGCCAAGATTCCTAGAAATACAGACATCTTGACGAAATGATGATCATTAAAAGTCCAATTTATCTCATAGACTCTAATAATTAAAAATAGTGCCGCCAAATTCACGCACTCAAGTTTGAATGAATCAACTTCCAGCTAAACGAGTACTGAGCTCACATATAAACAAATGATCATAAAACATGTTAAAAATAAACAAAACTGGAAGGAACTGGCCTAAACGGCAGTTTAAGACAAAGAACACAGAAATAAGTTTAAGGTCAACTGGTCCTCATCAAATCAAACAAAAAGCACTTAATATCCTACACATAATTCTATGATTCTAGAAGTGCATTCTACATTGATTCATGGAGCATCAAACTGATAAATTTATTAGCAGTTCAATGATACTCCTTTGTTTTGTCTGCGGTGAACTGTTGTCGGAAGAATAATTCATTTACGAAATAACGGGATATACCTGCTATTCATCAAGAATACTGACCGCCACCTGTATCGTGCTGCCACCTTAATTTATTTCTCGTTTTATGGGGGAATTGAAATGATTTGTGTTTCTAAACTGCTTCTAAAAAGTTCAATAAGATTCACAGCCTTCTCTATGATAAATAAAAAATGAAATTTGACAATCCCGCAATCTATTTTCTTGAGTGTAATAATTTTGTAAGCACCCTTTTTGATGTCTTATTATTAGAACATTAATTTCACCGGAGTAATTATCTAGATAATTCACCTGCAAACAATAGACGTGTCAAAACCTCCCACAGAGATACCTCTGAGGATGTTTACCGTCATCATAGGAGAAAATTAAGGTGAAATTACTATTAGACCAAGGCTAGAAGGCTCGGAATATTCTAATTTTGTAATGTTCTTTTTAACAATAAATAAACTGAACAACACTGTACTAAACTAGCTTCCCATACTCTGGTTGCCTTGAATGAGGCTTGTATAAAGAATTCTTGAGCTTTTTTTTAATCTCCCTATTTTGTAACATGTTCAAAAGTGTGTGCTGGGTTTCCATTCGATTAACCATAATTTTCGGCAACTGGATTCATTTCATGACATGAAATTATTTACGAGAACTAGTACATATTGCCGGCCACAGCCGTCTTTATTTGTATTGTTTTTCGCACCTCCCAGGTAGGTAAATCCGCTTTCTCTGGAAAGATTTTGCAGAGGTAAAAGGCCAGAAAGGAATCAGAGTTATGCAGGTATGAAGAATGAACAAGCAGAAATAGATATTGACATTGAACTTATAAAGGTGTAGCTTAAGTCCTATTCAAATCACCGGCTCGCCTCGAAACCCATCCAAATTGTTTATACGAGTCTGCCTCGAGTAGAATGCTCAAAAGAAAGCATTCGGGATATCCTTTCAAAGTGCTCATCCTAATAATAGATCATCCTAAACTATAACCTACATTGATAACAAACGTAGTTCTTCGAACAATTTTTATTCCGGTCCTGGACAAGTGAAAATAATAGGATGATGTAATCACACAAATTACACAACATCATAAATTTATCAATGGAATACGACAGACATTTTTTGGAACAAGTCCTGAATTAGTTCAACTTCGAGATGAAATATCTCGAAACTGAAAATGCAGAATACAGGAAAATTGTAACTCAATTGGGTCACGTGTTCCAAAAGTGAAGGAACTCCAATATTTTCGTAACTGTTATTTGTTATTGTTGTCTATGGTCTCACAACAAACAAACCGGAAAGGTGAAATTAAAAGGAAATGAAACGACAGACTGATCTCGTAGGAATCACAAGTAGCCAGGAAAATTTTGGATTGTGACCTTGAAACCACAAAAACAATAAACGTCGATAACAACCATCACATTCAAAACACAAACACGTCTGCTGGTTGACGCCGAACACAAGGGAGGGGAGCGGACTTTACGCCATATTTATCACCTCCTTAGGTATGTTTGTTTACAAATGGGAAATTCTTACCTCAAATTGCCAATGGGCGGATTGCAAAATTTGTTTAGCTTGCTCCCTAGCACATCCTGCAGCCACAACAAATTGGTTTATCATTACTTGTTCCCTCAAAGGAGCATCCATGATTAAATTTTCAGTAAAAACAAGCGAGCACCGACCGATACACTCACCACCACTCTACGTTGATGTTTTGAAAGTACGTCGAGTCTATGGTACGTCGTATTCCGTAAATGCTTTGCTTTCGTTCGTGTAACTCTGTCCTCGTCCTCGTAGTTTTTCCTTCTCTCTCGTTCGCCTTGATTCCACAAGACATGAATGACGTGTTGATATGAAAAGGAATAGGCTATCCTTTTTCGGATTTGTTATTTTTATCTCGTCATAATAAAGACTACGGTCATTGTTTATTTTTGATAAAATAACGTTTTTCATATTTACACTTCTCTATTAAATCCTCTGAAATCACAATAAATGGTCTCCGAATGATCGAGTTGTTCAAAATAAAGTTTTATCTATTGATTTTTTTCTTGTGATAATGAAAAATTTACATACCTAACATGGAATAAAGTATAGATTTTAAATCCTCACAAATCTGTTTGATTCCGTTCTTACAGAGTTCGAATAAAGACGCTGTGTTCAATCAAATTCACAGGTGGATCATGGCGGATGCGCCAAGATTTTCGAGAAGAATTGATACCAAATCAATGTAATTCTTCAATGAAATCATTGTTTGATCAATGATGAAATAATACCTGTTAAATTAAGTTGTAGGAATATACAGTACCAGTCAAAAGTTTTGAATAAAATTCATATTTCCTTTTTGGGCGCTTGTTCTACACACGATCTAGGTATGCATGATTTCGTTATGATGTTTGAATTTTGAGCCGGGAGTGGTCTCAAACGATAAGGTAAGGCTCATTGATGACGAATCCGTAGTAAAATTCGATTCTGATCGTTCGACACAAGTCGCATACATATCTATACACAAAATAGAGATAAATAAAAATATAATTCACGAATTTGTTGTCATAATCGGAATTCTATGTTCATCTCGTATTCGTTTTACTTCTATGGAATCAAAAGGGGCATAGATCTTTAATCGAAGATGATGATTTGTCAGTTGTGAAATATTTTGAACTTGAAATGGAGTTCACGTGTCCGCGATTGTGTTTCGGCGCTAGTAGATGAAGTAGCGTATCAAATTTAGATGGCAATATCACTAAGAATTTTCTCTTTTTGAGTTCAGAATGAATATTAATGAGTTAATTGATTTATTATTATTACGATGCCGACGGAAATGCTTAATACAGAACGCTCCCACCATCTTGTTTTTTTTTGCGGTATTTTCACCTGTCAAGTCTCAAAATGATCAAGATTTGATTAAAACCTACATTTATTGTAAGTTCTTTATATATTTCGTCCTCAAGAATCACGTCTTGTTCATTTACGTTAAATTCGGACCCCCGTGTGACCAATTCTCGATGAAATGGTAGTAGAAAGTACTTACCTTTGAAACCATACTGTCGAATCATAGACCGTCATGCTGCGTTCCATGATGAATAACTTTGCGACTTGGAAGTAAAGACGGCTGCGGGTGCGCGCACAAAAAAAACGTTTGGGAAAAATCATATTTATTATACTTTCACATGTAATACTTATTATATTAAGAAACCAAACTCGACAATTTTTCAATGCAAGTTAGGTAGGTATATAAGGTCTTGAGTTATTAATGCTAATTATAAAGGTTGCAGATGGGGCTAATTTTTTTTTCATATAACGAAACGAAATATTTGGCTTCACGATAAACCTTCTTGCGAAAGATGGCGGATGTCACTTTCAAAGACGATTCCTAAACTTTTTTGTTATCGAGGATTTTTCTAAAAGTGTCGAATATTCTCAGGTTTCGAACGGCGTCGTCAACCTTTCACCCTAAACTTTCGACCTCTTCTTCGCTATAGCATCCTCCACTGCCTTCAGTTGCTTGAGTAGTTCCTCCCTCCGAGACGCCGCCTTCTTATTCTTCGGATCGCCCGGAGGCGGAGAACTCGCCGGCCTCTTCTTCGACTGTGCCTGATCGACCTTCCTGGCCAGCTCCGCCAGCTCGGGCTTCCTGCTGTTGAGCGGCGTCTTCAGGTTCAGCTTGATCTGTCGTTTCTCCGCCGAGTTGCCCTTCAGCGCGTCCATCGCTTTGGCCAGGGAAAGTTCTGGAAAACGGCAACGATTAAACCACACTTTCGACCGATTTCGACGATTTACGAACCTCCCGCTCTTTTCGGGGCCGGGCTGCCGTCCCTGCTGCTGCTGCTACTGGATCCCGAAGATTCCGAGTCGCTCGAGCTGGATCCGGAACTTTCGGACGACGACCTCGAAGACCTCCTCTTACCTCTGGCCCTCGCGGCCAAGGCGGCCACCAATTTGCTCCTCGTCCTGCCGAACTGATCGGCCGGTGCGGGCGGGTTCGCGGCGGTGACCGCTCTTATCATACCTAAGGACGCGAGAGGAAGTTGGTAAAATGGTAAAATAAGGAAACGCTTCGCAAATCCCACCTGGAGACGGGGCCCTCTTCCTGGGCGCCGGGGGATTCATCATCGCCGCCCTCTCGTTCGCGGCCTTCCTCTCGGACACGATCACCGATGGCGAGACGTGTCGACCGCCCTTTTTCGAACGGGACCTTCTCCTTTTGCGCGACGCTGACCTGGACCTGGATCTGTACGAGCTGCGCGAAGTTGTTGACCGCGTGGAACTGGAAATCGGGCCGTGAATGTCAGAATGTCGGGACATTTCAAGAAGAAAGTTTATTCCGACAATTTCATCGTAATTACCTGCTGGAGGAATAGCTGGAACCTGAACTGTAGGATCGTTTTCTGCCGCTCCTCTTTCCAGCCGGAGACTTGGACCTCATCCACGGATCCGACCAGTCGTCGGCTCTGGTCGGCCTCTCTTCTCGTTCTCTCTCCCTTTCTCGCTCCGCCCTATGAACTATCACTTCCCGTTTGGGCTTTCTCTGTAACAATTCGTCCACAATTGAGGTAGGCATCTTCGGATGTTACGCTGCAAAATCATTCTCGAAGCCCGAAATTTGCATGAGTTATCGAACAATTCCGACTCCCCTTTTTATAAACTTGGGTATAAATTTTCGCGAAAAAAAATGAACTGAAAACCCGAAATATTCAAACTAAGCCCCATCAAGTATCCTCAATACTCACCTTTCCGATGTTCTCTTCTTCGTATTTGGTGTTGTAGTAATCGGGCATTTTATGGGTGGGCAGCTCCCTGTAAGCCGGCCGGGCCCTTTCCCTGGGTGCCGTGTACTCGGGTTCGTAGACCACCTGCCTCCTGTTGTAATATTCCTCCGGCGGCGGTCTCGAAGGGGCCGGATATTCTACAGGTGGATGCCTACTGACGTACCTGCAGAACAGACGTCTTTAACCAAAAGTATCGGACCGGAAAATATGTTGAAAATCGCGGAAACGGCCACGAATGCTATCAATTTTTTGACACGAGCTGACAATTATTCTGACAGCTTTCAGAATTGTTTCTCGAACCGTAAAATGGAGAACTACCTAAGGTGCGGATAAGAAATTATGAGAACCCTCGTGTCCTCGAGGGAAGAAGTAAATCGTCGTCGAGACAAGAAAGAATAATCAACATCTTTCCTCACCTCGGTTCAGGCGAAGGTACCCTTCCATAATAGCCGTTTTCCTTGTCGAATTCCTCCTGCGCCAAACTCAAGTTCATTTTCTTCTCCTCGAAGTCGATGTCCTGCTCTTTCCGTTTGATCGATTTCCTCAACATTTCCTTGGCCGTCCTCAGGCCCCGCTCCCACGCCGATTCGACGGGCGCCGGTTCCGGTCGCGCGGCGTATCTGTCGGCCCCGCTGTATTCTCCAGGAACCAGTGGATGCACCATGTCGAACATTGTGTAATTTCCTGAAACGAAAATTTAGCCCCGTTCCGCAGTTACCGTACCGTTTTTTTACCTTTGTCTGTTACGCCCGGATGGAGAAACCTACAGCTGGCTCCCCACGTACACTGGCCCCTGTTGAAAAAGCGACAAATCGGTCTGGGTTCCGTTTCTTCAGGTCTCACTTCGTCTTCGTCCGAAACTTCCCCTTCTTCTAAATCTTCTTTCTTTTTAGTTTCCTTGACCTTTTCCACATTTTCTGCTTCCATCTCCCCATCTTCCAACGGTTCGGCCGGTGCGTCCTTTTCTTTTTCATCTTCTTTTTGTTTAACTTCTTCCACTTCTCCGCATTCGCCGTCTTCAGCTTCGAAATCTAGCTGTTCTTCGCCCTCCTCAGACTCATTTTTACAATTTTTCTCTGTTAACTGAAAATCATATTATAAGTTTCTCCACACTCAAATGTCAATTATTCTCTTACTCTTTGAACTTCCGGCTCTGGTTTCCTCTGGTCGTTCTCGTTATGGTGGCTTTCGGACGCAATGTCGACATTTGCATCTTTATCATCGTCTGAATGTCCTATTGAATCTTCGAGATCGGACACATCTGATAAATCTTCGTGAGATATGTTTATTTCCGCATGGGGTTTCGGTGTTTCTTCAGCTTTTTCTTTCTCGTTATCTGATTCTATATCGCCTAAAACAGTGTCTGATTACACAAGAGAAAGTTAGATTTTGGAACAGTATGTTTTGAAAGAAACCAATATCAGACACATGATTATATTTCCTTATCATCTTTGTCCAATACTTCTGAATAATTCTGTCTGAAATAATATTTATTGCCGTTTCGAATTGAAATGAAATTTCACTAAATTCTATGTTCATAAAAATTTCAGTTTACTATTTTATGTTCTGTGGTTGTCACATTGAAGTTTGATGAACCATAGAATATTCTATGCATCATAAGTGATTCATGGATGTCACAATGCTTGAAACAGATGGATTATGGCTAATAATTCTTTAACTACAATTGTTATCCCGTAACTTCAGAAGAATTGCTTTGAATTTTTTTCAAAAAAAAGGTAGTAACGGAAAAATTTCGATTATTAATTGCCCAATCTGAGAAGAAAATTGAACATAGAAAACAAGCATAATGACATAATGTCAATTAGATTACGCTGCAAGACGCTTCTGAAATAAATAACTTAATTCTCATGATATTTAAGACACCTTTTGCCGCGAACAATACGAATAAGACAGTGTATGGATGAATAAATCATTCAAATTCACTTACCATCAGAAATCTCTTCAGGTTGTACATCTGCATTTATAGATTTATGTTTTCGGCCGCTCGATTCCGCACTGGACGAACTTGAATCAGAAGTGTTACCGTCAGATTTCTTCCTGTCGGATATTTTAGACGATTTAGACATTTTCGAAGATCTCCCCGAGGTTCTGGAGGAACGCCCAGATCTCTTCGTACTGACGCTACTTTCCGATTTAACAGAATTTCTGTCAGATTCTTTTTTGGTAGGGGAACTACCTCTAGAGCTAGAACGTGATGAGTTTTCAGAGTTGACAGGAGATCTAGGTCTCGAAATTTTTCCATTATCCCCTCTGTCAGAGCTTGGGGACCTCGGTCCTTGATTATTCTCATCGTAATCGTTTGGGGAGGTAGGTGTGTTTATTTCCACTGACGCTGGGTTGGTATTTTTTGGCGATTCTGAGTTTCTCGGATACCACTTCCTCTCTTCTGACCTAGCAGGGCTATTAGATGTGGACCTTGCATTATCGATCAACTGATCTCTAGCCGGAGATTTAGGGGATTGAGGTCTACTTCTTGTTTCAGATAACTCACTGTCTGACGATGCAGATCGACTTCTTCCATTCTTCGAAGAATTGGAATGACTTGAATGATCACTTTTGTTACTTACAGAGCTAGGAGAAACAGACCTACTACCTGATCTGGACCTAGACCCTGCACTTCTATTCGATTTATTGGTACTTTCATTGTCTGACGAAGCACCTCTTGAATCATCTGAATCCATTTCTTCACCTTGAAGAACTAAATAAAGAAAAATTCAATCATAAAATTATACGATGGGAAGATACTGATTATATTTACACACGGCACTTCACGTTTTTGAGACTCGGGACCGAAGTTTATTTTTTTGATCTTACCTTCGATCTCTGAAGAACAGCTTCATTATTACCATGAGACCACTTCGCGTAACTAGATACTTCGAGCATAGTTACAATTTTTTTGGTACTCAACTGATTCATTCAAACTTGTAATTTCACAACACGAACTACTTCAAGTCTTTCGCGTACTCAATATTACTAACGTTGAACTTTTCAGTCGACGACAAACTAAACTGACTTCATGGACTCAACACAAATCTTAGGAGGAACTGTTTGAAGTTGAACACTTAATTTTCACGGACTTGTATTCTTACCTTGATTATTATTGGTTTTTCCTTGCAGAATTGAACAGATGATTCACAATTTATTTTCTACAGAATTCTCATCACTAGTCCAAAATCACAAACTGCTGTAACGAAACTTCATGTCCATGACTCCATTACATTACAATTCTTTAATCTATGCATGGCGTCTCTGCTCGGCGACGTTGCCATTCATGATTAATGTCTTTATGATTCATATTTCCGTTAAGTTGTTTCATACGTTGGAGAAAATCTTATGGCTGTTTGATAAAAGCTTTCTACGCAAATTTATTTGTTTCGCCCCATGCGATACAACGAATTATCGGAAAAATAATTTGAAAATTCGTTCCAACCGCTGGCAACGCCCATGACATCTTCGTCCATAGACACAGATGTGTTTAAAATATATGCATTGTCTCTGACAGCCATATTTGAACGAATATTTTGGCGGGGTGTAAAGGTAATTTGAATTTTTCTCATAAACAGTACAGTACAGCAGTCACTGTGTAGAAAAAAAAATGCGTGTTGCAAATGACAAGATAAATTCACTGACGAAATAAATATATTTGAATTATTCATACATAATTGAAGCATTCAAAAATACTGAAATCTATAACAAGTAGCTAAAAACGAGCAATTTATGGTAAATAAAATAATAAATTATCAATAGGGTAAAAGAAGTGATGTAATCCCTGGTAAATGGTAAAGAACTCAGATTATATAAATTGGCAACTTAACAATGGTGCTATTCCAATAATTTCGATTCATTAGTATTAACTGTTGGAGTAAGAGGAAGAAATATAATTCACTGTAAATTTAATGACTCATGTACCACTTATTGTTCCCATTAAGTTGCCAACTGAAGTAGAAACAATAAAATAAGTAACTGTGATATATTAAATTTGTATACTTAGTAATATATTGTTTTATGTATGTACAAACTTACAAAAATTGTCTTTTGGTTAGCAAAATCTTTAATATTTTGTTGTAATTAGACTAGTTTATGGTTTGATGTTCTTCAGTCTGGCATTTGGTTCCTCGCCATATCCACTCCATTGCCTTGTTCATAAGCCAGGGGAACAAGCCACCAGCACTCACTAGTTTACCACACATGAATTTAATATAATCGGTAAGCATTGTTAAGGAAAACATAAACAAATGGTGAATTTCAGAACAGACAAAATATTACTCTTTTAATATTTCGAAAAAACAGTTATCTACGATTTTCCTGAAAGAAAAAATATAGGGAGAAACACCAGTTGTCAGAAATTGACACCTTTTACTTTAGGAATTGCTTTCATTGGAAAGGGAATTATAGTTATTCATGAAAATCCAAAATATGAGTGTTAATCAGCATTATATGTGAGTGGAATATTAAACTGTATCCATGACTATTGAATAATTCTATTTAAAATAATAACCATTTGTATTTCTATGAAAAAATGTCTGACGTTTCAAATTAGAATGACATTTCATAGCATTCTTCACCTTGTGATATTCTGTGATTGTTAAATTAAAGTTTGATTAATAGATGGAGGACAAATTCCAGGATTATGGACGAGGATTTTTTTGGGTCGAAAATTAGAGTTATTTCACCTAAAAATATGTCCCTAGAATTTTCTTCAGAGATATTAAAAAAAAAAAGTGAAAAATAGTATTTTTTTGTTCAAAAGGATATTAAATTGTCCATGGACCATGACCACCATTTATGTACAAAACATACATAAAACCATCTTTACACCTTCCCTCTATGCAATAATAGTATGGCAAAAAACAGTGAAGTTTAAATCTAAAATACGTTTTCATCATTAGTGATCCTTAAAAAATTATCGATCTACTCACTTTCTTTTTTCGTAGAACATAATGGCAGCTGCATTTGTGGTAAGAACATGCAAAAACACAGCCTTTACTTTTCTTCTTTCATTTGAAATCAGGTAACTAAGTAATGAATCTAATAACAAGGTCGCAACACCATTTCTCCTATATTCTTTTAGTACTCCAAGGGATAGTATGTAAGCCATGTCAGAATTACCTACTAAATATTTGGCTAAAATTCCGCTGTCTTCGCCATTAAGAATGAAATACTCATATGGCTTTATTTCAGCTACAATAAGTCCGATGATGGTTTGGTCATATACAGCTGCCAATGAATAGTACCTGCTGCAAATATTTATACACAAATGAATTTCATACTATTAGGAATCAAATGGCAATCAATTCAATTTGCCACTCCCTTATATCAAATTAAGAACAAGACTTTGAAGTTCAATATAAAGTTTGTTATTAGCAGAGCATCATTACCTAAGACCTAACATACCTGTTACTTGAAGACGTAATTGCTTCATACCAATAAAATGGATATTCGATGGGAAACCAGTCACGACATAGTGTTCGAACTTCATTCAAATCATTGGGACACAAGAAACGTAATTGTATATTTTCTAAAGAATAAAACGGCTTTTTTTCACCGTTCATGATAGAATTACTACTCAAACAAACTCCATTCGTCTCATACCTTAAGTAATATGAAACGGGAATTAATAATTAATATACAAAAAATGAAGTATATTTACCTAATTTTTCCTGCCATGGATTAATTTTTCTTGAGGTTTTCTGTTTGACATGTGTTTGTTTGTGTTACATTATTCAACAGCTGATATTACCGCAAAGACTACCAAATTTTCAACTCATTACAATTTTGATTCAGAAATATATAATTGGGTGCAGATGGAGGTAATCACCTCGTATTTTTCAAAATTTTAAAAACGCCCATTGAATTGAACTTTCTTTGTGAAATTTTGAGGAAAATCGTCTGTGGATCCCGATTTCTAATTTTTGAAAAATACGAGATATATTTATTTTTTTTATTGAAAATTTTGGTTTTGGGTCACAGAATATAAGAGCAATGTCATCCTCAATTGACCATAGAAAAAAAGGCAAATTCAACACAGCTATCTTCATAACAAGCCGAAATGAAGTAGGCACGTAAAACCGAGAGGTAACTAACCCTGATTTCGTAATTATTTTACTCAATTTGATAAAAAGTTGTGGCCTGTGGGGCATGATGTTAAGGAACTAACGATCAACATCTGCTGTATCATAAATATTGTAATTGTTTGTGTTCTGTGGGAATTAGGTTAGCATGTTGACACTGACAAGTGACAGTTGACAATCACGATCATCGTATGAATAATAATTTTCAACTTCTCAAGTAATTATCGAAATTTTCGAGATAAATTAAATAACTCGACCATGAATTTCCATTCCTAGATCGACGAGCAACTAATGATGTAATTTTATTGAGGAAAAATGTCCGAAAGTTGACTTCCATGAAACTATGTACTGTCTTCAGTGGCTAATACCTGTCTTGTTGATGCCAAAACCTTCCAACCCAGCACTCGTGCAGACACATGTGATGTTTATAGTCTTATATTTAATTGGATTTTTCCTTGGAAGGAAACCTTGCACGATATGCACTATAGTTTTTATAGCTACAGTATTCTTGATCTGCTACAGTGGAGTAGGCAACTGTATATTTTGGGCACCTTTCTGCGAATCTGAGAATGGATAAGGACCTCAAGTTTTACCATGTTTTTGTTACAGATCCGAACAATTTTGATCAGTTATTAATATAATATTTTGAACTTAATTTATTTTGTATATACAGAAACGGCTTCACACGTTAGGAACTTCTTATTGTTCGAATTCATGATATTATTTTAATGGAGGAAGATTAATTGTGATTTGTATTATATTATTGTATATAATATGCTGTTACATGTATGTAATTATTGAATCAAAGTAATGATTGGAGGAGATCAAAATAAATACTTATGACTGCAATTGAGAAGAGTTTCTTCTGTAATTTAAGCTATGACACTTTAAATATTTTGAAAAACCAAATCATAAGATTGAGCAGTTTGTATGATGCTCTGAATGCTGCCATAACTTGGTCTATGAGTTCAAGATTTCTCCCTGAATACTCAATTTTTTTTTCCTGTTATATAATTTTCCCATTGCATTACTGAAGGGAAGACTCCAGAAAAATTATTTTGGAAAGGACTGGGTCTCAAAGTTGGTACAATATAATTAAAAAAAAACATTCCATATATAAACTATATTATATCAATGAAAGTATAAATTTTAAAATAACAATAAATAACATGACACTATATCACTCTCGCATACTTCTTTTTCTTATAACTTTACATAGAACATTCAGTATAAGTATAGATAATGCTTGAATACTGGAAATCATCAACAAAGGGCAGATCTTTGAATACTTCGAAAAATATATAAATCATTCGAAACATTTTTTATACATGCAGAATCTGAAAAGGTCAATCTCTCTTTCTCCCATATTCATCTGAGGGGCAGAATTGTCCATGTTTTCTGACGAATTTTTCTTCTTTATTTGTGTACAATAAACTTTCCAAATCAGGTCGTTCCTCTGCGTACACCAAGAAACTGTCTGAAAATGATTTTCCATGTAATTCTAGTCATTATTTCATGATGGAAAATAATAATTCGAACTCACTGAATGTGATGTATCCCAATTTGTTCATATCGATTTCATGGAATGCATCTGTTGCTGTTTCTTCTGTGAGTGCCATTGTGTGGTGAACTGCTTTTATGAAGTCTCCTAATTTCAGTCTTCCTTGGCCACTTTGGTCGTATATCTGCGGAAATAAAGATGGGTTAGTTACCGACAGAGCTTTAAAACATGCAGGATTGAAATTTTAACTGAACATTCTGATGAATTCTCACTTTGAAAGCTGTACTGACTGCTTCTGGAGTAGTTTGGTTTATGGCCAGGACGCACAAGAGATACTCTCTCATATCAATTATTCCAGATTCATCCTGAAATTAAAACAGTTTATTGATGATTATTTGAGCGTGTGAACGAAAAATAATGCACGAAAAAATGAAACAAAAAAAATTCTTGACCCATTAGTCGCATTTGGTCGAGTTTGAAGTTAGATTCGGTTTTCGAGGATGAAGAATTCATGGAAAAATAATTCAGTCCCTATCTCCCATAGTTTAGTTTTTCACCCGCCAAATAGAATTTTTTCAAAAATCGAAATTTCAAACTTACAGAGCTGCCTTTTCTCTCTACGGATTCACTAATTATTTATATTATGTTGAGAAAAATGATATGAAAAAGGAAACACGAAAAATAGTTATCAAAAAATACTTAATACACCCACGAAGCAATTTTATTTCGAACCAACCGGCTGAACGCTGAAGTGATTTAAAATCGCACCCCCATGTTCATCCAGAGGTTTCATGCGGTGTTGCCACAAAAACTGGGCTGAACAAAGAGATCCGATCTTTTATCTTTGTTCCACTCATTGTGATGACTTTCATTGTGGGAGCCAAAACAAATCATCATTATACAAGGGAATGCAATGCGATGTCTATCGAGTATAGTCAAAGGAACCAACCATATAATAAAGTTTCTCCTTGTCATCAATTAAACACCAACCTTATTATAAATAGAAAACAGCAATTTCGAAGACGTTTCCATCGGTGGAATATTCAAGAAATTCGCAAACTCGTTGTACGATACTTTAATGAGATCCAAATTTGTTCTAGAGTCGACAAGAGCTTCCTCTTGGGTAGTACTCGCCATCCTAGAAAAATAACACGCTATGAGGACTAAAATTTCGTCTCAATTTATCCTTAAATTCAACCTACCCCAAGCTATGTCTCAGTTTCTGGAGATCCACTATGGAAGTCGCTTGAGGAAGATTCATTTCCTTGGCTCTGGTGAGCAGTTTACAATCGTCGTACGTGTAATCCGATATGGGTACCCCCAAAGCTCTGAAAATTCATGGAAACATTACAGGATTTTCCGATCACGGCCTTTATTCATGAACTATCTTCAAACTAACGATTTATTTTCTCACTTTTCGGAATAACTCATACTGTTTTGCGAATATAGTCGATCTGTATAAGTATAATTCTGAGAATAAACTGAAAGAAGTCGAGTGAAATCTAAGGATGAAGAATAAATTAAGAATGGTACTCACTTTGCCATGACTTTTCGGACATTATTAGCGTAAAGTTTAGGGTCTTTTTTCTCGTCCTCATTTGGATTGTAAACGGGTAAAAATTCGATCTCACAATAACTGTATGGTCTTGTTAAGGTCAGCCATAGTAGTTTCAATCTGTAAGGAATAATTTTTTCCATATTATTCCATATCCAAGAAAATATGTCGAGTATTTCTTCGAAATTTTGAATGTGGTAAGAAATATTAATCTGTATATGGAAAAAACAACTCTAGGATATACAGGGTAAAGGTGAATCTTTTTTGCAGGATGTAGAACGTATCAAAATGAACCATCACACGAAAAATTCCCTATATGACAGTTTCAAACAAAGTGTGTAGTTGAAAAATCATCAATTAAATTGCCCCTAATACGCCTGGATCCTGACCTGATTTGATTTGTTCGAAGAATACTGACGAGTCGCCGAGCATCCACCGGTGAGAAGCAGGCCCGTGTTTATTTATTTATTGAATAGACATCGACTTCAAAGTCTAATAACATCCATTTCAATTAATTCAACCTCTTGTTCCAAATGGAGACTTACTTTTGAAAACACCTTGTATAATCCGGTGTCTAATTAAGCACAACCTTCAAGGACAAGAACTAGTGAAGAAAAGCAGACTTTATACGGCTTCAAATGGTGTTTTCCAGCATAGAAGGCACTGTCAATATTCTTGTATACATATTAGATATAAAAAAAATGGGAATACTCACGCTCCAGGACCGTCCCATGTCCACGTCACTGTATCGATTTTATTCGGATACCTGATGCACACAGGTTGCACGGGAACTCCGGGATAAAAAGCGCCAGGTTTGAAAGTAATCAGGCACGACCTGTTGGTACAAGTTCCCTCAGGAAATATCAGAATTTGTGGCCAGTCTAATTTCGAAGTGGCTCTCTGTATTATTTCTTTTATCGTGTTATGCCGAGAGTTCGAGTCGTCCCTGAACACGTAGATGGGCTGGGTGAAATTGATGAGTTCTTGAAAAAACGATATTCGTCAGGTTAAGATGGTTTGCGGAAGGTTTTGGGGGTACGAAACCACTCAAGTCGTACCTCATTGCTAGCACTAAAATGTAGGTATTTGGAATGCGTACCATATGATCGAAAATAATTTTAATCTGAATAAATTCACAGAATAGCTTACATCTAATTGCTGAATGAAATACAGGGTGTTTCAAAGTCTTTTCCAGCAGAAAGTAGAACATTAGAAAAAAACCATTTTACCAAAAATCGTTCATATGAGAATTTCGAGATATGGCCTGTTTTCTCGCTCGTAAAACGTACCGAAACGCTATCAAGTTCACAAATTCTCTAATCTAGTCCGTCTTGGTGCGTATTAGGATCGGTTTCATTGATTTTTTTTACTCTGTATCGGAAATGAAGTTCTACCTCCAGTTAAACAAATTTTAATTCATTCGCATATGAGGAATATTCTGTTGGGTTTTATGAATTTCTGAAAACGTTTTGGTGTCTCAAAAATAAAATAATACGAAAATAAAAAAAGAAACACCTACTGGTTATGTATTGGTTGTTTTCGTGATCACGCTTGGCTATTATAGATGGGGAACCAATAGAGTATATTATGCCAGCATCCAGAAAGGTACTATGAGGGGCAATAACCAGTATCGGAGCTTCATTCCTCGTTGCTCTTTTCCCCTTCACTATCAAGTACATGCCACCAGCCCAGCAGGTAACTTTGCCAAAAAAGCAGACCACAGGAACTAATTGTCTAACCGCAAAAAAATAAAAATCAAAAATGCAAAAATAAAAAAAAATCGGAAATAATCGGCAATATTCCTAGTGTCCAGAATGATATATTAAAAAAAACGTTTAGAACACTTGTCAAGACGTGAAGATTTTATAAAAGGCAAATACACATCAGGGTGAGTAAAAAATACAAATATCATATCTTCGTTTTTAAATACAGGATGGCCAAGAGATTGACGTCAAAAAGAAAAAACAGGCCCCTCGTGTCATGGTCTATTCGAATCACCCCCATCTGTGTTATGCGATTTTTCACGGTTTTCGAGTTATGAATTTTTTTATGAATTTTGAGAATTTTCGACTTGACCATCTTGAAACAGTTATTAAAAAAAAGTACAAGACTTCTCTGTGAAATTTTTTCGTTACTTAATCTCCATGAATTGTACTTTCATACATAAAATAACCATATTCATAACTGAGATAAAAATTATGGAAATGTTGGTCTCAAGTGAAAAAGCTACGTGAATTGGACTATGATCTTAATTTTCGAATCAAAATTTAAAATGTGAAAAGGCTAACTCACGGTTTCTTAATATGCTTAAAAACTGCGCTCAACAGTCAGCTTTTAGAATCATTGATAAAAAATGGTACTTAACACTCTACTTTTGCTAGAATTAGCCTTCAAAGTCATCGAGGTGAAAAAAATCAAAGAACAAGACATTTACTGCAAAATTATTTTTTGCCATTTTAAGATTTTTCTGATCATCAAAAATTTCCCAGAGAAGTCTTGTACTTTTTTTAATATCTTTTTCAAAATGGTCAAGTCGAAAATTCTCAAAGTTCATAAAAAAATTCATAACTCGAAAAACCGTGAAAAATCGCATAACACAGATGAGGGTGATTCGAATAGCCCATGACACGAGGGACCTAGCTGTTTTTTTCTTTTTGACGTCAATCTCTTGGCCACCCTGTATTATATGAATGATGAACTCTGAAAATGCTTGAGAACACTCTCTACTCTTTACTCACTCTGTATATCGAGTATGCGGAGTATGGATAAATGAAGCAATAAAATGAATAGAATACGTAGACTCAATAACATGAAGGATATGTAATACAATTAGAAAAATTTCATTAATCATTACTCAGCATCAGCCAAATGCATTATCAAAATGCAAAAACTAACCAAAATAAAAATATAATATTCTACATAATTCCTAGCACAAATCAATACAATCGCAAGCATGATTGGAGAACCTACAGCAAAAACAAACGATGGAAACAGAGACCATTTTCAAATATGGATGAATGTTTCTCAAAATATTTTAGTGGGTCCAAAATTGAAACCTATCAAAAATAGAAAACAAAAACTACAGAAAATATTCCATTTTACTCTCATCACTTGCTGCAGTGTTTTAGTTTTTTACGCAACTAGACCTTGAAATGTTATTCTTTTCTGAAATTTCGCTTCCTGAATATCTACAATCCAGTGGGATACAAATTCGGCAAAAACCTGGAAATAACAAAATTTGGAGATGCGATAAATTGAGTTAACAAAAAATTGTTAGCGTCGTGTCATTAGAAAATCGAAATTTTTTTTTCATCTGGGGGCCTAGTCTGTGGCAATTGTTTTTGAAATCTGGTTTCGTCAATTTGAAAATCGTCCCTTCTACACAAAACATCCATACAAATGCTACCAACCACATACTTCCAAACAACGGAATATTTGCGGTTTCTCCTTTGGCCACGATCGATGGTCCGCCCATGTAGACCATAGCCAAGCTATCTACGAAGGAAGAATGAGGAGCTAGAGCAACCACGGGGGCAACGTCTCTTTTGCCTAAACTTCCTACTATTTTTAGGCGAAAACCGCCGGTTATGAATATGACACGAATCAGGTGGGCCAAAACCACTTTGAGGCGGCTGCGATAAAAAGTTCATTTTCATTAGGAATTACTGAGATCGTGGATATGACAGAGAGAGAATTTGAATCTTATTGAAGCACAAATCGATTTACTTTTCTTGGTATGTTATAAATTTTGTTCATTAAAGAATCCGCCTGATTGAAAACCGAAACCAAAATCATTAATCTCAATGGGGCTGTGAATGATTTTCTAAAAAAATTGATGCTTTGGCCATTTTTGAAGACCTTACTACCAAATGCCGAAATTTCAATAATTTTTTTTGTTAACACACTGTTTCGTAGATAAAACTCACCTTCTCCAGCCTGTCAATGGTTTTTCCATCAATTCTTCCTCTGTTAGGCCCCATAGTCCAACAGAGGCAACTAACCATCCAGCTATCAGAAAGCAACAAATGACAACCACCCTTATGGGCAGAAGGATTATGGTCAAGATGGCAGTCTGTAATTAAAAATCAGCTCTGTATTGTGAGGCTCTTGAAGTGTATTAACCCAGTTAATTCAATATACAGTTTGAGTAGATTGAGCATTAAAAAACCTGGGTGTACATATTTTAAAATAATTTCGATGTTTCTGAAAATGCTCTGTACAGTTTTCATTAGGACATCCCTCTTTCCTACATCCTGTAAATAGAAAGTCGTGTTCGGTGTTGTGATTAACTTACGGTAGTTAATAACCGAATGTTGTTAGTGATTAAAAACTGTCTCTTGAAATATCGAGATATAAATGGAGTTGATTTCATATAACGGAAAGCAAAAAGCCATATCATCTTCAGTACAATGGCGAAGTACATCGTAGATCATTAAAGAGTTTTTCAATTGGTGCTTCATACTTTACAGTTACCAGACAGAAATACATAGGTTCTATTGTCAAGTACTAATCACTCGTTAATGATGTACCCGAAAGATTTGGAACGACTTTCCTCCAACGAATAATATGTCAGAGGGTTTTACAGTAGAGTGCATCTTACAAGTTTAGGCCCAATATTACTTTATCAGATTGCCAATTTCAATTTTCACACAAAAAATGGCTCGACCTCGATAGACTTTTCGGTCCGATCATAATACAAAGGGGTTAATACATTGAAGGGTATATTTCTGTATTATTTGTGCACACTCTGTATTGAATATGAGGATGACATTATGTGAAAAGATACAATAGGTCTAGGTGACGCTCAATCATTCCTAATGATTGGCAATCGAATATTGAACAAACTTCAATACACGTAAACTTTTGCAGTATACAATTTGATGATTATATGATAATACCTATCTCAAAAAACACCAAGAATAATGAGAAACGTTGTTTACTAGGAAATACGAAATCATTTCCTTAGCAAGCAGATTTTCCTACAGGTTGATGAACCAGTAAAAACAACATTCTCGATAACTCTCACTACATTAGTTGACGCTTTCAATAAACAAAGTCACCAATAGCGAAAAGTACTTTCTAGCATTGGAATCAATTATAAAGAGGAAGTGCAATCTTTTATTGCAAAATAGATGCATGGGCGTCGATCGCGAAGGGCAAATGGGACAGAAACCCCCTAGAAAATTGCAGAGATCAGTAAAATAAGATTCAGTATTGCCCTCATGTGACGGCGCTTATGGGATTCGCTATTTCCATAGGTGAAGGCGAAGTTCAATGGTAAAGTCAGATCTTGAACAAGAAAGCTTTGCGACACACTTACGATGTTCTACTTTGCGCCGTTAAAAGATGTTATTGAAACATTGCAGATTGCAATTTACTTCCTTGGACATGCAACCACTAAACCACTAATTCACCGAAATATATTCATTATGAATTTTATGAGTAAAATGTCTGCAATACTTGCTTAAAAGATTTTTGGGCGTTCGAACAATCATAACAATGAAGTTTTTTTGACGTCTTAAATTAACAATATAAATCACTGAAGAACAATTGAATTAATTATATTTTCAAGCTTTCGATACCTACCAAAGTTATAATTAATAATTTCATGGGAAATATGTCTGGAATTTAGTGTTTTTTTGTTAATTCCATCAAGGAATATTGCTATCAAAAATATTCAAGGGAGAATTGAGAGTATTTGCGATATCAACGAGTAATTTATTTATAGAAAGTTGTTTGCATAAAACGTGGAAAAAGTACTAGAGTAGGGTATACCTACAGCTACTATCAGCGATAATTTATAGAATTATTCATACATCACCCACCTTATTCTTGAAATCAGTGTGATTAAAAATTTATTCCAAGTCGTTATAATGCATTGATTGAACTCTGGATGAGCAAATCATATTTATATGACCTACCTCTACTTCCTACACTCTGGTATTATCTAAATTAAATATTTAATTGCTTTTAAGGTTGATGAGTTCCTTCATTTTCAGTTAGAAACACAGAAACTGGAAAATCTATACTAAAATTACTGTAGAAAATTATTTCGAATTTTCATTGAAATAATTAAAATTTTGAAAAGATTTTATTTTGAAACTATTCGTTATTTGAAAATGAAAATTTTGAATCATTCAATTCCAAACAGGTTTATCCTTTGCGACTCGTCGTTTTTGAGTGAAAAAAATAAGAACTGTTCTTGTATATCCTACCAATTGTTAATGTGGTTATCCAATTAATAATCGAAACAAATCGTTATGATTCAACGAAATTTAGTAGATATATGTGGAACATAAAAGTGCATATTTTCCAACATGAATACCGAAATTTTCAACATCAACAGTGGCGTACGCAATGCAACACCCTCGTTTCATAGTAGGTACAAACTATATTTTTATTTTTTTATTAAAAATCAAGAATCATCTGTTTAAGAATTGGACTTATTCGTCTAGTTTCCTTTCGTTCTGTCAAAAGAAGTTAAGGTTGCCATTTGAAAAACTTGAGTTATTCAAAATAAAATCTGACCTGTTAGAGATTTTTCCGACAAAAAATGGTTTTACTACTCTGTATATGCAATCCTTCAAAGTACTGTATCGTATATATAGGTACTTCTAAGGGTTCGGAAATTTAGATATTGCGGTATAATTCAATTTGTAGGTTCTACGTCGACAAATTGTGTAGCCTGGAAGAAATTTTCCTTGCAGTTTCCAGCAGTTTTTTTCTTATGAGGATGAAACAGATTATTATTCGAAAATTTACCTTGATTTTCTCGTATGTTGTATCCAATTCCAAGTGATGCACAAAAGGATTAAGCAATTTTTCGTTGGCACAATCGGGCCTGCTTCCGAGGCCGGTATTCATACTCATTGCAATTTTTTTTCGGAAGCACCAATACCTAAGAACCCTCGATTTTTGGACAATTAACTAAATCGCTCGCTACTCCGTATACAAATGATTGAGTGTCCCTCCCATCGTGGATTATAAACGCAATTTGAACGGGAAAATCAAACGGGGAAACTATGTCGTTGACGAGTACACACGATAATTCAAATCATTACTTCTACTTTTGCGCCTAGAAGCGACCAGACTTGACGAGAGCCATCTAGTGTCCAAATATTAGGTCACGGCACAAGGCGATATACAGGGTGACCCAATTTGTACTAGCAAGAGTCGAGAGAAAAAATTATTTCGAGAAGAAAATTTGAATTAAACATAGGCTCTCAAACAGTTGATTTCAAAAATACCGATTGCATTTTCCTGAATGAGCAATTCATCCTTTACAAAAAACTTCTTTTGACATTTTTTCGTATCCGTCTCAGATTCGTGATAAATTTGTATTTTTCGGGAAAATCCAAAATAGGCGAAGCTTCATGAGTGTGAAACAAAATTGTTTATATTTTCAACACTTCAAATTTATCCCAGTTTCGCATTTCTTCATCATATTATTATTAAATTTGAAGTTCCATCAACAAAATTAATCTTATTACCATTTTTCGAGCAATGAAAATTGTGTTCAATCCAAGAAAGGAAGGAAGAAAATTTGTTCGACAAAACTAGATAAAACAGATGAGATTTACGAAAACTTCCTTTTTTTGTACAGAATGAATTGATAATTCGAGCACAAATTCAAAATTTGATTCAGAACAGCGTCGTACACCTAATTTATGAATTTTTTTTTGAAAAAATGAATTATCGTTAAGGTAGGTGATTTTTTTTCATAGAAATCTGAAGATCCAAAAGGGAATATGGCATATTTTCTAGGCAAGATATCTCGTAAACGGAAAAAAATGGTTGTCCTCATGATCTGACCTTCCATTTGATGTGCCACATGAAATTTTTTTTTCCAATTTACTTTTTAAAGATTCCCTCTATCATTGTTTAAGAGTCCTTCGCCTTCAATGTAAGAAACGTATACCGCCAGATGGCAGTGCATTGCATCAATTTTTATTTATTGGATTATTCAGCTTAATAGAACAAATGTTGGGGCACAGGGAATATAACTAGAAATACTACCCTGAACTAGATATCATACTGCCTGTATAATTTGGTATAATACTCCCTTTTTCCTTTATCAGTCATCTAGGAGGAGATACTTGCGGGGCGTGTCATTCAAAAGAAATTCAATTCCATGTTAAAATCAATAATTGTTATTAACAATTGATTTTTACTGATCGACGGCTAAAACAAACCTTAATGACTTGTCTTTGAGAAAAATGAATATTTATCATTTCGAATAGAAAAATTCGAGGAAATAAATTTCGCGAAAACAACACATTCTTGTAATATCATTTACAAAAAAAACGGTAAATTCTAAAAGAAAAAGGAGATAGACATTGCATTAGCTAAATGAAAGACTTCAATACTGAAATGAAAAAACACAAAAATATTTGTAAGTTTTGATGGTGGAAATGTTGAAAAATAACCAAAAATGATGAGGAATATCCTTTTCATGTATTTAATACTTATTAAAATTTTTTTTTATTATTTTTATCTTCATACACTCATACTTCCCTTCATCAATCGGAAAAAATAAATCGTTTCTGACTCCCTTTTTTTTCAGGAATGTAGACCCTTAAACAATGCACAAATCGTGCGTCGGTGTCAACCACAGAACACATATATAAGCCAACTATGCACAGATTACAATGAGATTTTCATGAATCCGTGAACGCAACCACGGATCAATCTGTGACCTAACCTTAATCCTTATGACATACGAATGACACGAGACGCCTTGCCCGTGTGTGTATATTTTGTAAATAAAAGCAGACTTTTATAAAAGTATTTGTGAGTGTTACTGTAATAAAACTGAAAGCTTCTCACTATGGGGGGATGGAAATTAGAGACATTCAAAATGGGATTGTACATCTTGTTCCCAGTAGGCTTATTCCATTACTTCAATCAGCCGCGGTTTTTCAAAGACTGGGTTGAGAGTTCCATCAATGAAATTCACAAGCCAGATACTCCTCAAATAATGGAGTTTCGGAGGGAATTGCAGAAGATCAAGGACAGACAAGAGCGAGAAATGCAGGCAGAATTAGAACAACAAGTGATTTGATGAAGGACTGTTTTAGTAGTAGTTCGTTGATTAAGAGCAACTCTATAATTATATATGATGTAAATAAAACTTAAATAAAATGGAAACTAAGAAATATACTTGAATTTTATGGGATTCGATGTTTGTGAGAGAAGCAGTTCCGGTAAGTTCCTGATGTTTACCCAAAATACCAGAGATGTAGGCTTTGAAGTATCACATTAAGTTTCAGTTGAATAAAAATTCACTAAGTTGTGGAAACATTTTTAAGAAACTTATACCACAAAGGGTCATGTTTCTCATCAAAAGTAGGAAACCTTAAGGAGTAAAGCTTTTTTGAGACATTAAAATAAAACTATAAATCAATTTTATAAAAATTTATTTCTCAAATAGATTATGTCGATTCCAAATACATGACATATTCACATTTAAATCATTTTTCACAGCTCAAAGTACCAATGATTATTTGAAATGTATACCTTAATTACCTAATTTATGCGTATGATGAAATTTTTTAATTACCAAAACAAAGTTATATACAAAACAATCAAATAGTAAAAACTGAAAAGTTAAATAAATAAGTGAAACAATTGTCGCTTTCTCTGTTTATAAAAGCGAGTCTTTTCTAACTAGATATTCAAAAATTACCTGCATGAAAGTATCAAGATAAAGAAAATGAAATGATCATCAATTAATAGATTCTTATGAGAACAGATACGGTCCTGAACTCACATATCAGTGGCTGACCTTGACCATTTCACGAAGGCGGCGGTGCTTTTCATGACATGTTCAGGTCCGTAATTTGAAATTCACGGGAAAAAACTGGATTTTAACGGCTTATAACTTCGTCACCCCGATGTTTTATTTAGGTGTTTTAGGTATATTTGAATGAATTCTACCTCCTATCGAAATAGCTTGAACTACAGCAGTTCCTTCATTTCACACATAATTCACAATGTGGCAGGGCAATATTTATCATAACTTCATCTGTTTATGAGTGTTAATCACAATTTTCATCAACTTATTGTAGGGCAATATTTGCAACTGATGCACCAATTCGTCAACTTTACCATAAACGCACTTCACATACAGTTCCACTTGAATGGCTTGAGCCAGCCTATCCAAGGACCTTTGCAGAGGGACGTGATCAATTATTTCGTTCAAATTTTTGTTCTGTCTTTTCAAATTACCGACGTACGCCATGACCGATCCGACTATGATAGAAATACTTTGCGCTGAAATACCTTTCGGAGGATTGGTGTACGGTATGTGTAAGATGCTGTCCAACAAGGCCAGGTGAAGTTGAACGTACAGCTCGGAATTTTGTGAGTATAAAGGCGCCAAAACGCACCATCTTAGAAGGCCGGCGATGGGCGTGTTGGATTCCATCGCGATAGCACCGGGAGGTAACACTGGGGGCTTTTGTTGGGCTGCTATACACAAGGAACTGTTGTTGGAAAGCTGGAAACAACAAAAACGTTAGTTTAGTTTTTCTGCAACACAGAGCTTCAATTGAATGCATATTTTTAAAATGGATCACCCTGTATATCAATCAATATTCTATGAACATCAGATTTTTTTTTTTTAAGAATCTATGGTATGATAGATGCATAGAAAACCTGGTGTTGGTATTCTATGGTATTGATAAAATTTTGTTTAATTCTTTCCTATTGATAGAAAATCTGATTATTTGTCCCGCTTTTCATTTCTCTCAAAATGGGTCGCACTATTCTTCCATAACCACAATCTTAGGTATATGGAAATCAAAATTAATGCCTGTTTTGATCTTAGACCATAGAAAGTCTAAGGTTTCGATGGAAATTTTGACATGTACTTCCGAGTTCCGAACCACAGACATCTGTCATCTCACCATCAAACATAACCTAACCTATTTCACCCAAAAAATTGCACCAAAACCGTGAAATATTGCGGATCATTCTGGAACTAAAACAAATTCTACAATCATGTTATGGTAAAGACATCCTTACATAATATGTAACCATTTCCAATAGGCTGAGTGGCGGAAACGCCATTTTCTCGCTACTCTCCACAAAGTAATTCTCTGCTATTGCCGTTAAGAAATTGGCGACAAACTGGGGAGCAATTTCTGGCAGTAATTTCATTCTTGGATTTCCAGGAGGCAGTAAAATAAAATAATCAAAGACAATAGTATCCGCCAATTTACAGCTTATCTCAGAATTAGTGCCCAATTGTTGCATCCAAGCAGTAGCAGATATCAAAACGCTGTGAGAGTGGACTCCTGCCGCAAGTGATACAAGCTTGCTTAGCACTCCTATCCTCTGACTTGCTGTAGTTCCTGTGAAGAGTGACAAAAAAACCGTGTTTCTTGTGGACTCATTAGTCAAATTGGTAAAATAGTCAAAGAGAACTTTGATTAATTGGAGTTCGGCTATTGGTGATAAGGGCTTAGTCCGTTTATTTCCTCTTCTATCAATCTCGTAAAATAGGAATTCCGACATGAGATCCAAACAGAAATCCATGTGCTTGATATTGGTCACTCTCGCACATACTAATTCCCCTGAAAAGCCAAATTGAGGGACATTAATTTATGATTTGCGTATAAATAAAACATTTTAGTACCTATCTTTACTAGAGCTTCTTTTGCACATAATGGGAACTCCAATTTTCTTAAAGACTGCTTAAGAAGTATATCAGACGCAGCAGACATTCTGATACACTCAAGTTTCAACTTAAATTATATTCCAAAAAGAATAGCTGTGTTATAGTCACTAGAAGAGATTTATTTTATATCTCATACATGGACTTTGACTATCGCCAGCTATCGCACTCCTGCAAACTTATATTACAATTGGCTTTTGCTGAGGATTCATTTGAGAAAGAAAAGTTTTACAATTTATTTTGATTATTTTGAACCTCATTCGAGAAACTAACCCAAACTTTTTTATCTGTGCTTCAACTAAAGAGTAGGAATTCTTCTTACTCTTCCCTTCTACCATATTTGATAAACCAACGAAGAAAATTCTTCTGTGACATAACCTGATTGCAGATCAAGTGTCAAGTTGACAGTCAACAAAAATTGTAAATAAAGCATTATTTACATTTTGAAAACGATAAAATGGTTTTCAAATGCCAGGAGGACAGCTTCCTCAAAGAAGTAGGATACTATTATTGAGTTGTTTATATAGGAAAGTATTCATATATTGGTTTTAGTTCACTTCTAAAGTTGTATCATGTGAGGCGGCTTCTGATAAAAGTATCATAATTGATGGCAAAAAGACAAGTTTTAAAGGGTATGAAGTTGTTTTAGAGAACACTATTCTCTTCCCAGAAGGTGGAGGACAGGTAGACATCCTAATTTTGACCAAATGATTTATTACTGATATTTCCCTGCAAAATATCACCATTTTGTAGCCTTCAGATACTGGCTATTTGAATAAAACGAAAGTCCATCATGTTGCAAGAAAAGGGGATATTGCAATACACTATGTCGATGAGCCCTTAAGTGTTGGAGAAAATGTTACGCAAACAATTGATTGGAAGAGACGAGAAGATCACATGCAACAACATTCTGGGCAACATTTGATCAGTGCAATTATCGAGAACAAATACAACGTTGAAACTGTTTCTTGGTGGTTGGGAGAAGATGTATCTTACATTGAATTAGGTAAAAACGATCTATTCAACAGTTTTTAATTCAAAGTTGTAAAGATCTAAAAATACACCTTCATTATTCCTGCACAGAGTATTGAAAATTTATGTTCTCTTAATTTTCATTAGATACTCCTTCTTTACAACATGATTTGATAGTTAATGTGGAGAATGAAGCGAATGAATACATTAAACAGGCAAGAAAGGTTGATGTGATAGTGTACAATAAAGACACTCCCGAAGAAATTCTGCAAGATGTGAGTCATTTTTTGCAATATCCTGAAGTCAACCTGATTGTTTCTGAAATATCAAAGAAAAAAAAATTTCAAAAATTAATAACTACAGAACTGTTTTTTAGGCTAAGAGTAATAGAGGTCTTCCAGAAGACCATGTTGGGGACATTCGAGTAATTAGAATTGAGGGAATTGATAATAACATGTGCTGTGGAACCCACGTGGAAAACTTGAGTCAATTGCAAGTAATCAAACTTCTTCACTCCGAAAAGAGTAAACGTAAAAATAAAACTTTTCTTTATTTCTTGTGCGGTCAAAGGGTGCTGAATCGACTGGAAAATTGCTTGAAGAGAGAGCAACAGTTGACTGTTTTACTGAAGTGAGTCTGTCTCAGATTGAAGTGTATTGTAATGTTTTTTTCCTTTACGGCTTTTATTATTGTTTTTGTTTTCAAATTTCCCCTTGAATTTTGATCGAAAACTAATTTTTGTGTGAATCACGATTTATTAATCATTTTCTTCTAATAATTTGTGAGTCATCATGAATAAATTGAGAAAAATCCAGTTGAATTTTCAGGAATAATCCCACACAACATCCCGAACTGGTGGAAAAACTACTGAAAAACGTCAAAACTGTTTCGAAAAATTTATCCACAGTACTCAAAGACTTGGCTGTTCAGGAGGCCGTCAAACTGAAGAATACGAATCCTGTTCCCAAGTATTACAGTCTTCACCGTAAGGAAGCCGAACCTGATTTCATGAATGCTTTCATTCAAGAATATGGCGCAAAGAATGTTCTTCTTTTTCTCTCTACCGGAGAGGAAAAGGGCGTAGGAAACATAGTGGTGTATGGGCCTGAGGAAGATGTGCAGAAGTTGGGTCCTAGGTATGTTTTTTCGGAATTTATTATGGAAGATAGCGATTATATTGTTCTGGAAAAAATTTTGCGATGAATCTAGAAACTAGAAGTTTTCAGGTTATGTTCGGTTCTGAAGTAGTTATGTCAGATTCGGGATCAGGACGACTTTTTTTTTACAGTTGTTGTCAATTTTCGATTGACAGCTGTCAAAAATGTTTCTCCTTGGATTCTTGAGACATATTTTCGAAATATCTATTGATTACAGGATTTCCGCTCTCATGGAGGGTAAAGGCGCAGGCAAGGGAAACAAATATCAGGCAAAGGTGGCCAAAATGGAAAATCGATCCAAAGCCCTGCAAGCTATTAAGGAACATTTTGAGGTTCAATGAAAATAGGATTCAAAATGAATTTAGTTTTGTTACAAAAGTTAATTATGACGAATATGTTATAATTAAAATTGAATAAATTACAATTGAGTGTTTCAATTTCTTCTTCTTCTAATACCATCCACTGGGTCACAAACAATCCCTTTGCATCCACCAGGTCAGGCCATGGGTTCAGCAATAATGCTATGTACCCAAAATCAGTACTGAAAGTGTTTCAATTTATTCGAATTTTGTAATAATTCCTGGTAAATCCGAATTTCTTGTCCAACTGGCAACGTCGAACGCACTAATTTTGCTGTGAAGTATCGCGCCAACCAATCATGATCGAGTGCGGACTTGTCAGGGACTCAAGTGACTAGTGACAATCTGTCACTCAAAGCCAAGTTTTAATTTAACTCTTCAATCATAACAGAAAAAACACATAACAAAAACAATTTTATTAAAAAATATACAAGAAGGAACTTCCTTCCCGTACCTCAAGTCTATAGTCAACTTATCCCATCATCTGAAGATTACTCTCATGTGTATATGATAAAAAGTTTCACTGTTTCTTTCTTAACTCAACACATTTTTCAAATTCCACGCATCCACAACTCCTTTTTCACCACCTGTCAATAAAAGTTGAACCTAAAAAGTTAAACAAAATTAAAAACTTCGATCAACAAAACGACAAAAGAACTCTTACATTCTCGTTATACCAGCTACACTTCAACCTTTGCTGATTCTCAAAGAGTTCAAAGGAAGGTATCAATGACGATTTGTCAACTTTCAATCCTGTCACACGCTTTGACCCACTACCCGCCAATAAATAAGTGGACCCCTTTGTTGTGTAGACGTCTACGATGTACAGGTAATCTGATTTCTACAAAATTAAAAATATTCGTTATTCAACTTAATTATTAACTAACGAGATCCAACAGATAGTTGGACTCCAAAGGAAAAACCCTAACATGACACGAGAAGTTGCATCATCGTAAAGAATTTTATCATCGCCTACCTTCAAACAAGCCCCTATTTTGTCTCGACTGAAGCTCTGGTCAGGTTGAACACCTTCCTCCGTCCAGAACTGAACATCCGAAGTATGAGTAATGCAATTTATCAAAGTTTTTGATCCCACTTCTGTGCATGAAATTTTTTCGATGGATGCCTCTGTATTCAAAGTATCAACTAACGAATCCTCTTCGCTTGATTGACTCAGATCGTACACATTGATGAGTCCATCTGTCGACGCAGAAAACAATTTTTCCGAGTTGTTTGGATGGAATTTGACCTAGAAGTAACTTTTTTCTACTAACCTATTTCATTACACATAATGACTGAAGTTATCAATTACAGCTTTATATTTTGAAGCAATGTCACTTTTAGTCTTACCTGAGTGATATCATCCACATGGGATTCCCAAAATCCTCCAGCTAATTTCGAATTCCTTATGTCCCAAAATATAATAAACGCATCTTCCTCAAATTGATTAGTTCCAGCACAAAGTAACCTACCGCATGAGGAAATATCAAAACTGTTGAATTTTTTATCTTTATCTTCTTTACTATCCGATGTATCTGCAAAATATTCTTTTTAGAGACCCTCCAATATTGTCCGTGGGTGGATTCTTCTACAGTAATTAATATTACTACAAAGTCACAGACATTCTTAATTGTTATAATGAATAAATAGTTACCAGTGAATGACGATACAGCTTTATTGGGGATTCTCAAATCCCACAAATCAATGGATCCATTATGAATGGCTGACCATAATAAATTATCATTAACTTTATCGAATTTAACTTCCACAATATGATTCAATTTGCTAGACAATTCTACAGAATCGAAAAAATTGTCTGATAAAGATTGTACCCTCAAAATGCCATCTGATGAAGCAATCGCTACCTTAGGATTAGTATCCCTAGAAATAAAAATATTGTAACTCCCAAGTTGTCCCAGTTGAAAAATTACCTGGTAGCAGATATATTTGTTACATAAACATTCTTTTTGAGAGATCCCGTGCTGCATATATGAACAGCACGATTGTACCCCGTTTCATTTTCTTCAGAGCCACAATCTGATTCTTCCGATTCTTCGCTGCAGAGTGTTGGAGAGTCTTTGGTTGCACTATTATTTATCAAATTCTTCATTTTTACAATAAATCGAGTAAAAAATATTCTATAATCTTCGGAAATAGCTGCTTCTAGTTTAAAGTTTTGTTCCTGTTCACAGTTTTGAGGTTACAAATTAAATTAGGTTAAACCACAGATAGTTGCCAGCATGATTGATTTGAATTTATGTCACTTGGGTGTCAAACTGTCAGATTTTTTAATGAATTCTGTGGTCTTATCTATGTTGATAATGTTTTAAAATTGCGTGTCCATTTCGTAAATAAATCATTATTTAGGTTCAAAATCCATCATTTCCAAATATTTGGCTATCTATCTAAATACAGGGTTTCATCAAAGTCATAACGTGATATAAAATTGACAACATTCTTATGTTTCAGTCGAAAATTCAGAGTAGAGTTTGATTGTTTATGCAACAAATAATCAGATTTCGTTATAATGTCATTGGAGAGCAAATATAATTTGAAAAGCCCTGGTAAGAGATATAATGTATTTCCTTGAAGTCTGTTAACACGTACTTATATCAGGTGTTAAACGTTTAATGCGTGAAGCTTGTGAGTTAGCAGAACCTACAGAGGAATATTACGCTTGTCCTTTGGATGACAACCTATTTGAGTGGCATTTTACAGTGAAAGGGCCCCCATCTACTGAGTTTGAAGGGGGTTATTATCATGGCAGAATACTTTTACCTTCACAATATCCAATGCAGCCTCCAAATATTATCCTGTTAACAGTAAGATAATCATTTGGCAGTGTTTGCAAATAGTCTTGTTCTATCGAAGGGTTGAAATATTTCTGTACATTTCAGCCTAACGGTCGTTTCGAAGTAAATAAAAAAATTTGCCTATCAATCTCTGGCCATCACCCAGAAAGTTGGCAACCGTCATGGTCTATACGCACTGCACTGTTAGCATTGATTGCTTTTATGCCGATACCCTCGTCAGGAACAATAGGATCTTTGGATTACACTCCAGAAGAAAGGCAAATTTTAGCCAAAAAATCAAAGAATTGGGAATGCCCTACATGTGGGAAAATCGTTGACAAATTGTCAACAGCCAAAAAACCCGAGTTAACCCAAGAAGAGAGCAATATGATTAAACAGATTGCCTTGAAGGTACTTATAATAATAATCAGTTGAAGTTAAATTACAAAACGAATAATTGTGGAGACAAATTTAAATTTTTAGGCAGAGGAAGAAATGAATAAAAAAGAAGCTGAATGTTCTGATGAAAAAAATTCAGATAGTCCAGAGACTGTGTTACGAAACAGAGTGGGTGATAACTCAAGTAGCACATCTCAAATTCATTCAGCTGTGATTGAACCCAAAGATAGTGATTCAGCCAATCAGTAAGTCGATAATAATGAGTCAATTTGGACAAAAAAATAGTTGTGAATCAGTTCTCAGCTGTTCACATCCATAGTATTTCAAAGTTATCAGTTTTTCGTTCTTTCAGGAATGGCGTTTGGAATGCAGTGATAGGCATTTTAATTTCCGCCATTGTACTACTTATCTTACGAAGGATATTGTTTTTGTAACCCCATTATATTATTATATTTTGAAATATATAGAGGAATTGTAAATAATAGACTATACATTATATTCATTTGTCAATAATAGTGAATTTTCGGGTAATTTTATTTATGATTATTTGTCACTGAAACTAATAAAAATTAATAGAAATGAAAATTCAGTTGATTTTTCCCTAACTGTTCAACTCAGGCTCCATTTGGAGGATTTCTTTTTCAGCAATCAATTATAGGGTGTACCTTTTCCTTCGTCACTACTGGTTTGTATACTCTTAAGCAAGTGAGATAAATAGAAACCCCGGGGTAACGATTCATCAATAAAACGCTTACCAAAAATTGTAATAAACACTCTAGATTATAGATTGGGTACTAGTTCCGGAATAATCCGCAATATTTCACGGTCGTGGCGCTATTTTTCGTGTGAAATTGGTTATGTCATGGTTTTAGACAGAACTGACAGAAGTCTTTGTTGTGTTAAGGTAGTACATGTCAAAAATTCCATTCAAGATGTCTATAATAATGGTATATTGATTTCATTTCGCCAAAATTGAGAATATTAGAAAAGTTTCGTTGTTTCCACTTCAGGTGGCGCTATTCACAAATTATGATTTATTTTTATTAGTTATTTCAAATACATCTTTGAATTCCTTCTGGTGAACGTGTAGTGTTATTGGTGGATAGTTTGTTCAAGCCATAATTGGTATACATATTCTTGACACTTCGATTCGGTTCTGAGGAAAACTTTCATTACATAAAAATGTCATTCTGTGGTCATGTCATAATTGACCTTGGAAGATCAGCTGTTTATACATCAATCAAATCGACCAAAGATATTCTTTGAAATCGACAAAGGAAAGTGTAATGACATTGCGGCGCCGCCATGAAACATTTCTGATGTTTTCGATTTGGTCGAATGTCATTGCATTCAAAAATTGAGGACTGCATACACCATGTTTTTACAGATCTTAATTCCATTTCGGTGTTTTTGAGGTGAAAGCATAGAACTTACTTCACTATAAGTTCTATGGGTTGGAGTTCTATGGGTTCTATGGGAATGGAGTTTCCGGAAAATCACAGAATGGATAGAGGAAAATGAAGCACATTTGCGAAGTATATAAAAATATGTTATTTATTGTGAAAACAACAAACTAATAAACTATTATTTTTTCAACTTCTGAATCAGATCTGTACAAGGTTATGTTCAATAAAGAAATTTATAAAAAGAAGAATTGTCAACAATTTTTAAAACGCTTATTTCGCATTTTCGTAATAAATACCGATTCGTTTATTTTTTCATAAATAAAGAGTTTTTCATTTTGAAAATATTCATGCATGTTATATTTATGTCGACAACAGCCATACGACATTTTGGTTAAACAGCTTTTTTCATTAAAAAAGCTTTAAAAAAATTCTAGTTCTTAACAATATCAAAATATCCTCAGGTATATAAGAAAATATTTTTTCAACTACAATCCTTCGATTAAATTTTTACTAAAACAGCTCTTTACTTTAGATCCACAGTAAAAATATATAAATAATGTACACATTAAATACAACAATAGGCACTCCTTTAAACAGTTATTACTAACATTTATTCTTGCAAATTAGACTACTTTATCAAAGTTCTACAAGAATTTCATATTCACCTTCAAACAATGCAATTTTCTTCCATTCAGGAATTAACTGTGCTTTCGCAGTATGCGTAGAAAATCATTCTCTCACTACTCATAAGGCTGTCGTTGTCAGCAATAAATAAATTTTGTTACAAGAAACGAATCAAAAAAGCGAAGAAAGAAGAAACAAATCAAAGTGAAGTGAAATTGGAGCAACTGTCAAAATGACGGTTGCTGAAATGACATAATGAAAAGGGAGGTTATGTTCAGGGAAACTTGAACTTCACACCCATCTTCAATTTTTTCACCAACCACAGAAATAGAACACCCGATAAGCATGTGTGTTTCATGTTTTCGAAGTTCTGGTAACATTTCACGAAGAATAAATATTATAATTCGGTAAAACACGTTCGAATGAGAAATAATGTCATTAATAGAAGTGCGCTTTATATAACGAACGATTTTCAGTCTTCAGAAATATACCCCAACATTTTCCCCTCGGTGAATTCACACAATTTTCAAAACTATATACAATTTTTCCTGGCAAAATGAACAACAACATCTTTACACGAGTAATATCATTTCTTTCGAAAACAGGTAGCTTCATCAGGCTCAGAGTGTATTTTCAGTTAGAAAGTTGTCTTTCATCCATTTTTGTGTTTATTGTCAAAATCACTGGTACTCACCGACGAAAAATCGACACCAAACTTGAGGTATCGACGAAAAAATAACCAAATTACCAACTTGAAGCACGAGAAATATAATATTTCTCGATGTTTTAATTGCCGTTAATTATCACAACCCACCGTTTGATTTATTCGTCGTTTCACCAGGATGCAATAAAAATTGAAGTCAACAAATAGACATGACTAGGTTTGAATTTTTTATGAGATAATCAACAATCGATACTGCATCCGACATCGCTTAAAATATTGGTTACGCCTCGGAACAAAATAACAAAGACACTTGAAAATAGTTCTCATCTAATGTTTTCATCCTTATCAATATAATTTGCACCCTTAGATTTCTATCGTTATTATCTGGTTATAATAAATTTAACAGTTTATGCACAAATATTTCCGTTTAGAACGTAAGGCAGACTTTTTACCATTTCCTAGCGAATCACAAGGTTTACATGAAAAATTCGAAAATATCCCTTATCGCGTTTGCTACTTATCAGATTTTTACAACACTAACTATCACGGTTTTTAGAATGGAACCTCCTGGGCCACGGCAAAGGCCAATCGTATTGCAGAGGAACCGGGCCCTCTACGTTGCGCTCGAAATATTGAAACAGCCAGAACCACCATTCCCTGCCCAGCAGGTTATGCTGCGTCGCTTGCTGAAAAATCAAATTCATTCACATTACAAGTTACACCCTGTATTTGTGGCTTAACCTCCTCCTCGTGCCAAAATCTGGACTTTGTCTTCAACAAACCCGGAACAGTTTATCGCGATCCGGGCTGTCGATTTTGGGGGAGTCGAAATTCGATCTCTATACAGGGTGAGTCTTTGACTTGTACATATATTTCAACTGTAGATTCCTCTCATCAAGCGAAACACTTTCATCCTATACCATTTTTCAAAATTCGGTTTCGATTGAAAGATACAGGGTGTCGAAAATCCACGAAAAAAACACTATCCCGTTCATATCTTCGGGACCGCTATTTCAAATGAACTGAATTTTGGTTGATTGTTCACTTCAATATTTCTCCTGGTATAAAAGTAACAGCGTAGCCGACTCATAAATCCACGCAAAAATACTATAACACCACTTGAAAAAGATGAACGGTTCATATTTTCGAAAGAATCAATCATTTAAAAAAAAGAAATTATTCTTATGTATTTTCAATGAAACGCGTCGTTTTCGAGTTACATATTCCCAATTTTACCCGATAAAATTTGACGAAAAAAATAAAAAATCATAAGAATAATCTGGATGCTTCCCTGGAATTATTATATCACAGAATGTCTGAAATTTATAAACTCTATGATCTCTATACAAGTTGACTATGTTGTCAGAATGTTTATCAACTTTGTCAAGACTAAAATCTCTATGATGGAAAAACGTTCGATGTAAAGATACGTGATAATAAAATCCCACAAATGTGGGAGATAAAATTGAATTCTGAAAATCATGAGATTATACATTTTATACGTACAGTTTCTATTGAAAATTTATTGTTACCGGTCCATACTAAAAATAAGTGTCAATGGGATACAAAATTCGGTTATTAATGACGAATATCGACGCAAACCACGTATTGAATGGAAATTAATGAAAAATAAAATGATTCTTAGCACTGAATAATACGTGGCGATGTTTGTATCTAAACAATATCCGTTTGGAAATTCAACTCGACACTACACGGTTAATATTACATTCATTCACTGAAAGTCTTCACATAATCATCACCTGTTTACATTCTTCTCTGTAAAGAAATCGTAGTCCATCACGTCGATTATCGCTATACGCATTCGTCGTTCATGACAGTGACATTTGAGACATAGAAAAGTTAGTCTTGCGCGCCGGCTACATCGCATTGCGAAGTAGTGCACCGTTATAGGCGACTGAAATGAAGATCGTAGCGGTATATCGGCGAGAATCAGAACTACTCGTTATGCATTTCCGAAGAGGAACGCCTAGACGCCATTAGCGAAAAGTGAACAAAACTAGTGCCCTTGCGTTTGTTCATGCGTTAACGATAAGGGACGTACTGCTTCCTTGTTTGAAGAGAAAATCAACACAATCTGGCAGCGTCTTTTTACAAGCTTTGTGAAATATCATAGCACAGGTTAGGTCATTGACCTCGAATCCTATGATCTAGGTTGATGAAGTTAGGTTAGGTTAATGAAAAAACAATTTTTAATGAGATATTTTTGGGATATCGAGGAAAATATGAACACTATTAGTTTTTACAAACTAATCTTCAGGAAAATCGAAGAAGGAACTTATTTTGGTGGGAGAAATATGGCTTTTCAATTGCAGAAATAATAATAATAATAATAAATACTAAGGTTTTTGTTAGGAAACATCCTGTTTGTAACATTCTTATTCGAATAAGGTTAGTACTTGAGTATTTTCTAATTTCAATCGAGAAATATGAACTTTTATCAATTCCAGAGAATCGTATCAGGCACGTATTTGGCCCATCTTTTTTTCAAATGGCTATATCTTACAAACAGAGCCGAATTCGGAAAAATGGAAAAAAGATCTCTTTTGGCCTCAAGAATCTACAGTTGAAATATATGTGCAAGTCGACTACTCACCCTGTATAAGACTGAAAATTTTCTAGTCACAAATACCTACTATTCGCGTGGAAGACACTTTCAACTTTACGAAGAACCGAATATCTCGATTTCTTGGTAGTTTGAGTTTCGATGATCTTCATTCCCATACACGCCGGAAACGAATCTAAATTTCGCACTAAAAATAGACTTACCCTCAAATACGTGTGGTTGGCCATCGTGTGGTACAACCAGAACAGTCTTGTCGTTATGAAGTAGGCGATCACCACGTCTATCGTGTAGTGCGCGTGACTCATCTCCAAGAAGATGATGCCGAGCAGGCTGAGCACCCAGTACACGATCCCCACCGGCCACAATTTCCTCGGGGTATCTGAAACATCGACCAGACGTTCTTGACGGATTCATTCGATCGATCCTCGAAAATACTCACATTCCGAAATGACCAGATAGCTAAGTACTAGGATGACGGTGTGGCCGCTGTATATAAAGTCCCCGCAGTAGATCTGATCGCCGTTGATGCTGAGGCCGAAACCGGCGCTCATCTTTATCACCCTCTTCACCACCTGCGCGACGGTGGTGTGGTTCGATTCGGGGGCGCACGGGTAGGTGCGGTTCGCCAGAGGCAACACCGTCACGAACATCGTGACCGCCCTGTACATGTAGAGCAACGACATCAACAAGAAAATTCTCCTCATTATGATGAATCTGCAACGGATCGGTTGATTGAGGATTTCGTTGAAGAATCCTCGATTGAATACAGGGCGTCTCTACTAAAACACGCCACAAATTTTTTTCGAAGCCCTTCGGAGTTTCAGTAGGGACGCCCTGTATCCGTACGCTCCTTTTCAACTCACCTGTGCTTATGGAGTACTACGCATACTATACAGGATATAACGTTAAATACTATAATATACTCTGAAACGTTTAAAGCTGGGTCGATCTCGGGTACGTTGTCCAATATGATATCGGGCAATGGCGGATCGTTCAGTGGTACTTGATTGTGTACTATCGACAGTGAGATTAAGGTGGCTAGGAATCCTATCATCATACCTAGGGCGGCTGCAAGGAAGAAAAAACTTGGTAGCAGAAGTGCAGTAGTAAAAATTCGATGAATGCCCGTAGCCCAGTGGTTAAGGCGATTTACTTTGACGCGGATAGTGGCGAGTTCAATCCCGAGGCTAGGAAAGAAATTTTCTAGTCTCTGTTGGGTCGTAAATTAACAGTGCTGTGTCTAAGGCATAGACTATCTAGTCTAAGGTGTCTAAGGTCTAAGGTGAGGACAGAGTAACAAATCTTCCTTCAATAAATAAAAAGAAAAAGGCGGCCGAAAGTCATCGTATTTCAGTCGAAGTTTATGGTGACGATGCTCTAGCTAGCCAAATGCGTCAGTGGTGGATTTTCGCCTTTTAAAAGTGGCAATTTCGATGTGGAAGACGAAGAATGTTCCGGAGCGCCACCAAAGTTAAATCAGAGGCGGGGTTCGATGAAGATCCATCAAAAACGCAAGGGAAACTCTCTTAAACACTTTGGGTCACTCAACCAGCCATTTCCATCGCTCCAAAGCAATGGGAATATTCCGAAAGGTAGGAAATTGGGTGTCGTATAAACTGAAGCCAAGAAATGTACTTGGGAAGTCCTACCCCACCCGCCATACAGCCCAGACTTTGCTCTTTCGTATTACCATGTCTTTCGATCGATGCAACATGGCTTTTCCTTTTGGCCGACCAGCACGTCTCCAATTACGATTGAGTCAAAAAATAGATCGATGCATGGGTAGCTGATGCCGTCAAAGAGCCGGCTCCTTTTTCGATATGGGGTCCGTCAATTGTCAGAAAGGCTATCTGTTCACGCCAAGTGAACGGTTCAAATTAATTATTCCGAATTTTCAAAATTCCGATTCCTTTTAAATTAATTTCTCCATACTGGGAAATTCCCATATGGAGTTGTCATTGTTTAGGTGCGAAAAGAACTCGCGTCAGCTGTGGATCACATATGTCGTATATTTGTTTCGTTTTCATAATTCATTCAGTTCACTGATTGATTTGATCTTTGTAGTGATTTCGATTCAATCGAATTACATTCATTTAAAACTTTCATTTGTGCGAATTATTTCGAACAAAAAGACTGTTACCAGTGGCGTGGTTATTTCATAATACCACAAGGATAAGTGTGCACAATTTGACATTTTAGCAACGGATTTTCACGTCAGCTTCATTCCATATTCGTTTGTCGAGCTCGATCAATCTTTATATTGGAATAGGAGTCATCGACAAGAGATTTAAAATTTCGAGACGGGTCCGGTCCCCCTGATAACGAATCCGGAGTCGAATTTTATCCAGTCCCTGGCTTAGAATGATAATTCTCATATATTTCTACCGACTCTTTCCCCTCTCAATTATTATTCTGCGCATACTTTTCTTCGAATCAACAGAATTTGACACGGCTCGCACTGAAAAAAAAACTCACCAAAAACGGTTTTCCACCTTTCCTGCGGAAATCGCGATTCCTCTCTGACTGGCGGCGGCACCTCGATCCTGATGATTCCATTGCTGCTGCCGGATTTCTGTACGTCGTCATCTTCCATACAATAATCATTGTCCGTACTCACTTTCGAGTTTCCCCAGTGGTCCCCTTTAGACGACGAATTCACTAGCAACGGTTGTCTCTGATACAAATCACCTGGAAATAACTCACGTGTGAAAGCTGCCCAAAACAAACAAAAAAATTCTTCGAGAAAATAAACGATTTCGCAATAAAGCGCCTATAAATTATCAAGGAGGCCATTTATAAGCACAACAAACAACATGAACAGTAAAGATATTCCCTTTGTTCGTTGTGCATGGTTGCCTGCCATCAGCAACACAGAACTAAGCCTATCGGAGGGGACGAATCGAACGACCACGTCGGTGGTGGGGAATACAGTAATATCTTCAATTCCGGGGGAATCAGATCAAGGCTACAAATTTTCAAAAAATATGAGGAAAATATTCAAAACGACTCTGAATCAAAGGATCGAAAAGTCAAAAAAACTCACATGTGGCTGTGAGCTGATTTTCTAATTTGCATAAAGATTCTAATACGACATAAATTTTCTTTAACTATCTCCCACTTATTAACTCATCAAACCTTATAAATATAATTTCACTGAATGAAGTTTTCTTACGATAAGCTAGGGAGTTTTTTCGGAACTATATTCTTCGGCGCAGGTAATTTCTTCATTCCTAACGGTCAATTTTCTTTAGCAACTGACGGCCTCAATTTTGCCAGATCACGATTGCAATTCCAATTTCTGAAAATTAAGTTACCTGACTCAGATCTTTGTGCTAAATGTACCAACGATACATATTTGAAGCAAGGGTATAAACTTCTCATCGAATTTTCTTGAACATAACTCCATGAATGACATCACCTGAGGATGAACGAATCTGAATTTTGACCCAAATATTTCCCGAATGTAAAATTGATATCACAAAAATTGGACAAAAAATAACAAAACTCATAAAGATTTTAAATTGGTCTCAATGTGACTACGTCAAATGGACAAAGACGTGGGCATAGAATCGATGTGATGAGTTATAAAAATTTTCGATCTATAGCCATCATCACAGAGATATAACGACTATATTATATCTCTCTGGCCAGAACACAGAATGATCCTCTTGTTTGAGTAGCTCTTTCTAGAAACAAAGGAGTTTGGGAGGAAACAAATCAGTCACTCTGCAAGATCACCCACCTTGTACCATATCCTTAGAACTGCTGGATGTTTCAGCTTCTTCCGATGTTGGAGATGTGGTTACTGTTTTTGGACCTAATAAGGCATGTAGAGAGTTGTGCTGAGGCACTTCTGCTATTGAATGGATAGTGCCATAATCTGCAAATTTAGGCTCTATTACCATCCTGAAAGAGAACGAAATCATCAGAAGGAGAATATTTACGTAGATAGATGTAGATGCATCGCATATATCTAATATTAGATATAATGGTATATCGTTTTCAACAACAAACAGGAGCAAATAAGATATTTTATATCCATTTTCATATGGATGTGATCGAATTCTGACTGAATAGGATGAAATAAAATTTAGAGTAACAAAACTTCCATTCAAATTAACTAAAAAAGAAAAAATTAATGATCGAATTGTGTACTATAGTTTACTCTATGAGTATCAGATTCATAGAATGAAGATGCATTGAAACATAGAAGCATAGACTTTTTAGACCATAGTTTATAGAACATAGATTATAGTTTAAGATAGTTGCTCTGAATATTCATTCAATTTATTATAATTCTCGTTTTGTGCGCATTAGAATAAATACTCTCGTTCTTTTTAAATTCAATATTCGTTTTTTTCAAGCTTTTGTATTCTCTTGATGATCCACCGAAATATAGACTACCAAAAACAACAGCTTTTTGGAGTATGAATGTAAACTTTCTATTTCACACCTTTAATATCTTCGTTTTATATCGAGAATCGACCGAAAAATAGGAAAACAGATAGTTATAGTCAAACGTGAAACAATACGCCAACGAAATAATTAATTTGATAACAAATAACTATTAATAGATTCGTGTCACAACTCACCAACAAAACGAATATGCACCCACACTTATCTGCCTAATAATTATTATCGGTAAAAACCACATTCATCGAAACCAAACTAGCACTCAAACTTATGAAGATTCTCACCGTTAAATAAAAATTTGAAAAATTGGAGACATCATTCTAGATCCTAGCAAAGTTTCGAATCATAGATTTTGCCGCTGCGATAAAATCTGACTAAAATCTAAATATGCATTGGCAAAGGCAGCGAGTACATTCTGGTCGGTAGATGACACGGCAAATTCATGGAGGAACTTTTGTTTGTTTATATTGAAGATACTGCATTTATCCAAGTACATTGACGCCATCGTAAAGTTTTCAGAAACCATCAGTAGTAAGCTTAAAGTAATTAAAATATTATGGATCGTTGAAGTTACGCGTGAAATTTCTAGTTGCCCAACAAAATATTGTCTATGATAATGATTAGTTATCAAGTACCTACATAATTCTTTTGATATCTAAAAGGGAGTGATTCCCAATAGACTCGAAGTTTTTAAAACATTCCTAGGCAGAGCTTGTGAAGAAAAATTCAAAAATAATTAACAAGATGAAACTCGAAATGAAAGCATGAAAATGAAAAAATGTGTGGAAGGATCTAACGGTGCACCATTATTATACAGATGAAAAATTGAATTTTTGTCAATTTCAAAGTGTCATAGCTGCCGTCCCTCTTGTTGTATCCATAATTCGTTCTATATATCATGTTGATCAGCATATTTCAAAGTAAAAAGAAGACTAAGGGGTAAGACTCCCCAAAAACAACATATAGGTACGTTTAAAAACAAGTATACCTGGGAGATATACGGTGATATTTAATCGAGAGGTTATTTGGACCATTGCAGTCTCCCATTTCAGCTAATTTTCGGAACGATAACGACCGTACTTTATGTTGCCTGATGAGCTCGTGAACAAAAGTATGAAATGAAAAATCGAAAAAAATAGAACGACATAATTCTTTACTGATGATGGCTATTTTGATGGTGATTTTGGTATTAGAATATAGGTTTTCGAGGTTGCTGAAGCCAATAAGAAATTATGCAAAGGGCTAAATATCACTGTTTAGATTTTCAACTGTAAAATAGCATTTTTTTAAAAATTCGATATTTCAAACCGTCATAGCTTCCGTCCCTCTTGTCCTATCCAAGATTGGTTTATATTTCTTTGATCAGAATATCCTAAAGTAGTAAAATTTCAATTTTCGGGTGAAAAATGACTAAGGGGTCCCCCAAAAACACCATATTCGTCATTATAACAAATATCTGGAAGGATCTAAGGGTGTTTTCAATCGAGAAGTTATTCCGACCATTCGAATCTTCAATATTGGGCATTTTTCGAATCGATAACACCCACACCGTGAACGGTATGAGTTCGAGAACAAAACTCGAAAATGAGAAATCGAAAAAAAACAAAACGACATAATTCTTTACTTGATGACTACATGGGTGATTTTGGTATCAAATTGTAGGTTTTCGAGGTCGCTGAATCCGATAAAAAATAATTCGAAGCCCTAACTATCACCGTTTAGATTTTCACCTGTCAAATGGCATTTTTTGAAAAGTTCGAAATTTCAAACCGTCATAGCTTCCGTATCTATTATCCTATCCAACATTTGTTTATACTTTGTCGATCAGAATATCCCGAAGTATCTCTGTGCGAAATATGAGTGGTGAAAAATGACTAAGGGGAAAGACCCCCTAAAAACACCATATTTGTCGATTAAAAAGTATATCCGCTTATCACTTATGAAGGTTACAAGGTTGACTTTGGTATCGAAATGAAGATTTTCGAGGACGCTGAATTCAATAAAAACTCACGACGATTACCTACAGAAGATTCGATCTTATTTGCATTCGTACTATCTACCCTATCAGATTTTCACTCCTGTACTCTGGGAGACCTATTTCTCTGTGAAAAATATCGAAAACTCCCAATCGATGAATGTGAATTTCATTTAATAAATTATAAAATCGCTTCCACATTTCCGCTGCATTCCATTATCATTTCCGTCAACATCAAGATATCGCAAATAGTCAATTGAATACAATGCGGATTGATATGTACAAGGTATAGCATTCGAGAAGATGATTATCATAATCCTTCGATCAAGTGCGAATAGAATTTAGAGTACAAACAACTCTGTTATGAATCGTGATTAATTAATCGAAATGTCAAAAATTGTACTATTCACGTTTGAAACCTCGCAAATTTGATGAATAATTGGAAAAATCTGCTGTCTGTATGCAGGCCTTTCTATAATGAAAATGAATGAATATTATTGAAATTATTCAACAACAAATTTTCTTATACCCCTAATGATATTACACAAAGTCAAGATTCGCAAAAAAAATACCTGTACAGAATCTTTCTTATTTTTTACCTCGCCCAAAATTATACGGAGATCTACCTCAGATATTTTCAAGAAATTCATTTTCGAATTCAAGGTGTTAGGGTTGTCCACTGAGGGACTAAATAATATGTTGAAGGATTTTATGCAACAAAATTCACGTTTCACAACGATTTTCCCAAATTTCCAACTAGAAAAGACCTGTGTTTCTTCTTCAATGTGACTTCATTATACAATCGAATGCCTGAAGTGACTAACACATTCATTTCCTTGAGAAATTGGAAAAAACGCCGAAGAAAAAGTCTACGAAAATGCACCAACTTTTAAAAAACCCAATTCGGTTTTGTTCGCAATCTAACTTTCATTTGCATTCTCGAAAACGAAAGCTCATTTCCATTTCTTGTTCTCTAAGACGGCGTTTCTTCATGAAACTACGAAATACGTTTCGGAGATCGATAAAAACGAACCGAGAGATCAAAGGAATTCGACCCAACTCACAGTTCAATATTTGAGATTCCGTTTTCCTGTTCGCTACACATGGCAGTGAACTGTTTCACTGTTGTCATTTCATCACTGTCGAATCCGCGGTAATACTGAAATTTCGTGTTTTGGCAGGCGATGCTTATCTTCCCGATAAGCCCTATCATCGAGAGTGGAAAGGAGATATGCGGGGAGATCTAGGAAGAAGTCGCGACATCAGAAATCGTTCGCGATCAGCATGATTCATGACGCCGGGATTCCGATCCGTTCTGACAGTTGAATTACCGATAAAATCGCGCGTTGTTGTGACGAGCAAAGGTTATTTGATTAATGCAACAGGAATCCTTTTCCAGAATTCGGGATTAGCCAGAAACTGAACTTGAAAGTTTTCTCGGATCTTGAACGCGTGACGCATCATTCGGAAGGTTTTGCAACGCTATTTATGAATATGCTAAACAATTGTTGATAGGTGAAGTGCCTAAGTATAACACTGAGGTTTGTTGTCACATTTGATGGGTCAAAAACTTATTCACCTCAGTTTTTTGTTTGTGAAAAGGTGAATAAATCTATAGATAAAATTCAGAAACTGAAAATTACTTTCACCGATTAAATCGTACTTTTCAGTTCGCCCGGCAAGAGTAAGGTGAAGAGCAACTGAAGCCATCAATAATTCAGAAATTTCATGCTACTTCACCATGTTGAACTTTTCATGTCCTTTATTGGACGTAGGACATTACACGTGTGTACTCGAACGAACGAAATGACAAATCAATTGTGGACAATTGAGGTTATTGAATCGTCAATCGAGCCTTGATACGGTTGAAACATTCAGGACAGGAATGCGAGGAGGATAAAGCAATTCGCAACCAGTTGCGAATTGTATTTTGACAGCCGGAAGAGAATTTCGTCGAATTTGAAAGAATTCCACTGGTACATTTCGATGGAATTGACTGAAAAACGCCATTCGCTCAGATTCGATACTCTCTGATCTATTCATCTAAACTTTAATCACTTTTATTAAGTATTGTCGTAGCTCGGAAAACCCAAGTGTTTTTGTTGAAAAGCCCATCTATCCTCAACGTGTGACTGTATGGTGCGGTTTATGTTCCGGCGGGGTCATTACTTTTTCGAGGATGAGGCTGGAGCAACAGTTACGGTGAATAGATTGCGCTATCGAGAGAAAATTAATGATTTTTTATGGCCGGAATTGGATGGTATTGATCTAGATCTAGACAACATTTAATTTCAACAGGACGGCGCTACTTGGCACACAAGCAACTAAACCATTGATCTTTTATCTTTTTAGAAATATAGTAAATAGTAACCAAGAAAATGAATTAATTCCATTTGAGTTTTCCACAATGTATATACGGTTCTAGATACGGGATCTGACCAAATTGTATCTTGAATATATCATTCTCCATCTACAAACGAATCTCGATCAAATTTGCAATTTTGAAATTATCAGGAAAACAAAATTTCGTAGGACCTACACTGAAAATATGTCTTTATAGGTAATCCGATTTACTTGACATTCCGGTAAAAATTCACTGTTCCACCAACTTGAGATCTTTACCCGCTTTTTGATCTGATAAAAGCCTTCCATGTTATTATAAGTTCTATGCAAATTACACAATAATTGTATACATCGCCATCTAGTGGCGATTATATCAAATATAGTCACGACTATACGCTACAGCGTCTAGATAAGAGCTATTAACCGTAGCGACACCTAGTGGCCTTATTCAAAAGGAGGAAAAGCATTTTCTACATAAGCAAACCGTAGCGACACCTAGTGGCCTTATTCGAAAGGAGGAAAAGCCTTTCCTACATGAGCAAATTTTTAATCGAATTTTTCAGAGTTTTATTGTATTTTATAATAACCAGGCCGTAGACGAATCCATAAATGAAATTTCATAACAAACAGTCCATCCGATCTCGAGTTATAAATGGTGTAACCAACAACTCTGTTTTATATATATAGATACCGGTTGGCCATGAAATACTGACACATTTCACCGTATATATTTTGAAAATGTTAGGTTATTGTCCTTTTCCTGTCAGATGAATGAGCAACGTTGTCCTTTCTACATAGAGGCCGTAGTGATTACGTATTTATTAAAATGTTTATTTACTCAGGGAAATTAATGAATTTGAGAAAATTTTATGTGAATTCATTAATTCCAAAGACCGGACGAAAGTTGAAGAAATTTTTTCTATGTTAATACTGGAAATATTTCAAGTATATAAACATGGTTGGAAGATTCAGTTATACTTTCTTCTTTTACGAAAATCAAGAGTGGTGTGGTAAAATTTTACTGCAAAGTAAAAGACAGTATAGTCCGTTACTTTTGTGATAGTTCGAAAAAAAAATAAAAGTACTCGAATAACCCGACAGAAAAACTTCTAAACGAATTCCCCCCTTTCGAAATTCTCGAGAAATAAGCTTACAGAAGACATTTAAATACCTTTTTTTGCACAACTTGAAATAATCCAGGATGAAAATGTACTAGTACTACGAAACCTATGTCACAATTAAACCTTGAAAGGACTTACTCCATTTACTAAGATAAAAAAGAGAAATTAGCATTGGCAACGTCTCTGAGAATCGTTTGACATTTAACGAGTACCAACTTGCGTCAAATTCAAGTAAAAAAAACTTGATAAACCTAAATCATGGCCAACCGGGATGCATTATAAAAGTGGATGGAGTATAGGTCTTATCGAGCCGATTGCAATTGGGTCGAAAGTTGAGAATGATTGTACTCTAAAAAGGGATGATCAAAAAGTTCAAGTTATAAGGAAAAAATTTCTAATATCTACCACCACTTATTGACTTATGAGGTCATTATTATCTATGCCACGACATCCTAGCGAAAAGGAGTCATCACGAAACCAAAATTAAATAATGAATAAAACGTGAAAATAATTACAGATAATTCGTTTATCGATTACTTATAGATGACACGGTGCATTTAGAAACGAAACGAAAAGTTTTCCAGTCCGGGAAAATTCTCACTCTACGCACGACAAAATTGCGAGCGTGAAACCAATAAAACAATTGCATTTATTCAAGATATCGATTTTGGCGAGCGGTTTTCGAGTTTCGCTGTTCTATTGACCTGTTTTTCTTGACGTTTTCTCGGTCTCTGAAAATCGATAAACGGGAACTGGGTAAATGTCGCTCAATTAGGGACTCCGTAAACTGGGAATTACATAAACGGATATACGTTGTTATTTTGGGATTACCGATATTTTGAGCATCGAAGACTATCCTGCTTTTCAATTCTCTCGAAAGAGGTCGCACTATTCTTCCATGACCACGAACTTATACCACAGAATACCTAACTGTAGTTAGGTATTATGTGCTTATACGACATTCGAAATTATTTGATCTTAGACCATAGAAAGTCAACAATTCATAGCCACGATTTTTAGTTAGGTTTCTATGCATCTTCAGCGTGAGAATGGATCGCTATGTCACATCTCTTGACAGTTTTTTCTTGGGTTCTGCTCAACTTATTGCTGGCCCCAGGACTAAATAATCCTGAGAATCATTTAATGGTGACAACATTCACTAGATGCTTCTTGAGTTTGTGACAGATGCCATAGAAATCAAAGATGGTTTGGTTTTATAGAATATCATCATTCCAAATAATGGGAACTTTGATTTCTAGGACTGATTTCTATGGCATCTGTCACAAACTTATCAAGAACCTGCTAAAAGTTTGAATGTTTCGAAAACAGAGATGGATTTAGCCCCCGAATCGTTGACACAGCGAAGTATCATATTACATATTAATTGATACTTGATGGATAAATTTCCAATATTCATATACACTGTGTCCGTAAAGTATGGAACAAATTCATTTTTAGCTAAACAGGTCATTTTAAGAAATAATCCTGAAACACGTCGATTTTTGATGTTAATGCACCGTATTTTAAAATAATAATCTAATATACAGGGTGAATTACGTTCGAGTAATAACGTCACCGTCATTTTTTTGGAATGGAACACCCCCATTTTGTCTCAATTTTCGGATTACTTTAGCTGAGCTGATTACAAAAATGTATCACATGTTGATTCCAATTGGTACAGGGTGGACAAAAATACAATAGTTTTGTGTGTGCTCATAAAGTAACATGTTTGGAAACAGCTCATTTTTATTACTCTAAACATGTAGCAAACTACGGGGAGTTACATTCAAACCAATTGCCGCTAGACAATAAGTATTTTTGACAATATTTTTAATTTACCTAATAAAGAATGTTACGCGTTACTTACAAAACTATTGTATTTTTGTCCACCCTGTACCAATTGGAATCAACATGTGATACATTTTTGGAATCAGCTCAGCTAGAGTTATCCGAAAATTGAGACAAAATGGGGGTGTTCCATTTAAAAAAAATGACGGTGACGTCATTACTCGAACGTAATTCACCCTGTATATTAGATTATTATTTTAAAATAAGGTAAATTAACATTAAAAATCGACGTATTTCAGGATTATTCCTTATAATGACCTGTTTAGCTAAAAATGAATTTGTTCCATACTTTACGGACACAGTGTATAAAAATGGGATCAAGAAAACATTCTATTCCTGCACAAAAAAATGACCTTTTAACAATAGTATATTGTTTCATTAGTAGTAAAAGTGTGGCTTTGTGGCGAAGCTGAATGTTTGACAACCAGAGGCAAGTCAGAATTATAATGAAAATACAATTGAACTATTTTTTTTGTGATTATAGAGATGCATCAGTGGATTATGGAGAGAAGGCCATGATAGCGGAAATCAATAACCCAAGGTACACGAAACGAGGTGTAATTCATTTTTAATGGGTACAACTTTTCCTGACGCGAATAAAAAATATCTTTTACCAGTCATAACTCCTCCCCACCTCGGTATACTTACACATCGTCTAGGGAAGTAGGCTCTGATGGCTCGTCATTTTTTTTCTCGACGTCATTATTGTTCCTAAAATACACGTTTTTTTCGTCAGTCATTTCGAGCATCGCGCACTTATCAAGTCACTAACACACTAAACTACACCATTTCTCGAGGGAACCAACGAAAACTGACATTGATTATGGTTTTGACTCGTCGATCAGCAGGGTCTAAGCAGGAAATCCTTTGGATGATAAGCTCTGCTACTTTTTCCTTTCATTTAATAACGGTAGGATTCACTGGAAAATTTTCACAAGGATCCGTGTCAGCAACATGAAAATTCACAAGGCACTCGTTTGGTAGCATCGAAATTTCGAAAGAAAAATTCGCCATGAACCAGAAACAAACAATTCAAAACCAGTAAGTTTCTATTTCTTGCTTCTTACTAATTTAACGAAGGAAAATATGTCTGGGAGTTTACTCAACAAGGAAACTCCCAGTTCTGAAAAAATTGTGAATTTTCATTTTGCTATGGTTCGAATTGTTAATACCTAAATGTATAAGCGTAAGTAGAGCTCACCATCGTTATTACATAATGAACTTTCGTTCCACCTTATTCCAAGAAAATAATTTCATTAATACTGAAATACTTTATTCAATTTCAACAACAGAATAATATGCAGAAATCAAACAAGTGCTTCATTGCTGATTTAGAAAGCAACAGGTTCAGAGTCATTTTATAAATGCAGAATTTATTGATTTGAGAACTTGTACACACAACGAAACTTGTATAGAGACACCCAGTATTTTGCAGCAGAAAAATGGGAGCAATTTATTAGATTGTTTGCGTGTATTAGTGTGAGGACTTGTATCAGATTTCACGATAGTATAAATCCCTATAAAAGACGAAAAAACATTGAACAACCATTTCACTTTGAAACAAAGGACTTTTCTCTCTTAAAATCATAAAACTATAGCCCAGTACAGGGTGATTCTTTGACTCGTTATTTCGATAACACTGTAGATTTTTCTCATCAAACAAATCATTTTTTTCCCATATCATTTTTCAAAATTCGGCTTCGTTCGAAAGATACAGAAATAGAAAATTCATGGAAAAAGATTTCAATTTTGAAATTACTCTAAATACGGATCTGAGAATTTCAGGTTCACAATGTTGTCACTACTATTTTATTATTCGAAATTAGAGACAGACGATAAGACTGAATGATTTTCAGTCGTTCAACATCGATTCGATGTACATATTTAAATATTTGTTTACGTGTCGCATTCTGCATACTTCCACTGACATAACTTAAGACTTCGGTTGATAGCGAAAACAATAATTAAAAAGATATAGTTCTATATTCTAATACTACTTGTATGATTGGCAACATATAAGTCAATTAGAGATAAGCGTTCTTTATGAGGTTCGCGCTACCGTCCCCAGGGGGCGTAACTGCCCGCTGAGCTAAACCATAGAAAGTGAATTTCTCAAAATCGTGCCGCCATGTCCTCGACTTCAGAACTTGTCGAATGGCACATTTTAACGTATTTGATTTAACGGCGTGAAACCGGATACATAAAAGTCCCATATCAATAAACATCAGCATAGATAAAGACTCACCTTACGGCTCGCAGGCTCAGGAACAAAAGGTCATACATGCGTTCTACCTGGAATCATCTGACCACAAATTCACCGTCAGTAATGAGAAAGAAATTAGTGCAGAGGTGGTCTTCTAAGTAGACAAAGTGAGGTGACATAGGCGTGCTCAGATTCGTACTGCGGCATTGGAACCACATCGCATAGAATTAACCATTAATAGTTATTATTGTTAACCTTCAAATGTTGATTATGCCGATGGAACTTGTAACCTTAACTTTATGATTTTTTATTTGAAATTATTGATTGAGAAGGGTTACAAATTTTGCGACAGGCAGCTCTTATGCCTTTGGTGAGCCAGGTCGTGGATACACTTAAATAGGCTTTAAAAATAAAGATGTTCAGGGCGCCACCAGATTTTACAATTGAAAAGATATTTAGCTATGCCACAAAAATCTGGAAAGTGGAAAAATAATATATTGTGTGAGGAGGAATAAGAAATTTACAACGTTATGTACACTGCCTTTATTTTTCAAATTTCTAAAAGGCAAAAAATTACAGAGATTGAGAATGGTGAAATTCAATCAAGAAAGCTTTCTCCCCAGATTATTAATATATACTTAAATCTAATTATACACAGCGTTATATACAATGGAGATTTCACAAAAATCTCGAATAATATACTGAAATCAAATTTTGTACAGATCTGACCTTTTTGTGGGACGTCCAAAATTTCGAAGATCTTTCAGGCTTGATTTTGTATCTCCGAAGTAGTAGGAGAAAATATCAGTCCCCTGGAATATTCGGGAAGTATCCAGACTCAACAAATTTTCAAAATGTCGGCCCAGCCGTAGTTCCTATTCATTTCATTTATACAATTGAATTAATAAGCGAAATAAAAGTGAGGTATAAATTTATGAACGAAAAAGAAACTTACCTCTTATTTCAGAGGAAATTACACAGTAAAAGATATAGATAAATGTATTAAATAATACAGTTTGTAGATTGAAGATATATAGATAAGAAAATCGCAGGTAAATTGATAGCACATTCGGCATCTATCAAATCAGCAGGAATGAGAAAATTCTCGTCTTGACCATTTCGTCACGAATTCGCGTAATTTGACGCAGACGCAGTGATCTAAATGCCGACTTTGAAAATGTAACATTTTTGAATGTTACACCATCCCCCTCCTTACTAAAAAATTAAATTTATTTAATTTTTGTTTAACGGTTAATAAGTTTGTATTGAACAAAGAAATTTAGGTAAATTAGAGAAAATAGAAATATCTATGAAAAATTATCATCACCCTCTGATTCAGATAGCTCAGATTCAGAATAATGATAAGGCTTCAAATCTTTTATGTGCCATTCACCTGCATCTGAACCATCCTCATTTAGTAAAGCATAAACAAGATTCGAAATCTTTTTCTTTATCTTACAAGGGACATATTTTGGAGCAAGCTTCGAGGAAAATTGCGCAGATTTATCCGAAAGTACCTTATTTCGGCGCCATACTTTATCGTCAACAGAAAAGGAAATATTTCTCTTACGAAGATTATATGTTCGAGAGTTTCGTAGGTAGGCGGAATGCAAATGATCACGAACGCTCTTGAAAACCTGTTGTAGATTTTCCAAATCCAAAGCGTAGTCTGACCTATCTTCTATAGATAATTTTGTCAAGTCCGAACCTATTTTGTCATAATACGTACCAGTGATAGGAATGATACGGCCAAAATTTAAAAACGCAGGCGAAAAGCCGGTGACTTCATGCTTTGCAGTATTTAAAGCTTGACGTATAAGAGGTATTTCTTTATCCCAATCCTTATGTTTTTTTATATAACATCTAATTGTGGTACCAATGGTTTGATTAGTACGTTCTACAAAGTTACATTGTGGTGAATATTTGGGAGTGAACCATATTTTCTGTATTTTATATTTTTCAATTAAATTTCTGAAAATCGAACCGGTGAACTGAGTTCCATTGTCACAGATTATATATTGGGGAACACCATGTACTAGAAATACATCATTTTCTAAGTTTTTAACAATCAATTGGGCTGTAGCATTTCTTAAAGGAAACATTAAGGTATATTTCGTAAACCAATCGGTACAAACTAAAATATATTGGTTACCTCGGGATGATTTTGGTAGTGGACCTATGAGATCTACAGCAATAACTTGAAAAGGATATTGTATATTTTTTTCCTTTCCCATTTGTCCAGCTCGACCGGAAGTATTAATTTTTTGTGAACCACAAGTTTTACAAGACCTAACAAATTTATGAATATCTATACGCATTTGCGGCCAATAATAAATTTCTCTGATTCTATTAAAAGTTTTAAAAGAACCTAAATGTGCACACAATGGTGGCTCATGATTTTCACGAATAATTTCTTTTCTTTTTTCTCGAGGTATAACTACTTTCCATTCTTTAATATTTGAAGCTAACAATAAATTATTAGGAATAAACTTGTATAGGGTATTATTTTCAAATTTCCACTGAGGAAATTTTTGGGGATTTTTCAAAACATTTTCACACATTTTATGGTACCATTTATCAGTGATAATCTCCAAAGGAATATTAATATTGGAAACTTCAGGATCCGAATCCTGATTTAGTGAGCGAGAAAGAGCATCGGGAACGATATTGAGGGATCCCTTTCTATGAATCAGCTTAAAATCGTATTGACCCAACTTTGCGGCCCATCTTGCCAATCTTCCAGTAGGATTCTTCAAATTATTTAGATATAAAAGTGAGTAATGATCCGTTATCACGTCAAATTGTGATCCTTCAACCCAAGGACGAAATTTTTCAATAGCGAAAATCAAAGATAATAATTCCCGTTCAGAAACTGAGTAGTTCCTTTCGGTACGAGTAAGGGATCTGCTACAATAAGCAATGACACGTTCTTCATTGTCTATTGTTTGCGTGAGAACACCGCCAACTCCAAAATTTGAAGCGTCAACTTGAATTGTGAACTTATTTTCAAAATCAGGGGAACACAATATTGGGGCCGAAATTAAAGAATTTTTTATATTTATAAAAGCTTGATCAGCTTCGGAATTCCATTCAATAGGCTGTTTTTTTGCTCGGCCTTTATTTTTTAAAAGATCGTTTATTGGACTTAGTATAGAAGAAAATTGAGGTATAAAACGCCGATACCAGGAACACATACCGACGAATCTCTTCACTTCCGTGGTAGTTTTAGGCCTAGGGTAATCTAACATCGACTGAACCTTATCGGGATCTGTACTTATTCCGCTTGAACTTATGACAAAACCTAAATATTTCAATGATGATTTGAAGAAATCGCATTTATCCAAATTTAATGTTAAGTTAGCATCCTTTAAAATTGATTTTACCTCACTCAACAATTCCAAATGTTCTTCAAAAGTTTCAGAGATTACAATTAAATCGTCAAGATAAGTAAATATTTTGGGTTCATATTTTGGACCAAATAGCTGATCAACTAATCTTTGTTGACACTGCGCCGCATTTCGCAAACCAAAAGGTAAAACTGCAAACTGAAAGGAACCTCTTCCGGTTATGTTGAAAGATGTTTTTTCCTTAGAATCTTCATCTAATGGAATCTGCCAAAATGCTGATCGAAAATCCAACGAAGATATATATTTTGCATTTCTGAGCATATTCAAAATTCTGTCGATTCTAGGTAAAGGATAGCTATCATGAACTGTTATTTCGTTTAACTTTCTGCCATCAAAGCAAAAACGATACTGATTTGGTTCTTTTCGTTTCACCAATAAGACAGGTGAACAATAAGGACTATTAGATGGCTCAACGACTCCTAACTTCAACATTTCATCTACATGGTCATTCAAAATTTTGAGCATTGGTGGGGACATTAGATATTGACGTTGTCTAAATGGTTGGTGTTCCTTAGTTATGATTTTTGCGGTAATTTTGTTAGTTCTACCTAATCTACTGTCACTATCTATCTCACGAAATGATTCGATAACTTTTCTAGCTTTATAACGTTCCCTCTCAGGTAATGATTCCAAACTAAAAAGTGGTTTCATTTGATTTGTTATAACATTTTGAGGAGGAACACTAAGGACATTTGTTTGAACATTCCAGGTACAGTTCTTAAAATCAACTCTAATACTGAACAAATTGCAGAAATCGCTGCCCAAAATTAATTCATGTTCAAGACCTGGAACTATCAATAATGTCATAATTTTACATATTTCATCAACAGTTAGAGGGATTTCTACAATACTTTCTACACTTCGTTTAGTACCATCTGCCATTCTGACATGTGAAATATAGGGAGTAGATTTTTTTAAGTTTAAATTTTTCAATCTTTCTATGCCTCTAGCACCAATAATTGAAACATTAGCCCCTGAATCCAATAATGCTTTTATCGATATTTCGAAAATGCTAACTGTGATATATGGGCGATTATCTGAGGAATCATTTAAAATCAAAGGAGAAACGAAATTTGGAGGGTTATCAAGAGAATGAGATTTTTCGATACCAGTTAAACATGAATTTTTGTGCTCTTTATCAAATTTAGTGAATTTACAATTATTATGCAGAAGATCACGTCGATAATAACGGACCTTCTGCCTGTTCAGTTTTTTGAACATGAAGGGCAGTTAAATTTTGTTACATTTGGGGTTCCACAACCATAGCAAAATCGTTTTCTTGGATTTCTACAGTCTTGATAAGAATGATTGGGTCTATTACAATTCCAACAAATGACTTTTCTAATATTATTTTTATCCGATTCAGAAGTAGAAGCAACAGCATTAATTCTATTATTAGTTCTATTTTTATTTGAATTCCAAACATTACTTTTCGGTTTATAATTTTGATTATCATCAGGATTATTATACGTTAATTCAGGTTCCAAAAATGAAGTTTGTTTGAGGGAACCAACATTTTGGTTTCTATTTTGGATGAAAAAGACAGACTCCAATCTTTCACACAAATTGATGAGAGAAGGTAAATCATTTATATCAACCAAAGCTAATTGAGTAACATACTCAGAAAGTAAATTATTCCTTATCATTTTAACTTTTGTATGTTCGGATGGTGTTCGAGATAATCTATTGAATAAAGTTTCCATAATTGCAACGAAAATAAGTATAGGTTCTTTTTTTCCTTGTTTCCTAGATTTAATGTCCTCCCAGATCACGTCATCAAAGTCGGGAGGTAAAAAAGTTTTCTTCAACAAAGATACTAGAGAATCCCAATCTTTCACCGTAGATCTAACAGTTCTATACCAAATATAGGCTTTATCTGTAAAAAAATCGATTGCCGAATTGAACATTTCATCTTGTGAAACTCTTCTAGATATCGAAAGTTCAGACACTCTTTCAAGAAATGGATGTAGTAATTTAGCATTGCCATCAAATTTAACATCCCATTTATATATTGGTATAACATTTCCTGAAGTTGTTATTATAGGCGGAATTTGAAATAAACTATTTTCTGCAATATTTTGACAGTCAGTTACTTTACTTTCAGAACTCAAACTTTCATGTAAATCAGCTTCTATAGATAAAGCCGTAGCCAAAGATTCATTCTTGAAATTAACTTCTTCCTGATTGGTTTCATCGATAGGCATTCTATTAATTCGAGACGAAATATGAACAAGACGAGATTTTGCTCTTTTGAAAATTGAATCATTTTCTGTTCCATCGAAATCTTCAACCAACAGTCTAATCGATGCAAACGTTTTATTAACATCTTCCTGTTCTGTTGTGAAATTATATTCGGGATCTTTTAAATTTAAATTTTGTGCAAATTTTTCTTTCGCCAAAAGTCTAACTAAAATCTTACGTTTTTCATCTTGTACTCGAGATGTTGTAACACCTCTTATGCGCAATTCATAATTCAGTTCATCAAGAAGTAAATGTACAGGTTTAAATACGTCCATCATTGAAAATGTAAACAGGAGATAAAAAATTATTAAATGAAAAATTCAAATGAGCAAATAACTGAAAAACGAAGTCACCACTGTGTCTCGATAAGAAACACGTGTGTTTCACAAATCAATATAATAATTTTCAGTTTCGCGCTGAGAGAAATTAAATATGCCTACAAATTATAAAGATAACGTGAATAAATCCACAGCGCTATGTTATTACAAAAAAAAATACGCAACATATGGTATGCTACGCTAGATCGTATGAGTTTTATCAATCAAATATACGACGAGAAATAAATGAAAATTATGAATTATGAAAATACTGAAATTGAACAGATCTGAATCGAATCAAATTTCAGAAATTTAACCCACACCTAAGAACTAGAAATTTATACAGAATACTTATATTCCTCACACAAGATATTATGGATTATGAAAAATGAAATAATTGAAGGAAATTGAATAAGCCTAAAGAATTTTCGGGGTCCCACGTTTGAGCGCCACTTTATGTAACCTTAACTTTATGATTTTTTATTTGAAATTATTGATTGAGAAGGGTTACAAATTTTGCGACAGGCAGCTCTTATGCCTTTGGTGAGCCAGGTCGTGGATACACTTAAATAGGCTTTAAAAATAAAGATGTTCAGGGCGCCACCAGATTTTACAATTGAAAAGATATTTAGCTATGCCACAAAAATCTGGAAAGTGGAAAAATAATATATTGTGTGAGGAGGAATAAGAAATTTACAACGTTATGTACACTGCCTTTATTTTTCAAATTTCTAAAAGGCAAAAAATTACAGAGATTGAGAATGGTGAAATTCAATCAAGAAAGCTTTCTCCCCAGATTATTAATATATACTTAAATCTAATTATACACAGCGTTATATACAATGGAGATTTCACAAAAATCTCGAATAATATACTGAAATCAAATTTTGTACAGATCTGACCTTTTTGTGGGACGTCCAAAATTTCGAAGATCTTTCAGGCTTGATTTTGTATCTCCGAAGTAGTAGGAGAAAATATCAGTCCCCTGGAATATTCGGGAAGTATCCAGACTCAACAAATTTTCAAAATGTCGGCCCAGCCGTAGTTCCTATTCATTTCATTTATACAATTGAATTAATAAGCGAAATAAAAGTGAGGTATAAATTTATGAACGAAAAAGAAACTTACCTCTTATTTCAGAGGAAATTACACAGTAAAAGATATAGATAAATGTATTAAATAATACAGTTTGTAGATTGAAGATATATAGATAAGAAAATCGCAGGTAAATTGATAGCACATTCGGCATCTATCAAATCAGCAGGAATGAGAAAATTCTCGTCTTGACCATTTCGTCACGAATTCGCGTAATTTGACGCAGACGCAGTGATCTAAATGCCGACTTTGAAAATGTAACATTTTTGAATGTTACAAACTGAGGAACACTGGACTTTTATTTTCGCTGACTGAACGCACTTGGAGATTAGCGTATTGTTCTCGAGAAAATTGAAATATCTCAAAAACAGCAAAACCTTTTTCACGTTTTTTTTTGTTTCACTTGAGTGAGCACATTTCATTTTCTCAAATATAGTACTCCGGAAGTCCTATTTTGTAAAGTATATTATTTTGAAATTGATTTCCTTCCGATAACAAACAAGACAATGACAAATACCTATTCCAATTGAAGCTACTACCGAGTGTTAACAACTTCTGTGCGCCAAATGATCTCATTATCGATCGACCTTGAATCCAACAATTTTTTATGAATGGTGAGTCGAACTTTGACGTTTTGTGATCACGTGGGTTTCTGTGGTCTTCATACTGATGGGACCGCGGACCGCTATGTACCGGACATTGCAGCTCAAGCAATGACCTTTTGGACGCGTGAAATGACTCTCTCTTCTAGGATTATTCAAAGACATCCTCTTCCTTTTTCAAACGGAATAAATCTGACTGAATATCAACACTTAAAATAATTGCAGAAAGGACATCAACTGTGAATATTTCTATTTGTGAGGATCTACAGGTTCAAATTATTCAATGATTTATTTTGTTTCTGCATTACCACAGTTGTATTGATTCTCTTTTTTCGGTAGCGAAACATTTCCACAAAATGTAGGCAACAGAACCTTTTATTTATATATATTTAATTGAATAAGTGCAAAGTCCAGGTTGGTACATGTCACAAATAGGTATGACAATATATCAATTTGTTTACCTATCAAGTCACTGTTTAATAATAAAAAAAATCCATACAGGTGTCGTATACTTTTGACAGACCTTACGTAATTACAAAAAGAATTGAAAAAATAATCTATGATCGCAGTCCATAGATAGAGATGCATAGAAATCAGTTCGTCAATTTCAAATGATTGAAAGAAGTTTTTGAAACTTGTGGTTCAAAGTGTTTATGATAGATGCATCTATTGTTTATGCAACCGTAAACCGGCCACAAAACACGTTGTTGCGCAAGACAGACTGTGCTCTGGGCCTGATGTCAGATGTGACAGTCGTAGAGAAGGTTAAGAAATCCACAACAATTAGTTAAAGTGTCAAGAACTCAAGACGAATATTATGAGGAATGAGGATATGATTGCTGTTGACAGAGTGAGTGACAAATAGCAATGAGAACTAGGAAATATATTCGAATTACGATTCTAATGTGAAACAAAACAAAATCGGAGTTAATCATGCATTGCAGTGTACATTCCTGCTTGAATTTTATACAACGAAGCATGAATACGAATGACTGATAATTTTTACCGCTCGGTTCTTAGTTTTTACATTAAAATGAAATATCATTCTCGATCTTGAAGGCAATTGCGCAGTTCTTTCGAAAATAAACATAACCAACAAAGTCGACTGTGGTGAAAGTAGTTCTACCACAAATTTCGCAATGAACCCGAGTACACCTGCACTCAATGTACTTAGTCGAGTACACAGAAAGAAAGGCTTAATGCTTATCTAAGAAGAATACGACATGCGTTTCAGTGGAATGCATTTGTGATCCTTAATTTCTACGTGTTAGGAGTCTGATAGCGATAAAACGGAATTCTTACCTTCGAATTAACGAATTGAGGTTTACATTCACTTCGCGAATCGTCTTCAGGAATGTACAGCGAACATTTTCCAGAACGAATGTATTACGTCGTTGTTAGTTTTGATTAGAAGCACATATTTCAATTACAACGATGTGAAACCGAGTACTGAACTGAACCAGCCACTAGATCACTGTGCGCTGCACTTCAATTGGCCGACTAAAGATAGGTGCATAGAAGGTTGTCTACATGTCTACCAGTCGGTTAACTCCGCGGTTGCGAGAACTTCTCTACAGGTGCCCGCGAATAAATGTTCCGTGGAAATGAGTCAGTGTGATTCCGTCGAATTATGGGAAAATAACACTAAACATTGCCTATTTCTATTATTCACCGTTCCGGAATTGGCGCTGCCGATTGTTTATCTCGTTCTTTCTGATGGCATATGTAAAAATATTCATTACCTAGCGTTTTGAGTATGCTCACATCGCTAGTAAAGTTGTGGATATGAAATGATTCATTGTTTCGTATATGAAACTGATAACGGCATTCTGGAAATCTTTATTAGCTTTCGTTCATAGAGGTGGTAGATTAACTATTGTTATTCTCGTAACTCGTGATCTACCATTACAGACAATCAAAATGATATGAAGTAACTCAGTATTTTGAAAAAAGGAAGTTTTCATCATGAAAAGAAGAAGATGAGGAAGTGGTGAAATCTGAACGCAGTCTCAACAAACAATAAACTGTATTTTTCTTGTTAACTCAAATTAGGTAACAAACATGAAACAATAAAAAAAACGATACAAGTATTATGTATACAATTATGAACTCTACCTTCTATATGAAAATGTATAGCAAGGGTGCAAAGTGTTGTAAATTATAAATTGATCAATTACCGACGATTTCGAATTACAACTGAATCAATACTGTTTGATTACTTTACTTTACTGATTTCTTGTCTCTGTGACATAGGGTTTTGAAGACAAACTGGAAAAATAAGTGAGGTTCATTTCCTCTGAATAAAAGTGGGAAAGATCAACAATGGATTGGGTGTCAGAATCGAAAAACGCCTCGCCAAGCCAATAAAGTGCTCTCATTTGCCATTTTTGACTATAGTGGAAAAAACAACTCATTTCTTGGATCTACAGACCAATGAGAGAAACCTTGGACGATTCGGCATTCGATGCCTGTCATGTGTTCCCATAATGTAACTTGTACGGCAATAAATGTCACCATATATTTAATTTTATGAGCTCCTACTGAGAAACTGAATGAAGGTTGACAGTCTGAGAAAACCAGATGAATCTCCCAAACTTGACCTAAATTCTTGGGTTGAGAAATCTTTCAATAGGTGACCAATAAATCACTACAAAGGGCGATTTTAAACAAAGAACGAGAATTTTCAACTAAAGTCATATGGAACAATATTGCAGTTCAAGGGTTCGATTCCATATGGTTAAAATCAACTTATCTGTACAACATTTTCAAAGGCGACAGCTCATTTTTGGTGGACAAAGGATATGGCATTCAATTTATCCAGATGTTGCGAAGTGACGACGAAAAGTTGGCTCAACTGCCTTCTATACTCGCGTCATCTGCCATTTTGTCAGTTCATCTCAAATGTGGTAATGAAAATTGAGAAAATTAACTCATCAAGGTTTCAGAAATTGATAATACTAAATTAATATTTTATAATATGACGATTATGATAAACTAAATAGGACAAGGACAAACAAAACATGTAGAAAATAGAACCAAACAACATAAAAATGATCTAAAAGATTTGAAAATGAAGATAAAACAGCACAATGCTACCATTTCTTCAAGGTTGACCTATTTCATTCCGAACGGTGCCGCCAAATTTCGAACTTTGGCAATCTATCAAACTGGCCAAAATTATTTACAAGAACCTAACCCTAGGAGCATACAATATTCTATGCTCCCAGCCTCACCTATCGAACCAAAACTCGACAACAACGCATTCTGACAACTTCACTGATTTCTTTGATAACTACTGCCATTTTTTCAATCTGTCAAACAATGTTTAAGATTTCTCTAATAGACAAATGGGGATCTTCTCAAGTTCTTACAAGGTGTATGTACTTAACAAAGTGGATGAATGAGTGTTCAAAAGCCCCTGGATTCACGTCAGTGCTAATAGTGACGCTATTCTCCATTTTTTTGTATGGGTGTATCCAAAGATATTCTTGTAGAATATCTCTGGATGTATCACACTCAGAACACAGAAGAATCTGACTATTGGATTTGACGCATAGAACTCATAGTAACAGTATGAGTTCTATGGTTTGACGATGTCAATTATTGTTCTATGTATAATGTTTCATAGAAATATGTCGAGATGTTTTGGTTGATGTAGCTTGATCTGTGTTCTCAGTGCGGAAAAGGACCCCAGTGCAGTTATTGACTGGAAATTTTCATGCATTTCCTCACACAGTATCGAGTAGCTTAAGCAGCCTACTAAAGAAATGATTTTCGAATTTAATTACATACTTTCATCAAGTAGACAACCTGAATTAACATAGCTCTTGTGCGTGCAGACTCAAAACCCTTTAGTATCTTGCTCACGTAACTCGATACGTATAAATCCAGCAAACAGTCACACAACTTACAAACATAACGATCATAACACACGTCCAAACGAGAAAAAATTCACTGTACCGACTGATTATTTTTAATGGAAATTGAATGTTATTCTCGTCGCATCAATTTCAATATCCTCACCGCCACAGACGTACGTCATTACTTATCCAGAATATTCCGCGTTTGCTAGATTGAACTTTGATATTCGAATGGCAAACTGGACAACAATTTTAAATGCACAATTCACTTACTTTTCGTAAGAACCCATTTCACTTACGATTTTAACGAACTGAGAACACTAACTTGGTTTTGTTCAAGAGCGAATATTGTTGTGTTGAATGATGATGATGATTCATAATCGGTTGCAAGGGACAGTGTCAGCTATGGCGATATCAGTAAAGCTATAAAATTACATTCCTGTTAATGTCAGATTTGACCCCAAGATAATTTCATGGTGTTGTTGGTCGAAAATATCGAGTTTCGTCATTGGGCAGTGGCAGCGACCACTGGCAGGTGGCAGGGGAGCTACTGAGAGGAAGTGATTCATCGTACGAAAAGTGCGTCTCAGCTGTCTATGGAGAGCTTCTACAGGGTCATTCTCATTCTTCCTCAACCTCACCCAAAATTTATACAGTACGGTACTCAAGAATCAAGATACTTTCATGAAATTTATAGATACTGACAAAGAAACTGCAACACCAGAAGGAGCAGTTTAAATTAAAATTTTGTTTTTAGTAAAACGTAGATAGTATAGCAAGGAGTAAATGATTGAATTTGGATAAAAAAATCGTGAAGGTTTTTTCATGTTGACATTTTTTGTTTCTTTGTCAGTTAGTATACACTATACAGGGTGCATTTAAATGTGAGGCTTTTAATTCTTTTGACAGATGGTAATTTTATCGAAAATTTCTCATATGAAATGTTGAATTTACAGAATTTATAAACAATTTTGGGCATCAATACCTTAATACCCCTCTAGCCTGCATCTCTCTACATCTCTGCACCAGGTTTATGATCTTGTTCTGTACAACTTATACGCTGAACTGACATTTTGTTTCGATTCACCATGAATTAAAAGTATAATATCTACTACTTCATTATTTGAATAAACGTGCGGCAGAATAGATGTACCCAGTCATGATCTTATGATGTAATACCGATAAACTATACTTGCATTCAGGATGAACCAAAAGATGTTTAAAAAACGGGAACAACCTCCCAACTCACCTCAATAAGGCTTTCCTCCATTTTTCCCCACTGTCGACCACGACGAATTGGAGTTTCATGTTTGTTGACGGCGCCAGTTTTGCCGCTTTTTCGGTCACTTTTTCTCGATTTTTCGCTCCTGCGCAGTCGCACTTGTTAGAATAGACGGCCGAATTATTGAAAATTAAGTGGCAATTGAGTGATTAGGTTGGAGTTACGATAACTTTCGGAGGAAAAGACCTTTAGACGTCTTGATATGTTCGAGGCACGGTTGACGTCCAAATGCTGCGTTGAGTTCGTGAACTAACAATGAGATTCTAGACTATATAGGACTTTTATTTCGGAAGATATCGGGGAATAAAATTGAATCTGATCGAGAATTTTTCATCAGCGCGTTCAAACCAATTATTTAAGACCATGAACGAAAACAAAAATCTACTGATTCTGGGAGAAAGCTCCAAAATCTTTTAAATAATACTCCTATGCTTTTGCGATGAGTATTTTGGCAATTATTTCGATTTATCGATGTTTGTGATGCTTGAAAAAAAAAAAGAAATTATGGTATCTGAAAGGTAGCGATGATTTTCATGGAATGAAATTACTGATTCATCATTAAGTTCATTGGACGTAAAAGACTGCACGAATCTCAAAAAGTGATGGATGTGATTATGACTATTTCAAAGTGATGAAATGAAACCGTGCAGGGGTCCTTGCTGTTCAAGAATCCAGTCAATGGAAGATTTGGCATGAATGGTCCCGAAATTTCCAGCCTACTCAATGAACTCCTAACCTAACCCAAGCATTCGACTGTTGCGAAAGATTAACGCGAAATTGTGATTAAGCCGAATTCCCAAAGTATGCAACTACGATAAGAAACCTGGTAATCGAGGCAGGAGTCACTCTGGAATTGGTGGCGAGTTTTCACAATTCACGTTTGTTAGAACAGCACTTGACCGAATTTGTATGGCCTGAGGACGTTCGATTTGAGGTTATGACGGCGTCCTGCGCGACGAATGGAGTTGTGAGCGTCGAGACGTCCTAGGGTTACGACGCCGGTTTGTCTGCCGCCAGAGGGGTATTTGGGTGGATTTCGAGGCGTGAATGCTTCTAAATCTCGATTTGCTCACTCTCCCGGTCGTGTCTGATTCATCACGGCGTCAGGCATGGAGGTTGTGGATGAACTTAGTCGAAACTGAAGATACTCTCGGCTCATAAAATCAGCATATCCCGAACTACATATCTCCGTGCGAAATATGAACGATTTTGAAAATCTCAATCTATTGGTGTAAAATGACCAGGGCATAAGACCATCCAAAAACACCATATTTGTCATCACCAAGGAATCCCTGGTGAATCGAAAGCCGTTTCTCGAACGTGAAGATCTACAACCCATTCGAATCATGCAGAAAACCCATATGGCTGATCAGTATGGCCAATACTTAGAGTACTCTGAGCGTCTGAACAAAACTCGAGAATGAAAAATGCAAAAAAATAAAGCAATATAAATTCGACTATAATGAGGCCTATATGGACATGTTTGGTATCAAAATGTAGGTTTTCGAGGGCGCTCTATTCGATAAAAAGAAATTCAAGTCGCTATCTATCATAGTTTAGATTTTCACCTGTCAAATGGCATTTTTTCAAAAAATCCGAAATTTCAAATCGTCATAGCCCCCGCTCCTTTGGCCCTATCCACCTTTTGTTTGTATATTGTCAATCAGCATTGTCCGAAGTATCTCTGAGCATCATAAAATCGATATCGAAAATCCCAACTTTTTGGGTCAAAAATGCCAAAGGGGTAGGACCCCCTAAAAACACCATATTTGTCATCACCAAGGAATCCCTGGCGAATCCAAAGCCGTTTCTCGAACGTGAAGATCTACAACCCATTCGAATCATGCAGAAAACCCATATGGCTGATCAGTATGGCCAATACTTCGACTACTCTGAGCGTCTGAACAAAACTCGAGAATGAAAAATGCAAAAAAATAAAGCAATATAAATTCGACTATAATGAGGCCTATATGGACAAGTTTGGTATCAAAATGTAGGTTTTCGAGGGCGCTCTATTCGATAAAAACAAATTCAAGTCGCTATCTATCATAGTTTAGATTTTCACCTGTCAAATGGCATTTTTTCAAAAAATCCGAAATTTCAAATCGTCATAGCCCCCGCTCCTTTGGCCCTATCCACCTTTTGTTTGTATATTGTCAATCAGCATTGTCCGAAGTATCTCTGAGCATCATAAAATCGATATCGAAAATCCCAACTTTTTGGATCAAAAATGCCAAAGGGGTAGGACCCCCTAAAAACACCATATTTGTCATCACCAAGGAATCCCTGGCGAATCCAAAGCCGTTTCTCGAACGTGAAGATCTACAACCCATTCGAATCATGCAGAAAACCCATATGGCTGATCAGTATGGCCAACACTTCGAGTACTCTGAGCGTCTGAACAAAACTCGAGAATGAAAAATGCAAAAAAATAAAGCAATATAAATTCGACTATAATGAGGCCTATATGGACAAGTTTGGTATCAAAATGTAGGTTTTCGAAGGCGCTCTATTCGATAAAAACAAATTCAAGTCGCTATCTATCATAGTTTAGATTTTCACCTGTCAAATGGCATTTTTTCAAAAAATCCGAAATTTCAAATCGTCATAGCTCCCGCTCCTTTGGCTCTATCCACCTTTTGTTTGTATATTGTTAATCAGCATTGTCCGAAGTATGTCTGAGCATCATAAAATCGATATCGAAAATCCCAACTTTTTGGATCAAAAATGCCAAAGGGGTAGGACCCCCCAAAAACACCATATTTGTCATCACCAAGGAATCCCTGGCGAATCCAAAGCCGTTTCTCGAACGTGAAGATCTACAACCCATTCGAATCATGCAGAAAACCCATATGGCTGATCAGTATGGCCAACACTTCGAGTACTCTGAGCGTCTGAACAAAACTCGAGAATGAAAAATGCAAAAAAATAAAGCAATATAAATTCGACTATAATGAGGCCTATATGGACAAGTTTGGTATCAAAATGTAGGTTTTCGAAGGCGCTCTATTCGATAAAAACAAATTCAAGTCGCTATCTATCATAGTTTAGATTTTCACCTGTCAAATGGCATTTTTTCAAAAAATCCGAAATTTCAAATCTTCATAGCTCCCGCTCCTTTGGCTCTATCCACCTTTTGTTTGTATATTGTTAATCAGCATTGTCCGAAGTATGTCTGAGCATCATAAAATCGATATCGAAAATCCCAACTTTTTGGATCAAAAATGCCAAAGGGGTAGGACCCCCCAAAAACACCATATTTGTCATCACCAAGGAATCCCTGGCGAATCCAAAGCCGTTTCTCGAACGTGAAGATCTACAACCCATTCGAATCATGCAGAAAACCCATATGGCTGATCAGTATGGCCAACACTTCGAGTACTCTGAGCGTCTGAACAAAACTCGAGAATGAAAAATGCAAAAAAATAAAGCAATATAAATTCGACTATAATGAGGCCTATATGGACAAGTTTGGTATCAAAATGTAGGTTTTCGAAGGCGCTCTATTCGATAAAAACAAATTCAAGTCGCTATCTATCATAGTTTAGATTTTCACCTGTCAAATGGCATTTTTTCAAAAAATCCGAAATTTCAAATCTTCATAGCTCCCGCTCCTTTGGCTCTATCCACCTTTTGTTTGTATATTGTTAATCAGCATTGTCCGAAGTATGTCTGAGCATCATAAAATCGATATCGAAAATCCCAACTTTTTGGATCAAAAATGCCAAAGGGGTAGGACCCCCCAAAAACACCATATTTGTCATCACCAAGGAATCCCTGGCGAATCCAAAGCCGTTTCTCGAACGTGAAGATCTACAACCCATTCGAATCATGCAGAAAACCCATATGGCTGATCAGTATGGCCAATACTTCGACTACTCTGAGCGTCTGAACAAAACTCGAGAATGAAAAATGCAAAAAAATAAAGCAATATAAATTCGACTATAATGAAGCCTATATGGACAAGTTTGGTATCAAAATGTAGGTTTTCGAAGGCGCTCTATTCGATAAAAACAAATTCAAGTCGCTATCTATCATAGTTTAGATTTTCACCTGTCAAATGGCATTTTTTCAAAAAATCCGAAATTTCAAATCGTCATAGCCCCCGCTCCTTTGGCCCTATCCACCTTTTGTTTGTATATTGTCAATCAGCATTGTCCGAAGTATCTCTGAGCATCATAAAATCGATATCGAAAATCCCAACTTTTTGGATCAAAAATGCCAAAGGGGTAGGACCCCCTAAAAACACCATATTTGTCATCACCAAGGAATCCCTGGCGAATCCAAAGCCGTTTTTCGAACGTGTAGATCTACTACCCATTCGAATCATGAAAAATACCCCTATGGCTGATCAGTATGGCCAATACTTTGAGTACTCTGAGCGTCTGAACAAAACTCGAGAATGAAAAATGCAAAAAAATAAAGCAATATAAATTCGACTATAATGAGGCCTATATGGACATGTTTGGTATCAAAATGTAGGTTTTCGAGGGCGCTCTATTCGATTAAAACAAATTCAAGTCGCTATCTATCATATTTTAGATTTTCACCTGTCAAATGGCATTTTTTCAAAAAATCCGAAATTTCAAATCGTCATAACTCCCGCTCCTTCGGCCTTATCCACCTTTTGTTTGTATATTGTTAATCAGCATTGTCCGAAGTATGTCTGAGCATCATAAAATCGATATCGAAAATCCCAACTTTTTGGGTCAAAAATGCCAAAGGGGTAGGACCCCCCAAAAACACCATATTTGTCATCACCAAGGAATCCCTGGCGAATCCAAAGCCGTTTCTCGAACGTGAAGATCTACAACCCATTCGAATCATGCAGAAAACCCATATGGCAGATCAGTATGGCCAACACTTCGAGTACTCTGAGCGTCTGAACAAAACTCGAGAATGAAAAATGCAAAAAAATAAAGCAATATAAATTCGACTATAATGAGGCCTATATGGACAAGTTTGGTATCAAAATGTAGGTTTTCGAAGGCGCTCTATTCGATAAAAACAAATTCAAGTCGCTATCTATCATAGTTTAGATTTTCACCTGTCAAATGGCATTTTTTCAAAAAATCCGAAATTTCAAATCTTCATAGCTCCCGCTCCTTTGGCTCTATCCACCTTTTGTTTGTATATTGTTAATCAGCATTGTCCGAAGTTTGTCTGAGCATCATGAAATCGATATCGAAAATCCCAACTTTTTGGATCAAAAATGCCAAAGGGGTAGGACCCCCCAAAAACACCATATTTGTCATCACCAAGGAATCCCTGGCGAATCCAAAGCCGTTTCTCGAACGTGGAGATCTACAACCCATTCGAATCATGCAGAAAACCCATATGGCAGATCAGTATGGCCAACACTTCGAGTACTCTGAGCGTCTGAACAAAACTCGAGAATGAAAAATGCAAAAAAATAAAGCAATATAAATTCGACTATAATGAGGCCTATATGGACAAGTTTGGTATCAAAATGTAGGTTTTCGAGGGTGCTCTATTCGATAAAAATGAATTCAAGTCGCTATCTATCATAGTTTAGATTTTCACCTGTCAAATGGCATTTTTTCAAAAAATCCGAAATTTCAAATCGTCATAGCTCCCGCTCCTTTGGCTCTATCCACCTTTTGTTTGTATATTGTTAATCAGCATTGTCCGAAGTATGTCTGAGCATCATGAAATCGATATCGAAAATCCCAACTTTTTGGATCAAAAATGCCAAAGGGGTAGGACCCCCCAAAAACACCATATTTGTCATCACCAAGGAATCCCTGGCGAATCCAAAGCCGTTTCTCGAACGTGAAGATCTACAACCCATTCGAATCATGCAGAAAACCCATATGGCTGATCAGTATGGCCAATACTTCGACTACTCTGAGCGTCTGAACAAAACTCGAGAATGAAAAATTCAAGAAAATAAAGCAATATAAATTCGACTATAATGAGGCCTATATGGACAAGTTTGGTATCAAAATGTAGGTTTTCGAAGACGCTCTATTCGATAAAAACAAATTCAAGTCGCTATCTATCATAGTTTAGATTTTCACCTGTCAAATGGCATTTTTTCAAAAAATCCGAAATTTCAAATCGTCATAGCTCCCGCTCCTTTGGCTCTATCCACCTTTTGTTTGTATATTGTTAATCAGCATTGTCCGAAGTTTGTCTGAGCATCATGAAATCGATATCGAAAATCCCAACTTTTTGGATCAAAAATGCCAAAGGGGTAGGACCCCCCAAAAACACCATATTTGTCATCACCAAGGAATCCCTGGCGAATCCAAAGCCGTTTCTCGAACGTGAAGATCTACAACCCATTCGAATCATGCAGAAAACCCATATGGCTGATCAGTATGGCCAATACTTTGAGTACTCTGAGCGTCTGAACAAAACTCGAGAATGAAAAATGCAAAAAAATAAAGCAATATAAATTCGACTATAATGAGGCCTATATGGACAAGTTAGGTATCAAAATGTAGGTTTTCGAGGGCGCTCTATTCGATAAAAACAAATTCAAGTCGCTATCTATCATAGTTTAGATTTTCACCTGTCAAATGGCATTTTTTCAAAAAATCCGAAACTTCAAATCGTCATAGCTTCTATCCTTCTCAATCCTTCACTTTTATTGAATCGAATTTCTCGCTCCTATTTAATGGAGAATTCATTCAATCAATAGAATCTTTTATAATAGCTTATTAGCGGATCAATTACGCACCTCCTCCAATGGTTTGTTTATGATTATTACATAGTTGACTTCGGTGTCAAACTTTAAGTGTGCGAGGTTGCTGATTTCAGGTGCGTTTGAGTTGACGATCGGCGGAGCGAGTAGAATAGTGAACACAGTAGAAAGAGGAGATCCCGAGCACTTTTGTCAAATCGAACACGGTGGAGTCAAAGATTGCTTACCTAACCTAACGGAAGAATTGTATTGTGACAGAAATTAGAATTTATTTTTGAGAAATAAAACTTTAAAGTAGACGTGGAGTGCGCTCGGAGCATTTCGACCGTCAACTCGAACGCCCCTTTCAATGAAAAAGTCAAAGCTCAATCACTGAAGATGCATCTTTCACTAAAGGTTCAGATTTCAACATGGAAAGGAAATTTAATCATCTTTAGATCTAAAATGGGGCTAAGAAAATCCTCAACCCCCAGTTATAACCGTTTAATTTACATTTTTCTCAGCAGGGAAAATCGAAGGAAAATACGTACCACTTTCGGACTTCCTCCGGATTGCTTGGTTTTATCTTGAGTTCCTCCACGTACTGAAATTCATTTCTAGGCAGGGAATAAGCTGTCAGGTTCAGATCACAGTTCGTCGTCCAGAGTTGGTTGTTGTTGTCCTCTTCCGAGTCCTTGGATTCCGATTTGGAGTTTTGATCCTTGTCTTCGATTTCTTTATCTTTTTCTTCGGCAGGACCACTGGGAAAATAGAAGAGTTATATGTAACAATCTCGGCAGTTACATTCGAGATGAATTAATTCTCTAGTTTTTTATTAGAAATGCCAAGTGCATTGCCCCCACGTGTCGCATTCAAAGGGATAGTTAATTATTCGTTTTACCAGCAATTACCATAATTATTCGTCTGTATAATTCGTCGGTTTTCGAATAGATGAAGACCCGAGATTCTCCAGAGAGAATCGTGTTCGACACCAAATTCGGCTGAACACGCTCGTTCTCCAGGCCTTTGTTTCTCCAAAATCGCGTGTCGTGAAACGAAACAGCGTAATTTTAACTCGTCATCGCTTTTTTGCTCTCGAGATTCGATAACAAAAGAACAACCACCCAGCCGCCAATAATCAATTCGACGATGGCCTAGAAAAGATTAAGGGCACAACTTGAGTTGATTACACGCCGTGGAATCCACGTAGGGCTTGTCTGAGTAGAGGGGCAGTGTGCCTTCTCCATCTTCAATCGATAATATGACGTGAAAATGGGTCATTTCTGAAACGATTGGAGATAATATGGGGGAAGTGGTCATTAAAGAATACTCATCACCTCATCAAATATTCAGTAATAATTGTCCCATCTTCGATTCGAGGAAATACTGAGTACCTAAATATGATTATCGATACGTCTTTCATTGAACAATATTGCGATGCTTCAACTCATCTGGTTCAAATAGCAATCCATAATCGAAATCAGAACAGCTTTTATCGTCTTGACTTTGAAGAATCTTCTGCTGACGAAATAAAAAATACTCGATAGCGAAACGGTACCTCATCATGAAGAGAACAGTTCTGCCGATTTGATTTGGAAAAAGTTACATCTTAGTCTTTCGCTAAAGATGCCTAATTTATGGTTCAAACTCTTCATCGAGAAATGAAGCAAAGGCACATTTCTTAAAAACATTTGATAATTTTGATTTAGGTTGGCCTGTCTCAAAAATTTCAGATGTAATTATTCCATAGAAGAGTGCCTTTATGTTGACCAATTTTTTCGCAATGATTCAACTCTTGCCTGAAAGCTTCAATCCTAATGAATGTATCCTGAGAATATCAGATGTCTTCATTGTAAGCTATACATTTAGATTATCTCATGTTTTCATGCTTTTAATCTATGACCAGATATGACATGTATTGATAAAAACTGCGAACAAGATTTTTAGTGAATATATGGTGTATTTAGCTGGTATTTTGAAAGGTAGTGTTCACTGGCCAAGTTCTGATGTTGAATTGATGTATTTACCACTTTACATTTCAAGAATATACTATTATTTGAATGTGATACTTGATTATAATGATTAAGAGAAAGATCTTTATTTCTGCGGCATCAGAACTTATTCACATCCAGATATAATTCCATGTAAATAAAGAACATTCAATACAATCATGCATTTCCCTAATTTCCTTTGAATTCCTGGCAGAATTTCGATACAATTAGAAGAGAAAAAGTCAATTTATACACCAATATTTAATAAACTCGACTAGTTTGGGCCCGTAGATCTACCTTTTAAGTAGATCCGCATTCAAGGCAGATCAATGTAGATGAAAGATTCGCATTTTAAAAATAAAGAGGCCAGTCGTAGGAAGAAGAAGAAAAATCATCTTTATTTCAGTGAATATATCGTGTATTTAGCTAGTATTTTGAGAGGTGGTTGTCACTGGCCAAGTTCTGATGTTGAATTGATGTATTTTCCATTTTGAGAATACACTATTATTTGAAAGTGATACTTGATTAAAATGATTAGGAGAAAGATCTTCATTTCTGCGGCATCAGAACTTATTCACATCCAGATCATAGTTAATGGCTGGTGTAAATCCTTTTGTGTTGTTATTATGTAGCATATTTGCATATAAATAAAGAACATTCAATACAATCATTCATTTCCCTGATTTCCTTTGAATTCCTGGCAGAATTTCGATACAATTAGAAGAGAAAAAGTCAATTTATACACCTATATTAAATAAACTCGACTAGTTTGGGCCCGTTGATCTACCTTTTAAGTAGATCCGCATTCAAGGCAGATCAAGGTAGATGAAAGATTCGCATTTTAAAAATAAAGAGGCCAGTCGTAGGAAGAAGAAGAAAAATCATCTTTATTTTAGTGAATATATCGTGTATTTAGCTAGTATTTTGAGAGGTGGTTGTCACTGGCCAAGTTCTGATGTTGAATTGATGTATTCACCACTTTACATTTTAAGAATATACTATTATTTGAAAGTGATACTTGATTATAATGATTAGGAGAAAGATCTTCATTTCTGCGGCATCAGAACTTATTCACATCCAGATCATAGTTAATGGCTGGTGGAAATCCTTTTGTGTTGTTATTATGTAGCATATTTGCATGTAAATAAAGAACATTTTATACAATCATTCATTTCCCTAATTCCTTTGAATTCCTGGCAGAATTTCGATACAATTAGAAGAGAAAAAGCCAATTTATACACCTATATTTAATAAACTCGACTAGTTTGGGCCCGTAGATCTACCTTTTAAGTAGATCCGCATTCAAGGCAGATCAATGTAGATGAAAGATTCGCATTTTAAAAATAAAGAGGCCAGTCGTAGGAAGAAGAAGAAAAATCATCTTTATTTTAGTGAATATATCGTTATTTAGCTGGTATTTTGAGAGGTGGTAGTCACTGGCCAAGTTCTGATGTTGAATTGATGTATTTACCACTTTCCATTTTAAGAATATACTATTATTTGAAAGTTATACTTGATTATAATGATTAGGAGAAATATCTTTATTTCTGCGGCATCAGAACATCAGATCATAGTTTATGGCAGGTGTAAATCCTTTTGTGTTGTTATTATGTAGTGTGTTTCCATGTTAATAAAGAACATTCAATAGGTACAATCATTTATTTCCCCAATTTCCTTTGAATTCTTCGTAGAATTTCAATCCAATTAGAAGGGAAAAAGCCAATTTATACACCTATATTTAATAAACCTGACAACTTTGTTAATAATATATTAATTCACAATTCACTGAAAGTCTTCATATTCTCTCCACGAATTAAAAGAAAACATCTATAATAATCAGTTTCACATCTTTCGACAGGTTTGTAAACAAGTGCTACTTCTTCGGAAAAGGATGAAATTTGAATCTTTTATTTCCACAGTATCTTGGAATCATTTTTACACTGCGCGATATAAAAATCTTTCAAATAAATAAATTAAAAACTTTCAGAGCTTCCGTTCCTTTCTCGCATCCACGTATAATTCGTATATTGTATATTAATGATTTGTTATTGAACGAAATGTTACCTTTTGATTGCATATTGTAACTTCAATTTTTGGTAAAAAGAGACTAAGGGGTGGGACCCCCTAACAACACCATATTCGTAATAAACTAGAATTTCTCGACTGTTCAAAAATTATAATTATAATTGAATTGGAAAGTTATTCGAACGAATAGAATCTTTCGTAATAGCTATTTCTTCTCGACTCAAGAGTCGCACATGATCGATTTCGATCTCATTCTGTAAGTTTTCGAGGATGTTGAATTCGATAAAAAATAATTCAGGGGTCTTACAGCTTACTAGCATAGTTTAGATTTTCACCTGCGAAATGAAGTTCTTTTCCAAAAATGAAATTTCAAACTTTCAGAGCTCCTGTTTCTCTAAACGCATTCACTAGTTATGTATTTATATTATACTGAGCAGCATCGCTCAGAATATTCTTATCAATCAGATGTTGCTCATTCAATATTTTAGGTGGAAAACTGCTAAAAGTAGTGCGTTATAAATAGCCTCCGTGTTTGTTCTGATTTGTTATGAATTTGTTTTGAATTACCGAATAGTAAAACAGGCACGTTTTAAGTCTTGATTAAATATTTTACCATTCTTCATGTTTATCTAAGAGGAATTACACAAAATGGTGAGTTATATACAATGTTTTAGTGAAACAAGGTATAAGAATTACGGAAAACTAAAAGCTTCAGTGGCAAACATAATTTTTAGTATATCACACAAGAAACGAGCCATTATTCAGAAAAAAACGAGGTGAGTAAGTATTCAAGTAAGGCATACTTTGGCTGACATTTATTCACATTTTTTGATACTGTTTTCGTAAGACAACTCGACCTTGAATCTTTCTAATAAACGAAGATCAGAAAAGAAGTGCAGTCCTAACCTAAACTCGTGAGGAAGAGAACTAGTTTGGATATTTACTAAGTCATTTTGTGGCAACTGGCAAATAATCACAGCTGGTCACTGCGCTCTTGATTAAAGCACGAAAGCAGTTGAATCGAGGTAACCGTGAAACTGAAACTTTCCTATGAAAATGGAAATGATAAACGGACGGTTCAAGACTGGCCGCGTGTTTCCACGGTCCTTGAAAATGCCATGCATGCGCCGTAGTTTCGGTGCAGGTTAAACAGGTGACAATAACTATTCGGAATTTTTAGGTCGATTACGGAGACCCATTTCACGGTCTGTGTGATTCTACGGCTTAAAGGTTTCTTTGGACAAGAGCGTTATAGTTTGTCAAAAAGTCTGTATTGGTGGGATACGCGGTCAAATTTAGTTCTGTCTGGCCGGCCGCAAACATTTCGGAAGAGCAGAGGTCCAAATGAACCAGTTGCAGATTGCGTTTTTTCGAGAACCTGGAGAAAAAAACGGTAGGTTCTTTTCCTTCGAGTAAAAGAGGGAAAAAACGAAAATTGATTGGGTGTCAGAACCGGAAAACGCCTTGATAAACCACAAAAGTGCTCTCATTTATCATTTTTGTCTAAAGTGGGAAAAACAACCATTTCTCATGAGAGCATCTTTGGACTGGAGCATTCAATGTCTGGTATGGGCTCCCCGAAGCCGTTTCTCGAACGTGAAGATCTACAACCCATTCGAATCATGCAGAAAACCCATATGGCTGATCAGTATGGCCAATACTTTCAGTACTCTGAGCGTCTGAACAAAACTCGAGAATGAAAAATGCAAAAACTAAAACAATCACAATTCGGCTCAAGGAGGACCTATATGGACATATTTGGTATCAAAAGGTAGGTTTTCGAGGGCGCTCTATTCGATAAAAACAAATTCAAGTCGCTATCTATCATAGTTTAGATTTTCACCTGTCAAATGGCATTTTTTCAAAAAATCCGAAATTTCAAATCGTCATAGCTCCCGCTCCTTTGGCTCTATCCACCTTTTGTTTGTATATTGTTAATCAGCATTGTCCGAAGTATCTCTGAGCATCATAAAATCGATATCGAAAATCCCAACTTTTTGGGTCAAAAATGCCAAAGGGGTAGGACCCCCCAAAAACACCATATTTGTCATCACCAAGGAATCCCTGGCGAATCCAAAGCCGTTTCTCGAACGTGAAGATCTACAACCCGTTCGAATCATGCAGAAAACCCATATGGCTGATCAGTATGGCCAATACTTTGAGTACTCTGAGCGTCTGAACAAAACTCGAGAATGAAAAATGCAAAAAAATAAAGCAATACAAATTCGACTATAATGAAGCCTATATGGACAAGTTTGGTATCAAAATGTAGGTTTTCGAGGGCGCTCTATTCGATAAAAACAAATTCAAGTCGCTATCTATCATAGTTTAGATTTTCACCTGTCAGATGGCATTTTTTCAAAAAATCCGAAATTTCAAATCGTCATAGCTCCCGCTCCTTTGGCTCTATCCACCTTTTGTTTGTATATTGTTAATCAGCATTGTCCGAAGTATCTCTGAGCATCATAAAATCGATATCGAAAATCCCAACTTTTTGGGTCAAAAATGCCAAAGGGGTAGGACCCCCCAAAAACACCATATTTGTCATCACCAAGGAATCCCTGGCGAATCCAAAGCCGTTTCTCGAACGTGAAGATCTACAACCCATTCGAATCATGCAGAAAACCCATATGGCTGATCAGTATGGCCAATACTTTGAGTACTCTGAGCGTCTGAACAAAACTCGAGAATGAAAAATGCAAAAAAATAAAGCAATATAAATTCGACTATAATTGGGCCTATATGGACAAGTTTGGTATCAAAATGTAGGTTTTCGAGGGCGCTCTATTCGATAAAAACAAATTCAAGTCGCTATCTATCATAGTTTAGATTTTCACCTGTCAGATGGCATTTTTTCAAAAAATCCGAAATTTCAAATCGTCATAGCTCCCGCTCCTTTGGCTCTATCCACCTTTTGTTTGTATATTGTTAATCAGCATTGTCCGAAGTATCTCTGAGCATCATAAAATCGATATCGAAAATCCCAACTTTTTGGGTCAAAAATGCCAAAGGGGTAGGACCCCCCAAAAACACCATATTTGTCATCACCAAGGAATCCCTGGCGAATCCAAAGCCGTTTCTCGAACGTGAAGATCTACAACCCATTCGAATCATGCAGAAAACCTATATGGCTGATAAGTATGGCCAATACTTTGAGTACTCTGAGCGTCTGAACAAAACTCGAGAATGAAAAATGCAAAAAAATAAAGCAATATAAATTCGACTATAATTGGGCCTATATGGACAAGTTTGGTATCAAAATGTAGGTTTTCGAGGGCGCTCTATTCGATAAAAACAAATTCAAGTCGCTATCTATCATAGTTTAGATTTTCACCTGTCAAATGGCATTTTTTCAAAAAATATTGCAGCACAAGCGATCAATCCCATATTGTGAAAATCTATCTATACAACCTGTTTCAAACAAGACACAATTCTTGAGGCCAAAGGGTTCTATTTTGTCCCGATGTTGTCGTTGTGAGACGCTACAAGACTTTTGTGAAACCCACCGTGAATGAAACATATAAGTACTTACTTAAACATTCATTATATCATTAGGGTGAGCTTACATTTGTATAAGAGTAAAGGATATAGCGGTAAACTTAATGTATAAATCGTATGAGGTAAAAACGAACATCTCGATTAAATGTACGAGAAAAATCGACCAAATGCTCAAATTGTAACCAAATTCAGCTGCTGCGGCTTATACCAAGGCTGGAATGGATTGTGCGTCAACAGCCATTCTGCCAAAAACAGGACCGGATCGATCGGTCTCGCTTTGGCGACCGCTGCCAAACCCTTCGTTAACGTCGGATCCACGTATTTGTTACAAAAGTCGTTAATCCTACTCGGAACTGTAGGGATCGGTTCCACCAACCCTGAAAACGACAGATTCATGAACATCTTCGAAAACTACCTCCCATCCACACCTAACTGTTCGGAAAGAAATATCTGCTTTCTACAGCGGATTCTTCTGCGTCATCCGCGATATGTATAGCGTCCTCCACCTCTTCCGTCGCCACAATCCGTCTCTTGATGCTTTCGGGAAAGAACCACGATTCGGGGATGAAGTTATCTGGCCCGATCATGGTTTTAACCACGTCCATCGCTCGCAGTCCGGCCACGCACAAGGCCAAAACTGGGTAACGACTCATCTTCAGCACGAACCTTGGATAGGACTGACTGCCGTAGTATTTGTCCGAATAGATTTCGGACACTTGCTCCGGAGACAGGCGAATCTTCCTCTCCTTGAAACCAAATCAGCACTAATTAATAGAAATCCACCTCCTGAAGCGCAACGACATTGAAGTTCTGAGTTACGATCAAAAATACACCATTAACACTGGCCTCGAGGCAATAATGCTACCCTTGTCAAAGTGGTGAAAACGTATGACTTCAGAGTAGAATCTTCTGGCTTCGACACTTTCAACGGCATTTACTAGAAATGACTCCTTCTCGCTCAATACTCACATTGATGATCTGCAATCCCCCAACGTGAACGATTGCCCTCCGTATAACATCCTCGAAAATCATGGCGTCAGGTTTGATGATCAGAACAGTCTGCTCGTATCTTTTCGTACAAGAACAGATGTATTCGTCGTCGATTTTCTTTCTGGAGGTCGGAGATCTGGCCACCATCAAATCGTCGCTGCCTTCAGGGGAGAGTTCCAGATCTTCGAAAGAGTGCGAGCAAGGACACTAAAATGTCGGTTAGAGCCTCTTTTCAGATTTACACTCGATCATCACAATAACCTACCTCGAAATCTTTCCACACGTAAATGCCTGCTGCTTCGAGTTCGCTGTCGGTTTTTTCAATTTTTCCACCGTCACTTTTTGCAGTTTTGGGCTCCTGGAACGTCCAATGGGCGTCTCCTTCACACGTACAAAAACCGGGCAGACATGGACAAGACTGAAACATTGATTATATTCATGATCTAAGAGGTCTATAAAAGGTGATTCAACTGAAGAAGCCAGCAGGATATTGACGTTGAATGTGCCAGTGTTACAGGAATGTGCTGCTGTGGTATGGTGCTTGATGTTATGTCTGCAGAACACTGGTTTACTGCAAATGACTCAAAAAATACAACAAAAGTCTTCATGAGCTACAAATCGATGATGAAGCTGTTTGGACTTAAGCTGTCTACTTACCTGCGTCTTAAATTCCTTCTCGAGCGACTGAAGAGCAGCAAGTCTAGCTGCAGCATGCGCTGTTAGTGCTTTGTATGGTATTGGCTTTTTCTTTTTCGACGCCTTTTTGGCTTCAATTGATGCAATTTCAGCCATCTTCAGTTTTTGCGCCTCTCTCTTGAGTCCCATTGGTACACGACTGCGAAGAGAACTCTGCATTTATACCTTACATTCTGTTGGTATTCGTGGTAAGAAGGCAGAAAAAGATCTGAGGTTCTTTTTGAAGTTATATAGAGAACAAATGCTCAGAAAAAAACTTATTAACCATAACTTACTTCTCATCTATTTCTCCCAGCTTTGTCCTCAATCTTTTTCCCGTCTCTTCCTCTTTACCCGGCAAATGGGTATCGTAGAATTCTGCTCTTTGTTCGGTTTCTCCCGGTTCATCTTCTTCTTGTTCCATGGAATCTATCTAAGGAAAATTGAGAAATCACGTACACACCTTGGGCTGTTTTCATGTTGAAGTTTTAGAGAGAACCCTCTTTCCTCCTCTCATTCGAACACCTTCTACTTCTACTCCAAATTATCAATTCAGCAAAAACCTGTCACTTACCGAACGTACTTGAGGGATAGAATCCATCAACACGCCCTTCTTTCCTTCTCTCCTCCTCTTGATGATGCTCTCTTTCTCTGCTTCCAATTGCCTCCTCTTCCTGCTGTCCGCGTAGGCCTTGTCCACTTCCTTCTTCGTTTTGGTGATCCTGACCTGGACCTTCTTGGAACCCACTTTCACAAAGGACGATTTTCGCTCGTCGACAGGTCCCAAGTAGGTGGCGGCGCTCTTTGCTCGTTTCGAGCCGATCGTTCCTAAGAGCATTCTGGGGGGAGGCTGAGAGGTCCATGATATGTGGGAATATTCGTCCAGGGTTTCGAGCTTTACCGGTTTCGCCTCTTCGGTGTATTGTTCACGAAGACCTGAGAATTGTGAGATGAAGCATTCAGTTTCTTGGATGCCACATACAGGAGCACCAAAGGCGTGAGTAGTAAGAATCACCTGCCCATTCCATAGCCCTGTAAGTAGCCCAGTCGTCTTCAGTCTGCCTTCTTTGTCTTCGCGAATCATCCTCTCCCTCTTCTTCTTCATCCTCCTCCTCTTCTTCTTCTCCTTCAGGTTCAATTGCTCTCATATATTCCAACCGTTCTCTTTCTAATTCTTCTGCTCGCGAAATCTTCGTGTAAGAAATGATCGGAATCAGAACCCTGACATGAATTCTTCAGGCTGTGAAAAGCTCCTCACTTACCAGTTCCTCTATTTCGGCCTTTCTCAAGGCTTCCTGTTCTTTTTCAAAGTCCCAGTCGCTGGGAACGAACAAAGTGTCGAAAGAATATTTCATTCTTAGTTTTTGTCCTTCTCGACCATGCTCTAGACCCCTCAACTGTCTCAGATTGATATCGGATTCGGTGAAGACTCTCCTGACATATTTAGGTTTACATCTGCACACAGCGCAATGACAGCACTCGCACTGGAAAAAAGAAGGATTTCTTGGTCACCAGAACTTTTTCCCATGTTGTTTCGAGACTGATAAACTCACAACTTCCGCTAATTCTTCAGTTCCGTCATCTGCTCCCTGTTCAGCTGTGTCTGAGGTTTCTTCATCAGAAGCTGAAAAATGAAACTATACGTATTGTTGGTTCGAAGATGAAGAGTTTTTTGAAGAGGTTCACGTCTTCGAGTTGGTAACACTGTTACTCACTCATGTCATCCCTGATGACACCTTCTAACGTTCCGGAAGCGTCATCTTCAACTTCCACGGGTTTGGCTCTTTCTTTATCATCAAACGTCTTTCCAGCCGTCAATTCTGTAGCAGATGTCTTGAACATTGTGGTTTCGGTCTGAAAAATTCACTCGGTTTTATGAGGGCGATGCTGACTTCGCGAAAACAACAGGGCTATTCAAAGAGAGTTCTGAATGTTAGCTATAAGGAGTACAAATAAGTTTCCTCCATTCGATGAGGCATGACCCCGCCAGTGTGTTGTTTGGTCCTACCAGTAAGTTATGTGTTGTTTAAGCTCCTGTTAGTTTCCCTGGTTTCGTTATTTCCTGTGTGAAAGCCACCTTACATAAGGGTCCTCACACTGTCATTCTACGTCTAATATTTTCTTACCAATGTCCTACAACGCGAGGTGTCAATCTCCTGAACCGGAAGTCTTTTATCTTTGGCGGTAGGTCGGTTGATGCAAGTGAGCAATCCCAAGTTCTCACGCCGACATATCTTTTTCTTCATCGTGTAATCTTCACCAGTCTCCGATTTTTCTTCTTTCCTCTCCTCAGAGGGCTGGCAGACTCCTCTCCTACACGTCTTTCTCGGGTCTTCTGCTATTCCAAAGCAGACTCCTTTTCGTCCAGTCTTGACTTCTGGGCTGAACTCCACATCGTCGCCAGGTTCTTTCGCCACTGGTTCTTCTTCAGTTCCATCTTTCGATTCGTCTGTGATCATTTGTCCATCGGTGTCCTCGCTGAGATCAGGCTGGGTGATTTGGGCTTCGAGGTCTGTAGGGTCCATACTGGGACAAGTTCAATATCAAAACACTGACCAGGGTTACCACCAAAGAATGTCAAGATGGAACTTTCTAAAGAGCCTATGGATTTTGCAGAAGGTAGAGAGTGAAGACTTGAAGCAGCTACACACAAAATCAGTTTCTCATAGCGAAAACTGATCAGAAAATGGACAGATTATCCTATCAACATCTACTTAAGGTCTACCACTTCCTGGATGGAAGGCACACCTATCATGTGGTTTCTGATTAACACCAAAGGCGACTTGCTTGCATCAGCAATAAATATGTTGTGTAAATCATGTGTGTATGTCAAAATTCTTTTCACTAAAAGCTTTAAGGGTACTCCAGAACCTATTCACAGCCCCAAAATTTCCAAAATTTTCCGACCAATCATTGGATGAACGAGAGTTGCCCTAAGAGGATTTATTCTTACTTTCCAATTTGGCTTATCTTCGAATCGATCGACAAATTTTTTACTGGAGTCCCTCTTGATCCTGAAATCAATTTAACGGCAGATCTGACCTTATTCACTGGAAGAGGTTGACTTCTGACATCTGAGGTGGTAGATTTCGTGGATCTGGACGAGGCAGAAGTATTTCTTTTTCGGGCCTGACTTAAAGAAGAGGTCGACACTTTTTCTATTGGAAGCTCTTCCATAATAACGATAGTGCGAATATTTTAACTTTTCATGAATTGAAACTTATAAGTTTTGAAGTATTTCAATTTATTTTCCAAGGATTCTACGATTCAAAACCTCGCATTTGGATTGTTTCTCGGAACATAGATGCAAATAAATCTATCTTGAAAAAAAGATAGAATATAGAAGAGAATAAAAGAGTAAGAAAATATTAAACAGTTCTTCATCGACGATATTTTGGATTTATAGAACATTTCTATGCATTTTTTTTGGATGAAGAAAACGACAGAAGGATGTCAAGGGATCTGAAGGAAAATTGCGTCATTTCCATCACTATTATGTCATTTATTGAAAAATGTAATGCATTTATCGGGTAGAGAATGGTGAGTACACCAAGTGTTTCCAGCAGTTTACCATCAAGAAGTATTTCTCCAACCAAGTGAGTAATGTATCTACGTCAAATCTGGACAGCAACACTGAAAATTTCAGGAGATCAATGAATTAATTCGAGAGTCTCTCGATGACAAGAATAGGATTTTTCTATTTTCATTTGTGAAAAAAGCCATGTATTACATTGATGATTGTTTCTTATTTTAGCGTTTTCGTATGGAAAATCAATTCGGTTTTCTATCTTCTTTTCGTATTTAGATTGCTTTCATTGCATATGATCAGAATTGGAGATAATCCTGGTTTTGCTTGATTTCAGGATCTTCGCTTATGTCAAAGGTCGTCAAGGGCCAATCAGAGATAGGCCAGGTACTTCGTAAGTTACCACCATAAAAAATGCACAGTAACTCTTACAATATTTTACAGCTATTGTGCTACTTTGATGCACCACATGAAAGGAAATATAGGTACTGGTATTTTCGCTATGGGAGATGCTATGAAAAATGCAGGTTTCGTTCTTGGACCAGTGGGTCTCTCTGTTCTAGGATTCCTCAACCTCTATTGCCAGCATCAACTGGTGAGTAGATAAAGGAGGATATCGTATAGACCTTTAGGTTGCAAAGCAATGTGACCCCTCTGCACTGTTGCTTTAGGCGCAATCAATTTAAAGATACATCACCCATCGCATTCGCCATTTTGTTGACTACTGATTTTGACAGGTGAGAGCGGCCGATCAAGTGGCCTTCAATCACGATTACAATGTGAAACCCGACTATGCAGAAACTGTGATGGTAGGCTTCATGGATGGGCCAGAAAAAACCAGAAATCTTTGTTTTTTAATGAAAAGATTGGTCAACGCTCTCTTGATTATGACAGAGATGGGATTCTGCTGTGTCTATCTTGTTTTCATTGGGGAAAGCGTAGAGAAGGTATTGTTCATGATGATTATTGTTTGATTTGCTTATTCAGGAGAAAGGACTCGGGAAGTAATTGAAACACAAGTTTCCAGAAATTTTTGTCGTTTATTCACACTTCACACTGTAAATAAGGTAGACGGAGATTTCTAGGTTAGGTGACAACTGACAAGTGACAACTGACAAGTGACAACTGACAAGTGACAAAGGACAACTGACAATGCCGACCATCGAAGATGTTATAAATCATTTGTCTGTTGCAGACTTTAGCGATTTACGGAGTTTATGACTACAGTAAGCGAATACTGATATTGTTCACTTTCGTGCCCATCTGGATCTTATCCCTGATGAACAACTTGAGGATACTTGTTCCTGCTTCCATGATGGCCAACATTCTCACCATGACAGGACTGGTGATCACCTTGTACTACAATTTTATCGATATACCCGACCCTTGGAGATTGCCTGTAGTGGCAGATTGGAGGAGGATTCCTCTTTTTTTCGGCACTGCGCTCTTTTCTTTCGAAGCTATCGGACTGGTAAACCATCTTCACCTCGATAAATTCGATTTTTTCTTCGAAAAACGTGTGAAAATCAGATCGAAACTAATCAGTTACAAGCTGTATGTAAAAGGCCTGTATTCGATCTATCTCGGTTTCATCCTTATTAGACCTCCTCAGGATGATAATATTCCACAGGGGTGCATTAAGTCAATTTTGATTATTAGGTTCTGCCGATGTACAACGAAATGAAGAATCCGAAGCATTTCAACAGTTGGTATGGCGTCATGAATGTCGGTATGACGTATGTCGTTATCATGAACGCCGTTGTGGGGGCCAGTTCGTATATAAAGTGGGGGGAAGGGATAAAAGCCAGTGTGACGCTCAATCTACCGGCGGAAAAAGAAATGTGAGTTCGGACCAGGGAAAATCCAGAGTCGGGTCCAGAGAAAAATAGGGCCGCAAATCTAGTGAATGTTTCGATTTCTTGTGGTGGTGATCATCCCTTTTTTTCCTTGGATCCGCCACTGGTTCCAGATTCTTTTTTCCGAAATCGAAAACTTTCAATTTTCAGTTTAGCCCAGGCAGTCGTGATTCTGATCGTCATATCAGTAGCATTCACGTATCTTCTTCAGATGTACGTCGCTTTTATGATCATGTTTCCCTGGATTTATAGGAAATTTGGACCGTTCAGATTTCAATACTGGGTGGAAGTTTTGTTCAAGACCGGCCTCTCGATCATAGCCTGTAAGCACTCCTTGTTTAAGATAACCCATACCAAGGAGATAGACCCAGAATCACATATAATACAGAAAGGTGTTTCAGGCAACATTTCAGTCTTCAATGAAACATGGTTTTCTGAAGCAAAGTATTGAAATGTTTATTGATTTATAAAATATCCATTTCCATAGTTCTCTTACAATAAACTTTCAGACATTCTTGCGGTATCGATACCCTATTTGGGAGAATTCATATCCTTAGTCGGGGCCATTGGGGGTACCTCTTTAGCCCTGATATTTCCCCCGCTACTGGAGCTGGTAACATTTCACGAGACGATAGGATGTTTGGAAATTTTCAAGAATATAGTCATCTTGACCATAGGATTTACCGGTGTCGCCACTGGGTCTTACGCGGCATGTAATGAAATTGTGTTGAAGATTTTTGGGCATAAGTAAGAATCAAGAGTTCTACATAAGAGGAAGACTTACCTGTTTAAGAGGAAAAAATATATTTGAGAAGATTGATTGAGATCATGCAAAAGTGGAATTTCTACAATATAATTTTAATCTCAAATTGTTGATTTTATTGCTAGCAGATAATTTAAAAGAATATACATTTTATCACGATTTAGATTTGTGAGAGAATTGAAAAAAAAATCGAATTAAAGATCAGTCCATCATGGAGAACCGTCTGGAAATTGATGTTCCTGAGCCGCGAGCTTCATCTCTCAATTGCTGAAAAAAAAAGATATGAATTACAAGAGGTCTCATCACTTTTTTCTTTGTTTAGGAATATTTTTTGGGATGATCTGTTGCTTCCTCTTAGAATTTTAAGGAACTTAATCTTTTTGGTACCTACCAGGCATTTTCAGAAAATCGCAGGTTATAAGCGGCTTCGAAAGCTAACGGATCTCCCAAATTGACCTATTTTCCAGAAATGCTCATACGAATGATCAGCTTCTGAGAGGGTTGGCACCCCCCAAGAATATTTAATGGCAATATAAGTCTAGTGACACTTTCGAACTTTTTGTTTGTCGTTGGAGTCCTTACCTTCCAGAATTTCCTGACTTCTTGAACTTCTTCTTGCTTGCGCACCCAGTAACCCCTCAGATACGACTGAATTTTGACAGCGGCAAAATCTTCGCTCCAAATCAGGTGGAACGGAAAGAAGGGTCTAGGGCTGAAAAATAAATATATCCAAGAATGCAGAAATAAGCAGAAGAAATTGTTTTATAGTCTCACTTTTCCTTCAAATATTCCTGTGCCCATTCCATATCGTGAATACTCGTGTACTTTGTTAACCTTTCTGGAAAATCTGGATTGTGGGTCCATAAGTATTCCGCGATGTGGTCAATAGGATCAAAATCGGATCTTTGCCTCTATTGGAAATAAACGAGGAAAAGAAACTAATGAATCCACCATTTTTAGTTTGTCGAAAAAGGAAATAAATTCTGCAACAAACTGGATGGAATATTTTCCTCAAACTTACATCCAGGCTGTTCTGTTCTTCTGCCTTTCTGACAGTACTCAATAAGGCGTCCTTCAGCAGCGGCGTGATTTTTGATTCTAAAAACTCCACCAGAGGATCTGCAAGAAGTGAAATTACAAAAAAATTATGCTTGGTTGGGGCATTCACGTGTAGGTGCGTCCGCATTCTTATTGTTTTGCAAAAGATAGTTTTGAACAATCTTTTTCTCTTCTTCGAATTCGTGACATATTTCGTTCCAAATTCTGTTCTCCTCGGGTTTTTTTGCGCATATACAGACTGTTCCCTTTGTGCAATAACATTTGGAGCAATTGGTCGACATAAGAGGAATATTCTGATTCTGACAGATGACGAATAATCAATTCTTAGAAGATAAATGCATAGAAAATTCTGTAAAATAACTTCAATCCTTTGAGATTGCAGATCGTAAAAGATAGTCAATGGACAGTTTCATGGAAAGCCTTAAAATTTCAAGGATTATTAAATTTCTGGTCGCTATTTTCAGATATGCAGCAATGGATGTAGAATTGTCCAGTTTTTGCCATAACAAACTGCACGAAAATCAAAAAGCTTTATTTTTTTCCCAAATATCTTCTATTGAAAATTTCGAGCCAAATATATCGTTAGATAATTGGGTTGGACACAGTTATGGAGAAATTGTGGTCAAATTTAATTCTGTCAGTCCTGAGTCCATACTCCATACCACTGACCGTGTACACGATAACCTTTCAAGGAAACCCAGCGCCCAAAAATCTCAGACTTCATTTTATTGCTTTATTATGATAAAGAAATGACAAAATGAAAAAGCAATGTTAAATTGAGAGTTTGGTTACAAGCTCACCTTACAAATTTGAGTCCCAAATGGGCAGATTATCTGATTTTGCCTGGAACCAAATTTGTTGCCTTCCCAATATACCTATCGGAATATATCAAATATTTAATGACTTGTGTGTGTGTTGTACGGATAAAAATGGAATTAGGCATCAATCATTTGACCGTGTCGATATTCATTCAACACTCAACAGCGTCTAATTCATCGTGCCAATTTTCGTGTTCGCTTAATTAACAATATTTTCCACCTGAACTCTTCCTAAGTACTTGAAATGCCGCGAAAAAGGTAAGTTCATTATGTTTCCATCTGAATGAGCTCAGAAATTGAATTCAAATAAATTACCCTAAACCGTAATTGAAGGATAAATGAAGATTGGAATAAAATAAAATTGAAAGTATGTTTATGTAGCCTTGATTTTTCACGTGTTGATATTTTGAGATGAGTTCGTCGTTGTTGTCTGCCAATATCTTCCAAAAGTAGAATAGAAACATGAAACGTTGTTGGAAGCATGAAAACCAATTCAAAGCCCGATCTATTGGCTCAGAAGTTTCGAACTGTCAAAACTCCTAAATACATTTTTCATGAGAACAGAAAAAAATGTGGGTAGGAAAATTTTTTCTTTCTTTAAATGTGAATTGTGGGTATATTTTCATTCTTCACCCCACAAACACTGAAAGAATTTTCAGAAGTAGAGTTTCAATTCGTCAGATCTTCCAAATACATTTTTGAAAAAAAAATTGTGTACAGGAAAATTCGTTCTATTTTTGAATACATTTATTTATATATTGGGGTTGTATTAATTTTAGAATCGTTCTTGTCAAATTTTCCTATTTTTTGTATTTTATGGACATAAATTACGTATTTCACAAATCCCTGGAATTTTTCAAATACTAATAAAACTCCTGATATAATAGTGAATCATATAAAACTTCGATTCACTAAATGCTTATCTTTCATGAGTTCTTTGTTATGGAAAATCAATCGAACAATACGGACTTTAGTCCTTTGACTGATTCACAAAATAATAGGCAGCATGAGAAGGATAATAATTATTATTAATCGAGAGCATTTTCGTTCACCGTTTGAATTTTCATTGGAAATTCTTGCAAAGGATCATCCACAAAGTATTGGAGATAATGATAAATAGCTTACTTGATATCGGTGTGGTAGAATTTGATGAAAGAGAATCAAATAAAAAGAGAATTTTAAATTTTTCGATAGACTACTCTCTATAAGATGTTCATATTGAACAGGCAGTGAATAGCAAGCCACTGAAGGCAGGAAAAGGATTAATATCATCAGAATAAATCGAAATCACAAATATTCTAGTTAGTTTTCTACTAAAAGGTCTTAAATCTTTCTACAGGAGTCCATCTTCCTGTTTCAAATATCAAGAACTTGTAAACTGCTATATCTTATGAAAATATTGCTGGATTTGTCATCAGATGCAAATTATTGTGCAAAATAATTGATTCTTTGGCTCATCTATGATCCATCAATCAATAAATCTCGAATTGTCGTCATTCAAAGCGTCAAAAATATCTGCAGGGAAAATATTTTGGGATATCGCGTAAATCATAATTCCTCGATAATGTTTTTATGAAATTGCAATAGTTTAGGATTCGAAATATGGCGGACGGTGAACCGGAAATAGATGAAAGGTAAAACACGAATATTCCGAAAATACTCTTCGTCAATTTTTGAGATTCTTTCATGAATTGAAATTTTTCATGCTGTATTCAAACAAAGCGTGATGTTTTCTTGTTTTTTCAGGACGGGTCTGAAGAAAAAGCCTCCAAGCGGGTAAGTTTGTAGAATAAAACCGGAAATTTAATGTTCAAGATATTTTTTAGTTATTTGTTAGGTGTGATGAACCACCTGAAATGCTGCGTTGGATCAGGAATATTTGCGTTAGGGTTCGCTTTCAAAAATGCAGGAATGATCTTAGGTCCACCAATCCTCGTCCTTCTGGGCCTTGTGGCACTTCACTGTCAACATATGCTGGTAAATATACGAGAAGTTAGTCTTTGATCAGTCGATTTCGCTAAGAGAAGCCTCAGATTAGAATGAGAGTCTTTCATCATTGGATCTGAACTATTTTGGTTTCTCTGAAACTCGTTCTACCAAGGTAAACCTTTTGGATGTGGCTTGACTTGGCAAATTTATATTGATTTCAGCTGCAGTGCGGAAAAGAGGTAGAGAAACATGTGGGTAGGAAACCAGATTTGGCGGAGACCGGACAAGGAGTCTTCGAATTTGGACCTGAGAAAGTTAGGAAAATGCAGAAGTGCATGAAAATTTTCAGTAATATCGTACTGATCATAACTCAAACTGGAATACTCTGCATCTACACCGTTTTCTTCGCCGACAGCATGATGAGGGTTTGTATCCAAATGGAAATTTTGTATAGCTCGACGAGAGTAACGTTTTAGGTCGATCTACACAGGGTCCTCTTTCTGGACCTCACCCAAAGTTATCGCTGCTGAGAAAATCTAAATTATTTTCATTTTTTTCGTGACCGGATCTTTGTATTTTCTTCTAAGGAAACCTCTTACTATTTAGAGGTCTCATTTTCCAAGAAAATCCTAATAATCGAATGGTTGTCTTAGGTGGCTGATTATTATGGTTATCACGACCTGAGCATCCAAATGTGGGTTCTCATAGCGTTTCCGCCGATAGTCATTTCTTCGAGTACCTTGGGAAACTTGAAGTTGGTCGGATATCTATCCATGTTCGCCAATATCCTGATACTGGTCGGCATCATCATCACCATATACTTAACATCCATAAACCTTCCCGAAGAGTTCACGTTCGAATGGGTCGGAGACATGACCCAGCTGCCAATGTTCATAAGCATCGGAATCTTGGCTTTCACGGCCATTCAAGTCGTAAGTAAGTTGTTAACCATTTAGAAGCCTTTTCTTAGCGGTTTCACCGAATGAGAATCATTCTTAGAGTTCTCCAATTTTTTAAACTGCCCCACCGAAGTTGAGTAAGTTTTTTTTATCATTTCCTCATTCGAAAGAATGAGAAGTTCTGATGTGATGTCATCTCTTGATCTTTCAGGTTTTACCCATATACATGGAGAGTAAGCACCCAGAGAAAGTATCTTCATTTTTCGGAATTCTCAACGTTGCTTGCTTTATCGAAGTGTCCCTGACAATCGTCATAGGCGTCCTTTCTTACCTCAAATATGGAAAAGATTGCAAAGGAAGCGTCACTCTCAATTTTGAGAACGGAATGTATGTATCGTCCATTTACAGAGCGTTAGTTGTGCCTCAATTTTTCGAATGTTCACAAGGTCCAGCGATTTTGGAGGTCGAATTTAAATTTTTCACGTCACAGAAATAACTTTCGTGTTAAGACACTTTTGCACTTTGAATAACGTTCTTGTCATAAACCTGGGACTTCAGATAATCCCACAGACAGAAGTCTAAAGGCGTTAAATCTCAAGTGTCTTGAATGTTTCACGGGCGGTATTATCATAGTATAGACACTAATAATATAGTGTCTATACTGTGGTATTACATGTGGCACCGTCCTGCTGAAACCACATGTCGTCAAGATCGATAGCTTCCAAATTAGACACGAAAAACTGTGTTATCATAGCACGATAAAATTCGTTACTGTTATACCTTCTTCGTTTTCGAAGAAAAACGGTACAATTTCAACCGTGTTATGCATATTTACTAATTCCTATCTGTCAAATTTCGATCTGTCACGTCATAATCATGTGACATTACGACTGTCGAACTTGGCGTGCAATTCAATTCATGCGCTCTTATTGGAACAGGCTTCATATCTCTCTGCTTCGTGAGATTCTGAAGATGGAATTCAATCTTTATGGCCTTCGGGAAAGCGTTTTTTTTTTCAATAAAATAGAGAATTGAGGAAGTCTTTCAATTCTGCGTCAATATAAGGAATCATATAATATTAGGGGTTGTCACAATTCGAAAAGAAGAAAGTTTCAAAAAAGAATATATTTCGAGTGGGCGTTCACAATATGGACGATTTTCAGAGCGGCCCAGATTGTGGTAATCTGCGTGGGCGTAGCAGTGATGCTGTCCTATACCTTGAACATCTACGTCGTTATCGAAGCCATATTCCCCCTAATGGCGGCGAAATGGGGACCTTTCCGTTACCCGAATTTGGGAATATTCCTCTTCAGATTGGCCTGCATCGTATTGACATGTGAGTATCCTTAACTTCCGATGAACGAGATCTTTCTACTTTTCAGTTTCACATTTACGCGAGTGGCGAAAAAGGTGTTTTTGTGTGTACTTTATTCTCTGTTTTTTCAGTTATCTTATCGTGGACCCTTCCGATGCTCGGTCAGATCGTGGCTCTTGCAGGAGCTCTTGGAAACACGACACTAAGCGTAATATTTCCCGTGGTGTTTCACATAATTCTGCTGTGGGAAAGCACGTCAGTTTTCGTGAAAATAAAGGATTTTCTGATTCTTTTTCTTGGAATGTTCAGTCTTGTAGCTGGAACAGTGTCGGCGATCATGGATATCGTCAAAGAGATCGATAAAGTTTACCATCCAGCACCAAAGAACGCGACCACCGGTTAGGGTGCAAATTTTATGTATAGGTTATGAAAATAAAATATTCTTTTTTACTTCACTTATTCTTGAAACAAACCATCTTAAGCACTAACAATATCAAGTTTTTCACATGTTGGAATTTTATTCTTCTTGCCCAGTACTGTTATTGAGTTTCTTTTTTTTCCACTTTATTTCAAATATTATCAAAAAATGTTACAAGAATTTTTATTCGACAGTAAATTATTCTCGAATTCACATAATCAGATTTCGTATCCAACGTTTCGTACTCTCTGGGCCCCCCTCAACCTCATTGGAAACGAAATCTGATTTTGTAAATTCGAGAATAATTTACTGTCGAATAAAAAATTCTTGTGACATTTTTTGATAATAATTGAAATTAAGTGGGAAAAAAAGAAAAATTGAAATGACAGAATTTACTTTTCTTATGATATCTCAATAACCGGCCCTGATAATCTCGATTTGTTTGAACTGCTTGATAATGCTTCTATGAATGCAACTTTTTCCCCATTCGACCGACCTTCTACCTCTTATGGTTTAAAAGTTACCAATACAATCCAATTAAAAAAGTGGCCACTTTGTATTTAAACTCAATGCTATACTCTGTTCAAATGTAAGAAGGAGCAATAACAACAAGTTTGGCGCAGCAGTAGGAGGGCCTTCGTATAGTTACTTTCCGTCCAGAGTCGAATCGAGGATAATTCACACAATCGTTCAGATTTAACTGAATATTATTATAAGAATGCAAAAACCAAATAAAAAAATAGGGTACGTCGGATATAAAATGTTTATGACAGTTGCAAATCATAACAGAAATTTTGCACTAGAGTTTCTGAGGAAAAAAGTTCTAATGTGGGAATTGCTAACTCAAATTATTGAATCATTTCTATCCAGTACCATCCACAGTCCGTTCCGAGTACGATCCTGGCAGTCTCCTAGGGTGCTTTATTGTGCGCAAACCAGACGATTCTGTTTGTTTACAAAACTCCTTATATTTGAACTTACTATAATATATAGGATGGCTCACACACGACTGTTGAGCCGAATATGTATAAGGTTCTTCGGAAAACGCGGAGACAGGTCAATTTCTTTTAGATGGGGACAGATTTTTTTGACAGCCCCTTATGTTCTTGGAATGATATGGTAAGAAAACTGTTGCTACATCTACATCCCTCTGCACCGTGGGATTTTGCAGTAGGAGCTCAGGCAAATGGTGAATAAAAAGTTTTCAGACTCCTAGAGAATGTCATTCTTACAAAAAATACTGGTGAATTTCATCACAATGACTGGAGAAGAACATTTGACCAGGGAATCTTCAGTCGACCATCTTCATGCATTGATAAACAGGACGATTGGGAAGTAAAAACAAAATTCAGAGAGTTTTATTTCATTTTAATGAAAGTTCATATTCTTATGGGAATAAATTATATTTCCTTCTGACGTTTAAAAAAATCCATCTGAGTAAATAGCTAATATTAAAATTCACAGTTCTAGTTACAAATTTCAATATATAAAACAATCTACAATCATAACAATGTCAAAAATCAACTATATCAGGTACATTTCCACCCAAGTCGCAGCCGGGCGCCAAAATGTACCAACAACGCATCCGCCATCCGATTCGCATTATCACTTGAAAAAAATCACAGCTTCCGGGCCCCACTAAATAATATAAATGAATTGATACATCGAAATTTGTTAATAATCACACTAAATTCACATATCACAATTAAGGTCGACCTTACGTTAGAACAGTTCTGTATTTTTGGAAGGAATGAATCAGTTTCGAGAACATAAACGCCGGGTCGGTTTATTTCTTCTGAAACGTTCATCTCGCCAAGTCGCAACGTCATTTTCTGGAGTCGTCCCTACGTTACATCGCCGTCCTGCCTTCACGAAGTAAGCAGTACAGAAGAGACGGTGGTTGCGGTAGCGTTGGCTGCCGCCGTTACGTTGGTCGCTGCCGTGCCGTTCTGGAAGGCGTTCACGATTGAGTGGATGCTCTCGTAGGTGCCTGTGCACGCGCCGATCACCCCGCATATCATCACGAAGATGTCGGTGAAGATCTGGATGAAGGTCAGCTCGCCCCTGCTGTAGGCGATCACGAGGTGCAGCATCGGCGGGAACAGGAGGGCCAATGCTGTGCTACTCACTGCTCCGACCAGGGAGATGAAGAGCTGGAGATACGGAATCGCTTCGGCCAAGACAACTGCGGATGGAAAAAGGATCGCCATTAATATGGGACATGTTTTTGCATGCTTAACTCGTTTCTGAAAATACCGAGGGCTCTGTTGGCATCAGCGTCGGATAAAACTTTTCTTGCCGCAACGAAAATTCGATTTTTGATTGCGTAAAACCGTTCGATCTCATGGAAAACGAAATACAGACCTCAATTCGAAAACAAATGATTCAGCCTGATGAAACCTTGCTTTATACTGACCCAAAAAACATCAATATCCTCAACATCTGACGAGCAGTTCATTTTAGGCTGACGACCCAAAATAGTCAGCACTTATCACGCCTTCATTATCCCCTAAAAAGATGTACATTGCCTACTCACACGTGACGAAAACGAGGAATAATCTGAAGATCATTTCAGCAAATACAGGGTGTTTCAATCCGTCAAATCGGCCAGCTACCCAGGGCCACATCACATCAACAGGTACGTAGAATTGTAGAGCGTACGTCAGTAGAATACCAACGGAAATCATCAGCTTCACAGATTGCGCCAATCTACAAAAAAAGTCAGTATGGGTCATGAATTATATGGAGAGGGTCTTTGAATTGCACATTTTTTGTAACTGTAAATTAAACTATCATCAGTAAATAAGTGCCTTCTGGAAACGGAGGTCATGAGAGAGGACGATTCAAATACTCACACTTCACCTGTGGGTAAATTCAGGGTCACACTGCCTTCAATGTTTTCGCCGAACCTCAGATAGGCCAAGAAGCCCATGAAACTGTAGAGAATTATCACGCTGCCCATGCCCACATTTAGCACACCGCAAGGTCTAGAGAAGTTAGACGGCTTCTTCATCTCGTTTTGAAGTGGCAGCACCTGCAAATAATGGAAAAGACTTGATGGTCACTACTGCCTTCACCCAAACTGATCATGTTGCTTTCTTCATGCTTCCCAGAATTCTTTAACCATACGAATCGAGTTGTGCTTTGCTTAAACTACCATCAGTACTTGGTCGTGGCTTCCATGCCGATAAAAACCTCTGAGAGTCTCAACAAGACTGGGCATCATCACATATAACCCGTTCATAACAACAAAATGATGTCGACGCTTTTGAATCAGAAAATTGACTTACCAGTCCTATGCCCTCGAAAGCGAAAAGGGCCGTGCCGAAGAACAGCGGCATCTGGTGGAAAGAAGCTACATAATCCCTGTCCTCCACCGAAGGCAGATCTTGAGCGACGTAGTATACGGTTATCACAAGTCCTATCAGCATGAACACATTCGCGATCATGGAAAGGGGCGCCAAATATTTCAGATTACGAACTAACGCAGTTAGAAGGATCGGGAGAAATATGATTGCCATAGTATAATGGACGTCCATAGGTATGTCGTAAGATTCCAAAACCTGCAAATGCGAAACGTGAAATTTACGCAGACACTGCTTTTCGAGTGACTTATTTTTTAAACACTGCAAATATGGAGAACGATGATTACAGTTACTGAAAAGTGAAACGGAAATCGAATTGGAAGGTTTCAGAAATTCTAAGGCCCCTCGTACACCGACACGACGCTAGCGATGCGATACCGATCCGATAGGGAGACCTCTAAGCAACCAGAAGTCGTGCTGGTGTACGAGCGGCCTCAGCATCCGCTGATAATGGTTCAATGAATAAATTCCCAACTTTGGGGCTTACGCAATGCAGATAATGATGGACATGTCAACACACACGGTACAATGATTAATTTTCTCACCTGCTTCAAATTCTGAGCTATGAACACAAAATATACACAACAAAATCCTATTTGAGTTACACATAAGAATACATTCACCAACTTTTTCATGAATTTGGACATTCTCTTGATTCTCGGCGGTCCTTCGGCAAAAACCATTTCCACGGTTTCGGCGAAGTCCGGTGGGGTTCCATCAGGCTTCTTCCCCACTTTCTCGGATGCGTTCAACTGGAAAAAAAAGTTTTGAATTCTTCGGAAAAGTATTTTCATGAAATTTTTTATGAAAATTAAATTCGGCATCTTCTCACAAACACCCTTTAGAATTTTTCTTTCAAAATCTTAGTGAAAAATAAACATCCTGGATTCAATAACAGCTCCCGAGAATTTCATACTTCTAATGGTCGAACAGCTATGATCATCCTTCTTAACATACCGAATGAAGAATATTTGTACGAAGGCTCAAATATACTGCTCCACCAGAGTTAGGGATATCGTATTCAATCGCTTTTTAAAAGTATGTAATCTTCGAGAAAATCGCTGTAAAATCATTTAGAACTCAATAACAACTTGAATCGATCCAATAAAAATCACGAGTACGAGACATTTCGCCTTTTTTCTGAAGTTTGGTTCTTTGCATATGCTTCATGAATGTTCTTATTTTGAAATGAAGTCAGTTAATCGGCGGCTTCGATTTGAAACGAGCTTTCTGAAAATGCCAAGACGTAAATTAACAAACGCTGAGGCTAATAGGGCTATCGGAATGCTACAGGGTGGCCTTACTCAGGTTGTTGTATCGAAAAGGCTCCAAGTCAGCCGAAGTGTGATATCTCGACTTTGGAATAGGTTCAGGGAGACAGGTTCCGTGTTGGAAAGACCAAGGCTTGGTGGGCGACGAAAAACAGCACCTGCTCAGGATCGTTTCATCACCGTTTCGGCGAGAAGAAACCCTACATCTACGTGTAGAATGCTACGGAATACTCTTCAAAATGCAGATGGGGTCCAAGTTTCCATCGAAACCATCAGACGACGATTGAGAGAGGTGAATCTAGGTTCTAGACGTCCATTAAGAGGAGTTCCATTAACACGTGACCATAAGCGTCAGAGACTGGAATGGGCAAGGCAACATATCAATTGGAACGATCAATGGCGTAGTGTCCTTTTCAATGATGAATCCTGATATGGACGATTTTCAGATTCTCGAAGAATAAGGGTATGGCCAATCCCACGCATACCCCGTAATCGTCGCTATGTCCAAGAAGTCCATCCATTCCGAGGGGGTAGTGTTATGGTATGGGCCGGGATATGTTTCAACGGGCGCACAGATCTACACATTTGTCCTGGGAATATGACCGCCTCACACTATAGGGAGCATGTCATTGACAACGATGTGCCAAATTTTCACGCTGCTATTGGTGAAACTTTTCAATTTCTAGACGATAACGCTAGACCAGACCGCACCGTGCAGCCATAGTTGAAAATGCGCGCGATGAGCTTGGTATTCCACATTTACCAATACCTCCGCACTCACCAGATTTGAATTTCATAGAACATGCATGGGATATGCTCCAAAGAAGATTAGATTATTATCAACTCACCCCAGAATCCTAAAATGATCTGAGAAAGCTTATGCCTCGTTTATGGAACCAAATTCCTCAAGAAATGTTCAACAACCTCGTTTGTAGAATAATGAGAATAAAATTTCGTTATTTTACTCGATTTTTCTAAACCACCCTGTATACGCTGCAGATCAACAGGCTGAAATTAATTTGCAACTTGAAATCATATCAATATGAATTTTCATCACAAAAATCTTATTTTAACTATATTTTTTTGCAACATAAGTCAATATCCCTAACTCATGTGGAGCAGTTTATTTCTGGGAAGCTTCGGAATATCCTAGATTTAGAACTTCTTTATGTTTAAAAAGTGTTGAAGTTTACAATTGTGTTCCACAAAATACAGGTTGTTGAGCTGTTGGAATCAGACATCTTGCATCGTATCCTGTATGCAGATGGAGTTTTTCACGATTTGCTGTCGTCTATTTTTTGTATATTAATTATCCAATTCAATAGAGCATCAATTGAGATGAAATGTGCGTCTTCCTCTTCCACAGGATTTAAGTGAATCTTGCATAACACTCCGTGTTACGTTATAATTCAATGTCATGTATTCTTGGTTATTGAATACAATTGCGATCGTGTTAGAATCATTTCATCCGTAATATTTTTCACATTAGAGACGCCGAGGAATTATTTAATAATTATCAATTACGTTTCCTTCCTGCTGATCTTTTTTATCAGAATTCGAAGCAATCAACTTCTGGATTGAACAACACCTTCACATGATGCCTACATAAAAAAAGTCACGATTTCTGATACCAAATGACTTGATGTCTTCACACAACTCAAGGAGAGACATCAACAAATGATAAATGCCCTCTGAAGTATGAAGTCAGCAGGTTTTGAGAGCTCATTCATCCCCCTTTTAGGTAGATTCGCACTGGTCACGAATTCAATTGGTAAACATGTTTGGCAGCTGTCAAACGTCTGTTGTCAGAAAAATATCGAGAATTTTTTCCTCAATAATTAGATGGAATTTTATAATGCATGGATGCAGTACGTCATTCCCAATTGAACTGAAAATTTTCATATGCGTCGTGTTGTAGTCATATCGAATTTTGTCCTCAAATGAACTTCTGGATTTCACACCAAATTAAATTCCTTTTTCAGAGATAATACACCGGTAGTAGTCGTTTATGTTCATAATATGCGCCTGAGAGACATTTTTCACAAATTAATGTAAATTATTTATAGTGAAACAAACAAACTATAAACTTCAGCGGCGTTGAGACGAAAGCTATAAATTATTCATGCTGTGCAGGTCCACATAAATATCAGGAAAATTTTCCATCAGTTTGAGCAGCATGATATGTGGAATATGTACCTACATTCGAAAGAATGCAGATTGCAACAACCGTTTACTGATAAACTTTTCAGATAAAAATTGTTTCAGATACAAGGTGAACAAATTGGACCACTTATTGAGTCCAAATCCAAGCTTTGTTTCATTTTGTTCTTTGATTTTTTTAATATTGTTCAAGATTCTAAACTGAAGTCATGCTCACCAATAAATGTTGACAGTAAAGGCATATCATGCCTAGTAAAAATATCACTATCGGTCCAACAAACAGGCCTGCATTCCTAACTGCGTCACCCATGGCAAAAATTCCTGATCCTACATTCCCTTTCAGTAAATGCATCAGGGTTTCCAAATAACTGAAAAAAACTTCGATAAAATCCAAAACACATTCATTTCTTGACTAATATTTCGTCTTGAAATATACAGGAAGTTTCAAAATGGATACTGAGCAATAAAACATTCAAATTAATCACTCCAGAACCATTGGACCGATTTTGCCGATTCACGAACTGAACCGGCGCATTTCAGAAACAGCCTGTATATTGAACAATCCAAATAAGAAAAAACTGATACATACAGATTAAAGGTACACATGTAAACAAACTCACGATGTAGGATGTTCAACTGGAACTCCATGTCCTCCATGACCCGCAACAATCGAACTGAGTTTTTTCTTGGGGGGTTTCTCAGGTGATGATATCGGTATTATTGGATCTTTCGATTGAAAAGTCATCTGATACATGTCTTCAGTGCTGAAATGAAAATTTCGCTCTTTACTTATAAGCCGGAGAACAATTAGGGATATTCGTTTGATTCTGAGATTAGATCTCTAATTTGAGTAAAGTCTTCGGAAATCAGTCAATATTAAACAGTATGGATTCAGAAAACAACTCATTCATGTGTAGGTATAGTTCGATTATCGAATATCTTTGGAGGAACGGTAGAATGCTTTTTTCGAAAATCTCTTGAATAGTGAAGCTTTTTCTTTGAAATGATAAGAAACATTTTTTTGAAAGCAAATTCGACTACAACTCACATTTTCCATGTGGTAAACATCGATATCTAGGAATGAAATTGAAGAACAAATAGAACAATTGAAGAGATATTGGGGAATAACTGTTCCTGATTCAGATAATGATAACACTCGAAAAAATTTCAAATACATATGCTGATATTTTAATCCTATAATTCAACCAAAAATTTCATTCTTGAAAATATTTTTTTGTTGGATAAAAATTCTCCACCAAAATTGATGTGGTTCTCACCTTCTTCCTTTTTCGTTGATATCGTAAGAAGACTTCGTATTGTACCATTTCCCATTGCTCGACTCATTGTGGGGTTCCATTCTGCAAGTCCACAAAAAATCATGAAAATGTGAAATCACTTCCGAAGGAATTTTGGCGATAAGCAAGCTGACGTGAATGTTGGAATAATTGGCATTCTGTATGAAATATTCCACTTTAAAAAACAAATATCTTTTGGCCTTTCGTTATGAATTATTCATCAACATCTAGCTCTGGTACTTAAAAAAAATGGTATGCTTCAACTTTACTGTGAACATTCGGACAAAACTGCATTTCACATATTTTCAAATCAATTATATCCAGTTTATTACTAATGAATTTTCAACACTATCTAACGTACAAATAGATGAAGTACTGAGGACAACAATAGTTTCAAATAATCAGTAATCACCACAGCGTGCCATGAAATGGTCCAGGCTTAGTCTCATTACATTTGAGCTCAGAGCTGAGCTCAATATTTAAGAATTTGAGCCATTCTAAATCGAGAAGATATAGGAGATTCTCGAATTTATCTTTTTCATACACAATTTTTAGTATGACTTAAATTCTGAAATGAAATGAGAAATAAGAGTGTTTGAATGCATGGGTACTTCTTTGGGATTTCAAATACAAACTGCTTGTCGAAAGTTGAGCGCTTTCGTAAAATCTGGTAGCTTTGAGACTGCAGTAGTGTATCTTAGCACTAAAAATATGCAACCTCATCAGAATCCCTTCGCAAACTCACCCTGTAATTCTTTGAATGATGGGAGATAATGGATTTTTGAGATGCATCCTCCCTAGAAGCGAAGTGAGGATAATTCCGATATTTGGAAATTCCAAAGAATTCGTAAACTTAGTCATGGTCACGAAAACGTCCAGAGCACGTTCTCCGCCTTTTTAACTCAAATAAAAACTGCACAATATATCATTTTTGTATGTTTTGAGGAATTATTTTCATCGATAGTAACGAAGGATGTGGTATGTACGATAGTAACACCTTTTTTAATTGATTAATACGTTTGTTAGTCCGATAATGATATTATTTGTTCGTTTCTCGTATATGCACAGATAATCCCACAAAGTATCCGCCGATGATATGTCAACAAACAATGAGAACAGAATAAAAACTAATGAAGGCTGTAAAAGACATCACTACTACCTTCATACATACTATACAGCTGGGATACTACCTAAGTTTTGATGAAAAGGCGAACAAAATCACCTTTCTTTTTGCTCAAAATCGATCTGTTAGTTTTCAACATGAAAAAGTTGAAGCAAAGAAAACGAGAAGAATTCCATCGGTCTGTCCATTTAAGAATAGAATTCAACTAATATGGCATTTCTTACCTGTTGAAATCAGAGAAATCGTCGAAATCAATTACTGATTCAGAACGGAAATCCATTCTCAGGGCAGCCATAACTAGGTACTATCTTTGTTACTTTTTTTTGACCATATGCTTTTATAATTTTTCTGTGATGTGAACAGTAAAAAAGGGCAAAAGCGATGAAATTTTGAGAAGTTTCGAACTTTTTTTGCTATTAATTACTGAGGTCTTAATCCTTCATCATCCCTTACTAAATTTTGATTTGACAGCATTTAAATAATGAGAAATATTGTGACTGAGGTAACTTCACAAAACTCCCAAAATAAAACACAAAGATGCAGAAGAAAACCAAACTGTTTCGACACTGACAACAGAACAAAGATCCAAAAAGGAACTGGGATTGGGTCTTTCAACAATTTAAATTGATACCAATTCCTACATCCAATAACATTGCGCAGATAATATTGAAGCGAATAAACTTAATTGAAAAAAGGTGAAATCCATTGATTTGATTCATCGGTCTTTGATGAAGGCAACGCATTTCGAATTCTTTAAATAGAGCTGTTACAGAACAATCAATCTATGTCAGGATCATTCGGATGCTGAGTTTAGGATCTTTTCGGACTACGTTAAGTTTAAAGCGAAGATTTATAATTTTTTTTTAATCCGCCTAGGAGTGATTGGCCAAGTTCCATTTCATGTTTTGGATTTTGCGAAATAATACAATAAAAATGGGGTAACAACATTTTGGAGAGATATTCGTCGCCATTTCCTCAGCACCCTGTATGTATTTTCCAAAAAGTTTCCAATGACGTACCTACAGAAAGCGTCTGACTAATCCACAATATTCTTGACCAACTAGCTCATTTGTTTTTGAAGTATTAATTTTTGTTGAGCTGCATACTCATGCCAAATAAAAAAATGGAAAAAACTTTATCTGCCCTGAATGCATGAAGTCATGATTGAATTCATAGCAGATCTCAATAATGCCGTAATATATAGATTATTTCATTTGAAATGACCAAGTTGAAATCCATTTTTGGTAATTTGAAAGACTTGAAGATATTTCAACTTAGAAGAGTTCATTGGAAATCCCCTGTATAAAGATTTTCAGAAAACTAGTATCGCAGGACCCTGCCCACTCATGTTTATATTTTGTTCGGTATTATAATGAAGGTAGGTAAGTGAATGTTGACTAAAAATTCGTGAACGAAACAAGTTTTTTTGTAACTGTTCCTCAGCTGCTCATTATAGATTTCACAGGTAGTAGAATGTACCTATTTTATCAGCAGATTATACACCAAGGTCACAATTATAGCACTGCTATAAAATCGATCTATGCAATTTTTACGAGAGGATCTTCCGAACAAAAATAATCAAGATTTTCATCCCAAGAAGGGTTTTTCCAATGGTATAAATGTCCCTAGGTGTGAGTTGTGTTCAGAATTGTTCAACAATTCAAAAAGAGAAAATACGTGTTGCTGAAGTATGTACCTCAAATTTATGTTCCTCTATAAGCAGATTTACTTTGAATTCCCATTCAAGACATCATCGTTGATATTGAAGCAGCTACTTTGTAGATCCAATAATGTCTAGCTGAGCACATTTCTATGGAATCACCTCATCAACCCGCCCCCATTCAATTACCATTCATATGTGAATTGAGATAATGGGACTGTGTTATGTTACCATCAGTGAGAACTATTGTACTCCCGGTAGACAATGTGCAAATTTTAATAGCTCATTTATGTGTGGAACTCAGAATTTATGGATCGTCATTGTAATTGTTGTCAATGGTTTTTCTATCGAGCACTCAGGATAAAAACAATATAACACTCCACATAATCATCCTTGGATTAATTCCCTATCAAAAACAGTTTTTCAGATTATATTTGGAGTGGATTATATTTGATTTAATTTACAAATTATTCCATTGTTTGTGCATTCTTCTACTCATAACGTATTTTATTCAGTCAACTATCATTGTTTCCAAAAAATATCGATTTTTATCTGTACTGATTCAGGAATTTCAATATTCCTATCAGTATCTTATCGATTATGTAGCCTTCTTGTATGAGAATTTCGATTTATGAACTTTCCAATTGATTTTTGGATGAGGCAAAAACAAAAGTTCCGGACGTTAGTGACCCATTCGTTATGGATAATTTTTTTTAAATATGAGCACTAGAATTTTATTCCAAGCATCTTTTCGAGATGTTCTACCGCGATTTTCGTAGACATCGCGGTCTGTGGACATCTTTACGTCGCGAATTGTTAAAATGATTTATAGGAATTACGTAGGATACTGTCTCTAGTTGTCTATTAGAATCAGTATTTCATGTGTGATTTCAGCTCAATAGAATGATGCTATTCCAGTTAATCCTTTGTCGTAGTTGCTTTCATCACTTAATGATCGGAATGAATTGTAACAACAAATCAGGCATTTGACGCTATTGAAACGACGAATGGAGATGAGGATCGTAAGCAGTGGCGTAACGATAAGGTGAAAAGGTTGGCAAAACGCTTTACCCTAAGTTCAATCGGACCATACCTAGTGATTTTGTTGAATGTGCTTGCATTACATTCAATAAAATAAATGTAACTCTTTCCACGAAGTAATGCTGTTATGATTTATGATGTCACCATAATCAATTTTTTCTATTGAAAATCGATTTGTCGCAATTCGAGGAGCGTTATTTTGTTTTGAATGCTTCGGAGATGCTTATCGTGTTCATAAATGAGGAATGAAAGATCAATTGAATCAAAAGTCAATGTTCATGGAGCATTATCCATCACCTTTCTCTTTGTCGACTGTACGACCGCACAGTAGAAATATACGCCCAAGGTTTTCTTTGCGGAAGTCTCGGTTCCATTTGTGCAATAATGCTTCGAATTAAATCAACTTTTTTTTTCTGTAAATGAGCATAGACTGCTCTTGTGACACACCCTGAGGTGGAACTGACTGCCAGGTCGATTGTTGCTTTATTCCAAATAGAATATAATATACCGATGGTTCTTCTGGTACACAAATCATGGTATATTCAGATGAAATAAAATTTATAAAAACAATGTCCTGAGGTTAACAAAAATATTCTGGACAGATAAGTCGCATATGAATATCATTCTGTAGTTTCTTGAGGACGCTGAATTGAACGAAAAATAATTCAGGGCCCCATTTTCCATGAGAGATTTCAATAATCTTAATAAGGGATAAGACCCCCCCAAAAACACTATATTCGTCAATTAAAAAGTATATCTGTGAGGTACTGACGGTGTTATTCAATCGAGAAGGTATTCCGACCATTTGAATCTTTAATATTTTTTGGGTCGATAACACCCATACCGCGAACGGTATGAGCTCGAGAACAGAACTTGAAAATGAAAAATCGAAAAATATAAAACAACATAATTCTTTACTTATGATGGCTACATGGGTGATTCTGGTATCAAAATGTAGGTTTTGAGGTCACTGAATCCAATAAAGAATAATTCAAAGCGCTAAATATAACCGTTTAGATTTTCACCTGTCAAATGGCATTTTTTGAAAAATTCGAAATTTCAAACCGTCATAGCTTCCGTTTCTCTTGTCCTATACAAAATTTGTTTATATTTGTTTGCTCAGTATATCCCAAAGTATCTCTGTTCAAAATATGAGCGATTTTAAAAATTTCAATTTTTGGTGAAAAATGACTAAGGGGTAAGACCCCCCAAAAACACCTTATTCGTCAATGAAAAAGTATATCTGTGAGGATCTAACGGTGCTATTTAATTGAGAAGTTATTCGGACCATTCGAATCTTCAATATTGGTCATTTTCCGAATCGATAACACCCACACCGCAAACGGTTTGAGCTCGAGAACAGAAATCGAAAATGAAAAAGCGAAAAAATAAAATTACGAAAATTTGTTATCTACTTATGAGGGCTATATGGCCGACTTATGTATGAAAATGTAGGTTTTCGAGGTTGCTGAATTCAATGAAACATATTCCAGAACTCTAACTAGCGTAGTTTAGACTTTCATTTGTCAAATGGCATTTTTGTAAAAATTGGACATTTCAAACTCTCCTAGCTTCCGCGAACGGTGTGAGCTTGTGAACAGAACCCGAAATCGAAAAAATAAAACTACGAAAAGTCTTCTCTTATAAGGAGTACCTACACGATTGTCTTTGGTATCAAAATGAAGAAAAAATTGATCAAAAAACTCTTTGACTCTCAAGTCGCATATGATCGAAGGCGGTATAAAAAATAATCGAGGCCGCTGATTTCAATAAAAAATAGTTTAGAGCTCTATCTCTCATCACCACCAAAATTTAGGCGATGTGTAGAATCAACTGAAGTATATGACAATAGTACTCATATAGGTAATAAATAATAATTAAGGTACATTCGGGTAATATGGCCCGGACAAGTTTAAGGCCCACCCGACTTATTTTTCTGTGAGATGACATCTGTGAACTATAAGATGAAGTACTGTATATGTTGTCCTAAATCTGTAAATATGGTACAACGCACTTTGCAGTTTCGCGCCTATTTCGTTACCTATTTAATATTTTGTGTTTGCACCTAATTTCTTAATAGAAGTAGTGAATATTCAACATCGAATATTTCAGCTCCAGATAAGGCTACAGGTAAGCCTATAGAATCTATTCATTCTATAGTTATAAGGCATTCTAAACATGGTACAATTTCTGTTGAATTTCGAATTTGCGATGAGAAAATAACCTCAATCTGTAAATGTACACGGGCCGTAATTTGGCCCAGGAAATTTTTTGCGGGGCCAGTGCGAAGAAAGCCAATTAATTATAAAGCCCAGGTTTTGAGGAGAGACATTTTTGAAGAAAAAAAGCTCACAGCAATTGCTGCAAAAGCAAAGGTCGAGAAAATTAAGGAAAGCTGGATGTGTTCCATTTGTAATGGAGATTTTGAAAGTGACATGCGTATGTGTGCGATTTGTGGCACATGGGTGCATGAAATATGCGTGGGACTAACCGCAGAAGATACTGAAGAATTACAGTGCCCAGATTGCTCATCTTAATGGAAGTATGATGCGTGGGTCATGTTTTTGCTTATTTTTTATATTCCGGGCCATATTTCAGGCAAAGTCGGAAATATGGTCCAATTTCGATGTTTTTGGTTTTGTTCCTAATATGATATGAAGTTTTGTTATTTTCAAAGTTTAAGAGTTCTTATATGTTCATTGATAAATGTTTTTTTTAAGTATAATTAAAAATAAAAATGTTTAAATTGTTTTTTTTGTAGTTTTATACTCCGCTAAAGTGAAAGTGGGCCATATTACCCGAATGTACCTTATATATCAGTATAGACAACAAAATGAAAATGTCATATGAAGTGAAAAATATTCTTCGAAAGAAAGGTGCTAAATGGCGTAGGTGCCGGTTCGAGTAAAAACCTATTTTTCGGAAATTTCTAATACCCACATTTTTTATGAGGAAAAAGTGTCAAATATCACACAGCATCGACTTATTGATAATTAGGTATACGATTCTGAAAGAAATTTTGTTGGACTGCCATCGCAGAAGCAAACGATCAAGATATTCTCAAGATAATTGGAATTTGTTTATGTATTAACAACTTCACTCGAAACAGCTCCATATCCGTTATCAGGATATCTCTAATCAATCTTCTTACAAGGTAAACTACAACCACTTCACTACTGTATTAATTCATAATTAATTGATACATGTGGAAATGGAATGTTTGATCTGATAACGAGGAAACCACGGAAAGTTTTCTGGTTTACAGCAACCTGTTCTCATTAGACTACAATAAAAAAATCAAACAATTACTCCATTGTTCCTTCTCTGATGCCGAACGCAATATCAAGATCATATTCAGAGCTAAATAAGTTGATTTGCACAAACGTATTAACACAATTTATACCTCTCACTAAAAACTAGTTTTCATCAGATTCAATTGATGATCTTCGCTCTGCTGATCTCATATTCACACAGGGTGTTTAGCTGGAAGTTTCAAATTAGAAAACTAATCTGTTCATTCTCTATTGATGATCATTTATCTCTGCCACTATTCATTTGAATGTCAATAAACGATTCGAAAATTCAAATAGCTTTGCAAATAAACAGATCATAAAACGTTAATGATATCGCAATTTCCGATCATAGAACACCCTGTAGCAACATTTCGAGATCTCGATAATTACATATACTGAAGGAATGAAGCAAAGAGTTGAATTCATACCAATTTAGAATACAATAATAGACCTGTTTTTCCCATGGATTGTCGAAAAAGTTTGGAGTAGGTAACTTCCTTTAATGGCAGAATTGAGAGCAGTGTTGAAATATTAGATAAAAAGAGCCAAGGACAAGGTGTGTCAAGGAGTTGGCGATCAAGTCATTCAGAAAACAAAAACAGACAAAATTGATCATTATAGTCCATACAAGGTTTGCTTACTTCATACAATGAAGCTAAGGAGCCATTACTTATAACTAATTGATTTTCGCACCTTTTTAACAGGATGCATAAGACTCATACTTTCAAACTTTCATTCATGACAATCGCAGGAGAAATATCACGATTAGAGTCAACACAAATCAATTTCTCTCCAGTGTTGACCATCATTGACAAAAGCGGAGCTAAAAGGCCTCCAAAGTATTAATATTCTGCACAGAGCAGATCACCAACCTGCATGGTAGTTCTTCAGCAAGGATATGGCATTCACCTACTTTAGACAACATTCTGATTCGAATCGGTCGAATAGAAGTTTCGTAATAGGAGTAAAAAGCTAACAAGTGGATTAGGTACATTGGATTGGGAATAATCCAACTTCTATTATTATTCATGAAAAATGTGAAATATCAACCAGAACACAACCGCAGTGGCAGGTACCTTGCAGAGACCATTTCGTAATATCCACATCTACCAATTAGAATAACATTTCTGATGGATATCGATAAACCTACTTCTTTCATGCATTTCTTCGAAATTACAGATGTCGACGTGAAAATTACCTAGATTTAGATTCATCAAAGCCCTATTTTTGTAAAAAGGTGGACAGGACTTGATGTTCTTGAACAGTGGCGCACCCAGGGGGGGGGGCTTTGGGGCTGCAGCCCCCCCCCCAAAAGCTACCAAAAGTTTCGATTTTTCGCAGTTCATTTCCAAACAAACGTCGAGCATTATCAAACAGTCTTCTTCAGCCCCCCCCAAAACAAAATCCTGGGTGCACCACTGTTCTTGAATGGGAACTTAGATCTACAGTGCGTTTCGCTTTCAGATGGGACTATTTTTGAGCGCTCGTTCCAATGAAACGAGGGCCAAATTTTTTGAATTTTGAGCCGAGAAAGGTCTCAATCGACGAATACGAGGTCAAATTCAATTCTGTCCAACGGCGAACAGGATAACTTTCGAACTGATGAACCTAGAGACTTTAAATTTTTAGGTTAAGTTCAGATCTCAAATACCGTGCCGTGAGTTCGTGAAAGGGTAAAATTTTACTAGGGGTTCCCTAAATGAGGTCGATTGAAATTTTGTTTTCCGGATAATTTCAGAATTGCAAATTTGATCGAGATGAAATTTGGCATTTAAACGTAAAATGATTATTTTCGGCCCACAATAACTTTTTGAAAATTGGTGAACCTTTTATGGAGAGTAAGTTCTTGAGATTTACAAAAAAGAATATAGTAAGATTGAAACTAGTAGTCATGACCCCTGTTTCTGAGTTACAGGGTGGAATTGGAAAATGTATTCGTTTTTATATTCATCTATATACCTTCTATGTTATAAAAGTTACAGCATTGAAGGAAAAATTATGAAGAAATCATTTTTAACTGAAACCTCCCAAAAGTTTTGCACTGAAAGGTCTTTTTTTCGAATTATAGCGAGAACACGTCAATCAAAAACAACTAACTGTTTATTGTGACACTATCATATGCGCTGTCTTTAAATGGAACGAATCAAACATGTAAAATAAATTTTCTATGTTAAGATTTTCAACGCAATAATAACTACTGAAAATATTTCATAAAGGTAAAAAAGCAGAGACCCATTTGTGGTCTGCATCTTTTCTATCCTAAAATCAGATCTTTTTGAATTTTTGAATTTCTGAATTTGTGAATCTTTGAATTGGAAAAAATCCGATTATTCCCAGGAGTTTACCCAAAAATTCATATTTTGTGACATTAAGGTTCGACTCGAGATTATTTAGATTCTTTATTGGTCTAATTTTCACTCGGGACTTTTCGATCTGAGAGACTGAGCTTGATTGAATGATGAATTTAAGTCATAATTTGAATAATTATAGGTAAGAACATCAAAAAAATCCGATTATTCTCAGCAGTTTACCCAAAAATTGAGATTTTGTAACATTAAAATTCGACTCGAGATGATTGAGATTTTGTACTGGTCTAATTTTCACTCGGGACTTTTTGATCTGAGGGACTGAGCTCGGTTGAATGATGAATTTTAGTCATAGTTCGGATAATTATAGGTAAAAACATCCAAAAAATTCCGATTTTTCCCAGCAGTATACCCTAAAATTCAGATTATATCCTATCCCAGATTAGTTGCGTTTAATTTATTCACATACTCATATGATTAGCATTAGGAATCATATTATATATTTTTTATATTGAAAAATTTAATGAATGAACTGCGAACGGAAATGAATAAAAACCATAACCTAGTACACTCAATTTTATTTGTAATCGTAATAAAAATCAAACGCGATTTCAAGATTTCATCTTAAAAAACAAGGATTCCGGCATTCCATCATGAATTGAGAGCAATCTCGAACCAAAATGAAGCAATTTGAACGGTCTATAAAAAACGGCGTCTGGAAGGAATCAATTATCCTGATTACGTATTTCTTCAGCAGTTCGCTGTTTGCATTAACATAAACAGCAATAATTCGCATAAATTGCTCAACGTAACAATGCAGAAGTCGCAAAAAATAGAAGAGTGCAATCTCTGCAGTCCTATTCAAAATATTCCTGTTTCAATTCAGGAAAAAATTGATATTTGTTATTCAAATTTTGAATTCTATATGACCTGTCATTAATTCGATTTTGTGATTGTCGATTCTACTCCAGAGGAAGAAATTTTTGATAAGGTTCCAGTGAGGCTTAGTCGAAATCAATAAAAAGTAGACTGGATGGCAAATCGGAGTGTACTCACCTATATCCGTCTTCAGAAATGCTTCCTTTTGCATTCCAGGTTCACTTGAACTGGAGGGATCACTAAAATTTTCGAGATTTTCCAAATCCACGACGATCCGCTAATCTGTCTGTCACCTGGCCGCGCAAATTTCAGATAAAACAACTCTCGGCACTTTTGAATGGCGAGACCATGTGCGGTCCAGCTGTTCCCCCACTTTTTCGGTAATAACAGTGGAGATAATAATCGTCCATCTGTCCTTAAACTCCTCTCCTCGCCTTCATCGTTAAAGAAGAATGAAGATGATGATGGATATCGTTATCGCATCGTTTGTCAACAGCAGCTCGAAAAATGAATGGGTCGAGGAGTTTAACGCACCGCTTTGTTTGACAACAAGTCTTGGAATTCCTAAAACAAAGTTGAGCACGAGCCGGAGGCGCTCGTGTTTTTGCTCGGCGTTATCGGAGGCTGCAAAAGGTCCCAGAGTCATCCACCTGTACTGCTAACTCTTGACGGAGGACAGATTCGGTTCTCTTGGGAGTTTATTATGAAGAGGCTCTTCTTAAGAACCCGATGGCAAAGTGCGGCTTTGCAAACTGCATCTCTTCACTTAGAATGTTGTCAAGAAGACAGTGACTTGTTCATTTGCTATTCGAAAGAGATATCTACAGAGTGTTTCCTAAGCAGCGTTCAAAACTTCGGAAGCTTATTCCTGCCACTGAAGACTGAAACAAGGGTGACAATGCCGTATAAACTGAATATGTTTCAAAAGTAAGGTCAATTGGAAAAGAGTTATCTAAATTATTTATTCACAAATTTGGAAGAATCTTCTCTATGGTTTTCCTTAATCTGTGCGTGAATCGCTACATTCATAATTTTTTTGAGATCTTAGTCATTTAAGTCAAGTTTTCATCCAGGAGCTCTGACAAAAAAAGCTATGGATTTTATGCGAAGAATAACAGCTTGACGGGCAAAAATAAAAAAAATGGGATAGGTACCTACATGCTCATTTTTATAGAATGAATCGAATACAAAAGTCGCGTTCTGACGATGCCATCTTGATTCCAGGGATTTTGACGAAAAAAAAATAATTTTTCGAAATCCCAAATCCCTCATCAATTCAAAGAAAGATCGGATCAAATTCGATAAATCCTCCGCCATTTTGAAACCATCATCTTGAAGTCACAACGGAATCATGATCTCGATCAAACTCGTAATCTCCGGTCCCAAAAACTCCTTTATGCAGCGTCATCTTCTGTTAAGGAATTTTGAAGAAAAAAAACATAATTTTCTGGCCAAAGAGAATTATTCAACATTCGTGCACAAATAAGGACATCCTACTCGCATATTATGTATATCCCTTGGATGATATACCAAACTCGACTGCGTCTCGTCTGGTAAACCTCATTATCGTGAATATAATAGGCACCATAACATGCTCGTTCCTAGAATAATCGAATAAAGTCCTCAAAATCCATGTGTATCAATAGAAAACTCAAATTCATCAGAGGAGAGAATTCTATTCAATTCGAAACGGCAGTTTGTTCGTACAAATAAAAATTATTTCAAGAAGAATTATGCAACAGTCGTGGACAAAGATGAATATCCTACTCGCACATTTTGACTGTCATTCACTTGGATGAGTTTTTGTAATGTGCTCGTTCATTTTAGAAGATAATGTCGTATGAGTTGCGTCTTGAGTGGACAGGTTGCGCTGCTGAGGTGACCGGTTTTCGTCATCCAATGATTCGGATAAACGTAACCCACTTTTTCAGGCCTTTCACGTTGAGTCGATTGCAGCGAAGATTACTCTTGATTGCAGTATATCGAGAAGATTGCTGCATTAACTGCACACTTTTTACAGCGATCTCTATAATTGCAAATTCGATAGAAAATATTCAGGACATTATTGGTGCTTTACGCAAATACAGAATCGAGAATTACTGCATGTTAAATAAGTAAATTGGAGTCGGGTAATGAAACGCAGATCAAGGAAATGGAAATAACGAGACAGAATTTTTTTCATCAATATCATGTCAGTAGTGGCTTGAATATGTTGGAATCCAATGCTTCAAGAGTTGAAAAGATTGTTGTATGGCATGTAGTCCCATCCTCTCGAAACCGAATTTCACTGATGTTCAGCAGATCATTTTTTGGAAACAAATTCAGTCACCACTCACCGCAGGTCCTTGCCTATTTCGAAAGAAATGTCGAACATAGGTGCGTTCGAGTTGACGGTCGAAACGCTCCGAGCGCACTCTACGTCTACTTTAAAGTTTTATTTCTCAAAAATAAATCCGAGTTTCTATGACAGCATGTGCATTGTCGTCGAACCATAGACGTTAATCTTGCCCTTAATTCATAGACTCTTTCTGAGGAGATCCAACCTGAACTTCGTCCATAGAACTCATTATACCGTGAGGTCTATGTCAACACAGTTTGACAATTCGCAGCTGTCGAACATAGGTGCCTAATAGATGCATAGAATAGTATTTCTATGCATCTATGGTGCATAGAATAGGTTTCTATACATCTACATACGGCCAATAAAAATGAAAGTGGACAAAAAGCTTTCAAACACATTTCGGATCCTATCCCTCAAACATGAATTTCTCTTTTTTAACGACAAAAAACCATTCATTTTCTTTCCGAAATTTTCCATTCACTCAAATTTCGAGTTTTATGCGATAATAGTAGATACAACCACTTTGTACGATAAAGGAAAGGAGGTGAATATCAATTTTGCCTTGCAATATCCCCAACGTAATAACTGCTTGTTTTATCTGATGGAATGTCTAATCTCATTGTTTAGAGGAATTATTGTTATTGAAATTAGTACATTTTTCAGTTCGTTTTTATCAAAATTAGGCGAATAGGTACTCGAACAGATTGATCGCCCTCATCAGATCTTCAAAAGAAAATAATCGCTTTTGCTTATCGAATTTTTCTGGATAGGATAATTAAAATTATACAGGATAAAACTCAATTATTTGAAATTAGGAGTGATTTGGGAACAAAGGTTAGAGAGGTTCATTCTGATTACACATCTTGAAATAAAAACAAAATGCATCCAAAACGATTTAATGTATTTAACAATATAAGCACTAAGTATCATAAAATTTCATATCTACTTCCTTCATTTCCCAGCGGCGTTACTCCATGTCATCGCCATATTTGTTCTTTCCCGTTGAAGCGCCAGACGATGGTCTTAAAATTGGCTGGTACGCAGGGGCAGACTTGGGTGCTTCCCTGAAAAAAAGATTTTATCGAATCGACGAATTGAAGGTTGAAATACACGCACCAAACATGTATGGTATCAACATTCGTTCACCAAAGATATTCAAAATGAATATGACAGATGTCTTCATTGTGTTTTGAAAGTACTTGTCAAAAATTCCATCGAAACATATATGCATCTATATCGAAACCTTTGACTTTCTATGGTCTCAACCTCGGACCATAGACCCATTATCTTCGATGACTATAATCTAAGAAGGTTTTCTATGCTTCAATTTAAAATTGCATATTTCTATGTGACATTTGGAAATTGCTGTCAATCCTGCTTCAAAATTAAAAAATGAATCTAATGCTACGTGTATATCTCCTCGTTTCCGCCGTCCTGATTCTATTCTACATTTGCAATGCGGAAATCATGGAAAGCTGTCGACCGAGCGACGTCCACAAACCGCCACGAGGATCGATCCCTGTCGATTCCAAGGAATATCTGAAATGCAACAAGATGCGGCCCGTCGTTTCTCCCAAGATAAAGGAAAAATTGAGAGATTTCTATCTGAGCGACCGGACCCTGGTCGAAATACAGAGGAGGTTCCTGATCGACGTCAACAAAGGACTCGCTAGGAATACCCACGAAGCGGCTGTCGTGAAATGCTACGTCACATACGTTCAAGACCTGCCCACCGGAAACGAAGAAGGGAAATGTTTGGCCTTGGATCTGAGCGGAAGCGTTTTGAGGTTAGGAAAGACGCGAAGCAAATAATAAACTTTTTTCTTATGATGATACGTCATCGTAACTCTTCCGTTATTACTGTTTTCTAACATTCAATTTCTATTGGCCTCGTTTTGAGAAGAACAAAGGTAATCTATTTATTCTGATTGTTTCTGCTACGTTTTTCGTTATTGGGATTCAGAGCCGAGTGAGAGCATTTGAAATCATTTAATTTGTTTCAATGTTCTATAAAGACCCAGGCAATCCTTGTCTACTTGATGACTATTCGTTCATTCGTGAACTGGAACCACAGTGAACAAGTTGAAATGTACGATGTACACAACTTTACATCACATTACATAAACTGAAGCATTGGAATGTTCGCGAAACGGCTCGGCAGTTTTTGCCTCAGATAATGAATGGACTCTTTATGGCAGCACCGTTTTCTTCAATACCGATAACACCACGCCACTGAACCTTTCAAAGTCAGATTCTGCAACGTTGCCAAGGCACTATAAAATGATATTTCTATCCTTTATGCTATCTTCGTTCAACCCATTGGAAACTGACTGAATTTTCGCTTTTCGATTTTGAGAATGATTTTCCCAGATAATAAATAAACGTAACTAACGACTTAACCCTTAATTTAAAGAGTGCTACTGGTGGAGCTCAGCAAAGACAGCTTCGAGATGCGATCCAAACTGTTTTCCATACCCAAACACATCTCTCTCGGTTCCGGCGAACATCTGTTCGATCACGTGGCCGACTGTCTGTACAAATTCATGAAAGAAGAGAATCTGCTGTCGGGAACTCTACCCCTGGGATTCACGTTCGGCTTTCCCCTGATCCAGAAGAGTCTGACTTCCGGCATCTTACGGAGATGGACCAAAGGATTCAACTGCACGGATTCGGAAGACCACGACGTGGTCCAGCTGCTGCAAGACGCCATCAACAGGCGAGGAATCGAAGGTAATACGATGAAAAGAATGACAAGATGGATTTGAAGAAACTGTTTAGATCCTTTCGAAAGTACTGTCAGCTGTCAGATCGGTTGTCCAAAAAACAGTGTTGCCTACTCTCAAAATAAAAGAAGGAATTATTTCCGATCAATTTCAGGGCATGTCAGAGTGAAAGCCATAATCAACGACACCACAGGAACGCTCATAGCCTCGGCTTTCCAAAATCCCAACACCAAAATAGGCGTCATAGTGAGCACCGGCAGCAACGCCTGCTACCTGGAGAAACAATCGAACGCCGAGCTGTTCGACGCGGTCAACATGGGCTCTGGAAACGTCCTGATCAACTGCGAGTGGGGCGCTTTTGGCGATGACGGAAGTTTGGATTTCATCCGGACTTCCTTCGATAAAGACATCGACGAGCACACTGTCAACCCCGGCAAGCAGCTACACGAAAAGATGATCTCAGGAAAGTATATGCTGACCATGATTTCGACCTCATTCTGGCCATCGCCCGAGCAACACATCTCTTTGTTCTGCTAGATTTATTTCTAAATTCGAAAATCAGTCTTTTATGTTTCAGGAATGTATATGGGAGAGTTGGTACGACTGATCCTCGAAAAATTCACGAAAGAAGGTCTTCTTTTCAAAGGGGTCGGTTCTGATCTCTTATTTACGCGAGAAAGATTCTATTCCAAATACGTTTCCGATATCGAATCGGATAGATTCGGTACCTACACAAACTGCATAGAAATCCTCGAAGAATTGGGCTTGAAACAGGCGACAGAACAAGATTACATCAATGTGAGGTAGGAATGACATATTGCCTCAGTTTACCAAAGAATTCTGTGGTTTTACATTCCACAATTATCAAGTAGGTAGCGTTTTTCAGCGAGGACATAGCAAACCCATAGAACTTATGGTAGCTGTTACTATAAGTTCTATGAGCAAACCTCGACTCACCTGTCAAGTTGACAGATCATAGAAACAATCGAGGATGCGTTCCAATTCAAACATTTTGTCCCCATCGGAAAACCTGTCATCAATGTGAATCGACTTGTTGCAGATTCATTTGCGAATGTATCTCGAAAAGGGCCGCATACTTGGTAGCTAGCGGCATTTCGGCCCTGTTGAACAAAATTGGCGAGAAGGTAGTGACTGTGGGCATCGACGGATCCGTCTACAGATATCACCCGCATTTTCACAACATTCTGGTCGAAAAAATCAACCACCTCGTAGATCCCGGCATACAATTCGAACTGAAACAATCTGACGACGGAAACGGCATGGGTGCTGCTCTCGTAGCTGCAGTGGCAGAACAATATAACGTAATGTAGACAAATCAAATAGATTGAAACTGTAAAACATTGTGGGAGATGTATACGTATGTAGAAGAATTCATTAAAATGTTTACCTACTCTTTTGACATGTGAAGCTTATTTAAAGAAGCATAGAATACCTGTGTGTATACTTTTCTACACAGAATTACTTAATATTCTGATTTATAATTCTATGCTCTTTGACAGCTATACCATGGAGTTTTGTGATATGTGCATAGAATATTCTAACAATAACAATACTTTTTTATGTTCTTTTCTAATTTCTATGGCAAATTCAGTATGCACCAAAGATCAAGTTATTATTTGATATAAATAAACGTTTAGGGAGTTTTTGAGGTTACTCACTTATAGTTCCCAGTACGTTTTTGAACGTATTCTTCTCTATTTTGCTTTCTCAATTCTTCATAAGTTGTAACGTTTTTCTGTAGAGGTGGCATTTCAACTTCTTCATAGCCGGGATCTAAAAGGAAATTTCCTCTGCTGTGAGGTAGAAACTAGGAATATAAGGTAACTTACTATCCATAGATGGTCTAAACGAATCATCCAAACCATTAACTGGTGGAATACTTGTATCCAGATCATATGTTCTACTCGCATTTGAATCAGGGTACACATCGGAATTAGTTATGCTTCCGAATGGATCTAAACTTATAGCAGAACCAATACTACTGGGATCAACACTGTGAAATTCATGAAATGTACATAAATTCACCAGTCAGTTTTAAATGAAAAATACCTATCTTGAGTGTTTCCTCTCCTTTTTCTCAGCATTTCTGCCATGGGACTATTAGGTAATTGCATTATTCGTTCCACACATTTCGATTGATATGAAATTTTACCAATGAAATATCCTACTAAACCTGCTAAAATAACCTTTGGGGTTGATCCAAATCTAGGGCTAGGTTTCAGATAGCCTGCAGCATAATAAGAATGGAAAACAAATGTTTTCTCCCAATCTTTTTTTAAGTTGTTAATAGGTATTCACCTGATTTAACCCCATAGTAGGTTGCTACCCCAAAAACAGTACTGATGGGAAGACATCTCTGGAAAAAACTCTCCCTGCCACATTCCTGTATCACTTTCAATTCCTCAGGGGTAAACCTATACTATAAATGAAAACTTTCAGAGAAATTCCCAATGTTCTCAACCTTTTAACAGCATAAAATACCGATACCCCACAGTTTGAAATTGGGATAGTCTTCGAAAATTATATTCTAGAGAGAACCCGAGATATTGCGTTGAATTATGCAAGGTGAACAGATCAACACTATTTTTAAATAGCATATTCTTTAAACCTACCGGTTTGAACCCTTCAGGCCTAGCTTTATTCCCTTGACTCATCGGATGTGATATTTTTGGTCTGACTGCTCTATATTAGGGTTCAATAACAAAGGATAAATTCTGACTGGAAGAAATTTGGTTCCATTATTGAAAAAACTATTTTCTTGAACATTTGTTGTTCCGTTTTTTATAGGTTATGGTTCACCCATAGAAATATATCAGCTAATCATTCATCAAATAAAGGATTAAACGTCAAAAAGGCAACACCGACCGTGGGACACATGTTGTCTAGTACCCACAACCACAGCCGTCTATACTGGTAGCATTGTTTAAGAACTCTCTTTAAACAATGCTGGTAGACTGGTACAAGGTACTATTTCTATTAGACATTACTATTTTTCTCCTTAGTTTCTAGCAGAGAAAGGGTTTCAGGATAGATATTGAATTATAAAAGAAAAAACAAAATAAAGTTTCTTAAATTTTTATTATAACCCATATTTTTGAGTACAATAGGTACTTGATGTAGTACCTATGGCGAGAAATTCTGTTAACAGTCATAAAACTACTGACTGATAATAATAGTCCACTTTAACTCCAACCTCATATTTTTTAACATCTCAGTATCGAAAGTATTTTCACTTTCAGCAGTATAATTTGTTCAAAAAATCTGCAACTTTACAAAAATATTCAACAACATCATTTGTAAGTTAAGTGAACTGAAATTTACTAACAAACATCACAAAGGTATTATCTCATTCACAAGTTCCATAATTTCCGTATATGGATTTGAAATACTTTTTATGAAAAATCAATTTGATCGCAAGTAAATCAACAGAAAATCATTCCATAAAGAAAATAAAGATCGATTTTAGTTACATTAAAAAAATAACCTTTTTGCTAAGGTTGGAGCAATAGAACCATCCTGACCAAATTTTCTCTTGAGCACATTCTTTTCTGTTTCTACAGTACTCCTCACTTTCTGGGGTAACGGTAACTTAGGTCCTTGAGTAGGAGCTGGTTTATTCGAGAAGAAAGGCATCTGCAAACACTGTGTACAATTTTTTCTCTTCAGTGGATTCAAAACTAGAATATTCTCCAGAACATCCAATAAATCATCGCCAGCCGCAGTAAAAATATTTTTCATTGGGATAGGTGTGAACGGCTTGAACTCTATATAATCCACCAGGGTTTTCATGCCAGGCCAATTTTCTTCTGTTGGATTCCCAAACACAGTGAATATTTTTGTTAGCTGATCTAAGTCTGATTCCCCAGGAAATAAAGGTACTCGTAGCAATAATTCCCCTAATATACAACCTACAGCCCACATATCTACTCCGGTTCCATATTGTTTGGCACCAAATAATAGCTCTGGAGCTCTGTACCATCTAGTCACAACTTGATGTGTTAAAAGCCTGGATGGGGAACCAAATAGTTTGGCTAGACCAAAATCACCAATTTTTAGAATACCTTCAGCATTGACAAGCAAATTATTGGGCTTAAGATCCCTGTGTAACATCCAATTCATGTGTAAATACTCTAACCCTTGAAGAGTTTGTATGATGTACGATTTGATATTTGCTGTTGTGAGAATCAACGTATTATCTTTTATAATTACTTCCAAATCGGTGTCCATAAAATCGAACACTAACGATATGTTTGACAAGTGACCAAAGGTATCCAGAAGACACATCAAGTTCGGATGATTCAACTCTTGCAGCAATTTTATTTCACGAAGAGCCGTTCGATTCACTCCATCTTGCACTTCTTGCTTACTTCCAATCTTGATTTTTTTCACGGCAACTATAGACCCATTCTGCAAGTTTTTCGCTTTGAAAACTGTGGCGAACTGACCCTCTCCCAAAAATTTTATCTTATCGTATTTTTTTCTCCTGCTATACATATTTGCATTGACTTTATAAGAATGCAGAGATATTTAATTCGAAAATTATTTTGAATTTCAATTATAATTACTAAAAATATATCTTGCAAAACATTATTTGAAGAACTTAGGAATGTGGAAATAAACAACTTTATAACCTCAAATCTGTGGGGTGCACATAGACAAAGAGTAGGGATTCTTACTCTTCGTTTGTACTTCTCACTTATTATTGATCTGTGAAAATAGTCACAGAAAGTTTTTCATTTGAGTTTGAGATGTTTTTATAGAATCAAGATGTGACCTCCACCTCAGCTTAAATCAAACAAAAAATTGAAATTGATTGTATGGAAGGAATTCATCAAGTACTCCTTATAGGTTTATTGAAAAGATCTTAAATACATTCACATATCTGAGGCCGAAATAAATTTAAACTATTTGTTTCATCAACCGAGTTGGTTTTTTCTCTCTTGGCACTGGCGGAGGTAAATGAGTATTGTGTCTGTTTCGTACTGTCCCCCTTTTCTTATAGACGGGAATATAGTCAATTTTTTCGGCTTCTTCGTCTTCTTCCGGGTTAGGTATGGGAATTAAAGGTATATCATCCTTCACTTCCTTATGTCTCAAAACCGATTGTTCGTCTGGAGCTGAAACGGAAGTTATTTTCTTTGAGTTGAGTCTTTTGATTTCGAGAGGGACAAGAACAGCAAAAACTTCAGATGAACTTACTTATATATGAGATTTCATCGAAACTTGTTAATGGATCAACATCGAAGTAAGCGTACAGGTAGTCGACGTATTTTTGATCCATTACTATGATTACGCCTGCACAAATAACGCAAAGAACTCCTGAAAAATATCAGTTAAGTAGCTGGTTGGCACTCGCGATATAACGAAAAAGGATTTGGGGTAAGGAGCGCCTCTTCATCCACTTTGCAAGTAGATTCGCAGTTTCCAATTGAAGTCACCAATTGAAAAAAATTGACATCTGTCAGATAAATTGACAGTTGTCAAAAAAATTGACAAAAGCTGTCAAATAAATCTTCAGTGATCGTAGAGTAGAAGAAGCGCACAAAAACCGTAGGGGATAGTTACCGTTAAAGAAAGTTATCCAAAACGAAAATCCGAAATTAGTCCGCAAAACGACCCCATCGAAGGGAATGCGAAGCGGACAGGGATTCTTCACCACGACCCATACCAAATTGGCGGCCAACTGTAAAATTCCAGTAATTCCCAAGCAGTATCCCCCATAATCGATGACGGATTTGAACAGAATGACTGATAATAACCAAGTAGCGAATGCAGTCCACAGCAGGATGTGGCAGTACCATCCAGAGGTTCTGTAAAACCTTCCATGTCTAAATCCCTCTCCGTCTATGACGAAATAATCCACCACCCACAGGATGGGAGTTGGTACTCCACGTAGTTGGGCAGCTCGGAATTCTTGTTGCAGCCTGCCAGCTGAAAAGTTAACTAAGTTTTTGTAGATATTTACTATTCAGTAGCAGTATATGTAGCTGGTTAATAATAGGAAGTGTAGACTAATGCCATTCTATCAAAGATATTCTACAATGTAGAATATCTTTGCATTCTATAGTTTAGGATTAGGTTAGGAACCAGTGTTGGTCTACACTTTCTACATATACAATTCCATTCGCAACATTCTAGGATATTTAAACGTTTATTGTTTTGTAAACCAATGATATTCTATTGAATATCTTCGCTGTAAACCGTTTGAAGTAATCGACCAGTCTCGGACTTTGCTAGCCCTCGCTACCGCTCGGGTGAAGAATGTCCTGGACCATAGAGAAAGATCTTTTCTCTATTTTCTTGACAATACTACACTTTTTCTTCATTTATCGATATCTATTCGAATACAAATATTTACCAAAAGGCCCAAAGCCGAGGTTGCCTTGGTCCCAAGTCCAAGTGAATCTCTCATTATAATCAATTATTTCGTGCTTCAGTTCTGCACTATTGGCGGAGTTGCTTTTGAGGGTGACGTTCACACTCCTAAGGCCAATGTGAACGCCTATGGTAGCGTTGATTTCCGCTGCGATCCCCGCCTTATATGGAGTTTTCGAAGTCACCACGGCTATTTCCCAATCTTGACCGAAGTTTCCCACTGAAACAGAAGGGAAAATGAGAAAATTCTGAACGAAATGTCCCATTTTAGTCCCCATGATGGTCGCATCCGCGTATCGAGTCAAATTTGGTGTAGGTCCTTGATACAGTGTACTAAATGGAATACATATTAAAAGTTCCTATTGATCCCACTGATGATCGTTTTAGAGCACCTAAGACCTAGACCAAATTGTAGATGAATGCGAACTATTTTCAAACTGAACACTATTTTTTCGTTTATGATTTAAGGTGGATGTTCAATGTAGTGTGTTTTCATTTCAAGTTGCATTTAAAAATGGTTTCACTTTGAGAACTGAATTTCTGTGGGTAAACTCAGAAAGGATTGGAGTTCTTAATGAAATAATTGAGATTCATTTCATTTCAACAGTTCATTTTTTTCTTTCAAAAATAGAAAAAAATAAGCCAACTCATGCTTCTGTTTTATTCAAACGAAAGACCCATGAAAATAGTTCAACTTCCGATTAAAAGTGAAACTACAGATAATTTCATTCAGAAAAACAACTTGAAATACGGAATTGGCAGAGAATTGCCAAATTCAAATATATGGCGGCAAAAAGCTTTACCCACATATTCACAGTTGAGCGATCTTCGGATAGAGAGCACCATTGTACATTTCATTCATAATTAGAGGGATATTCATAGAACTTTTAGAGATAATGTAAGTTCTATGGAGATATTCCATAAAATGCACGGTGGCGCCCCTATCGGATGAGTTTTCCTACTCGCTCTGAACGGCGACCTTAAGAATTCTGTTAGTTCGATTATTAAAAGTTACTTGAGGCTACTCACGTAAGACAAGTAATCCAATGAACAGCTGCAAAAATATTCTGGAGTATCCACAAATGTTCTAAAAACACACAAATGATTCAGTAAGAGAGACGGTTGTTAAAAAAAGGGAATAAACTTTGAGCGCCTAATTGCCAAACAAAATCTTAAACTCTCATTTCTGTTTTCGCTGTACGAAACGAGAAGAAAAACGAACTCACCGATTTTTTATTCGTCGACGGTATGGAAATGGCAAAACATATCATCAATATCACAAAAGTCGCTATAATTCCCAATTCTAAGGTGTCGAAGCGAACCGCCGTGGCATTCGGCAGGTACTGTGTGGGAAATCCCTCGGACCTTCCAAAACTGAACCACATGCTACAAACAGCACTACGCGAAAACTGATAAGTTTATCGAACTTGCCAACATCCTCTGCATTCGATAAGGCTGTGGCATTTTGTCGTCATTACCTAGAAAGAAATTCGTCCATTATTGTGAAGATGAACATTCGTAATTCGTAGATTCCAATGAGCATTCGGAAAAGCTTATGATCAAAGGAACTTTTTGACCACATTCGAACATTTGTCAACACATGTTCTTTGCGATACTTTCATGTTCATGAGCTCCTGTTTGATTTTTACTCAGGACCACATGTTTCTCGCAGGAAGAATAATTGAAATAAAGTAAAAAAATAGTATATTATATTATAAGGATTAAAAGTGCATATTTTTTTTACGAGCAATATTTGCAGTTGCGAGGCGGAGCGCAGCGCAGCCGAGCGAATGCAAAATTAATCGATACGAAATTTTCCCCATTCATTAATTCGATGCCGTAGATTAAGAAAATCCAAAAAAATTTTCTCTGAGACTAATTGTTTTTTAAATATGGTTGATGAAAAATCGGAAAAAATTGACCTTCGCGAAAAAAATCAGAAAATCCAAACCCTTCGTTTCAGGCATATAAAAAATACACCATTTTATTCTCAAAGAACCAAAGTATAACCAAAAAATCAGCTCCTCTCAATTCCAATTTTTGTAGAAGTTAGGTCACTCCAAAGTCTACCAATTTTTCGCAAATTCTCCACTCAAGGTCGAATATTTCCCGAACCAAGAATTTCTCGGAAAAACTAATTAGCGCATGCGCATCATAATCTACGACCCCGAATTAGTAAACGAAATGACCCGAGTCGATATACTAAAAAAAAAATCACGAAAAATAGGTCATTTTTGGACTGCCGTATTTTTCAGAGAAACTGATTTATACAGATGCTGATTTTTTTGCATATAGATTGATCCTTTGTGAATCAAAAAAACCAATTTTCATCCATAAGAGTCGAACAGTTTAGATTTTCTGATTTTTTTTGCGAAGGTCCAAATTTTCCGATTTTTCATCGTTTGTAAACCAAAAACTGTTTTCCTCACGGAAGATCTGATTGGATTTTCTTATTCTACGTCCTCGAATTAGTAAATTAATGGTGTGAGTTTGAAGTCGATCGGAGCCAAAATTTTTGTTTCGAAAAATCTAAATTTTTCGTAAAAATTCGAATCTCGCCTATCGATAGTAAATATACAGTAGTAGAGAAATAGAAACATAACAAATGCTCAGAAGTTTGAGCAAAATTTATGCCATTTTATGGACGGTGACAGGGCTCCGTTTGAGCATTTGTTGGATCCAACAATTCGATGCATTGTCTCTTTGGATTGATAATCGTCACCCTGTATATCTTTTTTGTACTTCTCGAAGGATGAAGAATGAAAGCTGCTGAACAACATTCCTGGCAATAAGAAACTAAGAAAGAGGGTCACCATTTGATAAATGGCCAACAAGCACGATTCGAAGATGCTCTCCGTGCAATATTGTTGTTTTGAATTCCACAATTTCTTTCTATCGCTCACTAACGAGTGAAGCCTTCACCAAAAGCTCACAAGAAATGGATTCGGCATCGAATGATTCAACAGTGAGGTCCTTCGTGCTGCAGAAGGTGACCTCAGTTCTTCACTGTCTTCACACCAATCAATTACTTCGGAATGCATGAATGCATCGAAATCACATCCTCAGGTACCGCATTGCACATTGCGATCTCGCCACCAGCTCACGCCGAAAGATGGCGGTCGCAATCGACAGGTAAAACGGACAGGTATGTGAGAGGTGGTTTGTCGCTCCCACTAGAAATTCACCTGTAAACAAACAACTTTACGTGCACCTGTGATGAAGTAAAGTCTTCAAAGCCTGACCAAGTGAGCGGTTTTGGTTCGTTCGTAGGCGAAATCTCACCCGTGACTCGTGGATGAAATGTGCGAATTCTCGGTTTGACTGCGATTTACGTGATCTGTGTCTTGGAATATAAACTTTACCCAGTTTTCGCTGTTTTCGTTTCACAATAAGGTTGGTGAATTTGTGTTGATCAGTTGAATTTTTATCGATGCCAAAGTTGAATTCGCGCCACATTCCGTTGGATGCTTGGACCCATATTGAATATCCCAAGAGGTTCAACTTATCACCACCGATGGATGGTATTTTAACGATGAAATAACAATACAGGGTGTTTCAGAAAACGTTACGGTAATTTATAGAGTGAAAAGAACGTCAATTCAAATTTAAAAAGAAATTACCTGCAGTGGAACGCTTTTGCGCTTTTCTTATTCAAATTCGTAGCTAGAGCGGTTACCTATCCAGATATTGTTAAATTGATGAGTGGGTAATTCATTTAATTTTTTTGATCGATTTACATGAAAAACTTGAGGAGAATTGAGCTTTTTTGTCCCGGAAATATCGAATTTGTTTTGAATATTTTTGTTTATTATTTTGATCGATCGTTTTTCATGAAATTTTGTATACTTCCAGAATTCATCATTTTACAACTGAATACCGAAATTCATCTCGATCGGATATGTAGTTTTGGAAATATGCGGAAAATAACATTTCAAAAATTAATCACTTCGAAACCATTGAATCTATTGGCCCATTTCCGGTTTCTTCAGACCGAGAATGTACCCTGAATACTGAAGGTCTTTTCTTTCGACAGCTATTTTGTTTACGGCCGGACAGAATTGAATTCTTCATCAGCCAATTCAACCTAATCGTCAAAATTACAGAAGCTTTGGAACAAGCACGCTGTAATAAATTTGTGTCGCAAAATGTCCCCTTAAGAAGATTTATACGACTCATCCTGTGAAAGAAGCACCAAAAAAACTTTTTTCTCATTATCTCCAAAAATGTTCAGGATATCTGAACTTTACCGCAAGATTATTTTGAAATGGATCCTAAGAATTTGATAACGACATCAACAAAGCTCTTCAGGCTGGTTGAGCACAATTAAACAATCAAGTGCAAGTGATCATTTGCATCAAAATTAGCCAAAATGTGGTATCACAGTTACTCTTCGTCAAAGACCCAAAAGTGATAGACAAGGAGCTACGACGAGTAAAAGAACGTTTTCGAACACTTTCGATGAAAATAGAGTCTCTCAGCAGTCAGCACTTGCAAAATGAATGCTGCATTCTAAATGCTACAGGTACTTCAATTTCACGATGGACAGCCAAAAGAGGTCTCCATGAAGTCAAACTAAAATCGAAAGAAGCGTCAAAGATTATTGTGTGCGATGGAGAGAGCGATACAGCCCCCTGGGTGCGCCGGTATTTGCTACCAATGACAAACAACCATTGAAGCCCAAAAATGACAGCCACGAATGTTTCAACAGCTCCCAGATCTTTTGCCACAATTTTGGCAACAAATTCAGCAGGATATTCTCAATAACTTGATGGAAAACATTTCGTTTTTCATAAAATTATATTCTCTCTATTTCAGTATCGTAATGAGTTCATTACAGTACTAAAAACAGTGCTATAATGAACTCATTACAGCATTGCTTTTAGTTATATTTTTCGTTTTGTGGTTGTCAGAACTGGATTCCGATCCTATCAGTTTTCAACACACGTCAATTTGAAAATGTCAATTTCGTAACAGTCACCAAATGCCAAGATACAATACAAAAGTCAATAGGATGTGTAATTTGAATTTTTCATTGAATTTCAACAGTATTTCACGAAATTTTACTGAAATAGAGAAAATATCGTCTAATACTCGTTGCAGAAAGCAATTCCAACACTCATGCGTTCGCATTCCTATTGGAAAAGGAGCCCATTCTGCAACTAGTTTCAGAATATACTATTTCAATATTATAATTTTGTTATCGCGAATATAGCATGTCTTTAAAATCCTATTATTATATTGGATTTTTCTGAGGACAAAAAACAAGAATCAATCCAATATCCTCATTTTTCGACAAGCAGTATATCTTGTCAGTGCAAATCTCAAAGGTGCTGCAAATTGAAAATTCGTTTTCCATTCATCGATGACACCGTGGCTGCACTCGAGCAGGCACTAATTGAGGTAATTACCACGAGTAACGAATTCACTTTTTCATGTTTACCCGAGAAATATAATATTCCATTAAGAAACAATTAAATTATGGCATCTCGTGATGGTCGTCCAGAACGAGTTCGTGCTCCGAAGGATTAAATGTATCATTCAGCGAAACTTTCCGATCCAAAGGTAACGATTAATTATTACGGAACGTAAAAAAATAATTGTTGTGCGACCGAGTGTATCGGTAAATAAGAAACAACAACACCTAGTTAACTTGATCGTAATGTGGCTGATTTTACGGTTGATTATCATCGAATTGATGCACCTGCCTACACACGAACAAGTGTGTCAAATGGTGAATTGATCAATTTCTAATAAGTACAATTCATGTGCATATTTATGGAAGATTCATGGATTGAGCTGGTTTTCAAGTTTCTACAAAACAGTTTATTTCAGGAGTGAAACTACAAAGTTCCTATGTTTTCAATCTAAAACCTTTGAAAAAGAATGACTAACAGAGTTTTCGGGGTAGCGCAATTCAGTGTACTTTCCAGAGCACCCTGTATGAATGTATTGAATCATCTCCGACGATATAGAAAGCTAAGGGTCTCATGCAGGCAAATCCTGAAAATTTTCGACTTGACTAGCTTGAATCTCGAAATATCAAATATTTTGTGAAGTGTTCTTATATACCAAAACTGAAAAAAACAAAACATATTGAAGAAATGTTTGAGTCCAATTTTCTCGAGAACGGAAAGATTTATAGCTTTCGACCTGATGTACTATTTTTGAAGATCGATCTTCAAGAATTTCAATTCCGTCCGAAAATTTTCGAAAATGTCAGTGGCGTTCAAGTTAGGCGTTGTAATCTCAAATGGAATAACCCATTCATCTATGACACTTAAAAATGTTGGAAACGTGTTAGAATCATGTTATCAACTTGAATGAGTCATACAACAACAATACCTGATCTCAGAAATCGATTTAAGTTTATTATAAGCCATTTTTTCGTTGCCACAAATCAATCTGACATAGGTAAATGCGTTCAAATCTCATTTCATAAACACGTCCAGAATAATGGTAACACTATCAAGAAACAACAATTAGGAACAATGAATGAAGTATTATGTATGCAATCGTTATGGTTGTAAATATATTGTGTGGCAATATCGATACATATGGTCCATATCTGCAGCTTTTGATGCATTGAATTCTAAGAATATGACACACTGCATTGTTTCTCGAAGTCAATAGCTGCGATATTAGATTTTTTTGCAGTGTGATATGACTCTTGACAATTCGAAAGAATGGCATTCTTCGAACGAAAGCTGTATGTAGAATGTTTACCGAGTATTTATTAAAGTTTACCAACGTACTCTTGGTCCAAAATCTACGCCATTTTGTGTCACAGAGTTTGAAATGAAAAAATAAAAAAAGAACGCAAAGCATGATTTGGGGGCCTCAAAAAAATTACAGCAGCTGCCAAAGAGTCTATAAGTGGACATTGTAGATGGCACAGAAATTTTTTTTGTTCGAAAATAATCTTAGTAGGTCTCGAATAGTTAAATATGAAATTAGAGTAGCTGAAAATAAGATCCCTCGCTTGAAAGGAACTGGCGATTTCGCCATTTTGTTAGGGCTGATTCTTACAAGCGCCAGGTTTTTCAAAACAATCTCACTTAAAAGTTTATCGATTATTTTTACAATTAGATTTTTTTTTGCAGGATCGATATCGTCCGTAGCAAAATGCGGCGGAACAACAACTAAATCGAAAGAGGATCAAGATGGAATTTGCAATGTTCAAGACCACTTCGTGGTTTCTGTTCCTCGTGTTGAGTGTTGAAATTGTTAGTGCCGAAGAAGGTTGCCATGGTGCCGGTTTTGTGGCCACATCTGTTGTTCTGTCGGTTCTCATCACTCTCCTAGTGGTTGGAGCTTTATATTATTGGTACAGGAGAAGACCTAAATCAGGTGAGTGCCAAGGATTGAAAAAACATCCTCTGGACTTCGATTCATGCCGAAGAGCTTTCCTGATCTTTGATAAGAACAAAGTTATTTCTAACTGAGCTACGGTTCAAAACACCTCATTTCGCTGGTCTCTTCATATAGTCCACCCTGTTTATAATATCTTTCTAAAAAAACCGTCCTATATTTTGAAGTTCTTCAACTTCAATATCAAATTGATTACCTAATGGTCCCAATTGGGTTATGAAAACTACCAATTTGAAGATGCAGATACTCATTTTGGGGTAGTTTGATCTCATTTCGAAAGTGCTTAGTCTCAATTTGAGAAGGTGAAAAGGAACAGAAGCGTTTCCTACATATACAGAGGCGCATATGTTGGTTGGTAACCGTCTCGGAAATATTTTAATTGCTCAACGCATATTATTGAAACCGGCTTCAAAATTATGAAGGTAACACTGGAGACCAGTGTGTCCTCAGGTTTATGTTTATAGCTCAACTTGGAATCCGTTGGACCGAAGATAATTATTTCTCGTTGGATTGCGACCACATAATTCACTGCACTTTTCGTTCTGCTCGTTTTAGAAATAGAATATGCAGAACTGATACAAGGAAAAACGAAGTTTCTTTTAGAACCGGTGAGAAGGCTGGGAAGAAAAAGAGGAAAAAAGCAAAAAATAGTTCAGGAGTCAGAATAACCCTGATTATAATTTGAATATCTTGAACAGCACGGCTACGAAGTCGAACGTTTTGAAAATTCACCTTCTTATTTATCCAACGTCTATATGAAAATTTCATAACGCAATAAAAACTCATTATTCTCGGCCTTGAATGAGTGCAATTAACGATATTCGCGTGTTTGTTGAAACAGAGTTCGAAATTATCGCTATAAACCGTTCAAAATTGGCATGAAATAGTGGTAAGTTCACAATGATTCACATAGCCTAATTTTGGACTCTACAATAAGTAAAATATCCAAAAAGATTCCATTTATTTACGGTCAAAGGTCCCGGTTTTTGCGTATATCGTAAACGGTGTTTTATTCTTATTGATACCACACCTACCGAAGCTTTTCCAAGGCGTTCTCTGATGGCTTGGATTCGAGAAATTTACATTTCCATTAGTTATGCTAATATATTTCCATTGACACAATTTTATACTCCTTTGTTTCTTGTCTGAATTCCATGGGAGGAAAGAAACGAGAATAGCTATTCGTGAAGAAGATTAATCGCCAAACATCTTCATTCCTATACAACTTTCTTTCGCATTTCTCGAGAACTTTACGGTTTCCTAAGAAAATGTAGGTAATGGTTGGATTTGAAAGTTGAAATCTGGTGAATTCACAAATTTTATTCGTTGTCTCTCATCCAAAAATATTGTTTTTTCTATTTTGACAGTAAAGGGCGCTCAAAAAACATCCAGATCAGTTTTTATTCTCTACATCTATAACCGAATTCCAATGAAACGAAATAATCTAATATAGATTCGACTTTTATAATCTCCGAGCTAGTTTTTTCGTAGAATTATTATTATTATTATTACATATAAATAAAGGCTGAGGACAAAGTCCTATATGTGATCATAAGAACTAAAGAAATAAACAAGTTGATGCAGAGCACGCAGAAAGAAACTGAAAAACAACTTTAAATGCACCAGAAACAATTAACCGAATAAGCACACTCAGAAAAATAACCTTGTAACCCTTACAAAAATAAAGTTAGTAGAACAGGAAATTCTACTATAAATAGGCACAGAAGTAATTTCCTGTTATATTCAGCACACGATTACTGTTCCTCCATTCCTGTTGAGGAAACAGTTTCTATTACAATGGAAATGAATTGTTTCAAATACAGGAATTCATTTCTTTACAGAGAACAGGAATTTATTCCTGTAAATTCAATCTAATCTACTGAAGTGTATATTATGTATCACAGTACTATTCGTTTTGTGCAACTAAATATTCCAGTGATATATGAGCAAAAAAATTTCGATTTCACTGTATTATGTAGTTACATTTGATAATACAAATCTTCATTTTTGACTGTTTGTTCTCCTAAATTTACAGGAAATGAATGGTAAATAAATCAGGAACTTCCTCTACCATACAACTTACTTTTTGTTCAATTCCCTGGAATTTGTTGTTATTTATACATTACATATCATTCAATCATTGAACGTAGTAGGCCTTTCCTGTACTGCAAAGATCGATATATTTGCCATTCATAACACAACCAATTCAAACTTACTTGCAAAAAAGCATATCTCTATAACAAAAGCTGATATTTTCAATACATTTACATTATGTAACAATAACAAGGGAGAAACCTCTATTTTGAATGTATAGACTTATACAGCATGAAAGGAAATAATTAAAAGTGAATTGAAAAAAACAGTCAAATTAAATTTATTAAAATCTTTCAATTTTGTAGGACCGAGATAGGAACTAATGAAGAAATATGTAGGTAATTATAAAAATGAGTTTATTTCTATGAAATATTTATACATACATATATATAAAAAATAATCATCACTTCTACATTCACAGTATATTGGCTTATATTTTATATCATGAAACAGATTTACAACTTACGTCTAAATATATCAATATACTGGCTTAGGACCTTAGGTCCCAGCTATCGAGATATCCAGCGATATCACCATTGTCGATTGAATGTTTTTCCACTTCTAACTCAATAAGGGCATCCAAAATCAAAATGGCACTTCCTAAGCATAAGTCACAATCGCCATCATTGAAAAAATTCATTGTCGAGAAAACTTCCTCAATTGCCAGCAATGCCAGCTCACTGAACACGACAACTAACAATACCTACGAATAACTACTAGCACTAACTGATTCGCAAACTTGCACAAGCTCAAGCCACATACATGTCTGGACAAGAATATTCCTAAATTCTCATGAATGTACCATTCTTACGATGTCATATTTCAGTTAAGCGTTACTATTTACTACAATTTCCATTATTCTTCACATTTTAACCCAGCAGCATCTACAAAATATTGTTTCCCCATTACAGGAATCATTATAGAGAATTCTTAAGTTCTGATTCCTGCAAACCCTACATTAATTTCTGTTCAAGCGGCATATTACACTTTAACAGGAATCGAAAGGCTGGGTGGGCAGTAAATTTCCAGTTTCTGCAGCAAAAGTAGTTTTTCTGTTACAGGAATCCAATTTACAGGAAATTCCACTAATTTCTTTTTTTGAGTGCAACTGTCTATTTTGTTCTTAAAACTATTCACTGCGTCAGAAGTCACAATATCGCTGGGTAAGCCATTTCATGCTTCGAAAATACGGTTCACCAAAAAATATTGCTTCCGTCTTGGCGTCTTGTGGTGTTGTTGTTTTTTCGAAAACCTTACATATAATTAGATATTCATATAAAATATTTTTCTTTCGGGCAATTGGCGAATCGGGTGTGAAATATTTGGAGTGAAATCTTATTTCGAAGCGGACCTTAATATTTCAGTAGATCTTGAAATTCCAATTTCAAAAAGATGCCACACTCGGTATTATACTGAAATCATCTCCGAGAAGAAAAGATTACAGGTTGTTCAATAAATAAATATTGACAATTTTTGTTATTTCGCGGGTTAATTGTATTTCACAGGTTGATATTTGATGGTTGTTTTTTTTTGTTTTTTCCTTCTCTAATTGATTATATTTTGTTTCTCTTTATTGTTGGTCATAAATTGTGCAGATGAGGTAGATTCCAATCGAGCTCACAAACAGGCAACTTGATTGCCTCAGTGAGATGAACTTGTTTATATTTGTGTATTTTCGATTCAATAAATAAATAAATTATTTTAGAAAAATATACCGACGCCATTGAAAAAGTGCTACAGAAATGTTTTCATAGAAACGCAGAATGTTCTACAGGAAAAAAATGCACATCCAACAGTAAAACAATGAGTAAACGACATAAATTTTTGTTTATTTAATTCATACTAGTAGAGCCCCTAGATCTACCTATTAAGTAGTTATCAGTATCCGTAGGTCTATGTAAATTGGGTGAATTTTAATGTTTGATCAATTTTCCTGGAAAAAATGGGAAAATTATGGAAAATATGAATACCAAGCTATTTTGCATTGACCTTTCCCCTTTCGATCCGTATATTTACATCACAGCCAGGATATCTGTTAAAAGTTTTATCGAGTTAAGAATGACCGTTCACGCCCGATTTTTTCGCGATTTTCCCGAATTTAAAAAAAAAATTCTACATCGTCTAGAGAATAGAAATTCCACCCACGTATTAATCGATCATTCTTCTTTTCGACCGTATAAAAATTTCCTCACTGTATCGCAGCTTTGCTGCGATTTTAAGATTCTTCTGGACCCACTTTTCGACAGATTCCCTCGGGCCGGTCCGCAGAGTTACCATTTTAGTATAGTATAGAATAGAACTAGTATGGGCCCGGCGATCTACCTATTAAGTAGTTATCCTATGTCGAAGTTTGATAAATTTTCATGAAGAAATGGGAAAATTATGAAAAATATGATTACCAAGCTATTTTGCATTTTGCAGGATTTTTGTGAAAAAAGTTTTATCGAATTTAAAATGGCCCTTTATGTCGGATTTTTTCGCGGTTTTCTCTAATTTTTTCGCGATTTTCTCGAATTTTTTAAAAATACTTTTACATCGCCTAGAGAATCGAAATTTCACCCAACTATGATTCGGTTATTCTACTTTCAAACCGTATAAAAATTTCTTCACTGTATCGCAGTTTTGCTGCGATTTTAAGATTCTTCTGGACCCACTTTTTCGACAGATTTCCTCGGGAAGATTACCATTTTAGTCAAGTATAGAATAGAGAAATGTCTCACTGTATACTCTTGATGGAAAATTTTCATGGGCCCCCTGGATACCCTAGTGTTGTACATTTCTTACAATAAAAATAAAATTGATTTTGTTCCTACACCTACCCAGTCCAGAAATGATGCAGAACATTCATTCCACGTCCAATTATGCTCTCTAATCGCACATTTCGAATTGCATTTCGCTCGCGAACAAATAAACATGTTGTGTGCAATTCCATTTCTTTACTTTCCGGTTCGACATTGACTTACTTCTCCGAAGATGAATGGACACGGAGAATGGTCTCGTCTACGAACTGGCGATTGAAAATGGCGAAAAGAGACCAGACGAGAAAGTTCAAGTGTGCTCGGACTTTGATTTCAATATTTCGTGTGAAGTGAAATCCGTTTCTTCAAACGCCCGAAGCTTTTATCGCCGATAAATTTCGAGAAACGCGACAAACGGGGAATAAGAATCAATTTGAGCTATCCTCGTTCTCACGGGGGGTCAAATTAGTTGAGAGGAAGGCATTTCCCATGTTCATCCGTTTCTTCTACATTCTAAATTTGCCACTCGTTCGTAAGATGGATGAACGATGATTTCATTCTTCAGATTGAACACGTATCATCATCATATATTTCTTCAATTTTATGAAGGGATAACACAAAATAATTTAAGACTTCTTCTTTAAAGCAATTTAAGATTCGAAGAAAATCTATATATATTCTTACAAGTTTGCAATTTACTTACGACCTCGAGATAATGATTCCAACCACAATAATTGTGTCAATTTGAATTCTGATGAGTTTCTAACAAAGAATTCTTGCTCCGGAAAATCCCATTACCTATTTATTTATTTTTAATTTGAGTTGTGGTGGCAACCAGTTCACCTAATGCATGAATACACGAAGTTGATAATCGAATTTAAATACTTTTCATCAAGATCTCGTCGTCATATTTTATGGTTCTCAAGCATTTCCTCTTGAACTACAGTATTTATAAAATATTCAAATGCAATGACGAATTGAAGACCAATTTTGTTATATCTTCAATTGTGTCAAACCCAGCTCAATAGAACAGGAAGCTACAGGAGGGGACAAAATATTTGCAGGTTCTTTTTTATTATAAGCCTCACTTATTTCTAACAGAAATGCCATTGGTCCAATTGCCATATTGATTAAGTCAAAGCTTAACTAACCTAAAGAAGTTTTCTTCGTAAAGGAACGTAAGATTCGGAATATTCTACCAAGTCCTACTAGGCCATGAAAATTTTATGTCACGGAATATAATGATATGTAAATAAGTTCTGGGGCACAAATCCCATCGAATAATAATTTCATTCATAAATCAGCCTTTACATTCTCAGATGTGCAGTTATACATTTCACATATCGGCCTGTTGAAATCGTTTTATCAGTTTCGAAGTTACGCAAACGCATGTCGAATTGAATGATTACAACGGATCAGGAACGACAAAGAAAACAGAAAAAACGCCATACGACCGTTGGTTAAGGGCCCCATACACCACAGAGAAACAAGACGGTTTTCATCTTGTTGAAAATTAACTATAAATCTTTATTGCTTTCATCTCTTGTCACTTGGATATTTTTCGTGCTTTGACAATTAATAGTTTCTCAGCCACTTTATGTGTTCGTGGTGTACCTACAGAGAGAAAGACTATTGTCATGACATCTCCATCAAATTTAAAAGTCTTCTTGTTTTATCGTAGTGTATGGGGGCCTCTAGGAATGAAGCTGATTTCATTAAAACAAATCACTGGCTGATGATATTACCGGTTCTGTTGGACTGCCTCAGGTAAATAAAATAATAACAAGAATTTAAATGGGTGAGGCCTGCCATGGCAGTACCAGCAGGCCGAGTCGAACGGTCTGGTATAAATCAAAAGCGAGAAGAAGAATGAAATACCGGATATGTGGGGATTATCGGTCGTGCTGAAATGTAAATTTTTTCGAATATTTCTGCTATTGACTTGAGTTGTTTCTATCGGAATGAACGTTTCGTATTCCATTTGTCTCCGCCTACTTACCTACTTTAAGAGAAAAAAACTGAGTTCTGGTATATTTTATAGCTGATGAATGGGTGAAATTGGAATTGATTATCGTTCTGGCAGATTCTATCGAAAATCGGTGAAAATCCCAACCAGATTCAGGTGTTACTTCTCCAGAAAAAACAGCAGGCATATAAGCTCACACAATCTGAACTAAAGCTTCGTTTAAAGTATTTTTGTGCATATGACCCCCTAAAACTGGATAATATGGAAGGATCTAACGATTTTATTCGTTGAAGTTCTTCGAACAATCCTAGTCTTTCATAGAAACCATTTTGCGGAAATATTTCACTCATACTTTGGGTGCTTTGAACTATCGGAAAAAATCTTGACCAATGGTGTGTTTATGATCAATTCGAGAAGTTCATCCAGTTTACGGTATGCAGATGCCTCTTTCAGCCAACCGCGAGCTGAAAATCCAAAGTGCATACCCGTATAACCTGTGAATTTATCTTCAAACCAATACGCCGAGATAATAATACGAGAAACATGACGGCAAAACAGGAAATATCCACGGATATTTTACACAAACATCCCGCAGGTAAATTCTTAACCAGCCCATTTGAATTCTAATAACATGTCTATCTTCCGTGATTGTTTTTAATGCCGCTCTTCCTCAGTCCTCCTGCTTGACACGTACAGTTCACGCCATGCCACACTGATCGAATGTAAAACAGAAGAAAGAGTGAGCCAGTTCATCAACAAGACAACTTTACGAAAGAAACAAAGCGAATATTGATCTTGCAAGTGCTAGCAATATGGAAGATTCTCAAGAGCCTATTAATTGTATTTTGAGAAAATGTATTTAGACCAACATCTTCAATAAGACATGCTGATTCGAAAATTGAAGCAACTCAACTATCATAAGCGTAGATTTTTTACAGTTAACTGATAAAACATCGCAAACCTTTCGCTTACAACTTCGAAATGAATCTACTTGGATTCTTAATGCATTTACTGTGTTCCTATGCACTTGTATCTGTTCATCTTTTATTCCTCACACTGTTGAGAATCTTAGGACTGTCATCAAAACGTCATCGAGCTCCACGACTGTCGTGAATTAAAACAGCATCCAAGTGGAAGTGGTTTCATGAGCTATAAAGTATTCACTTTCTTCAAAAATTGAATGCCAGGAATATTTCTTTGGGGTTATTTGACGATGGGAGATAACACAGAATTGCAGTAAAGAAATGTCTTCTCTTCGTGTCTTGATTTACGTTGGAATTTTCTCAATCGAATAGGATTCTTCCACGATTGTTACATGCTGTATACGAAGCATTTGTTCGTTCTGAAAGTCAAATAGAAGTTATTTCTCTATTTCTCGAAGATATTCAACAAGAGCCACTCTTTGCATATCATTTCGAATATGGCTACTTTGGCGTTATGTACCTACATAAGACCAATATAAAGTTTGTTACGCAGTCTTTGAAATGGGGTTTTTCGTTCAGAGATTCGCCATTCTAGATGCTTCTTTGCATTTGATGGATTTCAAAAATGGAATATGAGCCGTATGGCTTTGGGGGACCAACCTTCTTCTTCGTTTTCCCTCCTTGAGGAAACGAAAGAATATACAGAGGCTGTCCTGTGTCACCCTGCCATTTTAACAGGATGATAGCGCCTAAAGACATAACTTCACACGCCTGAATATTCGTTGCTCCTCTCGAACGGGTACTTGGAAAAACGAAATTGAAATCCAAAGCGCAGTTTCCATTTCATAATTATGGATTTTATCAGTACGTTTGCCACTCATTCCGGTTTATGACTTCCATTCAGACTTTAATGAAACCGAGCTGGAGGCCGGCTATCGCATCCGGAGAAAATATTGTGCGAATTGATTCCGTGAGGAAAAATAGAGTTGCGCTAAATGAAATTGATATTCACTCAACACAGCCTATAAATGGAGAAAGACTGCACTGCTCCAGATACGATATAAATTTCAATCAAAAAGGACGAGGTGACCAACGGCTGGGAAAATCTATTTCCTGTCGATGTAGGTTGCTCGCGATTGCAGGAATTTACATTGTTGGTAGTCCATTCGATAAGAGGAAAATGAAGAGTTTATTAAGGGGACCTGGAACATGTCCGAGCTCCCTTCAAAAATTGGGCTTTTTATTTCCATGATAACTCAGTTCGTATGCGGCATAGACCAACAATTTTTTTTTTTTGAATTAAAGTTTAATCATTTCTCTAGAATGTTTATTACTCGCATTTCTGTTTTTCTTCGTATGTTAGGAAAAAACCTGGTGAGCTGTAATTTCATGAAAATCTAGACAAACGATTTTATTTCCATGATATCTCTGTCAATTTTCGAGATAAATATCTGAAATTTTCTGTACACATGCGGAATAATATTTTACAGAATGTGTATTATTCGTTTTTCCGTTTTTCTGCGTATATCAGGAAAAAACCTGGTTGAAAATATGACCAATAGTTCCTACTGTATAATTCATTTAAAAATTTGGAGGGGCAATAAACAAAAAAACTGATCAATACACATTCTGGAAAATATTATTTCGCATGTAAACTGAAAATTTCATACATTTATCCCGAGAATTGACAGAGATATCATGGAAATAAAATCGTTTGTCCAGATTTTCATGAAATTACAACTCACCAGGTTTGTTTCCTAATATACGAAGAAAATCAGAAAAGCGAGTTATACACATTCTAGAGAAATGATTAGGCTTTGATTTTAAAAAAAATTGTTGGTCTAAGCCGCATACAAACTGAGATATCATGGAAATAAAAAGCCCAATTTTTGAAGGGAGCTCGCGAGCTCGGACGTGTACCAGGTCCGCTTAAGTCTCAATTTTATTGGCTCTAAAAAAATCAGTAGTAGTCAGAAAGATTTGGTAAGAATTCAGATGTCAGCAATTCTTATAAAAATTGTTTCATAAATTTGTATAAAGCAACGAGTAAGGATGTCCTAGCAACATTTTAAAATGAATAGATTTCGTGAATTTATTAATCAAATTCGTTCACGTTGATTGACCTCTCCTCGGGTATTTTATTTGCATTTTAACTGTACCCATATCACAATAATTCATAACGTTTTTGATTTCCTTTGACCAAAAAAAGACGGACTTATAAGTTGGCCCCAATATCGCTATGCATACTGAATTATGATCGAAGATAACAGGTGGAATTTGTAACGGGTTTCCGGATAAGGACTAAATGATGATTTTTTTCAAATCAGAATGGATTTCAAGTTGCTTAATATAATCGGGTAAAAATCTTAGATTAGACGGCTTCAGTTTCATTTGATTAAATCATTAAATGGTGTAACAACTCATTATTGAAATTTGGGAATATCGAAAGCTGTTTCAATTTCAAAAATATAATTGAATGTTTTTTTTTCAGAGCATCTAATCCTTGAGACTGATCCGGAAAAAGGAAAAGGGGAATATGCATTTGATAACCCAGGATTTAAAGGTGAGTGAAAATGTAAACATCGAAAAGAAATTCGCACAACAAGATTGAAATACTTAGAGTATCTTGTGGTAACAATATCAACAAATTTTTAAAATTCTTCGAAGACTTAAGGTCTACGTACTTAGCTACGACATCGCCAAAATCGTGTTGAAGAAATTAGTTTTTCTGGGAGATAGACTTTTAATGTAACTGAGTGTATATTATTACTTCGTACCTATATTAAAAAAATCGATTATTTCCATAATAACTTCTTGTAAGCTGGCACGGTATCCATGATCCAAAGCGTCGACCCGAACGAACAACAAGAAATCGAATCGTTTTTGCTTCTCGATATAAAAATGACAACTAACCTCGGAATTTATTTAAACCTACTTCGCAAGTCCGATGTTTAATGAAGAAAAAAATTGACTCTCCACAGATGCATCTCAAAAGATACAAGGTGTAACCTTGATTGCTCCTTGGTGAGTTGGGCATCAGGTATTTATTGTGTTTAAAATGCTGCTGCCGCGGAATTTATAAGGATCTGAATGCCCTTGAATGGAACCGTGCAGAAAACCACGACGTTATTATTCGATTTTCGATGAATAATTTTAGTCGGTGCTGAAGATTCACGTATATACAGGGTACTCCAACTAAAACTGGCCTCTGTTTAAAAAACGTCACATAACTGATTTTTCCAGAAACACCGGTACTAGAATTATCATTTCGTTTCTTTTAGATGCTACGCTACTTGCGAAATCACAAGAAAAATCTCCCGCCAAAAACGAACCCGAAAAGGCGGGAAAGCAGAAATGGAACAGTTGGGCACTAAACACGAAAATGGAGAAGAAGAAAACGCTGGACGATTCCTCCGTTAGAGAACAAGAAACGAAAGTGGTGACCCTGAAAAGTCACGATTTTGCAGGGCTGGGGTTCAACATATGTGGAAACATGAAGGAGGGAATTTACATCAAGGACATCCTACACAGAGGTCCAGCTTCTGAGTCTGGAAAATTGAATCCAGGTAAGGCAAAAAAAAAATATTATATTGCTAGTTACAGGTCAATCCTCAGTGTCTTCTAAAAGATATTTTTCGAATTTTTTCAATTATAATCATTTTGGTTTAAGAAAGAATGAATGAAATACAAAATGAAGTCGATTATCTAGAGTTAAATAGCAGGAAGAGTAAATTAACGTGAAGCGACATCTCCTCTATATCACAAACAATAAAAACACTATAACTCCCCATCATCCACTTCAATAATTGCTATAATCAGTTAGTTGCTTCATGGATCTTGGTACAGAGTTCATTCCATCGCACCAAGAACATAAGAAAGCACTCTCGGAATGCTAATATTAACAAAACTCCTGAATATTTCCTTCCTTCCCGAATGCATGCTCGATTACTATGCATTAGTCATATTATTTTACTTGTAGGCGTGAGATCTACTCATCGATAAGACACGTAGCACATCACAGACTTTAGTACCTGCATTAATGCAGGGAAATTTTTTTTATATTCCATCACCGGAATGAATTGTCCTCGTAATAATGGAGAATTCATTGGGATTATGCAACCGATTATTTGTCCATCTGGACAGTTTTTGTAACACTTTAATGACTCCAATTGACCGGAAAAGTAATGGCTTGAGTGTGAAATTGAACATTGCAAAGAAAAAGATGAAGACACACTTCAATTCTCGCGAATTCATAATTTTTTTTGCTAATTATCGAGGTACTTAATAAAACTGAGAAGAGCATTTGTGTCAGAGGCTTTTGAGCTCTAGTTCATTTATGCAAGGTATTTTTAAAGGTCTATTTCTAACAGGAGGCAGATCTCATAAAAATAAACCACTTTACGAAAATCTTCCCGAATGAAAGTTCTAGAATCATCAAAATTGATACTAATACGCACGAAACCGGACCTGAACTAGAATAGTTCGAAGAATGCGTGACCTGATCGCGGTTTCCGAGATCTTAACTCACACTGAAAATGTCAATTTTCTTCGAGAGTTCCCTGCTCGAATAATACAGACTTTGTGACCAAAAACCTTGGTCTATTCTGCATATTTTGATAAAATACTTTCAATTTCTCATTTTCAGGAGACAGAATAAACAGCGTGACCATAAATTTCGAACACATAGTATACGAAGACGCACTGAACATATTGAGCTTCGCCAGTCCATACGAGATAATGGTAGAGGCCAGAGGTGGTAAAATTTTGTTCGGATCTTCCTCCAAAAGTGATCAACCTAGTCATCCAATCTATCGGAGTACGTCTAATGCTAATCTGCAAGAGGTACTTAAATTCTTGTTACTCATATTTCATGATATATAAACCCCCTTTTGTTGTAGGACTTGAAGATGAGTAAAAAACGATTATTCGTGGAAAACTCATTGGATCCGAGCGGCTCCACCTTGCCTAAAACCCTCAGCAACACCACAACACTGGAAAGGAAAGATTCCCGCTCTCCAAAGCCCAACCACACCTTAGCATCCAAACACCAAAGCACCACTTTCAATCCAGAACAACTCAAAAATCAGCTCGAACAAAGAATCACTTCAGCAGAAACGGAAATGAGGCTCAGAACCGAACCGATGAAGGCGAAGGCTGAAGTTCAAAAGAGCGAAAACAAACACCAGAAATTCGGTATAAAAGTGTTCCCTACCGATCTTCAAGTAAGTCCCAAGTCTTCTGAAACCTCCCAGAACGACAACAACACCAACATCGAGAAACACGAGGTCAGAGTTGGGGTGGATGAAGTGGATTGCGAGACTGCCCGAAGGAAAACTGAAGAATTCTTGCAGCCTATGGAACATTTCAACAGGAACGATACTTTGTACGGATCTGGATTGAAGAGAGACGAAAACGGGATTCCTCAAGAAATCCCCAGTCATATGTTGAATGCCGCTGTGGCAGCCAGAAGGAACAGGAAGAGCCAAGGGGAAATACTGGTCAGTGAAGAAGATGCAAAGGTGCTCAGGAAGATCAAAGCTAAAGCTCCTTCCCCTCCGAACGACAGAAGCAAAAAATCGGACGACAGCTTGGACCTCAAAGAGGTTCACGTAGAGGTCGAATTACCAGTATACAACCACCAGGACGCTGAGAACTTACTCCAAAGGAACAATGAATCATCCATCAATAACAACATGAAGATTGATCCAGATTCTGACGAAGAAACTGACAACCACTCATCAGTGAACACCATTGAGCTAAACTCGAGTGATATAACCATTCATCAAGGTGAAAACGAGGAAAAACAAAGCAGAAAAACCGCAAGTACCGGCGATTTGACCAAAATTCACAAAACTAGGAAATCGAGCAACGGAACGCTGGAAAGAGCACAAAGTTTGGACATAACAGATTCTGGTATCCCGACTCTTCAAAACAAAAAGAAGAGCAAAGACATCTTCGATATGGAGTCAGAAGAAGAATTATTGGGTAAACTCAATTTAGAGCCTAGATTGTCTCTCATTTTGGACGGTTTGAACACTTTCCAAAGAAATCGACTGAAGAAGTCGACAGAATGGGGCAACTTAGAAGATGCGATTCTCAGAGCGAACCAAGAAGACGAAAACAGTTCTCCTGATCAAAGTATCCCAGAAAACTCCAGTTTCAGATTGACGGAAAAAAGTGAGGAACTCAATGCTGTCGTCAACAAAATCAATGAAATAAAAAAGGAATTCCAAGAGATAGAATATACAGAAATGAAAGAATCGAACGAAGACCTAGAACATATTCCTCAACGTGACTCAGTGGGGTTGTACAAAACCCAAACAAAGAATCAAATATGGCCGACAGAAACAGAAACATCCATTAACATACAACCGATCACACCGATAAGAGTAAGACCAAAATCTATCGAAAAAACCACAATAATCGAGCACGAAAACAAAATGAACATCCAGAACGAAATATGGCCCAGGGAACTCGAAGAGGAAAAAGATCGGACGCCAACTGAAAAGAATAAGACGGAAGTTACTTCGTCCATTTATAAAATCGAGACTTACGAGACAAAACCAGACGAAGCTTACAGGAATCCAATATCAGTTACAACAAACGCAAATCTGGTAGACAATGGGTCAGAAAAGATTGAAATGGACTCTTTGAGTCCAATTTCGCAGACAGTCCTTTGGGATACGAGCGAAAGATCGGAAGATCAACTTACCACGATGATTAATGGAGATCCAATAACGGAAATAGTCAATTCTATTGGTGTAGATATGATTATTTCAGAAACGCCACCAGAAGCTATAACAGAATTGGAAACAATGGAAAAGTTGAATGGAGAAGTCAAAGATAAGGAAATAACAACCGTGAAAGTGAATTCAAACGTAGATACTGAAGAAATAACACCAAATAAAATACTTAATAAAATAAAAACGCATAAAAGACAGCAGATACCGATGGAAGAAAATAAAGTACTCCCTCCCGGATTGAACGACTATAACCACGACGAAGTGATCGTTGGGCCAAATGAAGAAACATCCATCGTCGAAAGTGACGCAGAAAATTCTAAATTCTCAACTTCGGCCAGCAATAGTCACGTAGGAAGTTACTTGGAGTTCGATAGAAACTCAGAAACTGGAGAACTATGTACAGCCCTGAACAATACCGACGAGTCGAAAACTTTCACGGATAAACCACCAAAGTATCTGAACGACACTGAAAGTTTCATCTTCAATGAGAAATACCTGAGCAACCAAGACGGGCCTTACAGTATTTTACCTGAAGATACAAACGTTTCGGACGACATCAAGGTCAGTCGCCACTCTTTCGGCAGCTTGGAAAGGCCGAAATCAGACGACGCGAAATCCATTGAATCGGTGAAATATTCCAGTAATGTAACCGTTAACAATGTGCACACAGAAAACGGAACTTCCAGTACGCATAGTTTGGAGTTGCCGGTTAATGATACTTCTGGAGAAGTTGTTAGTGAGAGTGGGTTGTATACCACTGCCTTGAATCAGTCTTGGAAGGGTGAGAAAGAAGTGAGCAAGATCTCGATTAGCACCCCTGATCTGATCAAAAACGTTACAATCGCTGAAGCTATAAACACATTGAATGGTGATATGGATAAGATGAGGTTCCAAGACTTCCAAGAGAAAAGAGTGGAAACAACTGGAGATTCAACAACAGGAGCGGAAACTGTAGATGTGGGTCACCAAAAGTCCAGTTTGGACAACGCTACTGGAAAACATTCCAGCTTGACTTACATAACCGAGATCCAAGTGACACCATCCAGTACCAACTCGAATATTTCCGAGATTGAAATACTACCATCAAAGGAAGCGACGTCCCAGTACTCCAAAAGCTTGGAATACGCCAGAAACTACGAAATTCTAAACTTGCAAGCGGTAAAAGAACCTAAAACAAAAACGGAACACGCCAAAAACTTCGAAATCAAAAACTCAGATTCTACAAAAGGATCCAACACTGTAACCGAGCATACCAAAAACTTCGAAATAAAAACTGCAGATTCTAAAAAAGAATCAAATTATACATCAAATAAAATCGATGCTGAGAAGGAACTGCATAAAATTCAGGAAATAGCTCAAGAACAATTGAAAAAACTACCGGAAATGAGATTCAGCACTTCGAGTTACGAAAGCCCGGAAAGAAACGTGGAGAAAAGACAGTCGCAAGTGGAGCTGTTAAAATCAAACTTCGAGAAATCTCCACCGAAAACGCCGAAGAACGATTTAACAAAATCGCGTATTCCAATATCGACCACCATGAAGACACCTCCTACCACTCCTGAACATAAAGAAAGCGGCCTAAATACAGACGACAAAGAGTTATTCGATTCTTTATCATCGCCAGTGCACTCTACTCCGATGGTGAATGCACCCAAATATCAAAAACTGGCGAATAAGAAAAATGTGACGGTGACTTCGATAAGGACCAATTCGAGAATACCCTCGGGCTTGCCTGTGGTCAGTGGAATTAGACCACCGGTACCACCGAAAAGACAAGATATGGATGATTCGCTCAGTTCTACCAACAGTAGTATCAGTAGTTTTAAACAGTGGGTGTTCAATCCTGTGAATTCGGTGACCAACATCTCTTCAACTGGGAGTCAAGACAATAATTGAACTATAAATTTGCACATATTATTTCCCCTTCTTATGAAGTGATTATTATCTCATTTTATAGCGCCGATGTTTGTGTGAAAGCTTAATTGTTGTTTGTCTATTATGTATTTTTTATGTGTGTATTATATTTCTATTTTATCTACTTCAACATGTCATGGAAGATTTATTGATGACCAATAAATTATTATTATCAATATTTTGTCAATATACTTGTTAAGAAGTCATTTTATATGTATATACTTGTATGTTATTATTTGACAGAAAATTAAATAAATTTTTTATACTCCTTCGAAAGGTTCTATGTTTATGGAATATTTTTGCAACAAAATGTATGTGAGGTTGAATTTAAATAAAGATTTACCTGTTTCTTACTTTTTAAAAATGAGCTGGGGGGCTTGAAAATCTACTTACCTTATTTTCTCACTGAAATAAAACTGAATTCGCTTCAAATGAAAACATTTTCATGTTATTTTATCTTAGATCTCTGTACATTTTTCCACAGGAAAAAAGCATGGATTTCTCATAAAATTAAATTGAAAGGTTAAAAGAACTCATTCTGTCAAAAACAAAGTTGCTGAGTAGCAAGGATACTGAAAATGCTTCAAATTGTATCAAGATTATTTATTAATTTTTCTACAAATATATTTTTGTATTCATCCCTGTAACTGTAGTTTTTGTGGGAAATATTATTCATAATGAATAAAAATATTTCATACTTAACTAAAACCAAGAGTGATTATCAACCAAATCACATAGTTTATGGAATATAAAAGTGGTAAAATTATACATGTCTTATACAGGTTGCTCAGAGTAACAAAGCCAAACAGGCATTTAATAAAATGAATAATTTCAAATAGGAAAATTCAGATTTGATAATTCGTCATAAGGTTCAATCTTCTGAAAGTATTTCCCGATTTGTAACACTTGCAGTTATATGTTCACTCACCTCCAATTAATTTCAAATTTAAACCAAATATTCATGCAGATGACTGTCTATAATTTTTAGTACTCAGCATTTTCTTTCCACACATGGCACAAATTCCTTTCTTGTAAGCACAGGATTGACAATAATGTGAACCTGCCTGATGAACTTTCTGTCGACATATTCTAAAAAAAAAACAAAATTTAGGAAAAATCAATCCGAAAAATTCATAAAACGATTCAGTGTGCACAAAACATTCAGAATGAAAAACTATTAGTCGCAATGTTTCTTTCCTACCTGCATGTTTTGAAATTGGTGCTGTATGGATTAAATCTGTTAACACTAGCAGTCAAGGCTTTATTTTCGTTCACTTTTCTTCCACCACCCTCTGTTGTATTTCGTGCTCCACTTTTCCATGGATCAGGTGTTATAACTTTGCCTAGCTTCTTTTCACACTTTTCGCAAACCATATTTGTGATTTTAATAAACAAATCACCTCAGCCAATTTCTGATTTTGACAACTACTTATAGGTTATCTTAACCTTAAAATAGTCTATGATCTGAACATCCACAGAACATCGATGTGCATAGAGTACATGTCATTTTCACGAGCTCATAGAATAACATGTTGACCATAGAGATAAAAACTAAAAAGGTTTTTTTTCTATGGTTGAAAATAACAGGCCGCGAAATAACATGTGGCAACGCCGATTTAACATGGATTGGCTATTATTGTTCTGTGGACTTGGCACTCTAGATCACAGAATAAATACGATTAATTTTCTTTTTCAAGTTTATTCCTTTCTGATCTAACCACAGAGAAATCTTTGTTGTTTTGTTGACTTTTGAACTCAAAAAATTTGACACAATTTCCAATTCCGTATATGGAATTTCCAGGTAATTTACATAATTTTATCAAATCTCACTTCGAGGAAACTCTTTGCATTTCTTATCAATTGATTTTGACTGATACAGACTAGCTCAGAGGAATCTTTGAAACTATTATTTATTTCGAAATAGAAAAAAGTGAGTACAATTTAGTAGCTCACATTCAGTCCAATTTCTCCCTTTTATCAAATTCCAGCTATCTCTGAATGTAAAGCTTAAATAAGTGATAAGATTTAAACGAAATTTAAAACAGCATGAACCCTGACGAATCCCGACCTATCATCAAGGAGATTCTCTATGCTGGTACCAAAAATATAACATTTAGAGAAGGAACTAAAGTTCATTTTCACTTTCAAACCAGAATATGTAATAAAGATAAAGTTTTATTAGATGACTCTAAGAAATTGGGACAAGGCAAAGCCGTAGAACTTCTAATTGGTAAAAAATTCAAATTAGAAGTATGGGAGTCAATGCTGAGAGGCATGGCCTTGAATGAGGTCAGTAAATTCACTGTTCACAAATCCCTAGTGCTTGAATACCCCTTTGTGGCGAAAGTCTTGAGGGATGCACACAAACCCAAAGAAGAAAGAAATAACACTCACTGTTGTGCCATGACACTTCAGACAGAGGGTATCGGTTACAACGACCTGAATGATTTGATCAAACAGCCAGAAAATTTGGAATTCATAATGGAAATAATTGAAGTTGAACAGCCAGAACAGTATGAAAAAGAAACATGGCAACTGACAGAGAATGAACTAGTAGACCTTGTCCCAAAGCTGAAAGAACAAGGTAATGTTCAATATAAACTGAAGAAATTCAAGGAAGCATCTGAATTGTATGCTAAAGCAATTGGCGTTCTTGAACAGTTGATGGTCAAAGAAAAACCTTATGATGAAGACTGGAATAAATTGAACGAACAGAAAATGCCATTATTGTTGAACTACTCACAGTGTCTTCTTAATATTGGAGATTTTTATGGTACAATCGAGCATTGTACGACTGTCTTAAATTCCAAAAAAGACAACGTGAAAGCCCTTTATAGGAGGGGGAAAGCTCATGTTGGCGCCTGGAACCCAGATAAGGCTAAGAGTGACTTCTTGAGGGTTGTTGAATTGGACCCATCTATGGAAGGGGTGATTAACAAAGAATTAGCTAACTTGGAGCATCTGATGAAGATGAAGAATATGGCAGATAAGAAGAAAATGAAAAAATTATTTATGTGATTTTAACTATTTTAAAATGTATAAGAAAATATTCGTATGATTGTGAAGAATCTTTCAATTATCCTTCAGGTTTTTTGAGATATTTTTCGTGTATGCTCTAGGATGAGCTGGTTAAACTTTTGTGAAATGGCAAAATCCGATCAGGAATTAAGATGGAGAATGATTTATTCTCGTTCTGTGATCAATTTTGTTTAGATTCTGGAATACGAGCAATAAATATGTGTTGATGGACAAACCATAACAACCTATTTATATCTAAGATGAGAAGGCTATGATCAAATAATTCTGTTACTCTTGCAGTGTTGCTCAGTGGACGCTACTTCACGGCTTGTTATAAAGACCTTCTGAAGGAAGAACGTCTCTGATCCGTGTATCGATCTTCTCATAATTTGATTTTGAAAATGCAATTAGAAAACATAAGTGCGGAAAAAATATTGTGAAATCTGGATAGATTCATAGGAAATTAAAACCAACTGACCTTTCCATTTGAATGCACGAAAAACTATTTCCAAGTTGGATTTGACTACCTACTATTTGCCGAAATTCCTCTAAAATATACCTAATTTCTGAACCTTGAAGGTAAGGTAGTAAAAAATATCTATTTAAACTAGCATGTAGCAGTTTGTTCGGCCACCAGCCCACCACATAACCTCAAAATAAATTTTGACAGGTCGTTGGATTCAGAAAATTTTTTATCATGCCGAAAGTTGCAGCAGGTTTCATTATTTTTAGAAGATTCACAGGCGCAGTAGAATTCCTGCTGCTACAGACTTCTTATGGAGAACATCATTGGACACCTCCAAAAGGTTCGCATGTCTTACTTACCTCGAAAGAGCGCTTATAAAATTATTCGAGGTCTGGTGAGCTTTGAACTTTTAAGTATGAAAGATGAGCTCAGTAACATCGCACGGCACACTAGACCTCGAATTTGTTTTCATATTTTTGATCAACAGAACGTTGATTTTTAAAAAATACCCTCCAGGTCATACGGATCCTGGAGAAACTGACCTACAGGCAGCATATAGAGAAACCAATGAAGAAGCCGGTTTTCAAAGTTCCGACTTCAAAGTATTCGAAAATGAAAAATTCACCCTGAATTACGATGTTAAAGGAAAGCCAAAAATAGTCTACTATTGGTTGGCCGAGTTGACCAATAAAAATGCTGGCGTTAAGCTATCCGATGAACATCAAGACTTTAAATGGGTGCCACTGCAAGAAGCCTGTCGTTTGGCCAAATATGAAGACATGGTCAGCTTGCTCACTAAATGTCAAACACTAATAAATGAGAAATATGCTTGAATAAGAGCCAAGTTATTAAAGATATTTTATTAAAATATATGTACATTAACCACAATAAAAATAATGGAATTACTTTTTGAATTTTTTATTTTTGTTATTTTTTTTCGGTGGTGCATTGTTTCTCTTCCTTTTCTTTCCTTTTGACCAGTCGTTGTTCCTTTTCATTTCCCACATAATTTGTTTTGTATCTAAAAGGATAGATTTCGGTTATTTATCGCGTATTTCTGTTTTATTTAGTGCTGATCGACCATATTCCGCGCAATTAATACAAGATCTATGTGTTCCATTCAAAAATATTTCGAATATCGTGTTTGTGAACTTACGTGACTGGTCTTTGTTGGAGAGTACATTTGAACTACCGGGTTTGCCCAAAGAACTTCCCTCATCCTCGAGCAACTCTGCGAATTCCTCCGCTGGTGCGAAGATCGATTCGCTCTTTTTCTTATTCTTTTTCGATTTCTTCTTTCCTCTGTCCTCCTCTTCTTCGTCGCTGAAGACGATTTCTTCGTCGTCGTCTTCCAAATCCTGTAACAAATCTACAAACGGAAAGCATAATTTCAAGAAACCTTTTTCCTTCATAAATGCAAGTGTTGGAAATAAAAATAATATATGTTTTACCATCATCGCCTTCTTCCATTAGATCGTTGTCATCTTCGAAATCTGAAAAACGAAATACATATCATAAAACGAAAAATGTTGCTTTCAAAAATTTTCGCTCTATTTTAAATGAAATTCAATAAATTGTCAACAATACCTTCATCATCCATTAAGTCTTCCTCGCCCCCCTCTAAATCTTCATCGTCCCCACTATCATCATCATCTGCTGAAAAAAAAATAAGTCATTCCATTTCAGGATGAAAAATATTGATGCTGTAGAAAAGTCATCTCCCAATGGCACAATTAACACTTCAATTCACGCTTTTTATTGTTCATAAACAATATAATTTTTTGAGACACCCTGTATATTACAGAAAATGGAGGCTGTGAATTAATTCTGGAAATCACCTGTATATTCAAATCGAATCAGGGTTCACGTCGAAAAAAAGTTAAACACAACGCAAAAAAAACATAACAAGAAAGTTAGGTGAAAAAAGAGTTATAAAAAATAGTTTTTCGATAATGGATTTTCAGAATTCACAAAAAAAAATTTCTGACAAAAGTAATCATCCTGTGGTGTCTAGAAAATCAAATGGATTAAAGAGTGCAGTAATAAGAATAGTGAAGAATAAGAAACAACAAAAACATCCACATACCTTCAATTTTGGATTGTTTCTTTTGTTTTTTCAATCTGTCTCCAATGTCCTCCATGAAGTCCACGTCTTCCTTGTGCGGACCGGCCATTTTTTCGAGCATCTCCTCGAATTCATCGCTCGCTACCGAATCCGCATCGCTATTATCATCATCGTCCAAACTTTTACTGCTGTACTTCTTTTGTAAATACCTTAAAATCGAAAAAAAAAACATCAAGATTACTGAATCCGTTTTCAGTGCTGAGAAATTTAAAGATTCACTCACATGTACAAGAACTTTTCATCGACCGGAATATTATCTTCGTTTGTGTGCAGGTATTCCGAAGAAGTGACAGACAACGATTTCACCCCTTGGGCTTTATAGGACTTTCTTTTGCCGAAAGTCGGATGGGATCCACTGTGGAGCGCGTCTACCTGCTTGGGATTCTTGAAAACAAACCTGTCTAGGAACCTTATCAAGGTGAAATCCTTCAAAGGGTCCCCCTGATATTTTATCAGCTCCCCTGTAAACACCAACGAATCATTAAAATAACTTCAAAACGAACAAAAATCCGCACTCACCGTCCAAAATATTCTCCGCGTAAAGAGAGATCGTGGGATGGAAATGCTGTCTCAAAAGATTCAATTCTAAAAATGCCGAATGCTCAGCACCGGCATACAGGGGGTTCCTAGCCAGAACGTCGTAGTCGTTTACGTTTTTCTTCGGTTTCGCACCCATCTTCATGTGTACCCAACCAGAAGATTTCTTAAAGTCTTTTTCATCGGATTCCGTCTTGATTTCCGGTTCTCCAGTCTCGACGATTTCAACCGATTCATCTAAATCGGTTTTACGCATTTCACTCGATGTCCGCTCTTCTTCGTTCTGGAATTCACGAAACCATCTTATAGGTAGATTCACATTCGAGAATCCGAGGAAATTTTGTCGATAGTTGTCATTTTTTGACAGCTGTCAAAAAATTGACAGCAACTGTCGAAAGAAATGACAACTATCGAAAAAATTTCTTATCAAACAGAGAGATACTCACGTCCGACAAAATTTCGTCTTTAACCTCCAACTCCGATTCCAACTTCACATCCTCGTACTTTTCTTCTCCGTCGTCATCGTCGTCGTCCAAGGCGGACGCGGTCTGTTTCTGAACGATCGAGAGTAGCCCGGTCTTTTTATTTATGAGCTGGGAAATGAGATAGAGAATTCCGCACGCGAAACTCGTATTCAAGTGGAGACACAGCTGTAGCAACCTTTTCACGATCGCTTTCACCCTATTTATTTCAGTGTCTTTCAGAAGAGATTTGTAAATTAAATTCAGCAACATGGCTTGCTGACTCGTCGCTATTATTTTGGGATCCAGTAATTTTCTGTACAAAGCTGAATAGTATCTGGAAAATTGTTTTGATTAATGAAAGCAGTGGTCTTTGAGATATCCTTTGTATCTCTTCACGAACTCAGGTATAGTACTCACCTATCTGCGACGTTATTCGTGAAATCCGATACTTGATGAAGCAGGCAGAGAGCTTGCAAACTAACGTTGAAGTTTGCGAGATGGACGATCTTATAAATAGTGTTTAAATGTTCGGAAATAATTTTTTCTTCCAATTTAGCATAAGGATAAGCCCTATTTACCCCCATCAAAAGAGCGGACATCATTCTACTGTCAATATCACCCTACGAAATAAATACGAGAAATGAGTTATGAAGTTTGAAAACACATTTCATCCCACAGAAATTCTTACCTTTTTGACACAAGCTTTGAAGAATCCGAAATAAACATTTATCAACCTCCTGGCCACTTCCTCTTCTTCGTGGCTCAAATAAAACTGAGACAAATAGCACAAACTGTAGTATTGCGCTTTTGTAGAAATATTCGGTCGGAAAATTAGTTTCTCCACTTCATTCAATATAACACCCTGCATATTGGAATGATTCCTTATCAACTGTCCCAAACAGTATATAGCCTTCGATGCCACCTTATGGGATGGATCTCCCAGTTTATTTACGAGAAAAGACAACAATTTCTGAAAGAAGAATAATACGGAAACATTTTAAACAGAAATAAAGTGCAATAGAATAAGAGATTAACAGAAATTCAAAGATTGGGGAAGAAAATTCCTAGCAAGAATGATTGAGATTCTAAAATGAAAATAAAATATAATTTCTTACCTTCTCTTGTTCTGGATTCCCCGCCAATAATTTAAACAAAGCACCAATTGATTTCTCTTTATTGTTGTCTACTGAATCATGAGCAGCGGTATTTAAAGCGTCTATGAAAGTGTTATAAAGTTCTTTCAATTGATCTTCAAAGTACCACAGACTCAATATTTTTCTTCTAGATATTGCATTGCCAGATGAAAGATCATTCAATAAAGACAAAGGTTTCTGATGAAATGCTTGTAGTTTTCTGTCCGGTAACAGTAAATCTTCCAGAAAAAGATCTGTGAGCGCGTCTAGAAATGTCAAAAAACTCTTGTATTCGGTACCAGTAAAATTGGGAAAATGATCACATGTTCACAGAATCAAAGTATTATTTCTCACCCATAACACCAATGCACTCCTTTTTCTTTGCAACCTTGACCATTCCTACAAAACTCCTTAGTAATTCTAAATTATGAACTGGATCATTTTGGATCATCACTGTATGAGAAGCGATTTTATCAGAAACTGTTCCTTTGGTCATTACTGCTTTCATCCACTGATAATTGGAATTAGATTTTGCATTTTCTAGAAAATATAAATTTTATATTCACAATTCTTTAAATATATATCCAAACTACTTGCTCATGCTAGATGATTCTTGTTGTCATTGCATGGAAACGAAAACCTGCATCAAAATATACTTACTTATATTGTAATTAGCAGTTTCAGAATCGAGACACTTCTTTGCTTCTTCTTTCAATTCGATTATTTGTTGTTCAGTTGCTCGGGGAAATTTATCTGGCACTGTGGGAACCTACAAATAAAAGATGTAACAGACTTTCGCTTAGGTTTGGATTTCACTATTTCACCTTTTCGAACCATTTTGGTGTTTCTTCGACATAATCTTCGAAGTCATCATTTCCTGTATGCCTTTTTTGATTTCGAGGTTTATTTTTCATTTTCATTTTGTAATCAAAATAACACAATCGAAACACGAGATCTTTACAACTTTTTAAACACCTTGAAATTTCAAAAATAAATAGTGAGGTTATTTCTTCATTTAGAGGTTATATCACAGAACGGTTACCTTAGTTCTGTATTCAAGAATCTTCTTCTCCAACAAAAAAGAACTGAATTTGTCATGTCATAATCAGAGAATTCGATGTTTGTCAATTCAATTGTCATAAATGAGGACGTTTCAAATTTTTCATTAATTTGATTGGCTAGCGTTTGTTGAGGGAGTAAAAAACAATAAAAACAGTAAACGCAAAGACTTTTCTCAATGCCATGTCATTCTTTCAATTAGCATTTCTCGTAATGAAAAATTATTGAATTTAAATGGAAATGTAAAATTGTATTTGGAAAAACTGAAAATTGTTAAAAAACTCATCGCCAAGGAAACGCCGGCTCATAAAAGTGATATCTTCTCATCATCGTTCAACATGGCGAATAATGTGATATTTTCTTTAATATTTGTTTTCGGTTTTTGCACATTTTTGAGTCATGTAGTGGGCCAGAAGTCGGTCACAGTAAAAGAATTAAATGAAGATAACTGGACTGAAATGCTCAAAAACGAATGGATGGTTGAATTGTGAGTAATGTGAATAGGTTCATTGTTGATGAATAAATCTGTTTATTGCAGCTACGCTCCTTGGTGCCCTGCTTGCAAGGCATTGGAGGAAAAATGGAAGCATTTTGCTGCCCAATCTCCAGGTTTGGGTATTAAAGTAGGAAAAGTAGATGTTATTACAAGTCCCGGTCTGAGTGGACGTTTCATGGTCACTGCCCTTCCAACTATTTATCAGTAAGTGTACAATAATACATATTGCAATAGCACTTGTTTGAACAACTGGATTACCTGCAATAGCTATTAGGACTTTCATTTGGATCATTAATTGTATCAGAAATTCCATTATTGTTTGATTTCATTCCGTTTAAATAGAGTAAATGACTTTTCAGCGTGTTGAATGGAGAATTCAGACAATACAAAGGTTCAAGGGATGTTGAATCCTTCATGACCTTTATCGAGGAGAGAAAATGGCAGCAAGTTGAACCGGTTCCCTCGTGGAAATCTCCAAACTCCGTTCAAATGACGGTGGTATCGTCATTCTTCAAATTATCCCAGAACTTGAGAGTACGTGCCTGCGGACTAGGAATATGTGTATCTTGATTTTCAGTCTATATTACTTTTTTTACAGGATCTTCACAATAAGATGACAGAAGACTTTGGGCTTCCGACATGGGGGTCGTATTTGATATTCGCGATAGCCACGATTTTGATGGGCGCCGTTCTTGGACTGGTAAAAAATGAGTGATAAAATTTTGTTCTATAAATTCGAATATCTGTTTTTTTAGGTCCTTGTGTGTATTCTTGATCTCATTTACCCCCCCAAACAAATGGGGGGTCAGTCCATTGTGAACACAAAGAATGAGAAAGCAAAGGATTCCGATGATGAATTGGTAAGTTTTTTCATGAAAGAAAAAAGAATTGGCGAAAATCTTAGGTTTTAATAGCTGTATAACTGTTTGGTTGTTTGTCATGGTCGTCAATGATGAATTTTTTCGTTAGGCCGACGAGGACATCAGGGACGATTTGGTAGATGATGCCAGTCAATCCGATGGGGAGAAACGTTCGGACTCTGATTCCGATCAGAATTATAAACCGCACAGCCCGAATAAATTCAAAAAGAGAAAACCGAGAAGGGCCGATTAGAATATTTTGTTAATGCACAAATGGACAATAAAATGTTCAGCGCGACAGTTTCTGAAGTTTGATAGTGATTTTATATTTGTTCATTTAATTTTTCTGTAAGATCGATATAATAAATAATTTATTAACCATTTCTTATTCAAACTATTAACTATTAAGTTTTATTTCAAATATTAATCGGTTACGTTCACCATAAAGTTGTGCAATATTACACCTCTATTTTGTTTTTAAATTCTTTGTTTTCAGTTTCATATTTTCCGAAATAATTTTTGATTCCAAGTTGATATTCATGATTATGATTATCTTTTGAAGAAAAGATTTAGATCATATTTGCTCACAAAGTAGGTTTTGAAAATGTTACCAAAGTGAAATCGTGGATATGAACGGCATAGCTATCTTGCCTTCTTTCTGTTTTTTCTTTGATCAATTTATTTTCAGCAATTAAATTTTGTATTTATAAGTTCCAGTAATTTTGAATTATTATGCATTAACTATTATTTAAACGTTCCATCGAATATAGTCGATACCCACTCAATTTTAATTTTATCTAAGTTCAAATTGATTCATTTGGATTTGTTATTGGGATATTATAGCAGTATTTTATATTCCTTGGCTTTCCAAATTTCGAAAAAGATTTATTCATTCCAAATGGTTGTGTATAAACAATAGGCTAAACTGTAAATTTTGTATATTTGAGTATTTTCCATATTTTCAATAAATTTCGTAAAAATACTTTTTTTTCTTTTACCTGCCTTGATTCGGAAAAATATATTCACGTATTCCCACCTCGATTCCTAACTTGAAAGAGAATGGAAGTGAAAAAATTGGAAGAAAAGCTTTTTATTTAACTACACTAAGAATCACGAGGTCTTTTGTGATAAAATTCACAATTAAGTAATTGCCCCTGTGCATTACTTTGGTTATACGAAGAACGTAAAGGCTTGGTCCTTACTTGCGTGGGTAATTAACCCTCAGATAGGTTCAACAGGGACTTTACTACGTAATACCATGCCCAAGAAAGCCTTCTTCAGTCCCCGGGATATCAAAAGTTCCAGCCAGGATTACAATAATTTTCACAAATGAAGAGCCGCAGCGTTGTCTAAATTGGGTCTTGAGCCTCTCATTCAGGAACTGTGATATAAGTACTTCTTTTCCCGTTGATAGAAATAAAAAACTTAAACTCAAATAGAGTTCGAGAAAAAAATCAAATTTCTTCGACGGCTGTCAAAAAAAATTGGTTCGAAACAGAAATCGATTTCTTCACGAAATATTGTTACATATTATACTCCATTCGCTTTTATAAAGTATCCCGGTTGGCCATGATTTAGGTTTATCAAGTTTTTTTTTACTTGAATTTGACGCAAGTTGGTACTCGTTAAATGTCAAATGATTCTCAGAGACGTTGTCAAAGCTTATTTCTATTAACTCTCTCCTAACTTTGCGAATGGAGTTATGTAGTTCTTTTAAGGTTTAACTGTGACACAGTATTTTACTACATTTTCATACTGGAGTATTTGAATTTGTGCAAAAAGGTATTTAAATATTTTTTGTAGGCTTATTTCTTGAGAATTATGAAAAGTGGGGAATTCCATAGGTCCGTCTGTTCGTTTAGAAGTTTTTTTGTCGGGTTATTCGAGTACTTTTATTCTTTTTTCGAATGAACCATCACAAAAGTAACGTATTATTCTGTCCATTATTTTTCAGTAAAATTTTAACACTCGATTCCTGATTTCCATACAAGAAAAAAGCATAACTGAATCTTCCAACCATGTTCATATACGGGAAATGTTTCCTGATTAACAGAGAGAAAAGTTTCTTCAACATCCGCCAGGTCTTTGGAATTATTGAATTCACATTCACAAATTCATTATTTTCCCTGAGTAAATAAAGATTTCGATAAATACGTATAATTACTCCGACCTCTATGTAGAGAGGACAACGTTGCTCATTCATCTGACAGGAAAAGGACTATAACCTAACATTTTCAAAATATACACGGTGAAATGTGTCAGAATTTCATGGCAAACCGGGATAATTTATAAAAGTGAATGGAGGATACCATAGTTTTCGTTTATCTATTAATACAAAATTTCATGCTTATGCTTCGAAATTCGAACATCAATATTAACGGAACTCCTTTTCAAAGTTCGAATTCATTTCGAACTTGAACATTCGAGATTTGAAAATTCAAATTTTCTTGAATGTTCCTTTCGGGAGTTAGAAGGCTTGTTTGTAGATGAATTGAATTGGACAATTACAGACATTTTGGTGAATTTATGTCGCTCTCGTTTATATGAAGAAGCATAAAAGGAGGCGAGTATTTCGAATATTCACTATCAATCACCGAAATATAAGACTCGACCAGAGGTGAAAATTGGATAAGAGTTTAGCAATGTCAGGGATTTCTGGGGCAAAGGTTTGATTTTGTAAAGAACCAGCGATAGATATAATTTCTTGAAGGCGGAATCAATCCACCTACAAGGTTGGTACGGACCAATCCTGGCAGACTATTCAAATTCACGATATTTAACGAAATTTATCGTCCAATTAAATTCATTCAGAATGCCAGAAAGGTCAAGTAAATATCCAAATTTGATTCGAAAGATGGCGCATTTCGGGAATGAAGAATTTTTTTGAAAATTTAAAGAATTATTCCATAACGTTTGAAATCATCAGGAAAAAATCTAAAATATTAGGTTTGTATGGTGGAAAATTAATTTGAAGAAGAAAATTGCTTGTTTTCCTGGAAAAATTTTCGATTTTATTCGTCGCAAAAATAATATTACGCAAGATTTTTATTGAACAAAGTGAATACTGAAGATATACATACCAATACCTGATAAAACTGGGTATTCATCTCATGGATAAATATCCATATACTTATCCTCCTCGTCAGTCTTTTCTTCTTCTTGAGGAAATAGTAAAGTAATGTTTAAACCCATTGGATATTTTACATCAAGATTCAAGAGGATACCTACACCTACCTACTTTTTGTTTGAAAACATTCCAGAATTCTTTCAAGCCATTAAAAAAGAAAATAGAAATCATCATGTTCGAATTTTTTTCTATTATTTCAACTTTGAAAGATTCCAACAAGAATTTCTTAATAATTTAATTTGTGTCGACAGGGAATATAAATAAATATTTCACTCTCTTTGGAAAAATACCAATGTATGTATGCATTGCTATTTTAAACATCTATAAATATTTTGACGATTTATAAATTAAGACTCTCCCAATTTCATTAAGTGCAAAAATCAGGTCTGTCATATTTTTTCCTAAAAAAAGAAATATTTGCGAGAAATTATCAGCCATATCACTTGAGAAATACGAGAAATATAGCTTGAATACGTCATTTTCCAACTAAATCACTGAATGCAAACTCGCCTTTCTGTTTTTCTTCGTATATTAGGAAAAAAACCTGGTGAGATGTAATTTCATGAAAATCTGGACACACGATTTTATTTCCATGATATCTCCGTCAATTTTCGGGATAAATGTATGAAATTTTCAGTATACATGCGGAATAATATTTTGCAGAATGTGTATTATTCGCTTTTCCGTTTTTCTGCGTATATTGGGAAAAAACCTGATGGTTGAAATTATGACCAATAAAGTTCCTACTTTATAATTCATTTAAAAATTGAGGGGGCAATAAACAGAAAAACTGATCAATACACATTCTGGAAAATATAATTTCGAATGTTAACTGAAAATTTCATACATTTGTCCCGAAAATTGCCGGAGATATAATGGAAATAAAATCGTTTGTCCAGATTTTCATGAAATTACAGCTCACCAGGTTTTTTTCCTAATGGATGAAGAAAAACAAAAAAGCGAGTAATACACATTCTAGAGAAATGATTAAGCTTCAATTAAAAACAAAAAATGTTGGTCTACGCCGCATACGAACTGAGATATCATGGAAATAAAAATCCTAATTTTTAAAGGGAGCTCGCGAGCTCGGACGTGTACCAGGTCCCCCTAAAGAAGAATTGGTCTACTTGAGCACTTCTCATCATTTATTCAAATGAAATTCATGAGTACCGACCAAACTCTATTGCCAAGTTACACAGATACTTGCTACGATTTTTATCGTCTTTTCCCTTTTGCTTGCGAAGTCCACGAAAAATTTTTTGTCAGTCTTCACTTGCTGGAATTGCCTTTCTTCCCAGACGTTACTTTAAAGCAAATCTCTCCTTATAAGAACGTAAGATTTGAATCGTGCGCCATGTTTGACAGTCATAAGGTCACATGAAAGACAGATCGGGAGTTTATGGGACATTATGACTGTCAAACATGGCGCCCAATTGAAATCTTGCGCCCTTATTGATACACCATTTCTATGAATCTTTTTGAAACATTCAGATAAAAATTATGTGAAGTATTATTGTTTACTGGTTTTCTTTGATTAATATAGTGTAAAAAAGGTTATTGGGATTTCAGCTGTATTTATTAAGAAATACTCTTTTTCCTTTAGATAAAAATTATGTAAGACGACGTGGTTCGAACTAATGACTTTCAAAATTGATCTTCAGAACCTGCTGATACAACGCACCCTCATAGTGACCCCCAGGTCATTCGAAAGCAATTATCAGCACCTCATTTGTTTTTCGATTCCTTTTTTTTCCATAAAATGATTAAAAACACAAAATACGATGGCGAAAACACGAATTCTTAGATTTTTCTCCCTTTATCCTCCTCAATATAGCGAGAATGGAAATGAAACACATTTGATAAATATACTGAGTTGGTTTTCATTTTGTCGATAATGAAAATAAATATTACTTTTGCAGATTTTCAAAAATAAGTACATGCCATGTCAGGTACCCTTAAGACCACTTTTTATCTTGGTAAAATCAACAGGACTTTCAGAACTACAGAATTTCGAGATGACCAACAACACTGATGATAACTTATAAGAAGCAATAGTTGACCTGAAGTTCCCCCTCATCAATCTCGAAGTCATCCTGGAAACGAAAATACCCAACCAGACAGGATTTTTCGAAATTCTCCAAGACACGTGGTGTAATTTATCACTCCGTATCAGAACCCACAGACTCCCACATGATCACCATATTCGTCTTGTTGCATTTTACTATCTGCAGTCTGAGGAATTCGGTCGAATTTTTAAATTCGATAAGTGAAATTTTATTTTTACATCCAAAAAACATTCCGGTTGGCAACTTTGGCATCATGGATCAACAATACGAATATTACTCATCTCCGAACTATTTCGCTTATCGCTTTGCAGACATGAAAAAATATTTGGTCCGAATTTAAACGTACTTGTGTGAAATTCCCATTGGTTGTTTATCGCAACGAAGATGCCTGTTTCCCATCCGAACAACATTCATTTTCCGATGATATGGCCGCTAATAGGGCCGTTAATGAGGGACAACAATAAATAATATTCATCCTCGACGTAAAAACGGAGATCAAGTGGCGATAAACTATTCCGCTTCTCAATAAATATTTACCCAACTCGACCCACTATCGACCTTATTTTTCAGTTATGGCCTATTTGGTTTCAGAATCAACAGAACTAGACTTAATTGTACAATGTTACACTGAGCCCCTTAATCCCGGTATAGAATAAAACTTTCAAACTTTCAGCGTTCATAAAAAACCCAAAAAATTAGACATAGATTCCTTTGACAGCAACTGTCAAAAATTTTTTTTCGAGTTGGTTTCTCAAACTGGATAATGTGAATCCCCATATAAGGTGGATAACTTCCAGTGACCTATTTTTATTATAATTTTTATGAAGTGGACGAAAATATATACAATGCATAAGTTCTATGTTCTAATTCCAGCTCTCGTTTCCTTAGAAAACACATGAAATGAAGATATCAATGTAGGTGATTTGGTGCATGATATTTCAACAGATTATTCTGAATTAGCGAAACGCCCCTGATTGGTGGAAAAACTAGAATATCAATTTCGAAAACGTTGTTATTGTGGAACAATACAAACATCTAAATTTAGAAACTGGGGCGCTTTCGAGTTTTTTATCGAGTTATTAGTCGTCAAACTTGATAACAAATACATGTAACTGATATTTAGATACATACAGAAGCAAATATTTTTTCCGGTACTTTTGAGTTCAATGTTCTGTGCCGAGCACTGAGAAAAATTGACTCCAGTCATAGAAACTTAGTATTTCCCCTTTCTATGCATCCTACACTAGCATTCAACAACAATAGGTTGAAAGAATGTATTTTTTGACAGATCTTCTATTTTCCACAATTTTTGAGCGCGCGTTCTACTTAAACGAGGGAAAAATCATTTTAAGGCGGTGTCTTATTTTCGAATTTTGAGTCAAAAATTTGAAATTGAATTATAATGAATTATCGAAAAAAAATATCTACCAATATTTCTCTATGATAAGAGAAGCGGGGTCGTTGACGATTTGTTTGACAGCTGCTTTTCATTTTTAATGACAGCCGTTGAAACGAACGGTATGGGCTTGAGAACAAAACTCGAAAATGAAAAATCGAAAAAAATAAAACGACATAATTCTTTACTTTGACAGAACATGGGTGATTTTGGTATCAAAATGTAGGTTTTCGAGGTCGCTGAATCCAATGAGAAATAATTCAAAGCCCTAACTATCACCGTTCAGATTTTCATCTGTCAAATGGCATTTTTTGAAAAATTCGAAATTTCAAATCGTCATAGCTTCCGTCCCTCTCGTCGTATCCAACATTTGTTTATATTATGTTGATCAGAATATCCCAAAGGATCTCTGTGCAAAAAATGAGCGATTTTAAAAATCTCAATTTTTGAGTGCAAAATGCCTAAGTGGTGAGACCCCCTAAAAACACCATATTTGCCGATAAAACGATGTTGATCACAGAGCTTGACACCTGTCAAAGATGATTTTTCTTCTTCTTCCTCTCAATGGCCTCTTTATTTTTAAAATGCGAATTTTCCTTCAATATTGATCTGCCTAATCTATTGATCTACTTAAAAGGTAGATCTACGCGCTCTACTAGTTGCCGATAAAACGATATGTCCGGAAGTTTCTAACGGCGTTAATGATTGAAGAGGTTATTCGAGCCATTCGAATCTTCCATAAAATGACATTTGCGGATCGATAACACCCACAACGCGAATGGTGTGAGCTCGAGAACAGAACTCGAAAATGAAAAAACGAAAAAATTCTTCACTTATGATGGCTACATAAGTGATTTTGGTATCAAATGCTGAATCCAATAAGAAATAATTCAAAGCCCTAACTATCATCGTTCAGATTTTCAGCTGTCAAATGGTATTTTTTGAAAAATTCTAAATTTCAAACCGTCAAAGCTTCCGTCCCTCTTGTCCTATCCAACATTTGTTTATATTTTATTGATCAGCATATCGTCGGTCCCATGCCAAAACCATGAATGTGCAAAATTACAGTTTTGGGATAATCGCATTTGAAGTTTGTAACGATTGGGAAAATAGGGTTTTTGTGTGACTTTAAATATTCTCTGCAAGAAGTAGAAGTCGTATTGACCAATTTATGTTGTCTAAATAAATAATATGGGTCATTTCAAGACTTAGGATGCACTTAGGTCAAAACGGTCAATTTTGCCCATTCATGGTTTTGGCACGGGACCGACGATATCTCAAAGTATCCCTGTGTGAAATATGGGAGATTGAAAAATTTTCAATTTTTGGGTGATAATTGACTAAGGGGTAAGACCCCCCAAAAACACCATATTCGTCAATAAAAAAGTTAATCTGTGAGGATCTATCGGTGTTATTTAATCGAGAAGTTATTCGGACCATTCGAATCTTCAATATTAGGCATTTTTCGAATCGATAGGTAACACCCATATCATGAACGGTATGAGCTCGAGAACAGAACTCGAAAATGAAAAATCGAAAAAAATAAAACGACATAATTCTTTACTTATGATGGGTACATGGGTGATTTTGGTATCAAAATGTATGTTTTCGAGGTTGCTGAATCCAATAAAAAAATAATTCAAAGCCCTAACTATTACAGTTTAGATTTTCACTTGTGAGCTTTCATTTCTCTCATTGTCTGTTATTGATTAGCATTGCTCGAATACGGAATACAAATGATCGATGTTTGGCCTGAAATGCATTTTCAACAAAGTCAATCACACCGTCCGAAATTTTAATTGTTTCGTTTCCCCGAAACAATATAGAAGGTGGTTGACTGAACCAGTGTCTTACTCGAAAGTAACTTGTGATTCTCCTTATTCTCGTAGCCGAAAAGCATCTGAAATCGTCCAGGAAGAAATCCACTAGACCAAATAAAATTTCGAGCCCAATCAATATCTCCAAGGTCCGTTTTCGTTTCCTAGAACGGTCTATAAATATGCGCGATTGCCGTTACGTTTTATCATTACTCATTTTTCATTATTGAAAACAAAATTCTTCCCGAGACGACATGTGGATATCCGAAAACATTCGTCGACCACGTGATCCACAATTTCCCCTTCATCTTTTATTCCCGTGAAAGAATGTGCATGATATACATTAGATTCGAATTGAAATCATAGACAAGAATAGGATTATTAGGATAATGAATCCTTATGGGTTAGATCGTGATGATTTTTGGGATATAATCAGAAGAATTCGGAGGCAATCGTCTTTTGAAACTCGTGCTTTGTAGCGATAGAATTATAATAGTTCCTGGCAAGTGTGATTCAAGCTAAGTCAGTAGTCTACTTGACTACAAATTTTTTGAACGCTCATCATGAGGAACACAAGAGTTCGGTTTGAAACGCATGCAATGAGCATTGTCCACTCCTTCGACATAAGCAATAATAAAAAGTGAATGAACTCGATGCAAAAGCGCAGTCTGATTCACGTCTGATTATTGTTTATTTATACTCAACTTGGTGTTTAATTATAAGTGATTCCCGGGAAAATGATGGAGCATAGCATATAACAATATTATTTTCTTATTTATCACTGAAGATATATGTTCTTAGGGTCACAATTTATCGATACATATTGAAATATTGTCTATGAATTAGACGGCAACAAAATTAAAAATTCATTTAATTCCAACAATAAGAAGTTTCATACAAATATATCATATTTATTTGAAAGTAGACTCGGATCTGATCCAAAAGTTCCTGGAGAAAACTTGAATCGAAATTCGGCAATACCCTGTAGAATTTTTTCGTCTAAATCAAAGTGAGAAACAAACAACACGGCTTCAGTAACTTTCATCCTTTTAATGTTGAAGAGCATGGAGCATCATTCTGTGAATCTAGAATAGGGATATTTGTCTAAAATCTACCTCTGGACAGCTTCGTAGTATCAGTGAAGTCATATGATCAAATTCACATCAAAATTTGATGGGGATTTCAGAAATGTGACAATTTATTAGGGATGCCATTAAAAAAAAAGTTGATAGATATTTTGGGTGAGGCTTATAAGAAAGAATGCCCCTCAAACTCTCTCGTAATGGTGAATTCATATGAAGTTTCCAATTAAGATTGTTGAATATCTTAATAATACGTTCCAATTGATATTATTTCGACCCATTTGTCAAAGTGGGTCAAGACACGTTCAATTTCATGACACATTCGAAGATCCAAGGCTATCGAATTCGGAAATAGATTCAGGATAACACTTGGGCAACCACCACGTGAACTACAGACAAGTAAATACGGAAGAGATAAAGATCCAAGGAGACAAAACAACCGAAAAGTATCATCAAAGAGAAGCCTCCTCTAAAGCGAGATAAAAACGATTGCAACCGGTAACGGCGCCAGCGGAACCGAGACGGTAACTGGATTAATCTTCCAACTGAGCCCTCCAACTGGACCACTCATCAAATCCACCTATGCTGGAAAAAACCGATCCGTCGATTTTTTCTCAGATTAAACGGAATGCCGAATATTTTCAGCACTTCCTTCTACAAGGAGCGTGATCGAGTTTTATCGAGGAATTCGATGGACTTTGGGACCTGGCAGAAATTTAGTATAAATCCGAAGGATTTCCAAGCTTCGGTAGTAATTTTGATATCGTTTCCGAACTCCGAACTCCGACGCTACCACGGCTGTTTGAGTGTTTCTACGAACAGTTTTTGTTCATTTCTCGACAAAATGCCTTGTTTTATCAAGGTAAGTGACGACAACTCAGGTGTTTTGATCAAGTGTCAATGAGTCATTTCGCAAAAGTGGAATTCCGAATAACTACAAGCTACAGTTGCGACCCAGGCTTTAACCTCGTGGAAACTATTCATTCACACTTTCAACCACTGAAAATCTGAAAATTATTTTTTATTCGAGCTGTGTCCGCCCAAAATTTGGATTTACGTGTTTAGAAGACCAGCCCATTCATGTCTGCGATCAACTGGTTTCAACAGAGTCTTGTTCTTATTTTATTTACTTTTCCGTGCGTTTTTACCTTCAAAATTACAATTCATATATCAATCTGAAAAATTTGTACGAGTGAAGAAAGGAAACTAACTATTCTACCTCTAAAAGTTACTGATTTCACCAAAATCAGTAACTTTCCAAATGTCTGTAATATTCGAATTCTGAGTTTAAGGATTCGAAGTCAAATTCGGTTTTGTCCGTCCGGCCGTAAACACTATCATTTCCGGAAGGGAATACTAAGGTTCTGGTTTGGTTTGGAGCCTAAATGCACCGGTAATTCGGGTAATTTTCGTAAACTGGTAAAATGGTTTCGAAGTGATTTATTCTTAGAATTCCTTCCAATATTTCAAAAACTATTTTTTCTATCGTGTTGAAATTTGGTATGAACCTGTACAAATGCTCGAAAATGTCAATTTTCATCTTAAATGTTTCTTGTACAATTGAGGAGTTTGTCATGCATTCTCAACTAGGGATGAAGGGTTTGTGGAGTTTTTTCAAATGGCAATACCAACTTTTTCTCTGCCAGAAATGGATGGACTTTTGTTGCTGAGGATAATTCGGGGTTCTTTCATCAACTTTTTTTCAACTGATAGGATTAAAATAACTGAACTTTTGAATTTGTCCCGTTTTTGAGCTAGGTATATCATTTCGTCACGATGTTTGTATATTTCGAATTTTGAGCCGACAACGGTCTCAAATCTTGACTAGGTTGGACCCGCTGATCACGAATATATGGTCAATTTTAATTTTGCTCGATAACTCTCAAACGAATCAATCTATACTCCAGAGAGTAGACATTGTCAGGTACGGATCTCGAAAGTCGTAGTAAAGTTCGTTAAAGGGTAAAATTTGACCATGGCTTCCGTAAATTCGATGGAGAATGACGTTTTGAAGCTACGTCCGATCGAAATTTTTTTTCTTCGGTGTATATCGACCCGGGTCATTTTGTTCACTTATAAATAGGTCATTTTCAGACTGCCGTATCTCCCAGAAAAATCGATTTATACAGATGCTGCATTATGCATATAGATCGGTCCTTTGTGAATAAAAAAAAACAATTTTTATCTACCAGAGTCTGACGGTTTAGATTTTCTGATTTTTTTCCCGAAGGTCCAATTTTTTCGATTTCAAACGTTTGTAAATCAAAAACTGTTCTCTTCACGAAAGATCTGATTGGATATTCTTAATCTACGCCCTCGAATTAGTAAATAATGTGATTTTCAATTCGATCAAAGCCAAAAAATTTTTTTCGAAAAATCGATGTTTTTCCATACATTTGTATAGGAATTTTCGCAAAAATTCGAATCTCGCCGATCGATATGAAATTTTTACCGTTTATTAATTCGATGCCGTAGATTAAGAATATCCAGACAGATTTTCTCTGAGACTAATAGTTTTTTGAATATGGTCGATGAAAAATCGAAAAAATTGGACTTTAGCGAAAAAAATCAGAAAATCCAAACCCTTCGTGTCAAGTCTAAAAAAAATACACCAATGCATTCTCGAAGAATCAGAGTATGACCAAAAAAATCAGCTCCTCCCAATTCCTATTCTTTTAGAAGTTACGTCACTCCAAAGTCGACCAATTTTTCGCAAATTTTCCACTCAAGGTCGAATATTTCAAGAACCGAAAATTTCTCGGGAAAACTAATTAGCGCATCGTGATCTACGATCGACTTAGTAAATGAAATGACCCAGGTCGATATGCTAAGAAAAAAATTTTTTTTCTTGGCATATCGGGCTCCGCCAACTTTGATCGAAATTCGAAAAATCGCGAAAAATAGGTCATTTTTGGACTGCCGTATTTCCCAGAAAAATTGATATATACAGATGCTGATTTTTTTGCATATAGATTGATCCTTTGAGAATCAAAAAAACCAATTTTCATCCATCAGAGTCGAACAGTTTTGATTTTCTGATTTTTTTCGCGAAGGTCCAAATTTTCCGATTTTTCATCGTTCGTAAATCAAAATTTGCTTTCTTGAATGCTAATCTACCTATAAGGTGGACGAACGAGCGCTTAAAAGCTTTTGCCTTCAAATCAGTTCTCTTTTCCAATTTTAAGAATCGAGATGAACTGACAAAATTGAGCATTGTGAATAAAATGAATGACAGATGATACTCCTCGTGAGTACATGGACAGTCGTGCCAACTTAACAAAAAGAATTTCTCAAAACGGGCTTTTAAATGTTGTATAGGAGGAATTCTCGATCAATAATTGATTCAGAAATAGACATTTCTTGTTTGCAAATACAGGAACTGAACTTACACATGTGCAGGTCGGAAGAAAAAAGATTGTCGATAACGATATCGATTCATTCCTCTATGACCAACTGGATATGAATAGAAAGTTGATGAGAGTTATATTTTACACAATTGTGTGTATAAACACAGCATTTACAATGAAATAAGTGTGTTTATTGATGATATAACTTTTGAAATATATCTAGATTATATCTTAATTGAACTTAATTAATTGTAAATTGAAGCGATATGAGGAATAATTCAATTTTCAATGGGATAATTTATTGAGTATTATCCTGATAAAATCGTACTAGACACATCTAATAAACAAGTTCGAAAGGCAAAGATCAGTTGGAGGAGGATAATACTTTCGAGATAAAAATATTCGTTTGGAATTCTACTAAAATTTAAATTAGAAAATATCCGGACTATTGCGTAATGTTGATACATATCGTCCATAATCGCTTTCCTCTGGAATCTCTATCCCAGAAAAATTGCGTTTTACAAAAACACATTAAGGAGTCAATGTTTATGGAATAACATCGCTATAAGAAAATATTGAATAATTGTGCTGTTTATATCTATAGCTCCCTCAAAAATAATATCTCTTGTTTCAGATTGGACTAATTGTCATTCTCCTCATTTTTATGGCTATATACGAAGTGGTAGCAAGACCAGGTATACTTGAAGAATACTGGAATTCAGAAGACAAATGTAAAACTGGAGTGGTAAGTTTCAGAATTTAATTCAATCTCAACACACGAAATCATTTTCTACCATCATCAAAATAGGGTAACGTCCCTAAGACCAACACAATAATGAGGGAAATGGAGTAGCAGAGATCTAATTCCGAAGTAAATCGCTGAGACGTGCTGCCATCACAAGAGGATAGTAACATACCGTATTGTTAGCCGTCATCAGTGCCACATAACCCAACCTGCGATAGCAACCGAATAAAACGGCTAACAAGCCAGAAACCGATATGTCACTATCATCTTGTGATGGCAGCAATCTCAGCGATTTACTTCGGAATTAGATCTCTGCTAGTCCATTTCCCTCATCATTTTCTATTTCACATTAAATTTCTATGCATATGATCGAAGACACCTTGTGATTCGATGGGGATCCAAAAATGTAATAATTTGAACAAAAGTTTTCGAATGATTCCCAAATTAAATTTCAGCCTGTAGATATAATTTTCTTTGTGTATTTCCAGGACGAGGTGATAGAGACATGCCAGATATGCGCAAAACAAACGAAATCTCCAATCGTGTATCCGATGTGCTGCACAAACGATGACGATGTCTACAATTGGTGCTCCAGGTTCATCAACTTTGGTCAACACTTATAGCCTTGAAGGGTTCGACTGTTTCAAGCATGAATTCTTCAAACCATACCTATTTGTTACTGAAAGATTCCGGTATGGTTGCGAAGGAATTCTCAACGATGGAATATGATTAGTTAATATTCTTGAAAAGTGGATGATTTTTTGGGAAATTCGTGTATGTAATCACCGATTATGTAGTGACGAATTCGTTTTTATTGTGCACAGTGCACCTATTTATTTATTTAATTTTTTACTCTATATTCGACTAATTAGTTAGTGTTATTGTCGCTTATCGAAAACCTAATTGCACTTTCTCAAATTGTTGCCTCGTTTTCGCCTTAATTGTTTATCACTCACTTATAGCCTGCAATTGGGCTTTCGATTAAAATACTCCAATCATCGGTTTGTGTATCAATGCAATTAGCCTTATTCATATGTCGTACTCTTTTCGTATATATCCTTAAAAATAATTAGGGTCTCTAGGTATTAATATAATTCATTGTGATATATCCAATTCATGATCAGATACATGAAAAATGTGTGAAAACTTCACAAAACTGAGAGCTGCTCGATCTTCTTAGTTGTGATTTGATATGCAAACTTTGCTTTACATCCAGACTGAAACTCTCTGTTTGTATCCGTGGCTGTGAGAGTAGAATGTTCTACCGAATTTTATGTTTGTATTTGTATTATTTCATATGGACAATTGTATAATATGATTGTATGAAAATAAATTATTATACCGGATAAATGAGAATTCATTGTAATCCTCTTCCAATTAGAGAATGAGACTATATAGCACCATAAGACAATCCAAACAACGTTACTATTCCACCAGTGTTAACCTCAAAACGTTTCTGACAGGTGAATTTATGTGTTGGAGTGTTGTAGGATTTTAAAGAAACGGAAATAAAACACTGAAATAACAAAATATGATATTATCTATTAGAACTTATTTCATTTTTCAATTTCTCGTAATACAACAAATCTTCCGATGTTAACGACGGCTTCACTGAATTGAGAGCGTGTTTGAAATCATCAGTGCGAATTATAACATCTTTTTCCGTCAATTTATCAGTGTCCTTCGAACCTACAAAATATTCTGAATCGTTAGAAGCACGACACGAGAAATCGTTTCAACTTCACATCCCGAATATTCCATGTTGCATAAAACATGAATTTAAAAAAATCATCACAGATTCATTAAAATCGTCTCAACTTGTATATTCACAAATTTCAAGTTTGATTTTTCACAAACGAAACCTCCATTCAAAATTGTTTCAAAAAAATGTTCGTAATTATTTGATGCAACATGTGATCTCATTATTTAGGGCCCCCGCAGACTGCAGACTTTTTAATCGGCCGATAGTTTGGTCGGCTTCTTAATCAGTATGGAGAGGAATGCATGTGCGCACACTACAGCGATTCTTCTCCATACTGATTAAGAAGCCGACCAAACTATCGGCCGATAAAAAGTCTGCAGTCTGCGGGGGCTCTTATGAGGAGTGTCTCCGTAATATCCAGTTTTCACTTATCTTGGATAATGAAAATCAAAACATTCTGAACTCACCCTTTTGGCATTCTTCGATGGTCCTTTTTGCAGCATTCATCCAAGTATCTGAACAAATTCCGTAAAAATCTGCGCCAGATATCTTGCTGGGACACATCTTCACAATATCTTCTAAACTTACCTCTTCCGAGAGATTGAATCTGAAAGTATTACCTTTTAGCAAAAATTATCGAAAACTAAAGGAAAAATAATTACTTTCTGGTAAGAGCTTTCAGAACTGACAACCTGGAATCAAAATCTGTAGCCGGACCTACGTAGAGAAGTTTGTCAAACCTCCCCGGTCTCAAGAGGGCTGGGTCTATAAGATCCGGCCTGTTTGTTGCACCTGAAAATTGAGCATAAACAGAAAAGAAATTATATTACACTGATTTGTAGTTTTATACCGATAATAAAAACAGTGGCTTTTTTGTTAAGGCCGTCCATTTCGGCTAAAAGTTGGGATACGACCCTGTCCATTACCCCTCCTGAATCACCAGATACTCCTCTGTTTGGAGCAAGAGAATCCAGCTCATCAAAAAAGATGATGCATGGAGATGCTGCTCTGGCCCTTTCGAACACTGTAAAAAAACTTTTACTAATGAAAATTAATCTCATTAACATAATATTTTAAAAGTTATAATAGAACTAACACTAATAGTAATAGAGAAACAGAGATCCTTACCCTCTCTTATATTTTCTTCAGATTGTCCTATATACATATTCAGCAATTCAGGTCCTTTGACAGATAAGAAACATAAATTGCATTCAGTGGCAACAGCTTTAGCTAGTAAAGTTTTGCCAGTTCCTGGTGGACCAAACAATAATATACCTACAACAATATAAACTCAGTAATAACTACCAGGTAATAGTACTCTTGGCTCATAACCTGTCAGAATATTTAGGAAAATGTTTAGTGAAAGTATTATGGTTTTTGAGTAACCTCCAGTTCTCTGAAATTGTCTGGAGTCTCTTATTTGCATAAAAGATTTTCTCTTCTCTAATTATATTTCAGTTATTTTATTTTTTATTAAAAGTCATGTGACTAAAACTAATCCCATAACTCACCAAACTTTGAAAATCCAGTTGACTCAACGAGATCTGGATGTCTCAAAGGGAAATTTATCGTTTTAATGATTTCTTCTTTGATATCATTCAGCCCTCCGATATCTTCCCATTGAACTTTGGGAACTTTTGGTGCGCCAATACTCTTATTATAATGAAGCTGCATATAATCTACAATAAATAAAATGAGTACCTCTTCATAGTATCCACTAATTTATAAAAACCTATTGCACGTATCAGATTTTCAGATGTCAAAACATCGTCTTCTTCAGAATCAGTTTGATAACTTCCCGCTAATCGAATCAGTAGGTTGAAATCTTCAAAAAGAAAACTGTTAGTTTTTTGAACAATTTCTTCCAGGCTTTCCAGGTAGTTAACTTTGTGAGATTGAAACAACCATTTGAGCATCCTCATACTTTCATCTTTGGTAGGTGGATTTATTCTGAATATCTCGAGAAACTCTTTTTTGAGACTTGCAGATATTTTATCATCGTTACTTGAACAGAATAATATCACAGGTAGTTTATTATTTTCAAACAACATTTTAAGCTCACTGCTGAAATGTGAAATAATTCTTTCATCAGTTTCACCTTCGTTGTTCTTTTCGAAGTTCTGAAAAATACTTTGTAAGAATCCTTTCGAAAAATTGATTATGAATAGAAGACTTCATATCAATCACCTCAAAATTTTTCATGAATAATATGCAAGGGGCGTACAGTTTAGCATTGAAGAAAATATTCCTTAGTTTCGTTTCATTTTGAGCATAAACTTGACTGGTTAGATCGAAATTAGTGATTTTGTAGAAATGCATCCCAAGTTTCGAAGCAATACTTGATATAATCTTCTCTTTTCCAGAACCTCTTGGTCCAGTTATCATAAATATTGGATTTATAGCCAATTCTTGAATATAATATACCTCAGATAGAAAAAATTGTTCGATTCAATTGATACAACTTACTTTTTGTAAAAAATGGCTTAATTGCTGCTTCTATTTCCGCTGAATAATCTTCAAAACCACTAGGACAAAATCTAACAATTGTCTCTCTTTCATGATCCTCGTTTATATACGTCTGGTTGGGTTCTATGCAAGTTGGTAGAAAGCTCTGTATATTAGCAACCTGTTTCAGTGTTGTCTCACCTAAGATTGCATATTTCCCAGTTGAACCATCGTCAATAATTTTGGTGCATTTGAAAAAAACTTTATGCGCTATATTAAACACTTTAGTCATACTGAATGGTATGTCTATGGAGTATTTTTTCACATTGACTCCAATTATATCATTCTCACATATCAACTTTGGTTTGAAGAAATAATTCTTTACTAACGAATTTATAAAAGAGTTATCAAGATCACAAGGGCTATTCACTAAGGCCAAATGAATTTCTTCCGCAATACCAATTTTACCATAGGGTAAACCTTTCAAACACGCAGTCAGTAAATGCTTATCTGAGTTACTAACCAAATTCAATTTATTCAAGATATTGAAGAGCAAAGTTTGCGAAACAAATATTGTCTGTTTATCAACACTTTCAGAAATAACTAGCTTTACATGCACTTGTACTAATTTGTCACCACACTTTACATTAAGTTTAGCATTAGTCTTTCCTTTTAAAAGCTTATTATTAACGATAATTGAATAATTTTCATCTACATGGCAATCTTCCGAGTCCATAAAAAGAGTGGAATCATCATAAATCGCTTGAATTTGGTATTTCCTCTTCTCATGACATATTTTGCAGAATTGTACAAACATGTACATTGGATATAAATGTGGAGGCAGATTTGGAAATAAGATTTTTGAAATGTAGAAAAGTAATTTCACTTCTCCATTTTTTCGGAAAATATTGCCATTACATTTTTTCTCCATTGTGAAAATAAATTAAATTTAAACATGAAACAGTCCTCAAAACATGAACTTTAATTAATTCGAAATTTCAAATCTAGCTGGACATAACCTATAAAATAAAAGATGCATAGAATTTACGTTCGGTGATTAGAACTACTACCATAACCATAGAAAATCAGGAATTTCATATTTTTCGAAAATCCTGGCTGTTCAAACTCTTGTGAAAGCGAGTACATCGTACTTATCAATGATTAATCTTCGTAGCCAGATTCATCTTCAGGATTGCTGCTTCCTGCTTCGATTGTACTGCATGCTAGGCACTCGTCGCCAACATCCAACCAACATTCAGCACAATACAATAAATGACAATCCAGGTTCCTACAGATAGAAAATTTCCCTGGTGAATCGAAAACGCCTTCGGGTTCTTCACAAATTATACAGTTTCTTCTCGCTACTCCGAAAACTTTCAAGAACCCACAACATTTTGGATATCGAATTCTAGCGACGACACAAACATTAACGGATTCCTCAAGCCTTCGCTCCCGTACTTGTTTAATGATGCGAGCTTTCATATACCGAAGAAATCCGATTCTTCTTCTGGTAGTCTCGTTGTAAAGATACAGTATCCTCCGTTTTTGTCGTTTTCTATAAATGTATCCGCATATGACTGATTTCAGTCTGTTTGTGTAAACTTCGATGAACATCATTACAGTGATAAGACAGAACATTCCGTATATTTCTAAAAAGTATATGTTGGGCATTGTCGTTGGTTGTGGAAGACACATTTCGTTACTTCGCGTTATTTTAATTCTTTTCTTCACATTGAATCCTTTTACAATGGACCTCAGTAAAGAGGCTATCATGCCGGTGCCTTTGATCTCGAGTAGCAGGTCGTGGTGTCCCACCTGGGTATATTCGATTTTCGCATGTCGGCGAACCAAATCTAAGGCTTCGTAAAATAAGCGGTCTATCAAAATGAACGTAGAAATGAACACAACTTCTAAAACCATAATCAATGCTTGCATAAGCAATTGCTTTTTTTCGCTCTTCAAGTACCTCCTACTCCACAAGTCTACCAGTTGGGTTTTTTCGAATTTTTTTAGAGGAAACAGAACAGTTTTACCTGCTGCTTTCCTTCTTGCGTCAATTTTCCTAAAATATTTGGTGATATAGACATTGTCGTACTCGATGTCGCGTAGGAATTTATCATGATAATTTTGGCTTTTGACGATGATGTAAAGAAGGACGAAAGCCAGCATTCGTTTCAACGAGACGAAAATCTTATCCAGCATTTTCTTTTTTTCGTCCACGTCATGCTGAATAGCTTTGGCGGTGTCCGCGGAGTCTTGAAGATTGATCAGATGTCGTATTTTCGTTAGTTTGTATTGCAATTTAACGTTTTTGAAATTTTTAGTTAGGGAAACCCTGGATTTTTTTAGGTACTCGTATCCTTCACCTAAACCTGGATCTATTTCGCTTGAAGGGTCGCAACGGCTGCTTCCTCCTAAAGCCTGGGCTATGTTGCAGACGAAATCTAACTTCATGGGCCAACACAAGAGCCAAGCTGCCGCCCAGGTAACAGCATCGTAACATTTATCGTACGTCGATTGGAACATGTTTCTACATCGAAGAGCAGCAGTCGAAAACTGTTGGTTGCATCTCAATTCCACCTTTTCCAGATATTTCCGTTCGTATTTGGCTGCCTCGATCTGTTCGCCTTTAGTCAGATATTTATTGTCTATTTCCTCACTTCTCTTGGTATCTCCCTGTAGATTATCCAGATAGTCATTCTCTTCTTTCAGCTTCTTCATCTCTTTTTCGTCTTCAATTTCCCCAGTTATGGGCGCAGATAAATCTTTGACGTTCCTCAAGGTATCTTTAACTTCGTTCACTTCCGTTTTCATTCCGAATAAGGCTTGAGTGAATGGTTTGAACATCAATTCGAACCTAGTTTTTGTTAAATTGAAAGTTAAAGAAGCCGAACAAGCGAACACTCTCACTACTTCTTTGCCGTTAGTGGCCAGATTCTCCAAAGGACCTGCAATCACCATGAAGAGTATCAAAGCGTATTGGACGCCTTTTCCGCTTTCTCCAGCGAACACCGGAAGAGATATGAAGGAAATACAACGAATTTGGGACGAGAAGGCGATTCCGAAGGCCAGCATCAAGCTTATGACCACTCCACAGATAATTGCACTTGAGGGTAGGAAATTGAGGTCTGTTAGGATGAGGCCGTAAAATCCGAGCCCCAATAAAAGGCCATACAGAAAACCAAACGTTGCTTTGGTTTTCCTATACTTCCGCTTTCTGGTCTTGAACAATATTTTGAACAAATTCATGTGATTAGATTATTTTTATGAATTCGTTGTCATTACTTACCTGTCACTCCTGAATCTACACAGATGTAGCAAGATCAGGAAAAATTAAGAATGCCAACAAGGTATCATAGACAAAACCGCAATAATCGAAATGAAGAATAATAAGAAAGAAATAATAAAAAGAAAGGAAGGATAAATAAAGAATAGCTTCAGAACTGTCGAACCTTTTTGAATTAATGAAATCGGATAAAGATATTTTGATTTTTCTATTATTTTGTTTCCATACAAATTTTCATGGAACCGAAATGTTTATCGTAGTGCTGAATCCTTTCATTGATTAAATGAGGCTGTAAGATTCAGAGATGCTCTGTTGTCCTGTCCATATAGAACCTTCGATGCGTGCAATTCGAATATATTCTTCCCAAGTTGTCTCAAGATTTTCAAGCCAGCCAAAGTGTTGCCTCTGTGGTCTTTATGCACGTTTGGTATTATTTGCCACCCCAGATCTTCTTCTTCTTCTTCCTCCTCAGAGGCCCCTAACAATTCCTCCAGGAGTTTACCATATTTGGCATGCGAACCCTTGTGAGCTTTGACCGACAGAATCAAGAACAGTATCGAGAGATAAGCATTGAGCATCATCTGGAATGAAAAGTGGAAGGTAAAAGGCCATTTTTGGGGTGAAGATTTTGTAATTTTATGAAGGACTAAAGACAAGAAATTCAGAATAAAAAATGGATACTTACATTGAACCTCACCTATTTTGTGGGATTTTCAATACAATTCCGAAATGAGAAGAATGCGTTCATAAATGGACCGATAATTGCTGAGGAAATATACCGATTATCGCATTCAGCATAAAGCCTAATTAGGATCGATATTATAGTACGAAATATTGGCAAAATAATGGGGCTATAAAAAAGAATCAGTATCAGGCCAGTATTGAACATTTTTTGAACGGATGATAGGAAAATATCCGCTCTGTTTCCTTTCACATCATCCATATCAATAACAGCAAAACTTGAGTAATTCAATAAAATTATTATTTCTAACACAGGGTGATTTTAAAGGTGAGTCTTTTGAAAGCTCGTATCTATCATCGCTGATCAAACACGTGAGCTTTTTGGTTAAAAAGTTTAATTTGAAGAGTGATGGTAAAACGTCTTACCTTCGAAAAGAGCCTAAATAATTTCCACAAATTGATCTATTTCACTAATCTTCGATGGACGAAAAGAGGGAAAAATATGCGTGAGGATTCAGTAAAAAAAACACACGGTTTTGATTGATTGTGCTTCTTTATTGGTATCGTTCAAACACTCGCGGAATATCAAAAGGTGACTAGTATTGCTTTAAAGTTTAAACAGTAGAAATAGTTCGAAGCGTAGATAAAACAATGCGTTTCAACAAAGTTCATAGAAACAATGGCACTCGATTGAAAATCTCACAACCAATCGCTTGGAGGATGTTTAATTAAATATATATAGTCTCTTGAGTGAAGTCATAAAACGTTCAACAATACAATATGTAGAAAAAGATAAAATAAAAATTAGGCGACGACTATAAGATAACTCTGATCTTTCTTTCGATGTTCACTCGGCAGAACGGACACAGGTTTATGGCCGCCGAACAAGTCAAACAACAAACTATGTGACCGCATGGTACGAATATCACTTGGCACTGAAAGAAAAGTAATGGGTTTATCTATGCAAAAAAAGATAACTATACAGGGTCGTCCAGGATCGATGGCACCTTGGGAACGTAGTTGTTGCCATTTTTCGATATTTGGTACGAAAGCTCCTGCTGTTTGTCGATAGATGGCTACAGCATTAAGTGCTCGTCGATTTTGACATGAAGCAATCTTAGATAAACTGTTTTTTAGTGCTTTTGTTTCGTGAATTTGTCCGATTTTGTGCCGAATAATCGTCATTTGCGGGAAGTGTAGATTTTCTCCTTTCTTTCGAAAAAAAAAACTGCGTCTGAATCGCATAGAAAGCTCCAAAAAGTTCAAGGAGATGCTGCTCTAAGTGAAACGACGTGCTGTGATTGGTTCGGTCGCTTTAATGACGGCGATTTCGATGTTGACGACCGTCCGCGTGAAGTAAGGCCAAAAACTTTCGAAGAGGCTGAATCGGAGGTGGTTTTCGATGAGAATACGTGCCAAAGGCAAAAAAAGCAATGGGTAAATACATTGGATGATACATTGGTGACCATTTTTTTACAACAAAGCAATAAACTTCCAAGGTGCCATCCACCTCGGGTGAGGGTGACGGTTCATCGGTTATGGATTAAAAAATCGAAATAAAATGGATTCGATTGGTTCATTTTCGAACCGAACTGAAAAAAATTGAATAACTCACCTCTCTATCCATACAAACGACGCATTCCGCCATAGAACCGCCCACAAACTCCAGATGATCCAAGGGCGGCGCGCTGGGACCTTGTCCTGTAGATTCCGCCGGTTCTTGCGCGTCCGTCATCTTCTTCTTCTCGTACTGGTGCCTCTGTTTGTCGTAGAAAGTGAAGGCGTCCAAGATCTTCAGCCTGTCCTGTTTGCTCTCGATTCCCGCTTCGCTCAGAGCTTTCTCGTCGACGAATTCCAACTTGTCTGAAAATTAAAGCAGTTTGACGTCGAAATCATCCGATCGAGAACATTTTTTCTTACAGTCGTTCTGCATGATTTTCGCCAAATGGGGTAGACAGTGGATGACCCCGTTCATGAGCAGAGCTTCCGCCAGAAGCGGATCTATGTTCTTCTGGCATTCGACCAGACCTTCGGGTATCCTGAAAGCAAAAACGCTCTGATTCTCCGAACTATCCGAAGAGTTTAAAAGGGCTTTTGAATTCACCTATTGAGCAGAGCTTGGTATTGTTTCAGCCAAAAGTCCTGAGACTTCTTATCCCAACTGTCTTCCAGAGCTTTCAAAGTACCTAAAATTTCGCTTCGTCTCACATCTTGCTGGTCCAGCAGATCCATCAGTAGAACGGATAGTTCCATTCTTTTCTCCGCGAAATCTTTCTGTTACGAAAGGAGAAAATTCATTTTGAGAAACGATAACTGCTTAAGGTTAGTTCTTTTTTGGGGAAAAACGAATGAATTGCTTTGAGGACATTGATATTTTTCGTAAAATTATATTTTCCGAAGTTTCTAAAAGAGACACAAATTAATTCGATATTTCCAACTCTTGACAGAAAAAGAACCATCCGGAAACTCAAATTCAAGTAAAAAACAGCTAACGCCCAGAACAATCAGATGCAAGACCGTCTCAACATCCATCAATGCACAAAACTCGCGCCAGCTAAGTCATTGAAAAAAGACACAAACATCTTTCGGGAAATTCAAACCAGAAGCAATGTTTACCACTTGTTCGTCCAAATGCAGTTTCCTCCTGTCCAATTCGATCTGCGTGAGTGCCGCCAGTTGAGATTCGACGAGAGAAACCTGTTGGAGCAAGCCCCAACTTCTACAGTCGTTCCTTTCAAGCAAGGTACCGAGCGCCGCCTTTTGCAGTTCCATATCGGACATCAACTTCGAAACGACGTCTTTCTTGGACGAATCGTGGATGCTCATCAGTTCTTCTATCTTATTCGTCCACTCTGTTTCTCTGCGAAACAAAAATATATTGGGGGAGAAGACCCTAGAAACTTTCAACAAACATCTTCCCGAAGTATCCTTTAATTCATTTATTTATTCCTGACCCTTAATCAGAAAAAAAGCTGGTATCAGATCCTGCATTTACATTGTTTTCTCTCATAAACAACAATAATTCTTAGCAATAATCTATATCAGCCTTGTCAAATCAAAAAATAAACAAAAACACAAACAAAACATTAATTCTTTATATACAAAGACATTACCGAATTTAACGAAACTCTTTTAGGTCATTACACATTTTTTTTACTATCCATTGCACGGTATTTCCACAGGAATACAATTGAAAGTATTGACAGCTCGAAATATTGGAGAATTTTGGCCAATACATGTTCTTGTATATTTTTTATGAAAGCATTTTTAATTCGTATATTGCATGTATTCATGCTTTTCTCTGACTACGGATAAAAAAGCTTGTGTCCTCAATAAATTATTCTTTATTTTGTAGACTAGCTTTGTCATTTAATAGATTTGTTCTGTACTATTTTCTGATAGATATTTTGGAGCATTTCCCCAACACGGAATTAAAGACCTCAGTTGAGATTCTATAAAACTAGTAAAATAATGCTCTCGATGAATGTTCTAATAAATAAGAACATCTGAAAATCAATGTTCAATGGAGCAAGTTCTGTATTAAAGCTCACCTTTGCAGAATGCTCTTGGACATTTCGACCCGCTGTTGATAAATATTCTCGAACTGTTTACCCTCTTGTTCTAAAATACTTTGCATCGCTTCCAAAATCTCATTTTTCCTCAAATTCTCGTTGTGCGCGTTCGCAGAAGCCAATAATCTCTCTTCTTCTTCTTTCTCGTAATCCAGGAGTGTAGAAAGAGGTTCTCTATTGAATGCGAGAAGCTGTCCGATTGCCGCATACGCATTTTGCTCAGCTTGAAAACAATTATGAATTCGATGAATGTTGGCTTGATGAAAAATTATTGAACAAAAAGATACCTTCGTGTAACTGCTCTATCAACCGAAATTTTTCCTGTTCCTTCACTTGTTGTATCTTCGATAATCTACTATCGAACTCGTCTTGCTCTTTAGCTATGTCTTGTAGTAACTGTAATACGGAGAATTTGTATCCCTAATTAATAATCTGTTCGTTTAATTTATTCATTTATCGAATATTCAATGTATTAATTGAGCCCACCTTCTCTCGATTAGACCTTTGAGCACTAGCTAATTCTTGTTCCTGTCTCTGAAGAATCTCGTTGTGCTTCTCGATCTCCAGAAACTGACGTACTTTGTTTTGCTGAAGAGACATACCACTATCAATAACAACAATTAATTCACTTGGTCAAGCCAAGGAAAAAGAAGCACGTTAAGTGTTTACTACGAAAGCCAAAACAAAAAGATAGTTAAACAAAATAAAAACATGCCTTAATCGTTTCTAGCTCCCGGATTTTCGCCTAAAAAAAAATAAAATTGATATTAGATCTAGGAAAGACGTCGTCAACTGAATGAGGGCAAAATGTGAAATATGAGTTTGAATTTTGAAATAATTCATATTCGAATATTTTTTAGCGGAGATGCAGATCGTGTAGTCATAAGAATTAAAATGAAGCACCGACTTGAAGTCAGCTCGTTTTTTCATCTTGCAGGTATACTCCTTTCAATTTTATAATTTATCCCGGTTGGCCATGAAATTTTGACACATTTCACCGTGTATATTTTGAAAATGTTAGGTTATAGTCCTTTTCCTGTCAGATGAATGAGCGACGTTGTCCTTTCTTCATAGAGGTCGTAGTAATTAGGTAGTTATCGAAATGTTTATTTACTTTGGTAAAATAATGAATTTGAGAAAAATTATGCGGATTCAATAATTCCAAAGACCTGGCGAATTTTGAAGACACTTTTTTCTCTGTTAATACTGAAAATATTTCACGTTATATAAACATGGTTGGAAGATTCAGTTATGCTATTTTCTTGTACGGAAATCAGGAATCGAGTGTTGAAATTTTACTGAAAAATAATGGACAGAATAGTCCGTTATTTTGCGATAGTTCAATCGAAAAAAGAATGAAAGTACTCGAATAACCCGAGAGAAAAACTTCCAAATGAATAGACGGACCTTTGGAATTTCCCACTTTTTAAAATTCTCAAGAAATAAGCCTACAGAAGACATTTGAATAGAATACCTTTTTTGCACAACTTGAAATACTCCAGTATGAAAATGTAGTAATACTACATGTCACAGTTAAATCTTAAAAGAACTAACTCCATTCACAAAGTTAGGAAAGAGTAAATTGAAATTAGCATTGGCAACATCTCTCAGAATTATTTGACTTTCATGAGTGCCAACCTGCGTCAGTTTTAAGTGAAAAAACTTGATAAACCCAAAAGATGGTCAACCAGGATACATTATAAAAGTGAATGGGATATAGAATCAAACGAATTTTTTCTGAAGCTGTCAAAAATAGTTTGGCAGCTGCTGTCCAAGAAATCCTCCATTGTCGAACCTAACCTGAATATCTCAAACTTCTAAGTTATTCCCTGTATAACGATTGTAAAGCCATACACCGAATATTATTTGAATTTCATTGTGATAAAACATTTTCTTGGAAAGGAAACAAAGATTTCAGGGGTTCAAATCTACCACATTCGATATTGCGATTTTGTGAACAGTTCAGTTTGTGATAAAGCTGAAAACCATAAATAACGAGATAAAACTTACAGACTATTTTGAAAAATCTCAAGTGTGAAATCTTAGTTAAGGAGGAATGAAAATTCAGTTTAAACTTATCCTTCTTTATTAGTAAACTATTTTCAGATTACAGCTCAACAATAACATCTGTTTTCTACATCTTTACATTTTGATTCCAAGATTACGAATAAAATCAAGAAATACGTGGTTCCATTACAGATAAAACGATAAAAATCAACAATTTTTGTAAATTACATCATGAAAATGGAAATATATATATACATGTATCAAATTGCCGTATTGTGCTGTGTGAAATACTTGTATAATTCTAGAAAAGGCAATTGATATTTTGGCATATCTAACAACAAAGTATCGATACTTGTTAATATACTTAACAATCATGTTTTCAAATGAATATCACAAACCTATCCATCAAAAGATGAGAATAGTTGGTAGTATTGTCTAACGCTAGATTTTCTAATACAGATTTCGTGAATCCCTCACACTCACAACCCAAGCTACTCTGCGGCATTTATCGTGATGCTCTTTCCTTTGGCATCGTCGAATTTGTCCATGGTCTTGATGTCCATAATGAAGGTGATGCCGAAGGTCAGGATGAGCAACAGAATAACCGTCACGAATATGCCCGTCCAGATCGGAATGCTGGTGAATCCAATGCAATCGTAGGCATCGTTGAAGCTGTGTTGGTCCTTGGCTGTATTGAACGGTTCTATCTGGAGTCCTGGTAATATTAAAATTTCTTTACCGGCGTCGAATGAAACGTTGAAACAATGGTACGAGAAACCGATCGGAGCGGTTATTTCGGGGGTAGTTTTGAAAACTACTTCGCCCATCGACACATTCTCCAGCTTCCAATACCCGTCGTTCTTGAGAACTATGTCAAAGTTTAAGGTGACGTTTTCGTTCGTCAATTGGAAGGTGACACTGTTCTCGTTCTTTTCGCAATTGGCGACTTTCAAATTTTGAGGTTGGAACGTCTGGCCAGCGTCTGTAGTCCACAGAGGGGTCGCAGAGACGTAAACTAGAAGGTTTTTACAATCTCCGATCAATCCTGGAATATTGTCTGCGCTTTTTAATTCGGTTGGGGCAGCTTCTGGAGTTTTTGAACTTTCTGCGGTTTCATTCTGGTCCTGGAGCAAACTTCTAACATTACGGTGCTTCACAGCCTCGGGTGCAAGCCATGAAGTGTGGTGTGAAGTGTAAACAGCTACGATATTGTCATTTTCCTGTAACAGCTTGCCGAAAAGCTTGGCGATGGCGGAATCGTGGCGTTTGAGCATTTGAATTCGTTGTTCGTTATCTTTAGCATCGTTCAGATCCACGATGAGAATTCCGTTCTTTGGTGCTTCGAAATTATGTTGGATGGATGCTAGAGATACTTCAGTCACTCCTTTGCCCAACTGTTTTACGGCATTAATCGGATTCTGGACGTAAGGCAGGTAATCGACGCTGGATGTTTGCAAAAAATCGTGTAAGTTTTCGAAAGGAGTTATTCCTTTCGAGTCGTGGTGTGCAAAGTCTTCGGGACTCAATGTATGTTCGGCAAACACTACAACTAAGGGATTGCTTTCGAGTTTCTCGGCCAACTTATGCTTGAAAGATTCTTCACTTATCCTATGCAAAGCGGGACCCTGATGAAAAGTTATCTTGGATCCCCACATATAAACCGGAACATGTTCTTTTGAATTACATACGTCTGCACTCAAAGTCACGAAAACTAGGGAGAAAAATAACTTCCAATTCACAATAAACATGTTTTCGGGCTTTCGCAGCTTGGCCTGGAGAAACTAATAACTAATCACGTGAAAGGTAGGACAAGGAGAAATATACCAGATCAAGGCGTCAACACTCATATGATTCTTGTCAAACTCGTCGTGACATACGGTCGCAGAATGACAGATGATAAACAAATGGAAAATATTCTGTGATCGCATCTGACAACGCAGAGGCGTAGATCGGGAGAGGGCGCCCACTTCTACGCGATAACTAAAATAAGATCTAGTTCTAGAAATTTGGTTTTGCACTGTAAACTAACGACTTTTGAGTGTTTACACGAATACATTTGAATCTCCAAGTCGGCTGTTTCCAAGAATCAAGAAATCTGAATGAATCATCAACAAAATCAGGTTCATCGATTAGTTTGTTATTAAGCTTCAAAACTAGCATAAATTCTAGCGATCCAGTGGCGGAGTTAAACATAACGAGCCCTGAAAAGAAACATCATAACTCACCTGCCACAATTTATCGTCTTCTTCGAAATTAGAGACCGATTTTCCCAAATTAGCCATAACGCCCTCCAAATCTTCCACTTTCTTGTATTCTACACCGATATCTTAAATATAAGGAATTAGAATTTTATCCCAAAACAAATGTCTGATTCGTACCATCACAGATGTATTGTAAAATAGCCTCTCTTCCTCTTTCTACTACCTCTTCCGGTGGATATTCGAAATTTTCCGAATCCAAATTCAGATCAACTAATCTTTGAGCCATGCAAATACTGGTAGGAAGTCTTTTTAAAATATTCTTTGACAGATCAAGTTTTTTCAAACATTGTAAATTACCAATATTGTCAGGTAATTGCTTCAATTTGTTGTGGGAAACATCCAAGATTTGCAAGTTTTCAAGGTCACACAACGCAATTGGTAACACTTTTAGGGAATTATGACTAGCATAGAGCTCCTGAAAATATTCACTGTCACACACAATCGATGGCATGTTTACGAAGAACGTGACTATTTTGAGAATTTGCTCTTTTAGATTTTCAAAGGAAAAGCAGGCACTTTATTAGAAATGATAAATTTTCGATTACTTACTGTCAGATTCACCAGGCATCCTATGCTGTCTGGCAAATTGATGAAGCTATTAGAACTTATATTCAAGACTTTCAGAAATCGTAAATCAGTTAAATTCCCTCCACCAGATAGAGAAGAAAGAGAATTTGACTCCAATAATAATCGTTCCTTCAAAAATACTCGACAAAGTGAGTATATGCCTTGAGGAACTTCCTTGATATCACATTCTGACAAATCAAATATTGGTTCTGGTGTTTCTTTAGCCTGTGAAAATTGATTTTATATTCAATTCGTTAGAACGATATACTTTGCTCACCAAGTAGAGTTTATGTTCAAGTATTGCTTTACTTTCTCTCCTAGATTTACGAGAAAACATTTTATAATGATTTATCACAATATTTGAAAGGCACAATTACATTTTTTAAACATAATTTTAATTTGAATTGACGCGTTATCATGCCTGTTCAGTGTTCTCTATAATGTCTTGATGCATTATTTTTACATCAGTTGAAGTCAATTAAATCGTTATCTCTAATTATATCAAATATGCAAATCACAGTTTTAAATCCAAACATTCCAAACAAATAATTCATAACCAAATGAAACGTCAAAAATGACAATCCATGACAGTAGACCATAGAACGTTCTTATGATCATTAATGTTAGAAAGCATGGGCGTACTCAGGATTTTTGAGCGCTCGTTCTACTCACATCTATATCACACGAAATTGGTGCTATTTTGTGAAGATTAACTAGAAAGTATGTAAATTATGTATTAGGTTCTTACGGACGGTCAGGTTTAGGCAAATTACAACCCCAGAACAACAACATAGGCGAAACCAAGGAAGCAGTACGCCCCCTATCGTTATCAAATGAACTAATGCATGGTCCCTAGTTTTGTTTAACTTTTCCCAAATGGCGTTGAAGCGTTCCTTTTTGAAAAGGCGCACAGAGAAATTCTGATTCTCGCCGATAAGCGCTATGATCTTAATTTCAGTCGCCTTTACTATTGTTTAAGCAATGCCTATACCACGCTATGCTATGCTATGAAATGGACAATTCTATTTCATAAATTTACCGACTTGCAAATTCTGAGTACCGTTCGTTATGTATAGATTGAATTGAATACTAAACAGGCATTCTTAGTCAGAACATGATGTCATCTAACGATTTCAAATGCATGAGGTCTACCTCAGTCCTGAGTATTGGAGCTAGACAAGGTGGAACCATTCATTATAAAAAGTCTTACGTCTTAAGTACACAAGGAAGGGATTAATAATTTTGCGATCCTTTGTCACCATATTTAGAAGAAAAGAAATTTTGGATCCACGATCACGATTTTCGTTTGCCAAATAGTTTTAATTTCCTGTTTCGAATCGGACGATTATAAATTCACAATTCGTACATCCTACAGCTTGCTTCACAAATCTGTGTGTCTGCATTGTTGATTAGAGTTTTGAATGGGAATAAGTACCTAAAATAAAAGCGACGATTTTCCAGAATATATCTCGGGCATTGTTGGAAAGGTTTGATAAAATCTCCGCCGTTGGAAGTTTACTTTTCGGATCAACTTATTTGCTCTTAAGGTGTATGAACTTGAGATTTCCATTAGCATAAGAACGAGATGAAACTTATTGTTCAAATCTTGAAAGAATTTATAGATATACCTCTACCTATTTCTCAGTTCCATGAGAAACATGTTTATTATTGATCTCAAACCTCAAACAATATTCACTTTTTCTTAATTTATAAATTATTATTTATGTAGTTGGTTTTGTAGGTGCCATAATCGCTTCTGCATCTCCAGATTGAATAGAGACATCGGCAGGTCCATAATAGTGAAGGATCTGATAAGCTTCATTGTTTGAATCATATTAATTATTTGAGTAAGCCTTCGGATTAAGATGACATCATTAAATGGCGAAACGAATAGAGCGGTAAAGGTTTCTTACACTCAAATTCATTGGCGATCCTTGTGACTCATCAAACGGTGAAGTCATTGGTATAAATTAATTGCGTACAAGCGTGAAATTTATCTGAAAGTATGGTCGTAATTCAACAATTACTCAACGGACAATTAACCTTATAAAGCTCCCTGTTGAACCTATTTCAGATCTTTGTATACTTTCAGAAGTAACAACGATTTTGTTTCAAACTTCTTGTGCTTTACGATATGTAGCAGCGCATCCGCCATTATTGATAGCGATTGAAACCTTTGTTACTACCAGAGTGGAGTAACTATTGAAATTCGTGAGAAGGTATTGATAACAATATAAAATAGTTTAATTTGAATCAGTTCTTGAGATTATGTTATTTTATTTTGCATTATTCTCTTTTGAATTGAATAAAAAGAAATTACACTCGAAAATTTGAGACATAGTGAAGAAGCAATAAAGCTCTCGTATGAGTGAAGCGATCACTTGAAAGAAATCACTAATAGAGACAAAATATGTCAGTATAGAGATGAATAAATACAATTGAACCAATACTTATGAACACAAATATACCGAAACAAACAAAAACAGACAAGTACAAATTTAAACGATAACAAAATCTGATAAATTTTGTGAAAGATGGCCTATAAATTTTAATTTCAATACTTTCTTTCACAACTGCGCGAGCGCTGCCGGGTGTAAAGTTAGTTAATTATAAGATGATTTAAAACACGAAAGATAGTGTTTCTGCTGAAATACCTATGGTTTCAGATAAATCCGACTGGTTTTATCTTTCGGATATCTATTTTTACAACTGACGCCTAGAAAAAATTGTGCTATTGGGTCAACCTTTTAGTCACCGCATTCGTTTCAAAATAACGAACTTCGCCCAGATATCCGGCGTGAACTAATTTTTAGCTTTACCCTTCAAATGGCACATTTGCGGCCGGGACGTTCTTCGTCGCTATTTTTATGGATTCTGAAAAGAACCGCAAACAAATGAAATGTCACGAATTATGATCGACCTCACGTACGAATTAGTAATCGGTGAGAAAGGTGAGAATTCTCTGAAAGCCGTTGATGATGCAGCATGACTCATTCTTCGCTCCGAAAGTTCTAATCATCCAGATATTATTGAAATTTGTCCAGGTTTCCAGGATTATTAATTTTAAAGAGCTAATTTCCTTCGTTACTAGTCTCGGATTAGTATAGTTTAGTTTAGTTTATACTAGCGACCCGCCTCGGCTTCGCATGGATGCAATGGATAGTGCCGACGCCGCACCGCTATGTCCCTGCATTTTAAATCTGTAATATCTTCGGAAATATTCATTTAAATTACATGCTGTAGGGGGCCATATTGATCTATATTGAATGGACAATGTATTGAAGGTACTTAATTGGATTAGGATTGATGCTGTATTGCTTAAAATAACTTCCTAAATAAGCCATTTTTTCACGTGAAATAGGGGGAGAGGGGGGGGCTGGGCCCCCCCTAAATACGCCACTGAATCATTGAGTTTAAATATATTATTAAACCTCAGACTCTAAGATTTAAACTCAATTTTGAGCGGTCTCAAACGATAAAGTTTGACTCAGTGATGATGAAATTTCGTTCTCATGACAATGTCGAAACTACGAATTTGATCGAGATGAATTTTAGATGGACAACTACATATTCAAGTTACATGCAGAATTTCACTCAAATACTGTTACCAGATCCATATAAAATTCAAGCAAATTTTCGAAACTTAATTCAAAATATTCTTGCAACAACTTATCCGGGATCATTGACAGCTGCTGTCAAATTTCTGACAGTTACTGTCAATTTTTTGACAACTGCTGTCAATTTTTTGTCAATTGGTTTCTTGAACTGAAAAGTGCGAATCTATCTACAAGGTGGATGAACGAGCTTTCGAAAGCTCGTGACCGCAGGATCGAAGAGTCCATTTGCGAGAACTTCTGCATTTGCTGGGAAAGAATGCAGGAATAACCTATTTCGAATATTGAGATCATTCCATTTTCCCCAAGAATTCCGCCGAAATCTGCGGTTTGATGCGTTAAGACGGCGAATATATACAGTTAGATCCGCAGCCGAACCCAAAAGCTCCTCGCGCTCCGGCAAACTTTACCACCAACTTCTGGTCCTTCGAGCCGGATCGCGTCTGCGCCAAGTTCAAAAATAATTCCACTCCGTGTTCTAGCGCCAACAACAGTCTTCCGGATTTCTGCGCTCGACTTGTTCTCCGCGGGCGCGATAGTATCGTCCGTGCGTTTTGACCGTGTGCTATTTGTGCTTTTTTTGGATTCTGTTTTTGTTGTTGTTGGTGACTGAAAAGTGGCTTTTTCCGGTTTCACGATGAGGATCTTTGTGCTGGCGACGGCGCTTCTGGCGCTTTTTTGTACAGGTGAGTTTTTTGAGAAAAGCCGGTTCTTTGACACCGGCAATTCAAACGCAGAATATCCTTGCAGATATTATAACACATGGAATCTTTGCCAATGTGGCTGATATCATGCGCCATCAAGAGCATCAAGTTAACATCAATGAAAACTACTAATTTTTCCTGGATTTTCAAATCGAAAGACGAAATTTGAGTCATAAATTGAGGCCGAGTAATTTTTCAAGAACCGACCTTGATCACCTTCGTGTACTACATGAAACATCAATGTTGACTTGGCTATTGGACTGAACTTTGATTTGTTACAACAAAGCACTTTGAAGTTGCTGCTTACACTTACGGTTATATTTTCAATTAGAAATAAAATATTATCGGAATGATGAATAAACATTTCGAAATTGACGATTCTGCATATTCATGAGGTTTCGTTTATTAATTCAACGCAGAATTCATTCATTATTCATCTGGAAAACACATTCAACATTCGTGTTGGTTGACTGGAGTTGTCGACGTTTTGAATTTGTAATACTATTATTTCAGGCTTGTGGGTTCTTCTTCGGAAAAAACACGTTGCTAACTAATATTTTAACAAGAAGCATGAGTGCTCTGGTGGCAACAAAAATCCGAGTCGAAGACGAGGATTTTTGCACCTGCACGAATGCTTTTTGTTAAAAAAATATTACTTTGCATTGTGTTTTTTCGATTTTTTTCACAGGAAAAATTAGATGCACGAATGGTATTTGACAAGACTATTTCAAGAGTAACAGATTATTCTGGATGCATTATTTATGTATTATAAATTTTGTTGACAACAACTGTCAAGTTTTGCCGCGGGTAAACCCGAAAAAATTGCTGACAGCTGCTGCCATACAGTTTGTCCAAATAGAAACCATTTGTGATTCAAAATTGCGCGTTTCTGATTGGTGGAAATTAAGACGAGGGAAATAGTCAACTTAATAATTCTCACTCAACTCAATTTTCCTTGGAACACTGGGAAATATCTCTTGTAATGTAATTCGGAATAGATTATGTGACCAAATGAACTCATCGATCCTATAATTTTTATACAGGGTGACTGTGATCTAACTGTAAATTATTTGATCGAAAAAAATGCCAATTCGGTAAAAGTTTGTATAAATTGATTCAGATTATTACTAAATTTTAATCAAATCGTATTTGTAGTTTCTGAAATGGCAAAAAAAAATAATATTTTCGAAACCACTAAACCAATTTTACTCATTTATAAAATCAACCGAAGTCATTGGACCCAAGGGCGGTCATATATCTTGATTCTGGGGGGGGCCATTTTGTACAATTACATAATTTCAGTCATCAATTCCAATTCAATCAGAAAACGCAGAATTTATTCTAAGTGCATTGCCACCTTTGGGGGGGGCCATGGCCCCCATGGCCCCCCCCCTTATGACCGCCCTTGATTGGACCTGAAAATTTTAAAAGCTCTGGATCTTCATTTCTGAAAATTACAAGATTGAATTTACCATTTTCGGCACAAAATTGTAGACATTTGGACAAATCGATGACGATATTGCTGATTGAAACAAGCAACTATTTTCTGATATTTTTGACTAGTGTTAGAGAAGGTATGTCAATAAAAATATATTCCGTAGATATCGATTTTCGGTTAATGATTAGGTATCTCAAGGTTTTCAAGGTTGAAAGTGGGAAAAAAATTGGTCCGCTTTGTGTGAATTAGTTTGATCCTGCTCGGAATAGTTTTATTGAAATCGATACATGTTTGTCTTAGATAACTTTTGTTTGCCTCACTTATCTCATCGACGTTCAATCGATCTTCTGTACCAATGATAACACTTAGAGGGAGAGAATTCAGCGGAAGCATATTTATGTACCTAGTTATTTGATCATTATACAGGGTGTCCCTAAGAAATGGATGAACAGTTTTTATCAATAGTACTTTATGTAACACCCGGACAGTTACCGGAAACGGTTCGAAGGCGGACAGCGCAATAACCCTTTTTCCTCCAAATTTTAATCATTTTCTCCTTGCTACATTATCTATGTTTTACTTAAAAAAATTGTGAATGATTCTATCGAAATATCCAGAAAAATCAAAATTGTCATGAAAATCCAGTGAGCATAAAAAGAAATCTGATCTATTCAAGTCCAATCCACCTGTTTCTATAATTCCCCAGTGAACCTAGTACACCCTGTATCTCGAAAACTTGGAAAAACTCCGGGAACAAAAATTTGGCGGTTGGATAAACTCTTGAGAAAAAATTTCGGGGAGCGAAAAACCCCAGCTTCAGAGAATTCTAATTAGAACTTAAGGAATGAATTGACAATTTCGCCTACGAATATCTCATGGGACATCGCATAGGGCCGCAGTATAGGTTACACTCTCGCGGAGAAGTCTGTGTTTCTTAGGAAAATGACTGAATTTTGGGGTATGGTAAGGAATATTACGCAGAATTTGAGAGCATAATGAAAAATATGGGGTACTAAACAGAAATTTGGATCTTGTTCTCGTATGGACTTCCTGGTTCACCCTGTAGACGCAGATTTCTTCAAGAGACATAGAGCAGCAGGAACCTTCATGTTTTCGAATAAAACATTCTTTTTTTTTATCAGAACAGATTGAGAAATACTGAGGGTAGCACTGGCGGATCCAGACAGTTTTTAGGGGGCCATGAATTGATAGAAATTTTCTACCAAAATTATAGGAGTTAAAGGCTTGAAATTTTCTATGGAAAAAATTAGGGATCGATTGAACTACTATGAAGGGATTATTGTCAATTTCGATGTCCAAGGGGGCGGCATGGCATTATCCCAATTCATGAATCCAATAACTTGATAACTTCCGCCATTTAATGTATCTTTCGAAATGGCATTGAATCCGCCATCGGCCAATGGCATTATTTGCGCTGTTCATTGTGCATAATTCATAAAGCGCTCCATTCGCAAAATTCGAATGTGTGCAAGGATTCGCGAATAATACCACGTATTTGTTGACATGACGGGCTCGGCGTCCAACACATCCCATTATCGGGTTCGAACCCCGACGAGATAATGGATTTACGCCGTCTCATGAATAAATAATCGGATAGAACTTGATAGCAATTCGTTCCGTCAGTGTTCCATCGGACGGTAATGAGGATCCCAGTCGTTTTTTAATGGGATACGCCGCTGCTGATGGAAACGTTCTTGCCGTGTTTGCTTATCTAATTTCAATTCGTAATTCGGCCTTGTTCCTTCCTCTGCTTTGCCATTAGATTAGCATGTCTAGAGAGCAACGAAAAATTGACGAAACGACTTTAACGGACCAAAACTGCTTGTTCGCAACGATTCGATCTGCCTTTGACATGGAAGAATAGCAGGATCATTTTCAGACCCAGTAAAAGAAAAACTTTTCGCTCTTAAGGTCGCCGTTCAGAGCGAGTAGGAAACACAGAAATATAATAAATACTAGAATGCCAATCAGTTCACAATTCCTGGCACCTCATAGGGAAAATTGACCTACTACAGAGTTTGCGCAATATGTGAACGTGTCATCAGGGTAGGACTTAAAATTTTTGACTTCGTGAATGTGGTATGAATAAGTTGTCGATATCAACATTTGCAATAATAATAAAATAGCTGTAGTATCTTACTTAAACTAAACTTACTTTCATAAAATGGGTTTCTCCTTTATTTGCGCAAAAAAGAACCATGCACTTCATTTTGTCTATAATTTGTCACAGCACTCGACTATCAAAATTAACTAGTAAAACTCAAGTACAAAACTAAACTAAAGGAGTATCAGTACTACACAATGTTCAAGAAAACAACGAGGAAACACCGAAAACAGAGCAGAAAAGGCAAGCGAATTTATACGAATGAATAAACAAGAAAGCACACAACAAAGGGAATCAACAAATCCTAAAATACGACACTGCTCTTTTTCTGATGTGAAGATGTGTTTGTTTTCGTCGCGTAGCGGTGTTGCCGAATTCACTGGTTTCACAATAAGATTTATTCCGAACTTCATCTGAAACCATAATGCTTGGCAACGACGTGGCAAGAAAAGACGAGCTGCGCATGTACAAGTAGTAGGTGTTTATTCGCTATGTGGGGTCATTTTACTGAATCTCGGACGTATCTAATAGCATTCTAGTATTTATTATATTTCTGTGGTAGGAAAGCTCATCCGATAGAGGCGCCACCGTGCATTTTATAGAATATCTCCATAGAACTTACCTACATTATCTCTATAGGTTCTATGAATAGCTCTCTAAACAAAACGATTAGACGAATGAACTTTGGAATTCTGTTTATAAATTTCAAATTGCAGATACCAAAAGTCTCCGCACTCATTTTGGTACCTTCTGCTATCGTTCCACACTCTTGAAATTCCACATAATCTGTCAAAATTTCCCAATCGTTACTGGATTATGTCATAGGATCTAATAGAGCTTAATTTTAGTCTTCATTCTTAGAATTCTCAAAGCAGAAATTGAATCAAACCAAAAACGGTGGATCCTTAAATGGACCATCGCTATTTCAAATAGTTCAACTTCCGAATGAGGAATCCGATTAATTTATTACCAATAAAGTACCAAGTGGAAGCAACTTCTCTGAGAGCGAGTGGATAAATTTCGATGTGTTTTCAACACAATCCAATTCCAAAAGGTGAATGATTCTGTATTATAACAGTCAACAGAAGTCGATACAAGAAATCCAACAACTATTTCTCAACATGGAAAAGGTGATTTCACAATAATTTGTATGGGCGTGGACAGCACTGGATATTTGAATTTTGCAACTGGTCATAAATTTGTGCATACCATACCTACCTTTATAGATAATTAGAATTGAAACACAAGCTGTGAAGATTGAGTGGTCAATGGAGCTGGAATCACTAGTGACTAGACCATTGTTTGATATCGAAGTGTTTTCTCTCGGAACGTGAAGAAGGACCAAAATATCGAGTATGAGATCTGGTTTCGTCCTGTAGATCTCACCTGACTAACTACCACATTATTATGGTCACCTGCAGCTTGAATCGCAATCGAGCACCATTCATACGCCTCTCACTAAGCCATTCAAGCGATATACGAACACACATAACACATTAAGATTTTTTCTTCACAACACATTACTAATTAAAAACAAATTTACGATAGCTATAAGGTAGGCGTGCAAAGAGACCAACAGTTTGAAAGGGAAAGGGTAAACATTCACCATGAAGGTGCGGCGATGTTAAGTTCCTGAAAAAACATGGAGGTTCAGAAGAATTTCAGTCCTTCACTGCTCCACAACTTTGAGTATCTGAAAATTGACTTGACGCATTAGAATGAGCATGAGGGCTGACTAAGAAAAAGAAGCTTTAATGAACGCCATCCATTATGAAAATTAATATTTTATTCTTCCAATCTGCTGCATGCATTTCACCCAGGGTGAGGAATGCAAACATACAGGGCGAGTTATCTGCACGTTTTTTCATCACTGTCACCATTTGCTGTCTTCGTATACGAAATCATCGGTCTGGGTTTATCGAGTCTCGTTTCCTAACAACAATTATTGCATAATTTTTCGGTGAAACGCTTGAAGAATCACGAATAATATACTTTGTTCAGCCACAAATTATAGGTCTTTATAACGAAACGTATACCGGTATTATGCGAAAAGTCCTTGACTTCATCGGGTTTCTAACATTTTCGACTCATCTTGAGTTACTTCCTCTTAATTCTGGTCCATATCGAGGTCCATATTGGAGAGATTGAAAACTTCAAGAAGCTTCTTCTCAACTTTATTTTAGAGATAAAATTAACTAGATGACTTAAGTAATTGCAGCGATTGTATAAATTAAAATAATTTCATCTGAGATGGAAATTATTTTTAGAAAGTGTCCAAAGTCCCGATCATTCCGACTCATGCATCTTTCCTTGGTTTATGCACACTCTACGAAGTCTTTAGTTCTCATACTGATATACTTTGATTTTGGTTGAACATTATTGTAAATTGGACAAAATATTTTAGAAAAACATCCATAGGTCCCAACTGAATTTTTTTTTCTGGCTAAATCGACGAAAGTCACGATCCTCAATAATTCGAGGTTATAGATTACGAATCTGTTATCAGATTTTTCCTAGGTGTGGTACTTTGGAAAATTTTCAGCTATTTGTGAAAAATTTCCGAAAATTTAGTCATTTTTGTAGGGCTGTATCTGTCTTAAAAGTTGCACTAGACGAATGCTGTTTTCTATTTATTATAGCTTGTTCCTTCATGAATGGCATTATATAACTTTCATCCATCTCCATCGATCAGTTTGGATTTCATGATATTTTCCGCGAGAGTCCAAAATTCTCGATTTTTTGCTGGTCATTATTCGAAAAATAAATTTTTTGAAAAATATCTGATTGCATATTTTTGATCTACACCCTTGAATTAGTAAAAACAGCAAGTTTGGTGGTGATACAAGAAAAATAATATTTCGGCAAAATTTCCATGCCTATGTAGGTAGGTACCTATGGAAATAATGAGAAATTTTTTTTCTCGGATCACAACCAAAGATGTTTTATACCTACTAGTTAAAGGGCGTAGATCAAGAATATGCAATCAGATATTTTAAATAAAAATTAGTTTTCGAGTAATGACCATTAAAATATCGCAAATTTTGGACTCTCGCGGAAAAAATCATAAAATCCAAACTGATCAATGGAGATGGATGAAAGTTATATAATTCCATTCATGAAGGAACAGTTCATAACAAAAAAATCAGCATTTGTCCAGTGCAATTTCTCAGGCAGATACAGCCCTATAAAAATGACTAAATTTTCGTAAATTTTCCACAAATAGCTGAAAATTTTCCAAAGTATCACACCTAGAAAAAAAAATTACAGATTCGTAATCCACGACCTAGAATTAATAAGAATCGTGACTTTGGTCGATATGGCTAGAAAAAAAATTAACTTTGAGTTTGGACCCATAGATTTTCTAAATAGAATAGAAAACAGCATTCGTCCAGTGCAATTTTTCAGGATTTGAAAATGTCTTATTTCCTCTGAATGAATCAATCCTTTTAGTACAAATCTATCGTCGCCATCATAATGTTTAATCATTACTGAAGGCGAGTGCCAAGTATTTTTATTGTTTAAGTAAATACTAGATACTGTTTGTTCAAGTTATTAGACATCCGGTGTTTGTTTTCTTAAGGTTTGCTTACTTTGATGATTTTTCTATTGCGAACGTGATACTTGATGGATATTTCACAAACCGATATTGTCATTGTGAGCTGCGAATCCTTGAATCTTATTTTTATTTCATCATTCGATTCGTGATCAATTATTGAGAGATGATTCTCGAATAGTTATTCACATGATATTTACTGATATCCTTTTTTCAAAAAAAGTTAATAGCGAGTTGACCCCGATGTTTTTAGTGTTTAGATCTCATCAAGACATTAAAAAGTCACCAAATGAAAGTATTGTTCCGTTATCAAGAAAATTGACAAATTGCATCATATTTCAAATCACGATATATGAAAGATCCATGAGCTTTTGAACCAAACTGGGAAATAACAATGAAGATAATGTCTTAGTTTCAAAGATCGGCTAAGGTATCAAAATGTAGGTTTTCAAAGAGAAATTCAATAAAAATCGATACAAATTCTTGTACCATCTTCATAATATGACCCAGTGACTTCTCTCCTCGTCGTCTCTCCAATAAAAAACTTTTCCTCTTGTCTTTCTGGGTCATATCTGCTTTCAAGTTAATGAATCGCGAAAAGGACCTCACCCTTTTTCCATTTCATCCATGAGACTATCTCGATCTGAAATATATATCCGACATGTCTTCATGGACAACACGAAAGCTGCAACATCACGTGTGTTATGACGTTGTAAATTCTACCTAACTGCAATGGGAACGACGTTTGAAGGAGGAAAAATACAGGGCTTTTTATTATTAATGTAATTGGTTTATGATCTCATCTTTATAGAGGCCGGGAAAGTTGTATGGAAGAATGACCAGACAAACATAAATCGATGTGGTAATTGCAATGATGCAAGGCATTGGCGTAGCCCTGAGTGTTCTGGTACGAAGACAGGTACTCTGGGTGGAAGCACCAATGCATTGGAAAATTATCCAAGTTTCCAATTAGCATAAACACGAAGCTGATATGAGAAGACATCTAGAGACCAGGGAGAAAAGAAGTCTTATGCAGTCTACGTTTTAAAATCACCATTGGTATCTCAATCCATGTTTGCATCTACACCAATGCAAACAAATATCTGAATCGGAAGAATACCATGAAGGCAGATTCAGATAGCATCTTTCAAGTTCTCAGTGGGGTATCTGAAAAGTTGAAAAAGTCTTCTGATTGACGATATCGACAATAATACAACTCATTAAAATAGCTCAGCTGAAAAAGTTGTTCGTTGCTCAATCGAATGAGAGCATGAATGATCACGAGATCATTGTCGGAAAAAAGACCTCATCAGTTTTCCAACACGACGTCATATAGCATGATGCATTTCGAATTTAACAATAGGATGGATAGTTACGGTATCTTAGTGGTATCTTTTATGGCTTCGACAATTTTGATTGAACTAAAAATAGTCGTTTGTCGAAATCAAGACATCATGTTATAATAAAATTATGCAATTATGCTAAATGTATGTAGTAAATTTTGTGCCACTTCTAGTAGCTTGTTTCGTAAAATTACAAGTTTGTATAAGAAGGAATAGGTACTTTTCTGTCAGCAATGTTGATAAAGTGACAGACATAATGTTGCGTGATTTCACTCGTTATGAAGCTGACCTTTACTCTACCCCAAACAATCTTTCTTAAACCATAATCCCCATACCTTGTACGTGACCTAAACTGGGTATCGTGGATCTCGTTTTTCTCACACGAAGCTCTGTATGATGGATACTCTCAACCCAAATGTAATTGTGTGTTGAGTGAACCAAAAATAACAGGCATATGAGTATACATTTACGTCGAAGCTGCATAATGCACGTCCGAACGACAAAAAGTGCACATTTAGATGAAGGTTAATTGGAAGTAGAGTTTTCATTAAATTGGCGTTACATAAAGAGAAATCAGAAATCCATTCATGGTTAGGATTCATGACATGATGCTAAAGTACTTTCCTGCTTTGCTACGAATAAGAGTGAGGGAGTTTTTGTTCAAGGGATTGATGTCGAAAGTGGAGATCGATGGAAGTCTTTTCTTCCTTGCTTATCGCTTCCAAGGATTAAAGCCTTGAAACCATTTCCGTACTCAGATTTGAAGGAGTTCAATTAAAAGCTTATAACTCAAGTACGTTTTCTTCTGTATCATGCAGAAAGTGCAGTTGAAACATTAATTACATCCTTAACATTATCCCCCAAAGTTAAAGCTCCTTAGGGAAGTAGTTACCTACTTCTCTCTGAGATATGAGCCCTATTGTGGGGAGATTCAGAAAAGGTCTTGAACGTCTGCTCTTTGTTGTTGGGTTTTCCACTCCACAAGCGAATGTAACGATCGTTGCTGGTGGTTTGTTGTTAATCTGAACGGTGCTGTCTTACCTTAATTGAAATTAATCGCCAGAACACTTTAGTTGTGTGACAATCTATTCAGTATTTCATGGGATGAAACTGTTTCATTTCCAAGGAGAAACATTTCGTATTTTGCAACAGACGTTATCGGTATGAATTTTGTCTATTGTCTAGTCTTCTATTTCAAGAATTAATTGTACAATTTGTGAGAATGCAATTTCAGTGAAACTCTTTTCTGTAACACGTGTCACTTTGTGAATAATTCTGTCATTATACCCATTATGCATATCAGCATAAACGCTGCCTCAAATTGAACAATTAGGTCAGAGTTTTCACGGTGGAAAGTATAAAACTCAACATGACGCAATATGTTGGCTTCCGATTTCACTCTAATAGATCATCGATCTTTTTATAGTGAATTTTAGTCGGTACATCGGACAATAGATTTTGATGGATGAAATTTGCATAAGCGGAAATATTCAAATGAACCGAAAGGAAATGAACGGTGTAATGAATACAAATTGAGTTCTGCGATGAAATGGTTACGTTACTGAAATTGAAACGAAACTGTTAGAAGCGAGAACGAATATGATTGAAGAAAAATCGTTTAGAGAATTTAACGGTTATCTTCAAGGTTATAATTCTTAAATAATGAATGAAATGTGAAACTGGAAGAATTCTGTCTATGTGCTGTTTTCCGATAATAACTTTCCCAGGCAATTTTGGCAAATGTTCACCCTTATCTGAGCAATAAAGATTATTTTCAGATAGTAAACCTTTCAGAGGCCGACAAAATAGCGACCAGAAAATTCGATACTTTTAGAAAGAGATTCTTATCGTAATTCCCAACTGATGCGGTTGCTTTTGAAGTCACAAAGACTCATTGTTCAATAGGAAAACTGCAATTACAACAAATCAAAATATTTCAAGTTCAAACAGAGCTTTAGGGTAAATAGAACCGATTAATCATTCCATGTCGTGCTTACAATATCCCATATTCTAGTTCTCGTTGAAATTCCAAGAAGAAAATACATACATGTTAGCATGGAAAAGAATATACCAGCAAAAAGAATCACATTCCAGGTAATAGAATCTCGGTCAGTCGGCTTTGATGAAAAGGTGCTAGGTAACAGAAAAAAATGCCATTTAGACGGGGTGAATAGTTGGGAGCTTGCTTGGCTTTGAAACTATCGCTCTTTCACACATAATAGATTCACGTTGTCTACCCTGAAGCAAATCATGCAAGAAAAGATCATTCATACGCACGTTTCTTTCATGCCTAGCCGGGTCTGTAGGTTGTTGAATTAAAATTATTACCATGAATAGAAATAGGTACCTAAATGTTTATTCTAGAACCCAACAAATATTTTACCACCCAGTATTTGACAGAAACAGGACTTCATCAGGACTGGTCAGTCCTGATGAGTTGATTGCCATGTATTTCAATACAAAAATGGAATTGAATTCCTCATATAATATCAGATGTCTAATTTCATACAAAGTGGACCAACAGATAACTAATGTTTTGACGTTGACAGATTATGGAAGGTATTGAAAAAATTCCTACTGGAAAGCCAATTTTTCAATCCATTCACTTCGAAAATATCGTTATCTGCAACAACCCATGAAATCAACTTATCCTTGACATATTTCCCCAAACCGGAAACAGTTTTTCGCCTGTAATTTACCATCCACTCTCTACTCACACATAGGTACAGAATAGTGCGTTACCATGTAAGCAGTCCCCTATCTATTTCGTAATAATACACGCACAAATCAACAGTTGTTACGTAATTTCGGTCGTACAGAATAAAATACGTTACACAATATCGGGTTTGAGGAAATCGGAAGAATTACATTCGTCAAAACACGCCGATTTATTTTCGTATTTTGTACCGACATCAGGAAGATTGATTCATCACCAGAAATAGACGAGATCGGAATAAATAAACTTCAATCAGACGGAATTATTTGTGTTACCAAACAGCATTTCTTTGAGTTTTAAGACTGGGGTATATGATTTCAGAAAGAACAATGGATGTATCTCTATAAAACGGTCATCATTTTGACTTTTAGGTGGATAAATATAAATACAACCTTTCACAAGTCGTGAAGTAACATATGATGGGGAATAATTTTTCGTAATATACTAAATGCAAAAATACATAATTCCTTTTGTAGTGAAGCACTTTGTGTATTAGATCACGTTTGATTTGATTCGTACCTGCATCTTTAAAATAGAGTTGGAATCTCAAAAAAGACCAATCATTCTTCTTCTATATTCTTATTCGGTTCTTTCGAATCGAAAGACTCGTTAGTGGTATAGAATAAATCTTCGATGAAATGATCCAATAATGCTGATCATTGTTCGCTCCGAATGTAGAAGAGCTAATGGTGCTTATCTTCTTAAAGGGCTGTATATTGCCCAGCCTTTATCTGGTGTCAATCTGAATTAGTGTTATTGTTGGTAGATGTGGGTTCTAATTGATTTTAACTCTTGTGATTGTAATCGATTGGGTTTCCAGATGTTATTGGAGGTCAAGTATAATACACGAAACCCTTAGGTTACCACGCTCAAAATTTCATATTTTACGTTTGAAATAGAACACCCTTTATGAGAATTTGTTGGGGTAACTCAAATTCCAATAAGCTTCCATTATACAATTCAGAAACCAAACATAAATCTTGATGTGTATCTGGATGGTTTTATTTTTCGTATGGTATCTTTCAAGACCTTGTTCTTCAGTCAAAACCGACATTTTCATTATTTATATTGACTAAAGAAGAATGTATAAAATAACTTTGCAAAAAGAGACCATTTTGGATGAGGTCAACCTGATTTTTTTAGTTATACTCTAATTCTTCGAGAATGCAATGGTATATTTTTTTATACCTGAGACGAAGGGTTCGGATTTTCTGATTTTTTTCGCGAAGGTCCAATTTTTCCGATTTTTCATCGACCATATTAAAAAAACTATTAGTCCCAGAGGAAATATGTCTGGATATTCTTAATCTACGGCATCGAATTAATAAACGGTGAAAAATTCATATCGATCGGCGAGATTCGAATTTTTGCGAAAATTCCTATATGTATACCTATGGAAAAATATCGATTTTCCGAAAAAAAATTTTTTGGTTTCGATCGAATTGAAAATCACACCATTTACTAATTCGAGGGCGTAGATTAAGAATATCCAATCAGATCTTCCGTGAAGAGAACAGTTTTTGAATTACGAACGTTTGAAAAATATGGACCTTCGGGAAAAAAATCAGAAAATCTAAACGGTCAGACTCTGGTAGATGAAAATTGTTTTTTTTGATTCACAAAGGACCGATCTATATGCAAAAAAATCATCATCTGTATAAATCGATTTTCCTGGGAGTTACGGCAGTCTGAAAATGACCTATTTTTCGAGATTTTTCGACTCAATGTCGAATATTTCCCAAACTACGCATCACAGGAAAATTCTAATTACAGATTCGCAATTAGTAAATAAAATGACCCAGGTCGATATACAACAGAAAAAAAATTTTTATTTCGGAAAAATTTCGATCGAAGATGGCGGAGCCGGTTTTGCATGTTTAAGGTCACCTTCTGAAGATTGGTAGTGAAAGTATGAATAATGTCTGAGATTCCGTCTTTAGGCTCTCCTCTGGAATGACTAATTATGATTCATAAAAAAATGTCTGATCAAGTAATCAGCCGTGTCGGAATAATGATAGAGCTTCAGGATCATCCAGTCTTTGTATAAAATATACGAAATTATCGATGTATCAAGCTATTATCTCGTCCGATTTCACTCAGTTTAATAAGATTAGATTCTTCTGATATACCATAGACCCAAAATTCTGTTCATACTTATCATAGGATAACTTATCATTAAACCGATATGCTTCCTCCTACTCAATTTTGAATATCGCAGGTGAAGACGATGGTTATCTTTCTTCAACAGAAGCGGTTATTATTGCAAGATAAGATCTTAAATGCCCAACATATCTGGTTAATTTTGAATGAGTGTTTGATGGCGTAGAAAGATATAAATTAATATTGAAGAATAACTGTTGTTAAGAGCTTTATCGCCTTTGTCCAAAACTGACACAGCTTGGCTTCCAGAAGAAGTATCGTTTTTAGCATGAAAAGCTAGTAACGCTAGAAACGACGAGGTAGAGAGTATCAGAGGAAAAAATTAGGAAACGACTTCATACCAGAGAGTTATCAAGACTAAGGTTTCAGTAATCGAATATTGAAATTGTTTTATGACATAACTCAGGATCGTCGAGTAGGAAGAACCCAAATGTCGACATGTTGCCAACACATGACATTTCACTCCTCCTTTCCACACTCAACTGTCGAAACCATTATTCAAATACCTCGAATTCCATCAAATGGAATTAAAGGCTGTTGTAACTCCCATAGAATCATTTCATGAACCGCGAGATGTTGTCTGAAGACGAAAAAAGACTGAAAGGTCTGTTGGTCGCAGAATGCAAATGCAGAAGCCAGGCTTACGGTACGAAGGGAGAGATGAGAAGAAATGATGTTGATCTTGGCATTGAACCTTGTGAACGTCGAGGAATCTCGAGTCCGTGAGTCAGCCTTTTGATGTCGTCTCCAAATCGCCGATGGTGTTAGTGGAAGACGCGTTTTACTGTTATTAAGGGGATGACGGGGATTATTTTGGGGTTCACTCCCTCGACAAACAGGCGGGTTCAAACGAGCGCCTGAAATATGATGAAGACCTCGAGATACCTGGCGAACTGAAACCGCATATCAAGTTTCCTTTATTCGGGACCAACCTTTATGATCGTCTCAGCGAGAGACGGAGAATGCGATTCAAGGCTGGATATACCGGGTGATTCCAACATTCCACTGAGCTGCCATCAAAATTTGGGGATATCGATGCTTCCAGAAGATGAATATTTTTCGTTTGATCTTTCAATACAAATCACAGAACCATTCGTTTTAAAATGGGATAAACCAGTTGCCAATCGTGATAATAAATAACATTTGCATAAAAAATTTCTATTAAATAATGAGCTTTTCCATAAAAGCGTACTCGTATGCACTTGATATGTATAAAGTCTTAACCTTCATTCTCAATCTGGTAAGGCCACGCATTGAATAACAGCAATTACGTCATACGTCTTCAGGGTGTGTATCCACCCATATTGGGAATTAAAGAATCGATTGCTCGAAGAATTGACCTCCCACTCCTTCGAGGATTCCATCTCTACCCACCCAAAAATACGTCCTTTCAATTCTATATCGATCTTTTTGTTTATTCTGCCAGTACGCCATATTTTGCTAGCACGTGTAGCCTTCCAATTAAGTTAATTAGAATTTTATGAGGGTTTCTCAAGGCATCCATCACACCGATATTGATTCTGAATAAAGGTTATAAAGGATTTGAACATTTGTCCAAAAACAAAAAGTTTTGGAAAGTCTGAACCAAGATGGCATAGGCGGCAAGAAAAGGCAGTGTGATAATTTTTAAAAGCAGCAGTTCAAGAGAACTAAACTCAAGCGAAGAAATTACCAGTTGGTCAATCTCAAACAAACAGAATAAATAAAAATAATGATAATATGATGCTACAATGGACGATAAAACTGATAGGCATCGCATCCGAGACAGTACGCCGTCACATGACCTTGACTCAGTGTCGGGGTCAGTCAATTAGTGAGATCGAATCGACAAAACACTACAATTGGAATCAATAGGGCCATCAAAGGCCCGGTTCAACGGAATAATCTCAGCTGACCAGTCTCACCATTTTAGGTTATCCGATGTGGGGTCCAGTTCTATCAATGGAAAATGTGTCTGAATGAAGACACGCATCGTCCACCTCAACGGTATTCTGTCTGCATCTACAGAACCGTGCCTTACAGTTGATTTGTAACTTATCGAACCATTAGATCTATTTCTTTTTCACGTCATTTCTTGTTTTAACAATTCCGCCAGGCGATGTTGGTGGTGCGGTTCTTGGATTTTCATCTAGGAGCTATTTTTTACTAGTTAGTACTTATATAGGTGATTTGCTTGGTGATAAATCTCTTCAGCTTGAAATAGTGAACTGAATTTATCCATGATCATCAATCGAAAATAGCTTTCGGAGCAGAAAAAACACTATGACCAATTCTGGAAATGATCAATTCACCAATCTTCCAAAAGCTATCAATAAATCGCCATCATGTGAACCCCGAACTACTCAGCGGCGAAAACAACTGATTGTCGGCCTGAATAATGACAACAGAACAGCATCGTAAATAGAGATAATTTACACGAATGCCATTGTTAAGGGTGCAATTAAAATAAATTGCTTGCTGTTGAAATAAGATAAAATCTGAATTGATATACGTACTCGAGAAGCATGTAATCCCGCCATGCTGGCAACGCTTCCTGCTCAAACTCTGCCAATTCGTACTTGTATGCAGGATTGAGAACTTACCCGTAGCTATTTTAAGAATTTATGTCATTGTTCAAGTGTTCAACGAGAAGGCGGTTGAGGTACACTGCGGAATTCGCAAGATTGGAAATACGCCACGACCACGAGAAAGAATGTCCTTGACAGGCAGAATGTCACGATATGGTTGATTAGAGCGAAAACTGCAGAAGTTGCATAGCATCCTTGATAACTCCAAGCTCTCATGTTACGAGATTATCCTGAGAATCCACTACGTAAAACCAAACCTATATGAAATTACCCACTATAGAAAAAATGAAAATATTTTATGATGAAAATTATTGAATAAATAAAAAATTGACGATTTACCTATGTGATAAACACATATCATAAGTAGAATGAGATCTCTCAGTTTATACTCTCTTTGAGAGTTTTATTAAAAGACATTGTGATAGATGAAAATAAGGAATAGAATAAAGATTTTTTTAATAAAGACACAAACAGTCTATGCTACCTTTTATGAGATACGATAACAGCTAAAGCACGCATAACATTATCGTGGTCCATATGAAATCAACCAAATCTATTCGACAAGAAGAGCAGTTCCACTTTTTGTCGACTCCACTTTCACAGGCAAGTTCAATAATGAGAGAGCCACTTAAGTCATATCATCTTGATTGCTACACATGCAGGAATTAAAAAAAACTATTTATGAGTATCAATCATGCACATAATCATTCGAATACATTTAGAATTGAATGAGAGCAGGGTCGAGATTAATTTAGAAAACTGAGACAACAAATAACAATAATCTGAATACAGTGTCAGATATGTTGAAAAAACTGGGATCTAACAAAAAGAAAAAAAAATGGCTGGTTCAATGATAAAAAGGTATGAGAATGAAACACCTGGGATACAACAAACGATAATTTAAGAGAAGAGAATAATAATGTGATACCGTCTGTTTTATTGAAGTGCCGAAATCTTAAATAATAAATTATGTCAGTAAAGAGCTTTTATTCACCACGTGGGCCTAGAGAACTCAGGTACCTACCTATCTATGCTACCTGAATGGACGAATTTTCTACCATGCTAAGATCTTAAAATAATTCATAATCGAATTCAGATTATCGAGTTCAACGTTTAAGACTTCTTGAAAAGTTTTTAGAACATGAATTGTTATTTTGAAGAATCAAATCTTAAAATGTTTGAGGCCCATTTTCTGTAAAACGACGAGCTTTAGAGCTTTCGACCAAGAGTACTATTTCGAAAAATAGTCTTCAAGAAATTCAATTCCGTCAAAAAATGCGCGATAAGTCAGTGGCGTTCGAATTGGGAACGTTACAATAACACTGAAAATGTTTGAAATGCAAGAATTATTCAAATTTGAGTTTCAGCAAACAGTTTGGGGGTTTTGGTATTTACGAAATATTTTCAGCTTTTTTGGAATTTCCCCAAGAAAAGAGGTTATTGTTTCCTCCTGCAATACTCAGTGTCTCGGGAATGAAAGTATTAGGACCCATGTTTGCTGGAAATAGATAGATCAATTATGGTTGCATTGAAAATTAGCAAACTAGTAACTTGATACACATGGACAAAAAAAGGACAAATGGCTCCTGAACAAAAGAGCAATTTTTGACTTTTGGTATGACCCAAGTGAACTTTGAGAGCCAAATCATTGTCCTTTCTGTAGAGAGACCCTGCCTCTCGTCCGAAATAATTCAGCGGAATCCCAGAAAAGGAAAAGCAACAAAACCAGAAACTTCTGTCACCGCGTAACCTAGAACGGAATTTATTCATTTCGTGAGACCGTTTTGTAATCGACAACGTGGCCAGATGGGTCGTGTTTCGGCCTCGAATGTTGCAACCTCGAACACGCTGGGCGAGTCTCGAAGTCAGCAGCGACATTGAAATGCCTGCCGAAACTTTTTGCTTCTTTTTTCCAGTCTGCGACTAGGTTAATTTCAGTTCGAGAACATGGCTCCAAGTCGCTTTGGTCACAGCCGTAGGCGAACCGTTTTTGTCTGCCTCCGCTGATTGATTTTGTATTTTGGCCCAACAAGAACTCTTGAAAGCTCGTATGGAACCAGTCCAATTGAAAAGCAGGCGGACGCTTTCGAAATTAGTATTCTCATGCCTATTGTTCATTCTATTCCTATCCAAATTGGACAGGGAATGGTTCATGAGGATTGGAAGGTGTTATTCTTTACCATGGGTGCTTTGAAAACACATGAATCATGTTACAACAGACGTATCAGAGAACCAGTTTACTAACAAGCTGATGGACTAGACAGAAATGATAGCGTCTGGTAGGTAATCAAAGGAAGTGTCAACACACTATCATTAACCCTCTTTGTGGGGCCTGCACCCCTCAGTTGCCTACGAAAAAAAACTAAAGAAGAAAATAATGAAATAATAAAAGAAACCATTCAGGTGAAAGCTTCCTGCCTTACCAATTGTGTAACAACATTTCAACTTGCTGTTTCTTCTATAATTCGATGAGATTCGACCTCATCCTTCCATCAGAGAGGCGGTCCATAAATTGGATATCAATTTCCTGGTCGGATATTCCCAATCATCAGAACGTTTATTATTTCCCCTCTTGGTTTTCGAGCAAGTAGGCTACGAAATGCTATTCCTTTGTTTATTTCCGTCTGGAGAATGGAGATGCTGGAGCCAGTGCATCTAAATATAACGAGGTATGATATGGGGAGGTTTTAGTGCCAGAATATAAAGCGGTAATTTGTCGAAAGCTGCAATATACCGCAGGATTGGATATAGGGATTATGGAATACTGAAATGAAAATGGGGAACTGTCTCGAAGCAAAGGTTTGCTCAATAAGGACCATTGATTATTCATCAAACTACTTCAATCTTGTTCATATCACATCCAGCTGAACCAAAAGGTGACAGTATTATTTTACTCGCCTTTTTATCTACGCCACTGATAATGTTTCAAACATGCAAGTACATCAAGAGTTAACTTTCAACTAGCAGTATGGCTGTTTTGAGTCGCAAAGAGAACTCTTCAGGAATTTTGAAAATACCGCAAAAAATTGATATTTTACTTTAACATGAATTGAGTTAGAATCCATGCTTACAAGACACCCTATATATTTACTGATTCGTTTAGGATGTGCACTGTTTAAAGTTTAAACACATTGCAAGTGGTAATCAACAATATTCCCTGACCATCCCATCATGAAACGGAAGTCATAATTTTTTAATGCCTCTGATCACTTTATTCCGTTTCACAAAAAGAATTGATTCGATATACCTATACTCTGGTTTCTTTCAACCTCTCTGGTACTATCTCTCATTATTACTACAAGATGTCGTAACTTCATAGCCCATTTCTCTATTTTAACGGAGCCAAATGGGTTTTTATATCGTTTTGTACTGATAACTCCGGATTGATACAGTTTTATTTTCGAATAAATGATATATGTGCATGTTATTCGGTTCTAGTGCTTTGATAAGAGGTTAAATCAGTTTATTTATTGGTGTATCGTCTTTCATCGATCACCTAGACTAGAGAATTATCTTTGAATAAAACAAACACCTAAAGCTCTTCGGAAGAAACGAAGAAAACCCCATAAATTCGGCTTCACAATACGAACTAGTTCCGAATTTCATGTTTTATTCATAAATCCCGATGTTCCCCGAAGATATTATTTATGCGGGGCCCTGGAATGCAAATCCTGGGCCTTTGTGGCGAGGTTTAATTTTTGGTTCTTTCCGATTCGATCGGCAGATCCTGCCTTCGCAACGAATAAAGTCGTTCTCGAGGCGAGTCTAGCAACTTGGGATTTTTCGGTGTGACAAATTACACCGTAGATAAGTCCGACAGATTACAGGTCTAGAGTGTCCAAATATTTCTTTGGCAGGCTTATCTACCGACATCGAGAAGGTTCGAAAATTGGCGCTTCTGAATAAGGGTGCAGTTCAGAGAGGATGGAAGAAGATACCGTATTTTGGCTTACACCATTTGACAATGGTCTACAACAGAGACTTATAATAATGCTGAGACTCCTATGACGAGTTGCAATACAATCTGTTCCTTGTCGTTCTTTACACGTGTCATATGCCATATATTGTTTGATTCTGAAGGAGTATGTGTTGATCTCATTCAGAGAACTATAAATTCAATTTTAAAATTTGATTTTTTCATTCCAGGTAAGGACAATTAATCGAACATTCTAGGGATTTTTAGTTGGTAAGTAGCAGAAGCTAAAGAAGCAGCAAAGCAGATATCATCCTACTATAATTCTGCTTCAGTTGAAACAGCCAGGCTTGATGAATTGAGAATTTTTGAGTGAAAATTAAAACTTTTTTTGACTAAATTCATGATTGATCATATCTATCGAGAAATTCATTAGATTTACACGTTTGATTTTTTTTTATTGAACTCCTCTAGAGTTTTCAAGCCTCCTGCTGTTTCGCAGATCACTCTACAGGTGGTCCGAAAGCAACTTTTTTTTTTTCGTAAATGAACTCTTCTTCTTGTGCAGCGCCCTTGGTCCTTAAAACAATGTAGATTAAATCCATTTCTTCAAATGGTATGCCTTGAACTTTTTCATGTGTAGGGTACCCTAGAAAGTAGTTATTTCCATGACTTATCGACCGATCTAGCACAGTTGTATAAAGGGATTTTCAATAAAAAAATGTTTTTAAAATGCATAAAAACCAAAACATTCCAGAAAATGATAAATTGCATGAATTCAGCTTGAGTAAATGTTGTGATGTATGATCTTCAGGTTGAATCTTGCAAATGAACATTGATTCCTTTTTTTTGAGAGCGATTATGTGGAACTTTTGCTCCTTACTGGATGCTTCTTCTTGTTCTAGTTCTAGGCTAGGCTGTGGAGTCCGCTCACGTAATTGCTGCCCCCGTTTCCCCGCATCGCAATTTCACGAACCTCAAACAGGGCGTTAAAACTTCATCTATCGCTCCAAGTGCATCCTCTCTTATTGCTTCCTTTTCCAATTTCGTATGCAGCTCGGTCTCGAATTTCATTTCGAGTCAGACAACAGTGCAGCCTCTGTGAAGAATTTGACCTCCGGCGAGTAAATATAACGTCGAAGGGTTCAAGAGTGTCAGGGTTATCTTCCGGAACAATTGCCCGTTTCGAAATGTGTAAACGAGTGTGTTATTCATAATTCGAAATTCCCGAATATCATGCAATCTGTCGGGCACGGTTCTCAATTTTGTACAAGATTGCTTTTGTTCGTTTATGGGGCATTACAGATAAGAGAGGATGCTTAATTTGGTGTTTATGTGGAGGCGAAGACACTCATTAAATATTTATACGAAGGCAGTGCCTTATTCGCCTTTGTGCATTCAGGAATGATCGGTTGGCGGAAATAATTCTCGACGTAAACTTTGACTTTCTTCTGAACTAGGTATTTCGAATGTTAGCCATAGTCAAACGATGTCTTATATATTGAGTAGATATGTGACTCTCAACGATCATTTTTATGTACTGCATATCCTTCCCTATCATGAAATTGAAACATTGCAACAAGTTGAATAGTAGAAATACATCCATTCTGGAATCAGAAGGCCCAAGGACAATATTCAACAGAAGCTTTCTTACACAACAAAATTTAGACACATTCTTGTCGTGGACAATACTGAGGAACAGAATTTAAAGCTGAAAAAGTTGAATTGCCTGAATAAATCACCTTCAGCAAGAAAAACTCCATATTATTCTGAAGCTATCTGATCAGTCAATTATAGTTTCTCATGATCCAGCTATTCCAGCTTTATACAGATGAATCCTCAATTCTCTGATGATACTGGAGATCATTCAAATAATAGCGAAAACTGTGATTTCTGCATCGATTGAAATAGATGAAAAAATTTCCTTAATTAAAGATATAACAATACGAGGATGTATTGATATCTAGTTAGCCTAGACCAGTTCCATGCATAAACAAAATATTGCGATCCATATCAACGAACAAAAACTTATTAGACGTGTCAGTGTAGAGTTCGACGTCAAAAAATAAACCAGAGTTACGCAATGAATTAAAAAAAAAGATGACCGATCGGGAAGGCCAGTTTCTGTGTCAGTCCCCGAAAATATCGATGCAGTTCATGACATGATTTTATCAGACCGTCGAATTGGGCTAAAACGGATATCTGAAGCACTAAAGATTTCATACGAACGCGTTCATCATAAAGTTCACGTCAATTTGGACATGAGAAAAATTTCTGCAAAATGGATCCCCAAATGTTTGAATGTTGACCAAAAGCGTGCAAGAGTAGAAGCATCGCGTTCGATCTGTCGATCTGTGCTCGATTTGAAAACGATGTAGACTTCTTAAACCAAATTGTTACTATGGATGAGACTTGGGTACATTTCTACAATCCAGAAACAAAGCAACAATCGATGGAATGGCTACACTCTGGTTCTCCAAGACCTAAGAAGTTTCGTGTCAAAAAATCTGCTGGAAAAGTTCTTGCTTCAGTTTTTTGGGATTGCCATGGAGTAATCATGATTGATTTTTTGGATAAGGGTAGAACTATAATAACTGGAGATTACTATTCGACATTACCGACCACTCGTCGGGAAAAAATTAAAGAGAAAAGACGCGGAAAGCTATCCAAAGGCGTTTGGCTTTTACAGGACAACGCCCCAGTACCCAAATCTCATGTTGCCATGTAAAAAATTCGTGATTTAGGATTAGAATTACTAGAACACCCCCCTTATTCACCAGATTTGGCTCCGTCCGACTATCATCTCTTTCCTCAACTGAAAAAAAGTTTAAAAGGTCGTGAATTTTCTTCCAACGAGAAGGTAATAAAAGCTGTGGAGGACTGGTTTGCAGAGCAAGAAGAAACAGTTTTTTTGAAAGGTCAAGAGACGTTGCAGGTTCGCTGTAATAAATGTATTCAATTAAGAGGAGAATATGTGGAGTAATAAAATATTTTTACATTGAAATTTTGTTTGGTTCTTTAGTAGGCTAAGAATTTTTCAATATATCCTCGTACCTCAGTGAGCTTGTCGAGTGCTGTATGCATGGAAGCTTTTTTGGAGCGGAAAAAGAGCCAAACTTTTCGCTCTGGAAGGCAGTGAAGCACAACAGACCACAATGTCACCAGTCGGGGCAAAAGAGCACGATAAATCAGGATTCGCGGTGACTCACAACATTAACGAACAAGGTACAATGGGACATTTATGAAACGAAATCACGTACACATCCAAGATTTAAGGCTTCTTTCCAGCTTGCATGTTAATATCGAGTTATGTCTTTCTTATATTCCGCAAAACTCCGTGATTTATTTGTCTTGACAATGCCTGGGCGATATGAGAATAAAGGGCGTTCTAAATCTCGTTAGATTCTAGTGGAATATGCAGGGTAGATAAATTATGTGGAGCTCCGAATAGTCTATTTGGTTACATTATTGTTCTAATGCAAGCATTTTGAAGAAATATCTTCCTCTTTGATTGTCAGATCCCCAAAGACTACTTTGAACGAAAATGTGTGATAGAAGCGAACAAATTTTGATCAAGTTGTTCATTTGGAGATATCATTGGTTCATCTCATAGGTTGAGAGGTTGAGAATAAGGCAATTTTGTAAAGCTCAGGCAAGGTGTCTATATCATCGTCAGGTCATTGGAAGCATCTTAAGGAACAGCCTTTTTCATCCTTGCTCACGAACCATTCAGTTTCAGCAGGAAAAACCAGTAGATAATTCTTTATTCAATTCTTCCGTAAAGACCATTGGTATCCACAACTGATATACAGCGTCATGTCCTATGTTGGAATAATTCGTTTGAAAAACATCGTAACTGTTGATCTAGACATGATGGAATTCTTATAGAATTGTGATGAGCAAGTGTAAGAACATCAATGTGGAATAAATAAATTGAACGTGTTGATCATATTTATGTTGGTTGAAATCAAAATACATGCCAGGGTATGTGGCGTTTAGGTAGGACGATTCCAAATGAGGAATTTTAATGCTTTGGCATTCCAATATGTATGACTCATATTTTCTTCTGAAAGTTAATGATGTGGGGGAAAACTGTTATCACATCTTCAGAAGAAATACCTCGAACTGACTAATATTCAATGCATGACGTAAAAGACTAAGTCTTGTTATGAAATCTTCTATTGAAATCGACAGTTCCTGAAGATATCTATACCAAACTTTCACCTAAAGCTATGTCCATTAAAATCGAGCCCGAATTAGTCACAATTATAAAGAAGGTTCCATAGAATTGACATCAAATCATTCTGAATGTTCAGAATCGTGTGTAAGTGAGGGCCGATTGCACCGTAGACAAAACTGTAGATGAGTGTCTATGATAAATGATAATTATATGACACTAATCGAGGTTTTGGATTTAATCTTCAGTTTTGTCTACGGTGCAATCGGCCCTAAGTCTATCGAAAAGTGACTCATTTCTATGTGTGAAAGAAGCAAAGTCATTCGGTTGTCAGTTCAACTGGCTTCATCTCATTTTTTTGCGATTATGCCAGACGCGAAAAGAATCCGGAATGAACACCAAAAGCACCCCATTCACCATCGAGATCAGCTTGGACAAAGCGAATCTTCTAAATTCAGAAATAGGCACGTTATCCCTTTGCCAAGGAGACCATAAGAACCAGCACGAAGAACACCAGTACCTTCAGCTCATCAGTAAAATTCTACATCAAGGCATCAAGAGATCCGACAGATCAGGTTTGGGCACATTCTCCTTCTTCGGGGCTCAGATGAGGTTCACTCTGAAGAACCACTTTCCTCTTCTCACCACCAAGAGGGTGTTCTGGAGAGGTGTCGTGGAGGAGATGCTCTGGTTCATAAGTGGAAGCACCAATTCTTTCGATCTTAGCTCCAAGAACGTGCACATTTGGGACGCGAACAGCACCAGGGAGTTCTTGGATGCTGCAGGGTTACCAGATAGAGAAGAGGGTGATCTCGGGCCGATCTACGGGTTCCAGTGGCGTCACTACGGCGCTGAGTATAAAGGAATGAATGCTGATTACACCAACAAAGGTATCGATCAATTGTCTCATCTCATCCAAACCATAAAAACTAAACCGTGTGACAGGAGGATGTTGATGTGCTCGTGGAACCCGGTCGATATACCCGAGATGGCGTTACCACCGTGTCATTGCTTGGTTCAGTTCTTTGTGAGCAACGGTGAATTATCCTGCATGCTGTACCAAAGGTCCGCCGATATGGGACTAGGAGTGCCTTTCAATATCGCCAGTTATGCTCTTCTGACTTGCATGATAGCGCATGTTACTGATCTTCAACCAGGAGAATTCATCCATACCTTGGGAGATTGTCATATTTACTTTAACCACGTGGAGGCGTTGAAGGAGCAAGTACAGAGAGAGCCGAGGCCGTTTCCAACCCTGAAGATCAAGAGGAAAGTTGAGAATATCGATGATTTCACTTTTGAAGACTTCGATCTGATTGGGTATAATCCGTATCCGAGGCATAATCATGCCATGATTACTCCTTAGCGTTCTTGGTGTAGTAGAAGATTAAATTGTATGGAAATATGTCTTTTATATCTTTCTTTATCAAGGCTTGAGTTCTTGTGTGTGGTTTGAGAGATTCCCTGTTGATCTTGACTGATTTCGACGTTGACAAATCATAAAAAATATCGAGTAGTCAAGTACTTAATAAATATTGTCTCTTATATACATCATCTCTGGTTCGTCCACCATTGACGGTTGGAAAGCCTTCTTCAAGACACCAGAAAATAGTCTTCGAAGAAGTCAAAAGGTGTACTCTCAATGGAAAACTAACATACAGAATACAGTTGCGAACCGATCGTATAATTTCGTTAATGAACAGTTCCATTGTCGGTGGTTAATAATAGTTCACAGTTTTGCCATCGGCCATATCCGTGTAGTTGGGGCTTCTGAACCTGCCGGCGTCTAAGCACACTGAAATTGGTTAATTGTCCCTTTGAAATCCACCGACTTGGGGTTTTACCTGGGGGCAACTCGGAAATGCTGGAATGATCCGAAAACTTCCTTATCTTAGTTCTCTCCAAACGCTTCACAAGAATTGACTCAGATCTTTATTCAAGTCGTTTTAAGGAAACAGTGTTTTAATGAAAGATGAACTAAGGATCAAACATTGAAATTAATAGAAAATCTTGGATATCCAATAGAAATTTCAGTTGGAACAGGTGAATCTGAAGCACTTTTCTTCACAAATCTCTTATTCAATTCTGCAGGCTTTGAGATCCCTGCCGACTAATCTATCGTGTTCTGAGTTCATCGAACATGATAAAGAGCAATAAGGAAAGATGTAAATTCAGAAAGAAATTACTCAATTCATTACACTCTTAACTTCCTGATCGTAACAGGTCACTATAAAGCTGCTCTCATTTCTCCAAGGAATGTTTTATGCGGCTCTTCGTTTCTTCATGAAATCAACAACGTGATGTTTGCTTTATTCGCTTATCACGACCAATTCTTGGTACTGCTTTTGAGTCTGAATATTCAACGAGCGAAGTTGCTTGCAATCGCCGTGTAGGTTACGTCCTGGAGAACATGAGCGATCATACATTAGGAATTATTTATGGAGAGATATGACCGACAGCATTGTTCGGATGCCGACTGCGATCATGGAAGAATGTTGAAGAAGCATCCTGCACAAGAAAGTATCGACACGCAGTTCTCCTTCATTCAAAAATGAAGAAAAATTTGTATTGTCCACTTTCATGTCCTGCTGTACACTGCAATTATCTTAAATTCAGAGTATACTCGCATTTGAATTTAGTTTCAAAAAATTCAGCAGGTGGCGAATTGTTATAAAGCCGGCCCTGGATGTTGCTTCCATATCGAACTTTGAAACGCGATTTCCCCTTGAAAATAGACACATCTTGCATTATGCTTTGTGGAGTTAAAACTAGAACAGGGATCATATAAATCAGACAATTGTCTCCGAATAAAAATAGATAACATTATTATAAAAAAAAACTGCAATAATTCAATTTAGAATAATTGTTGTTTTGATTCTTCTGTCATCGTAGGCAATAAAAACTTCAACGCCGGTTCTATAAAGATAAAAAAGTTCTGGGAAACGTATTAATTATTGCTCTTAATTGATCGTTAAAAAACATTATATTGGCATCACGAATTTTATCAACGTAATAAAATGGTTGAAATGAAATTTATCATCTTTTACTCAAAATTAAACAGATATATTTTCATGGAATTCATTTTCATCATTTTTTTTCAAAATCGATTTCGTTTTTTGCAAATGAAATGCTCAAATAACCCTGGAAAACTTCGGGAGAACAATGTCATTTGAAAAAAGTCACATTAAAATTGGCTGCTGAATCCAAAAATGTGATGATATCCTGAGTATTCCATTTGAAACAACTAAGCTGATTGAAACACTTTTCCCTAAAGTATGCACACTTATATAACAATAACATAGAGTGATCTAGAAAGACGAGTCATACTGTGATGACTATCAAATGTTGCAATTTCTTTCGTCTTTTTATTTGCTTTCAATGTGAAAATGAAATTTTTAATAATTTTCTATCAATCAAGCCATAGTTGCACAGAAGATAATATTCAATTCATTTCTGTCATATTTGTTTTTAATTTGAAAAAAAAATATTTGTGATTGTTTCAATATAATGAGAATTATGAAATTTCACAGTAACATTGGATGAATTGAAGAACTTTTATGATAATTTTTCTGTCATATTGGCCTTGCATGTGAAAAAATCATTTTTTTTATTGTTTCCAAATCATAATGATAACTTTAGTTTATTGATTTTATAATTTTTTTAGTATTTTTACCATCCTTCAGTTTGTTCTGTAATTTTAATTAGTCATGGTATTTGGTGATGTTCAATTAATGAGGAGCAGGATTGAATCAAAGAGAACTTTCTTGATATTTTTATTCAAACAATTTTGATTGTTTCTTCCCTCAAATTACAATAGAAATAACAAGACTCTTTTTCATTTCTTCCATATGTATGAGTCTCTTCTGGAGCATCCAGCAGAGACTGAGTAATATTCAGCTACAGTTTCAATTGAACATGAAATTTGGGAGAGCTTGGATACAAATTACAGAGTACCTGAATGAAATTTTATCGCCAATAAGTTTTTATTCATTTTTTCCCACTATAATGAGGACACAGCTAGCGGCGGTCCTATGTGTAGAGTGTAGAGTCCTTGAATACCAGCCTCCAAAGTTCACTTTCACCGTCAAGTGTCCATCAATGCCATTCCACAAGTTTTTTAATGAAAATCAACGTAGTGGCGACTTTAATGAAACGATCATCTGTCGGTAATGAATGGCTACTTCTGAATGCCCGAGAACCACTCTATCATTCATAATGAGCTCAATCAACAGCGTAGGTGACGGTCTACTTTATTATAAAGCGCGGTGTTCTTCCACTTTTAATTTCATCATCGTCCAGTTGGTATGCGTTTCCATCTAGCAGTCGCTGAATACTAAGAGAGGTCATTATTGAGCATAGAATCCGTTCACCATAGACTGTATGCCGCTTCCACAGCCCACTTGGACGTGGTCACCACTTGGATGGCATCGTTTGCGGACGTTCAACTCAAACCTTACATTTATTTTTGTTCATCACTGTTCGTCCGTTGAACAACTCGAGAGAAAATTTATTAGGATTCTCGATAATTATAAATTAGACGACGGCATTGTTGGTGGGTTGTGGGTGGAGAGGAATTATTTGGGATATGAATTATGGTAGAAATTCGTGTGGTTGAAGAACTCGATAGGGTGGGCATGAAAGGACCACAGCAAATACGAAGATGTATTGATATCTAGTTAGCCTAAAACAGTTCCATGCATGAACAAAATATTGCGATACCATATCAACGAACAATAACTTATTAGAAGTGTCAGTGTAGTGTTCGACGTCAAAAAATAAAACCGAATAACTCGTTACTTATGAGGGCTACATGGGTGGTTTTGGTATCAAAATGTAGGTTTTCGAGGTCGCTCTATTCAATGAAAAATGATTCAGAGCTCTAACTATCATAGTTTAGAATTTGACCTGTCAAATGGCATTTTTTGAAAAATTGCAAATTTCCAACTCTCATATCGTCCGTTTTAATCATCTCCTACAAAAGTTATTTATATTATCTTGATCAGCATACCTCAATGTATCACTGTGCAAAATATGAGCGATTTGAAAAATCTCAAATTTTTGGTGAAAAATGCCAAAAGGGTAAGACCCTCTGAAAACACCATATTTGTCGATAAAATAAATATCCGTGTCAATTCAACCGTATTATTCGATCGAGAAATTATGCGAACCTTTCGAATCTTCCATATAAGCCATTCCACCCGAAGATATCAAAAATACTTTGAGTAGCCTGGGCTCCTGAACAAAAGTCGAAAACGAAAAATCGAAAAACATAAAACCGAATAACTCGTTACTTATGAGGGCTACATGAGTGGTTTTGGTATCAAAATGTAGGTTTTCGAGGTCGCTCTATTCAATGAAAGATGATTCAGAGCTCTAACTATCATAGATTAGATTTTGACCTGTCAAATGGCATTTTTTTAAAAATTGCAAATTTCCAACTCTCATATCTTCCGTTTCAATCATCTCCGACAAAAGTTATTTATATTATCTTGATCAGCATACCTCAATGTATCACTGTGCAAAATATGAGCGATTCGAAAAATCTCAAATTTTTTGGTGAAAAATGCCAAAGGGGTAAGACCCTCTGAAAACACCATATTTGTCAATAAAATAAATATCCGTGTCAATTCAACCGTATTATTCGATCGAGAAATTATGCGAACCTTTCGAATCTTCCATATAAGCCATTCCACCCGAAGATATCAAAAATACTTTGAGTAGCCTGGGCTCCTGAACAAAAGTCGAAAACGAAAAATCGAAAAACATAAAACCGAATAACTCGTTACTTATGAGGGCTACATGAGTGGTTTTGGTATCAAAATGTAAGTTTTCGAGGTCGCTCTATTCAATGAAAGATGATTCAGAGCTCTAACTATTATAGTTTAGATTTTGACCTGTCAAATGGCATTTTTTGAAAAATTGCAAATTTCCAACTCTCATATCTTCCGTTTCAATCATCTCCGACAAAAGTCATTTATATTATCTTGATCAGAATACCTTAATGTATGTATCACTGTGCAAAATATGAGCGATTTGAAAAATCTCAAATTTTTGGTGAAAAATGCCAAAGGGGTAAGACCCTCTGAAAACACCATATTTGTCGATAAAATAAATATCCGTGTCAATTCAACCATATTATTCGATCGAGAAATTATGCGAACCTTTCGAATCTTCCATATAAGCCATTCCACCCGAAGATATCAAAAATACTTTAAGTAGCCTGGGCTCCTGAACAAAAGTCGAAAACGAAAAATCGAAAAAAATAAAACCGAATAACCCGTTACTTATGAGGGCTACATGAGTGGTTTTGGTATCAAAATGTAGGTTTTCGAGGTCGCTCTATTCAATGAAAGATGATTCAGAGCTCTAACTATTATAGTTTAGATTTTGACCTGTCAAATGGCATTTTTTGAAAAATTGCAAATTTCCAACTCTCATATCTTCCGTTTCAATCATCTCCGACAAAAGTCATTTATATTATCTTGATCAGCATACCTCAATGTATCACTGTGCAAAATATGAGCGATTTGAAAAATCTCAAATTTTTGGTGAAAAATGCCAAAGGGGTAAGACCCTCTGAAAACACCATATTTGTCGATAAAATAAATATCCGTGTCAATTCAACCATATTATTCGATCGAGAAATTATGCGAACCTTTCGAATCTTCCATATAAGCCATTCCACCCGAAGATATCAGAAATACTTTGAGTAGCCTGGGCTCCTGAAGAAAAGTCGAAAACGAAAAATCGAAAAACATAAAACCGAATAACTCGTTACTTATGAGGGCTACATGAGTGGTTTTGGTATCAAAATGTAGGTTTTCGAGGTCGCTCTATTCAATGAAAGATGATTCAGAGCTCTAACTATTATAGTTTAGATTTTGACCTGTCAAATGGCATTTTTTGAAAAATTGCAAATTTCCAACTCTCATATCTTCCGTTTCAATCATCTCCGACAAAAGTCATTTATATTATCTTGATCAGCATACCTCAATGTATCACTGTGCAAAATATGAGCGATTTGAAAAATCTCAAATTTTTGGTGAAAAATGCCAAAGGGGTAAGGCCCTCTGAAAACACCATATTTGTCGATAAAATAAATATCCCTGTCAATTCAACCGTATTATTCGATCGAGAAATTATGCGAACCTTTCGAATCTTCCATATAAGCCATTCCACCCGAAGATATCAAAAATACTTTGAGTAGCCTGGGCTCCTGAACAAAAGTCGAAAACGAAAAATCGAAAAACATAAAACCGAATAACTCGTTACTTATGAGGGCTACATGAGTGGTTTTGGTATCAAAATGTAGGTTTTCGAGGTCGCTCTATTCAATGAAAGATGATTCAGAGCTCTAACCATCATAGTTTAGATTTTGACCCGTCAAATGGCTTTTTTGAAAAATTGCAAATTTCCAACTCTCATATCTTCCGTTCCAATCATCTCCGACAAAAGTTATTTATATTATCTCGATCAGCATAACTCAATGTATCACTGTGCAAAATATGAGCGATTTGAAAAATCTCAAATTTTTTGTGAAAAATGCCAAAGGGGTAAGACCCTCTGAAAACACCAAATTTGTCGATAAAATAAATATCCCTGTCAATTCAACCGTATTATTCGATCGAGAAATTATGCGAACCTTTCGAATCTTCCATATAAGCCATTCCACCCGAAGATATCAAAAATACTTTGAGTAGCCTGGGCTCCTGAACAAAAGTCAAAAACGAAAAATCGAAAAACATAAAACCGAATAACTCGTTACTTATGAGGGCTACATGAGTGGTTTTGGTTTCAAAATGTAGGTTTTCGAGGTCGCTCTATTCAATGAAAGATGATTCAGAGCTCTAACTATCATAGTTTAGAATTTGACCTGTCAAATGGCATTTTTTGAAAAATTGCAAATTTCCAACTCTCATATCGTCCGTTTTAATCATCTCCTACAAAAGTTATTTAAATTATCTTGATCAGCATACCTCAATGTATCACTGTGCAAAATATGAGCGATTTGAAAAATCTCAAATTTTTGGTGAAAAATGCCAAAGGGGTAAGACCCTCTGAAAACACCATATTTGTCGATAAAATAAATATCCGTGTCAATTCAACCGTATTATTCGATCGAGAAATTATGCGAACCTTTCGAATCTTCCATATAAGTCATTCCACCCGAAGATATCAAAAATACTTTGAGTAGCCTGGGCTCCTGAACAAAAGTCGAAAACGAAAAATCGAAAAACATAAAACCGAATAACTCGTTACTTATGAGGGCTACATGAGTGGTTTTGGTATCAAAATGTAGGTTTTCGAGGTCGCTCTATTCAATGAAAGATGATTCAGAGCTCTAACTATCATAGATTAGATTTTGACCTGTCAAATGGCATTTTTTTAAAAATTGCAAATTTCCAACTCTCATATCTTCCGTTTCAATCATCTCCGACAAAAGTCATTTATATTATCTTGATCAGCATACCTCAATGTATCACTGTGCAAAATATGAGCGATTTGAAAAATCTCAAATTTTTGGTGAAAAATGCCAAAGGGGTAAGACCCTCTGAAAACACCATATTTGTCGATAAAATAAATATCCCTTTCAATTCAACCGTATTATTCGATCGAGAAATTATGCGAACCTTTCGAATCTTCCATATAAGCCATTCCACCCGAAGATATCAAAAATACTTTGAGAAGCCAGGGCTCCTGAACAAAAGTCGAAAACGAAAAATCGAAAAACATTAAACCGAATAACTCGTTACTTATGAGGGCTACATGAGTGGTTTTGGTATCAAAATGTAGGTTTTCGAGGTCGCTCTATTCAATGAAAGATGATTCAGAGCTCTAACTATCATAGTTTAGATTTTGAACTGTCAAATGGCATTTTTTGAAAAATTGCAAATTTCAAACTCTCATATCTTCCGTTCCAATCATCTCCGACAAAAGTTATTTATATTATCTTGATCAGCATACCTCAATGTATCACTGTGCAAAATATGAGCGATTTGAAAAATCTCAAATTTTTGGTGAAAAATGCCAAAGGGGTAAGACCCTCTGAAAACACCAAATTTGTCGATAAAATAAATATCCCTGTCAATTCAACCGTATTATTCGATCGAGAAATTATGCGAACCTTTCGAATCTTCCATATAAGCCATTCCACCCGAAGATATCAAAAATACTTTGAGTAGCCTGGGCTCCTGAACAAAAGTCGAAAACGAAAAATCGAAAAACATAAAACCGAATAACTCGTTACTTATGAGGGCTACATGAGTGGTTTTGGTATCAAAATGTAGGTTTTCGAGGTCGCTCTATTCAATGAAAGATGATTCAGAGCTCTAACCATCATAGTTTAGATTTTGACCTGTCAAATGGCATTTTTTGAAAAATTGCAAATTTCCAACTCTCATATCTTCCGTTCCAATCATCTCCGACAAAAGTTATTTATATTATCTTGATTAGCATACCTCAATGTATCACTGTGCAAAATATGAGCGATTTGAAAAATCTCAAATTTTTGGTGAAAAATGCCAAAGGGGTAAGACCCTCTGAAAACACCATATTTGTCGATAAAATAAATATCCGTGTCAATTCAACCGTATTATTCGATCGAGAAATTATGCGAACCTTTCGAATCTTCCATATAAGCCATTCCACCCGAAGATATCAAAAATACTTTGAGTAGCCTGGGCTCCTGAACAAAAGTCGAATACGAAAAATCGAAAAACATAAAACCGAATAACTCGTTACTTATGAGGGCAACATGGGTGGTTTTGGTATCAAAATGTAGGTTTTCGAGGTCGCTCTATTCAATGAAAGATGATTCAGAGCTCTAACTATTATAGTTCAGATTTTGACCTGTCAAATGGCATTTTTTGAAAAATTGCAAATTTCAAACTTTCATATCTTCCGTTCCAATCATCTCCGACAAAAGTCATTTATATTATCTTGATCAGCATACCTCAATGTATCACTGTGCAAAATATGAGCGATTTGAAAAATCTCAAATTTTTGGTGAAAAATGCCAAAGGGGTAAGACCCTCTGAAAACACCATATTTGTCGGTAAAATAAATATCCGTGTCAATTCAACCGTATTATTCGATCGAAAAATTATGCGAACCTTTCGAATCTTCCATATAAGCCATTCCACCCGAAGATATCAAAAATACTTTGAGTAGCCTGAATCACACAAAGTCGTTACCCATGGAACATGATGGAATGAAGCACCTGCTGCGTCAGCAGTCAAGTCGATCCCTTATATTTCTATTATTAAACTACCAACAGTAACAACTGAAGTACTGAAGACAGCGCCTGGGAATTTTTTAGTCTGGATTTTGAACGCGGTCTAGAAGACATTTGGTCTGCATTAGAACATTGCCGAGCTTACAATTGCATAGCATTGCAATACAAATAAATTCGGAACGAAATTTGCGTCACGACAGGTTATGACCCCAAATCAGTGTTGCCGTCCAACCGATCCAGCAATTGCATCCCATCCAGACGAATAAATAAATATCAATTCGTTGTTCCCTGAACCGGTCCCTTATGCGAGATGTGTGGTTAAATTGATTCGATTGCTTTCATCATCAAAGTTAATTACGGCATCGGATCGAAGCCACTTGAACGACGGAATGAATCATCACGCTTTACACGCCCTTTCTCGTCTGGGCTCAGTTACGCTTTTTACTGTCAGTTTGGACAACACGCAGGAATATGAGAAACCAGATGTTTCATTTGGTTCTGTGGGCCGAAAGCATTTCAAACGTGATTATGTGATGTTGTGTTATATTCGATATCGGCATTGACACAGCCAGTAAACAGGAAACTGAATCTGCCGCCAGGATCCAGAAATGATGGGTGGGAAATTGGACGGATTTGAATTTCATCTGGATCTGGTGGAGTTGTGCCATCAGAATGCTTCATATTCTCTATTTCACGCCACAGGCTACTCTACAGGCTGAGAGCTGGATCAACACAATCTTCATTCTTGATATTATCATACATAAAGTTATCTACTTCTTTCTAAATTTTTATTTTGTAAACTTCCAATATATTCGTCTTGTCATATTCTTCTTTGGTCGGTGTATAATGATCAGAACCAAAAATAACAACTACATAAGGTTTGTCTACATTATTTGATGGTCTATTCTGACACAGCCATTTCTAGTATAGACCAACTTCGGTCTAAATCCAATCGAGCAGGCTTGGTGAAAAGCATGCCAACGAAGTATACGTGCACATGGTGGTCAAACTTTGTATTGATGATGAAAAAAAGTATGAATGTTTGAATACTTCTTCAAATATCGTATTTTGTTATTGTTGATACGGAATTCCCTTGAAATCATGGTATTTTCATCCTGAAAAACTCTACATATTAAAAAAAAACTTGAGGATCCAAAGATGTGTTCACCATCTTAGGATATTAGTTCGAAAGTGAAAATTTCTTCGTGTGGGGATATCAAGAAGGTATATCGACAAACGTTTTCCATTAGCGGCGAAATTGGTTTAGAAATTTCACTATACTCGTCACTTTCCCGATACCATTTCCACTTATTGGGAGTGCATCCGTAAAATGACGCCTGCTGTATCAACAATTCATGGTGGCGAGCTGCCAAATACCCGAAGGAAATAGGGCATTACATCAGTACATGACATCACCGGCCTATCCTCGAATAGAGTCACGTTCATTTTTATGTTTTGAAAATAGACGCCTTTCTGGGAAGTTCGCTCGGTATACGATTATTTAAATATTCAGATCGTCATTTGAATATGTGATCGTTTTATGATACGGGGTGGCCGTATACAGTTAATTCGATAGTCGGATGATTAAGGTTTCGAGTTCAGAGTGTGACCGAATGGTACGTGCCGATTTGTTCCAGGAGAATCAACGATTTTTGTTTCGTTGTCTTCCTGCAATTGGTACCCTCCTAAACAACTTCAAGGTTGAAACGAAAACAAAAAATCGCGGAATTCTCTATAGCCAAGCCGATAAGTAAGACATAAGTAGCAATCCAGCAATGTAAAAATTTGCGGCAACTTAGAGACTGGTCAAAAGGACGTACATTTGTGTTGATCAAGCCAATATGAAATATGCCGGCTTCTCATGAGAATGGCAATGATTAAACTCTTAATTCATTCATTTGAAACAAGCTAGAAGCTGAGCACCATTTTTAAACGCCTTTTTAGGAATGTCTACTCTCAAACTGAACTGTAAAATATTCTTGAACAACAATTTTCTCATTTTGAAGTGAGATAGGAGTGTGACATTCAAATAAGGATAAACAATTGTTCTCTCAACCTTGATTCATCTAGATATTAAATTCCTGCATATAAGATGAGGAGCATATTCAAGACTTAAAAGGAGCATTCTATTTTATTTTTATTCGTTTCACAACAATCACATGCAATAATAAGTTTTTTTACAAAAATAAATATGATTCTATATAGAAGTTGCCATAATTGAAAAATAATAATAATAATCATAGATTCATAGAAGGCAGATACATAAATCTACTATAATTTTTATGAACAAATCCATGACATTCACTAGACAATCTGGAAAGTCTGCAAATCGACTTGATGGAAACTGGATTCTTGTGGTATATTTTTGGTGCTTTGTATGCAAAATTTCTCATTTAGGGTTAGGATAAAGAACTGGACCAAATGAATATCTTCAAACAAAAAGGAGTACAACGCCTGGAAATGATACCAACGATATTCCATAGTCCATAATCACGTACCCAGTTATTACGTAACATTATTAGACTTGCTGTTCTAATTAATGGTACAAAGCGAGTCTGCTGGAATTATGGTGCGATTACACCATGAAAAATAAGTGAAATATGGCGACTGGATGATTGGGGTCTGCAATTAGTGCGTTGTTGTTGAAGAGGGTCGTAAACTTCACCTTGCTTTGATGTAGAATTATTTATGGCGCCAACACTGAGCATGATCAGCGATATAAATAGCGCGTATGTCCGCCGATATCGTTTATGGAATACATTCAATTCTTTTTATTTTTTTTTCTTCTGATATTTGAGGTTTTAAAAATATGTGGCTACTCACTAAGTGGCGTCTGAAGCACTAACTCCGGTCCTATCTAAATGACACCAAAAAATATACTTATGTTAGTTATGTTAGTGTTTTTTTCATTATGGATGATATTGATAATAATGATCATCTTATCCCTGTGGAGAATGAACCAATTCCTCATTTTCCTCAGCAGTTTTCGGCGAGATTTGTTTTTTATTTTACCCATTCGATGACTCGCTTGATATTTCGTTTCACTTCGAAACATCAACGTCGAACGAAGCCACAGGATGCCCATTATGAGCCCCATTCCATTATTAATGTTATTCTCTTTTCCATAATCAGAACAGATGCTCTAACCTTTCGGAACCCAGCCTGGATTCGGCTGTGGGAGTCAACGTCCTATTCCTACAAATAACTCGTGTATTCTGTAATGCGACGAACTCAACATTATCCGCCTGTTTATTGAACAATACAACCTGTAATTGGGATATTGAAATCTACCTGAATGGACTGTTTGAAATTAAGTTGCCACGAGTGGGCATGTTTATTTAATACCTACAAACAATTGTTTTCCGAATGCCAGTTCATTCAGTGATTGTACTCGTGTCCGATGGAAAATAGGGTATTCTGAAAATTGGTGCTCCTTCAACACGGACATTGTTTCAACTCTGCGTCTGCTTCATTTCACGTGCGAATGAAAACAAAAATATTTTCGATTTTTTTGGCTCAGGTTCATGCTCTCATGCGAAAGCGAAATATTGACGCAAGAAAAAACACAGTTAGTCGATTGGAACGTGAGTTTTTTTTCAAATTGACCAGATCATTAGGGTCAAAAAGCTGAAACGATAAAGAGAGAGTTTACCACTTATTCGGACATTGATACACTACATTAAAAAAGCTTTTATTGACTATCCCTCTATCATGAAGAGGGACAAATTGAATAATCCCCCATTTCCGTCCGTAGGTATAATCTCCTCATCAACTCCTCTCTACGGCTCATATCCCCATAAAGTTACCTGTGATATTTTTCACTTAACCCTAATCTCCACAGTCTGACATGGAGGTTAGATCTGTCCCGGTAAAATATACCCTGGTAGAGCGATAAATCTCCAACCTCCCTTGAAAGAGGACCCAGAGCACAGAAGATCCGAGCGGGGCAAGTTGATCGATTACTGATAATATTGGGTCCGAGGAATTACATTAAAATTAACGATTATACGTGTGGACCACCACTGTGGAATGCCTTTCGTGTATTCTTTATGTGTTCCATTCGAAGAGACTTACGAGGAATTAGCTGGTTGTATGTTTTATTGGTATGGTAATACGAGATGGTATTTAATGTGTTAATACTCTTGTTCGTCAGCAGTTATGATTATGTTTATGATGGTTTATTTCATATCTCAGATCTGAATAGATTTTTTGTTGTTGCAGGTATGTTGGAAGGAAACGTGTCACATGCGATGCCACCTAGTTGAGCTGATAGTGAGGTGAGATTTAAGGTTGATGTTTCATTGATATTAGGGAGCTGCCACACATTGGCTCTTCTTAGGCAATCATCAATGTAGACATGGAGCCTATAATTTCTGTTCAACACCAATGAAACCCGGTAATGAAATTGTGTTTCACTAGTTACGATGTTTCTTAATCAGCTACAATTGAGATGGTAGAAATATCTCGGTCCAAAATATGAGCGATTCTAAAAAAATTCTTTTATTTCAATAAACAAAGATCTGGAGGAACCAAACGGTGTTATTGAATGAAATGAATGTTCGAATATTTTATATTAGCCATTTTTCGGATCGATAACATCCAGACCGCGAACGGTGTGAGCTCGAGAACAGAACTCGAAAATGAAAAATCGAAAAAAACAAAACGACATAATTCTTTACTTATGATGGCTACATTGGTGATTTTGGTATCAAAATGTATGTTTTCGAGGTCGCTGAATCCAATAAAAAATGATTCAAAGCCCTAACTATCACCGTTTAGAATTTCACCTGTCAAATGGCATTTTTTGAAAAATTCGAAATTTCAAACCGTCATAGCTTCCGTCCCTCTCGTCCTATCCAAGATTGGTTTATATTTCGTTGATCAGAATATCCCAAAGTATGTCTGTGCAAAATATGAGCGATTTTAAAAATTTCAATTTTTTGGTGAAAAATGACCCCCCAAAAACACTCTATTCGTCCATTAAAAAGTATATCTGTGAGGATCTAACGGTGTTATTTAATCGAGAAGTTGTTCAGCCCATTCGAATCTTCAATATAAGGCATTTTTCGGATCGATAACATCCAAACCACGAACGGTATGAGCTCGAGAACAGAACTCGAAAATGAAAAATCGAAAAATATAAAACGACATAATTCTTTACTTATGATGGATACATGGGTGATTTTTGTATCAAAATGTAGGTTTTCGGGGTCGCTGAATCCAATAAAAAATAATTCAAAGCTCTAACTATCACCGTTTAGATTTTCAAAAATTGAATTTCCTCTTGTCGATGCATGTCTTCATCATCAGCATATTTCGAAGTGTCTCTGTGCTGATTATGGAAGATTACGAATATTCCAACTTTGGTTTGAAAATTTTCCTAAAAAAATAGTAATGATCACCCAATTTTATCTTTCTACACTTGGGTTTCTCCCAGTCATGCGGGTTCTGCTCTGAGATATGCGCAATTATCAATATATTGCTTTTTCTCCGAAGGGTCTGCATCTGACAGTACCGAACCTCATAAATTGCTCTGTTAACAGAATGTCAAGTTTCAATTTACTTCGTATTATTCACCAATTGATCTTCTCGCAGGAATAGGTCGCCGGATTGTCAATTGTTGGTAGGAATTGAATGAGATACTCGGAGTTCAAGGTTTTCAGAACTCCACACTGTTCGATCATAAACATACAAGTGTGAGAATGGGCGATAAATTATGAATGAGAGCAAATATGAATATCGCTATTTCAGCCCTTGTAGCTCGATCATATCAATGGTCCTTATCTCCGGTGTTTGAAGTAACACTTATTTAACGTCACTTGTAGATATGCCTGCTTCAAATTTAACGCTAGTTGTTTTGATAACTTTAGGGTCAAACTACCACATCGAATTGACATCATACGTTTGATAACTGCTCGATTATGTCGAGATATTGTGTGTACAAGTTAATAATCTATCGGTTACTTGAGCAGGGAATGAAACAATTTGATTTAACGAATCAAAGTATCCATTCACTGTTTATAGCACCTATTCATTCGCTGAACAACTATTCTCGAGAATCAGGATAGTTTTTATCTCGAGCAGTCATGTTTACCACTTGTTTCAAAACTGAATTGCAATCTGAAAAAGAAAGGTTATCGATTCAAATGAATCTCGAAATATTAGAGATTCTAGAAGCTAATCCCGAAGATGAATAATGAACAGAAGGAATCTGATCCCGAATACATGATATTTATCTTTTCATATGACACTTGAATGAGAAGCTTGTAAGGTGAGGTGTTCCTTGTCATAAGACCTATTTGTCTCTCCAGATCGGAATGTTATCTCTTACATACGTGAGAGACCATCTTTGTTAGAGCCACAACATGTTCGGTTAGATTGTCACTCGAAATGAGCAGTGAATACAAACAAGTCGTCGCTATTATTCTTATCTTACATCACAATCTAATCTTAACAACTATGTCGATTTTTTATTTATTCTGTTCTATTAACATCGTCTTATCTTGGGCTTTGTTATTTGTCTAGTAAGAATGCTGAGGTTACACTCAAATGAGATGATGCTGAACATTTTATATCATATGTGGTTATTGAATCTCTAGTAATGATTAGAAGCAGCAATGATGTAATCAAATGATGGAGTTTGAAAAAATTGAGAAGTCAGCTTGTATCTTTGACAATTGTCGATAATAATCATAGTTTGTAGTCTTTCTTTCTATTTTGCATTGCATCGAATGTACGAAAACGATAATTTATAATGATAAGGTTAATAAAACCGAAATTTCGTAGTTAATAACTCGCTGTTCATAAAGAATGAAAACTGGGCGGTTAATTTTGGCAGGAATTAATGCATATTATAAATATTCAAAGAACGTTATTCCTCAAATCATAGCAGAGTGAGGAGCGCGTAGCTACTAACCTCCCACTCTGTATCAATGATCGAATCCCAAAATAAAAACAACTCAACCGCATACCGAACCACGCTCAATTCCCATTAAATCTGAAGTACTTTCACGTTGTCTTAACTTTCTGGAGCGTAATTGAAGACGTGTAAGTGGACCAACCCCGGCGAGTCCCGAATCTAATCTACGAGCGAGCAACAAAGAGACCCCTTTATTTTTATAACGAAAGCATTACATCACCGGCGCCATAATTTAAATTGGGAGAGAAAAAGAGCATTCCCAACACGAATGTTTGAAATTCAGCTGCCACCCGCGTCTGACTTGTAAACAATGAAACAGCTGAAAGTGTGATTCGGTCCCGAATGACGTGCGGAGAATTTATTGTGAAATTCGGGTGTCGAAATGGATGATGAATATCGGAAACGGATGCCGGTACAGCAAATCCGCGATATCGATCGTTATCGGTTTCACTTTTTCCGAGATATTTTCAGGTTTGCGAAAACAATGACCTCGCATCTATCTTGAAATTTTTTTTAATTTTCTTCGCGTTTCAGGCCCAGCATCTAGTTCTTTTCATGGTGGTGTTAATCAAAAGACGTCGCATTCAAGAAACTTCTCTGTGATGATGTAGCCTTTCGTTGAATAATTCGAGTACCATAAAAAACCTCAAGCGAGATTTCGAAATCCACGTGTTTGGACTATAAACGCAGGCATATGTTATTTTGGAGCCAAAAGCGGCATAAAACTTCCAATCCCGTCGTGATCTCTCATCGTAGAGTCTGCATAAGTGAGAAATGGTAACGTTTTACTGCCGAACGTAACCATCACATTTGTTTCTACGACCGAGAAACGAAGATATATTATCAGGACTGTGCCTTCAGACGGCTCTCTTTCCCTCTAATAAGGGCGTTTCTTACATATCGCTTACATTAACTACATATATAGTGACATCGGCTTTGTCCCTGTCAGTTTTTTTATCGCTTCCAGGGGTATTTAGATGCCACCCTCTCTGAGTCGTTACGAGTTTCGTGAAGTCTGAACCGAGACAGGGAAGGCTAAATTGCTTTCGTGTAGGTTATCAAAGGGGTCCATCTTTGAAAGGAATCCGATTGAAATTGATTCTTGCTCCGTAAACGGTAAAATGATGACATCCATAAACATTTGGATATCGGCCACTGTGAATCTCTTCCTAGGTCTAAGTTGTCCAATAAACAACTATTCAAATGGACTGAATTGGCTCTTGCACGCTTGGAGCATTCATCCAAGCCGATGTTCTCTACATTCACTCGATGAACTCATTATATCGATCGATAGTAAGACCAAAACTACCATCAGAAGAAAACAGATCATCGGAAATCATCTCCAAGGAAAACCCTCAATTCCATCAGTGACAGACGAAATTGAAAACCTCTGAAGAGACAACAGAGATATGAAAGATTCATAAGTGCCAAAGACATAAATAATTGTTGCACTTTCTCAAGTTCACATTGGAGCTACTGGGAGGAATATCCAAAAAAGAATCAAAAAACAAAAACAAGATTTCCAACGTCAAAAGATGTCCCTTAAGATGAAAATAGAGATGTTATAAGCACAAAAACAGCATGAACTGGAAATGGGAGACTACCATTGATCATTGTGTATGGTGGCCAACTATCTTCAACTACCCAAAGCGGAGGGAAAGAACCCACCGGCCAAATCAGTGGTAGGGCTTTAAATATCGAGACCAATCTTGCAGCATTGTCAATACGAATCAATCGGTCGTCTAATCAGATTTTCCGAAAAGAAAGTCACAGTAAAACAGGACTGTAAAGACCTTTTCAGAACCATGCTTCTAGCATGAATAAGTTTCCTCAAGTAATACCAATATCTGAGGAAAATTACGAACTTCCTCCCTACCATAAATCGTTATCATGATAAATCACCCCGTAAATCTTAGGACAAGAGGGACGACTTGGAAAATTGGAAAAATTCCTGACGACGAAAACTTTTAATAGAGGAACTCAAAGCGGAGTTGAAGTGAGTTTAACCGAACTGTAAGTTACTCGTAAATCTCCTGGAATACTCCGATGTCAATTAAGGACTTGCTGAAGGCAGTACGTCGAGCCAATAAGAAGTAAGAGGCGTTCCAGTTCTTTTTGGCGAATAGGTACAAATACGTGCAGAAGAGGAGTTTATAAACCGAAAGATCTCTGAAAGGAAGGTATTTAACTCAGAAAAATAAATGTAATTCGAGAACGTCTTATAGATGTGTTCAGTGCCATAATGACTATTGATCTCTTTCATCATGATAATCCGTAACGAACATGTCCTTCCGATGTGGCAATCATCAACATAACACTCCATTAATTCCATGCTATCCACTTTCACACCATCAAGTATTGGATTTCGAAAGCTCTGTATGCTGATCAGCACACATCAGCGTATTCAATTTCAGCGCCTCACAAAGCTCGAATTGATCTAACAGTTTCTAATTATAGGCAAGAGCAGTATGGAAAAAACGAATGGAAGAAGTTTTCATGCACGCAAATTGACTGATTATGTCGATCAAAAAACCTGTTCTTCATTCGATGATGTTCACTCAATGAATCAAAGAAATCGATCCAAATAACCAGCTGGAATTTATGTGGTTTTGGTTTGTATGAACTTCGTCCCATATGACTCAATAACTTTGAGCAGATTTTGCTTTTAATAAGTTTTTATTGGATACATCCCATCTTATATCAAAGTTTTTTAGCCACTGTCACTATTTTGAAATTTTCTCACCATTCCACTTTTATCTTTTCCTAGAATTCCTTCAATCTATTGAAGGCTTTATCTTCTGTTTTGTCTATATCTATTGCCAGTGCGTACCTATTTGTATCTTATTCCATCCGTTCAAAGATGATATTCCGAAGATAACTCAATGAATAAGAAAAACATGGTCGATTCAGTCGCTCGATATTCAAAGGAAATTAACATGCTAGAAACGAAGCACAAACAAATTCTGTTGGCCCAGAGAAACACTGGGTGGTTCCTCCAGGACTCGATTGATCCTAAAAAGGATCCTGATCTGAGTTAAAATAAGTTACTCCTCCTCACTGACTTTCTGAGCACTGCCGCCGCATTTGAGATAAATTTTCTGTATCCGATATGCAGAAAGGTTTTCTCGGTAAAACAAGAAAAAAAGGCCTTCATTCACTCAGTCTCCACCGCTTCGGGCCGTGACTCCTGATCCTTTTTCTGTTCATTAACTCCCAGTTCATATTTTTCTCAATTAGTGGGTGCAATTATTCATATTACCCCTCCGCAAAGTGACGGTAAATAGGGTTGGTTTGGATCGACCCCGTTCGATAAAAAGCAACGAAACGAGAAATGATGTTCTTGGCCTGAATTTGAAGTGGCACGTCCTCTGGACGCGCCCTAAATACGGGGGGGCTTTTCGGGAATTCTGTATGCCACTGCTGTCGGTTTCTCTAGATTTCGTCAAGTTTTCACGGTACTTCGGTCACGTGGAAATTTTCCGCTCAAGTCAAGATATACTAAGAAAAGAATTTTTTTTCGGACTTAGAAAAATTTCGATCTCGAGCCCTGCTCCGCCATCTCCGATCGAAATTTTTCTAAGTCCGAAAAAAAAAATTTTTTCTTTTGTATATCGACCTGGGTCATTTTATTTATCTACTAATTCGAGGTCGTAGATTGCGAATCTGTAATTAGAATTTTCCTGTGATGCGTAGTTTGGGAAATATTCCAACATGAGTTGAAAAATAGGTCATTTTCAGACTGCCGTATCTCCCAGAAAAATCGATTTATACAGATGCTGATGTTTTTGCATATAGTTCGGTCCTTTGTGAATAAAAAACAACAATTTTCATCTACCAGAGTCTGATGGTTCAGATTTTCTGATTTTTTTCCTGAAGGTCCAATTTTTTCGATTTTCAAACGTTCGTAATTCAAAAACTGTTCTCTTCACGCAAGATCTGATTGGATATTCTTAATCTACGCCCTCGAATTAGTAAATGGTGTGATTTTCAATTCGATCGAAGCCAAAAATATTTTTTCGAAAAATCGATTTTTTTCCATACAATTTGTATAGGAATTTTCGCAAAAATTCGAATCTCGCCGATCGATATGAAATTTTCACCGTTTATTAATTTGATGCCGTAGATTAAGAATATCCAGACAGGTTTTCTCTGAGACTAATTGTTTTTTTAATATGGTTGATGAAAAATCGGAAAAATTGGACCTTTGCGAAAAAAATCAGAAAATCCGAACCCTTCGTCTCAGGTATAAAAAAATACACCATTGCATTCTCGAAGAACCAGAGTATAACCAAAGTTTCCTCATCATCCCTAAAGAATCTGGACTGGAACATTTGGAGTAGTTCTGTTCAATTTTTTATACTCAATAATCAAAAGGATGACTTCACCCATGCCTCATCTCTTGAGTAATTGATTTCTTTCTTAGAAATCATTTCGATCAAACTCATTATGTACGAATTCTGAATCAAAAGGTCTTTCAAAAACCCGAAAGAACATACACAATGTCCCAGAAAATCATTGAAATCGAAATTGTAATTGTAATAGAACATAATATAACATCCGATGCGTTATGCCGGCAATGAGTTGCTACAGTCAAGTCCAAAACATCAGAGTTATCTGCCAGAAACAGTTTAATCCCTTCTGAAGCCTTTTATCCTCAAGACCTCCCATGGCAATGAGAACTATGCGACGTTGTCGGTCATTAGAAGGATTAAAAAGATAGAGGAATAAATTCTAATCAGCCAACAACAGATAAACTGCTCTTAAGGGCCCGCTCCGTTCGATTGTAATTAGAAACAATAATTCTTCAGTACGTACTGAGCCTAGATTTCATTGAGGCGGAATTAATTACAATGGGGTCCTAATTAGTACGGGACCAACCCGTAAACGTGAATTATTGTGGTTGTAGTGTGTGATATGAATATACGCCTATCGTAAATTCTTTTCATAGCGTCGTTACGTAACTTACATTGTTTGACATTGATAACATCTTTTGTGTCGTAAAGTATACTTGCCATGAGGTTACGCAAGTTTGTAAGCGCTCGTATATCTGTCCTTTATGAATGGAAACTGACGCCTTCAGCCTCCCTACGTTCCACATAGAAGTAGAGTACGGAAAAAACGTGATCACAGGGTTTTTATAGAAATTTAATCTCCTGTTTGTGGGGCCAGAACGATTTCCATCATCGGCAAAACTAATAATTTGATCGTTACGAATATGAATTATGAATATTATCGGCACTTAGTTGTTCCCTGTGGAACACCGCGTATGATTCCCTTAGGCTAATAAATTGAGCTAACCAAAGCATACCGTTTTGTTGATCCTTGTCTAATTTTTTCCGGTGAAAGAGCCCGTTTTATCGTTTTTCTATCATTGCGATTTCCTTTGAACCAACCGATGTGAAGAGCCTCAATTGTCCGGCTGGCACAATTATTGTCAATTATTGCGCCGTTGGCCGGTCGTAAAGCTTTCAGTATGTGTGTGTACCTATTTGTTGTTTCTTCCGGAGCAATAAAGTTTTATTTCATTTTTCCTGGTATCAAAGTTGTGCCAGTTACCGTTCATGTATCTGCATCAACAAACAAACGGATGTGTTGGAGAATAAATATGCGTGGAAATTTGTAATGAAACAGCATCGCAATTGTTGATAACCAGGTGCATGAAAAAGGAAAGTATGATAAACCAAGAATATCTATTACGTGATAAAATTCGTTTTGGCAGTATACTAAGTTGATAAACTGCTCGTCGAAAGTCAAAAAAATGGATGTCATGATCTTGATTTTAACTTTAATTTCTTCAAGCGCAATCAAAAGACGTTTTCATGAAATTCCATTCACTCGCAAGCACAAAAGATGTTATTATCGCATGAAATACTATAATAGTGACCCTATTGGTAATAATAACTTTAAAAAATGATATTTTGCAACAATTTGCCAGTAAACGACGTGTATATTCCAAACCAAAAGAGAAATTGCAAATTAACTTTATGATTGATGAACAGCTCTCGTTATCTGATACGCACAGCCAACGAATGATGCGATGGATAAAGTGCATTATGTCGTAAATCTTTGGAAACCATGTTATTGGTGCATTTCAATATCGGGAGTATATAGGTCAGTTTAGATAAAAGTGCAATCACTTCACTCCACTCAATCATTTTATCTACACCGTTAAATCATAACATCATACGTTCAGCTGATTTCAAAACGAGTTTTCATCTTCACAGTTTCAAATATCCAAAATATCTAAAAACTTACTCTGTAGCTTGCATATAGGGTTTCAGCTGCTTCTATGGTGAATGTACAGCTGTGAATGTGATGTGGTATCCTTGAATGGCAAAGTCTGGATACCCGATATAGGGTATAGTACTTTAATTTCAGTATGTTTGATTCTTTATGGAGTTTGCATAATCGAAACATCTGCTGAGCGGTATTTTAAGATATTAAAATGACCATCTTTCGTAAGAAATTCTTAGCTAGCCATAAAATAGTCTGTGAAATTAAAAGTGAAACTTACAATGCCTCACTAATGATGCCAGGAAGAATTGTTGCAAATTACCGAATGTAAAGAATACCTATTCCGTTTTATCTCATCTCCTGGTCATTATCCTCTTGGAGCCCGATAATCACTACAAAGGTTGAGGGATTTACGATTTTCCTGGAATCGCCAGGTATTTCTACCTGGATTCCGTTCATATCGTCCATCGACTGACATATGCTCGAAATTCATGGTCATAGGTTCGGCACATCAGCTGCTGCTGCTCAACAATTAAATTCTATTTGTGGTCAACATGCCGAAGGGCCAACTGTGCTTTACCGTTGAAACGGGCACATTGTATTTTGTAAACTACCCAGATATTCGTGCTACTACAGGAAATGACAACGGAAGCGAGAAATTGAAAGTATTTTTATTTCACACCGCAAAAGAATGTCAGAAAAGTTGGCTCAATCGAACACAATATTTGTGGAAAACTTGACTACATAACAGCCCATGTAGACAAACACGCAAAAGCATCATGTGGAATTTTTTCTGGAAGATTAATCGAAAATTCAGGCAATAGAATAAAGTTTAATCTTGACGCCATACAAATTTGGTTTTAATATCCCCAGATTCTGAGGATTTGAACGACCAAATCTTTGAATCGCCTTCCTAAAACGAGTTTGCCTGTGTAGGTATATGTTATTCTAGGTTGTTCTTTGTTCAGTTTGTACCTGAGCAGGAGTCCTCGTGTAGGTGACATATGTGCCAATCTGCTGAAGCTAGAAAGGGCTAGTAAATGTCGAACTTTACCGCTGCATATCTGCTAATATATCAAATTAATGTTTTTCCCTCCCCATGTCCTGCAGTGTGGCCTCTTTGTAGGTAGGGGATCCTAAATGTTGATTAGTATTTCCACCCCGATATGTGTAGGAGTGTTAATTTAACTAAAATAAATGTTTCCGTATCCCATCGTAAAATAATTTATCGTTTATCCACCATTCAATTTTTACAGTATAGCGTCACACCCTTCGGACGAGGTCCTCATGAATTATAGGAAAATGATTCTGCAGGTAAAATATGGTTAAGAGACCATTTGTGGCATCTATTTTTCTCCAATTTCTCTCTTTCACAAGGCCTTTTCGGGAACTTTTTTCTAAGTTGTAAGAAGCTTTTGAATTGCTGTAAAGGTCGAAGATATGCCTCGTAGTCTTAGCAAAATTTGCATCTTATTTAAAACCCTAAAGGAGTGTAATGGCATTGACTGAATTTCCATCAATAAAAAACCTATGTAGCATTGGGAAAGTTTTTCTCATTTAGGACCCATGGTTTTGGGTACAAGCATAAGGTTTTGCAACTGATCAATCCGTTAAATTTAGAAAATTTCACCGAGAGAGATTCGCGGTAAGGCGAGTCATATTCGAACAAATATGAACAGCTGAGCCAAGTTTTGGGTCAATATTTGCATCAAAAAATATTTGCATGGATGAAAAGGAAGTCATTGTTGGTTATGATGATTTATGAACGAGGTGTTTCGCTCTGAAATCTTGTCGGTTAAAGCTCTCAATGATGAATCTTGGAATCACACGAAGTTTTTTTCAAGGTACTATTATGTTTTCTTGGATGGTATCTTCAGAATGTACGAAAAAAATCGAGTTCGAAGTTGAACATCAGATTGTAACAATACGCTCCTAACAACATTCTTCCACGCTAATGCACATTAGCACCGGAGGCGTTCATGCACATCCAAACGATCCAATTTTTCTATTTCTAATCCACGTCCGGCCGATCTCTATCTCACACCATGAAAATCACCCTTGAAGCGTTTGAAAAATAACCCGAATCTATTTTATTTTTAGACGTAAATTTACCGGAAGCGACTGTCTACATAAGGTTCCTATAACGAAAATAACTAACAAAGGAAGAGTGGTTACTCATTACATTGTTGCAATGACCTTATTCTCTTAATTATGTAATGGGCGATCGGATTATCTCAATGAGATCTATTAATTGTCCTTTCAATTAGAATAATAAGAGGAGAGGCTCGCTGAATCCACGAACTGGCAGATCTAATTGGCATTGGAGACTGTTTATAGGAACTGTTAATGAAATTGTAATGAGTCATAAGAACACGTTGTTGGGGAATCAATCAATCGACCATAACAATCGTCCTGTATGAATAAATAAAAAGCACTAACCTGAAGTCAGGAGCTTTCGTGTACTCGTTCATCCACCTTAAAATCCTCTTCCAGTGTTCCTGAAATGATTGGAGTCTATGGACATTTAACTGTCTCATGGCTATGCTCTTCATTCACATGACTATTATATAAGCCTTTAATCCCATTAAAATGATAAACTTATTCTGGAACATTATCCAAAGTAGAGCCGACTGATGGTTTTAATTGAAAGTGTGAAAATGACGTAATTTGTTCATAATTAACAGATGAACATGTGTCTCAGAATTCAACATTTTATGGCTTGAGATCTCGCTATTAACGATCTTCCCTTGATACTTAATTGCTAGACCATTTTGCAGATCTCAATTTCGCCTAGAGATACATAACATTATTTCTCACTGCAAGAAGTGGCGTACCCAAAAAAAAATTCAAAGAGAAGGACAGATAAGGATATGGCACCTGAAAAAATATCTCACCTGAAAATACTCAAGATCATTCTGCACTCCCAATGATGTGGATCCTGCAGCGTGATCTTTATTACAAAATTGATTTCGATATCTTACAAACTGATATGAAGAAACAGCTAAAAGAAATTTGAAATTTTTACAGCCTTTAGATCATTGTCGAATAAGAATTTGACCACCAAGCATAGTATTTTTTCAAATTCGATTTGAAGTCTTCTTGAATTATTTTTTAACTCCGATAACTCCATTTATGAATGGCGGTTCGTTCAATGGCCTTCTGAAGACCTCATTGTATTGACGCCCCATTGAAAAACTTGACCTGGGATCTCGTGTCTGCTGCCAAAATAAAATTGAGACCTTTCTGCGACCAGCGGCATACACAAACGACCCACTTGTTAAAAAGTATGTCACCACAACTCAACCGTATTCTTTTCAGAGAAAACAGTCGGGGACGCTGATGAGTTATCGACACTGGCCATTTACTAATTAGTTTGGTAGCCTTGAACTGAATGACGAAATGTCTTCCAGTTTTTTTGCGCATCCTTGAACGTCTTCTGTTACATCCGTTGCTCGATTCACCAGATATGAATCGAGGCAAAAATTAATTTGGAGGATTGAGAAGAGTGTCCAAGTGTCTCTGGTAAACGTTGGAAAATTGTTGCCATTCTATATGGCAATTAAGGGGAACTGGTACACGTCCAAGCTCGCGAGCTCCCTTCAAAAATTGGGATTTTTATTTCCATGATATCTCTGTTCATTTGCGGCATAGAACAACAATTATTTTTTAATTAAAGCTTAATCATTTCTCTAGAATGTGTATCACTCGCTTTTCTGTTTTTCTTCGTATATTAGGAAAAAAACCTGATGAGTTGTAATTTCATGAAAATCTGGACAAACGATTTTATTTCCATGATATCTCCGTCAATTTTCGGGATAAATGTATGAAATTTTCAGTATACATGCGAAAAAATATTTTGCAGAATGTGTATTATTCGCTTTTCCGTTTTTTTGCGTATATTAGGAAAAAATCTGGTTGGAAATATGAACAATAAAGTTCCTACTTTATAATTCATTTAAAAATTGAGGGGACAATAAACAGAAAAACTGATCAATACACATCCTGGAAAATATTTTTCCGCATGTAAACTGAAAATGTCATACATTTATCCCGAGAATTGACAGAGATATCATGAAAATAAAATCGTTTGTACACATTTTCATGAAATTACAGCTCACCAGGTTTTTTCCTAGTATACGAAGAAAAACAGAAAAGCGAGTTATGCACATTCTGGAGAAATGATTAAGCTTTAATTTAAAGAAAAAATTTTGGTCTACTCCGCATACGAACTGAGATATCATGGAAATAAAAAGCCCAATTTTTAAAGGGAGCTCGCGAGCTCGGACGTGTACCAGGTCCCCTTAATGAAAAGCATAAAATTGATTAGAACTATTTCCTCATTAAAACGTGAAGATTATAGCTGGACATACTGTCTTCTAATCTCTACGAATTTTTTAAAAATGATACAATATTCATTCAATAAATACTCCTTGAAGGAAAAAATGCAGTAAAACCGCTTTCAAATGAGCCAGTTGTTTATCTGGTAATGTGTTAATACTTCAATAAGTGGGACCACGATTCATCAAATTAATTCGCTTTCATCGAAGTCCCTCAAACGTAAAGCCATGTCTGATGAAATGGTTCAAGCAACATTCATCGCGTTCAATAAATCTTAGATCGTGTTATATTGACCGTGGCAATAGGAAATAGGGTATCTGGCAGAGATTGAATCATCTAATTGCCCCCAAACAGTATAAACAGCGGATTCTATACCGAAACTAACATTCAGATAATACCAGAGGATCAGTGAAGCGCCCTTGATGTCATTATCAGACGAGCGATGAAATCCGGGGAGCCCAAGATCAATAGTCGTCTATTTCTCTATTTCCCAACCCCTCGGAATTTCACCATATCTGGGTTCTCATAAATATTTGTGAAGATGCGTCAGGTAGGCATTTTTGAAATATTTTCCCTTTCTCGAGGGTTTGATAAACAAAGGAGCTCCCGCTGAAACTCAGATTCGGAGGAATTCGAAATGCTTTCCTCGCATTCAATATTCAGGTCCTTGGCAGACGGAGAGATTGTCTCAGAATCGGAAATCTGACTCTTCCATCTACCTTCGACAAATAAATTAAGGGCACAATCGAATTTTGTCAGCGGTTCTCTGTTTTATTGAGTCTCGAAAGGTTGAGGTGATCGAATTCACGATTTATACGGGGTGTAACTAAGCGAACATATTTCCAGCAAACATCAGTCTTGACCCATTCCAGTTTAGAGATATTGGGTCAACAAAAAGTCACTTCAGACTGGTAAGAAATAAAATATACCGTTTTAACGCCATTCTACACCCCCTAATAATTTTCTTTTCAAAGAACCGCCAAACTTTCTACGTTTCCGACGTATAAAGAACTCCTTCATCGTCTGGTATTTTTCGGGACATTAAAACTTATCTCCAGAATGTTGTTAACACATATTACATCTGTGTGAAACATCGAAAAACAAATAAATCATCACGGATAGGCAGAGAGGAGACGGAATGTCTCGTCTTCTCAGTTCCAACACACCCCAGCGGTTCCGCAAGAGTAGATCGATGTCACCCCTCTTCTGGGGAAGTTTGTTGGCCGATAGTTCTGGTTCAAGGCATTTCGAATATGATGAGTCCATATCAAAATGTCTATACCATTTGTAGGGAGATCTACGACGAATCTTTGGAATATTCATGAACAACTTTTTTCTTGAGGTACCCATTACCTTTTAACGCCATTATTTTGTTGTCCTGACATCATAATCATTTCCAGTATGCTCCGCTTTGATTGATGCAAGCGAAAATTGGGAAACTGCTGTATTTCAAGAAGTATTCTCGAGAGGCGGCGTTTTTCAACCGGAAGGATGCCTAGCCTTGCAGATAACCCTCAAACGACAACTTGAATAATGGTCTGCCACTCAGATCAAGACTTGTAATCCGAATAAACGTCACCCTGCTCTTCTGACAAAGAAATTCAAATCCGTACAGATATATTACGTGTCCGACCATGTAGGTAAAGCTTTTACGATAAAAGCCATCTTGTAAAGACGACAGTATCACACTGGGTCCAGATATGAAACAACCAGAGTTCATTGATGTCATATGACGGCTACAAAAGCATCAAAACGAGACCGATCTACCGGAATTATCTCGTGGGTGTACTTTATTGGAATTGAACAATCGTAGTTGACCAGTCGATTGGTCGTCGTCCAAAACGAGAGGAATGTCGTTTTTTCGGCTGTCCGAATGTTCGATTTTATTCAAAGTAATCCCGTATAACAGACGTCTTGTAAATGAGGTTGAACAAGGTGTCTGCTTTCACTCTTCAGCGAGCTCGACTTGTGTTGTGTACACGTTTGGCTCTGCTGTAGGTCTTCAGTGAGCGTGAAAATCGTTAGGAAGCTGGGAAACGAAGAAATATATTCACAATTTTATTTCTTCTTCTTCAAAATATCTCAAAAAAGAAATGGAGACTGTCTAAGTAGCAGAAAATAAAATATTCAAAATCATCTCATGTTATATCCTCATCTTTACTTTTCTAATGCTTCCCTAACATTTTTTGGGAAATCAGGATCCACATATTCTGTGTCACAGTACATAATTCAATGGAATTGTGAATATATTGCCCACATCCTGTACTATTTCGGGTGCATGGTAGGGTTGAGTTTGAGCAAGTGAAAATGCCACGTCTAATTTCGTAACTTGATCATAATTCATTTGATTTTAATGGCTCCATATTAGAAATGATTGAAGAGCGTATCAACATAATCATACAGTTCGAGGTGAGTATGTGAGGATGCTTCTATTTTGACAGGACCCGTTTCCTCATCATTTCTATTTTCGTAACTGCTTCGTGTTGTTACTGAGGTATTAGAAATTTATTAATCTTGCTAGGGTACACTGCAATCTATGGGAATTTTTAGATGGAATTTCCATAGGACATTTTCTCAGGACAGATTCTCATCATTCATCTTTTCTAAATCATTGCAACAAGTTTTTGAATCGATAAAAAAAGTAATAAACTTATGACTCTTATCCCTTGTAATACAAATAACAATTGGAAACAATCTCTAATACACAAGCCACAAGGTTCATTGTCTGTTGGGGCGAGTTTCAGTTAACCAACTGAAGTCTGGTTCAATTTTTTAAATTTAACTTTCGAAATATAATTTTCTGAGTGAGAAAGAGATAGAGCTAGTGTATGTATATGTGAAATTAATTGAACCCAACACAAATGCACTCAAAAATAACAAATGAAATATAGTTACCTACATATCAGCAAACAGGATCCTGTCGATGACTCCTATTCCTATATAAAGATTGCTCGAGCTCGACAACCGAATATGGAATGAAGCTGACGTGAAAATCCGTTGCTAAAAATGTCAAATTGTGTACACTTTTCCTTGTGGTATTATGAAATAACCACGCCACCGCTAACAGTCTTTTTGTTCGAAATAATTCGCACAAGTGAAAGTTTAAATGAATGTAATTCGATTGAATCGAAATTACTAAAATTGCGAATCACAGGAAAATTAAACTTCTCCGAAGAAGTGGTATAGAGGAGTCTGCTTTCAGAGTTCCATCGAAGAAAATTGATTGAAAAAGCTAAGCATTACCTAAACACAGAATATTAATTCAAATTGGTACGAAGCCTTAATTTCTATGTATAAATTTCAAAATATTATTCGCCCTCATATTCTGCCTTTCTGTTGACTCTCAGCTACGAACTCCTCAAATATCCAAGGGATTGATTGTTCTGAAATAAGGTCAACCTTCCCCTTGTTTATGCTTTCAGAGTCAGCAGTTCGCAATAGTAGTAGCCAAGGGCACCTTCAGACTAGAAAAAGTTTGTTGACAACGAAATCGATAGCGTTTTACACCTGTGGCACGCACTCCTATTTTCCGGTTTATTAAATGATGTAATTTCAAACATTACGCCTACATTTTTCGCTGATATCACCACACCGATGAACCTCTATAAATTATTCCCATGAATGAACTTGAGGACGTTGACTACAAGTATTTCGTCAATTCACTGAACATTTCATCGAATTACATGCATGGTTAAAATTATCACCAACTCTTTCCTTCATTTGGACCACCATGCGGGTATAGTCAACATGAAATGTTGGGGTGTTTGAACTTCAAAATCATTAGATTTCTTTATTTGATATTTATACGTTAATTTGAGTATGAGTCATGATTATCTTTTATGCAGGTAGTCTTGGGAAAGAATACAAAAATTAAGTTGTCACTTTCTGTTCTCTTGTTATGGATTAACTCCACTCATGAATATGCTTCATTTAATTACTTTTGTAGCCAGATCGAGATTATCAAAGCCTGTGTTCCTAAGTTCTGAGTCCTCAACGACTGATTAGGGATGTGTTAATCCGATCACTGTTAAAGTAGTACACCAATACGACAAAAGTGAGTTTTTCCTGGCTTTACATTTATCGTAAATGTAAATTCGGTCTAAACAAATAAGTGTGCTAGTTACATTCTATTGATTCAGTAAGCCTGACCATATGGGCTTGGCCATTTACATACTGTAGGCATGAAAATTTCAGTAGGTCTAAGCTCCCTTTTCTGTTATCGGATTTACTGGAAATTTATCAAGCAGTATGGCGAAAACCTGTATTATTGAATGAGAATTGTTTGCACAATTTGAGTCATTCATAAGTGCCATTTTCAGCATCGAATTTTGAGTTTATAAATCCAAACTGGAAAATTAGCCATAACAAAAATTTAACAAAAACTTTTTGGTTCATAAGACGAATATGGTCGGTATTTCACATAGATTAGAATTTCTTCTGTGAAACAGAATTTTGTCACGAAAAGTTTTATTTTCTCTATAATCCAAGTTTTCGATTTGGGAATTGAAACTTTCCGCGGTTATCTGTGGAAATGCGTAGAAACGAGTGGAAATATCTCTATTTCAGTATTTACCAAGGTTTTATCGCTTATTTGCCGGAGTAATACGGATTTTATGCGAAAATTATGCGGACAGTCTTTATGTAAATAGACTTGAAAAAGTGTGTTTGCAGGAATATTGCCTGAATATGAAATGAAGTCTTTTGGGGCCGAGAAAAATCATTGAAGTATTCAATCGACATGGAAACCCTGCAGGAAATTGAATTCTGAACAAAGATATGGAAGAACTTAATATACAGGGTTATTTTTTCCTCAACCTCTCTCAAAATTACAAGAACTCCAGATATTTCCATGTGCATCTCTGTGTGAAATATGTTGACTTAATCTCAAAAATTCAGCTTCAATGAAGCACAAACTAAATTGTTACTCTTTCAAAGATCCAAGTTCCTCATTGTTCTTTTTGTTTCAGGTATGTGACCTTTCGTCAACCCATTCTTGCGTTTAACAGTGACATGTCGGTAAGTACAAAGCTAGAGGATAATTTAGGCACTAAACACCAGGCGGAAATTCAAAAACCGAACCACCCAACAAGAACGAAGGCCTGCCCAAACCACGCATTGATATCCGATGATGTAATGGCGCTTACTGCTGAATGAGTACGTAATTTCATATGAATTATTCAGAGGGGAGCGGAAATAGGTCCAATGAAAGTTGAATTCGAAGGATTCTTTTATTTGGCTGTGGAATAGATAAGGAGAATTTGGCTTCTAAGAATTGTCGGCGTCGAGTAACTACCGCGGACTTCATTAATAATTTTGTATGTGGGGAAAGTCAGAGCCCAGTGGGTAGTCATGGAATGGGGCGTAGCTTTTTCTTTTTCGAATGATGAATGAAAATTCTACCAGTGGTTCGATACCGTAACGCCGACTGGCTTTTGATATTCCGACAACGTGTAACGCTCGTCTACAAAAAGACCAGAAAGCATCTCGGCATCAGGTGAGCGTCTTTTATGAATTCCGGCGATCCCGTATATTTTTAATAATACGAGGACGAACACTGTATACTTACAAAGAACCCTTTATCAGCCGGAATATTAAGATGAATATCACTTTTATATGTCGGCGCTGTGAATTTATGAAACCAAATTATAAACTTCAAAGGCACCGACTGTTCACGTTGCATTAACCTCCGTGCGCTCAAATAAAACGAAAAAGTAGGTACACCAGGATGGCATAGTAGGTACATCCGACCAATCCTTTTCGCAAAAAGGATTCCATTGAAGGAAAATCGATCGCTGTTAGTGCTGCAGACTGGTAAAAAGAATATGACTGCTAACGCTGTCATTTCAGTCAAGAATTGATATTGGAGTTGACATCTGTACTTGTTTTTCTTCCACTACTTGTGCTTAATTAGTGGAATTGTTGAATAAGAGTTAGCACCCATATTTGCAGGAAACTTGTGCTTTTCATGAGTATTATCAGCTTGTTACGCCTACTCTGGGTACAGCCTGTATATTCTGGTCAAAAACAGCGTTGGAAATTTCCTTAATCGAATAGACTTGATCTGGAAGGAGACACCGAAGTAAATCTATATCCGAAAGCAACTCGAACCGAATAATACCGAAGCTTGGAGTCTTTTGTGCATGCAACTACGTTTTCCGTTTCCGTTACACAAAATTAGATATCCTTTGTTGCATAACAGGGTTTCTCCCGAAGATCGAAGCCCTAATGCGAATTTGAATTCTCTGGTCGACAGTAACGAACGGCTCAATTGATGTGACAGCGTTCTGTGGACGTGGGGGAGGAAATGCATAATGCGATGTTAACGATTCAGCTGCATTTCGGCCATCTGCATCTACTGACGACCGTTGGTACGGAAATTTGTTGTTTTTTCATCAAAACAAAGGGGATGAATTGTGCTTTTTCAAATTATTCCCACATTCATTTTTTGTTTTTTATCGTTTTCCATAAACTGTTGATCAAAAAGGCCATGAAACAACGTACTGTTATAAAATGGTAAATTCCATCGAAAGCGCGATTAAAAAATGTTGAAAATGCTAATTCTTGGATCCATCCTGCAGAATACGTTCCCTTACGTAAACCGTCGGTATTCTTCAAAGGGTCATTGGCCAGACGCGTATTTATTATTAGACTAAGGCCATATCCATTATGATGTCCACCTACATATTTTTACAGCAACACGCAAAATGCATCGGCGAACTGGTTCCACTCATAAAATCCTTGTTTTGCCTTTCTGGATAAGTAGATCAATCGCCAGCTGATTCGAACGCCGACTGCCAGTCGGGTTTCTCAGAAGGACCATTTTTTAGAAATTAAATTCCATAACTTCGTCACGCAGACACGACGTGTGCGTGTTTTGTTTTCAGTAATTTCGATTCCTTGTAGGCGAATGTTTGGAGCATGTTAATGTTCCGTTGTCCATGCTTTACTTATCGACAATCGCTATTTGGTCCAGTCGAGTTTGGTACTGGTCACGATTTTCACACAACGAAACTAGTTTATTATTCGATGTGGGTCGAATTTGCAGAACAGAACGCAAATTATACTCGACATGATTTGTAAAAAAGTTTCTCATTTTCTACTGCCGAAATTAGAAGAAATCCCACCTTAGCTGTCGTGCTGCTTTAAATTCGATTCTATTACGCTCTGAAACTTGCATTAGAAATGAAGAAGAAATTGTTCTCTTCAATTTCAATTACTCTTTCGATTTTAAAAAGAAAGAAGCGATAATGTTTTTCATTAATAAAGAAAATGTTCGTCAGATACATTTTGTTTTGATGTGACATATTATTTACCACATTTCAAAACAAAAATGTAGGTACTGAAATTAATGCTATTTGAAAATGAAATGTCTGAAGAGGAACTTTGTGACTTGTTTTGAAAACCTCCACTGGAAGCTTACCCGATATACAATTTTTGTAGGGCGATTCTGCCTGAAAAATTGCACTGGATGAATTCTGATTCTTTTTAAAATAGATTGTTCCTTTATGAATGGAATGATATAACTTTCATCCATTCTCTAGTTTGAATACGACCCACAAGTATTATTTCCGTCCAACTCACAAGTCCTCTCGAAATACTGTATGAGTCCTATATTTTTCCATTTTAATCATTTCACAATTTTGCTTCATACTGTTTCATACAGAAATCTTCGTTTGAGAAGCCCTTGGTCACTGGGAAACCTCTCAAGAAGGTAGAACTTCTCGACTGAACTTCCATCAACAGGAAACTCAAAATGTAATCAAATACTTTCAATGTTATGGGAAAATCTGAAGTGATTTCTTCAAACACTTTCGGAGCTCATTAATATTTATTTGTTTATTGATGTTTGAGAACTCCTAATGGGACTGCTATGATTTGTTTCACACTTGCTTAGGTACCTATGTATTTGGGTCATAAGTGCTCAGATCGCTCATTTCTTTCGAGTATGTCCTCACAACTCCCATAAATGGACATCTGGAATTATGGCTCTGTGTTATAAGCGCCTGTTATCAGGCTTTTTCTCTACTGTCGGCCGTATGCAAATAAGATGATTATAATTGATGACGCTGTTTATTACAGAATGATTTTTGTTTTGCATGTTATGGAAGGCTGTCCGAAGTCGTAAAAGCCAAACATGGAAGTCTCGTACTGAGCGGCCGCCAAGTTTTTACTGCCGTGGAAATATTATATTTAACATTTTTATGAATTACGTTCGACACGGAAACGCATGATAACCTTAATGTTCCAAGGTATTTTCCCACAACTTCCATTTGTAAAATACATGATGGAACTACATTTTTATTCCTAAAAGTCCACATCACCTTACAATTTCTGTATAACTCTCCAATTCTTCTGTATTTGCTACGAACCACAAATTTAACGTTCATTATTCAGAAACGCTTCTTTATCACACATTCAAGTCTCTCAAGGTTCTGGAACTCATTATATTAATGGAAATTCGAAAATTGTAAAAACATTCAGTTCACTAGATGTAGCAGAATGATATGTCACGAATGTCACGTTTTTTGCTTCACCAGAATAGAGGGAGGAGATAAACAAAGTTATTTTTGTATTAAATTATGTGAAACTGAGTGTATGTTAATTTTTGCGTTGCTATTATTATTTTGCACCTTGAGGCAATTCTCAGATATTGCGGTTTTGTCGAGAAATGATTACGTGAATTTGATTCGAACCATCATTTTCTCTCAAGAGATTTAAGTACATTTGAAAATTCTGAATTTCAAAGCTCTTAAGAAAGATATGGTAAAGTTTGCTCCAGACATTTTGACTCTGGTGAAGGAACAACATATTTCCAATCTCTTTAGAACAATAATTACATTTGAGTTAATTTGTGATCGGATGATCACTTGACTATAGCTGAAGAACTGAAATATTTCATCAGACATGTTCTCTTGGTCATAATGGTGTTTTTCAGGCTCTGAAATCCTCGCGAAAAGTGTCTAGGACTAGGGAATTATAGAAGGATCATGGATTTAACCTCTTTGAAGGGGCAAAATAGATCTTGAGGTCGCAGAGGAATGTGTCCTTAACAAACTATAAACTATTCCCGTGGGTACAGAATAATTCAAAAGTAAAAATCATGAAATAAAAGAGAAGGACTTCGCGTTTCTGTCCATTTTGTCGAACAATTTCGCAGTTCTGCCCCATTTATTTCCTCATCTTTCGTCTAGAACATTGTAAGGTAAAATGTTAACAATAAAATTAAATTGGAACGATGTCACGTTTCCGCGCCCATTTGGGATTCAAATATTCCGTGTTTCTTTACGCCAATTAATTTTTATTCCTCCTGCTCGCTGGAGTAGTTTCGGAAATGTCTGCCGTGAAATTAGGCAATTTCGACACGTTCCTCGGATCTCCTGCTCAATACGGAGCGGGAACGTTGCGAGGGATAACATTTTGATAGGGAATGGCCCGTTTCATTATCTTGTTAAGGTACAAATTTCCATATCAATATGGGTTGAACTTAAGGGTTGTCGGGTGACTTGAACGGTTTTTATGGGTGTTTGCTTTTGATTCACGATGTTTCCCGATTTATTCGTCATAGGGAAATTATCGTTTTTATGGAGAGAATTGCATGACTCATATAAGTCGATGCTTTTGGGATCAGGTGAGGTTTGAACGACAAATTCTTCGAAAATTTGACAGCCCAATATGTATAAGCAAATACAATTGAGGTCATAATCATTTCAAAGTTCTGCTTTATGATGCTTCTGTTCTCTCCACCTGATACGAACGATGATGTCATTCTCAGCTGATAGTTTAACTCGAAATAAAGAAGCGTCAATAAACATTCAAAATATGTTTTGACGTGGGTGGGCTTATCAGTGACCATAAAAAACATTATTTGGTCGAAATGATACTCTTGTTTATAATAAATCCTATCAATACGTTTGTATCTAATGCGTTGTGCAGCCATGATGTGCCTTTCGCAAATAAGCTTTCAAGGAGGCCGAAGTCGAACAGATTATGAACTAAAAATAAAAGGTTTTAGAAGCTTCCCAGAATCGAATACTACTACTGTGCATGATTCATTCATCATCATATGGTCAGCGTATGTGTGTATAGAATTGAGGATGTTAGTTTATTGAACGCAGAAAAAATATAACGGTGGCTTTGAAAGCGCTCAAATATGCCACAATATTAGATACAGAAAAAATATTTGATGATCAAACTATTAATTAATTCTATTTTCTGATTTAGTTCATTTATTGTCTGGTCTTTGAATAAGTCGACCAAGGATTAGTCTTCATTTCAGCATATCAAATATACAGTGTATTCCACTGTAATGGTAATCATAGAATATAGATTGTCACTGGATCATCAGACTATTTACTTTGTAGTGTATACACCCTTTTGCCAATGTATTACAATATGTTCGCTTTGGTTTAGTCAGTAACTATATAGAAATTTGGGAATGCTCTTCGAGAAATTTGAGTATTTCCATACTGATTTTTATATATGGATATATGATACACCACGCTGGACTAAAGGTCACCTTTAGTCCAGCGTTCAAACAGGACGCTCAAAAATTCGATTTTTTTTCAATTTCCTGCAATTCAGTTAAGTCCTATTCTTCTCTTTCAATTTCTACAGTTTTTTCCCCAGTTTTGAGTTTTTTTTTGTTATTTTTTGTAGGCAATGCAGATGCTGAATTTCGAAATAATTATTGATACCAGGATGCAGACCTATCGAAGAACAATATCAAATAAGAAACAAATTTTTGGTCGACTCGTTATGAAAAATGAAATGTAACTTTCACCTCTGAAAAACACTGTAGATATTTGCTTATATTTCGTCTCTTGAGAATAATGGAATGAAATTATGTTCACTGTTGAGATTCAAAAATAAAAACTATTTGCACTCATTACGTGCTAAATACATATGTGAGTCACAGAATCATTCTTCATCTATTTTTGGCATCGGCTCATTCGCCATTTTGTAATCTTGGCAATGAATAAGTGAATCACGGTGATTCAACTTGTGCAGTCTTGTGTTTTCGTTGGAAAACCTTAAGATGGATCCATCCACGTGTACCAAACGATACCGAATCAATTCCGTCAGGGTTCAATTTCAGCATCTATTTGCCCATCTTGAATTCCGGACGACAAGCTGCGCCGCATTCACAAATGATTAGGTACTTTCTAATTAATTAACAGCGGAAATGCATTCCGATCAGCTGCTGAACGTTTGATTATTCATTCCATCAAAGGACTTCAACTGTTCGCTGTTCAACGAAGCTGCATGTGTGGTCTAGGAACTTTGAGAACGAAATAGGCATTTAATATGTACCTATGCTTTATTAGTACCTTAATGCATCGTAATGAAGCACGAGCTCGCAAATTATGCATGGAAGTGGGATAGCGATTTTCAGCAGGCTGCAGAGATTGCCGGGAAGACCATGATTTCAGTCTCTCTTTGTTGATGTACAGAAAGTTGTATACACGCAAAATGATTTTAGGGAATCTAAAACGTTATGAATGCATCCTCACCTTCTTCTTTAGCGCTATGGATTTTTGTGATCTGAATTGAAGAGAAGCATTAAAAATAAACCATTCATCTCATCAGTAAGGGAAAGTTAGTTAAGAGAGTGAAAAGTAAGTACTGGAAGGAACTAATACGACCTTGATAAGCTTCACAGAATAAAAAATAAAACTCGTATTCCTTAATTGTCCAAGTGTGTTATGAATAAAATATTTTTCCTGTTATTCGAATGTATTCTTGGGCGTAAAACAAGTTTACTTGATTAAATCTCCGCGAAACAAGAAATAAATGGTCATCTTTGGCGTTGAATGGCAATTTCCGCTCCTCACTTCGAAGTCCGGTTGAAAGAATGAAAGGAATGATTGTACAGATAGGAATGAAGCTCTCTGATGCAGTTACTGTGATTCCTTTGATCGCAATCAACTCGGGTTCTCCTTATTTGTAGACATTAGCTCTTGATATTATAACAGCACACTCAATAAGGAAGATGAGTTTGAAATTAAATGAAATATAAAATATCTGACAGGAACAATACGGTAGGGTAAGTGAGCAACTTTAATTTTGAGATTCCAGGAAGTATAAAATAAAGGACATCAAAACACCGTTTGTAATTTGACAGTCACTATTAACAGTTTCTACAATAAATATTATTTATTTCCCATTTAACAGATGATTTACCCGACATCGGAATGCGTGAACTATTGTCGATACTCAACATTTAGTTATACAAATTAGAATAAATTAAATTCAGCATGAGTAACTGTTTTGATTCTTCTCGATATGGTCGTATGCCGACAAAAACTACGAGCAACGGTAAAAGACTTCCCATTATTTATTCCTTATCATTTCGTGGATAATTTCGTTACTTAAAATAATGAACGAAACACAATGGGAAGAATTATGATAAGATGTCGGAATTGAAAAGCAATGGAACTCCAAAGAATTATATAACAATTCAGAGGAACTTGAAAAGTCTACATTGACTGTTGTTAATTTTTGTTTGTTGACTTCTGGTCAACAATTAATCTTGGGGATAGTTCAAATCAAGATGAGTTGAAGCAACTCTCAGCTCATGAAAGTATATTGATTGCTCCGTTTGTGCAATCCTACTGGGTACCGGAGTGATTGACTAAATTGGTGCAGAAAACTGATACCTTCGAATGTGAGAAAGCGTTGTGTTTGTAATAAATTAAGCTTACATAGAATGGTAAGGAATATTCGGATGTAAAAAAGAGTTGAAACGAAAGATAATAAAAATTGAGTATTCCTGGTCGCCTTTGGAATATGCTTCAGAGGCGTGCTCTTAGGGATCAAAGCTTGGAAAATTCGAATTTATTGAAACGCGAACCAGGAAATTCTATCTGCGAAAAATATTCTTCCAGCGAAAAACTTGCGTTTTCCAAGGTGTGTTCGATCAATCAAAGCACGTGCGGCACACCCAACCGGAAGTGGCCGAATTACGTCCATACCCCTTCAGAGACAGGAAGTTCCTGTGTTTCAACGCGTACGAACAGCGTGCGGCCATTTTGTGGGCGCGCAATTCAATTTGCTTTCCACATGGTGCATCTGCAATTAAAACATTACGGTGGACAATTGAATGGCGATAGGAGCATGGCCGTTTCCTATGAGTTGCAACTTTGGTTAATGCATCAAACGAGCTTGTTTGCACGTTAACGAATCATTGGGAAATTGTTAGAGGAACTGTTGAATATTCGAAATATCATCGGGGGTCTGCATGAGAACTTTCGATTGAGGTATTTTTGAAAATGAAATATCGAAAACAATTAAAGTGAAAAAATCATTAAGTACTTATGAGGGTTGCATGGTCGACTTTGGTATCAAAATGTAGGTTTTCGAGGTCGCTGAATCGAATAAAAATAATTCCAAAGCGCTAACTAGCATGGTTTAGATTTTCAACTGTCAATTGGCATTTTTCGAAAAATTGGAAATTTCAAACTGTCATAGCTGCCGTCCCTCTCGTCGTATTCAATATTTGTTTATATTTTGTTGATCAGTATATCTCAAAATATCTCTGAGCACAATATGAGCGATTTTAAAAATTTGAAACCCTGAAAATACCATACTCGTCGATATTACGAGAATCTGGGAAGATCTAATGGTGGTATTGAATTGGAAAATGTTCGAACCATTTGAATCTTCAATAAAAGCCATTAAGCGGATCGATAGCACCCATAACACGAATGGTCTGAGCCTCTGAACAAAACTCGAAAATGAAATATCGAAAACAATAAAACTGAAAAATTCGTTACTTATGAGGGCTACATGGTCGACTTTGGTATCAAAATGTAGGTTTTCGAGGTCGCTCCATTCAATAAAAGATATTCCAGAGCTCTAACTAGCATAGTTTAGATTTTCACCTGTCAAATGGCATTTTTCGAAAAATTGCAAATTTCAAACTCTCATATCTTCCGTTCCTATCATCTCCGCCAAAAATTATTTATATCATATGGATCAGCATACCTCAATGTATCACTGTGCAAAATATGAGCGATTTGAAAAATCTAAAATTTTGGGTGAAAAATGCCAAAGGGGTAAGACCCCCCAAAAACACCATATTTGTCATCACCAAGAAATCCCTGGCGAATCCAAAGTCGTTTTTCGAAGGTGAGATCTACTACCCATTCGAATCATGCGGAATACCCATTAGACCGATCAGTATCGCCTATACTTTGAGTGCTCTGAGCGTCTGAACAAAACTAGAAACTGAAAAATCGAAAAATATAAAACCGAATTATTCGTTACTTATGAGGGCTACATGGACGATTTTGGTATCAAAATGTAGGTTTTTGAGGTCGCTCCATTCAATAAAAGATAATCCAGAGCCCTAACTAGCATAGTTTAGATTTTCACCTGTCAAATGGCATTTTTCGAAAAATTGCAAATTTCAAACTCTCATATCTTCCGTTCCTATTAGAGATGTTCAGTTCCGGACCGAAATAGTTCCAGGAACCATGTCCGGCAACGGAACGATGTCGTTCCAATCCGAAATATCAATCCTAACAGTTCCACCATGTCCGACATGTCCGGTGAGAAATGCGTACCACTCGGAACTGGACCGCTTGAAACAAACGATTGGAGACATGGAGACGGCTGAAGTCGGAGTACCTGGCGAGATATTTCAATAAAGAAGTACATTTCCGAATGTTTTTTCTTGTGTTGCCTTGACAGTTCATTTCCCTTCAATGGTTCATAACATTAGACAAACTTGCTTATTTTCAGGCCTTTTACATTCTCCAAAACCTTATTCTACTGTGAAGGTAAATCATTCAATTATTATTGAATTCTATAAAAGTGGTGAATTCAATATCTTAGCACGCATTCATTTTTATTTCCGCTCCCGCTACAAAGTATAGCAAGGAGCCGACGGAAACGTTAGCGAAGCAGACAGGCGTAGATCGGATGGACCTACGTGGTCTATGATACTAGAAGATCGGCGGACTGGTGGAACTAGATAGTTCCGTGAACATGGTTCCTGAATATGACTCCGTCGCTCCAAGGAATCGTTCCATGTTCAATCCTCTCTCGGACATGATAAGCGCATCTCTAGTTCCTATCATCTCCGCCAAAAATTATTTATATCATATGGATCAGCATACCTCAATGTATCACTGTGCAAAATATGAGCGATTTGAAAAATCTAAAATTTTGGGTGAAAAATGCCAAAGGGGTAAGACCCCCCAAAAACACCATATTTGTCATCACCAAGAAATCCCTGGCGAATCCAAAGTCGTTTTTCGAAAGTGAAGATCTACTACCCATTCGAATCATGCAGAATACCCATTAGACCGATCAGTATCGCCTATACTTTGAGTGCTCTGAGCGTCTGAACAAAACAAGAAACTGAAAAATCGAAAAATATAAAACCGAATTATTCGTTACTTATGAGTGCTACATGGACGATTTTGGTATCAAAATGTAGGTTTTTGAGGTGGCTCCATTCAACAAAAGATATTCCAGAGCTCTAACTAGCATAGTTTAGATTTTCACCTGTCAAATGGCATTTTTCGAAAAATTGCAAATTTCAAACTCTCATATCTTCCGTTCCTATCATCTCCGCCAAAAATTATTCATATCATATGGATCAGCATACCTCAATGTATCACTGTGCAAAATATGAGCGATTTGAAAAATCTAAAATTTTGGGTGAAAAATACCAAAGGGGTAAGACCCCCCAAAAACACAATATTTGTCATCACCAAGAAATCCCTGGCGAATCCAAAGTCGTTTTTCGAAAGTGAAGATCTACTACCCATTCGAATTATGCAGAATACCCATTAGACCGATCAGTATCGCCTATACTTCGAGTGCTCTGAGCGTCTGAACAAAACTAGAAACTGAAAAATCGAAAAATATAAAACCGAATTATTCGTTACTTATGAGGGCTACATGGACGATTTTGGTATCAAAATGTAGGTTTTCGAGGTCGCTCCATTCAATAAAATATATTCCAGAGCTCTAACTAGCATAGTTTAGATTTTCACCTGTCAAATGGCATTTTTCGAAAAATTGCAAATTTCAAACTCTCATATCTTCCGTTCCTATCATCTCCGCCAAAAATTATTCATATCATATGGATCAGCATACCTCAATGTATCACTGTGCAAAATATGAGCGATTTGAAAAATCTAAAATTTTGGGTGAAAAATGCCAAAGGGGTAAGACCCCCCAAAAACACAATATTTGTCATCACCAAGAAATCCCTGGCGAATCCAAAGTCGTTTTTCGAAAGTGAAGATCTACTACCCATTCGAATCATGCAGAATACCCATTAGACCGATCAGTATCGCCTATACTTTGAGTGCTCTGAGCGTCTGAACAAAACTAGAAACTGAAAAATCGAAAAATATAAAACCGAATTATTCGTTACTTATGAGGGCTACATGGACGATTTTGGTATCAAAATGTAGGTTTTCTAGGTCGCTCCATTCAATAAAATATATTCCAGAGCTCTAACTAGCATAGTTTAGATTTTCACCTGTCAAATGGCATTTTTCGAAAAATTGCAAATTTCAAACTCTCATATCTTCCGTTCCTATCATCTCCGCCAAAAATTATTCATATCATATGGATCAGCATACCTCAATGTATCACTGTGCAAAATATGAGCGATTTGAAAAATATAAAATTTTGGGTGAAAAATGCCAAAGGGGTAAGACCCCCCAAAAACACCATATTTGTCATCACCAAGAAATCCCTGGCGAATCCAAAGTCGTTTTTCGAAAGTGAAGATCTACTACCCATTCGAATCATGCAGAATACCCATTAGACCGATCAGTATCGCCTATACTTTGAGTGCTCTGAGCGTCTGAACAAAACTAGAAACTGAAAAATCGAAAAATATAAAACCGAATTATTCGTTACTTATGAGGGCTACATGGACGATTTTGGTATCAAAATGTAGGTTTTCGAGGTCGCTCCATTCAATAAAATATATTCCAGAGCTCTAACTAGCATAGTTTAGATTTTCACCTGTCAAATGGCATTTTTCGAAAAATTGCAAATTTCAAACTCTCATATCTTCCGTTCCTATCATCTCCGCCAAAAATTATTTATATCATATGGATCAGCATACCTCAATGTATCACTGTGCAAAATATGAGCGATTTGAAAAATCTAAAATTTTGGGTGAAAAATGCCAAAGGGGTAAGACCCCCCAAAAACACCATATTTGTCATCACCAAGAAATCCCTGGCGAATCCAAAGTCGTTTTTCGAAAGTGAAGATCTACTTACTACCCATTCGAATCATGCAGAATACCCATTAGACCGATCAGTATCGCCTATACTTTGAGTGCTCTGAGCGTCTGAACAAAACTAGAAACTGAAAAATCGAAAAATATAAAACCGAATTATTCGTTACTTATGAGGGCTACATGGACGATTTTGGTATCAAAATGTAGGTTTTTGAGGTCGCTCCATTCAATAAAAGATATTCCAGAGCTCTAACTAGCATAGTTTAGATTTTCACCTGTCAAATGGCATTTTTCGAAAAATTGCAAAGTTCAAACTCTCATATCTTCCGTTCCTATCATCTCCGCCAAAAATTATTCATATCATATGGATCAGCATACCTCAATGTATCACTGTGCAAAATATGAGCGATTTGAAAAATCTAAAATTTTGGGTGAAAAATGCCAAAGGGGTAAGACCCCCCAAAAACACCATATTTGTCATCACCAAGAAATCCCTGGAGAATCCAAAGTCGTTTTTCGAAAGTGAAGATCTACTACCCATTCGAATCATGCAGAATACCCATTAGACCGATCAGTATCGCCTATACTTTGAGTGCTCTGAGCGTCTGAACAAAACTAGAAACTGAAAAATCGAAAAATATAAAACCGAATTATTCGTTACTTATGAGGGCTACATGGACGATTTTGGTATCAAAATGTAGGTTTTTGAGGTCGCTCCATTCAATAAAAGATATTCCAGAGCTCTAACTAGCATAGTTTAGATTTTCACCTGTCAAATGGCATTTTTCGAAAAATTGCAAATTTCAAACTCTCATATCTTCCGTTCCTATCATCTCCGCCAAAAATTATTTATATCATATGGATCAGCATACCTCAATGTATGTATCACTGTGCAAAATATGAGCGATTTGAAAAATATAAAATTTTGGGTGAAAAATGCCAAAGGGGTAAGACCCCCCAAAAACACCATATTTGTCATCACCAAGAAATCCCTGGCGAATCCAAAGTCGTTTTTCGAAAGTGAAGATCTACTACCCATTCGAATCATGCAGAATACCCATTAGACCGATCAGTATCGCCTATACTTTGAGTGCTCTGAGCGTCTGAACAAAACTAGAAACTGAAAAATCGAAAAATATAAAACCGAATTATTCGTTACTTATGAGGGCTACATGGACGATTTTGGTATCAAAATGTAGGTTTTCGAGGTCGCTCCATTCAATAAAATATATTCCAGAGCTCTAACTAGCATAGTTTAGATTTTCACCTGTCAAATGGCATTTTTCGAAAAATTGCAAATTTCAAACTCTCATATCTACCGTTCCTATCATCTCCGCCAAAAATTATTTATATCATATGGATCAGCATACCTCAATGTATCACTGTGCAAAATATGAGCGATTTGAAAAATATAAAATTTTGGGTGAAAAATGCCAAAGGGGTAAGACCCCCCAAAAACACCATATTTGTCATCACCAAGAAATCCCTGGCGAATCCAAAGTCGTTTTTCGAAAGTGAAGATCTACTTACTACCCATTCGAATCATGCAGAATACCCATTAGACCGATCAGTATCGCCTATACTTTGAGTGCTCTGAGCGTCTGAACAAAACTAGAAACTGAAAAATCGAAAAATATAAAACCGAATTATTCGTTACTTATGAGGGCTACATGGACGATTTTGGTATCAAAATGTAGGTTTTTGAGGTCGCTCCATTCAATAAAAGATATTCCAGAGCTCTAACTAGCATAGTTTAGATTTTCACCTGTCAAATGGCATTTTTCGAAAAATTGCAAAGTTCAAACTCTCATATCTTCCGTTCCTATCATCTCCGCCAAAAATTATTCATATCATATGGATCAGCATACCTCAATGTATCACTGTGCAAAATATGAGCGATTTGAAAAATCTAAAATTTTGGGTGAAAAATGCCAAAGGGGTAAGACCCCCCAAAAACACCATATTTGTCATCACCAAGAAATCCCTGGCGAATCCAAAGTCGTTTTTCGAAAGTGAAGATCTACTACCCATTCGAATCATGCAGAATACCCATTAGACCGATCAGTATCGCCTATACTTTGAGTGCTCTGAGCGTCTGAACAAAACTAGAAACTGAAAAATCGAAAAATATAAAACCGAATTATTCGTTACTTATGAGGGCTACATGGACGATTTTGGTATCAAAATGTAGGTTTTCGAGGTCGCTCCATTCAATAAAATATATTCCAGAGCTCTAACTAGCATAGTTTAGATTTTCACCTGTCGAATGGCATTTTTCGAAAAATTTCAAATTTCAAACTCTCATATCTTCCGTTCCTATCATCTCCGCCAAAAATTATTCATATCATATGGATCAGCATACCTCAATGTATCACTGTGCAAAATATGAGCGATTTGAAAAATATAAAATTTTGGGTGAAAAATGCCAAAGGGGTAAGACCCCCCAAAAACACCATATTTGTCATCACCAAGAAATCCCTGGCGAATCCAAAGTCGTTTTTCGAAAGTGAAGATCTACTACCCATTCGAATCATGCAGAATACCCATTAGACCGATCAGTATCGCCTATACTTTGAGTGCTCTGAGCGTCTGAACAAAACTAGAAACTGAAAAATCGAAAAATATAAAACCGAATTATTCGTTACTTATGAGGGCTACATGGACGATTTTGGTATCAAAATGTAAGTTTTCGAGGTCGCTCCATTCAATAAAATATATTCCAGAGCTCTAACTAGCATAGTTTAGAGTTTCACCTGTCAAATGGCATTTTTCGAAAAATTGCAAATTTCAAACTCTCATATCTTCCGTTCCTATCATCTCCGCCATAAATTATTCATATCATATGGATCAGCATACCTCAATGTATCACTGTGCAAAATATGAGCGATTTGAAAAATCTTAAATTTTGGGTGAAAAATGCCAAAGGGGTAAGACCCCCCAAAAACACCATATTTGTCATCACCAAGAAATCCCTGGCGAATCCAAAGTCGTTTTTCGAAAGTGAAGATCTACTACCCATTCGAATCATGCAGAATACCCATTAGACCGATCAGTATCGCCTATACTTTGAGTGCTCTGAGCGTCTGAACAAATCTAGAAACTGAAAAATCGAAAAATATAAAACCGAATTATTCGTTACTTATGAGGGCTACATGGACGATTTTGGTATCAAAATGTAGGTTTTCGAGGTCGCTCCATTCAATAAAATATATTCCAGAGCTCTAACTAGCATAGTTTAGATTTTCACCTGTCAAATGGCATTTTTCGAAAAATTGCAAATTTCAAACTCTCATATCTTCCGTTCCTATCATCTCCGCCAAAAATTATTCATATCATATGGATCAGCATACCTCAATGTCTCACTGTGCAAAATATGAGCGATTTGAAAAATCTAAAATTTTGGGTGAATAATGCCAAAGGGGTAAGACCCCCCAAAAACACCATATTTGTCATCACCAAGAAATCCCTGGCGAATCCAAAGTCGTTTTTCGAAAGTGAAGATCTACTACCCATTCGAATCATGCAGAATACCCATTAGACCGATCAGTATCGCCTATACTTTGAGTGCTCTGAGCGTCTGAACAAAACTAGAAACTGAAAAATCGAAAAATATATAAAACCGAATTATTCGTTACTTATGAGGGCTACATGGACGATTTTGGTATCAAAATGTAGGTTTTCGAGGTGGCTCCATCCAATAAAAGATATTCCAGAGCTCTAACTAGCATAGTTTAGATTTCCACCTGTCAAATGGCATTTTTCGAAAAATTGCAAATTTCAAACTCTCATATCTTCCGTTGCTCTCATCTCCGCCAAAAATTATTTATATCATATGGATCAGCATACCTCAATGTATCACTGTGCAAAATATGAGCGATTTGAAAAATCTAAAATTTTGGGTGAAAAATGCCAAAGGGGTAAGACCCCCCAAAAACACCATATTTGTCATTACCAAGAAATCCCTGGCGAATCCAAAGTCGTTTTTCGAAAGTGAAGATCTACTACCCATTCGAATCATGCAGAATACCCATTAGACCGATCAGTATCGCCTATACTTTGAGTGCTCTGAGCGTCTGAACAAAACTAGAAACTGAAAAATCGAAAAATATAAAACCGAATTATTCGTTACTTATGACGGCTACATGGACGATTTTGGTATCAAAATGTAGGTTTTCGAGGTGGCTCCATTCAATAAAAGATATTCCAGAGCTCTAACTAGCATAGTTTAGATTTCCACCTGTCAAATGGCATTTTTCGAAAAATTGCAAATTTCAAACTCTCATACCTTCCGTTGCTATCATCTCCGCCAAAAATTATTTATATCATATGGATCAGCATACCTCAATGTATCACTGTGCAAAATATGAGCGATTTGAAAAATCTAAAATTTTGGGTGAAAAATGCCAAAGGGGTAAGACCCCCCAAAAACACCATATTTGTCATCACCAAGAAATCCCTGGCGAATCCAAAGTCGTTTTTCGAAAGTGAAGATCTTCTACCCATTCGAATCATGCAGAATACCCATTAGACCGATCAGTATCGCCTATACTTTGAGTGCTCTGAGCGTCTGAACAAAACTAGAAACTGAAAAATCGAAAAATATAAAACCGAATTATTCGTTACTTATGAGGGCTACATGGACGATTTTGGTATCAAAATGTAGGTTTTCGAGGTCGCTGAGTTGAATAAAAAATATTCCAGAGCACTTTCTTCCATGGTTCAGATTTTCACCAGTGAAATTGATTTTTTGTCAAAATAAAATTGAAAAATACATTACTTGTGAAGGCTACATGGTCACTTTTGGTATCAAAATGTAGGTTTTCGAGGTCGCTGAATTCGATAAAAAATATTCCAGAGCTCTTACTAGCATTGTTTAGATATTAACCTATGAAATTAAATCTCATAGTCTCCGTCTCCCCTGTTGTATCCACTATTTGTTTATTTTGTTTTGTATCACTATGTATATCTGTGCGAAAAATCAGCGAAAATTATCAAATCATCAGAGGAGACAGATAGCAGATTCTGGAGGATCCTCAATCAGCATACCATACCGACATCGTCACCACGAAACCGTCATTTCATACCAACCAAACACGACATTATTTCGTTCGCGTTCACCCTGTACACAAAACGGACACGATAACCATTTAAGTGCATTTTCATTGAGAAACACCTCATTGTCTCTAACTGGCAGATCAAATTTGGGTCACCGCAAACAGCCTTGACTTTGTCAAGGTATAATTTCGATACGTCCAACTTTAATTATTCAAATCAGTTCTGTGTATGAACTTTTGAGCGCACTGATCATAATTGATGTCTTTGTTTCGAAGAAAATTACGAAACGGAGTCTCATTAAGATTGGTACTTTTGTCTACGCATTGTTGAGGAATTGTTTGGATAATATCCTTAATTTACTAATTGACAAAGTGGATGCGTTCGCGATATGTTCATCATTCATGATGGCATTGAATTATCATCAAGCATTCGATCGATCTTTGATAGAGCCATTATTCGAACTAAACGAGATCAAAAGCGCCATAAAACTTTATCATCCATTGAACACTTATAATAATTTATGATCCATAAAAATGCGCAAACAAAAAATCCAGAGAATAGCGAAATGCCATGTACTATTCATAAAGCTCACTTCACCTTGATCCAATTCGGTCCCAATATACGTCTATTGACATAACAATCAATCAATCAACAGGTCCCCTTCGCGATATTTATCGACTGTTCGTGCACTCATAAGGAATTATGAGATGCTGAGTTTCATGAGGGCGTGAACAAGAATTTGTACCATTGGTCAAAACTAAAGGTCGAAATTATCTCCACAGAAAGGAGGTGTAACACCAGAAGCTAGAAGCTGAGGCTCGTCGACAAGAACATGATTAATGTAAATTATTTCCTGAGAGAGATCATCATTCACATCAATTCACACTGGGTGGCATCCATCAAGAGAAAATGAACCGACAAACGTCTCTCATGATAATCCCCGCCTATTCATCCCAACAACAATTTTTCCAAAAGTCTTTATTATTGTGCAATTAACTGCAACTTATTATCTAATTGAATTAGCGGTCGGTGGCAAAGCATCGGGTTAAATTGATTTCAAAACGATTTTAAATGCCATTCCTATCTTCAGAACTGTCGCTCTAATATGGCTTTATGTCTCAATTGAACATGCTGCAGACAATTAGCTTTATGTGAGTGACTTGCGATAATTCAGGAAAGTAAAATTGGTTGGTTGCTCATTGGAGAGAAATGGGATCGGCTTTTGTTACAGAATGACTTTCATTCACAAAGTCACCGGACCATATTATGGAATTACACATCCAGTAATATTCTTCCTTTTTATTATTAGGAAAATAGAGTAATAGATGAGTTTTTGCGTGCTCAATTGTCCAGTTTCCACACTGGAAATGATTAATCCTTTAATTTCGAAGTATTCCTTTTTTTAAATCAAATCTTAAAATGTTTGATGCCGATTGTTTTCCACCAAGAAAACCATTTTTGAAGAATATTCTTCAGGCATTTCAAATCGATTGGAAAACATATTTTCATATGGGACATTTGTAGAACTTCAAAGATTTCTTCGAATATTGATTACGGAAGCTTAATATGTTTTGAATCATATTATTAGTGTAGATTACGATAAAAACGGATTCAATAATGTAGGTACATTTATGTTAAGTAACTATAGGGCGATATGCAACTTATTGCGGATAGAGTCGTTTTGTTTAGGTTATAATCTTAGATCTGTTGTTCAATCGTGAACCACTGTTTGAATTAGAGTCACCAACCTTAACATCCTGCAAGATAAATGTTTCATTGCAAAACGGAATAAAATATAGGTAAAATCTTCACCGACCTAAAAAGAGTATGAGTGTATTTTATAACAATCTGCATATTAACTTTATTGGAATTTAGACGAGATTGAATGCACTTCATGTGATCTAAGTTTGATCTTACTCTGATTTATGTAAACTGAAAAGGAAGACCAAGATCACGATGCGCTAATTAGTTTTCCCGAGAAATTTTTGGCTCGGGAAATATTCGACCTTGAGTGGAAAATTTGCGAAAAATTGGTCGACTTTGGAGTGACGTAACTTCTAAAAAAATAGGAATTGAGAGGAGCTGATTTTTTGGTTATACTCTGGTTCTTCGAGAAAGCAATGGTGTATTTTTTTTTATACCTGAGACGAACGGTTTGGATTTTCTGATTTTTTTCGCGAAGGTCCAATTTTTTCGATTTTTCATCGGCCATATTCAGAAAACTATTGGTCTCAGAGAAAATCTGTCTGGATATTCTTAATCTACGGCATCGAATTAATAAACGGTGAAAATTTCATATCGATCGAATTGAAAATCGCACCATTTACTAATTCGAGGGCGTAGATTGAGAAAATCCAATCAGATCTTTCGTGAAGAGAACAGTTTTTGATTTACGAACGTTTGAAAATCGAAAAAATTGGACCTTCAAGAAAAAAATCAGAAAATCTGAACCGTCAGACTCTGGTAGATAAAAACTGTTTTTTTTTTCGATTCACAAAGGACCGATCTATATGCAAAAAAATCAGGATCTGTATAAATCGATTTTTCTGGGAGATACGGCAGTCTGAAAATGACCTATTTTTCGAGATTTTTCGACTCAAGGTCGATTATTTCCCAAACTACGCGTCACAGGAAAATTCTAATTACAGATTCGCAATCTACGAATTAGTAAATAAAATGACCCAGGTCGATATACAACAGAAAAAAAAAATTTTTTCGGACTTAAAAAAATCACGATGATCGTGAGAACTACATTTTCTTACCCTTCAATTTTCGAATGTTAGGTTTGTTGTTTTCTGATCCGAAAAAATACTACGGGCATGATATCATTCTGCAAATATTTTCCAAGCTTTAGAGTCGCTCTCATTTCGCCCCGTATCATATTTCTCATATTCGTCGCTATTTTTCTCGGGTCTTGATTCTCGGAAATATAGGACAGTACGTAAGGAGATATCGCTGGAATTGTCCTCATATTTATCTTCAAGCGCTGGAATGAAAACGCGGCAATGAAAATGAAAAGAGAACTCCAGGAAATAAGATCAGTGAGACGATAGCGGCAAACAGAAGAATTTAACACATGGTCGCTAATTCAAACGTGATGTGTTGATTTTGGCCGTTACAGACCCATTGTTGTCAGTGTGGGGCTCTTTTATTAGTTGGGAGAGGAATTAAACAAAATTATTCTCGTCGACCCAACTCCGGATGAAACTAGAGAAATCATTCTTGTGGTAATGTGGTGATGGTCGATACGCCACTGAGCGCGACGTTGGTATTATGAAGATTTCGAGCAGCTGAAAAAACAACCCTTTTAAAATTTATTGTCGACAGATCCAAGGCTTCGAACCACCAGTCATACCTTCTAATTGTCCCCAATGGATGGGTTGAATTGAAGATTATTATATAGGGGTCCATCTTGAATTCGCGTTAGGGTAGAAGTCATTACTTATCATTTCGGGCATGACGATAAACACTCGAAGGGTGTGGGGAACTGAAAAAATTGCGGGTCGGAATTTGCTGCTGATAAATTCTTTCTAATGTTACTTGTCATAAAATGAGTTTATGATCCAAGAACACTTTTTGGGGCATATCCCAAGCATTTTCAATCGGATTTAGATAAGACGATATAGGGGGGGGGGGCAAGCAAGGGCGGTCATAAGGTGGCAATGCACTTAGAATAAATTCTGGAATACTAGATACTATTGTGACACCTTATGTAATTGTACAAAATGGCCCCCCCCAGAATCAAGATATATGACCGCCCTTGGGGGCAAGTCGACAATCTTGATAATGTGGAGGGACATAATCCAGATAAAAATCTGGACAAACAAAATTCTTCAATGGAAAAAATCACAGATTCAAAAACACTGTGACCAAATGAACTTTAACGGAACCCCATGATCAAGCCATCTCTGTAGCTGTTTCACCTGGTGCTCTTCAAATACGTGTCCTTTTCTTTGATATTGTTTAGGGGTAATCTTCTTTATCCCAAATTTCTTTATTAATTTTGATGAAAAATGTTCTGTGCAAAGTCCAGTAAAAATAATATTCTTGTATCTTTTCAGTTCACGCTGCTATACCACTGAGCAGACCGGAATACACCGACTACGCAGCAGACAGCGATGGAGATGAAGACATGCAGGGAGACACTGACAACGGAAACTACTACGATGTCGGAGATGAGAGGGAGATCTCTGATGTAAGCACGGAGAAAAACGCAGATCGTGTAGAAGAACCTGCACGCATTCTTACACAGGCTACAATTTTCGAAAACGATATCGGAGATACCGTTACTCTGCCATGCGAAACCCAAGGAAGTGAGTATATGCGGTAATTTACATAACATTAGGTACCCAAACAAAATGTCCAACTTAAAACGAAAGACAGCTTTTTTCAGCGTTTTCGGATAGTCTCTCTGTTCAAAACCCTTGTTTCAAAAATCAGATCGAAAAAGCCATTGTGTTAAATCGAAATCTCTAGTCCTAAACACGTTTTAGGCTTATATTTAGTATTGTGAATTTTTTTTTCAGATGACAGCGTGATCATTTGGTACAAGAACGATGACATCCTTTTCCAAGACGTGGTCGCTATGCACGCAAAGTCCAACCATAAACGTTTGAACAATTCGCTCGAGGTCAGCAATATAAAAAGAGAAGATGCTGGCCAGTACAAGTGCATTTCGATGGTCAGCGACAACAACAAGGCTAAAATCACCCACGTACTCAAAGTTAAATACGAGCCAGTCGTCACAGAACTGTCCGCCAAAAACAATGAAACTACCGTAAGTATGGAAAAAATTCAGTTCATTCTTTTCCATGCATTCAGTTTGAAGTTTCTACCATTTTCCGGAATGCGTCAGGATATCTTCTTTTTTAGACTGCACACGATTCAGTCAGTTTATGTCGTAGCAGGGCGCTAGTGGTCTCGTTCGAAAGGCGATACTATAAAGCCCCTACCTGATTTGATCTTCGAAAACAAAATTTTAAATATTTGTCTTCATGGTTGAAAACAAATCCCCTTTTTCTGATTTCTATATACAGGGTAACCCAAATTGCTTGATTTTGGCTGTTTCTGGTACTTCTAGGCCAGATAGGTGAAATATCTTCTTTGAAGATAAAACGAAATTTTGATATTTTGGTGATTTCGAAAATGTGCCATAACTTCTTCATTTTCTTAAATATCTAAAAACGGCAAAAACTTTCTATAGACACTTTTTCATTAGCAATACGACACCGTATTCAGTTTTTTTTATCTCTTGTATAAAGGGTGAAAAAAAATACAACTTTCTTATTTTAAATACGAATGGTATCTTTTTTGATCCTATGTTATGCAGAAAAAATCAGCTCTTCGAAAATACATATATATATGTCGATATATTATTTTTTCGGATTTTTTTGTATGTGGATATGTGAAAAATGAAATTTTTAATATGGCAATTTCACTAAAATGCTTATTTTGCCTCAAATATGGAAATAATATATCGACATATATATATTTTCGAAGAGCTGATTTTTTCTGCATAACATAGGATCAAAAAAAGATACCATTCGTATTCGAAATAAGAAAGTTGTTTTTTTTTCCACCCTTTATACAAGAGATAAAAAAACTAAATACGGTGTCGTATTGCTAATGAAAAAGTGCATGTAGAAAGTTTTTGCTGTTTTAAGATATTTCAGAAAATAAATAGGTTATGACACATTTTCGAAATCGCCAAAATATCAAAATTTCGTTATATCTTCAAAACAAATGAAGATATCGTGAAATGGCTTTCAGTTATGGAGTTTTCACGAAAATCGAGCCCAGGACTACTCTCAACATTTTCACCTATCTAGCCTAGAAGTACCAGAAACAGCCAATATCAAGCAATTTGGGTTACCCTGTACAATTGGTTTTATTGAGTTTTGAGAAAGGGAAGATATGCTGCCTCATCCTGTGCGAGCCGTCAATTGTTGAACTATATATGGGCTCATTTTTGGCTTCAAAACCGTGTTAAAGATTTTCGAATTGATGTTTTCAGCTGGAGGTGGGAGACGAGCTTGTTCTGACATGCCGCGCTGAGGGATATCCCGAACCTGTGATATCCTGGCACAAAGAGACCATGAAGGAAGGGAAGACTGTCAACGAAAGATTCGATGCGACCGGAAACAAACTGACGATACCAGACGTCACGCGAAGAGACGAAGGACGTTACCTCTGCTTTGCCGATAATAAGATTGGAAATCCAGCCCGTAAATACATCAGCATCACGCTCACTCGTAAGTTTCCCCTTTTAAGATATTACCGCGTCAACATTCTTCATTAAAAGACGCGAAGTTTTCCATCTGTCTGAAGTATCCAAGTGTTCTGTTGGTCATTGGATAAAACTTGCATGATGAAAATTCGTTGGATCTTACTGTCCGCGATATTTGAGGAGCTGTTTACTTTTTCTATGCCAATAAAGTAACGAAACCCTTGTATTCTTCCAGACAAACCAGTCGTGAGCATCGAGAAATTCATCGTCAACTCCGACAAAGACATGGACACAGAACTGAAATGTACGGTCAAAGCCAAACCGACAGCAAGCGTGGTCTGGCTCAGAAACGGACACAGCCTCCACAGCACGGACCACATACACCTGCGCAACGAAGGCAACGACCACATCCTCCTGCTCAAAGGTTTACAAGAGACGGACTTCGGTAAATACGTGTGTTTGGCCAAGAATCGCTTGGGAACGGTGGAGAAATCCATCAATCTCGTGAAGACTCCTGCCGTCCTCGAGTTCATCAAGCCCGAGAAGCCCACAAGGGATCTGGTGTTGACTTGGAAGGTTGAATCCACGACGCCCATCACTGAACACGAATTGCAATACAGGAAAAAAGGGGTAAGCGGGATTATTGAGTGGAGAAACTAACAGGGGTGGCTCTAGAGTCTAGGGTGGTAAAACGATGCTATTGCTCTAGTTATTTATGTATCAAGAGCGTAAACTAGTCTTTTATGGACCTCACTATCGATTGGACCATCAGCATCAACGTTGCCAGTGGCAGGCGATATAACTATCCGCGGACTAGTATGGGCCAGCAGATTCACCTTATCCTTCAAGTTATCCTTATTGGTAGGCCTCCGGTCGCGGAATCTGAGCGCAGTTGTCAGATTGTGTTCCGGGCTTTCCCTATAGAAGGCTGTGGCCTAAATCTGACAAGCTACAATGTTAAGTAGTTCTCTGTGATCTCTGCAGTTCGGGCGATTTCATAGGAGAAATGTCAAACTTTGATCAATTTTCCTGAAGAAATGGGGAAATTATGGAAAATATGAATACCAAGCTATTTTGCTTTGACTCTTCCTCTTTCGATCCGTATATTTACATCACGTCCAGGATATCTGCGAAAAAAGTTTTATCTAGTTTAAAATTGCCCCTTTTGCCGAATTTTTTCGCGATTTTCGCGAATTTTTTTAAAATACTTCTACGTCGCCTAGAGGATCGAAATTCCGCCCACGTACGAATCGATCATTCCTCTTTCCGACCGTGTAAAAATGCCTTCCCAGTATCGCAGCTTCGCTGCGATTTTGAGATTCCTCTGGACCCACTTTTTCGACAGATTCCCCGAGCCGGACCACAGAGTTACCGTTTTAGTATAATATAGAAATATTAGAGCCTTAGAAATAAAGAACAATAATGTCTTTTTCGGACCTTGCCACGCATAAAATCTTTTAGACATTACTTGCACCAACTTCGCTTCGATTGTTGCTTTCTAATTATGCAATACGTGAATTCTAAATCTCTAATTTACCGTGAAATCTTCAGGAATCGGAATGGAGAACGGTAAAGCCGAACGTTCACAAGACGGAAGATGGCGTGTATGTCATCAAGCACACCTTGAAGGACTTGGGCGAAGGTGTTTACGAAACAAGATGCAGGTCGCAGAATTTGCACGGATGGTCGGATTATACCGACGTCACTGTCGTAGAAGTTGGTGAGTAAACGGAGTTCCGAATGTTTTTTGGCTGTTTCGATTGCTGTTTTTACTCACATTAATTTTTTCGATTTGCTTCTGTTTTTCTAGACAAAACACATCACGGCAAGCATGGTAACAAAAAACCGCATAAACACAACAGAGGTATACATTTATTAATTCCTACCATGATTATTGGAAAAATTAGATAGCTCATGTGCATTATTTTTCCAATATTCACACATTTATTCTATATCTCCTGCTCAATATGTTTGATCAAATATATCCAATAATATTTGAAAACTTTAGGATAAAACCAAATGGACTTGATTAAATTTATTGACAGAGAAACATGTCCCTTATGCATTTGAATTCATCCCCATATTCGAATATAAGAGTGTTGAGAACTTATGCTTTTGCAGTGCTCATATTTTTGAACTGATATTCCCATTACATTGCTAAGCTTAATAAGAATTTGATCATTTTTGTCCGTAATTTCTTTTTATGATTTGTTCTTGTCTTTGGGAAAATAAATTCGCGAAATATAGAGGGTGTTTCACGATAAGCTGGACAATCATTAAAAGGGTGAATCTTTGACAATCAACACTCATTGAATATTGAACTTCAAGACCGCCAAATCCTAAGTTGCCCTAAGACAATATTACATATCTTGGATTCAACTGCATGATCAAGCTTCTTTCATATTTCAGTTATCTTTTCTTTTTAATTATTCACAAGCATATACTTTCTGCACAGAAAAATCCACCCCAGAACCTTTGGATGTACCCTTAGCTCAGCAACCAGAGAAGGAATCTGAAATTGGCGGTAATTTATTTGATTTTTTATGTATAGTTAGTAAGCTAGAAAATTCATCATTTCTCGATATTGTATTGTATTTAGATTCGAATAATTGGTGTTGAAAAGCGCAATTTTGAAATACTCTGAATACTAGTTGAATTACTGATCTGAATCTTATTCTTTCGCAGAATCCAGCAATCCAAACTCAGCTAGCAGTACCACAGCTTCCCTCCTTCTCATCTGCAGTCTTTCTGTACTCTATTCATATTTCAACAGTCTATGAAGATCCCTCGAGAATTTTCATGAAAATTTAAACTTCCATGTGCTTTGAAACGACACATCTTTAAAACCAAAGTATTTAACACTACCTTAGGAACAGAGTGATGAAAAATTTAAATGTTGTTCTATGTTCACGGAAAATGTTATTTTGTGTTCAATTGTTCGTCATAGAAATGATAGAAATGCATTGTTTCTGTGATCCGAATTTGAATTTATTGTTGAAATTGAAAGTTATGAAATTGTTAGGTTTGGAACATTTTGAGATTTTCCGGTTATAGACAATCTGAAATGCCATGGACTTGACATATTATGTAAAAATGTATGTATATCCTATATAGGCAACTTGTGAACTTAATAGTTAGGAGTGAATTGACGTCATGTCTACTTTTCCTTAATTTAAGTTAAACATTTCACAGTTTTTCTCGAGCTCCAGCTATTTGATTCGATTGTGAATTTTTTCCAAATATTTCGATTTTATTCTATTCTCTTAGGCATATTTAATAGTATTTATAAGTTACCCAGATTCTTCTGAAATATTCTTTTACCTGTCGTAATATTTTCCGGTCACTTTAGGTTATTTCATTTCTAGTCTTTGAGAAATAAAACAGAAAATATAAAAACTACTCTGAATTTGTTGACCGATACAAATTTCTAAATTGTCTTGGAATCCATATAATCTAGGAACATTTCAAGACGAAAGAATATTTTTTTAACAATTTTAAACGAATGTTCCTTGATTTTATTGATATTTATTATTGATAACTTTAGTTCTAGTTAGTTATTAATTGTAAATACATTTGTTTATTTGTGTGACTGTGTGATGACATATTTATATTTTGCTATTTCCCCTCTCGACTTGTAATAACTATAATTTTTTTTTATATTGCCGGTCCTTCTTCAGTTAGAATCGATATAGAAAACCGAGTACCATTTCAGTAGGAATTTAAGAGTTCGGAACAGGATTCTTTCGACATTTTTCCGGGCATATGAGAAATTGATAATGACCGTTTTTTTTCTAATGATAAATGTTAAGCTTTAGATGGAGTCATTCAGATAATTAAATATGAACTGAGCAAATGCCTTAAAACTCTACATGAGACGCTTCATGCAATGTGTACTGTATAATGAAAAGTGGACCAGGTACTGCATATCAAGTGGAGAAATCCACTATTTTATTATATGATGCATAGTGCTTATTGTAAATGTATGTAAAAATAATCTGAAAATAAAGATATACCTTATTGAATTGTTAATTTTTTAAGATGATATTCAACAAATACCATTACCTACAGTCGTTTCTCATTTTCATCATGATTCAAATAATCAGTAGACACAAGTTTACGTTATGTCAACATTGAAAAAGCGTTTCCACTTGGAATTAAATTGATCCTTCTTTCTGAGCTTCTACAGGTTATTATCCCAGCTCTTATTATTTTTGTGATGATATTAATCCTTGAATCTAGGTCAGCTACAAATATTTCATGAGAAAAAAATAAACGCCGAATAAAACATAGCTTTATTCAAATTGAAGAGAGCAAGTATTGTATTTAATGTAAAACATTTGTCGACTAGTAAAGCCACATTGCAATTTGCAACCCATTCGAGCTCCGAACCATACAGTCTTGTGCTTCTTGAAACCAATCTCCGTTTTTATCTAATCCGATTTCTTATCGTTGACTCTTGCATTTCTCTCATTATTTTCGGTTCCTGAAAATGAAAAATTCTTTTCAGATTATAAACTCTCATTTCATACATATACAAGGTGAGTCAGCGAAGTGAGCGGCTCTTCATTTGCTGAACTATTCGAATTGGATAAAACAATTTCATACACAAGAAAGAAAAGAGGTAGGGGTTTTTAATTTAATACGCTTACGATTGACATGATAAAAATAAAAACTCATAAGAATGTTCAATTAGGCAATAGCTGTGATAGAAATCGTCTATGATTCCCTAAAGCCTCATACGGCTTATGACCAAAGATGTCGTTGCCGGGAAATAATAATAGAAAAAAGTAGCAATATTACGTAGCTCCAAAGATAGATGCATAGGATATCTGGTGTAACGACTCCTAACTAAAAAATCTAGACCAAAATTTGTAGATCAAAACGGCACACTAGATTTCAGTACTCGTGCTACTTCCGGAATAATCCGCAATATTTTATCGGTCGTGGCGCTACTGCGGCAACGGAAAATAGCGCGACCCCTTTCGGAAGAAATGAAAAACAGAACAAAAACTCATTTTCGATCCACAAGTCTCAAACAAAATCTTATCAGTGATAACACCAGGTATTCTATGCATTTGTCTCCAAAGCAAAAACCCTCAATCGTTGATTGAATATTAATTATTGGATAATTCGCCATGACTGAATGGATTTCTGTGAATAGTGTTTCTGTACGCCCGATCATAGACAACACATCATACGTGCTTTCGAAAAGAAAGTTGAATATCATATTTTATGAATTTAGCAGCATTTCCAGAATTATATGAAAGAATTATTTGGTATCAAAGCAAGGAAAGGAAATTTGATTATAAGCAACTTCAGAATGCAGGAGATTTGCATTTGCATCAATAATTTTCAGATAATAGCATTGTTTAAACAAAGATAATAAATACATCGAATACTTGAATAAGTACGTAAAGAATAAGAAGTAAGTTGAATTGTGAAAACGCTTATAATTGAGAAAAATTGAGTATTTCTGGGAAAGGGCGCCTTCTTGTAGGCAACACATCATACACGTTTTCATAATGGCCGTTGCATGCCATATTTTACGAGGATGAAAGTTGATAGCATAATCCAATGTTGTTCAAGGAAATAATCACGAATTCGTATGAAAATTATTGAACTTGCATTGAAGAAAGTAGAGGAAAATATAAATTAAATGCACCGGTTCAACAACAGAATGCACGAGAATATTTTCAGAATTTCTAGGCATTGCTTTCCTCGAATAGGTACACGAATACAAATAGTAAGTACAGAATGATGAGATCAAAATGGGGAATGAAAGCTTTGTATCCGATTGAAACAAGCGCAGATCCAGGGGGGGGGTCATGGGGGTCATGACCCCCCCCCTGGACTGGACGAACCCTCAAATCTTGTGTTTGATAAAAAAAAAATCAATTGGCGGGTATGTAATCCACCTGACCGTGACCCCCCCCCCCTTTCTCGAGAGCTGGATCCGCCACTGGATTGAAATAGGTTATAAAAAAGTAATGGATTTTAAACAAAGATAATGAATACGGCGAATACTTGAATAAGTACGTAAATAATAAGGAGTAAGTTGAATTGTGAAAATGCTCATAAATTGAGTATTTCTGGGAATGGGCGCTTTATTGTAGGCAACACATCATACACGTTTTCATAATGGCTGTTGCATGCCATATTTTTCGAGGATGAAAGTTGATAGCATAATCCAATGTTGTTCGAGGAAATTATCATCAATTAGTATGTTAGTATGAAATTATTGAACAATTGAACTCGCATTGAAGAAAGTAGAGGAAAATCTAAATTAAATGCACCGATTCAACAACAGAATGCACGAGAATATTTCCAGAATTTCTAGGCATTGCTTGCCTCGAATACACGAATACAAATAGTAAGTACAGAATGATGAGATCAAAATGAGGAATGAAAGCTTTGTATCCGATTGAAATAGGTTATAAATAAGTAATGGATCTTTCTTTACCTGCTACAGAGTTGTTTCTGCCTGCTATTTCTTGAGCACGCACAGCGGCCCTTCTCTTCTTCTCCCTCATAACAACAAACGAGGTCCTAACAACGAAATAGAGTATCAATCCAATCAGATAGTAAGGCCACTGGATATCTTTGAAAATACCTATTACATGGGCCATCTTAACACTCGTGACTAACCAGGAAGGACTGTATTACATTCATAAAAGCGACCTAATTGGGTGGCGCGTTGTTGTTGACTGTGCTTTTCTCCCACTGATACTAAACTAACTTCCACTTCGGGGACCCACTATCGATTTACTGAATTTCGGACCGCAGGAGACAGATAAGGTTTTTCTGGAACATTTTGATGGGTGGATTCAGGAAGTTTTTCACGAGAATCTAAATTTCAGGCCGCGAAAGATCTGAGCATGAGAACAGAAATCGAAAAAGAAAAATCGAACGAATCACAACAAAAAATTCTTATTTAATGAGGGGTGTACGGTTGACTTTGGTATCACAATGTAGGTTTCCGAGGTCGCTGAATTTAATAGGAAATAATCCAGAGCCCTTACGTCATAGATTTGATTTTCACATGTCAAATGGCATTTTTCGAAAAAGCGGAAAATTAGTCGACTTTGGCATTCCAAAGTTACGTCATTACGTAACTTCTAAAAAAGTTGGAATTGAGATGAGCTGATTTTTTTTTTGGTTATATTCTGGTTCTTGAAGAATGAAATGGTGTATTTTTTTTATACCTGAAACGAAGGATTTGGATTTTCTGATTTTTTTCGCGAATGTCCAATTCTTCCGATTTTCCATCAACCATATATTTAAAAAATATAATTAGTCTCAGAGGAAATCTGTTTGGATTTTCGTAATCTACGGCATCGAATCAATAAATGGTGAAAATTTTGTATCGATAGGCGAGATTCTAATTTTTGCGAAAAATCCTATATGTACTAAGGTATGGAAAAATTTTTCGAAAAAATTTTTTCGGCTCCGATCGACTTCAAACTCACACTATTTACTAATTCGAGGACGTAGATTAAGAAAATCCAATCAGTTCTTCCGTGAGGAAAACAGTTTTTGATTTACGAACGATGAAAAATCGGAAAATTTGGACCTTCGCGAAAAAAATCAGAAAATTTAAACTTTTCGACTCTGATGGATGAAAATTGGTTTTTTCGACTCTCGGAGGATCAATCTATATGCAATAAAATCAGCATCTGTATATATCAATTTTTCTGGGAAATACGGCAGTCTAAAGTAGCTTTGTGCGAAATATGAGCGATTTTAAAATTTTCAATTTTTGGGTGAAAAATAGCTAAGGGGTAAGACCACCCGCCCATATCTGGCAATAGAAAGATTCAAACATGCCGATACCTCGAATGGTCTGCGTTTGTGAACAAAATTTGTGGAGTCACCAGAAAGTTATCGGAAAATGATCGATATAACATTTACTGCCCATGTATCACTGTATCTCTCTGTATGTAAATATGGCCGTGATCACATGGAACGGAAAACGGGAGCAACAAGTAGGTATCGATTTAAAGACCGAGAGAGTTGTCATAGGAATTCGAAACGCGTACAAGGAAAAACGAGCTAATAAATTTAGAAACGCTGCGAACCATGCGCGCCAGTTATAACGAGAAAATCGACGATTTACCTCGCACAACAATATTTCGGCTCTTTATCATCAATTTATCTCGAAAAATAAAATCAAATAAAATATGTCCGTTGAACTTGGCAATGAAAACTGGGTCACGTCGGTTGTCGCACCTCTTTAGTGGGTTTTCCTCCAACTTCTCCAGGTGGAGAGGAAAACTATAGAAGGTATAGCCCTATATCCGGTCCGAATGATTTACTGTGATAAATCTGATTTTTAAACCAGGATTCGGAACATAAAATCTTGTGTGTGCGAAGATCCATATAAATAGCTATATTTATCGTCAATCAGAGATAATCATTTTGCTGCGGTATTTGTTTGCTCAAGTGACCTTCCTCCAGAATCCAGATCAAGATACTCGGATTGAAGTGCGAAGCGAGTTGATCACCGCGACCACTCCGCCAATTTGACGTTCCTCCCAAAACATGGAGTGTTTATCGCTAATTTCACATAAATCATCGAGAAATTCATATCCGACAGAATGCAAATCGAACGTTAACACCAAAAATAAACTTTAAACAATAAGTTCGATCGGATTCGACGTGGTGTCAGTGCGGGAAATCGGATAAACATTCGTAAAATTATGTCTGAGAAAAGCGGGGAAAGTGACTCTAAGGACCCTTTTGTTAAAACGCCGGTTCCGTTGTCGAAATCCAGCCTGTCACCTTCCATTCGTGGTATGACAAAAACTGTCATAGTTTCTCTGGATGGAACAGTCACACATAACATCACTTACGGTGAGTCGATTTTGTTATTCTTACCGTACCTACTGATATGTGTACGTTTTGCCTATCTACTTTTAAGCTCGGCCCTGAAATGTGCCAACCCAAACACTTTCAAACCACATAGGCGTAGCAAGGGTTTAGTGGACATTTCCGATCAAACCGTAAGAGGTATTTACTTGTTCTTGGAATGGTCACCCTGTATATTATTCCATTTTTCAATTCTACGCTGAATTTTGGAACTATGGCACTCGAATCTTTCTCTTACCCCATTTGTTTTCGAGGTATTTATTTTATTGAAAAATGTTGACTGACTAATGCAGTATTATCAATTGTAGTCATGAAAAGTACATTCTTGGTATTGAAGTTATAGAAGTACCTTTATTAGATCACGAAAAATACACAACAGAATAAAACACTCGAAATTGAAAATAGGAAAACGAGTCATTCAGCGTTATTAAACACGTCAATTTTTCTACCGATCAAAGCTCCAAATCTAGAAATGATAGGAGTAAAAAGCTAGATAATGTGTCATTTCTTCTAACTCCTACAGTCCTCGAAGTCTACCTAAAGCCATTTTAGAAATAATACAAAAAAAAACGAGTATGACAAACTGAAAAGAGATTATTCCCGAAAAAGAAAAGGACGTATTCTCTCCGTAAGATCAGTAAAGATTAAGATGTGTTGAATAACTACACCAGGCATGGGCAACCTTTTTTTGGAGAGGGCCAAATAGAAAAAATGTTTATAGACCACGGGCCAAAATAAAATTTCTAACGGTTATAAAATTTTTTCTGATATTTCTTCTGATATTTGAAGAGCTAATTTGGGGGTGCGTGGTACATCCTGTGTGCAAAAATTTATTGGCGGGCCAAGAAAATTCTATTCGCGGGCCGCATGTGGCCCGCGGGCCGTAGGTTGCCCATGCCTGAACTACACTTTGCCACAAGTGTGCTTGAATGGTTTAAAATTTCACACATTCGAGGAATAATTCAAAAGCCTTGGCCAATTTTGAAATAGAATATCTCCATGACGACAAATCTTTTCGTTAAATATGGAGAAAAGATACGCCGCTGTAGTCAGCCTTTTGAAGTTTGCTGGAAACTACTGGTTTATTGGTTTTTACTAGTTTGGTTCAACGAAAACTCGGATCCTTATCATGACAAAATAATCCCTTTATTACTTGTCCAACCTTTCGGACCTGGTACGGTCTTTGAAAGCTCGTAAATCATAATATACTTCCTAATGTACTCTGATATGATTCAGTTGAACAAAATAAACAACAGTTAGAGAAAAGGGACGTAAGCATTGAATCTATAGAAGTACGAAGGTTTGTACCTTTAATCTGTATATTTATCCTACCTGCGTTATATTTTTATCTTCCTAAAGGATCTCGAATGATTTACAGTAACTTAGCTTGTACTTAAAATGTTATTGGCTTCCAAAAGGGATGCGAATCTCCGAGAATCAATTAAGAATCACTTAACAAGTACCATGAGAGACGACCAATAGGGTACCTACAAGTGGGGATGAAAATGCAAATTTTCGACTTCGAAGATGTGAAGACCTGTTAAGGGTAGTGTCAAGTAACAGGTTCATTTGGAAACATCTCCTTGAACCGTTCTTAAATCTAGTTGGTATCATAGTGATAAAGTGGTGAAAATATCGTTTTGTGGCAGTGGTTTTGATTTTCTTCACTATGCCGTCGAGATCTGAAATTATTTCCATCGAAGCAGGGCCAGGTGAGTCTTGCTAAGTTGTTATTTAGAACTTTGCCATTTCCAAAACGCTTAGAAATGCCGAATCATCATGCAATAACTAAAAAGTATTTCTTCCAAAGAAATTAGACCCTTCTCAAGTATTTTAAAGACACACTAATTGCGTAAATCCTGAAACTCTGAGAGACATAACAAATATTTAAACTCCTGATTGAGTATTTCAAATTGGTTTTTTCCTTTGAATCGAGCAGTAAATTGTTTTTCTATCTTTTCCATATACGTATACACAACAATTATTTTAATCCGGCCCTTCGTTTATTGACAATTATTTCAGTACGTGCCTGTCTCATGGTACACTATGCTATGGCTGTGTTTCCGGTTTGACTCGCGCGCATATTACATTTCAAACACTATGATTTTATTTGACATACCTATGCCTTTCCTTATAATTTATTCTCATATTTTTACACTGTGAATTAAGTCTGAGTTGTAAACCTTTGCATTTAATTATCTTTGATGTATTTAAAGTGAAGATGAATAAATAAATATTTTATTAATACACTTCATAAAGTTTATAAACATTATGCAATTAAAAAAATAAGTTGTTATTGATTTCGTCTTGAATATTTTACCTAAGCCAAATACAATTCTTATGATGAACCTATTCTTCTAAATACATTTTTCATGATCCTAAACAAGATGCTAAATTAGGCATTCCTTTCAAGGACCAGGCCCTATCATATTCTAAGTATTATTTTAATGTGTTGTGTTGTTTACTCCTGAAGAACATTTCTTCAATACAGTGATTAGTGAGGCTGTGTGCGTGGGTACTTTAGATAACTACCCAACCTTTTTCGTGATATATCGATATATGGTATCTGTTTCTGAGTAATAACCCGAGTGAATATTATAAAATATAAAGACTTTTTCTGAAATTTTGAATTTTAACGAAGCGTTTCAAAATACATATGTCGATTTGAAATTAAGAAAAAATAATTTCAAGAAGAATCAATATTGCTTCGTTCCAAAGATACTTTGTGTTTTCAATCACTTATCCATGAAAAAACTTTGTGGTTGTACATACCTTTCAATTTTCATATTGATAGAGAATGCTGATCCATTTCAAAGTAAATGCAAGATATTTTCAAATTGTCTGACCATAACCTACGCCACTGGTATTTGAACGAATCGTCACACATAGGCAACCTTTCAATCGTAGAACATGCAGAAGGTTGCCTAACCAAAACACGCGTTATGAATGTCAACAACCAAAAGTTTCCAATTACATATTTAATTCCATATTCGACGATTGAATTCATTCTGTTGAAATGCTAAATCAGCACAATAAATTTCAAGAGCATAAATATTAATCTCTTGAGGAAAACGGATGAGTGAAAACAATACGAAATTTAAATCTGCTTCAGGGAAATCAGCTGATTTCTGTTTATCTGCGTCTATTTCTATGGTGGGATTCGGTTCCGTTAATCATTCGAATAATTTGTAGGAATGAACGCATTTTAATACCGAATTTCGCTTTTATTGTTGGATATAGATCAATATTCGAAAATATTTTGTTTGTAAATTCAATGTAGATATTACAAATAATCCACGATTCTAAAATCGGCGATAATTCCGAGTAGAAAGTTACAGTTCCTGCGCGTTGTGGAGGGGAAGTCAACATGGACACGGACGGAACGAAGATTGTCGAACGCACTTCAGTAATCAGTTGCTCGTCGGGCTATGTTGTTTGTTTATTAGTTAATTATTATTTTGTTTTTATTTTGGAGTTGAGGACTATCACATTATAAACAGACTGGATCACCCAAGGACGTATCGAACTTTAGATTCCATCAAATAAGAATTCACCCGTTATTACTTGTTGTTCAAAGTGCATGGTGATGTGACCTAACCTTACTTTGACAAAATAATACGAGAGTTAAAAGTTGTGATAATCAGATCAACAAGGTTGTCAGAAATTCATGTGATATAGACGTTCCGCTTCAGATCGAAGAAATTGAGTGTATTGAAATAAATTTAGTGAAATTCTGATCTCGTTGCTTGAAATTAACTGTAGTTACGACCTACATTCGAAGTTGGAACTGTGAATACACTCAGACTTGTATATAAATAAGTGCAAATAAAATCGAACAGTTATGAAGTTTTCCTGTGTGTGATTGAAAATTCCGACAAAATGAGACCACATAAGAAAACTAAGGAAAGCGGCTTTTTCGAGGGTTCCTCCGATTCAGATATTCTAAAGATGGGTAAACCCAATTTGCAAAGAACGAGGATCTTCACAATTTCTGATGACGAACGTTCGCCTGCCGCTGTAGATCTGAGAAAAAATGTACAGGAACTAAAACCTCCACCGCAAAGGCCATCCATGAACGAAACACCTGTCAGAAATGCCCTATCGAAAGGTATGGCCCTAGATGAGAAAGAATGTTTAATTGACCGCATTGTACGAGTAGTAGGTCGAATTCGATTAAATAACCTTGGGTATCCAATAATTAGAAACCAACCGAACTGAAGCTTCGAACATAAATGTTTCGCCAACTCTAATTTGCAGTATATTTCAAGACAATCATGCTTTCCTTCTAGGGAACCATTCTATTTTATTCTTTTCCTTCTCAGTATTCAAATCCTGATTTTACTTGTACCTACCTTTTAAATGGTATTCAATTTACGTTGCAGGCTTGAAAGCTGAATCAGGGTCGGAAAGTCAAATTTCAATCTAAAAAATAATCAGTAGGGTCAATTATTCATTATTTTTAGTTTTCTTGAAATACTGACCTTGATACATTGATGGTAGAAATAAAAAAAGACACTTTGCTAATCAGGACATCTATTGATATGAACATCAACAAATGCAATGTCAACAATGTGAATCGGATCTAGTTGCCAACTTTGTTCGATCAAATATAGGGTGGTCCTGTTAAGGATACCCAGGATTATATTTTGTCATATGTTTAACGGAACCCACTCAATTTAATAAAGAGGTAAATTTCTCCCATTTTGGAGTTGATCTACTTCATTCGTTGCCCTCTCGAATGTTTAGATCTGTTGATAACACAGTTGCCCATGCGTGATGTTTTATTATGAAAGTTGTAGATTAGGACACCTTGAACCAAGTTTTGGATTATCTGTTATACATATTCAAGGTCACTAATAAAACTTGGTTATGCAATTTGGGTAATATTGTTGTTACAACATTGGTTCTACTACCTTGGAAATGTCACATTGCCCAATGGAGAAAAAACGTTCGAGTACATTGAAATACTTGTGGTAAATAGCTTTCTTTCTACTTATTGACTGTAGATGTTTTCCAACTACAGAGTTGTCGTTTCAATTGATCCGAAATACCTACGCTTTGAACATATCCTTGATGAGATGCAAATTCAAATCTGAATGTTCCTTGTTATGGCCAATGATAAAAGCTACCTATTTATTTACCAACTATAAGCAATATAAATTAAGGTAGTTCAGAACCTCAAACTATTGATACCAAATCCGATGATAACAAAAGTTATATTTGCAATTCGGAATTTCTTGAGTAACCTAGAAATCTTAGGTCAATAGTCTTCTCTTCCTGTGTGGAATGGTATCCCCTATAGTTCCTAATGAATATAATTGACCAAAGCATACTATTTCCTACCGGAATCGCTTTTAACATGACACCGAGCATGCTCATTTTCGAAGATAACGGTGTGTAACAACATGATATGCCTAGGCATATCGTTTCTTGCATCTAGTTTTCATAATTGATACACCAGAGCACTCTTCACCAACCGTGAAGCTGTCCCCCTCGTGTTGCTTCTTTGCAATTGCAATTGGTTTTTTTCGATTCTTCGTATGCCATTTTTTCTTGCGATTCCAGTTTCAATGAATTTCACTCAAGAGTTTTACAAAATGTCATAAAATCGTTAGTGTCAAATTTCATGGCTTTTAATGACGGATGGGCATTAAATTCGCATTTTCTCTATGGGCAGTCATCTATGGACTCGTCAAAATGATCGAATTCTGTGACAACCGAATGATTCTGTTCCCAATGATTTTCGAATGGTTTTTCATTTTTTTTTTGCAATTTCCTTACCATAATTCGATTACATCGGTCGTTTCGAAGTAATATTTACGGTCCGAAATAAATTATGGTCTTGCACGTGGAGCTCACATTCGACTTGCTTCAAGGATGAACATGGAAGCGTCAGCTATCGGTGTGATGGCCTTTACATAATTAGATTTGTGGAAGGTACACGCTAAATTCTTCAGGGAATCCTGCAGATGGGAAAGCCAACGTTGTAAAATACGGAAGTTCCGCAGTGCGCCCTCTTGGTCCCAGCGGAAATTCCGCATCATGAGGAGTGATTGAGAATTATGGGGAACTAGGACTCGCGTATTAACCTTTGAACGAAGAAGGAAAACTACATTCTACTCGTGAGACAATTTCATGAGCAAAATTTGATGTACTGAAACCAAACGGGAGTTTGGAATGTAATCACAATCAGGATTATTCCCGCAGAACACGAATATACATACACACAGCCGTTTTCATATAAGCCATGAAATACTATTAGGCAACTCCGTATTTTCGACGCAGAGAATGATTTGAGAAAAATTTCATAAACCTATGTGTGACATGCCGATAATATCTATGCATATATTCTTTGCATCTATGTTCGCTGTGTCTTTTTGAAATGATCACAGAGCAATATCGAACTCGCATCCTTCAGAAACTTCAAACTTTTCACTGTAGTGTCATGTGTCATGTGATGTTTTCTTCTTTCGTGTCTTCGTTTCTCTGTTCTTTCCAGTCCGAATAGTGGAGGCCTAGAAATAGAAACTCAAGTTTCCGATGCCGAAACCCTGACAACGATGGGAATGATATTGCGCTGTTTGAGAAACGGTAAAGTTATGATGATGGAAGAGCATGATTAATTGTAAAATCGTATTCCAGTTGCGTGATTCGCGATACTGATGTAACCCTCCAGGTCGTCTTCCACTCGTGTTCTCGTCGGGTCGCTCTTGACCCCCTTTTTCTGTGGGATTTCGCTTCGAAGGAACCGGCAATCTCGATGCTTCTGCATCGCATTCACGAAAGTTTTACCTTCCTCGTCTAGCTAGTTGTTCCGATTAGCGGCGACTAAAAATTTCTGCAGTGAAAGTGGAAGCTAATTATGCACTTATTTCTCTGCTTTTAATCATTATGACACTATAATCATTAGTATTACCACTGTTGCTGACCAGAAGTACCAACTATACAAGATGGTCCACTTCGAAAAGTACCATCATCACTTTTTTTTTTAATAAGAAAATTTTCTACCAAGATAGAATAAATACGATAAAGTACAAAAAATTCTTGGTTGGGTTATTACGGTTCTTCAGGAAATACACGTACGGTCTCAATCTCGAAGGATATTTCGAAATAGGAACTATCAATATTCTGCTTTGTAGATACCCTTGATACATTATCCCACCTTTGAAGTAAATGATAATGGAGCCATTTTTATCTGTCACTTGCTCAACAAGTTCTGTATGACATTTAGATGCAGGCAAATAAATGATAATAGTTCAACGGCTTCTGAGATACTTCACGATTTCATATTTCCTAACGATATTTCCAAAGACCTAATCTTGAGATGGTATCTGCTGTTGCATTTCATATCAGTATACCTTATCCTTAAGACAGTTTTCTTCGTATACAGTGATCCCGCAAATACTTTACATTACAACAAATTGAACTGTTTAAATTGAAATTCATTCTTGAAGCGTCTTTCTGTTTTTATCAATCCGTTGTGTACCTATTTTGCAATATGTTTTCAAGCTTTACATTATGTTATACAGGGAGTATAGAATAGTTTAATGTCATTTCATCATTCGAGTATGTAGCATATTGTTCATTTATTCCTGATTATTGATTCGCAAGAATAATCAGATAACAGAGTAAATAATATTTATCACTGTATTGTGTTTTGTAGATCTGTTGTCTGTTCAAGAATGATGATGTTTTGTCATTTTGGACCATCGATTTCAACCTTGATTGATATTTGAAACGTATTTGATTACGGCAGCTACCGTTGATTTGAAAATGATATTTTCGTGACATCCTCAATAAAGGCTGATAAACGATATCATTTAGTACCCAAAAATCAAATGAGCCATCAGTTTCACTGTTCTTTATCAGTTCCATTTTGCGAGGGTCATCCTCAAAGATACGTAAATAATGATAATATTGCATTAAGTACAGCTGTTCGCATTGATCAACTCACAACAAATCAATCATTCACTTTTATAAAGTGTCACGGTTTGCCATGAAATTCTGACACATTTCACCGCGTATACTTTGAAAATGTTAGGTTATGGTCATTCTCCACTGTCAGATACGCCCACAACGTTGTCGTTTCTGCTAAAAAATCGTAGTAATTACGTATTTATCAAAATGTTCCTTCACTTTGGGAAATTAATGAATTGGAGGAAATATTATGTTAATTCAGAAGACATTTAAATACATTTTTGCACAGCTTGAAATACCCTCGGAAATACCCCAGCATTAAAATGTAGTAGTTCTACGAAACCTGTGCCACAGTTAAACATTAGAAGAATTAACTCCATTTACAAAGTTAAAAAAGAGTAAATAGAAAGTAGACCTGGCAATGTAGCTTGATTTTCACGAGTGCCAACCTGCGTCTGTTTTAAGTAAAAAAACTTGATAAACATAAATCATGGCTAACCGCGATACTTTATAAAAGCGAATGGAGTATCTATACATATTCCATATTTCATATTTTTGGAAACGAAATGCAATTTTCGATGTATCCCAAATTTTTTCGGAAATATTTTCAAAGGTATTTTTTGTTTCAGTCAACCTCAGCGGTACTGGCAAAGTGGACATGTCCCATTTCGATATGCTCAAGGTGCTGGGAACTGGTGGTGAGTAACTGTATTATTTTAAATTGTATATTTCTTTTCCTCCAAGGCAATGACTCAAAGTAATACCTATACTATATTTTTGAATACATATAGGTAGTTATTTATATTCTTAAGATTTCGGAAGTGCTGATACCATGACCTTGGCTACCTATTACAGGTATTTATGGTGCAGAAGAACACGAATTCCGGTTCGTAGGTACCTGGGTCATTGTCTATTTCCTTCCCTCTTCAGGTGGCTTCAAATCGGTGCGAAATGTAGTTGAAGATTTCAGAAACTTATCAGTTTATTGAAGATAACATTAAGTAAATGCTTCCAACGATGTCGCTACACTTTTGCAAGTTGAAGATACCAACATCAAGGTTTTTTACATAATCGCTTCAATTTTTTTTGCGGATTCATCGCCTTGAAAATTACGTCGACTAGTGTTAGATATGGTCAAGGCTCTCTATTATGCGAAAAGATAATCATTACTATTAATTTTACTTTTCACCTTGCACATCAAGAACGAACGACTACTTCGAATGATAATTTGAAATATCCTGATTGAAATGTGACAAAAGCTCGGACAAAAGTCATCGTACTCGAAATTTCCGATTTCCAAATCTTTTTCTCATTCTGAGACTGCTAGGAGTCATCGAATAGATAAACTTGCAAATATTTGTTCAAATTGCGACACATTCAAATCCTGATAAAATCTAAAATCTGTACGATTGAAATCGCTAAAATCGTTAAACGATAATATTTATCTACGTAATTATTTTATTCACCATAGGCACCCTTTGAAATATTGGTCAGTATGACAAAAACGATAAATACACAACCTAAATTCGATAAAACCATCATCTACTAGACATTCTGGAATCGATGAAGGAAACTATAATGTTGCTACTTATACTCCATTCACTTTTATAAATTTGGAAGATTTAGGTTTATCAAGTTTTTTCACTTAAAACTGACGCAGGTTGGCACTTGTAAAAGTCAACTAATGATGTTGGCAATGCCATTTTCTATTTTTTCTTCTTTAACTTTGTAATGTTCTTTTAAGGTTTAACTGTGACACAGGTTTCGTAGTATTTCTACATTTTCATACTAGAGTATTTCAAGTTGTGCAAAAAGATACTTGAATGTCTTATGTAGGCCTATTTCTTGAGAATTTTGAAAAGTGGGGAATTCCATAGGTCCGTTTGTTCGTTTAAAAGTTTTTCTGTCGGGTTATTCGAATACTTTTATTTTTTTTTTCGAGTGAACTATTACGAAGTAACGGACTATTCTGTCCATTATTTTTCAGTAAAACTTCAACACTCGATTCTTGATTTTCGTACAAGAAAATAGCATAACTAAATCTTCCAACAATGATTTTATATGAGTGAAACATTTCCAGTATTAACAGTGGAAAAAGTTTCTTCAACATTCGCCAGGTCTTTGGAATCATTGAATTCACATAATTTTTTTTCAAATTCATTATTTTCCCAAAGTAAATAAACATTTCGATAAATACGTAATTACTACGACCTCTATGTAGAAAGGACAACGTTTCTCATTCATCTGACAGGAAAATGAATTAAAATAACGCAATATCGATAAAAATCTGTGCTCTCCATCACGTATTCATAGAATTCGAGGAATTCAGCGTATTTGCATTCCCTTTTCGCCGCGTGTGCCAAACGTCACGTTTTCAGAATCCGGCGATCAATAAGGCTAGACACATTCTTTTTTTTTCGGTCCTCTTACGACATCGACCTTCGCGGTCATCGTGCGTTCGTTGCGTTCCTCGTCCCTTCGGGCAGCCCGGGCAAGGACCCGCAATTCCGTCGTGTTTATGCCCGCAATATTGTTTTCATGGGGCCCCTAGACCCGAGGCTTTCGGCAGTTCGTTCACTTTTGCCGCCCAAGAGAGCTCGTTCACACCCGCCCGCCAAGATTTGTCGACCTCACCGCAAATCGCTTCGACTTTCTAGGTACCAATATTTGGGAAAATCTTGATTTTACAGCTTCGACATCTGTTTATTGGTTCCTCGTTGACGGTTTAAAGGTCGTTTCGCACTAAATCTATGCCGGCAATAAAGGCACTCGCAATAGGTGGACATCTGTTTTTTTTTGGTTGACCACTTGCTTCTATCACACCTTGAAACAGTATTTTGATGATGCTGGAAATCAGAAGAAATATGTTGATTCTTCAATCATTCATTCTACCTTGGAATCATCTGTCCTAAATGTTTTATTCTTACTAGTTTGGGCCCGGCGATCAATATATTAGGTAGATTCGCATTTTAGGCAGATCCACCTTGTAGGTAGATTCACCTTTTAGGTAGATTCACTTTTCTCGACAGATCCTCCTTTGAAGTTAGATTCGCATTCATCTTTTCCTCTCTATATTCTTTATTATATTCCTTATCTCATGGTTGTATGAAACCAACATTATTTTAAATTGAAAACCAAACTTTGACTTCACTTCTCACTTGGTTGCTGCCGTTGAGGATTTCTTTCGAAATAGACCTTGCTACTCAACTATTTTCATACACTTTGGATCACGAATCAGATATTCTTGTCATATAAATGCATCCATAACACCATTCAGTTATGAAAAGGTTCCTGTTGTAATCGATTTCAAACAAGCTGTGCTGGTCAATCAGCATTCTTGAAAACTGCTCCACTTTCCGATCATTTTTCAAAATCTAGGAATGATATGGGTCGGTTCTGATTTCGGATTTGGCTCAGTCCGGAAAGAGCAGATCGAAAATATGTCATCAGTTTTCATCTGGTTTCTATAGTTCTCGAAATTCTCTCACTGAACAACGAACTTTGTAAGTGGCATAAAGGCTTCTGAAGTTCATGGGGAATCCTCTATTTTTAGGATATCTCCTGTCGACCAAAACATAGATGCTCACCGGTCATTGTCAGATTGTTTTATGGGCCGTTCGCTGAAGGCCACTTCTAGAAGTTCATTCACTTGTATCGTCGAAGAGTTGTTGCCCCATTCATGGTGGTGTTGTTCACTCTTACGTTTCTTCTTCAAGTACATCGATGATATTCTCAACGTTTTCTCGCTGTTGCAGCCAATTTTTCATCTGAATGATGATGTTTTTGTTAATCAGGCTGTTGTAAAAATTGAATGAATGGGAAAATGAACTTGATTATTTTCCTCGTTAACTCTTATGCTATAAGTTTGATGTTTGAAATTGGAAATTTTCTCGAAAGAATTAACTAGCGCTGTGAAAAATCATTGGTTCAAGTTGTTATCGTTCAAGAGGGTCATCGACTCCTCGAATTGCCCAGGCCTTAACAATTTCGTTAATTGTCAAATCGAGGTACGTTCCACGCGTGCATTAAAAGCCTTATCGGTCACGCTTTCGACGATATCACAATAATCACGTACGCACTTGCTTCTGTCAACTTCCTCACAACACCAAAACGATTTTTGAAGGCTTAGAAGATCTGTTTATCACTGTTGAGTTATAAGCTCGGTTATAAGTTCCTTTAGAGTTGATTTCGATCAAATACAGATTTATGAATAATCGATTCATTCAATTTAAAAAGAAGGAGGTCGATCTATACTCGATGAATAGCTAACTTCTTGAAAGGAATCATTTCTGTTTCCTAATTCATAATAGGAAATAGCCTGTACTAAAGAATCAGGTTACATATGGGATAAGAATTAAATCTGTTACCACATACACTTCAGTGTGGAGTAGACTTCAACCAAATAACGAATAAATATTGAATCCAATTTAATTATGATCTTTCGTTCTGTGAGAAAATAGAGATTTGTATATATTTCAACAGTCACGTTACAAGAGTGCGGTACTCTGGAGACATTTTCAAAATATAGTCACCAAGAAAAAAAGGGACAATTTATTCGACTCGTTTAGAATCTCAAGGGAGTTACCAATGGAATAATTCCAGCATAAAATGGTGATTTATTTCTCGTTTGGACGTCCAATAACCGTAGAAACGGATTTTCGGTCGATTCGTTATAAATTTCAATAAAAACCAAGGTGAAAGTCGGGTGCTTTAAGAATTACACCACGTATGATAATTGAAATCCTCATTAACGTTCATCTCTCTCTTGCCTTCGATGAATTATTTATGTCGATGTTGGTGGAAATTGAGTGTTTCTCCAACTCGGTCTTAATCGATGTCCATTCTTTTTTCATTGCGTTTAATACGGGATTCTATGAATATTTCATCGGAAATTCCAAGAAGTTATGAGAGTCGTGATGTTTAACCTTTGAGGAAATCTCAGAAATATCGTCTGGATCTTGATCGAGTTTTTCCGATTTCTTCATTTTTATGCGAAAACATGTAAAAGACCTTGGTGTTGGCACTGGTTAGATTGTGTTGAATAATATAGTTTTTATGGAAAACAAATTTTTTTTATGTTTTTCCGCGATTGATACATGAAGATTCCTCCTCTTTCAGCATACGGTAAAGTGTTCCTGGTCAGAAAAAAAGGAGGCGCCGACAACGGTCGCCTCTACGCCATGAAGGTGCTGAAGAAGGCGTCCATCGTCCAGAAGAAGAAGACGGCGGAGCACACCATGACGGAGCGTCAGGTGTTGGAGGCCGTCCGGGACAACCCGTTCCTCGTCACCCTCCATTACGCCTTCCAGACCGATGCCAAGTTGCATCTCATCATCGGTGAGTACACTCATACGATTTGTCTCTAGGACGTGTGCTACTACAAGATTTACAACCGAAGAAGACCCCGGAATTCTGTGGTCTGCAGGTTTTGATAATCCGGATCTTAGACTCGACCATTAACAATACCTATAAGTATAGTTGTAAATAATACATAACTTTTCGATAACTCTGACGAAAACCGCATTAGTCTGTGTGAATCTCTTCGATTCTCCCCATTCAACTTGGAAAGCCAGTGGTGGATCAATTCTAAAATATTATTGATTGATTCGACGTCACAAGGCCTGTTATTCGGTGATCTAAATTGGCACCTTCGCAGTAAAAGAAAGCGACAAACAACAAATGGACGGCAAACTAAATTAACGATGCCCCCGGAGTCTTGTAAACATTGCTGCTGTTTACAAAAACAACTACAAGGCCTGTACGACGCGCGTCTTGATTTCATCGAATCGGATAAGTCTCAATAACAACTTACGATCGGGGAAATTTCTGTGGTATCGTGTACGTACGAAATATAATTTTCACAAATTGCATGTTGAGGGAAAGTTAATTATTCCATTTTCCTGGAACTTTTACAATTGCACTTGCAATGATCGCAATGTTGATGATTTCGAAGCAACCACTGTGAACTTGCTCGTACAATCGAAGCTCCCAGTTTTGATCATATTTCGGCCGCAGTCACGATGACATTCTGTGGAATCGTTGAGCGGAAATGAAGAAATCCAATTCGGACATCGTTCGCACCTTCGCATGCACTTGCTTCGCCGTTCCAGGGCCGGACGGCCCACGCATTTCTTTCCGGTGAATCACCGATGAAATGGGCACACACGCGCTCCTCTTCTGCGAGATGGTTGCGACACCGCCTCGCGGTCTATATCGAAAGAAATTTTTCGGTGCACGAGATCGCTTTCGACGACAAATATACAACGCGATTGTGTTATCTCTCGTGGATACAATCATGCACCGAAAATGTATCGTGTACAGAGCATTGGACATTCCTGTTTACAAGCTTGATTTCAATGTCTATCCTCTTCATCAGAGTTAAAGGGATTTCTGAGAAAACATTTCTGGGGCGTTGAATTCAATAGTGTCAGTAGTTCTTTCTAGAACTTTATTTGTCATTGGCAATCCTTCATTATCTCCTCATGACCTTACAGCCCTTCTACTGCAGAGGTCGTATCGCATTTCTCCGGAATAAATCAAAGGTGCGAAGCGACGTATCCCGACGGTGAGTCACAATAATAATTCGAATAATCACGAAGACTGAAATATAAACGACCAGGGTGAGTCCCCCACGTTTTACTCGTAATGTACCCATACGGGAAGGTGAGTGATTTAGATAGCAGTCGAGTGCAGCTGATGGCAGAAGCGAACGTTTTTTTCGTCCTTCCTGGAATGCAGACACCCCTCGTCGAAAAGCCCGGACGCCTCTCGTTGCATTTACACCTTCAAACAAGGTTCGGAACGTGTTCAGTTCCTCTCGCAGGTCTCTCGTTCTAGATTCGATATGCACCAACCAGGATTCGAGTTACTTTTGCCTTGATTGCTGTCGAAGATGGTAGTCAAAGAAAACATTGGAGAGAACAGGATAACCAAATGATATTGACGATTTATACCTCCCGAAGAAGCGACAAGAAAAAAAAGCGATTGGCCGAGACCAAGCTCCGTCTCGTTTCAATTAGTGGCGCATTGAAATTTTCAACGCCAACTGGTCAACTGGATATAAGTGGTTTAATAACATTCACGCCGTTTTAATATTTATGCTTGACCCGAACCCGCGGTCGGTCGCTCTCCACGAAATTAACTCCGAATGTCAACCGCGTTCACACACGCGGAGATGGCACGCTCGACCCACTTCGCGGTACGACGGCCATTTTGTAATTGATGGTAGAAGTGGAAATTCGGACGGCGACACGAATCGGCCATCTACGAAATTGAAAATTCGTCCGGGAAATGGGCCTGCATGAAGATGTTGAATCGTCGCGTCGATCCTAGGCCCTTCTTATCCAAAGCATTTCTTTGAATCGGCTTGAAATAGCGAGGCATCCTGTTACTAGGGGTGTCTTCCTCTTCGCCAGAATTCGCCAAGTCCATGCTCAGGCGACAGTACCCTGTCAGGAATTGTGATTACATTCTGTAAGAGAACTGTATATCACACATCCAAAGTACGAGGATGTATTGATATCTAGTTAGCCTAGACCAGTTCCATGCATAAACAAAATATTGCGATACCATATCAACGAACAATAACTTATTAGAAGTGTCAGTGAAGAGTTCGACGTCAAAAAAGTATACCAGAGTTGCTCAATAAATTATAAAAAAAAGATTTCCAACGAAATTGCAAAAATCGAAAAATTGGAGTATCGAGCCATCATCAAGTACTTGTATTTAAAAGGGTTAAGAGGTAAGCAGATTTACGAAGATATGCTTAATACCCTTGGTGGTCGATGTCCTTCGTATGCGACCGTGAAAAATTGGACTGCAAGCTTCAAAAGAGGTTAATTTTCCATTGAAGATGATGACCGATCGGGAAGGCCAGTTTCTGTGTCAGTCCCCGAAAATATCGATGCAGTTCATGACATGATTTTATCAGACCGTCGAATTGGCCTAAAACGGATATCTGAAGCACTGAAGATTTCATACGAACGCGTTCATCATTTAGTTCACGTCAATTTGGACATGAGGAAAATTTCTGCAAAATGGATCCCCAAATGTTTGAATGTTGATCAAAAGCGTGCATGGGTAGAAGCATCGCGTTCGATCTGTGATCGATTTGAAAATGATGTAGACTTCTTAAACCGTATTGTTACTATGGATGAGACTTGGCTACATTTCTACGATCCAGAAACAAAGCAACAATCGATGGAATGGCGACACTCTGGTTCTCCAAGACCTAAGAAGTTTCGTGACCAAAAATCTGCTGGAAAAGTTCTTTGCTTCAGTTTTTCGGGATTGCCATGGAGTAATCATGATTGAATTTTTGGATAAGGGTAGAACAATAACTGGAGATTACTATTCGACATTACTGACCACTGTACTGGAAAAAATTAAAGAGAAAAGACGCGGAAAGCTATCCAAAGGTGTTTTGTTTTTACAGGACGACGCCCTAGTACACAAATCTCATGTTGCCATGTAAAAAATTCGTGATTAAGGGTTAGAATCACTAGAACACCCTCCTTATTCACCAGATTTGGTTACGTCCGACTATCATCTCTTTCCTCAACTGAAAAAAGTTCAAATGGTCGTAAATTTTCTTTCAACGAGGAGGTAATAAAAGCTGTGGAGGAATGGTTTGCAGAGCAAGAAGAAACATTTTTTTTGAAGGGTCTAGAGACGCTGCAGGTTAGCTGTAATAAATGTATTCAATCAAGAGGAGAATATGTTGAATAATAAAATATTTTGACATTGAAATTTTGTTTGGTTCTATAGTAGGCTAAGAATTTTTCAATATATCCTCGTACATATCGTCCATTGCTAGCTTTTACTATTCCCTATCTTTCTGACCGCATTTCGATGCCGCCTCATCTTCTTTCAAAATGCGAAGACAAAAAGGTCGAAAAGATCAATTCAAGGTTGTTTTCACTTTCCGATTTGAGGCGTTGTTGAAGATGGCGCAACGATTGCATGTTCAAAACTTTAAATTTCGATCCTAAGCGAGTGGGCAACGTTTCGTCAATATTAATTCGTCTGTTAACGACAAAGCTCCTCCTGACTCACGGCTCTGAGGTATTTTCCCAGGCTCGTTTAAGTGGAACAAATAACTGTTACTTTCCGAATGGGTCTTCGCATCGAGCGATGCGAGTATTAAATTAAACGCTGGACAACGTTGTGCAACTTTGCGACAAGATATCTTTTCCTACGGCCCGAGTTACAAGAGGAAATTCAACATGCAGAGTAGCCTTTTGAATGGGAGGGAACAAAGTATCGCATTTTTTGCTCTCTCGAAACTTGCGTGGAGTTGAACCTAGGAAAAATCGAATGATGATCTATTCTGACAGTCTTGGTGCTCTTGAAGTGCACAGCTCTCATGACATCAGTGTAAAGATGGTTTGGGAGTGCCATGGAAAACTCAATCGACTAGGCAAGAATGACAGGGTTTTTTAAGACTGAGTTCTTGATCACTCGGGAATCTGAGGTTACACGAAAGCCAAGATTCTTGCTAGAAAAGGACTACAATATTCCATCATTGATCCAGAACCTTCGGTGCAAATCTACCTACAAGTTTTTTGAAGGAATCGACCTCCTAATAGGTCTCCTGCCGTTTCAGGAAGTTCCTAATGAGAATGGGTCCAGCCCAGACTGACAAAAGTGAAGATTCTGCGAAGATGGGAAAACCCAGATGATCCTGGTTGCAAAATGCCTCGGAATTACAAGCCAACGCAAAGAACGCTCCGGACAAGGATGTGACTTCCTAGGAGTCTTTTCCCAGATGCTGGAGTAGTCTAGAAACTGCAGGACCAGCTTATACGATCTAGAATCTAGTTCAAAGAGCGAACCCACGTTGTTTTGATCGAACAAAAACAATTTTCCAGACGTACTATCAATCATCGAAAATACGAATTAATTACAATGAAGAGTCGCGTCAATGTGACGCGCGCGGAAGAGTTTTGGAAAACTGTCGGAAACGTTCTGACGCAATCTGACGTACGTTGATGCACTCCCGTGAACAATTTGCGAAAACTTGCTGTTTACGGGCCAGTGCTGAACCTTCGAATCGGCCAAGGAACGACCTTGAACGGCAAGAGATGGACTTGGAGATCAACAACACTGTTGGACGTCAACACAGCCTCAATTTTGGGAATCTCGATCGTAGAGACAGCATATCTCTGGTATACAACGAGAAACTGGAGGAAACGAGATGCTCCTAATGCCAGACTGAATAAAAGACAACCAATTCGACAGGCTATCAACCGACAAAGGCCCTATCGAAGGATCCTTCATTAAGCTCGTGTGCAATCTCAGAATTGTTTTCCATTTCGTTTTGTTTCGAAATCGGGGAGATATCGCGATAATTTTTCGCACCGGAGTTGGTTCAACTCCTCAGGTTCAACACACCGAAGGTCAGGACGCGGCGCAAAAGTTATTGGCACCTCCGATTTCGTTTTGGAAGGATCGAGGAGGACGAAGGGGTCCCGCGAAATCGTCTGAGGTCGGTTCAACGGTTCTTTGCTGGGATCGACGCTAGTGGGCGTTTCGAGCGCGGAAAGTTCGCGGAAAATGTCGGGAAAATACCGAGCGTTTCTTCGGAAAACTAATTTTAATTTTTACGGCTAAACGAACGTCGATGTTGTTGTCATTGAAGGACGATTCGTTTAGTCGGAATGTTTACGAAAAACTTGACTATTTGTCGTGAATTTGAGTCTTCAAGATCCATAAAGTCGTTTCAATGCTGCAAATAAAAGAGCCATTATCGGAAAGGCAGGTTTTAGATGAAAACATTCAGGGAAAGCTTTGGGGAATCATCTCATTTCTATAAAAATCAGGTACTTCCTAAAGACAGCAAACAAATGTGTCCAAGTGGACCAAAAACCACAATCAACATCAATACTTTTTGGACACAGATCTTAGTCAGGAGTTTACCAGGATTTCAATGCTTATTTCGATGTAACTTGGAAGTCAGTTCCACTTTTTCTTCGGATAATGGTCGGTTGAAGAACTTGTAACTATCGGTAACGAATGGTGGTGAAAGACAACCAGTTCTGATTACCGGCAGAGAAAGTGAGGTGGAAGAGAACGTCGAGCTGCTGCTTCACTTTCACTGGGAGAACATCGAACAACAATGACGAATTGTATGTAATATTACCTCAGATCGCTGAAATTGGCCGTAATTTGTTCTAGATATTGTTATCGGCGCTTCATTGTTTTTCTCGCCTATCGTTTTGATGGGGCCTTGAAGCTCTTTCGTTGGTTCAATGCTGCGTACCGAATGGAGATGTAAATACTCCATAATTGTTTATTTATAGTCAACCTTACAAGTTCTTGGTTGAAACTATAATATAAGAAGTCAAATAGGTGGAAGAAATCACAAGCAAACGAAGCTAGAAATAGGATCGTGTACTCCAGGTTGACAACCGAAATATTGGGTGATGTTAATTCGAAATCGATCGGCTCTAATTGTTTTCAGACGTCGTCCACGTGATCGGAATCGAAAATTATCGAGCATAATGGTTTCGACCTACCGTTCGAAACGAAATGTTCACTTTGCCACATTCAATTCGGATAAGAGAAGGTTATTTTAATTGTCGTGAGAATTACACGTTCGATTGATACGGAAAAAACTACGGCATGTTGGCGTTCTCGCGAATATAATGGGATTTAACGATTGTAAAAGTCGTAAAACGGGAAATTTATTTGGCAGATTTTATTGAAAGTCGGATACGATAGGCCGAAACGTTTTCCATTTCTAAAGCGGAATCTACACGTGTCAAGTAGCACAAGCCGGTTATCGAAATTAAATAATAACAAGATAAGTGACAATTGGATTTAAATGGTCGAGCTGAGCGTGGAATTCTTAAGTTACCTGGTTGACCCATATGCGGTTTCAACCTATTTCGAGTTTCCTCACTACCCGTATTCAAATGGGGGTTCTCATTAAATTTTCCTCCAAGACAACCGTTTGACATAAAGATGTCGGCCCGCGTGAACTGTTGCATCAAATTGGACGGCTAATTTTAGAAGACGACTCTGGCGACTCAATCAAAAACAATTCAGATGTTCCGATGTGCATGGGCGTAGACGTATTAATGACACAAATGCTGTGTTCTCATTTTCACTGGAATATTCTCCACATTTTTCGAGCAGTATCACGTTTCCTGCGTTATTTAGTTCATCAGTCTTGCATTGACTGGCAAAAGATACCCGAGATAATTAAATTGTTAGAGCGTTTTCTTTCCTAGGCATGAACGGCCAAGACAAGTCAAGTGCTCGTTTTACTTCGAGGCTTTCACGTTTTATATTCATTTCCCTTTCATTTTTGTGAATTGGTTCGAATTAATTCTTCAACAATTATTATGATCTATGCCACTCAATTCTCTGATGTTTTAGTGATGTCTAGATCTGGTTTTCGCCGAAAAATAGATTATTTGTTCAATTTGCGGTAGGAGCAAATATTCGTGAATGTTCTCTTGTAGGATCACACCGCGTATCAAAAGTGAAACTGTCGAAAGAATTTCAATAACTCGTTTATAATCCGATTTGGTAACGGTGTTAGATTAACCACATTTACTGGTTTCGTTTATTATGCCTTAAGTATATATGTTTATGCTTAACTAATACTGGTGAATTAAGACGCTATGTCGATTTTAATATATACTTATTAGCTGACAGAAAAACTTTCGATAGGTGCATGAAGAGTCACATTCAGAATTGAACGTTTTTTAATAACGATGATTCGAAATTAATTTAAATTATTTAGGATAAAAAAATGCGATCTTGTAACCTGTGAATTACAACTCATATCAACCAGTAATATAATCAGAAAATTTAGTGGATTTGGTTTGTCTTCTCGAATATAATATTTTGCTATACTTAAATTTTATTTAATCTTTTATTTAACCTTTCTCTTTTTCTTGCAGATTATATAGCCGGTGGTGAATTATTCACCCATTTGTACCTGAAGGAACGATTCACGGAAGACGAAGTTCGCATCTATATGGCAGAATTGACCATAGCCCTTGAACGTCTACACGATGTAAGTACACTGTTTCCTTCGATACAAACTTTGTTACTCGCCAAGTATATCATTGCATGTATTTGCAGTTCAGAAAAAGGCGATGTTCGATTATATTTTCCATTGTTTTTACGTTGAGCAGCTAACTCGATTCTCATAACTTCGTAATATCAAAAATCAGCACAGAAATGAAAAGTTTGATACCAAAAAGCTCAAAATTTCCGAATGGCTGCTCCAAATTCCAAGAAACCTAAACACTTGGAGAAGAAGATTTCTGAAAAGATTTCAAAGAGAAATATTTATTGGGCTCAGTCGCCATCTTGAAAATGGTGGAATCTTCACTTTACAAAATTGCGTCTTCTACGAGCATCAAAATATGCATTTTTAACGACCAAAAACGACCCGATGTCACCTGACAAGACAAATCGGTCATCTTCATGCGACCTGGCGACATCCAGCCGAGTCCGAACAATGCACCGCCGTGGTCCAAGATGAACCCGCGAAATGAGTCGTCGCTCCGATCTCTGTCGTCGACATTGACTCGGAGCTTTTCGCACTCCTCCCAGATAAGCGCGATATTTCGCCTTATCGGAAAAGCGCATCGGACGCAGATAAACAACGGGGTTATTTTCGCCGCGGCGATTTGGCAATGCAGCACCTGTTGTCTCTCAACCTTGGACATGTGCTCGTGCACGCGCGCGCAGCCGAGACCTCGCGAACATGTCGACTTGATCGACTTTATCTCTCGACTCGGTGGCAATGATTGTTGTTAATTCTTTGTTCTATAAATATCGGGTAGTTAGCGTGGAGGTGCTTTTTCCGCCAAGGACGGTCTATTTTTACGAGCAGTTCAGATGGGATCGGCGATTCTGCATCTTCATTTCTGATCGCGAAACCGACGTCCAGAGTTGTTCCAAATTTTTCAAAACGTGAAGATCCTTTTGGTAAATGGCTAACGCATATCTAGCTGAAATAGCTTCAAGCTTCAACAGCATCGAAACATTAGCAAATCGCACTACCAGAGAAGGTCTGAACTGATCAAGTATCAAGAAGGAAAAAAATGACCAGACGATTTATTGTTGAAAAGACCACGGGAGTTTAGAAAGAACTTATCAAGTAGGAATAATGTTTTCCGGAACAGGAGAAAAGCTCATAGAATATTTCCATTTCTTTTCATCTCAAGAATGCCATAAAACTGGCGTTTTGACCTCGTCTACAGCCGTGTCATTGACCACATTGGAGAGAATTTTTTTCTGGAAATAACTTCTTGTCCTTTATGTCCGAAACTGACCTATTTCTCTCGCCAACTTCGTCAAGTTGTTAGTTCTCAATTTGTTTTCGAAGATTTAATGGAGCCATGCTGTTTCACTATTAGCAGCAGGAAACCTGATTTTCTTCTACAAACGCGGAAAAAGCTTTTGTCGAACTGACCCAAATAGTATTTTAGCGAGTGATGGTTACAACAAATTAAAATATCTCGATAATGAGTTGGCACGTGTTTCTTGAAACTCAATAACTTTCGTTTATGTTTGCACGAGCGGCTGTTATGAGTGGGTTATTAAAAAAATTGTTGTTACGATGCATGTTTGATGTTTATTCTACACAACTTTGCCGAAAACTGCAGCTTAATTCTCATTTATCGAGTTGATTAAGTCGATCTAACAGTTGAACACATTTTTTCGTGAAAAGTTAACAGAAGACTGACTGTTGGAACCAAATTAGTGAAAGAGGAAGAAATAAACTTCAATAAACACTAAATTAACGATGTTTCAACAAATACTGTCTTATACACGACATTTTTCGAATGACCTCACAATGTCGAGAGGTGTCAACTGTGGAGATCTCGTAGGCCATTCAATAGCATTCTTCCAATCCGAATGGCGAATACAACCATTATCTTCATTCTGTGCAACTTTTTTGGTCCGGAATGAATAGAACGCTTGAAATTTTTCGACTTGATGTTAATTCATCTGAAACTTTTCCTGTAATAATAGAAAGATGTCCTTCGAACAATAATACTCGAAAGGACCCCGCACTTTTACTACGGGAAATGGCGTTCCGTCAAATTTTCTAAAATTTTGGTATAATGTAGTACTCGACATACTGATCAAAAGTGTCCATGGCCCCAACTCGATCCTATGACTAGTTTTTCAGCTACAGGGCGTTGAAGTTGAGAATTACCCACTTTTACCACGCCCGTATCTCGGAACAGAATCGAATGAACTTCAATTTTTCTCAAGAAACATTTCATTACATCCCCAAGGAGCAAGCATATAGAGGAATATGACCGAAAATCGTTACGAATACAGGGTTATCCATAATTGAATGCATGTCCGATTTTGAAAGTATGAAATATGTCAATTCCAGAGCGAAAACGTTCGCAAAATGAACTATTACACTAGATATGTTGTTGTTACATCGAAAAAGTCTGAAATACCCAGAATTTATACTGGGTGATCCATTATTATAGAAACTAATCTCAAGGAAGTTTAAATGGACACCCTGTATTTATGGGTTGATTCAAGGTGTTTGTTTAATTTTTTTAGAACATATCATGGACTTCAAAGAATACAGGGTGATTCAGTCATGAAATGAACTTTGAACCTAACGAAAATACTCAAAAACCACCTTTTTTTTTCATTACCCTCTATTTCAAGATTGAATCCGACGAGGTGGGAGTTTTCTTTCACCACTGTACTTGATATGAAATCATCAATACGGCTGAGAGTTTTTATCCAATTCCTATGACCAGATTTTCAGCTGGCATACGAATAGAATAACATGAATAAATAATTTTCATATTATATAAAAAAAAATCTGGTCATAGGAATTGGATAAAAACTCTCAGCCGTATTGATGTTTTCATATCAAGTACAGTGGTGAAAGAAAACTCCCACCTCGTCGGATTCAATCTTGAAATAGAGGGTGATGAAAAAAAAGGTGGTTTTTGGGTATTTTCGTGAGGTTCAAAGTTCATTTCATGACTGAATCACCCTGTATTCTTTGAAGTCCATAATGATATGTTCTAAAAAAATTAAACAAACACCTTGAATCAACCCATAAATACAGGGTGTCCATTTAACCTTCCTTGAGAATAGTTTCTATAATAATGGATCACCCAGTATGAATTCTGGGTATTTCAGACTTTTTCGATGTAACACCAACATATCTAGTGTAATAGTTCATTTTGCGAACGTTTTTGCTCTGCAATTGACATATTTCATACTTTCAAAATCGGGCATGCATTCAATTATGGATAACCCTGTATTCGTAACGATTTTCGGTCATATTCCTCTATATGCTTGCTCCTTGGGGATGTAATGAAATGTTTCTTGAGAAAAATTGAAGTTCATTCGATTCTGTTCCGAGATACGGGCGTAGTAAAAGTGGGTAATTCTCAACTTCAACGCCCTGTATCTCAAAAACTAGTCATAGGATTGAGTTGGGGCCATGGACACTTTTGATCAGTATGTCGAGTACTAAATTATACCAAAATTTTAGAAAATTTGACGGAACGCCATTTCCCGTAGTAAAAGTGCGGGGTCCTTTCTCATAAATTGAGCGTTGAATCAAACGAAACGACCTATTAGCTAATAATAAATTATTCGTTCGATCCGACCACGTTTTTTGGCCTCATTTCTGACAAGAGCTCGTTGCAATGTCACGATATCGTTCGGAGCAGATGATCGTTACCCTCGTGAACGATGGTGACACCGGATACAGCGACCTCAGTAGCGAAAATATTTTCGAAAATTCGAAGGTCGATGTGTTGCGAATTTTAGCGACGTCTGTTTTTGCCAAAGACAATCGCAATTATTTTGGGAGGATGCAAGGCTAACTGTGTAGATTCGTGCATTTTTGGAAATAATCCAATTTCGACGGGATGAGAAAGCGAAAACGATGCTGTCGTGGATTGTTCGATTATTTTTTTGTGTATTAATATTCCAGGACGGTTCGAGAACTGCGAGCTGTCTGAACGTTTCAGGCAATCTCCCTAGGGGTACTTCGAATGTGAATTTTCGTCGTAGGAGACCCCCATCGTTGCGACAACATTCCAGTTTTACCTACACACATGGGGTGCGGTATGGAGGTCTTTAACCCCTCTTGTTGTTTCACCGGGGTATCAGCATTCACGTACCAACAGTTGGTGACACGCATGGCTTGACTAGACGTTGTTTAAAGTCACCGTGGACTTCCGACAGACATTCTCGACCGAAATTCTATCGCTCACATGGGAATAACGCCTTTCAGCCATTAAATATTCGAGGAGTACATACAGCAAGAGACAACACGCAGTAATAATGGATTTATTACAACCATTTCTTGTCCACATTCCTCTTAGGTCAATGATTAAAAATTTCTGAAAAATCAAACTGTCTGAAACCATTACTTTCATATTTAGGGACAAAACGATTTTTTTCCAGGGTGATCTGGTTATCAGTTCGTCGTTTTCATTCCGTAATGGTGTCGATAGTAACCTTTTGTCCGCGTGTAGATGGACTATAACCGGATATGGTTATCCTGTCCGACTCTCAAATCGTCCGAATTTGTGTTATCTACGTCTCGACAACAACAAGAGGCACGTGTACCTTTGTATTTGGTACTCGTTAAATTTCGAGAAATAGATAGTCACGTCACGAAGGTCTATTCTTTCGTTATAAGTTTTAGGACTTCGGTGCAGGTGGCTGAGATTCTTGAAAATGAAATTTAACGATTCCCATTCGGTTTCGTTGAGAAATTCTTTCAGTCTGGCCGGATTGGAAAAAAATGTACTCATCTATGTAGTTCGCTTATCTTCGGATGTTGTACTATTTCCTGTTGTGATTTCTGAAGAAGCTTTGGACCAGGTAGAAATATCTTAACCCTGGGATCAGTATTGAACTTGACCAACACTAGGTGCAACCGGGTAGATCCTCACTTCGTCCATTCGTGGTGATCCGTTCCGATTGTAAATTGTAACGTGGTGGCATTCTCTCTCATCTGTCCTCGAGAAGTCAAACACCGGTTTATGTTGATCGTCGCTACTCTTCAGGCGCCTGGCATCTGCTACTCCGGATCCCAAAGATCCAATCATGTTTATTCGAATGTTTACTTCTCGTGGCTGATTATATGCGAGTAGGGTTATACAGGATGAGCCAACAGTGGCTTAAATGATCGTCGACTCTATGGGCTGGTCAGAAAGTGGAGAAACGCGATACTACCCTGTTTTTTCAGATAAGACTGTCTAATTTTCATGTCATATTCCGAATCTCCACGAAATTCTGATTTCGAAATACCTCACTCGTCACTCTTTGGCGTAAGCTACTTTTTTTCGACAAATTTCAAGGTTGAAATTAAATAATCTATACCAATCAAATTTAAAACCTTAATTCTCAATAAGTGTCCTTCGGAATTCTAAAATTTGAAGTTTATCTTGAAGAACTCTCCTAATATTCTGTACGATTGTGATGCTGTTCGTATTCTCTGAAATAATCAAAGCTGCCTGCCAAAGGAGACAAGATGGACCACCAGCTGTTCTTCGTCGGTGCTTCATGGTGCAGCTGTTCCGTAGCTATTTCGCATCTACTGTAAGACGCCCCCTCGAGAACGATACGGGAGGAGCCAAAAAAATTTCGTCCACTTGCTCGCACTGAACTCATTGGACCCTCGCTATACCTGCTTTTATTAGTTTCAGTAATCAGGGATCCGCCATTATAAGAATTCATAGGAATCGGTTTTTAAACTTTGATTTTGAAAAATCAAAAGAAAAACTAATTAAAACAGCAAACAATATTATAATTTTTTTACATTCAATATGTTTCCTGAAGACATCACTAAAATGCAAAACTAGCATGTTCCTTTTCTAATTTAAGGTCCGTTCGTATTGAGGAAAAGTATCAGTTCAACATTACATTAAAATCAGGTACAGAGCAAGATGGTAACAGAGCAATAGCCTATTTTATTCTTTCGGTTCGCAAATAAAGGCTGCAGCTCCCGTATCTCTTCTTATTATATACCTGATGCAGACAACACCTGGTCTCTTGTCAGATCGGTTCGAACTTCTTTTCATAACAAGGTGTCTCGTGGACACCTTAACGAATTTGTATACATTACACGAGTACAGATGGCGGACACTATTGCTGAAATCTCAATTTTTTCACATCTGTTCAATGGACTAATTCACAGGAAAGAGACTCATGAAATTGTGACCCATTTGAAAGAAAGAAATTCATCTCTATTCTGTAGGACATTTAAGAAAAATTCTAAGTATTGTAGCAGATTCTCGACTGCTTGTTTTGAATTTAGAAATCAGAGCATCCGTGGTACTTCATTGGTAATGATCACATGATTCTTCGAATCTGGGTTTCAATTTTTGGAAATAATTGGACGTATTTTTGAAGATTCTGACTGATATTCGAGTTCTGTACAGAGTGAGATAATAGTGCTAGATCGGATAACTTTTGGAAAGAATGATGTAAATTTTGTCTGTACGACTCTGCTCAGCGCATTAGCTCTATCGGCTGGTCCGGAAGTGGTGAAACACGATACCACCCTGTTTTTCAAATGAGCGTATCCAATTTTCATTTCGTATTCTGAATCTTCATGTAATTTAGGTGTATCCTACCTTTTTCGAAAAATTTCATGGTTTGTTATGATGGTTTAAACAAGATATCATAACTTGGCAACGAGTTGAATGCATATTTGTTTTTACTTATGTGCAGAAGGAGCACTGTTCACGTCTGCGTCTATATTATTATTTATTAATATTGATTTATTTGTTTCAACCCACTAACGAACACTTTATTTTTCAGTTGGGCATCATTTATAGAGACATTAAACTAGAGAATATACTGATAGACGCTCAAGGTCATATAGTTTTGACCGATTTCGGACTCAGCAAGGAACTTTCCAAGGACGAAGAAAAGTCCTACTCCTTCTGCGGCACCATCGAGTACATGGCGCCCGAGGTCATCAGAGGCAGTGATGAAGGTCACGATATCGTAAGTATCCGAATGCAATTAGTCTTAATTCCGGGGGCTGCCGAAAAATATCGTCGAGGAAATAATTTCTAGTGACTTGCAAAGTGTGAGTAAAGATTGCGCCTTTCACAGTCCTCATTTTTGGGACTATCTGCGTCTGCAGAAAATGGGCAATCGGATCGCAAACTTCCACAGAGAGACGGCGTTCTCAGCCAAGACAAAGCTGGTCAAATTTAGTTACTTTCTCTTGTAACCTGCCAGATACTTCTCGATACGTTTAAATTCGACCTGAAGGATCTTCAAGTCCGTTTCATTAGCGGCGTGTCGGAATGGAGGGAGGCTGTGTTAACGGCCACCGGCTTCAAGAACTTGGAACAATGGCGTGATAAATCGGTCGAGCCCTCCGCCAAGAACGGCGATCCCCGACCTGGGTCAACCTTCCGGTCACGTAACAGAAGACGATCGCCATCATCATCAGGAAGGACCGCCACCCGCGGCGCAGGATCGGCGGGTGGTTAACCTCGATCTGCGAACGCCAGTCGTCGACTCGGAGGTGTCGCGGACGTCGCGCCGAAGAAGTGGGTCGGTTGGCGAAAAGTAGGCCGGGGTACCTCTGCCGGAGAGTTTGTTTTGATCGGGTGGCCAGGCTGGAGGAGCGCGACGGAAACACTTTCACCTTCGCGCGATGCCGCGCGCGCGCTGCCTCCGCCGACTCGCGTTCTAGATCAGAGAGAGATGTTCCGGAATGCCATCTAAGGTTACCGCAACCACTGAAGAGATGACTCCAGGAGAAAGTATGCAATCATCCGAAATGAACTGCTCCAAAGTTAACGATTCTGATTGACATCATAAAAGAAACACTTGATTCAATTTTCTCCATTATTTTGATGGTACTCGTACAGGGTGGCCAGATTTCGTTGTTTTAGTACTGCAACTCCTAAACTATGAGAGATAGAGAAAAAGTATGATACAGCTCGGAAACTAGACGGGTTTTTCATCAATTTATGTTTCTCGAAAAAAGAGAACATGACATGTATCGTACTTTTCCTCTATCTCTTATAGTTTAGGAGTTGTAGTACTAAACCTTCGAAATTTGGCCACCCTGTACACGATAAACAGTTTTTGGGAGTTACACGCAATGAAATTACTGCAATAACTATTAAACATCAAAAAATTATGCGCGTTGAAGAAAGTATAGCCAAAAAATAAATTCGAAATGAAAACCTTTACTCAATGATTTTAAAATTCTATTTTCTCGCTGTATAATTTCGTATTTCCTGCATGCATTATCAATTATTAACAAACAGAAGTATCAAAAGTGAAGCCCCCGAGTATAATGAACGTTCAACCTTCGAGTTTGTCCATTATTGAATGAAAAAACGGTCATTTTTTCAGAGCTTATCGGCTCGATTACAAACGTCTAGACTGCTTTCGTTCGGTGCTAATGAAGGACCGGAAATGATTGTTCGCTTCGTTTGCGTTGAAATTTACGGAAATATAAGCAACATCGTACCGTATTTATGCAAAATAGATCGAATCCGTTTCTCAAATCATTAGCTTCGACTTCGGATACAGCCCGGTGCTTTGGTACGTTTTTCATCCGAAGAACATATCGTGCAATTTTTACGGCCTTGAGATTTGAACTTAGTAAACCAGGTAAATCAAGCTAACAAGCTGACCAAATGGAAAAATGTGTATCATCAAACTTTTCGTTGAGACAGCGCAAGACATGCCAGATTGATGGCCGCAAGGCCGGCGCTCTTGTGGTACCCAAGGTACCGTTCCTTTCCAACGAAACGCGAAGATGGAACCTTCGAGAGCCATCCTCCGGTCCAGCGCCGTCCGTAGACGCGTACCGTTAGATCGTTCGGCGGTACTTCCTGGTGGTACCGCGGTACCTGGCGGACGAGGAGCACACGCAAATCGGCGACTGCATCAGCGGCACTGATTCGGTGCGCCGCCGGATAACTGTCGTAACACTTTTACGTCATAGGTGGACGTCGGTACCACGCCTCTGAGCGGGTTTTTCGCGTAAAGGTCGCAGGAGCCGGATACGAGCTTGGAGCTTTTTGGAAGAAGAGGTGAGGGTGAATTTTTCGTCTAGTCGTCGTTGAAGAAATGACGGATCGCTGCTTCCGGAAGCAGCTCTGACGGCGAAGAGTACCGGGGGTACCTGGCTAGACTTGCATCGTAGTTGCTGTGAGCTTTGTTGATGTGGAAAAGCTGATTGACCTTTCTTCGGTACTTCCATATCAACTTTGAGCTAAAGACATTAGGGCTAAGTGCTACCACAGCAGCCCAAAGCCAAACAAGGAGCCAAACGATAATGGATATTGGGTGCCAGGGACGAATACTCCTGCGCTTGTTCCTACTGCCTTCTTTTGAACCATCGGGTATCTTTCTTCCTACTCGACATCGTGGTAAGGCCGTATGATACGTTAACACAAAAAGAACGAAGGTAGGATCGGATTAAGAATAAAGACGTTGCCGGAACCACAAGCCACGAGGTTTAGTCCTATATCCCACGTTTGACGTTGCCTGGATGTATTCGATGCAGACGATTCAAGAACGTGAGCTGATCTAAGCGAATTGATAAAATAATGTTCTGCATGGTCTGCTTAATATTCTTCCAGCTGCTTCGTACAGGCTCCATTTGATCTCATTCGACTGAAGGTCGAGGATTTTTGCTTAGGATCTGAATGATCCTGAGACTTGGAAACTCTTTCCATCGATGGATTCCTGTTTTCGAACAGCGAAAGATCGTTCTGCCGTTACCCAGTGGAGTAAGCTTCGATATAGAACACACTCCTAGCCTAGACTGTTAGCTAATAGAGCAATTTCAAGAATTTCTCCGTCAATAACGCGAGGTCGTTACGACACAAATCCACGTGCAATATCATTAGCGGCGCGCTCCTCCCGATCTGGGTCACGGAAGTGTGTCACGAATTGATCGCAGAGCCACGCGGCACGGCCCGATTTCTGCACGAAAAGTGTAAACACACACAAACCATTGTTCCGATTATCGGGAAAAATCGCGAGGGAGGTCCGATACTGCCTTCCGATTGGTCGTCGATTCGTTTCATTAGTCATAGATTCGAGTAGATGGCGCAACGTTGTTCCGCAGGTGTGGGTTCGCTATCTGCGAGCGAATACACGGACAACAGAAAAAAACAGTCGAATGAAATCGAATCGACCCAATTTTCCTGCTACTAAAGAGGGTAACGTTCATTACGAAGGACGAAATGTTGCAACCTCCTCGATTCAGTTCTAGTTCAAAATAATCAGTTCACAATTCATTGATTGGAAATATATGTATACAGCAAAACCAAATCTATATTTTCTCACAGAACGATAGATCATAAATTGGGTTCAATATTTATTTGCTTGAAGTCAACTCTACACTGAAGTGTATGTGGTGACAGATTTAATTCTTATCCCATATGTAACCTGATACTTTCGTATAGGCATATTTCCTATTATGAATTAGGGAACAGAAATGATTCCTTTCAAGAAGTTTGCTATTCATCGAGTATAGATCAACCTCCTCCTTATTAAATTGAATACATAAATCGATTATTCAGAAATCTGAGTTTGATTGAAATAAACCCTAAAGGAACTTATAACTCAACACAACCTCAAATTTTAAATCTTGTTTACATTCCAAGTTCTCATATGATCAACAACAAACTGTTTTTCTTTGTCTCTATTAATTCTTTCCAACGCTTCGAACGACGAAAAAAGGTTCATATTGCTATTAATTGCCCCTGTATTTTCTGTTCTAATATTTGACAACAATATCATTCTTGGACTTGTCCCACTTATTAAATTCTCAATATTTCCTCGAAAGAAACAACAATGACAGATGTTCGTTGATCTATGTTCACCCATAGCCGTCAAACATGAAGATGTGAAATATTACAACTGTGGTTTTTCGATCAATGGCCTTCTTATTTTTAAAATGCGAATCTACCATCTATATTGATCTACCTAAGAGGTGAATCTACTTAAAAGGTAGATCTACGCGCTCTACTAGTCAAACAAAAAACCATACTTCCACAGAAAAGGCGACGAAATCATATCATACAAAGAAATTCTTCTGCGTTTCTCTATCGATTTGGACGAAGAATCTTGAAATCATATCTGTAACAAAAATATCCCATACGAAGAAGATCAACCAGAAGAACATAGGTACAGAATTTTAAAAGCAGACATGAGGTTGTCGAGCGGATCGACAACGAGTACAGATCCTTTTAAACAACTGGTACTCGAAGAAACAGTTACCAAATCCGCAATCCTCGACAAGTGGGTCGACTCACGATAGCTGAACGAACAAATAGGACGATCGAAGCTCGTGGCCGACAAGAGAAAGAGTGAATTATTTTACATAACGTAACGATAGCGACTTTCAGTGAAAGTTTACGACATCGCTTGTGAAAAAAGACACGTCGTTGATGTCGAATTTGGACGTCGACACGAACTGCTAACGAAAAACTTTCCCAGAATATTCGAATATTAGAAAAATTACAAACTGCTATGACTTAAAAAATTACAATTTTTCCGGAAATTTCGATCGAATGATTTCAGCATCGATGAAACTAAACTTATGGCACTTTTGACCTCCGAAGGAATGGCCTTTAGTTTCTCCGTCTGTTCAAAAACGAAAATGAAAACATCTGGGGTTTCTATATCAATTATCAGATGTCTAATGGAGCTTAAAAAAACTCCTGATATGCTCAGAATTTCAATTAGAATCGAAATATCCGTACAGGGCATTCAATTTGAAGAATATGGGTTTAGTTGTTGAATTCCCGCAAAATCATTAATTTTCTTCGACAAAAAAAGAGGATTACTAGATTACCATCAAATTTTTCACGTTCATCTACGCTATGGCTCGATAACAGCCAATCGAAAATCTAAAAAGTCCCATTCCTTTTCCCCATTATGTCACCGCAAGATATAGATTAGAAAGTTCCGTTATCTAACAGTTCTCACCGAAAATTCTTACCGAATTTCGAACGACTGCACGCTCCGTCGAACAAAACGTAAAAGTTACGAACAATCGAGGCTCGACGAAGAACGATTTTCCGTCGTTTGTATGTTAATAAAACGAAAAATCTCGAGTCGGTTCAGCGGAGAAAGTACCTTAGACAATGACTGTCGTACGGAAAAAATGTCAAGACGTTTTGTTCAATCCTGCTCTGCGCGAGATTAATCAGCGAACAGACTTCGTTAGTTGGTCCTTTGTGCCCTGATTCGATACACAAACGGGAAATCGTCAGTAACGGAATGAATCATCAAAGGTACAAGCAACGAGATGCGGAATTATTGAGAATACGAGACTCATTATTCTGTGTGTGAAATTTAATTGAACTAATTGATTTTCTCGTCTACGGTGTCAGAAGAATACAAAATTATATGCCACAGTATTTCAAGACGAAATCGTCCTTGCATATGAAAATATTACAGAGCACCAAGACCGTATTTTTGCTCTAAAAGCTAGAAGAAATCTACATGCAACTCATCCTACTGATTCCGGACACCCTGTATACAAAATACCTATCGCAACTGCGTGGTTCGAGGAATTGCCCCCCGGCACAAATTAGGTGCAAACTGCTCTCCAACTCATTATCATGCCAATGATTCAAAATCACCTCCGATGCTATTTTCTGATAGCAAATTTCTAATGCCTGCTCGAGAAATGAACTTCAAGGACGTAATGTAGATTATTCGAGAATATTTGACTCGTTATGCTTTCGAGATAGTTGATTGGAAAGTTCTCCAACTCGTCCCCAAAAAAATCGTGATATTCAATTCTGCTCATGCTACACTCGGTGCGCAAATTTGGCAATAATATTAATCATTGAGATCGCCTTGACACCCTTTGATCCGTGTCAAAGTCATATAAACATTCGGAAACAATTGTTTGTGTACGAATCCTCACTTTCGTCAACAATATATCATCAATCAATGGAAATGTTCAATAGAAAGAAATTAAACAGTCTCACCTACTTTATCAACGTATCGTTCCATCAATGGAAAGGACCCCCCTATCGGTTTCAAAGAACAAGTATCGCTTTCGACATAACTCAAGATGTTGTAAAGGTTAAAATAGCAGTCTCAAAGTTTATTCATCGCAACAATCCATATTCGGTTCTCCAGTTGAATGATTCAGAATGCCACTGTGCAATAAATAAAAGTTTTCAACAACATCAAAAACTTTCTTGCTATAAATGAAAGAGTGAACAAACCATCGATCGATACCAAGGACTAGGATTTTATTCTATTCGAGTTGACGTTTCTGGTTTCACTTATTCTTGAATGCGAAGAACGAATGAAAATTGTTGCTTGAGGAAAAATTCAGAAGTATGCGATATCACTCATAGTTCCAGTACGTTTTAATCTCATCAGTTCCACGAAAAGGAATAGATAACAAACAACATAGCAGGTAATCATCGAGGCGAGTTCGAGATTCCAATGTTTATTTTTATTCGACTGATAAAGACCTAGTTCTTCGTATCTTATTTTCTATTTCGAACCGCAGAGAATGGATATAATGGTCGTTCTACCGAAAAACAAACATGCTTATCTTGAATAACACCAGGATGGCACACTGAAGAATTCCCGAATAGATTTCTCAAATTACACGAGTTACGTTTGTATGAGATATTGACGAATCGTTCACTACCTCCTTTTTATGAAATCTGTAAGAAAAATGGGTTACTGCAACTTTTTCAAGATACATTTCCCAATCAATCGCAAAAAATGGAAAACCAACAAATTACTCAGCAACAGTAATGCATCACGCTCTAATCATTCAACCTTGACTAAACGTTCAATAACGCTCTAACCTCAAAACCTTATTAAATAAATAGGAACACCTTGGAGCGATTTCGAGAGATGAAATTGCGATAAAGTCGGATATTTCCTGGTTTTCAATTGATTCAATCAATGCTGTGGTATTCGAGAAGCTGTGAAGGCAGGCTGTTGAAATAGAGCCAGGAGTAAGAGGCCTCAGAAAGCTCAGATCGGGATACTATTCAGATCTCGTAGTTTCTGATGATCCAGCTTTTTTGATTCAGAATATTGGCGGATCCAGGCAGTGTTTCAGGGGGGGGGGCATGAATGGATAGAAAATTTGTACCAACATTATAGGAGTTAAATAGTAAAAATTAATTTTTTTTATTGAAAATATGAGGGATTTTTGTAACCGCATCAGAATGATATTCTGGGCCAATAGCGCCTCAGATCCCGAAGCTATGTCCTGGTGGTTGCCATCAAGGTCGAGCGATCGTCTTTCTGGGAACAGACAAACGCTTATTGGGACACCACTAGGTCGAATGCATATGGATTATTCAGAAATCGTGGGAATAACTCGAAGTTAAACTTTGTCGTAAAATTTATTGCTTCTTGGCTCTGGCCATTAACTTCATTGATACTGAAAACAATGGCTCGATGAGGAACTTTGCTCCTTGCGTTATCCGGGGAACTTCTATTGTAAAAAATACTGATGCTTTCTTGGTATTGATTCTTGCTTCCATTTTGAACGTTGAAGGTAAATTCCTCGAGCATGGGAAATTAATTCGCTGTATTTTTCTAAGGCCAAGTGCAGTCTGATCTATGACAAATTTCTCATCCATAATCCTGTTATGAAAACCCTCCGTTTGTAGGAACCAAAACGGATCCTAAGATGGGTTAAGATGGAGTGCAGCTCTGTTTTTTCTCATTTTGACGTATTTCATGTACTGTGACATGTCATTGTATGTATTGTTACATTATTCTGAAATAAATATATTCTATTCTATTCTATTCTATTCTAATTGCGATATTTTCCTTAGACTTGGAAAGAATTGAGTCAATTCCGATATATAAGACTCTGCAGAAACTCATCATAACAACATCAGTGTCCATGAAGGTAAACGACGAACGCATGCTAAATTCCGATACCTGTTATTAGGAAAGGTCGCCGTTCAACAAAAACATTCGAATATTTGAATAAAATTCACGTACTAACGGAAACAAACGATAACTGCGGTAATTATTCTTGCCTAGAATGTGGATGAAAACAACATTTCGCCATGGAGTTTTAGCTCCGACCTAATTGAAGGTTTCGAAACCAGTTTTTTCCTAATTTGCCACGAATGTCAAACGGAGTACAGTCTTGAAAAATGATTTTTCCGAGTGACCTTTTATCAGAATATGTCAAGCCGGCAGGTTTCAACAGGAAGAAGCAAGGAGAACATTCTTATCCTTGAGAGGTTTTATTATGGAAATTTTGTTTGTAACAATTTTTGTTGGACATATGATATGGTGTCTAATTATACTAGTTGGTTGATGTTGAATGTGATATTTCGTTTTCTCATTATTTCAAGGAGTTTTCCCGAAAATTCAGATATTGTTATATTGAAATTTGACTCGAAATATTTGACAGAGAGAACAGAGCTTTATTGAACGATGATCCAGATAAACATTATGGTCATTGATATCGGTGAAGTTATATTCCTACTTCCTCAAGCCAATTTCCTGAAAACTCCGATATTGCACCCGAAAATATTTGATTTGAGGCACTGAACTCGATTGAATTATGAATTTTCAACATGTTTGAGAGAATAACAGATATCAGGAAAAGCGTATTTTGATAACCTACTTCATAAGATGAGAGACCAATCCAGTTGAAATTAATGGATACCTTTCAAAACTCATTACCCTGTTTTGAACCAAAGAGTTTGTAAGATTCCCTCAACATTGCATAGTTATTTGAAACCACCGTGAATCGTGGCTGTACTGAATATGACTCTGTTTCCATCGAAGCAAATGGGAAATACAGTGCCTCAAAAGTCCGTTGAAGTTGTAATATTCCTCAGAATTTCCAGTTGCCTTTTAAGTTCTTTATACAAAATTGGACATTCTTATTTGTTGCTGGTAATGTTATTAAACATGTGTCTATTTGTTTCAGGCTGTGGACTGGTGGAGTATAGGCGTTTTAGCCTACGAACTGCTCACGGGATCTTCTCCTTTCACGGTCGAAGGAGAGAGAAACAGCCAACAGGAAATAACCAGGAGGATTTTGAAAACGACTCCCCCGATTCCAGACTGTACGTCAATTCCAAAAAAGGTATAAAAGTATCGTTGACTAAATCGTTCGTTCTTCACAGATCTTGGAAGAGATTGCGGCAGTTTTCTCGCCGGATTGCTCGAGAAGGATCCCAGGAAACGGTTGGGAGGAGGCAAAGACGATGCCAGAGAACTGAAAAGGCATCCCTTCTTCAAACGCCTCAACTGGGACAAACTCTGCAGGAAAGAAATTCCCGCCCCCTTTCGTCCAGTGATCAAGTATGTTTTCATTATCATTCTTCAGTGGCCAAACCGTTTTCTTGCTTGCACAAGGACTATCTACAATTTTAATGCTCAATTTCCTTCCTCAGAAACGAACTGGACGTCTCCAATTTCGCCGAAGAATTCACCACAATGGTGCCCACGGATTCACCCTGCGTGGCGCCCGAGTACGAAGAGGACCTCTTCAAAGGTTACTCCTTCGTCGCACCCCCCAAGCCCAACAACAATAACAGGGCTCCAGCTCCGGCTCCGGCCTCGTACTCTTTCGACCCCAGCGGGATCGAGAAGAGCAAGGCGGAAAAATCGACCTTCTTCCAGAACTACGTCCTGGAGAACGACATGCTCGGCGACGGCGCCTTTTCCGTCTGCCGCAGGTGCATCCACAAGATGACCGGTAAGTTTTGGGGAATGGCGCTTTTTTTGTGGCAGCTTTACTTTCTCAATCTGATCTGGGAAATGACGAAGAAGCTGATGATGGAAAAGTGAGCGGAGGCGATAGAAAGCAGGTGTTTGAAATAAATCGTGTTGAGTTAATCGTGGTCTTCTTTATTACTATTTCCCTTAATTCCTTCATACAATAATGATAATGGTAGCAAGCTGGCTTACAACACGGTCTTCTACTGGCGTTGTAACATTTGGTCTTTGACGAACAGTTCTTGTGGAAAAATCCATGAGAGTGAACGTGATCTCATACTTTGGCTAAAATTGGAGAAATTGGCTACCTGCACTTGTGCCAGACCAGTCTGAAGCAGCTCAAGGGCTCTGTCGACATTGTCATCGGATAAAACTCGTATTGGCATAATGAAAATTCGATTTTTGATTGCGTAGAACACTTTTAACTTGAAAACTCATAAAAACCGGTAGAAAAAACCATTAAAATGTGCATTTTTGATACACATGGACAAACAATGAGCGCACTTGATGAAAACTTGCTTTGCGATGAACCAGAAGATGTTTCTATAATCGGAAGAAGTTCATATTGTTTCGGGAAATGTCCAATATCCTTAACTCTTGATGAGCAGTTCGTTTACCCGTGTAGAACAGAATATAATAAAAAATCAGAGATTCTTTCCTGTTAGTCAAAATTTCGAACAACTCGAATGTTACAGCCGTTCGAATCTTAGGTTAGGATCTCTCAATTAAGAGTTTACAGACATCTCTACCTGAGAGATGAACAAAGTTTGACAGTCACTCTTCTGTCGGAACAGCCACTCGACAGTTCACCGATTGGCGAATATACCGGCCCTAAGTTACAAGAAGCTCATCCAAGTTGAGCTCCTCAGTTTTCCTCAACAGAAAATTCTTTTCAGGACGAGAATACGCCGTGAAAATAGTCGACAGACGGCACGACTGTACCCAGGAACTGAACATGTTACGAGCCTGTCAAGGCCACGAAAACGTCGTGACTCTGCACGGCTTCTACCAAGACCAACGCTATAACTACCTCGTGATGGAGTACCTCAAGGGGGGAGAACTGTTCGAGAGGATCAGACAGAGGAAACAGTTCACGGAAGAAGAAGCTTCCTTCATCATGAAGAAACTGGTGGACGCCGTCAGTTTTATCCACACCAGAGGCGTGGTGCACCGGGACCTGAAGCCGGAGAATCTGGTCTTCACTTCGTCGCACCAAAAGGCCGAAATTAAGATCGTCGATTTCGGTTTCGCTAGACTGAAGGAGGAGAAGGAGTCTCTTCACACGCCGTGCTATACCCTCAAGTACGCCGCGCCCGAGGTTCTGGAAGGCGCCTCGGACGGCTACGACGAGAACTGCGACCTGTGGAGTCTGGGCGTCATCCTCTACATGATGCTATGCGGTAGGGATCCCTTCCACGAGAGATCCGGCGAAGAGAACACCAAGACCGTCGAGGAGAGAATCAAAGCCGGAGATTTCTCCTTTTCGCATCCAGCCTGGAGCAACGTTTCGACTGAAGCCAAAATCGTCGTCAAAGGTAAGAAATTCTCGTTTATTTTCGTCGAAATTCGCGTTTTGTGTAACTTTCCGAAAACGAATTCGAAAACTTTATCGTTTACGCAGGCCTACTGACCGTGGACTCGAACCAGCGCCTGCAAATGACCGATCTGCAGCGAAACTCTTGGATACAGGGCGCGCACAGGATACCGCAGACACCGTTGATGACGCCGGAACTTTTGGCCACCTCGGATTCGGCCGAAAGGAAGGTCACCGACACCTTCAACGCCTTCCACAAGGCGCAAAGGGAAGGCTTCAGACTGCAAGACGTGTTGACTGCCAAATTGGCTCAGAGACGCAGACAGAAAAAGGGTTCCTCCGATAAGGACAGCGCGTCCTCGTCTAGAAGGTAGGTGGTTTCTAATTTTTTTACCGAAAACTTGGAAGAGATTTCAGGACTCTGGACTCTTGAAAGTTTTGGCGTTACATGCAGGCTTCTACCAATACTCAAATAAGCCAAGCATACGCCTGACCTTTTTCCGCCTGGCAGGTTATCCAGAGGATGATGAAACTGTCCTAACAAAAAAAAACATGAAAACAGGTCAATAACTCGCAAATCAATTTCACTCCCGGTCTTATCGACGAGACGTGATCTAAATTCTAATAAATTTCTGTAAACTTTCAACTTCTGACTTTACACCGCTATTCCCCGAATAGCACTTTTCTGTCTCCGCTTGAGACAGAGACCGTACTTCTCAAATCTTCCTTAAAACCGTATCCCGAGTTAGCTGAGAACCTTCCCGTTTAAGACTTCCCCAGCTACTCCTAACTTTCGATTCCAAAATTAAGTCCGCTATTCCCCGAATAGCACCATTTCCGTTTCCGCTTTGAGACCGTACTTCTAAACACTGAAGACACAAAAACGACGATTATCTTCTGGCGCAGGCGGGCGAAAATAAACCTTATGGTCTTCTGTTACAGCTTCACGAGCGAAGGCTCGCCCAGGAGCAACCAAGCCTCGATGGAAAACAAGACTGACGACGTGATCGACCAAGAAACCTCCTCCAAGAACGCCGAAGCGTTGGCGCGAAACTCGTCCGCTTCCAGCGGAATCGTCGTGTCGGCCAAAAGTTCCTTAGATACGTCTTCGCCCCTGGCGAAAAGGAGGCGACAGCCGAAAGTCGTTCCCGAGCCCACGAGACGCAGCGAGAGGATACGAAACCGACAGAGGGCGCAGCGCATGGAGGTGGATCTCGAGTTCGCCCCGATAAAGCGGAAAAGAAAGTACAGCGACCAATTCGACGACTACGACTTCGGCTCGCCGAGTGTTAAGAAATCGAGGACAATAGCCGCGGCTAAGAGAAAAGTGAATAGAAAAATTTGATAGTGATCGACGTAGACTTCCCGAACCTGTACCTCAAGTCGCGCCTAAGTCTGTAAGTGTTTAAGAAGGGTGCGGTGGACTTGTCTCTTATTTTCTTTAAGTTTCTCGAAATTGATGTTACGCAGAGGTGTCTTTATAGATTATATCTATATCATCAATATACCATATTTTGCAACTGCCTTTACTACAAAAAACGGTACTTTAAGACGGAAATGTTACCTTTTATTTCAGTATTCAAGAACTGAAGACGATCTTAGTGTTTTCTTTCAGGAAAATTCCGATGTTGAGTTGGTGTCAGAGAGGTGGGGATAAAGCATCGAACCACAATTAATTTTTTTCGTTGAGAGCAGCCCCCCTCTGAAATTTTCGTAGACTCAACACTGGCGAAAAGTCGAAATTTTCCGCTTTTCGATGCTTCCAGACGTTTTCCGACCAAACTCGACGTCGAATCGACCATTGCCCGTTGCTTCCCCTCATTAAATAAATTAAATATTCGTACAAAGGAATGTGATTGTTGATAAAAATGAAATGTGATAGTGGTTTAGTGAGATTTGACTATTGAGAATTACTATCAGACATTTTATGACCGACTATTTTTATGTTCTCCGTTGTCCTTTTCCTTGATTCCCGATCGGGATATTTTGACGACTCTGGGACGTCCCGGTCGGGTTCCGGGACGGATCAGGTTGCGAGATAGGAAAGAGCTGGGGTTCGTACAGGGTGAGTCCACGATTTTAGCAATCAGATTTTACTCTTAATTCTAAATTTATTTTATTTTAAGCATTCCACACCTAGATTCGCTTAATTTCGGAAAAAATGACAGAATTTGTGATAGAATTATTTATAGGATCTGTCATTTCATATTCACGAAGAAAACCTTGAAATGAGTAGAGAAAATCAACTTGGCAGATGAAAATGTACAAGTTTCCCTAAAATCTTCAACGACAGGTGCTAAACAGTCGAGATTTCCGAATGGGAACTACATTTTTCTGATTTTTATTGAATAAATCGCTAAAAATAGGGAAACTTCAAAAATTATGACAGTCGTTGATAATTATTGAACTCTATGATCCTGACGGACCATCCATCAATTTATGTATTGATGACAAAAAAATGTCCCGCTCAGTTTATTCCGAAATCGTTGCAATGGTGTGACTCTAAATCCTAATGAAACATTGTTACTCCACATAAAGAAATTGAAAAAATCCTGGAGTATATAATTTAAGCAACACTGCATTTTTTCTCATCATCACAGAACAAAATGAGAGTATTCGATGGACAATGAGATTCATAGAGTTCAATAATCAATTTACTTCTGTCATGATTCTGGGACATAGAAATAATTTTGAATTCTTATAATTCGTACAGAATTCCAACTGAAATAAACTCAGAATTGATTGGATAATCCACAATTACGAAAATATACAGTGTTTTTCATTTGAGATAAGTAAGTAGGCATGTGTTTCCGGTATAACAATAAGTGATAGAATTATAGGATCCGTCTTTTAATATTTACGAAGAAACCCTTGAAATGAGTAGAGAAAATCAACCTGGCAGATGAAAATCTACAGGTTTTCCTTAAATCTTCAACGAAAGGTGCTAAACAGTCGATATTCCTGATTGGTAACTACATTTTTCTGATTTTGATTGAATAAATCGCTAAAAATAGGGAAAATTCAAAAATTATGACAGTCGTTGATAATTATCGAACTCTATGATCCTGACGGACCATCGATCAATTTATTTATGTATTGACAAAATAATGTCGTTCCGCTCAGATTATACCAATATTGTTGCAATGGTGTGACACTAAATCCTAATAAAACATCTTTACTCCACATGAATAATAAAGAAATTGAAAAAATCCTGGAATGTATAATTTAAGCGGGACTGCATTTTCTTTCTCATCATCACAGAACAAAATATTAGTATTAGATGGACGATGAGAATCATAGAGTTCATTAATTAATTTACGACTATCATAATTCTGAGGCATAGATATAATTTTGAATTCCTATAATTCGTACAGAATTCCAAATGAAATAAACTCAGAATTGATTGGATAATCCAAAATTACGGAAATATACAGTGTTTTTCATTTGAGATGAATATCGAACCATTCCAAATCTTGGTTTTTCTTATATCAGTCAATTAAATTTTCGGTGGATCATCTTCTATATGAGAACGTACAATATTCAAACGAGGACTCAGTCTGTACGATATCCACCTGAGATTGAATAATTGTGGCCCCAGCTTCATTTCCCATCTCGAAAATTCTCAGCTTCTGAAAAATCGACTAAACGTGATGATGAATCTTTATCAAAAATACAAAGAATTCTCGACTTGACAAGTTTCAGAGTCATGAGTTGGTTCTGAGATTCAGAATATTTATTACTTTTTCTAAAATTCTCATCGATTTCTCAATTTTTTAGGGAATTGTTTCCCTGTTACTGTTATCATTAAGTGCACTTCGTATGATGAAATCAGAGGAAAAAAAAAACAAAAAATACCAAATACTGTAAATATTTATATATTTCATATTTGTATATTGTATGTATATCGAAATGAATCTTATGTAGGAAACAATAATTTGATGAATGTCTCGGTTCCACACCGAGCGGAGGAGTAATGTTATTGAGTAGTTAATTGTTTCAACTTGTTTAAGTGTTATCATATTTTAGCTATTTGGTTGGGATATTTCAGAATATTTTGGAGTAGTTATTGTCATTTTTGGTATTTCAAGATAATTTACCAAGTTTCACTAATTTAGCTAAATTTATTCGAACAAATTATAATAAATCATAATTGAAAAATTGTATGGAGTGAAAAAGGCCCTCGAGCCCATATTTCGAGACGTTGTCTCAGTTCTAAATGAAACGAATTATTACAAACACTTCAAAAGTGAATCGTGCTCTTTTAATTTTTAACAATTATACCAAAATAATTACATATTGTAGTCAATTTTGTGCAGTCTCATTAATTATTATTGTATTTAATATTTGTGCACTCAGGTATATTTCTCATAATTACCTTTTTCTTAACTGGTATTTTTTGTATTTACTTATTTATAGAATCAGAGTTTCTTTAATATATTTGTACACCTAAGGATCATTGAGTTTGATGACTCAGTACTTTGAAGACCAAGTGTTGACGGTGCCTTTGGATTTGAACAATTGAGGCTGTCGTACTTGTAGGGCAATTTGAACTTTGTAACAGGCCTTATGTTAGTATTAAATAAGTAATTACTTTTTACATGCTTTTTTATTCGAATTTCAAAGTTCCTCAACTCCTTTCAAACCCTCATTTCTCTCGACCACGGAAATACTGAGACTGGAAGAAAATACAACTTGTAAGAAGATCTACCTGGTAAGTGTTAATGCAGCACTCATTTTTATTTTTGCTTTGACTTTGTTTTAAATTTAATTGTACAGGGTGCGACAGCAAGGCGTACGACTGAAATAGCGTCTTAACTGTACCGTGTGGAAGAAACTTATATGGCATGGTTATAAGTTTGAGAAAAATCTACTAAGTAAAAATAATTTTATATAAAGGGTGCGTTAAAAAAAAGGTTGGGAAAAATATTTTTTTTAAATGTAACACCCTGTATTTCATGGCATAATTCATTCGAGGACAACAAGAGCTTTACACTTATATCTCATTTTCAAAATTTCGACGGTGTTGCCACATAACTCGTATTTTCAGAATATTTTTAGTGTTATCGATCCCCGGGTAATTTTTTTTACTAATTCGAGGTCGTAGCTCAGCGATATGCAATTATTTTTTCTCTAAGTATTTTGGGACATGAATAACTTTTTGTGAAAAATTTTCGAAAATTTGGTCAAATTTGAAGTGTTGCTCCGCGCAGAAAAATAGCACTAGACGAATGCTGATTTTTTTGGTTGTAGATCGATCCTTTGAGAATACAAAAATCTCTTTTTTATCCAGCTACCGCGAACAGTATAGATTTTCTGATTTTTTCCACGAAGATACAATTTTTCAAATTTTCCATCGACCATAACTCACAAAATAAGCCTTCTATGAAAAATCCGTTTACATATCCGTAATCTACGCCCTCGAATTAGTGAACAACATAAATTTGGTTTCGATCAGAGCCAAAAAGGTTTTTTCCGAAAATTTGCAATTTTTCCATACATATGTATGCAATTTTTGCAAAAAAATCAATTTTTCCTGTCGCTACCAAAATTGCAATTTTCACTAAATCGATGGCGTAGATTACGAATACTCTAACAGATTTTCTCTAACACGATTTGTTTTTAAGTTACTGTCGCTGGAAAATCGTAAAATGTGGACCTTTGCGGAAAAAATTAGAAAATCTAAACTGTTCGCGATAGGTGAATGAAATTTGGACCTTTCGATTCGTAAAAGATGAATCCAATACCAAAAAAATCAGCATCCGTCTAATTTTCTGGCTGCCACGACACTCCAAAGTTGACCAAATTTTCGAGAATTTTCCGCAAAAAGTGATTTGTTTCTCGAACCACTCATCCGGAAAAAAAAACTAATTACATATTCGTAATCAACCAATCAACGACCTCTAATCTATGTAACACATGATCCCGGTCTATAAACCTCGAAAAAAAAATTTGACCGGACTACTAAACATGAATCAAATATGCCAAATTGCCAACACTGGAATCATTATATCTTTTCTATGTGAAAAACAAATTGAAGAAAATGCATCAACATATTCACTAACAACATAGAATACCTGGTGTAACAAATGATAACTAAAAATCGTGACCAGAATTTGTAGATCAAAACGGCACCCTAGATTTCAGTACTTCCGGAATAATCCGCAATATTTCACGGTCGTGGCGCTATACTGTCGTAATGCTTACAGTGACTGTATAACCACAGTGACGACAACTGGCTATAAAACTGTCAAAAGTCCGCCATGTTTTGTCGATATGTTTTGGCGATCTAAGATATGACGTTGCAAATGAACTGATCAATCAAGATGAATTTACTATTGGCAAATAATAATCTTCACTTGTGTATGTAGCTCTTCAGTTTTTTCTGAATAATAATTTAAGTTAGAAGTTAAAGATAACCAGTATTTTCGATCTGTATCTTCGGGAAAATAGATAGCACGATTCAGTTCATTTGCAACGTCATATCTTAGATCGAATTCATGGAACATAATATTACTTCCTAATGAAATTGAGACCTATAATATGAAATATTGCCGGAAGTTACCGATGTAAAATTCAAAAATACCGCCAAAACATCTCGACAAAACATGGCGGACTTTTGACAGTTTTATAGCCAGTTGTCGTCACTGTGGTTATACAGTCACTGTAGTAATTGTAATGCAAAATAGCGCGACCCCTTTCGAGTGAAATGAAATACAGAACAAATACTCAGATCTCTAGCATAAAACAATGCTCCTAGCTCCGATTTTCGATCGTCAAGAGATACAAACAAACAAAATCTAATCAGTGCCAACACCAGGTATTCTATGCATCATGCTTCAACCTATAGTGACGCCATCTATGAACCACTGAAAGGACTGACAAGCATTACCTGATCAGTTTTCTATCAATTTCTTTTCCTCTGGGCGTCTGCGTTTGAGGAAAAATCGTTAGATGGAGATACCTGGTAGTTAGATGTCCACCTTTCAGTTTGTTAGAAAAGGGTAGAATTTCGAATTATTCGTGGACAATTTTCATTATCTCCGTTTTAGCGGATAGATTTTGAGATTCTAGGCTTGAGCAAACTGGTTCTTGAGGAACTTGATGTGCTATAACCATTTTATTACATCATTTTGGTATGGGACTTAGGGGTGACATAGAGCAGTGGTCGCAGTGGCAGGCAAATTGTATTCCGACCACAGAATACTTAACTACACAGAAGCGTCACTTAGCGTCGGCACTTTGATCTTCAAGGGGCAAATTTTCGTGACCTTCATTCTCTGTTAGGTAGTACATAAATATGTCAATTTTGAGCGGCAAATTCGATTTGAATGATCAATGGTTCACATACCAAAGGATTTTTAGTTTTTGATTTATCAACAAGCAGAATCAAACCCAAAAAAAAACAAACTCTAGCGGTCCAACGGGAAGTTTAAATTTAATTTTGACATATGTACTACCTATAGCATGGCAGAAGCGTCATCCCATAGAGTGACGCTTCTGTGTAGTTAGGTATTCTGTGATTCCGACCAATCACCCCATCGAAGAATAATAATTGGGTGACCATAGAGAATGAATCGTAATTCCGCGTCGTTCTATTCACAAGAATGAAACTGCAACTTTGGCCTGCGGCATTAGATGTGTATCGAGTGAAATGGCAGTAATTTCGAAAAGCCATTCCCATTTTATTACAATGGAGTCGAACGAATTTGGACGCTCCGATAGATTTGATGATAATGCGGCCGAATGAAAATTAATTCGGAATTGTCCCATTTCCACGGTGTAATAGCTGTGTTTGGCTTCGATTCGATAAGTCATTATCGTTCTTTGAATTTTCTCGTTTCTATCATTTTATTTTAACGCCACATTGCGCTCGCATTCTTTGTAGCGGAAAATAACACGAGCGTTCATTTGAGGTCGAAAATATTCTTGCCGATTGGAATTCCAATTCCGCGCCGGGAACTCGCGGCCATTCCGGGCTTGGCGATCCTTCGAATCGCATCGACGTTAAACTCGACCGTGGAATTGATTGAAATGTCTCATTATTCACTCGAAATGAGACGAACGAATCGAAGCTTTCCATCAAGCTAATTTGTTCAATTATCATTATTATTATATCTGGTAGAAATCCGCGGTTTTTGTGCGCTCGTTCTACTTAAACTAAGGGTTCGCCATTTCATCACGATGTCTGTATTTTTTTTATACAAACTTTCTCAGCACCTCACCATATTTTTTTTGGAGACGACAGGGTGCCCTAATTAGCAGAAGTCCAGGGTTAGAACATCCCTAAAACTCTTCGAAATACCCCAATTCACATTTTCACACCACCCTGTCGGAAGAGTGCTCGGCGCGTTTTGTTTTTAAGTGGTATCCCCAGTAGGCCTACTCCACTTTATGTCAAAATTGGCGCATACTTTTTCCGCATTTTTTATTTGCGCATGTGTTCTTTGAGATATTTCTCCTTCCTCAGAATTTTTCCGATATGATATTATTGTCAATATACCTGATATAAACCACCACCAAAAACCCTAAAAGTCACTCACATTGATTTTCCGCTCTTGGTCCATCGATGGCTGAAGTTGGGAATGGCATCCATGAAATACCAACTCAGCCCAGAAAGGCCGAGGGTTCTCTGGGACCTACCTTCTCTTCCACCTGAAAAAATCTGAAGAAAAGAAACGCTACCGCTAACTATTTTTGACCGCATATTATTTCCGCATTTATTGCTGCATACTTGTTTTCGCATGTATTGGGGCATCCTTTTCCTGCAATTATTGGCGCATACTGTTTCGGCATTGTCCAGTTGATCGAATACCGCCAAGGGAATATGAACGCTATAGATATGATGCACTCTGTTTTACACCACCCTGTAGGTAGAGTGCTCGGCTACTCGAACGAGTTCCGTCAAGAGAATATGAACGCGATAGTTAATGCACTCGTTTCCACACCACCCTGTGGGTAGAGTGCTCGGCTCGTTTTATTTTGGGTGGTTTCCCCAGTAGGCCTAATCCACTTTGTGTCGAAATTTCCAAAATCAAAAACTATCGGTAGGTTTCACAAAGCATAATTACTGATGCTGATGCCAGATCAACGGCTTGATTCTCTGATTTTTGAACTGTCAAATCGAGTTGATTCTTGATCAAGCTCGGATCACCAGCTTTGTGAAACCCAGCGTATATCTACTGATTGAGCATCAGTCAATGTTCATACATGAATAACAAATGATAACGACGAAAAAGAGAAATCATGCTCTGGAAATTTCGATTTATTTTCTCTGTTCACAAATAATATTCATATAACCATCATTTGGACGATATTGAAATAATATTGAAAAAATTCAAATAACAACGAGACAATTAAAAGTCTTGTTTTTCCATGTTGACAGCAAATATTTGAAAAATTGTAAAATGTAAAATTTCATGAGGATAGTCAGAAGAATTATTGATTTGAAATTCTGCAAACTCATAGCACAAAGTACGAAACTTTTTCCTTAAGACTCATGCAATCGAGACGTATAAAAGGGCGGATTATTCATGAATAAATTAAATTCACTCAAATAAGAAGATCGTTCGACTCACAGTTTCCAATTAATCCGTCCAATATTGCACAACAGTTTTCCCGTACTCAACTAATCTACTAACAACACAACACAACGCGTGAAAGATTCGAGCACGATTTATTTCTTAATAGATGTTCACACATCTTAATTTCACAGATAACTGAAGATGAACTGATCGAAACGACTGCATATCGAAGGAATCTAGAATCCAAAAAACCACCCATTGACTCAATGACTCATTCAATTCATATAACATAGAGTGATCTAGAAAATTTTGAAATTTCTTTCGTCTTTTTATTTGCTTTCGATGTGAAAATGAAATTTTTAATAATCTTCTATCATTATGGCCATAGTGGTACCGACATTTTTTGAAGTTTCAACCTGCACAGTACACAGAAGATAATATTCAATTTATTTCTGTCTTATTTGATTTGAGTTTGAAAAAAAATATTTTTGATTGTTTCAATATAATATTTTTCCATCAACAATGAAAATTGTGAAATTCCACAGTACCATTGGATTAATTGAAGAACTTTCATGATAATTTTTTTGTCATATTGGCCTTTAATGTGAAAAAAATATTTTTTATTGTTTCCAAATCATAAAGATAACTTAAGTTTATTGATTTTATAATTTTTTTAGTATTTTCACCATTCTTCAGTTTGTTCTTTAATTTTAATTAGTCATGGTGTTTGGTGATGTTAAAAAGGAGCAGGATTGAATCAAAGAGAACTTTCTTAATATTTTTCTCACTAATGACACGAATAATTTCATCCTTTAGTTCAGGAATCGATTGTGGATTATTCTTATATACCTGGCTTTCCACATAACCCCAAAGAAAATAGTCCAACGGTGTCAAATCACATGAGAATTCGTGGATTTTCCTCACCCCAGATACGACAATTTTGTTTATTTACATAGTCATCACCAAGTTCAAAATGTGCCTTATCGGAAAACATGATTTTTTTGAGAAAAATCAGCTGGTTGTTCATTGATGAAATTGACAAATGAACGAAGTTTTGAATGATCTAATAGCTTTAGTTCCTGTGTTATTCGAACCACATATGCCTTCAGATTTAAATCCCGTTGTAAAATATGCCATGTTGTGGACCCACTAAGTTCAACTTGTTGTGAACGTCGTTTGATGGGCATGTCAGGGTCTTCAGCAAAACTTTTTCGAAATGCTCAGTGGCATCAAATTTGTCAAGGAACCCTCTTAAATTCATTTCTGTGAAACCAGCCCCAGTTTTTCAATAGTCCTTGGAATTCTTCCTCTGAGTTTTTTTTTTCAGGACTCTAGTCCTACATTCCTACCTGGGGGGTAAGAGCAAAAAAGCGACCTAATCTCAGTGCAATTTGAAAACTCTATTAAAGATTGTATTAGGAGGAGCCTCAGATCGATATTATTATCTTCACTTGATCGATTATATCTCGTCGACTAATCTCGGTCATCTCTCAGCATCTTCTCGTTTATTATTTCAGCATAATCGAGTCTAACGAAAAGGAATAAACAGAATAAACTATGGGCGGATTAATTCGCCCATACATCATCGGTAAAGCTTTCGTCCGGGACTCTGAAGGGAGAGAGCACACACACACCGCCCTCCTGGCAGTAGCTCCGGAGTCAGCCCACTCATTTATGGCTTGTAATCTGGTTTCTGGGATGTAATTGTATCGCAAACGGATCCCAGGTGCCTTGCGAATGCAGAATGCATGGTCGCAGCAGCTCGCCGCAAAAACGTTGACAGAACGGTCCGGCCAACGAACTAAATACTTATTAGATTTCGCGGAGCGACCAGCGAGGAGCAATCATGAAGATTAGGTATGGCTAATGGTTCGTTTGGGCTTTTTATTGGGAGGACAGGTTGGGATCTGGTGAATACCGGACTGTACTTCCGAGCATTCTAAGCACAATTCCGTCTGAAATATAAACATGTTGGCGGTTCATGTTTGCCCTGAGAACGAAGTTAACTAGACTCTGTGGCATACACGAAGATGGCACCAGAATTACTCGAGCTATTTTTTTTTTAGCTCGAAATTTCAAGCTTACTCTTCACCAAACAGACTCCTTCATTTCAGAGCAATAAAACACACAAACTTGTATGCCGACTTTACAAAAAAACCGGATACGTTTTAATAGAATTTCTCGCAAAAATTCGAATCTCGCCTATCGATACGAAATTTCCACCATTCATTAATTCGATGCCGTAGATTGAGAAAATCCAAACAGATTTTCTATAAGACTAATTGTTTTTTAAATATGGTTGATGGAAAATCGGAAAAATTGGACCTTCACGAAAAAAATTAGAAAATCCCAACCCTTCGTTTCAGGTATATAAAAACTACACCATTTTATTCCTAAAGAACCAAAGTATAAGCAGAAAAATCAGCTCCTCTCAATTCCCATTTTTTCAAAAGTTACGTCAATCCAAAGTCGACCAATTTTTCGCCAATTTTCCATTCAAGGTCGAATATTTCCCGAACATTTCTCGGAAAAACTGATTAGCGCATCGTAATCTACGACCTAGTTAATGAAATGACCCGGGTCGATATACTAAAAAAAAATTTTTGATCGGACTTAGACTTAGTTTGGGAAATGATCGATCTTGAGTCGAAAAATCACAGAAAATAGGTCAGTTTTGGACTGCCGTATTTCCCAGAAAAATTGATATATACAGATGCTGCAGATTTGCATATAGATTGATCCTTTGAGAATCAAAAAAACCAATTTTCATCCATCAGAGTCGAACAGTTTAGATTTTCTGTTTTTTTTCGCGAAGGTCCAAATTTGCCGAATTTTCATCGCTGTTAGGCGAATCCACTGAAGGAGGATTTTTCACTCATGCTTGAAGCAAACGAGGGAACCGGCGAGAAAGATGTGGCTCTTCTCAAAGCCTGTCGGACCGCGGTACTCCGGTATCGCTTTTAGAGGGCGTGGAGTGGCGTGTGCAGATTGACATCCATATGCCTTTCAAAAGAATGAAAAATTCCACACTTTTTTCATTTAAATTTAAACCTGGAAGCGCTCAATGCAAAATGTCTATGATATTCTCGGAAATATCCGAACTGAACAAACGAGGGGGCTGTTGCAAGGAACGAGTTCGCGACGTCGTTGTGCCTTCTTTGTAAACGAGGAAAATCGATAAATAATCCGTAAATGGTGCACGATACTCCTCGGAAAATGGGGTTTCAATGTGACATTTGCACTAAATATGTCACCGGGATAATTTATCACTCTAAAAGGTCACAGGAATATTTCTTTTCGGAATGGGGACGCCTCAGGTTCCGCTACAACCTCGTATGTGTTGACTGAGGCAAAGATTTCGTTTTGTTGCTCAGAATACCGAATAAAATAAAAATAAATCTATTGTAATATTCCAGCACTGGGAAATACGGGAATATATTCAAAGAATTGTGAAATCAACAACATTTCTGAAGAATCGTAGACAAGTTTATTTCAAGATGGAATTGTTGAGCACAATTCGTAACAACCATCTACGTTCTACGAAGATGTCTGTCCTGCAGAATCATGTAGAGAGAGATATACCAATACAGGGTCTTTCACGAGGAACCTCACCCATATTTATACGGGAAACTACAGAACGGATTTTCATGAAATTCAGCACTTATGAGTATTTCACGATGCTGATGAAATCTAAAATATTTTCAAGGCATGAGCACCTCCGGTTTTTCCGAAAATGACGTCAACTTCCGTTTTTCAAATTAGAACACCATTTTTTTATTGCAGAAATAGATTCCTTAGAAAATTTCAAGTTATTTTGAGGTAACATTTTGCAGTTTTGGTTGGAAAATTCTCTCTGAGCAGGAAAATTCGAAAAAAAAAAATCGAAAATAGAGCTCCGCTGAAACAAAAATAACTTCGAGGTTTTTGGATGGAAAATTTTCATTTTTGCGATTTTTCAAGATGTGAGATTGATGTATCCACTTTAAAAATCGAAATCGCGATTCATGATACAGGGGGTGAAAAAATCGCTTTCAAAGTTAGGGATGACAAAATCGTGAAAAATCAATTTTTTCAAATTAGAACCCCATTTTTTTATGGCAGATATTGAATCTACGTTAAAAAATAATGTGAATGTATGCATCACACCCTTGCCCTAAAGTGGATATTAACTCAGAAAATATCCATTTTAGGGAAAAATCCCAAAAATGAAAATTTTCCATCCAAAAACCTCGAAGTTATTCTTGTTTCAGCGGAGCTCTATTTTCGATTTTTTTTCGAATTTTTCCGCTCAGAGAGAATTTTCCAACCAAAACTGAAAAATGTTACATCAAAATAACTTGAAATTTTCTAAGGAATCTATTTCTGCAATAATGGTGTTCTAATTTGAAAAACGGAAGTTGACGTCATTTCCGGAAAAACCGGAGGTGCTCATGCCTTGAAAATATTTTAGATTTCATCAGCATCGTGAAATACTCATAAGTGCTGAATTTCATGAAAATACGTTGAGTAGTTTCCCGTATATGCAGTGGCGGATCCAGCTCTCGAGAAAGGGGGGGGTCACGGTCAGGTGGATTACATACCCGCCAATTGATTTTTTTTTAACAAACACAAGATTTGAGGGTTCGTCCAGTCCAGGGGGGGGGTCATGACCCCCATGACCCCCCCCCTGGATCCGCGCTTGCGTATATGGGTGAGGTTCCTCGTGAAAGACCCTGTATAGAGAGATATATATATAAAGTATTTTCATTGGCATATCACATTTGAGCATAAAAATGTTAACAAAGAAAAGAAGATGAGATGAAAAAACAACCTGAAATTGTGAACACAAAAGATTTAAATTATATAGTTTCTGAAAGATCAACGCAATTCAACATGGCTTGATTAAAGTAAATGGCAACTGGAGAAATAGTCAGAGAGCAGCTGAATTTGCGTCCCACTAATCAATCCAAAAACACGAACCAAGTTCAATAATCCGAAATTCAATTCAGTTAAATATACGCAGCGAACAAAATCCTAAATTGCAGATTGAATTTTACATAATTCGGTCGTGCAATAACTCCTGAATTTTCCATAATACAGTCCGCTCGCTGCAATCAATTTTCCGAATTAGAAATTCTTCGTTTGCATAGAAACGACCTCGTTATTTGATACATATTAATAGTTCTGATAACGATGGCGAAGGATACTCGCCGTTGTTGAAATAATTAATAATGTTAACGAACGAACAGATCTTTCATTATTCTGTTGAATATGCATTCAACAAAGTTCCCTCAAAATAATTGGAGGTAACCTGAAATCTGCCCCGGACCGTAGGTCGGGGATCCTTTTCATTTTCGCAATTAATTTAAATGGTTCGCCGATAAAATACTCGATCAGACGGTTTTGTTTCAAGTTTCGCATACTAATTTCATATTTGAGGAAAATTCACCTACTCATTTTCATCGTTTACAGAAATAATAATTGAACTCGGAGCTCTTTCACGTATTTTCTAGCGATATTGATTGCATGAATTATCCATCAGGATTTTCCTTGAGTATTGGATGTTTTACTTCTTCAAATTACAGCGGACTGAAAACTGTAGACAAGATAAGATTGACGATACTTTAAATGATAATAGGCGGATAGTTCATCTACTGTCCTCATTGGAAAAACTTCTTCATAAACTATGTTATTAGACCATGTATTTCATACTCAATTTTTCGAGTATGACAAAATTCAAAGATTCTGATTTTTTTTCTCGAAAAGGCCTTTGATTCGAAATGTCCTAGTGAAAAAGATAAAATACTTCTTGTCATCCGCAATCTGGTCTTTGAAAACTTGAATTCCATCTTCATCACCTCAAATTATGCGTAATGCAGAAGCATGAGCGATTCCCCCCGACTGAAGTAGGTACCTACCATATTATTTTCCGGTTCAATTGTATGGAAATCCATCTATACGAGACGTCATTTCAACAGATGAACAAACAGCCGAAGACATATTCCCAGCATCTCAGAAAAACAGCTCTCGCAATATTCAGATATTCCATTGCCTCACGGTTGCACAATGAAATATCCTCTTCTTTTGCAGGCTTGTAGGACGTAACAAAGAGCACAGGAACAGGCTCATATGAAAATATTTCTCGGAGCGCAGCCCTGAGAAAATTTCGAATCTGGTCAACAATGCAGGCGTACAAAGACTTCAAAGAATAATGTCTTCCGCTGGGGCGGAGATCGGAGGGCATTTTTCAATCTATCTTTTATGCACCTGCTCGTTTGCGCGATTTTATGGACAAATTTACGAGATAATTTCGAGGAATTATGAAGGATCTTCCGTTATACGAACATCTCCACCATTTTATTAGATTATTCAATTGACGAAGATAACTGATTGATATTGGCGTCATATGTACAGAGTGGGCAAAATTCGTTTCATATTTTGAGCTATAAGTTTTCAATAATTCTGAACAACTTCTTGTTCGAAGTACGATTCTAAATCTATCCCTCATTTTTATCTATAGACACTTTTTATAAAATTTTTGAACCATATTTTTACCACTGTGAATGGTGACAATAAATCATTCGTACAATTTCATTCACCTACAAAAAACAGAATCCGCAGAATCTCGAAATTCTACCGATATTCGATCATACCAATTATAATCTATCGGCATAATAAAGTTTACATTTAGGAATTAAATACGTGGTTGCATCAACAAAATTGGAATCCGAAATGTAATCAATCATGTAGAAATTAATAAAACAACGAGCAGATGAATAATTGGTGGCTGTACAATGGCAATTATTCAATTATCATATTCACAGCCTTCTGGAGCACAATGCTGTAGCAACGTCATTGAAAAACAGCCAATTGCACGTCATAGATGTGCCCGTCAAAGAGAAATTTATGTTGATTTTATTACGGTTACCTGCATGCGAATTTTCAATGTCTATATTGAAGCGTTGTGTTTTTCCATCGAGGATATTCCAATTTCATTCGAGTTGTTTTAATGGGCCACGGTAGACCCATTATTTTTCGTCCAATTTTCTGTTTTATAGAGCGAAGTTAATGAACATACAGGGCATTCCACATGGAACCGAAGATACGTCAAATCTCCAACAGCCATTTAAGATCTTTCAGCAGATTGCCATCCAACTTAGGGGAGTGAGATGAGATTTAATTTGATCAATCAACTAAGAAACCGAAACAAAGCAGTGATATCGCTGGACGTAGCATCTAAAGGCTACACACCACATGTCGATCATACAAGATATATAAGATACAGACGGAAAACAGGTTTATGCAGCAATAATTCCTCTCTCGATCGGAGCTAAAGAGGCTTCTACGGCGTCAAAATGCATCGAGATTGCTGCACTCGGAGCCGGAAATGCCTCCGGCAGCATCCTTCGTCCCGTTCGGGTCAAGAAAAGAGAGCACTTTACGCGTGTACGTTCGTGTGTGAGGCCAGGAGTGGATTGGGTCACGTACGACGAATATTTTCTTGTTCTGCTTGTCCGGGGGAACCTGATACTAATGGCAGTTTTGGGATTCCGGTACTGTGCATGTCGTTTAATCTGTTCCACCCGTGTTGAGGATCTACGTGAGAAATGCGAGTTCTATTCTGCTCTAATTTTTTCGACTACCCCGGAAATTATCTACAGATCACCTTTGGTCAGGAAGTGGTTCTTGAATAGAGGCTACTTGAGAAGTTTAACATCTTCAAAACTATTCAATCCGTTATAATCAAGATGCCATGAAGGTCTTCGATTTAGCAAGTCTTGTATCTTGTATCCTGTACCTGGAAACAAATGTGAGAAGGTAGGAATTCATCCCAAAGAATGGCAGCAACCTGTCTACGAGTATGAGAGGAAACTACTTTTGAAAGTACTGGTAACCAAGCTTAAGGCCTAGATCAAATGGTTTCACTGATAACCCTCACGAAACATTAAGATGTGCATTGTTGACCCAGAAAGAACTACAGTATTCAGCAGCAGAAAGAGCCAAGTCTAAAGCAACCAAGGAGTGTGGTGACATCAGCAACCCATTTCATTTTTGAACAGAGTTATTTCTCCATCTGAACTTGAGTCGCAAACTGAAACCGAATCACTCTGGAAGAACCTCTTCAAGGAATGAATCATTCCAAAATTCATTTGGATCAGTAAGAATAAGATACGCCTCCTCAATGGCTTCCTCAAAGGATATCGTCACTTCAGGAAGCATAAGATGAGAATGAGCTTATCAGAAACTGACGATTGCATAGTCTAAGAGGAGGACACTTCTGTACACCTGGTTATAGCATGCCTCGCCATTGCAAGCCTGTGCAAAGAATGCCTTTGCCAAGAGAATTGAGGGAGAAACTCAGATACTGGAGTTAATTGGAGCTCTGGAACAGGAGGGTGAGCTATAGATAAAACCTGGAGGAGTCCATTCTTCAAAGTTCGGAAACGATTGATATCGTCATCAACGAAAAACACGAATTCTTTTGTCAGACAAAATATAAAATCAGACTAACCATTTCACCACATTTATTCGTCAGATCTTCCAGGAACACACTAACGGTTATTGGATTCCAGCGAACTTCGTTCTGTTAATACGAATATGAAATCGTCCCATTACGTAGAATGTTCACCGATACAGCTCCCAATGCATCTGATAATGGATTAGCATAAACAGCGCTCCCCATTCGACCTGCAGCGTTGGAAACTTCGAACTTTACGAATATTACGGCAATGCCCATCCAACGAACCTCCCGTGACAACCCTATTCGAACCCTTCAGATTGCAACCCATATCAAAACTCATTACGTAAAACCTGACCTAACAGTCCCCAAATTTACCCCGTCGTGTTAAGAGGTGAAACCACCTTGCATGACAGTAATGGAAATAAAGGCTCAGCTGAAATTCCTCACCCAAACTTTGTCACCACGTTATCCTCGAACTTGATGATTGTTATGAGGTAACTTTGCCGCAGTTTTGAGCTCGAAGGATGATTAAATGTCTCGTGGTGAAGGGAAATGAGTCCAGGTTTTTAATGAATTGTATCAAGTTATTGGTCACCCTATTTCCCAGGGAGACCCGAAAGCGCCAAAGGGTGGTATTCTTCAAGAAACTCGTCAAGGCTCGTTCCAGAATAGTGCCCAATTTCATTCTTACGAATTTTCAGTGAACTGCGCCGGAAAGCATCAAAAATATTGAGAAGACGAGAATCGGCTGAAGTAAAACCGACTCACCTCTATCGAATCCATTTTCGTTTGTCCGTTTTGCGAATTCTCGTATCTGATCATTAGATTCGTCCTGCAGTTAGCAAAATCCCGGTTTCACAAATTGAATGATGCTATTCCGCATGAATAAATTAGTAATGGCTGCATTAGCATAATTAGCCGAATCACAATTGCGGAATATTACTATAATAAGCAAACGACGCCACCACAATATGAAATATGTGCTGTTATCAGATTCTATATGGTTGTAATTTCCGCGCTTGTTACATTCGCAACCAACGACTCAATTGGCATAGCGTGATTTTCCCGTATGAGGGAATTTTCTTTTATTGCCTCTGACAGAATGATTGTTGAGTTTCTAAATGAGATTTGAAAACTGGAAATGGACAAAAAATAGTAATTGTTAAACCGAAATTCATTCTTGCTATGTGTCTATTTTCAGTTGAACATAATAGGTCGAGTGCAGGACACACAGATCTCTCTTCTCTACATCTAGTGATCAAAAAGGAGTAGCTTCTGAGGCTATCCTAAGAATGTCTAGGGAAGGTATAGGTAATGAGAGAATTGAAAGTCAGAGAGCTTGGTAAATAGGCAAGCATTAAGAAGAACTTCAACACGATGCTATATAAAAAGCAAAAATGGGAATAGGAATATAGTAACAAAAATTTTGAAGGAAATACATAACATGGTATAACTTCTATTTCATCGCTCAAAGATGATATGGAATTGCCATAGGAAACTTATTGAAGTTGGCAAGAACAACAAGGTCTCTTTAGTTTGGGTTCCAGGCGAATACACTAGCCAGAAAGGGATCACAAACGCCAATTACTTGCCTAGAAAGAGTTCTTTCTGAAGTGCAGATTCTGTGAGGAACAGTTGTTCAAATCGCATTCGTTTTTGAGCGCTTGTCCTACTTGATCGAAGATCGAAGGCTATTATTATGATCAGCACGATGTCTGTATTTTTCTCACTGACCCTGAATCCGTGGAAAATCAGGAACACGTAAGAAGGATGAATTGCCATCAATTAAGATCTGCGTAGCTGATTCAACAAAAACAAATATCGAACCCGACATAAATACATATTCAGAACTGCTTTTCGTGGATCCGCCTTGAGTGGGCAAAATGATGGATTAGAAAAAGCCTTCAGCAACAAAATTTTTCAGGTTAAACTGAAATTTTAAGGGACAGACACACGTCAACTAAGATTAATCAATCATTGTTAAGTCACATGAAAAATCTTCCATTCAACGTGCCAGGCAAATAATTATCTGTCGGTGCTATTTAATGGATTATTCGAGAAATCCATTATCATCAGCAGGAAATTCGTCTGCATATTAGATCGTGGAAGCAGCCTGATTATATCTGACAAAGATGAAACACGAGGAAATGCACCGACATGATACACTCCTTCACGTCAGATTTTGCGGAAGTGGAAATAGTGTTGGGGATTCCCCGTTCATTGGAACAATTTAAATTCTGTGATTTCCTTTTAAAAGTTTCATGCTAACGATTAACCATCAAGACATTCCGCGAAATGAGTTTCTTTACATGAATTGTGTACGTTTACTGAATTCAGTCCTGCACTTCTCGTTTCACAAGTGGTGGGTACTGGATTGTCCAGTTGCACCTGCCAACTGGATCTGTGGGATAACCGCCGTCTCTATAATTTTAGCTCTTCAGCCTCGTCTGTACCTTGGGCGAACGGAAGAACTTTCAAGGCTTTGAATTCATGGCTGAGCATTCATACTCGACTTGTTTCATACAGGGTTTCATCCAAATAAGTACGAACGTTTTTAGGGGTGATTCCTCATCGAAAACTAGGTCTTTACCAGGGGTATGAAACTCTAGTACAAATTTAGGAAGCAGTTTGTGATTGGTTGCCACCTAACATGGCCGCCAAGCATGCGCATAACTTGCCGGTGGCCGGTGTCAACTGTCAGTCAGTTCTTGTTTACTTTTGCCACTTTGCCAGGTGATTACGTGATTGTTTCCAAAGTTTGAATATATCTAAAGTGAAATCATTATTTGTTCAAGAACCTGGATATAAGATTCGACGTACGTTTCTCCTGATTGACATGATGAAGTTTTTGAAAAAATTATGTATTTCAGATCTCTTGAGCCCCCTTTTGTAATCGAGGATTGAAAATTGAAATCCTCCGAAATTTAATTGAAAGAGTGTTTGCATGGAGTTTGCCTTTTCTCGATGTATGCAGGTAATTAGTCAGGTAAGTATTTATTTAAACATAGTTAATATTATCGGTAAAAGTATCGTTCCTAGCCATCGATTCTAAGTCAATGTTCCTAAACTAGTTGACTGTCAGGATCATTTCAGATTTCAATAATCCTAGGGAATCAATGTATCTTAAACATCTCTCAATTCCTAAACCTCCTATAAATCCACCTTATCATCAAATTCCCACTTATAATTCTCCAAATTCAAATGCCAATATTTCATTCAAAGAATCAGTAACATTCAAAATTCCAAACAAATCTTCCATTGTGAATTCTTTATCCAACTCGCCAATCTACATAACGCACCACGCGTGGACAATTATCATCAGATATCAGGATTTGAAGATTATTTCTCCAAAGATAGTGTAAAATCCTGTAATTTAAAACTTCTAATACAAGAAATAATTGAGGAATTACAAGCACTAGGATTGAACATTATAGCAACAGTTTGTGACGAAGGCAGTACGAATAAAACTGCCTTGAATTCATTAGTTTCAGTTACCACCGATGAAAAACCTTCTTCCTTCCACTTGTAAATGTACAGAGAGTTTTCAAAATATTTCATATTCCTCATCTTTCAAAGTGTACTCGTAACTCCATTATTGATGGAAAATTAGAGATTGAGAAAGGGAAGTTTGCTTGTATGGACCATATAAAGCAAGCATTTCTTTTCGATAATTCTAAGAGAACGTCTAGATGCTGCAATAAATTGACAGGAAATAATTTTAATTTTTCAGATTCCTACATGAAGATGAAGGTGAATGTGACAGCCCGACAATTAAGTCACTCTGTAGCAGCAGCAATTGAGACATTCTGTGCATCAGGATATTTGGAGACAACTGATTTACATACTGCTGAGTTTTGTCACTTAATTGATAATTCATTTGATTCGTCAAATAGTTCGCATGTCAGACAAGTTATTAAATGAAATAGTTATAATAATTTAAAGCTTTTCACAAGTATTGTATATGTAATAATAATTTTATGTAGGTGTTTATTACTCACGTTGAAAATAACATTCATTCAATAAATTGATTTATCAACATTCTTGTTTTCATAATTTCCCGCTTTTATTCAAGTGTAAACAAACAGAAGAGATTCAAATCCTATTTGAATATTCCCGCCTTACCCCCTCTACTTAGCCACCTAACATGGCGGCCAATTTTGTTGCCAACATTTAGTAGGGAGTTTGCATTTCTTAATATTTGTGTTCTGTGGTCTTTACTGTAAACAGAAACTCAATTTCGAAATTGGTAAATATGTGGTGAAGAAGTAGCATTTTGAGGGCATGTTCTTCCAATACTTCTTCCAAGTCCAATACTAACTTTGGTTTTTGTGAGTAATATTAACACAATTTCTTTCTCCATTCGAGAGCCCTAGACGATAATCACTCCATCAGGAATAATCTTGCTGTATGGATAGAATTCCTCTTTTCCTATTGATTTCACTGTAGTTTCAAGGGTACTCCTAGTTATACAATGTACTGGCATGTATTCAACTCAGACGAGACTCAACAACGGAATCAATGTATTTGACTCGTCAGTTCATGCTTGTCGGAACTTTACAAGTAGCCCACTACTTATGCGCCATCCTATGAATGAATAAAGAAAGATAAATCCTTCGAGCACGAAGAAGCAATTTCCCCATTCCAATAGGCCTTTAAAATCCTACACTTTTTCCATTCAATCTACTTGAAATAACTTTTTAATGGCCACACGAAATCTTCGACTAATTCAACACGCATTTACAGCTCCGCAGTGTTTCATCAAACACTGGCTACAAAAGTGTTCCGAGTATTCCGTAATACCCTTGTAATTACCGAAACTCACCGTGACTGAAGTATATTTATGGTTCTGCCATGAATAAATTACGGAATTGTTGATCGGGAGCCACCCAAGGAAGAATACATTAAAGAAGAAGGAGCTGTCCTAGCGCCGAATTCGGGTCCAGCACACCGCTGAGAATTGATCTTCGCTAGGTATAAATGTCCAGCAGGAAAATATTCATTAAAAAAACATGAAAGGGATAAATCCTCATTAGTTAGAGACTATTTCGTGAATTAGTATCCGAGATAGTCTGAAAGGTAAGCGATGAAATGTTCTCCGGAATAATAATTGATTTTTTCGTAATTAAAATTCGAGATTACGTCAAACCACTTCCAATTACTACCGAAAAATTTGATGAGAAAATTCGAAATTCATTGGTATCCTCCGTGAACTTAATGAATAGTTTACCAGGTGCGGGCTTAATTGAGCCATAGCCGATGGATTTTCGGTCAACCGCTTCAGATAATATGATAAAAAAAAGATTTTGTATCGTTAAGATAACGGAGTGAGGACATCATCTCTTCATTCCCATATCATAATACCTTCCTACCTACCGAAAGAAGTGGTAGATTAAGTGAGATTAGGTTTTAATATATGTATACTTTTCCATTTTTGATCTTTTGTGAGATTGTTACCTCCATGTTGCTTAATGAATTTAATTGCATGATTCTTTAAATCAGGTACTGTTTTATACGTTGTTGTGTTTCTTATGTTGTGTCAGTACCGTTTTTGTTGGTTCATTAATTGCATTCAATTCTTGATCTTGAGGAACATCAATTAGATTAACGAAACTGAGGAACGAGAAGTCATAAAAAATTATATCGTTACTATACTAGAAAAAACTGACCTTCTACTCTCCAAACCCTTTCAAATTATTAATTAATAATCGAGAAAAAACATGACACTGCAGGCCCCTCATCATCAGGGAGCCTAATCCCAATTTAATCGCTCGTCTTTGTCTAGGATGGAAGATGGATTGGCTCATTTCCACCTAACGCAAATATCAGTGGTGCAAATGACAATTTATTCAGAGGCATTGAGATCATTAACGACCAAATGAGAATTTGAATACAGTGCAGGATGTCGCAGAAATTAGTATTAATCGATGTGTTCATAAGGGTTCGAATTTAGCAACAAATTCTCTGTCTCCATGAGGCTATATTGTTTCTTGTGTATTTTACGGGTGATTCTGTCTGATGGCATCAGAAGATGTAGGTCCACTTCCTCAATTTCTATCGAATCTTGGTGCCTCAAAGGATTAATAAAATGTTACTTTGTATGAACATTTATATTTAATTCAACAGAAGGACTACCCGGAATTAAACACATTTTCCAGGGCTGATCGTTTGGGACATTGGCGTACAAGCTGGGTAGGGACTGAAAAATTTTGTGCCAGAAACTCATCAGATATTCCTTTGGATCTTTCAAGTATAATCTTCGACAACCACAAACCCGGCGTATCTGTCATATTTAGACGAAGTGCTTCCAGAATGATTAAGATAATGGATTAAGGCGTTATAATCTATTCTGTCGCGGACCGATAACAATATCAGTCGGATCTGAAACCTGGTCCTGTGTATATTCAAGCAGATCTAGACAAACAATGTAACGCCACTCGTGGGATTATTAATTAATGCACATTTTCTAAGAGAGCCGGTCTGTTCTAGGGTATTAGCCAGTTGGAGTGCTCTCCTTGGTTTCTGATATAATCTACAATGCTGCTATTTCCAGATATTGCGTCGGTGTTATTATCATTCGTACACGGTATCTTCAACGCTTCCTATTATTCAGACAATTGCGAAAATCCTCTCCAGGAACTTGGATATCTCAGAACGGCGCCGTATGGTTGCTTCCGCATCGTATAATTCTATTTTCTGATGATTATAAACCAGTGATGTAGTTAACAAAAAGCCTCTCCGATAAATGAAGAGTTTCTTACATCCCAAAAAAGGAGAACCCTTATTATTTTCTAGAGAGCAAAATTGGTTTTCACCGAATTAAAAACCTATACCATTGAATATCATGAAATTAATAAGAATTAAAGAGTTTGTGAAAGGATGAATATAAAGAATAAACAACCAATTGAGTGATGTAACGCATTAATTGAAGAAAAAACAATGTAATATCATTCCTCATCCATGTAACAAAAATTCCACATACACCTTCTGCCTCCATGGATTCTCCACAATGAAATCAATAATAATTATAACAGTTACCATTAAGATACCAACTTATATCGTGCAATTCCCGATGAAGATAAAATTCAATGGCTATTGTCGTTATATCTAAAACGTTTCAATTTTATAGTTTGCACATCGTAAATGGAAAAATTGATGATTTTCCATGCAGTAATATTATCTACAATACATTCCAGGTTCACATTAAATATTAACGACTAAAAATGAATGTGATAAAATCCATCGTTGTAAATATGAAATGAAAAAAACTTGTGTTATATTGATGAAAATATGAGTTGTGTATAATAAATAAACGGTTGATTGAGCATTCAGTTTTTGTTTCGTTATATTTTAATGTGCAGAGATAACGATTTCATATTCCTCATGAATAATGAAATTTGCATGCTGCAAGCAAAACTAGAAATTCCAACTGATGAATATATTCATCAAATATTCATATGTGGAAATCAAATTTTAAAATCATAAGCATGAGTTATATATCATTCAGAAAATCACGACTATGAAAGTGAAATAATCAGAGAGTAGCCAGGCAACATCAAGGGCGGTCCTAGGCTGATTTCCTGGGGGGGGTAATAATTGAATGAACAATTGAAAAGACTATAAAAATTTTTTTTTTGTTAGTTTTTTATAAATAAAATTTTAAAAATCGAATTGGTTGTAGTGCTCTGAGGGGGGGGTAATTACCCCCTTTACCCCCCCCCCCCCCCGTAGGACCGCCCTTGGGCAACATAAACAAGAGCTTCTGTAGAAAATAATACACCAAGGTTCCATAGGAAGAACATTTAACAATGTATGCAACAATAGGAGAGATATTTCGAATGTATTGCAAATATTCATTGGTACGTATAATTATTATACATTAATTATTACATATTAACCATGAATCCTGAATGAAACTCCAGAAATTAATATCTCAATTAAAATTACCATTCTCGCTGTACTCAGGATGAAACCTGACCCAAATCCTTATTATTTCATGTGGGTACATGAGCCGAATTTAGTGTTATCGCATTGTTAAATCCTCGTCCCTATTTTAAACTGAAGCGCAGAAAGATTAACTGTAGGATTTGAAACGTTTTCACGATTCAGCAGTAGTTTTTATCTGGGACTCCCAGACGTTTTAAATGAAGTCACAACGGGCCCCGGATCCAGCCTAATCTTATCATAATGCTGTAAGTTTCAGTGCGGCAATCCACGGAATATAAATTACTCCATAATAGTTCTGCTGCTTTACTGTTTCAGGCCATTATGAAGGATGTCCACCAGGAGGACAGATTTAAAATACAAAGCTTTCCATTTTCAGGCTTTTATTTTCAATTGATGCGCTGTTTTGGCAGCTGTCGTATGAAGAGCTGTCATTTTTTGACAGGTGACAATGGCCCCCTCTTAGACATCGAAATCAACAAAAATCCCTTTATAGTAATTCAATCGATCCCTAATATTTCCAATAAAAAATTTCATAAGTATTCAACTCCTATAAATACCTAATGTTGGTAAAAATTTCTATCTATTGATGTCTCCCCCCCCTGAGAAACTGTCTGGATCCGCCAATGTAGTGATGCCAAGAATTCAAATGATGTCCTAGAAGGAACAGAAAATTCTACTTAAATCTACTCGGTGCGTAGCATCAACTCGTTCGGATTAATTTTATTGACCCCCCTACTCCTATGAAATCAATGAGCGTTTTCATAAGTACAGAGTGAACTGGAAGTAATTACCGAACTCTAATGGGCTGTCCATATAATCCGGGATTATGGCATGCACAAATGGAACTCATTCAGGAGCGGCGCACAATCAACTGTACCTACCTGTGATCGCATTGTATCAATCAATCAAACTACTTAACTTCTCTCCAAAACAATCACCCTGCGGTTTTCTCCAACATGGAAGTCCATTAAAAATTAACGGCGAAACACATCAATAGAATAATTAAATGTCTGGTTAAGAGCGTTCATAAAATTTCTGGCATACAGAGGCAGTGTTGGATGTTTTAATCAACTTTTTAATTGAGTTTAGAGCGAAACAAATTTATTAATATTCAACGAGGTGCCGCACCATCAGAGGAAGCATTCGACTAGCATGGTACTTTTGTACCGAGCGATTGAATACCTCATTTGCCTCACACTACATTCTGTTGAAACGATAGAATTTAGCTCATCAAATCAATCCTCGAACTCAAAGGCACGTCTCTATTTTTAAGGGGTGAGAACAAATCTAGAAACATACGTTGGGTGCCAATTGTGAAACGTATTTTCATTTCATTAATTGCTCTCAACTTAAAAATCTACTACTCCCTGCAGAAGGAGTCTTCACAGATTAGTGAAGCGGATTTCATCGCTTAGATTTTGTTGCCTTCAGAAGAAACTTTTGGATGCACCAAAATTCTTCAGGGCGCAGCCCTTCGACCCAATTTCCCATGTATTATCCTCATAAATAGATGAACTGGGTTGAAAACTATCCATTTGCATTTCTAACGCAGAGATCACTCTAATAAATTATTCACATATGAAATGAGGATCTCAATTCCAGGTGTTCATGCCGACGCAAGCAAGCATCTTAATCTAGTTAGACACTTGGTCTCAAGGATTAATATTCGCTTGATTATTTCACCTTAGAATGCACAAGCGCGATCGATTTTAATTGGAGTGGCATCCTGCATCACCATTTTTGAACCTCACACAGGATGACACGAGCTTTCATCATAACTAATTATAATTAAATGAATGTCTTATTGGATCCATAAGTTGCGTGTGTTGTCGACTGTGTGGCGGTTTCCCTTCGTAAATTTAATAACAGCTCTTTCCATGTGTTTGCTATATGAGAATTTCTACTATGTAAGTAGGTATATTGCCAAGGATGTACTCCTTCAATGCAATCATCAGTTGACAATAACACTGAAGTAACTAATGAAACTAGGATAGAAATCATGATGCAATAATTGAATAAAACACTTGATTGGTCCAAATGGAAGGGGTATCAAAAATGTTAACACTGACAGTATTTTCGGGTCAAAAATCACAACATTGCTATTGAACTGGAAGCTCTATTGTCTTGGTGATTCCGTCAACAATAGTTTGTAACTTTCTTTTTATGTTGACGTCATTTCTTTTTGATACAGTTCAGAAACCAAGGTTTTTTTTTTACGTCCATATGAGGGGAAAACCCTTTATGGGCACCGAGAGGGTCGGCACTCTCGGTAGTGTGAGAATCCAAGATCTTGTTTGGTTACTCACTAAAAACCTCTCACACTTAAATGGAAGAGTTCTTCATCCTGCCCTCGTAGCGTCCCTTAACAAAAGAGATGAGCTGCAAGTGGCTTCTAGAGTTCATGGGACCTGATGATATGAAGTGACCCGAGCAACACTGCTTTCTGCATTCTGTGCGCCAATACCTCGGCCACTGATCTACAGGCCGGAATAATCTTCAATTCATCCACGTAGTTGGCTCTCATTCCACCGGGACATCCTATGATTAGTACGACCATCCTAACTTTATGACCTGGGTATAAGGTTCCAAGCTCGAACATAAGATCTTTGTACTTTTGCCTCTTCTGTTCTTCTTTCATCACAACATTATTTTCAGCAGGGGAGGAGAATTCCACGACAAATAACTCCTTCAGCTCCTTGTCCAGAAGAAGTAGGTATGTCTGGTTTAACAGCATTGATCTGTCGTGTTGTTGAAAAAGGATAGTTCCAGCATATGCGAGCTCTTTCGTTCTGGACCACCGCTTCAATCTCCAGAGGCACATATGGTAGCACCGGTTCATTGTCTATCTCATACGCGGCTCTCAGATGGAAGTATAGAATTCGGAGAGCCGCGCTGTGTCTCTCTACATATCCTGATGGAGCATGGACTCTGATGCAGGCGGAAAGGATGTGCATAATCGTTTCCTAATAAATATTATTATTATTATCGTAGCCATTTCCTGAAAGAGGGTTAACGTAGAAGGATCAACAGGTGGTTGGTCCCCAAAGCAAAATTCCACGACTTCAATAAGATACCATTGCTTTGTACTGACCAATATAAATAGAAACTGTATTAATGGATATCTTATTTTACATTCCTGTTCATCATCGTTCGTCTTTTCTAACCCACTCAAAGTACATCATAGAATATCAGATATGTACTTAAAAAACTAACCAAAGGAGAATATTCCATGAATCTCTTAAACTGGGCTCTTCAATTTGCTCTAATGAAAAATACAATATTCCCATGTCAGAACAACCCCATTCAAACAACTCATTATAATACATATACGACACTGAAATTATGGGTCAGAATTACACCATCTGCAATTAACTGAAGAATTATGAATCCGTTCCTGAAAGTTCTCACCGATTACTAGGAAACCTAGAGGAAAAAACAATAAAGCGCCTTCATATCACAACAATATTTCAAACGAGCAGTTAAAGGCACATGCTTCGCCATTGGGGTTGCAACTTGCTCCATTTAACAGAAATCTTTCGAATAATTACATTTGAATTTTATAAGGTGTAACAGAATTACTGGAATCGAGTTTCAGTAAAAACCAAAATATGGAGGGTGCGGGAAAATGGATGAGTCAGATAATGGTGAAACTTCCAAACCTGTACTTCAATTCGCTGCCTGTTGCAACGGGAAATGAATCTCTTGCTTTTCTTTCAGGTTGAGAAAACGTTCTCATTGGAAATTTTCGAAGTGTAGAACGAGACTCGTCTGCAATTATAGGAGTGATTTATATTTCTCGAATCAATTATTCCGCAGCATTGTGCTCGTATCAAATTATACAGTCCAAGAATCAGATTATCTAAATAACGATCGATTCGGCTGATTTGTGCCTATCTTTCTGCGGAGTTGATCCGATAGATTATAATTAAAATGTTCCTGCAGAATTCCAATTGAATTCTCGATACGATTTGATTTATATGAAAGCTTTATCAGATTTCTATTTCTGTAAGATGTTATCCGAAGAGTTTCTATTCGTACAATGAAAGCGTTTTTATTTGCTGCGAAACTCGTCAAACTGTTGATTCAACAGTTTTTGGGATATTTGTGATCAACTCATCTGATACTGATGTTAGTACTGGATGTCTGAAAAGGTTATCGACAGAATTTAATCCACAACCAAACTAAGGAATTTAATCTTTACTAGATATCACCCGTTTCCAGCCCGAAGGCTCGAACAAAACAGATTTGGCGTGCTACACAAGCGTCTCATGATCCCGCCGACTATAGAATTCAGTCGGTTTATTGCGCTTATATGATGAAGAATTATATGATTCAAGGTGAAATCGACTTTTATGCCTTATAAGTGAATGCTCCTCAGTACTCAGTTCCATGGGCGCCCGCAGAAATTTTTCTCAGGGGGGGCAAAATAAAAATTATTGAAATATTGAGGGTGTTAAGCTGAAAAACGATAAGGCCGTACAAATCTCAGGGGGGCCATGGAGGAGCTAATTTTTTTGATTATAATTTGATTCCTTAAGAATAAAATGGGGTATTTTTTATAAACCTGAGACGAATGGTTTGGATTTTCTGACTATTTTCGAGAATGTCCAATTTTTCCGATTTCTCATCAACCATATTTAGAAAACAATTAATCTCAGAGAAAATCGGTTTGGATTTTCTCAATCCACGGCATCGAATTAATAAATAGTGAAAATTTCGTATCGATAGGCGAGATTCGAATTTTTGCGAAAAATCCTATACTAAGGTATGGAAAAATTTCGATTTTTCGAAAAAAATTTACTAATTCGAGGACGAAAATTAAGGAAATCCAATCAGTTCGTCCGTGAGGAAAACAGTTTTCGATTTACGAACGATAGAAAATCAGAAAATTTTGACCTATTCGCGAAAAAAATCAGAAGATCTAAACTCTTCGATTCTGATGAATGAAAATAGGATTTTTCGATTCGAAAAGGATCAATCTATATGCAAAAAATCAGCATCTGTATAATTCGATATTTCTGGGAAATACGGCAGTCCAAAAATGACCTATCTTTCGCGATTTTTCGACTCAAGGTCGATTATTTCCCAAACTAAATAAAATGACCCGGACTCAGAAAATTTCGATCTCGACCAATCGACTCCGCCATCTTGTTCGAAATTTTTCTAAGTCCGACAGAAAATTTTTTTCTTCTGAGTATATCGACCCAGGTCATTTCATTTACTAATCTGTTAATTTTTTTTTAAATATGGTTGATGGCAAATCGGAAAAATTGAACCTTCGCGGAAAAATCCGAACTTCCAAACCCTTCGTCTCAGGTTTATAAAAAATACACCATTTTATTCTTAAAGAACCAAAGTGAAATAAAATAAATCAACTCCTCTCAATTCCAATTTTTTCAGAAGTTAATTATATCAAGTATAATAAGCTTCGATGAATCAACCAGTCTTCAACATTCAATTCTGATTTTTTTCTGCATTATTTCGATGGAGTTGAGTGTGTAGCAGTGACGTGCTGAATTCCGCGTACTTTCTTCCTCTTTTCCCCCTGAACTCTTTCAATACTCGGAAAAGCTTCCATTCACGGCAAGCATTTTTTCACAACATCCATTTTCCGACCGAGTAGGACAACTGCGTTCAGCTCCGCTCATCAAGACTAATTCAGCGTCCCATACAAAATACCTCCAGCAACTTAGCCTGAATATACAAGTTTCCGGTAATGGCGAAACGGGGCTTAGATCTTACCCAACATCCGGTTGCGAGAGGTAGATCCAAGGAGGAGCTGTTGGCGCCTCAGTCAGCGGAGGAAAGTAATTGAAATGTTTTGTTATGTCGACAATTTCTCAAAATCAGTGGTGCATTGTGCGGGGGACAATTCGCCGACTGAAATTACGGTGGCGCACGGGGACGGGAAGCGCGGTTTGGCGACTCCATTCAGGATCGCGCCCGCGATTATTCAGTCTTACTTTCTGCCGACGACGCAACCTCTTTTCGGAACGCTTTTCCCCTGAAAGCCGCAATCGTCCCTTAGCATTCTGCAGTTCTGGATTGTTTCGTCGCATATGTACGGTTGCTTCCTCCACAAGAGTGGTGTAATTGATCGTTGAAATAGTTTCATTTCGACAGTTGCGAGAGAATGTTTGATATTAATTCTATCATCGGAAAATCAGATCCCTACACTGAATGCAAATCGATCATCAAAAAGGTTATTCAAGCCATTCCACTCTTCCATAAAAGAACATTTGCAGATCGATAACACCCACACCGCGAACGGTGAGAGCTCGAGAACAGAACTCGAAAATGAAAAACCGAAAAATATAAAACTGAATAATTCTTCACTCATGATGGCTACATGGCTAATTTTGGTATCAAAATGTATGTTTTCGAGGTCGCTGAATCCAACTAAGAAGAATTCAAAGCCCGTAAAATTGTTGGGTGCAAAATGCCTAAGGGGTGAGACTCCCTAAAAACACCAATTTGCCGATAAAACGATGTTGATCACAGAACTTGACACCTGTCAAAGATGATTTTTCTTCTTCTTCCTCTCAATGGCCTCTTTATTTTTTAAATGCGAATCTACCTTCAATATTCATCTGCCGAATCTATTGATCTACTTAAAAAGTAGATCTACGCGCTGTACTAGTTGCTGATAAAACGATATGTCCGGAAGTTTATAACGGCGTTAATGATTGAAGAGGTTATTCGAGCCATTCGAACATAATTCTTTTCTCCTGATGGCTACATGAGTGATTTTGGTATCAAAATGTAGGTCTTCGGGGTTGCTGAATCCAATAAGGAATAATTCAGAGCCCTAACTATCACCGTTCAGATTTTCAGCTGTCAAATCGCATTTTTTGAAAAATGCGAAATTTCAAACCGTCATAGCTTCCGTCCTTCTCGTCGTATCCAACATTTGTTTATATTATATTGATCAGAATATCCCGAAGTATCTTTGTGCAAAAAATGAGCGATTTTTTTCTTCTCAATGGCCTCTTTATGTTTTAAATGCGAATCTACCTTCAATATTCATCTGCCGAATCTATTGATCTACTTAAAAAGTAGATCTACGCGCTCTACTAGTTGCTGATAAAACGATATGTCCGGAAGTTTATAACGGCGTTAATGATTGAAGAGGTTATTCGAGCCATTCGACTCTTCCATAAAATGACAGATGCGGATCGATAACACCGACAACGCGAACGGTGTGAGCTCGAGAACAGAACTCGAAAATGAAAAAACGAAAAATATAAAACGACATAATTCTTTACTCATGATGGCTACATGAGTGATTTTGGTATCAAAATGTAGGTTTTCGGGGTTGCTGAATCCGATTGAAAATAATTCAAAGCCCTAACTATCACCGTTCAGATTTTCAGCTGTCAAATGGCATTTTTTGAAAAATTCGAAATTTCAAACCGTCATAGCTTCCGTCCCTCTCGTCGTATCCAACATTTGTTTATATTATGTTGATCAGAATATCCCGAAGTATCGCTGTGCTAAAAATGAGCGATTTTTTTCCTCTCAATGGCCTCTTTATTTTTAAAATGCGAATCTACCTTCAATATTCATCTGCCAAATCTATTGATCTACTTAAAAGGTAGATTTACGCGCTCTACTAGTTGCTGATAAAACGATATGTCCGGAAGTTTCTAACGGCGTTAATGATTGAAGAGGTTATTCGAGCCATTCGACTCTTCCATAAAATGACAGATGCGGATCGATAACACCGACAACGCGAACGGTGTGAGCTCGAGAACAGAACTCGAAAATGAAAAAACGAAAAATATAAAACGACATAATTCTTTACTCATGATGGCTACATGATTGATTTTGGTATCAAAATGTAGGTCTTCGGGGTTGCTGAATCCAATTAAAAATAATTCAAAGCCCTAACTATCACCGTTCAGATTTTCAGCTGTCAAATGGCATTTTTTGAAAAATTCGAAATTTCAAACCGTCATAGCTTCCGTCCCTATCGTCGTATCCAACATTTGTTTATATTGTGTTGATCAGAATATCCCGAAGTATCTTTGTGCAAAAAATGAGCGATTTTTTTCCTCTCCATGGCCTCTTTATTTTTAAAATGCGAATCTACCTTCAATATTCATCTGCCGAATCTATTGATCTACTTAAAAGGTAGATCTACGCGCTCTACTAGTTGCTGATAAAACGATATGTCCGGAAGTTTCTAACGGCGTTAATGATTGAAGAGGTTATTCGAGCCATTCGAATCTTCCATAAAATGACAGATGCGGATCGATAACACCGACAACGCGAACGGTGTGAGCTCGGGAACAGAACTCGAAAATGAAGAAACGAAAAATATAAAACGACATAATTCTTTACTCATGATGGCTACATGAGTGATTTTGGTATCAAAATGTAGGTCTTCGGGGTTGCTGAATTCAATTAAAAATGATTCAAAGCCCTAACTATCACCGTTAAGATTTTCAGCTGTCAAATGGCATTTTTTGAAAAATTCGAAATTTCAAACCGTAATAGCTTCCGTCCCTCTCGTCGTATCCAACATTTGTTTATATTATGTCGATCAGAATATCCAGAAGTATCTCTGTTCTAAAAATGAGCGATTTTTTTCCTCTCAATGGCCTCTTTATTTTTAAAATGCGAATCTACCTTCAATATTGATCTGCCGAATCTATTGATCTACTTAAAAGGTAGATCTACGCGCCCTACTATTTGCCGATAAAACGATTTGTCCGGAAGTTTCTAACAGCGTTAATGATTGAAGAGGTTATTCAAGCCATCGAATCTTCCATAAAATGACAAATGCGGATCGATAACACCGACAACGCGAACGGTGTGAGCTCGAGAACAGAACTCGAAAATGAAAAAACGAAAAAATAAAACGACATAATTCTTTACTCATGATGGCTACATGAGTGATTTTGGTATCAAAATGTAGGTCTTCGGGGTTGCTGAATCCAATTAAAAATAATTCAAAGCTTCAACTATCACCGTTCGGATTTCCAGCTGTCAAATGGCATTTTTTGAAAAATTCGAAATTTCAAACCGTCATAGCTTCCGTCCGTCTCGTCGTATCCAACATTTGTTTGTATTATGTTGATCAGAATATCCCGAAGTATCTCTGTGCAAAAAAATGAGCGATTGTTTTCCTCTCAATGGCCTCTTTATTTTTAAAATGCGAATCTACCTTCAATATTCATCTGTCGAATCTACTGATCTACTTAAAATGTAGATCTACGCGCTCTTCTAGTTGCTGATAAAACGATATGTCCGGAAGTTTCAAACGGCGTTAATGATTGAAGAGGTTATTCGAGCCATTCGAATCTTCCATAAAATGACAAATGCGGATCGATAACACCGACAACGCGAACGGTGTGAGCTCGAGAACAGAACTCGAAAATGACAAAACGAAAAATATAAAACGCCATAATTCTTTACTCATGATGACTACATGAGTGATTTTGGTATCAAAATGTAGGTCTTCGGGGTTGCTGAATCCAATAAGAAATAAGCCCTAACTATCACCGTTCAGATTTTCAGATGTCAAATGGCATTTTTTGAGAAATTCGAAATTTCAAACCGTCATAGCTTCCGTCCCTCTTGTCCTATCCAACATTTGTTTATATTTTATTGATCAGCATATCTCAATGAATCTCTGTGTGAAATATGAGAGATTTAAAAATCTTCAATTTTTGGGTGAAAATTGACTAAGGGGTAAGACCCCCCCAAAAACACCATATTCGTCAATAAAAAAGTATATCTGTGGGGATCTAACGGTGTTATTCAATCGAGAAGTTATTCAGACCATTCGAATCTTCAACAAAAAGCCTTTTTGGGATCGATAACACTCATACCGCGAACAGTATGACCTCGAGAACAGAACTAGAAAATGAAAAATCGAAAAATAAAACGACATAATTCTTTACTTATGATGATTTTGGTATCAAAATGTAGGTTCTCGAGGTCGCTTAATCCAATAAAAAAATAATTCAGAGTCCTTACTAACACTGTTTAGATTTTCACCTGTCGAATGGCATTTTTTGAAAAATTCGAAATTTCAAGCCGTCATAGCGCTGGCGCTAGAATGGACAGAAATCAGTTCATTTGGATGTTAGAGGTGTTGTTGCTTGACTGATCTGAGGAAGTTGTAACCACAGTCACCGTGCTGTGGTTTTAAATTGAAAAGAAACAATTTTCATAACTTAGAATAACATTTCTTCAAGAAATAGTTAATTTATTTCTTTATGAATTCGTGTTTTCACGATTGAATATAACCGCCAAAAATTCTGCAACAAATATCGGATAATTCGTAGTCCGAATTAAATTGAAATGAGCCGAGATCCAGGCGAAACAGCCATGAACACAAGGTGCAAAAACCGCAAAACAGCTTACACGTCCCGAATCCAGAATAATTTCCCAGGAAATTCCCATTATGAAGATCTCCAAACAACCCCCATTTTCGAAAGTTTTATCACGACATGTTTTCAATTTGCTAGCCCTTTCTACTGAGATAAAAGGTCGGGAGTTCGTGAAACAAATGTTTGCATAGTAGGAATTATAAAGTTTTCCAATTTGGAATCTTTTCTCTCTCTTATTGTTGCCGGTCCGCAAATATTAAATATGGGTGTGCTGGCGGCGGTACGATGAATTTAAAAGATGCATAAACCGCCGGGGAGACGCTCCGTGAATTTGCGGCTCTGGTCAGAATTAGAGCTACTTATTCCGGATTGGTTAATTAGAAGACTCTTTGTTTTGCCAGGAAATTACGGATCTCTGCAGAACGCCTTTTGTCTTCACCATACTTTTATCTGCAATTTTCCCGACCGCTGCTTTTTAATCGTGGAGAATTGACGAAAAAATTCAACACTTGGTTCAGGACACCTATGGCAGATAGAGATGTCCCGCGAATAAGGGAAAACATAGATTAAAGGATCCACAATACTGTGAAAATATTTTTTCGAGGATGTTTCACCGCTTCTTCTGGTAGTCATCGTGAAAGTATTTGAGTAGTTCTCCGATTAATTAGGAGCCAGGTTAGAAAAAAACAGTACAGTGAGCGTAGAACGGACAAGATGGAGAAAGTCTGGACATGCAGAGATATACATAATTGCCGGAATATTTCGGCGTAGACAGGCGCTCTTGTTGCATTGTCCGGAAGAACAAAGCTCAAGTAATAGAACGAATATGTAATTTGGAGGAAACGGTAATCTGTATGCAAAGTTGGCCTGGGAACTTTGTCTGGGCGAGTTCTGCGCAATATTCGCCAGCCAATAAACATCATATGTGATAAGTGCCGAATGTTATCCCTTTACACCCTTCGCCTGGACATCGGCTAATTAATGGATTCATGCTTCGCACACTAATTTCGTATTTCGATGCACATCGTAGGTTTGTTATTTCGCTACATGAAATCCGGATTCCGAGCGAATGTGTTCCAATCTGATTGGATTGGGCATTGATAAAACCTATGGGGAAATTTACTTGCGAAGCCGTTTAAGGCAAAGTTTTATAGGATATTGTTCTCATCCGGTCCATCGTTTCGTTTTGCTCCAATAAAGACGCAAATAACCTCCTTTTCATCAACAATTCTACCCCAACTAACTCCCACAAAGTAAATATTGAGGTGAGATTTTGAACCATTATTTGATCGCATAAAGTGAGGTATCAATTGATAATACGTTTTGATGTGAAGTATGACTTCATATTATTGAGACACAAGCTCAGTATCTAATAATGGATGACCGCGTGTCTGGAAGGTTAGCAAATAAATGCAGGCGAATTAAATACTTCATCCTGCCACTTGTGCTACTATCATGCTGGTATTTCCTGCAGTTACCGGAAACATATTTCGCTCGGATCCTGTTGAAAAGGCTGTCATTACTTCCATTGGAGTAAAAAATTATACCGGAATTATTAAAAATTTCTAATGAAGGTTTGTGTATGAATATCCTTTGTTGATTTATGATCCAACAGAAGCTATATCCTTCCATTCCATCACTAATATCGCAGTGACTCGCCTTTTAACTCCAGAAGATGCATAACAATATTACCAATATACTTTTATCTACCTAACGATAATTAATTATTTACACGTGAAGATTCGCCCTCGGGCTGTTCATTTCTGATAATCTTGGACGTTAGCAGTGTTAACAACTTCGTTATGCTCCAATCTAAGGATGCTGGAATCAAGTTTAATGCCAAAGGTTTGCTGCTCCTTTTTTCCTCACTTCCAGTTCTTGGCATTTTAATCTCGGAGTGCAACAGTCTTGAATATGCTCGATGAGTATATCGAGAATTTTTGTTGTATACGATTTCTGGTTTATCTTGTATACATAAATGAGTGATCAATTTCAATCGATGTGTCGTTGTACCTTCAACGCAGCCTGAGTACTCTCGCAATTGATAATGGGAAGATAATCGATAGCACTCAAGTTCAACGTATTCTACTGTCAACTCTGAAAGTGAGTAGAAGGCAGTCGGCTGTATGTGGAAATATGTCTATGTTTGTTGGTCCGTATGTGTTAGAAAGGCACATTTTAATGGATTTCTCTTCAGTCTCTATTTCGCTTGCCATAAGATCAAACGGCTTTACGCAACTAAACAACGAATTTTCATTAAGCCAAGTTCAACTGATGGGGATACTTCAAGTTGGTTGCACACATTTTTTCAATGTGACCCACCCCCAAGTCACAGCTCTTTTTTGTCAATAGAAGTGGAATAGAAAGAGTAAGATAAAATTTTTGGGTCCGAAGCCTTGAAAACAGGAAAATCGCTTTCGTACAAATGGAACTTTCATATCAGTTCACTGGCCACTTGACCTCTATAACTTTTATGTGTGAGCGAGTGCTCGATGCCAGTGTGAAGGTGAATGTCGTTGTCATATCAGTGTTTCTATAAATATAGATTCGCGAATATCGCTATTCCACGAAACACGAAACGTCGCTTGAAATTTTATTATCACAATAATATTCGGTACAATATTTCCTACGAAATGATGTCAACAAATGACGATATCCTCGTGGAACTGAAGGAGGAAGAAATAAAAGAGTTGCTGCTTATCTATAAGGAAATTGATGAGGCCTTTCATGCTTATACCCTTATTGATATGGTTTTGAGATGGAAGAACCAGCAGAAAAGGATCAAAATGACGGTAACTTCACCTGAAGGTACTTGGAGAAAAGACGGATCTATTGTCGTATTCCTGGACTACCGCTCGAAATCAGTGGTTCCATTTTCCCTGGATAAGACATACAGCAACATCCACAAAGCCTTACTGGAAACTAACCAAATATCTCCTTCTGAACATTGTTATTTTCTTAACATTTGTGAGAGTTTCGTCGACGTTATCATGGATGCAATCAGAACCTTACAAAGAAGAATCGTTTTCAAGTTGGACGGTCTTTTATTCGCGATGAGTATCGCGGAAGCAAAGTCGATCGAAGTGGTTCTTCCGGATAACACCTACTTGAGGAGGCTGTCCAAGGAACACTCCGAGAAGATTAATGAAGTGTGGCCACACAATTTCGAGAATTCCCAGGAATTCATCGCGGTTTACATCGAACAAAACGGAGGATACGGACTGTTCAATGAAGACGATGATGAATTAGTGGCCTGGGTACTTCAAGGCCATTTGGGGCACATAAATCTGTTGCAAACCAAGGAAGAATATCGTGGTAAAGGATATGGTAAAGTGATGCTGCAAGTTATATCCAGACATATCGCAGAAAGCGGTTGTGTACCTGTTGGTTCCGTACTCGAGGATAATCTACCTTCCATAAGGTTATTTGAAAAGTTGGGCTTCAAGATGGCTTCGAAAACTCATTATATTTTCACTGGAGGTAGTTCTCGGGAAACTGGTCAAAAGATGGCCCAACTGGCTATATAAAGTGACACTATTGGTCCAATATTGTTGAAGAATAATAGGTGAAGGTTTCATCTTAGGACACACATTTTCCAAATAGCTGGATCGAAGTAAGATTTCCAGTTCGGACATTCTTTCGGGTTCGATATTTTTCTTTCACATTCATATCTTTGCAGGAAGTACTTGTATTGAACAGGTGAACATCGTAACTTTTTGTTTTCAAGAAATTCCAAATGTAATATTCACAATCCTAGAAGATGTCAGATATCGAAATACATGTTTTTTCTGCAACTGCATTATTATTCCAAGACCACGTACGTGAGATTAGAAAATGATTCTAATCAACCAAGTCCTACTAATCTGAAGTGCCCCTTGCAATGAAGTAATTACATGTGAACTGATGGACAGATTTGCTGTTCCAGTGGTATTTGACAGCTTGAGGTATTCAGGGATATGAGGCACGTCGTGAGATTGAATTCTCACATGAACTGCATATAAGTCGTCAATTATTGATGACCCAGAATCTTGTCAATATCGAAAATTTTGTGGTTACTGCCAATTCTGTCGAAGTCCATGGATAATTTTGATCTTATCATGTCACGATTCCAGTTTTCATAGTCTACAATCACCCTAGTTCCTAAAAATGTGAAAATGGCTTTGGGGGCGCTGATGTCCGCACTGATCCAAGTTAAACACGGTCCCAGCCGCAAGCTTCAATTAAACTTGTCATTAATCGTTCCAAGTGACTTTTCACTTTTGGTGGTCAGTTTGGTTTAGCTGGCAGTAAGACCGCAAATACGTAATTGATGACCGATGTCTAATGAATTAGCGTGTGGCTGCGAGTGTGTGATCGTTAGTTTTACCCCAGCTCTATGTTGAGAATTCATGATGCGCTCGTAAAATGAAGTATTCTACTGGTTGAAAGTTCTCCATCTTTTTTTTAATGTTTTCCATATCTTTCCTGGATAGATTTATACCGAAATGAACTTAGTCAACTGTTCTGCATTACCATCCTCTTTATGTCATTTCCATCGTAACGGTGGATTTGGAAATGGTGGTATAATCAGGTGTATGAATAAGGTTTGTAGAATATGAAACAAGGATTACCCTGCGAATTTTGAGGCTGAAAACCTGAAACATTAATCACAAAGGTGATAAGAACGAATCAGATTTCGAATGAAAATACGGTGAATGGAAATGGAACGCAACAGAGAACGAACAACACAGGAAAAAATTTAATCTTGTCGTTTTGAGTCGTGCCTTTCTGCTAATTAAAAGCGGAACCCAGAAACGCAGAAATTCATCGTTTTCTTTCAGGACGCTTCCATTTAAATGAAATTGTCGAAACACGACCAGCAGGAAAACCGCTTTGTAAAATTCGCGGGTGACTATTCATCCAGAAATAATGAAAAACAGGGGAGAATTCGTTTTTCTCCCGGGAGAGAATTCCAGATCTTATCTCACTCTTGATGAAAAGTGACACGTAATGGTATCAAGAGATGAAATATCCAACTGATGCTTCCGCAAATATCTTGATTCGATATGTGCCAGAATAAACTAAGAAATATCGGGTTACATATTCCCTTGGATTGTTTTAAACTTTCATGTTCATCGTGAAAAAATCATTGGACGTTTTGAATTTGAATGAGGCTATGCAACTGAAAAGCAGGATTGGAATTTTCTTGAACTTCATCGATTCGCTAGGTGAGATTGAAGCCAACATATTGTGCATCAATTTAAACACAGCTTGTATGAATTCATAATGAAACAGTTGATTTTTATAATTATAATGTTTCTCCTCGCTTCCAACCAATTCGAATGTCATCTAGGTTAAAAGTTTCATAATACTTGAGAGGATGTTAAAAACAGGGTGTTTCCAAAAGGTCTGGGTCCTTTTTCAACGAGAGGTGGACCTTATAAACCATCTCTCAAAAAAGGTCATATGTGAAAGTATGGAAACGTATAGGTTGTAACGGGAAAATTATCAAGCTAGCCTGAAAATGTTTCGCTTTGGCGAAAAATGATTATTTACCCATCGAGATTTCTATTCGAAGAGATTCACTGACGGAAATGCCTGGTGTAGAAATATGAAAGGCGTGAAATATGAAAAGGCCGGCCCTGTCTCTCCGAGTTTTTCCAGAGCGCTGAAATAAAGATGATAGTTGTCGCGCCGCAGGATGTTTCAATTCTGAACACTCCATTTGGATCAACAAATACAATGAAATGTTAAGCAGTGAGTCGACTGGGAAATAGCCAATTTCTCGAGATGTTTGCATTCCATTATGGAAGAAGGGCTTGTTTTTCGCTTTTGAATTTTCCAGCTTTCTTCAAGATTCTTCTCATTCATCTCGCGAAATTAACTCATCCTGGCATTTTTACGGAATTTGGTCAACAGTCATTTTCAGCCAGTATATTTTCTTACCAGTTGATCAATTTTAAAAAACTGTGGGAGTGAACCAATTTTGATCTCCACCCAATCCCCTTCATGAGTTTGATACGAAAAAAAGGCGCAGATTGCATGGAATACTCCCATAACGGGTTCGCATGATGCCGTGCCGGTCTATCTTATTAAAACTGCTTTAACACCCTAATAACTATTATTTGAAAACTTATCATTGTCATATCACGCTGCTCGGAATTCCATTTTTGATATGAGGAATAATTGAAGGTTTCCTAAGATCAGGTCGTTTGTGCGTGCTTTATCGATTGAACACCGAAAGAGGCATGTTCGATAAATGGCCTGATAGGAATAGGAACACTTTTTAGAATAAATAAGGAGGTTTTTCCTAAAAAGCCAGTGTGAGCTCCTTAATGAGTTTCGACTACATTATGATCGTGAATACTCTGCATGAAAGGTTCTATCATGAGGACGACTTGATTTGCAATTTAATAGATATTTTAAGGATCAACTCACGTGAAAACACCTTTTGATTATTGACTGTATTCGAAGAAATGTACCGGGTACGAGAAATAAAAGTGTCTGATCAATTAAATACTTATATTTAATCTCATGTTATGCATTAACATGCCAATAATTCCCGTATGGGAGATTTGGTAGCTCTGTATATTTCTATGATCGTGTTTGTGGCGAACTTGGTGAATCCAACATGGGTGCCAACCATAAATTTGACCACGCCGTTGTGTCCTTTCCTTATTGCATCCACAGATTTGAGGATGATGTTGTCGGTGATGTAGTTGGCGATCGCATAATCGATCTTACGGACTTCGTGGTTCATCGAGATTGCGAACTCTCCCACTTTTTCTATGAGAGCTTCTCCGGCGTAACTGATGTGGCAAACGGATTTGGTTAGCCCTGAAAAGTTTCGTATGAAATAGATGAATTCCTTTGAGAAGTTATTTTCGTGATACTCACCAAGCAAGTCGAGAATTGGCGTCTTGATACCACCTCGAGATCCGATACCAGAATGTTTGTCAATTCCTCTACCCGTTTTCCTTCTTTTGCTACTTTTTCCACGTTTCCTGTTTTCTTCATGACTGGATGAGGATGATGAATCTTCAGAGGAACCGGAATGGTCCTCATCGCTGTGTTTCCCATGCAGCAAACCTCCCAGTTTAGCGCCAGCACCACCCAATACTCCTTCGGCACCTCCAATAAGACCACCTGCGGCACCTCCTATGTTTCCCATGCCTCCAAGACCAGTTCTGAGACCGCCTTTCAGAACTGAACCTGATAAAAGAACAGACAATTTGAAGTTTGTGTTTTCCCATTAGAAAAACTTTTCAAATATGGATATTCAAAGATTTTCTGGTCAGAATAATGAGATGAAAAAAGGGTCATGTATATATTTGCAATGACAAGAATACAACAATCGAAAAAAAAGAAAATATCAAGAACTTCTGCCAATTTCCATAATTTATACTTGTATGTATTCAACTTCAATACAAAGTATGACCACCACATCAATTACTAAATGGCATCTTCTCTGCATGTTTTCCACCAAAATAATGTGAAATTCGAGATCAATTTGTTGCCAAAGTTGTGGCAAAAGATCCAGGAGCTATTGAATATAAAATGCTGGCGACTCAAAATGGTGAAGGTGCCAGTTATACTAAAAACAAACCTGTGAAGGAGATACGTTATCCATGCCGAGACAAATTTTTAATGCGGATGATCTGGATATTAGACGTTGAAATTTCAAATAAAAATCTTCAAGATCACTTACCACCACCCCCAATTCCAAGCAGAGAGTCACCCATACCAAAAATGGCAAAGAAAATTGGGAGAACAGTGAGCGCGTGCATTTTTGTACTTCGTTGGTGGACTGCGATGTTTAAAATACGATCTGCCGGTATTTATACGTTCATGCTGATTTTTTTGCGTTGGTTCACAAACCGAATCAATAGTTCCATTACTCTTATCGCTGGTTGCAAAATTTAAGTGGTCAAAACGATCAATCTTTTCTGTGTCAATTGTTCCTATAGATAACTAAGAAAACTTATGCAGATGATTGATTGAGAATTTTACTGCCAGTCATTTTTCAGAAGTTGCCAATGGTATTTCGGAATAAAGGCTTTTCTGCTCCTTTGAGCAGAAAACCAAACTTGCTGGTGGTGAGTGAATTGAGAAATGAAAATCATAATAAAATTGAAATGGCTGAATTACACTGATTAAACAGAATTTAGTTTAGTACTTCTTCTTCTTAGTGTGCCCTATCAAGTCCCCTTGACGTTGGCGATTAACATGGTGAAGCCATCTCTATCCTGAGCAAGTCTGAACAGTTCTTCCGCCTTCACTATCCCCGTCCATTCTCTGATGTTCTTCAACCAAGAGGCTTGTTTTCGTCCAATTCCTCTTTTTCCTTCTATTTTACCCATCAAAATCAGCTGGAGGATGTTATACCGGCTTCCCCGCAATATGTGACCCAAATACGACATTTTTCTACATTTAATGAGGTCCATCATCTGACGACCCTCACTTGCTCTTTGGAGAACTGCTTCGTTTGTTTGCCTAGCAGTCCACGGTATTCTGAGCATTCGTCTATAGATCCACATCTCGAAAGCTTCCAAGCGATTAATGGTAGACACCTTCAGGGTCCATGCCTCAACACCATACAGAAGAACCGACCACACGTAACATCTCATCATGCGCTTCCGAAGTTGGAGTCTCAAGTTATCACTGCACAAGAAAGATCTCAAACGCAAAAACGCTGCACGGGCCATCTCAATCCTACATTTTATTTCTTTGTCCGGGTCCAGTTGATCAGTGATATTACAGCCAAGATACCTGAAACTGGAAACTCTCCGAATTAATTGTCCACCCACTCGGAGCTGTGTACCCTGGTGAGCAGAGCGACTAAATACCATGTACTTTGTTTTAGAGCAATTGATGTTGAGGCCCATCTGTCTTCCCACTGAGTCAACCGCATCCAGAAGAACCTGCAGACCATTTACGTCGTCGCAGAGTATAACTGTATCGTCTGCGTATCTGATAGTGTTTATGACTTGCCCGTTAATTTTCACGCCATATTCCAAACTGTGTAGTGCCTGCTTGAAAATTTTATCCGAGTAAAGATTGAATAGGAGTGGGGAGAGTATGCAGCCTTGTCTAACTCCTCTTAAGATTTCACACTCTCTTGTCGATCTTCCGGAGATGCGAATAGAGGCCTTCTGGTGCCAATATAGTTTCTGAATTATTCTCAGATCCCAATTGTCAACTCCCTTCTCTCTCAACAACTCAATCAATCCGACATGCCGTACTCTATCGAATGCTTTTTCGTAATCAATAAAAACGGCAAAAACATCCTTGCGTTGGTCGCGGCATTTCTGTAACAAAGTAGTCAGAGCAAAAAGAGCATCTCGAGTTCCCAATCCATTTCTAAAACCAAACTGAGTTTCATCTTGATCTTCTTCACATTTTTTTCTTATTCTACTGTGAACAATTCGCAAAAATATTTTCAAGGTATGGCTCATAAGGCTTATCAACCTGTAGGTAATCGCAACAGGCCCTTGGACGCTGTTTTTTTGGCAAAGTGATGAACTCAGACTTCAACCAATCTTCCGGTATATCTCCAGTCGAATAAACATGATTGAAAAGCCTGACTAATAAACCAATGTTTTCTTCGTCGATAAGTTTTAAAATTTCCGACGGAATATTGTCCGGACCAGCAGCTTTATTGTTTTTTGCCATCCCTGTTGCATGTATTACTTCCGCCTTCAGTATTTCCAATCCACCCTCTTCTTCGTTTGTCATTTGTTCTGGTGGTCTACAATCGTGATACAGTTCGTTGATGTACCTATACCATGTTGTACGAATTTCCTCCTCATCTATTATTATTCTTCCTGATGAGTCCATTATAGAATGAGGGGTTTTCTTCGAATATAAGCATGCAATTTCTTTCAGCTTTTTAAACATATTGAATGAATCGTGTTTCTGCTCTAGCTCTTCCATTTCAACACATCTATCCTTCATCCATCGTTCTTTGGCCATCCTTATTTTACGAGCTATTATTTTCTGCTTCTTCCTATATTCTTCCTTATTGTTCTTATGTTGTCTTCTCTGCTCCATCAACCCCAGTATTTCGTCAGTCATCCATTGTTGTTTTTTGTGATTGTGATTCGTTTGTTTGTATTCTTCGACTATTTTCGAAATACGGTCTCTGAAAGTTTGCCAGATGTCTGCACTGCTGACTTCATTCCTTATTATGTTCAATTGGTCATTTAGATCCTTTCTTATTTGTTGTCTGTTTATCTCTGAGATTTCCAGTCTAGGTGTTCTGGGGTTCATTCGGACTTTTTTGAGCTTGACTTCTGTCTCAGCTATCAGGGGATTATGATCAGATCCAATATCTGCTCCAGGATATGTTGACACTTTTTTAACTCCGTTTCTGAATCTTTTGTTCACTAGAATGAAATCTATCTGATTTCTGACCATCTGATCCGGTCTATCACCCGGTCCTTTCCATGTATACAATCGTCTTTCATGAAGCTTAAACCAGGTATTTGTGATGACGAAGTTATGTTCCTGACAGAATTGGTATAATCTGTCACCTCGTTCGTTGCATTGCCCCAATCCAAATTCACCAACCAGGTCCGATCTTCGACCTTGGCCAATCTTCGCATTAAAATCTCCTATAATGTACGTGATTGCGTTACTCTCTAAACTTTCAAGTGTCTGATTTAATTGGTTATAAAATGACTCTATTTCATGGTCATACTTCTTTTCGGCAGTAGGGGCATATACTTGAATGATATTGGTATTAAATGGTTTACTGCACAATTGGAGTAGTGCTACTCTGTCGCTAATAGGTACAAAATTCTTGACATATTTTCTGAATTTCGATGTAATAAATATACCAACTCCATTTCTGTGATATCTGTCGTCCTCCGCACTACCAGAGTAGTACAGTGTGCCCTCATCTTGTCTGCATGTACCCGATCCAGGCCATCTCAGCTCACTTATTCCCGTGATATCAACCCTTAAACGTTTGACCTCCTGTACCAGATTGCCAAGTTTTCCCGCTGCAAAGAGGCTCTTAACATTCCACGTACCCAGCCTAATTTTACCCTTCGAAGTCTTATAGGGAGTTGTTCCCTCCGCCGCGTTGTGGGGTTTTCGCATGATGACGACCGAGGAGGCCCCACTGTTCTCTATTATACGTCCTCCCCTGCCGGATCTTGGTATCCGAGTCCCATGATCAGTAATGCTCTCATCTCTGTTCAGCTCCATTTCCATGTCAACTATTCTTGGGAAAATTAATGGAGTGGTCTCCCGTTGCCTTCTCCATCGTAGTATTCCAGCCGATTTCTCATTATAGATTGTCGCCTGCAATTTTCTGATAACAAATTCTTAGAGAAGGTATTCTTCAATGACTCTATATCAGTAATGTTACAGCTACTGCTCTGTAACATGCTAGTATTTGGTCCGCCCCGGGTATTTGATTTCCCCGGTACCACTCATATCTGAGAGGCATTCCCCTATCCGCCACCTGGGGAGGCGCCCGATGGAGGACTAGCTAACCCCGCACGGGTTTAGTACTTAAAAATCATAAAATGATGTAACCTTTGATAGACTATATTATAATGAAAATAATTAACAGAATTTACGTTCAACCATTATCAAAGTATTATGGGACAATTTTGATATGGTTGAGTTTAATAAGGTTCAGCAGTTCTTTCTATTCGTCCATTACCCTGAACATTTGAAAAACAGAATATTTGAAAAGGGCTCAACTGAATCAAAAGAGAGATATCCGATTTCAGTGGAGATTAATTTCAATTGCAGGACAAAATTAATGGAAGGATTGGCAGGCCTGGTTTGTGAAATTGTCATGAGGATTTTTGTGAATTAGCTTTTGATTTCATGTAGATTAGTTAAAAAAGGGAATTCTGTTCCGAACTTTTTTCTAATGAGGATGAAAAATCAAGTTTGAAGTGGAAAATTTAAATTTTTTCTCCTAATTTTTTGTGTGTACAAGTTTCCATTGTAAATTTAGTTTTTATTCATGTACTTTACCATGGAGAAAATGTTGTCATAATATAATTACATTTGATATGAAATAAGGGTTCCAACTTGTCGAGTCTCTATTGTGAAACTCTTAAGCTATGGCTTCAGAATAAATTTCGTCAATGTCAGATGGATTAAAAAAGTAATAATGGTCCCATTCCTAGCAAAAACACACATTTCCTTTCTCCTTCCATAGGTTTCTAATAAAATCGGATCCGGGATAACTTATAGATCATAAACCTCTGTGTGGGACGAAATGTTGAAGGATAAATTCGGGTTAATTTATATGGGGAACTGCTGGCACTGAAGTCGGGCTGGCAATGGAACTGGCCGACTAGTGGGGGTCATTTAATTGTTTCCATTAACCCTAAAAACTTTTATGTCCTACGCCTCGACCCTTAAATTTCGTTCAACTCTTGAATCGGTTATTGGAAAATGGCATGTTTACGAATTAACAGCGGTGGTTTGCTACCAAACGGAAATCAATGAAGTTGTAGTGGAGTTATGACGAAACTCGTTGAATTCGAACACGGGGTTTTTGCACGATTTGCATGGAATTATTGAAATCAGCTTCTGTTCTTTGCATCATACACTCGAGTTGATCCAGTGTTGCGTTGAATACTATTGAAGCTGTTCATTATACTGATTATTGTTGTACGTAAATGTATAAATTATTCGGTAAATTATCGATGAGTTTTTTTCCAACGGATCTCCAATACGCCAGTCAGGATCACAAAAGCCAATATATTCAGTACTCTAACGAGTTACCTGCATAATGAATGGAGCAAATATATAATGGCTTGATTTATCGATGGATCCATTATTCTAACACAATCGGGTGAAATTGCTTTCACTTCTACCGGCAGAGAAATTCACAAGCACCACAAGCATGTCTAGTCTGATTTATAAAGCCCAGTTTACGGAGAACCAGCTTCAATAAATCATTCCGCGAATGATCAATAAACAAGTTTGCAGTTAATTACTCACATCACATCGAAAAAGCTATCATGAAAATCCGTACCTAGTTGAAAACTCAAACAAGGAAATGGATCGACAGTTTGAACGGACGCTTCGCCACATCCATCACGATATTGGAAGACAAATTAATTGAACACAGCAATGCGTTTCTTCCAACTTGTTCAAATACCGACACATTTTGTAGATGGAATATTCACCAGAGAAATATTACGAACTTCACATTCGAAGCTCAACCAGTAGGTTTGAATGTGTACCATGCATATAGGAAATACACAGCCTTATTGACTTCCAAGTTGCAGAATATTAAGGGGACCTGGTACACGTCCGAGCTCGCGAGCTCCCTTCAGAAATTGGGCTTTTTATTTCCATGATATCTCAGTTCGTATGTGGCGTGAACCAACATTTTTTTTCAAATTAAAGCTTAATCATTTTTCTAGAATGTGTATTACTCGCTTTTCTGTTTTTCTTCGTATATAAGGAAAAAAACCTGGTGAGCTGTAATTTCATGAAAATCTGGGCAACCGATTTTATTTCCATGATATCTCCGTCAATTTTCGGGATAAATGTATGAAATTTTCAGTTTGCATGCGAAATAATATTTTCTAGAATGTGTATTGATCAGTTTTTTTGTTTATTGCCCCCAAATTTTTAAATGAATTATAAAGTAGGAACTTTATTGGTCATATTTTCAACCAGGTTTTTTCCTTATATACGCAAAAAAAAACGGGAGAAACGAATAATACAAATTCCGAAAAATATTATTCCGCATGTATACTGAAATTTTGATAATCTCGAAAATTGACGGAGATATCATATAAATAAAATCGTTTGTCTAGATTTTCATGAAATTACATCTCACCAGGTTTTTTTCCTAATATACGAAGAAAAACAGAGAAGCGAGTAATAAACATTCTAGAGAAGTGATTAAGCTTTAATTTAAAAAAAAAGTTGTTGGTCTACTCGCATACGAATTGAGATATCATGGAAATAAAAAAATCCAATTTTTGAAGGGAGCTCGAGTACCAGGTTCCCTTGAACCGTTAGATGTATCTTTTGGATTGCGAATATCGAATTTTTAACAGTGCTCTATTTGTTTGTGGTCTACTTTTTCTTGAGAAAGTCAAATTTCAATTTCGAGGTGCTTTTCGATTATTTTTTTCAATTCACCATCGAGTTTCGAGAGACCGAAAATGAGAGGAACCGATTACTCCCCAATTTGTAGTTATTCGTTCCCAATAACAAGGCGCACGCTATAAATCTCATGTTTTCTAATTGAAGTCCTATTAGTGGCGTAGAGGTGCCGACATTCCCAAACTTCTCACGTTGTATGGGGGCCAGTCCGAAATTACTTCGTCATTAAATCACTAAGCGATCTTATCGCTAATCTATCCTCACCTGGAGTGAGAATAAATGACCGATATAAATCAAAAGATAAGGCCGAATGTGTAGGTAGGTACGTCATTCTTCGGAAGGTGCAAGAAATTTCGTTTGTGTGCTACTAGCGATCAATTCCGTATGCATTTACTATGTGCTTGTCGTTTTAAGTGTTCCTTTGGGTGATGTTAGGTGCTTTTAAGTTTGAGTTATTTGCTGTTTCTCCGAGATACGATCATATTGTTACGGAACATGTGCTTTCGTCAGTTCTTAGGACTGTGTGTGATTACGAATATCCATTCCAATATCTTTTAATTCTTTCATTGATTTTCGAGATGCAAAAATGATTAATTTGTTCGGAATAAATAAAACTATCCCACAAACCAAAGAAACGATCCAGTAATTTCCCAATTTCACTACAGTTGTATGGAAATGTAACCCTAAACACTCTGTAGCTGCGCCAATTGAATTCCTTCCGAATTCAATACCATCTATTCAGGAAATATAGGTAACGAGGATCGAACCAATTCAGAGAGAATAATTACTCTGTTCATGCTGCATTCATCACATTAGATAGCAAATACCCATCGTCAGGATCCATCTGATGCTCTCTCTCTATAGGATTTGATATTCGAACCCCAAATCTGGATCTCTCAGTGCCAACTAATTCTAATTCATATCGGTTTGGTTTGCTCTGCAGGCATCATTAGTAAGAGACAAGTTTTCCTCTCAGGACGTCCATTATAAGTAGAGAGAATGAGAAATGGGTATTAATTAATAAGCTCACATTCGGGGCAATCATGCAGTTTTCCGAACGCATTCGAATTCAATGATAATGAATTTCCATTGGGGTTCGATTTTCGAAAGTAAATTTATCCGAAAAAATGAGAAAGGACCCTGCACAAATCAAATGGGAAATGGATCCCAGTCGAATTGTCTAAAATTTGGATATGTTGTAGTTTATACTTTTCTGATCAATAGTCTTCATGGGCCCGAGACCTAAAAATGGACAGTTTTTCCTGTATCGAAGGTCGGAAGTTGCGATTAGTGCACGAAATCAAAAATGATTTCCCATCTATTAGTTACTTTGGGCGACGGCATGCATACGTTGCATGAAATTAAAATATGTATTTGAATGTGAATTAATGCAGGGTTTGAATTTTCTTATTGGGTTCTGTTTCCGGCATCTAGCACTGTTTGAATTAGTATAGTTTTGAAGGGTAGCGAATAGCCTGATAACGAGCGTAATAGATGGGATTTCATTTTTGATTGCGTACTAGTCGCAACTTTCGACCTTCGATACCGCAAAAACTGTCCATTTTTGGGTCTCGGGCCCATGGAGACTATTGATCAGGAATGTATAAACTACAACATATCCAAATTTCAGCCAATTCGACTGGGATCCATTCTCCATTTCATTTGTGCAGGGTCCTTTGTGTTGAAGATTTTAAAAATGAAATGAATAAGATTATTTCATGATTTTAGTTCTACTAAGTAGGACAATTTTTAGACTTGAAGGTACTCTTTGAATCCTCTCATTATCGAGATGTAATAATGTAATTGAGTTTCACAAATAATGTTGAAATATTCTGATGGTTTGAAGAATTTCCTCAACACGTTTGTACCAAGAACTCATTCTGGAGAAGTTTAAGACCTGTTCTCTGGAGGGTCAACATGAGAGCTCCGAGATAAATTTTTCCCGTTCAGTTATTGTTTCACAAGACTCTAAACCGGTTCAATCGGATAATACTGAATCAAAGGGTAGGATTGATAAAATCGGGATCTGAGGCGATTCCTGTCCAACAAAATTGAAATAGTTGGGGACATTTCGTTTCCAGGAAAGTCCGGGGCAAAAACAACGTTCGCAGCGGTGAAATGGTGGGAATGAATCATTCCTTAATTAAACTTTCGTTACATGTTGAACTTATGCAAATCAGGAAAGCGTTCAGAAGAAAATTCCATTTAAGTTTTTATAATTGAAAGAGAAGTCGTAATTTCAGCCTTCGGAGGCAATCTGCAGGGATAATTCCGTCTGGTGTAACTTAGACGCGTGACGTGGAAATGCGGTTGCTGGAAGGAAAGCAGTGCAGCGTTAATTGAAGGAGCTCGACGAAATATAAAGGCTACTTATCAAAAATTCCCTTTTCTCCGCAACTTCTTCAAAATTTGAATAATGCTGGCTGTGACCCACGGTTCTACCCGATTCGGAAATTCTCAGCTAGAATATATTGTTGGAGGCTTTCAAGATCTGATTCAACTTCAAATTTTCGGGTTTTCTAGCCGTGGTTCAACAGGAATTTCAACTAACGTTTCGCCTACAACTGGTCGGAGGCAGTAACCCGACAATTGACTGCTCCGAACAAGTGATGTTACTTGATCTGATCCATCGCCGGAGCTCCACCGACGGCGTGGCCGGTTGATCTACCCCCTCTGCTTCGAACAAAATGAGAATTATCATTGTGCATCGCTGGCAACCACGCACTCTTTCCTGTGGTAGTCCCGATGTGTAATAATTTCATGAATATCCTGACCGTACCTATTAAAACATACAAAGATACATTAAACATTTTCCTGAAACCGGTAGGTATTGAGACGGATGAAAGCATTCCACCCTAAGAGTACATCAAAGTAGGGAGGAGGAGTAAGATAAACATTGAGCTGTCGATAACAACAAACTGATTCAATTTTCATCCCAAATATATCGTCTGAAGTTCCCAGTTCGTATTCCCTTCAAATTTCAGGCGTCTGCAATAGAGGCAGCATTCCCTCGCACAAGTTTTAATACTTTCGAAATGAGAAAATAGTGCTTGGAAGGAATTTCCATTAAAGGTGGTGATGTAATGTGTGCGAGACAACTTTCGTACGTGGTGAGGACCTAAGAGGTTGCGAAGGGAAATCACAATGCGGTTGCGATGAAACTTTATGCCCGGAGAAAGGCCCAGGGAACATTTGCATGAGGAAAGGAATTTCAAGGAATAGGCATTCCAAAAGATGCTCCGAATCAAATATTCTTCCATCAGTGGTGAAGGAAGGTGTTGGTTGCAGATTTGATGTGATTGTTATACTTAGTGACAGAAAAAAAGAACAATTTTGGCCCTTATAGGGTTGGGTTGGTTAGTTAGTCATGTAAGTTAGCAGCGAAATGATATCGTTTTACGAGGATGTATGCATATCTAGTTAGCCTAGACTAGTTCCATATATAAACAAAATATTGCTATACCATATCAAGGAACAATAACTTATTAGAAGTGTAGAGTTCGACGTCAAAAAAGTAAACCAGAGTTACGCATTAAATTGAAAAAAAAGATATCCACCGAAATTATGAGAATCGAAAAATTGGAGTATCAAGCCATCATTAAGTACCTGTATTTAAAAGGGTTAGGAGGTAAGCAGATTTACGAAGATATGCTTAATACCCTTGGTGATCAATGTCCTTCGTATACGACCGTGAAAAATTGGAATGTAAACTTCAAAAGAGGTGAATTTTCCATTGAAGATGATGACCGATCGGGAAGGCCAGTTTCTGTGTCAGTCCCCGAAAATATCGATGCAGTTCATGACATGATTTTATGAGACCGTCGAATTGGGCTAAAACGGATATCTGAAGCACTGAAGATTTCATACGAACGCGTTCATCATACAGTTCACGTCAATTTGGACATGAGAAAAATTTCTGCAAAATGGATCCCAAAATGTTTGAATGTTGACCAAAAGCGTGCAAGGGTAGAAGCATCGCGTTCGATCTGTGTTCGATTTGAAAACGATGTAGACTTCTTAAACCGAATTGTTACTATGGATGAGACTCGGGTACATTTCTACGATCCAGAAACAAAGCAACAATCGATGGAATGGCGACGCTCTGGTTCTTCAAGACCTAAGAAGTTTCGTGTCCAAAATTCTACTGGAAAAGTTCTTGCTTCAGTTTTTTGGGATTGTCATGGGATAATCATGATTGATTTTTTGTATAAGGGTAGAACAATAACTGGAGATTACTATTCGACATTACTGACCACTCTACGGGAAAAAATTAAAGAGAAAAGACACGGAAAGCTATTCAAAGTTATTTTGTTTTCACAGTAGGGGAAATACGTACAAAATGACATATATGGACAAAATGACATAGGCATCATAACTTGAGTTCGGAGGTATGAAATGCGGAACTGCCTATCACATTACACGACCCGAGTGGCTTCAATTAACCTCTGAAAATTAGCAAGAGCTACTCTGGTTCATTCGATCGTTATGAGTGATAACAGAAATCAATAGGTCACGAGTTTTTTTTCATTGCGCCAAATTTTCAGAAGAAATGGCCAGTTTTCACCATTTTTTTCATTCAAATTGCATTCAATTCAAACTTTACTTATTTGTTATTGTATTCACGGAGCTTTTTGTATGTTGCATATACTTTTTGTATTAATTCGATACAATTTTAGTTTCATAACGCTATATGGACAAAATGACATTACATAGTGAACGGACAAAATGACATAGGTATTTCAGCTGAATTAACCGTATCTACCGGACAAAACCAAGACAATCCATCTCAGGCCCCATCAGCAAACAAAGAATCAGGACTTGTCTTAACATATTCATAACAAAATCTTCATCTGCGGCTAATAAAGGCAATGCTTCTTAACCTACTCTTGCTGATCCTATGAGGAGGTTTCTCCAATCCCTAAAGGACAATTTATAAGTGAACAAGCCAAACGTGAGCCAAGGACTCGACAAACGTACTTAGTTTCAACTTCTACACCTAATAAGATGGCAATCAAATCAAAAAAGAGCCCAAACCTCCTCCAGAAAAAAAAGACAATGAAGTAGAAAATGTTCCTAGCAACTTTCGAGATCATGAAGACGACTGTCCAGTGTCCATCTATTGTTATGAGACCTTTTTTCCCGATTTAGATCTTCTCCAGGATTAGCCCTGGAGAAGACTGGTTACGATGCATGCATTGCTTGCATTGGACTCTTGCATCTTGTGCTGATGTTCCTAGAAGAAACAAGCGTTTCATTTGTGAACTTTGTCAGTAGTTTTGTAACAATAAGTAGAAAAATACAGTTGCCTATTGCCGGTATGTCATTTTGTCCATAGCATGCGAACAAAATGAATTTCGTTTATCCCAATTTATCAAAGAATATTTTATTTCTTGGTACTTTTATTTCATAAAGGTTGATTAGATTTTATAAAGAAAGGACCAAAGATCAGAGGTGTCGAATATGACATTACTGTGATTCACTACTAACAAGTTATGCCTCTGAAATAAAACCCTATGTCATTTTGTACGTACATGTTGCCCTGCAAAAAATTCGTAATTTAGGGTTAGAATTACTAGAACACCCCCCTTGTTCACCAGATTTGGCTCCGTCCGACTATCATCTCTTTTCTCATCTGGAAAAAAATGTAAAAGGTCGTAAATTTTCTTCCAACGAGGAGGTAATAAAAGCTGTGGAGGACTGGCTCGTAGAGCAAGAAGAAACATTTTTTTGAAAGGTCTAGAGATGTTGCAGGTTCGCTGTAATAAATGTATTCAATTAAGAGGAGAATATGTTGAGTAATTAAATATTTTGATATTGAAATTTTGTTTGGTTCTATAGTAGGCTCAGAATTTTTCAATATATCCTCGTATACTAGATGGAAAACCAAGTTGACTAAAACTCGAGTGCAAGGAAATATCACGTCTTGAAAATACCTCCTACCTGTTCCGGAAATCTCGAAGGGAACTGATCGAAACTCCTCAATTAAAATAGTAAGACATGTCGCAATCATAACTTTTACTCAGATACCGCAGAACATCATTTCAAAACGGGGAAACGTCTGAAAGTTGTCCACATACAATTTTTCACATGAAATCTCCAGGAAAAGAGCCGTACGAGGCCGTAATTGAAATTTGGACGTATTCCCGGACATGGAGGCTGTCAGAGACTCCGTAAACCCCCGGCATGAAACAAGTCAAACCGGGAAAGCCATTAAAGGAATCAGCGATTATCTGTATCGATTAAACGTCCAATCTCATATCGGCGTCCGGAAGGTTAGGCCCTGTCCGCGGCAAAGATCGTTACCAGGCCATTACTTCCCTCACAATGTCGACGGATATCGCTGAGCGATATCGAAAACTGTTCGGTTTAATTGTGACCACCGCAGGACCGGGAACAGATCCAGGTCCGGCCATTGTCGAACCCGAACAGATCGAAGGTGGCCGTGCTTACCTATTCATCTTGGGGAAATTGGAGTGCAGTTTTCCCGACTCGCTGAAATTGATTCCGTTCCGGTCAATGGAATCCGATTCGCCGGAGGAATTTCCTCAAATAACGTCTTGACCTGATAACTTTCTTGCGGCGGGCGGTTACCTATTCTTCATCGCTGGAAATTACAACCTCTTCCAAGTTTCGACCCCGTGCGAGAAATGTAATTGTCCCTCGTTCCTTATACTCTTCGATCACATACAGGATGTCCCGTATAAAGTACAGTGATCAAAGTTTATTCTCGTTACATTTTTATTTCTAATTTCACTTTTTTGGAAGGTTTTATGTGATGGACTGATACAAGTAGGGGAAGTACGTACAAAATGACATAGGGTTTTGTTTCAGAGACATAACTTGTTAGTAGTGAATCGCAGTAATGTCATATTCTACGCCTATGATCTTTGGTCCTTTCTTTATGAAATCTAATCAACCTTTATGAAATTAAAGTACCAAAAAATAAAATATTCTTAGATGAATTGGGATAAATAAAAATTCATTTACTCCGCATGCTATGGACACGGTAGATTTTCTGAGTTTTTTCCCGAAGGTCCAATTTTTTCGATTTTCAAACGTTCGTAATTCAAAAACTGTTCTCTTCACGGAAGATCTGATTGGATATTCTTAATCTACGCCCTCGAATTAGTAAATGGTGAGATTTTCAATTCGATCGAAGCCAAACATTTTTTTTCGAAAAATCGATATTTTTCCATACATTTGTATAGGAATTTTCGCAAAAATTCGAATCTCGCCGATCGATATGAATTTTTCACCGTTTATTAATTCGAAGTTGTAGATTAAGAATATCCAGACAGATTTTCTCTGGGACGAATAGTTTTTTTAATATGGTCGATGAAAAATCGAAAATATTGGACCTTTGCGAAAAAAATCAGAAAATCCGAACCCTTCGTCTCAGGTAAGAAAAAAATACACCATTGCATTCTCGAAGAACCAGAGTATAACCAAAAAAATCAGACCTCCTAAATTCCTATTTTTTTAGAAGTTACGTCACTCCAAAGTCGACCAATTTTTCGCAAATTTTCCACTCAAGGTCGAATATTTCGGAACCGAAAATTTCTCGGAAAAACTAATTAGCGCATCCATCTAACGACAACAGGCAACTATAGTTTTCTACTTATAGTTACAAAACTACTGACAAAGTTCACAAATGAAAGGCTTGGTTCTTCTAGGAACATCAGCACAAGATGCGTGGGCCCAATGCAAGCAATGCATGCATCGTAACCAGTCTTCTCCAGGACTAATCCTGGAGAAGATCTAAATCGGGAAAAAAGGTCTCATAACAATAGATAGATGGACAGTCGTCTTCATCATCTCGAAAGTTGCTAGAAACATTTTCTTCTTCATTGTCTTCTTTAAATAATGCCCTAGGGACTTGCCTCCTTGTTTTTGGAGGTGGTATGGGCTCTTTTTTGATTTAATTGCAATAGTATTAGGTGTACAAGTTGAATTGAAACTAAGTACGTTTGTCGGGTCCTCGGCTCACGTTTTCCTTGTTCACTTATAAATCTTCCTTTAGGGATTGGAGAAACATCCTCATAGGATCAGCAAGAGTAGGTAAAGATGCATTGCCTTTATCAGCCGCAGATGAAGAATTTGTTATGAATATGTTAAGGTAAGTCCTGATTATTTGTTTGCTGATGGAGCCTGAGATGGATTGTCTTGGTGTTGTCTGGTAGATACGGTTAATTCAGCTGAAATACCTACTTATGTCATTTTGTCCGTTCACTGTATTTTGTCCATATAGTGTTATAAAACTAGAAATGTATCGAATTGATACAAAAAGTATATTCAACATACAAAAAGCTCCGTGAATACAATGACAAATAAGTAAAGTTTGAATTTGATGCAATTTAAACGAAAAAAAATGGTGAAAACTGGCCATTTCTTCCTAAAATTTGGAGCAATGAAAAAAAACTCGTGACCTATTGATTTCTGTTATCACTCATAACGACCGAATGAACCAGAGTAGCTCTTGCTAATTTTCAGAGGTTAATTGAAGCCACTCGGGTCGTGTGATGCGGTGGGCAGTTCTGCATTTGATACCTCCAAACTCAAGTTATGATGCCTATGTCATTTTTTCCCCTACTTCTTGAACCAGGTTCCATCAGTAGTGACAAGGAGCCATAAAACGACAGTTCAAGTGGATCTGGCCCTTTGGACTCTGAAGAATTCCATCTTGAACGTCGCAGTATAAAAAAATCAACACACCAAATGGATTCCGCTAATTCCCGGAAAATACCGAACGAGCAGGAAGGAGCTGCGCCCGGAAAATAGATGAAAACGCTAATTTTTATTCAGAGCCGGAACGGAACGGTTCGTTAGCATTTCGAATGAATTTGAATGGAATATCTTGAATGTTTTCCTTTTCAACTCGGGACGGCTCGTTTTAGCTCCCACTCCCACAAAAGGTAAGCTTGCAACGTTGTATTTTAAATTCGCGACGCCTGTAACCGGACTAGGAAATACGTGTTACGCTGTACCAAATTTTATTACGTTTCTGCTGAAAACTTTCTACTATGTCGACTAAAGTTTTCTCCGGTCGGGAATTTATCACACGATAAAAATTAAACGTTTGGCGGTGAGCTCCGTGCGTTTTATTATTCGCTTTTTATGTACTTCGTTGCGGTTGTGAAGATTCTTATGTATTTGAAGATGCCTCTCGCTATTTTGTAGGAAATAGTTTCGCTCGAGTTGCGGCTGCAACTTTACGATTTCAGCGTCATAGAAAATAACAACATTTTTCAACTATTTCTGACGGAATCGCCTATTTCAACGAGTTCTACCTCCTGTTAGGAATTGGAAATATTTCTCTTAACTTTTGAAAACCAATTCTCGTGAAGATCTGAATAATTTGAATGGCTATGACCAAATGCGAATTTTGTAGAATAGATATTTCATCAGCTCGGATATTGCGCCATCGGATGATATACGACATAATTTTCCATGATTTTTCCAGGCCCTGTACGGAAAGTTTGTTAATTAAGCCGAAGTGTAATCAGAAAACGAATTCACAAACTCGTGCACGTTGGAGTCACATAAATATACCTTCGAGGATCGAACTTTGCCGTTCAACTTTCCTAAAACGTCGCTTTTTCCCCTTATCGGCACAATTAGCCCCTAATGAAGGGTTGATTCTGTATGGTGTTATGAATGTAGGCACGGCTTCATGGTAAAAAGGAAATTTGACGCCAGCCGAATCTCAGTTCTTCGTTCGCAACAGCAGTGAATTATGTCATTACGGCCTTCAAATCTTGATCTACGGAATTTGAACCTCTTCATTTCCCTAGCATTTATTCGTCAGGTATTCTCGATCGTTTTTGAAAAAGGATGGATAACACAGAGTCCAAAATGAAACTCTCATGAGAAAAATTCTTTCACAATACGTAGGGAACCCTTCGCTTTGAATTCTCCCTGTATAGACGAAGAAGTATAGTTGTCTTATGCCTCTTTCGATATTAATATAAAATGTTCATTTTTAACGAAATATGTCTCTTTTGCAGACTTCGAAAAATCACCCTGAACAATGACAATTAACCGCCCTCTCGATAAAGCCAGCCAACGTAGCATAAGGGAAACAGAAATTGTTCATTACTCGAGAGTATTATACCTCGACATGTGCTGTATGTATAAGATACACTACACGTTCACTAAGAGCCCCTCCAGGATGTGAGATTCTTTGATGATCCCTTTGACTCTTTGGCACAATCCACGATCTTGACATTCCAAAAGGGAATATTAAAATCTCATAGAAATCTAACGCAAGGTATATTCCTAGGCAAGTTACGGGACTTGTACACTATCAAGGGAGAATGTTAACACAAGATATAAACGTACAGTTAATCTTATAACACTCATCGTATTTCTTCAAATAGAATTGAGAAAAACTTACCACGAAAATCGACAGTGTGGCTCACATAAAACAGTCCACCGTCGATTTCTTTTTGGAGGGGGACATCCCTTGATTTGAAAGTCGTGGTGGTACCATAATTCCCTAGGAGGGAAGGCAGTGGGTGTCCAATGAAACTTAATTCTGAGAACCATTATGTTTATGAATATGCTGAAAATTTTCTATTGGTTCATAAAATTCGTGGGTAATGCATGTTGAGTTGTAAATATATTTGAAAAATAGATCCTACTGAAAGTCCGACAACCGTGTACATGAAAATCATAAAAAACTTATGACATTTTTATTGGAGTTCATAATTATCCTCAACAAAGAACATGTAGTCAAATCGGCTGCCTCTACGTCACTGGAAACCCTTTTATCTACCAAATGAGCTCGCTTGCTTTTCATATTTTCATCAATTTCCCCTCCATCACTGTCACACAGGCGTCTGAGTTTTCATTTGTCGGAAAAATGAAAGGGAATAAATTCTCATTCGAAAATATTCCACCTGATGCATCGTAAGCTTCCCTCTGTTTTCTTTTCCAGAGTTTTCAAATGGAAACGGGTCTTTTGTTTGATCACTCCTGGATTTGCGATATCCGATGATTCTCAGCTTGACTTCGAATTTCAGGGATTAATTGGTTTCAGAAAAAGCTGACTTTAATGAAATGGGATCGACTTTCTCTGTTTTCAGGGAAGGTAACGTTTTATCGTTGATTTCTGAGTGGTGAACTGGATATTTCGTATTTAAATTCAAAATAGAATTGGATTACCAAAGATCATAACGTGTCTGATCCATATACAGATTAGTCTGTTGATATGTGGTCCTAGGTTCCAAAATATAGAAGAAAAGAGTCTCAATCTGAACGGCTTCTACAACCTACTACAACACACATTTTCGGCATTTTTTTTACCAAATAGAAATTATCTTTGACGATTTTCACGACCACAACCAAGTTAACTTTCCACCAAACATCGTCAAGAAAATATTCGGAAAAAATTCGTTGACGCAAAACATCCGAGTTGTCAATTATCCTAATGCAAGTTTTACATTCACGTCTCGCCAGAAAGAGCACCTCCGAAGGTAATAAGCGTGCAGCCGCCCGCAAATTCGAAAACATAAGAGCTTCTTTCATACGTCCGTTTTTCCCCTCTCGCAGGGCGAAATCTCCAAAAAATATGTTAGTGGCAGCCCCTCGACATACTTCCTGAAAATGACGCTTCGTCAAGATGACACTTATGCCGTGCTCGAGGTCGGGCTTCGACTGCTCTCCGAACACTCCACCGGAGAGCAACTTGTTTTTTGTTGCATATTTGAGAGGTTCTGCATCGATAATGCTTGACTCGTCGCGAAAAGGCCTCGCGTTTTGCCGCCGATTAAATGGAGATGGGCGTTGTTTTCGTTCGCAGGCAACTCGGAAAAATTCGTGCCTCTTAACTGTCGAGTGAAAAGAAAAGCGACATCCTTTTGGAAACGCTGATTTAATGCGGCTCTGGAGAATTGAATGGAGCGAAGTCGCACGTAGTCGTATCCGGCGAACGTGAAGCTTGCCAAACGTCAGTTTCTTATTTTTTGATATGAATAATTCTGGACGATTCCAAGCTATTGTACCGAAAGACTGGAATCGAGTTCTCTGCGGGTGGCTTATAACAAGCATGCAGGAACACTAACGATCGTATGAGAACCCCCTTTGACTCACTACACCACACGTTGGACCAAGCTGTGATCTACAAAATTATACAATTCCAAGCTTTCTAGCCCTGGTATAATAGGAATCACGCTCAACACTGCATCTTCAGAGGTATATCGATTGGAGTTTGTAACCCGACGATTGACTGCTCCGAATTGGTGATGTTGCTGGGTTAAACACAGATTTGTGAATCGACTTTTAATCCAAAATCTGACCTCATTTCACTCATATTGGTGAATGTTGTACAAACACACCAGAGTCGCACGAAATACTTCGAAACATCTCCTTCAAGTATAAAACAAATTAGGTGAAGTTATAGTCGAGAACTTCGAAGTTCTCGACTACAGAGACTGAGGAGGAATAAATTTGCTGATCTCGTCCGATTTTGACCTCGTTTCTTAGGTTATCGCTGGAGACGACGAGTGGATAATGGATCCCCTATCCACTTTCTCAGATATTTGGGATAGTTTTCCGCTGATCAGAGCGAAATATCATCGTAGAATCACGGAATATGGGATGTGTTAGGTCGAGAAGAATATTGAAAACTTGTCCATAAAAGAGCTGAATGCTTTGCTCAGGGCTGACCATCTGTATCCAACTATCCAATGCAGTATCATCCTGTTTAGATTCGATATGAAACTGTTCCTTTCCTATTTCCTTTTGTGAGCTCAGTGAACCTCCTGATTGAGTACACAATATTCGGTTATGTTATACATATACAGAGTGTAACAGCCAAATGGAATAAATTAGATAACGAATAAATGAGGGCGTGTTGGGAAAAACGCTCGGACACGTCGATTTGTAATTTTAAATGCGCATGATTTTCAAGAAAATAATATTATATAGGGTGTTCCATGTGACCGTGGCCAATACCAACTTTCTTATTTCAAATGCAACCCCCTATATATTATTTATTTTTTGGATTCTTCAGAGAATTCTAGACATAATTCATGCACAATGTCCTATACCTATCTTTATTTATTTCGGAAGTATTAAGTGTTTGCAGATTTATTGCAAAAATCAACGTTTTAAATAAAAATTATTTTATTTCACAAATTCGGTACATTACACTTAAAACCTAATAAGTAATTCTGATTATTTCTCAATTATTAAAAAAAACATTAATGTCAATGTAGGAAACGTTCAAAATGCTCGCCGCGAACGTCTTGGCAACATGCTAATCTGGTGTAGAATTGTCTTCTAACGTTACTCAACATTTCAAGCGTTTTTGCTTACTTTCTTCATATCAAGAGGTAAATGGGAAATAAGTATCGAATTTGTGAAATAAAATAATTTTCTTGTTGAGGCTTTCGCGGCCATCGTTTGATGACATCTGGTCTTGATTCGAGCATTTCGGCCAGCGTGGTTTATTAAATTTCGACGTTTCGCCAGATCGAGTGTCTGGCATCTTCAGGAATTATTTCTCTCTTGTACGGTGTACTGGAGCTATCCGATTATGACGAGGGCGCAGGCTATATATAGCGCTTGCGTGGGGATCGGGACCCGCGCCTGCGTCTGGTTGGCTGGCTTCCTCCGGCTTAGGACTCGTTCCGGCGCCTGGTTGGTCGATACTGGTATTCTCATCATCTACCCGATTTCTCTTGTGCGGAAGTGTACTTGTGTTTTTGAGCACAGGTACCCATACTCTGTTAATTTTGAGTGTTTCTTCTGATCTGTTGAAATTTTCCTGGTGTTTGTGGATTTCAATTGCCTCTCTATAAAGCCTGGGGTAGTAAGCGGTGGTGGTACATAACACTTGGGTTTGGTCGAATTTGATGGCGTGATTTGTGTTGTTCAATGTGTGCTCTGCGACGGCGGACTTCTCTGAATGACCCAGTCTGCAATTGGCCTTGTGTTCTTTGATTCTGGTGTTTATCGATCGCTTCGTTGTACCTATGTATACACTCCCACAGCTGCACGGAATTCGGTATACACCCGGAGTACTGAGTGGGTCCCTTCTGTCCTTGGGAGATTTCAGGTGGTCTCTGATCTTTTTCGAAGGTTTGAATATGGTCTTGATGTCGTGTTTCCTCAGAATTCGGCCGATTCTATCTGTTATCCGGGGGACAAACGGTAAAAATGCCTTTTTCGAGGATTCTTGGCGTTGTAATCCATCGTCGGTGTTGTTCACAGGCCTTCGTTTTATTTCTTTATCGATGTCCTTCTTCGTGTATCCGTTAGCCATGAGGGTACGTTTTAAGTGTTCGAATTCAGTTCCAAGTTGTTCTGGTTCACATATAGTCCTCGCTCTGTCGACCAATGTTTTTATTATTCCCTTGCGTTGGCATGGATGATGGTTTGACGTGTTGTGTAGGTATCTGTCCGTGTGTGTGGGCTTTCTGTAAACAGTGTGTCCTAATGTATTGTCTTTCCGTGTGATCAGCACATCAAGAAAAGCCAGATTTCTGTTTCCATCTTCTGGTTCCATTGTGAACTGGATACTTGGGTGTATGTTGTTTATGTGTGCCAGAAATTCATTGAGCTTATCCCTTCCATGACTCCATATGACGAAAGTGTCATCCACGTATCGAAACCATACTTTCGGTTTGAGGGGTGCAGTGTTCAGTGCTTTCTCTTCAAATTTTTCCATGAAGAAGTTCGCTACCACTGGAGCTAAGGGGTTACCCATTGATATCCCGTCAATTTGTTCATATATTTCATGGTTGAAGGTGAAATAAGATGATGTTAGGCAGATTTTGAACAGCTCGCTGATGTCACCTGGGAATTTCTGTTCGATTTCGACAACTGTTTCATTCAGTGGGACTCTTGTGAACAAAGAGACCACATCAAAGCTGACTAGAATATCAGTGGTTTCGATATCGGTATTCTTGATCTTCTCAATGAAGTGTGCGGAGTCTCTTATATATGTTGTTGTTTTCCCGATGTACGGCTGTAGGATGGCAACCAGATGTTTTGCCAGGTTGTATGTTGGAGAACCTATTGTGCTGACAATTGGACGGAGAGGTATGTCTTTTTTATGTATTTTAGGTAGTCCATAAAGTCTCGGAAGCAGGGCCTCGCTTTGGCACAACTTCTTTTTGAGTGATTCCTCCAGCGAAGATGCTTTAATCAATTTGTTGACTCTTTTGATAGTTGCCTGTGTAGGATCTCTTTTAAGCTTTTTGTATGTTGAGGGTTCCAGGAGATCACTAATCTTCTTATTGTAGTCGCTTCTGTTCATGACTACTGTGGAGTTGCCTTTGTCAGCACCTAATATCAGTATGCTATCGTCCTTGTTGAGGTTTTTGATAGCAAGTGCCTCGTTGACTGAGATGTTAGGCTTCGGTGGTTTTGCTTTTCTCAAGATTTGCGAGCAATCCGTGCGTATTTCTTCGGCTTGATGTTCGGGCAACCCTCTGATGGCTGACTCCAGATTGGCTATGATTTCTTCCTTTGGAATCACTCTTGGAGCTATGGCGAAGTTTCCTCCCTTAGAGAGTATAGACACCTCATCTTCAGTTAGAGAGCGGTCGGAAAGATTGATGACAGTTTTCCCAGGGTCAAGTGTGTAATCGCTTTTGGGTGCCTTCTTCTGTTCTCTCAGTTTTTGGTATTTGGCTTTTTGCTTTTCTGTACTGTTGAGATGTTCATTTTCCATCGATCTGTAGGAGATAGAGTCGATTTTATCCCAGTCTGATTTGGTCATCATGTTACTCAACTTATAGAAGATCGAAATTAGTTGACGGTCTATTTCTGCCAGTTTTCTTCTTGTTGAATGAATACGTTCTCTCAAAAGGGCTCTTTCAGTTCTGATGTAAATTCTGTTGGCTTGCTGAGTTCCAAAGCAACGATTAAATCTTAGGAATTTCGGTATGATGTCCTCATCACGGCAACGTGACAAAAAGGCTAACGAGGATAAAATATGAGCCTTCTTTCTGCGTAGAGATAGTAGACGTTTGTGTAGATTGAAAACTTCCTCCCCGTAAAGGCGTTTAATGAATTTGTTGAGGCTTTCGCGGCCATCGTTTGATGACATCTGGTCTTGATTCGAGCATTTCGGCCAGCGTGGTTTATTACGCAAGCGCTATATATAGCCTGCGCCCTCGTCATAATCGGATAGCTCCAGTACACCGTACAAGAGAGAAATAATTCCTGAAGATGCCAGACACTCGATCTGGCGAAACGTCGAAATTTAATAAACCACGCTGGCCGAAATGCTCGAATCAAGACCAGATGTCATCAAAATAATTTTCATTCAGAATGTTGATTTTTGTAAGATATCTGAAAACATTTAATATTTCCGAAAAAATTGAAGATAGGTATTTGACATTGTACATAAATTTATGTTCAGAATTTTCTGAAGAATCCGAAAAATAAATAATATACAGAGGGTTGCATTTGAAATAAGAAAGTTGGTATCGGCCACGGTCGCATGGAACACCCTATATAATTTTATTTTCTTGAAAAATATGCGCATTTAAAATTACTTATCGACGTGTCCGAGCGTTTTTCCTAACACCCCCTCATTTATTCGTTATCGAATTTATTCCATTTGGCTGTTACACTCTGTATGCTGTTGTTCATTCAAAAAGTTAAGTAAAAAAGTTTAGCTATCAGACTTTTATTCGATTCGATGTGAACCTTTGTCGAGTTGAGTGAATCATTAACTCCGCGTTGCAACTACTTCCTCCAGTCAGTCTTGTATAACAGAAATACTTAATACTCATATACGCTGCATTTCTGACAGTTTTCAACCATTTTCCTCGTTGACATGAGGAAATTCTTCCGTGTGACATAGCACTCTAGACGAATTCCAGCCTCTAATGAAGTTTTCCCTGCATTTTCCGCAGCAGCAGCGAGGTGCAAAGGAGAGCAGTAATTACGAATGCAATTACATTGGATCATTTATTCCAACAGTTTGCAGTCTGAATAATTTTCACGGAAACTCCGATGATTCTGAATCTTCTTGCAATTAGCTTGGAGTTGCTGAGGATGGAATCGAAATGAAAACATCAGGAATGCTGCTTTTTGATATCCGATCGCATCGAGCTTGATTTTTCAGCATTCTGAAAATATTTTTCAGGCGAATCAGTCTCGAATTGTCTGCAATACAAGTACAGAAACTACTAATATTCTGATCTTAAATCAAAAATTTCGTGTTATTCTTTGCCGCAATCATAATTTAATTTCGTCTAACCTAGCTGGGTACTGCGAAATTTTGCTATTCTCGGTCCAGAATCGTTGCTCGTGAGGAATGGTTATTATTTTTCCTTCTAGAATTTTTACAACTGAAGCGAAAACAAGAGCTTTCATATGATTGTAGATCGATATTACAGTCTGCTCGGAAAGAAAATTTATGGTCCTTCGTCTCAGGCAACTGGATAATGGTTATTTATTTCAGTCTCACTTTGTATTACGAGAAGTATTTTCTGCTGGTTTATTATTTATTTCGACGGGAGTTTTATGCGCTGCTTTTCACACATAATATTTCGAAGAGACTACCGTGAATAATACGATATTATGAGTTCAATGGAACAGAAAATACACAGTCGAAACATCTCTGACTATTCGTTAGTTTTGAAACCTTCTATAGAAATTTATGATAGTTTGAGCCGAAATTGTTGTTGAATTAGTTTCAAAACTTCATGTGAATTGACAAAATCATTGACTGCCAAGATTACCAGAGCTCATTTTTAAGCTCTGGTCATTCTCAAAGGAGGACTACATATTTTTGGTCACAATGTCTGCAATTTTGGAATTTTGAGCCATGAAAAAAAATTTCAAATATTTCTATAGAAACAAATCAAGGTTCGAAGGCTGTTTTCATCGGTTTCTTGAACTGGCAAATGTGAATTTACAAACATAGCGGACCTACTTACAAGTTGGATGAACGATCGCTCAAGTACGTAATATTTTTCGGTAATATTCAATATTTTTGAGAACTCTGATGGCTAAAAATATCGACCACAGTAAGAAAGAAAATCGTGGATCAATATAAGACAATCAAATTTCAGCATCGGACGTCAGGACATGGGCCATCCTGTATTCATATCTGTATAAAACACTTTTTTGCGTAATAAGGAGAAGGAAGTATTTTCGAACAGCTGTGTTGCCGCTAAAATTCAACAGGATGGAGTTGCATATTGGGCAATCGAGTGAAAAACTATACCATATCCCCAAATTTATAAGGTCTTCAGTTTTTAGCGAGCATGATCGCATTTTCCGCGCTTGTAATAATCCGGGCTCATCCTCGCGACGCGTGGTACTCTAAATCACAGAAATTTCATATCTACCAAAAGAGAAAATGATAATTTAATCTTGGGATTCCATTCCGCACAGCTTCGGCAGTAGCAATTAATTATTATCCTTCATGAAAATTCGCCATAAACTCAAAAGAGGTAATCTAGTATACTTAATGCGAAGTTATTTCGGAGTTATTAGTCCACTGAGCCAGAAACATAAACATATTTTACAACAGACCGTGGCATTGTGTACTCTTTTTATGACACTGCAAAATTATACTGAATAATGAAGTAGCTCCTGCACTCTGGATTCTGATTAATTAACAACACTGAAGGTATAATCAATTTTCCCCTTCCAAGCTCGAAATGGATTCGAATTATTCTATGCGGATACAACAAAGTGAATGAGCAAGGATCGATTGACAGTCTCTGACCATATACATAGTTTTTTCACGCTGTTGTATCGTTTCTTCCTCAGAAGAAGAAACGTTTATAGTCCTCGGATCATATCTGGATACTTTTGGTCCTTTTATCATCATCAGTGGATGATTGAACCTTATGGCAAACCCTCACTCTCACTAGGTCCAAATTCTGAATTTTATAGATCCACGATCAATCAATGCATTCGGTCTAACAATTCCCTGCGACGTCCCATGATTTATACTTGGACCTAACAATGTAGATGACTAGGAAGACCATCAGATAATGATAAATTAACATAGTTTTTCAGTATTATTTACGAGATCGGGCGGCAGTTTTCCACAGAATGTCAAATTCGCATTCGGTGTTGATAAACTGCGGTAAGCTACCTTCTGTCAGCTGAATTAATGTCCTTCGAATAGGACGTTGTGCCAGATAAATGACCCTGTAAGCAGAAATTACAGAAATTTATCGGAGAATATTCTCAATATATTTCGTGTGAAAAATGAGTATGCCTAAAACGAGATTCCGTTCATATTTCATTACGTACTCTGTGACAAACAGCTGGTTCAACTCAGATTATGGTTCGAGTTACGTATTCGGTTGGCCTCATCATGTTGAACTGCTTCACCTTTTCGTTCTGAAGATCTGCGGATCTAGCACTTCCTACCTTTTCTCGAAACACTGCCTTGTATTTTATGTTGAATAGATTTTCCGAAAAATCCTGGAAAGCTGAAAGTTGGTATGGAGAACAAACAGAGCAATCTTCTACTGCTGCATCCTCACCTTCAGTTTTTGATTTTGAATAATAAATACACTGTGACCATATTTGAATCAGCTGTTTCGTTGGAGTGCTCCTTTCGCTGGCCCAATCATTATGCTCAATTCACAAAGTACACTGCGCGGAAAAATTAACGCACATTATGGAAATCTCAAATTTATTCTACAACTGAAGGTGTTCTCAATGATCATTATTATTATTAATTATGCATGCATATGTTATCCACTTTCAACGTTTTTCTTCAATACAGATATTTTCTCCCAGCAGGAATAAGAAAAGATGATATTATCAGATTTTTTATCAGATTGTTCTCGATCAATCCTAGTGATCAATAGTTTTTCTTTCGTTTAATCTTCTACACTCGATCGCTATGCAACGCGAAACACGCAATTTGACCCAACAGGAATGTGCCCAAGCGGTAGTTTTGCGAGAGGAAGGGTGGACAAACACAAGAATTGCAGAAAGGTTTGGAGTTTCCCATACAAGTGTGTCCAGAATGTTGCAGCGATTCAGGGAGACAGGTATGAATGTCCGAAGACCAGGACAGGGTAGACCACGGGTAACAACTGCCATTCAAGAACGTTACTTGAGAGTTTCTTCGTTGAGACAACGGTTTGCAACCGCTCGCCTCCTTCAAAATCAGCTTGAGCAAACTCATGAGGTGCAAATTAGCACTCAAACAATAAGAAATCGCCTCAGAGAATATGATTTAAGGCCTCGTGTCGCGGCAAGAGGCCCAGCTCTTACCCCAGCCCATCGAAGGGCGCGTTTGGATTTTGCGAGAGAGCATATCCATTGGGAAGAGGCCGATTGGAAAAGAGTTCTCTTCACAGATGAGTCTAGATTCTGCCTCTACCATTGTGATCGACGTTCCCTTGAATACAGACGTCCACATGAAAGATAAGCTCAGTGCAATTTCCTGAATACTACTGGTTTCGGAGGAGGATCGATTATGATATGGGGTGGAATATCTTTGACTGCTCGCACAGACCTAGTGGTCGTTGATAATGGAGCTATTGCCATTGCCCCATACATTGGTGAAAATTTCATTTTTATGGACGATAATGCCAGATCCCATCGTGCGCGCATCGTTCAGGAGTACTTTGGAGAGGTTGAAGTCTCTCGAATGGAATGGCCAGCATGAAGTCCAGATCTCAATCCCATTGAGCAGGTTTGGGACAACCTCAATAGAAGGCTGAGAAGTTCAGAAAATCATCCAGCTACTCTTAACGACTTAGGAATCCAACTCGGAGAAATCTGGGAAGGATTAGATCAGAACATTTTAAGATCACTCATTTTGAGTATGAACCGTCGTTGCCGAGCTGTAATTAACGCAAGGGGTGGAAATACCAAGTATTAAATCACTTATCAGCATTTCAGTATTTTGAAAATTGTTCATTCCTCTTCTTTCACATAAGATTCGGTGAAATCCTGAATTTTTCTTCCATTTAATGTGTCTTGTTTCGTTCAAAACCTTCCCGAGAGAACATAAAATATAAGTTATAAAGTCAATGTAGAGTTAACTTTCGTTAAAATTGAGATTTTCAGAATGTGCGTTAATTTGTTGGCGCAGTGTATAAGTATTGACATCATCGTACAATAACAACTAATGAATCCTCCTTCGGTAGTTTTTATTTGTGTCGAAACTACCCGATATTCCTCCATCCACTTGTAGTCGAGAGCCTACAGGGACATTCCCCGAATGTCTCCACTAAAACCGGATGTTATGATATCCAATATGTTCGGAGGGATATTCATGGCAGCTACTCCGATTTCCGGGACCATTTACGAAAACAGTTTTCGAAAAATGATCCGGAAGATATCCCCGACGAAAAGCCTCGTCCTTGCTAAGCGACAACGTAATAGGGTCGGGAAACGAGGAGAACAGCTATACCGAGTGTGTGTAAAAGCCTCGGGATATTAATAACATATAACCACAAATTTGTTGTAGAAACGCATGCAACTCCCGGTTGCCGATGTTTATGAACACGAAAACTGTCGTTGGTTGGTTGCACTCTATCAATAGTGCAGGTATGGGGTTTACCAATGGCAGCCATATTCGAAATGGTAAAGAAATGTCGTTTGTTCATAAGGTGGGTATATGACTCCCCTCTCGAGAAAATACAACGTTTTAATGGTACGAAAAAAACTTTGGTGAGCTTATCCAAATACAACAATCCCAAAGACTCATTTTCTTAAGATGGAACTTATGGATGATGGTGTTCTACCTCTGGACTCTATAATCTGGGATATCCAAGTTGTCAATGGTCATGCACACAAAAAAGGTTAAGAGAAAATGTACTCGATCAATCGATACAGATTTCCCGGAGTCTAGAAATGACTCGACCACGTGGTTCTTTCCTAAGCATGCATTGGTGCGTGTCTCGAGAATATCGGAAGGAAAAATTAATAGACCTCCTCGGAACTGCATTCGAAAATGAAAATACTAAATCCTCATGTGACGCGTGTAAATCAGGTCGGGACGCAATTGAATGATTTATGATAACGCTGAAATATTGTCGCTGTAGAGCTGAACACATTATGGAGGTTGCGACTTTATCGAACTCGCTAACCCAATTTTCCCAATCTAGATGGTTACGAAATTGCCGCCTGGAAGCCAAGGCGACCGTTATTTTCCACCTGGGGATTTACCGAAGAAATATTTCGATATTATCTGTCATCGTCAACTACTTATGTTACTCGTAAACTATTTGATCTATTGCGGACATGCCCCTTTCGAATTCCGAATTATCTTGATATATGGAGAGTGTTATTAATTTACCACCAGCCAGGTCGATATTTTTAGAGGTGGTGTTTTCATATCGCAAGCCTTGTTAACACTTCATTTTCTAGCATATGAAAATAGGGTCGAACAAAGAAAAGGAAAAGGAGATGGTAAATATGCCCGATTTTGCTATAAGGAATGAGAGCTTTCAAACAAACCATTACTGTTTTTTTAAATTTTATTGAGGATACCTAAATGTTTTATTATTGTAACTTATTTCGTAACAAATTCCAGTCGAGGTAGTCTAACTGAAAAGGTAGACAATAATGCGGATCTACATTCATCATCGTTCCTTTGAAAGCGGGACGAAATAAAGGGAATCATTTCGTCCAAATATCGATCTGGAAAATAACGAACGGCTAAAGTTTTCAAGCGGAATAATTCACCTGGTAAGAACGAAACAACACGTTTTGAAGGCGTACTTTGTAAATCATAAGGTTGTTCTGCACGATATCAAGAAATGATTTATTTTACGAAGCACAATTCATCGTCTTGGAAGAAGTAGCTTACATCTTCTGGCTAGACCATTATTTAATTATTCTATACCTAGTGATGAGAAATACGCGCAATCAAAATACCCGCGAAAAATACGTGTTGAGTGCAAACAAAACGAAAACGAAGCAGATTTCGCTACAAATGATAAAAGTTTCAGCGCCATTTTCGTGATGGCTTTGATTGGTCCTCTCCGAACTTATTTCCGCCGTGGAATGACACTGGCCCTGCTTCGACGTTGCAGAAGTGGAATTTGATTTACATTTTTAATAACAGAACTGCCACTTTCCACAACGTATATACGAGAAAACTACTCTTGCTTCGGTGGAAGATGGAAATACCGCCCATTTTTATTCATTAAGAGCTGTCAACTGCGGCGATGGATCGTTGTCTAGCACGAACAGTCACCTCGATTCAGGGGATGATTCAATGAAATAAAACGCATAGAGCGGGTTCATGCTTCTGCTTGTTCGTCCCTTTTCATTAAATGGCATCGGCTCGCGATCCGCACTGCGACGAAACCTTTCAAATCATTTTGAAAATTCTCGTACGATCCTAGATTCAAGTCCTCTGTAAACATACCCTTATGTAAATTATGACTGGTATGAATCCTATAGTTGTTTCAACTGAGTTGATTGACCTGTCGTCATATAGTTAATTAAAGTAGGTATTCAGAGGCATTTTCATTTTAATCATAAAATAATAAGGAAATATGGAAAACTGTTTTGTGGGAAACTACTTTTAGGAGTGGCGTCTTTTACCCCTTCCTCACAACCAAAATTCACAGACTCTGAATTGATTTCCAGGTTCATTTCCTCAGTAGAGACACTAATTTGGCGTTAAATGTGGAAGCATGTGCCGCCTGGGTGCCGGAAAAGACGACAATAGACCCATAATTGCCCCACAATTCGCCCCCGTAGGCTTCCGCGAAAATCGAACGATAACATGTTGCCACGTATTCAGAACTTTCGAGCGGAAAATGTCCAACGCAAACTCCCGCAACTGCCGAAAGATAACACAAGAAGATAGCGAAAATATCAGATCCGCAGGGCCGGGAGTTTACACACAGTTTAGGCAATACGGAAAGTTTCCAGTTTATGTAACCGCAAAACAGGTTCCATTATTTTCCGAGCCGGTCCCCGGGGAGGGCCGTCGAGCTGACGAAACTAAAAACTAAAACAGAATATGCAAATAAATCCCGACAAAAATCCTCCGATGATATTAAATCCAGGGAAGAGAGTTCCGAGGAGTCCTGCATTGCGCCCATTTTGCGGCAGGATCGCGGCTCCCGGAGGCTCGCCCCAATTTATCGCGGATCGATTGACTTAGATTTTCGAATCGTCCGCAATTTCCACCGGCCACCGATAAAAGAGGTTAATATTTTTGCCGTATCGGTCGATTTGAATAAATCGCGTCTACTCGGAACAATACGAAATCGAATATATTTCACCGCTGGACTCCCGCCAAGCCTTCCCGCTGATCGGATCGGGACCGTTCTTATCGGGTTATCATTTTGGGAAGAACCCTTTCGGGAAGAAGGAGATCGTTTCGTTTTTAAACACAACACACAGGTACAGGTACAGTTAAAACTTGTGGCTGTAACCCTAAAATATTCCGATGGTACGCTAAGGCTTGGCAGACAAGCACAAGGTTCAAATGGTTGCCTATGTCTGAGTGCAGGAGGAAACTTAATGAAGTAGGCAAGAACAACAAGCACTGACGGATACAGGGGAGAAGCATGGAGTCCATGAAGAAGAGGATTATAGAAAGACCAATGATGTAGCTTCCTCAAAGCTCTGAAGGGTCGAAATGATATGATATAACCTCGGTAGAACGAGCGCTTTCAACAAAATTCGGTAAAACGAATATTCGATTGAGTAATGGGATCCCGCATGAACATCCTAGAAACATCAGTCATTCCAGCCTTAGTCAGCGATTAAAAAAAAACAAATAAGGTACCCGTCAAGTGGATATCAACCCTTGCTCTTACGTACAGTTTATAATCGCCCATTGAATTCGCACAAAAGTTTCAAGAAAAACGCCGAGTCATTCATTTTCACCCGTACCGTAAGCGTGGCCAATAATGTTGTGAGGTGTTTCTGAAATGATTGATAATGTCTCACTTACTTCAGCCGAATCAGAAAACAACAAAAATATCAACATCGTTATTCTTGCCGTCGTTATTTGTTCCCGATGTAATAATGAAAATGATTGATACTGACCGGGTGGAACTTCATTACATTTTCCTTGATTTATCGTCGGACCCACATAATCAACATTGTGTTCTGACTGATGGTTTACGCGAACAATACTCCTACGGATCATGCATTTTTAATGGGAAATCGTGTCTTATAAAGAGTGTTTTAATGAGAGCGCAAAATTTGAATTGCGCGCCATGTTTAAAAGTCATAATGTTACATGATTATGATGAAACAGATCGGAAGCTGACAGATGGGTCCTTCTAACTTAACCCCACCCTTGAATATTCTAGATATAAAACGTTTCTAAGGTAGGTAACAAACTCGAAGTTGTCGCGTTTTTCCGTGTTATACACAAAAATCATAACATTGACGGTGATTGAGATCTACGCCTACGGAATGAGATGGCACATTGATCTAAAGGGGACGCTCAAAGTTCTAGAATAGTAGTACGACTTCAAGCAATACTTTAGGCAATTCGCATCTTTATAAAGGGAGATTTGAATCATATCAAAGATCCACCATGATGTGCTCTTTTTCTTTTGTGACCATCGAAGACATGCAATTCTGTGGAAGGAAAACTAACCTCGGAGAACAAAAAACAAATGGAAAACTCTTATTACTTCAGCCTTTCACTTTTACTTCTGCTTCATTCTTGATAGCATTCACTTCTACTTTTCAATAGGTAATTCTTTGAAATGGAGTTCCTCTTCTAAGAATCCGACATTTCAGATTCTCTTCAGAGACGCTTCCTTTGTTCACTGGTATGTACTGTCCACCATTTATAATATAACACTGTTTCTATTCACAGGATTTAATCTCATGTAAGCTTATCTATTTTATTATTGCATTTCTATTGAATATCATGGAACTTAGTTCTATTATTTAACCCACTTGGAATATTCTTATACTGTTGACATTATAGTATAGGCATTGGAGTTGTTGCTTTTAGGATAATATTTCATTTATAATGATAACTTGGTTTGGAGGCCTAGGATAACTGTTTATATCGTCTGTGCCAAGGAAAATATCCCCCACTTATGTGGCTTGAGACTTCCCCTGAGAGTTCTATAGACGAACTTTCTCAGAAACTAAGCCTCGTCTTCGGGCCATGGCGTACCGGATAAGCAAGGAGTGCTTTGAAGGTGCCAACGTTCATCAGTCAACAGGAAATATAAGGAGTTTTCCGTCACTCCCAAACCAACGTACTAATAGGATTTCACTCGTAACACTTGGAAGGAAGGATTCTCACACTAGGAACTGCAAACACACTGCGTAGGAATTTTCAATAATAATCAGGTGACACACTTTATATGCCTATAACCTTAGAACAACTTGGAATTATACTATTTATCAGGATTGTGCCAGTGATAACCTTACCAGGGTTCGTCTTATTAATTATTGATCTATGGATTGTAAACATTTCATCTGTAATGCTATAAGGTTTTTTGCTTTCAAATCCAATGAGGATTTGGATTTGGTTCGTTTTCCCTTATTAGGAAGCCGTTTTCTCGAACTGCTTCGCTGGACCAATAAAGGCCTGTTCCACCCTTGTGTCCTATCTAGTGTATTATTTATCTACTTCACCTCACTATTTCCCATCCTATAGTTCACCAAACGGAGTTATTACGAACCTGACTCACTAAAACATTGCATAGAGTCCTACCAAACATGGACGATCACAAGCCAAGCCGAAAATATAAGTATAAAATCCCCTTTAACGTAAATGTCCCTTTAGTTACACTGGGAAGTATTTGCTCTTCTCATTTCTTTTCACAATATTTCTCCACCATCATAAAGGAGGAATGTTACGTTACGAAGATGCATTCTTATCCGAGAATAATCCGGGGCACTACTTGCCCCAATTCACATTTTACAGCGCCGACCCGGATTTTCGACGTCGACGAGACAATTTGAGACAGTTTTCCGAACAGCAAACGGCATAATCGAACGAACTCATTAAACATTTCCAACAGCAACATGGTTAAGCTAGTTCTCGACATCTCATTAGCGAATTCAATTTTGCCGGAGAATAAAATCGAGGCGTGCACGAAAAAATGCGCTCATTAGCTACAACAGCATCGGAAGTCATAACAAATATTGAACTTTATCCCGACGGAGCGAGCTCTCAGAATTAACATTGCCCCGAACAACTCGAAATCCGTCAAACGTCGAAACTCAAACAGAAACCCCAGACGAAATGAGCAGATCTTAAGAATGATCGAGAATTAGACGGATACCAAGGTGAGATATTCGAGTATGAATTGCTGGATGTGCGAGACGCTCGCCGAAGCCCTCGCGATGTGGCGGCTGAATAACATTACCTCGGGTGATTCGCCTCGTCAAAGGGACTTTTCCGCTCGTCAGTTACTCCAATTACGGAGTGCTCGAGATCGAGCGTGTACAAGATTGTTTTTTATGGGAGATGCGAAACATCGCCCTCCGAAAATAATGAAACCTCCTTCAGACCCGCTTCTCGAGGGTCACTTCACCGATAATAATATGAATTTTTTGCTCGTCAGAGTTTTCATTTCTTCGTTTGATTCCGGGCACTTGCAGATGGATCGGTAACTCGAAGCCATAATTGGATTCCGGCGATATTATTTGTTTGCCGAACAAGATGAGGGACCAGTGACTCATTCTTACAATTTTACACTGCCTGGAGAGATGATGGGCATCGCGATTCTCCAATAGTATCGCTGCCGCGGGGAGGGAATTTTGAATTTTTTTTTACACTGAAGCTTCAGAAATTTGCCTTCGTTAATGACAACATTTACGCGGATTTGACATGATACTGTCGTAAAGTCAGGAGTTTTTGAACGCTCGTTCATCCATCTGGTATGTAAAATTTGACAGCTGTCAAAGATATCGTCTGAGATCCCGGATCTGTCGGAGAAAAATCGGTTCGAGTGTGGCTTAGACGTGGTCCAAAATTAATTTGCACACTTCTTCTTTTCATGAACCTGAATGCGTGATTTCTTCTAGTTCGGATTCAGAACAGCTTCACGTGTTGTTCCCATATCAATGTGTTGGGTAGAGTTTTAGTTAACCAACTGAAGGGTGGTCCAATTTTATTTAACTTTAATTTTTCTAAATATAATCTTATAAATGAAAATAAAAATAAGGCTGGTGGACTGTATACGTATATGAAATTAATTGAAACCCAACACAAATGAAAGGATGAATGTACCCAAAATAACAGAAGAAAAATAGTCTTACCTATATCAGCAAAACAGTCAACCGGATCTCGTCGACGACTCCTATTCCAAAGTACAGAGTAATCGAGCTCGACAAACGAAGCTGACGTGAGAATCCGTTGCTAAAAATGTCAAATTGTGCACACTCATCCTTGTGGTATTGTGAAATAATCACGTCACTGGTAACAGTCTTTTTGTTTGAAATGATTCGCACAAATCAAAGATTTAAATGAATGTAATTCCATTGGATCGAAATTACTACACTGCGAATCACAGGAGAAACTGAAATTTTCCAAATTCACGAAAAGGAAGCAGAAAATTAGCAATTAACGGAAGCAGAATTGTTCACGATCAAGTAAATCAGTGAACTGATAAAAAATGAAATATGAAACAAATATCTAACACATGATGCGATCCACAGCTTACGCTAGTTCTTTTCGCACCTAAAAAATGACACCTCCATATTGGAATTCCCCAGTATGGAGAAATTAATTTAAAAGGAATCAGAATTTTGAAAATTCAGAATAATTAATTTGAACCGATCACTTGACGTGAACACAAAGTAAAATATACAGGGTGTTTCAAAGATGAAGAAGTATCGATGTTTTTCAATTCGCAAGATGTGTATACTTGTGGTGAAACATACAGGGTTTCCCTGAAATACTAATCCGCAGAATTCTTTCGTTCAGTTCACATCAAACGAAAATCTAACATTTGAAAATCGGGCTTATGCAGGTTCATAAAGAGCGTTCAGCGGATCTCGTAAAAACCTGTGATGCGTTGAAAACAAAAAGAATAACAGTGTCGTTAGAGCGATACTATGAGCGCGCGTGCCAACAATAATTTCCCTTTACGTGTGAATGTGCCTGCAATTACATAAATATGAAAATGTAGCGGTTGGGATATCACAGCACTACGATGATACTCTTATGATCCCACGGGAACCCTGAAAGGGGCCGCAATAATTCTGAGATTTTTTTATCACGATAGGATATTTCATTTTCATATAGAAAAGAATTTCATAACTGGGAATGGCTTCTAGAAAAGAGAAGATAATAAAATTCTAAGAATAACGGATTTTTCTTCTCTATAGACTTCGTCATAGTCGACTTTGTCGGTGAGTTTGATCATAATATCCAAGAATATAGCCACGGTAAATAAATTAACGACTTGTTGAAAGTGAAGAAAATTGAATTTATTTGCGTTTCTTCTTTGGAAAAGCAAAATATTCCTCTAAAAAAAATGTGAATACAAGGGTTCCAGAATAAATGAATTATCCTAAAGCAGTGTGAAGAAGAGCTATTGGGGGCTCTGAAATAGGACGGAACCAATTCTTCCTTTGGAAGAAAAATCTTTTTTTTATTTTTCTACTTTTCTGACGTTTTCAGTTCGAATGGATATTATCTGCTCAAAAAACATTAAACTCTTCTGTCCAATAGTGTTGGACAGAATGCTTTTTTTCTTCGAAATTCTCCTCTGGACGAGTTCACGTAATCGAATAATAGTTAAGAAAGAACGACACACCTCTACCTTACTGTCGCGACCAAGTGGAAAACGATAGGTGTTCTGAAACGAGTTAGCGGCAGATGTGGCTTCATCTTACGTATTCATGGCAAGTGTGAGATTTATATCCCGAATGTTACGATTACATTTCAATTACGTTTCAAATTGGATTTGTCTATGCATTCGAGGGATACATTCATAATGGTTATATCGAATGAAACCGGCACCATTCGTCGTTGAAAGTGTCTATATGGAATCAGTCTATCAGATTCAGAAATAATGATTCGTTGCGTCAATACATCGAATGTATGTCAACAGTTAAAAAATGGCGGAAAGTATTATACAAAGAAGGAAACAACTTTGAAGGTCCAAAATCTGCCCTCTGACTACATATAATAACTACATTTAATGTGGTGGCTCAATTCTTCTTTATTATTCACTTCTTCTTAACTGCCTATGGGGGCGGCTCTAGAATAACCCCAGGGTAAATCCTGTCTGTCGTAAAAGGCGACTAAAAGGATAACCATAGGTGGTAGATGGTCTCATCGCCCGGTGAAATACCACCATATCGACTTTGTGTGCTGTGAAATGGATCACTCCATGTTTCAGTTTTCGGTCGATACTTTCCGGTCTCCCCTTTTCCCCTCTTCCCACTTCTCCACCACATTTCATGCATAAAGATGATGAAGTCTCCTAGAGTAAAACATTCCGGAAGCAAAATACCTCTCCATTCGGATTTCCGGGCGAGAGGTACTCGAGGGGACTCATCTCTGAAGATTAACTTTTGTAACATCCGCGGACTCAACAAGAACATCAATGACGTCCACCATCACCTACAGACGGAACAACCAGATATTCTGGCGCTGACAGAAACACAAGTGAACTCGTCCACCAACAATGTCCATATGCTCTGTCCTGGTTACGAACTCCATTCTCGATTCAGGTTCGAAGGTGGAGTCTGCCTCTATGCCAAGGCTAATCTTTCATGCCAGCGTGTAGAGAGTTTGGAACCGAAAGATTTCGATGTGATGTGGTTCAAGCTAGCCAATACCAAACTGACCAAGTTCCTCTGCTGCCTTTACCTGTCGCCAAATGAACCGTCATATGTGAGCCTTTTCGAGTTTTTATCACTCAAACTGAATTTAATCCAGGAGAACCACCCAGCAGCTGAAGTCATAATCATGGGAGACTTCAATGTTCACAACGCAGCCTGGCTCAAATTCTCCAACAAAACAGATGATCCAGGTCGTCAAGCTGAAGCCTTCGCCATCACTCATGGCCTGGAACAACTGGTCGAGATACCAACCCGCATCCCAGATGTCAACAACCACTCTGCCAACATACTAGATCTCTTTCTCACTACCAATCCTGATCCATATAGAATAGAAGTTCGCGCCCCACTTGGAAACTCCGACCACACCCTAATCTCCACAACTTGCTCTTTTCATGTACCATCAAGCCGCACAATACCACCCCGTCTCATGTGGCATTACAAATCGGCCGACTGGGAAGGGCTTCGTATGTTTTTCTCAGCGTTCCCATGGAAGAGAGCTTGTTTCTCCTCAGTAGATCCAACAGAATGTGCCGAGACAATTTCTGAAATAATTATGTTGGGGATGCAAACTTACATACCGAACACAGCAAGAAGAACATTATCCGATAAGACCTGGTTTAACAAGAACTGCTCTAAAGCTGTCGCTTCCAAACAGGCAGCATTCCATCGATGGCAAAAAAATCCATGCCCTGAGACTAGAGCAGAATATGTGGAGGCTAGAGGCATATGCAATGAGACAATCAAATCTTCAAAAGATGCTCACAATGCCAAAATAAGATCTAGACTTGTTGAATGCCCTAACGGATCCCGTTCATTCTGGTCCTTCGCCAAAGCTGGAGGAAGAAACTTCACTTCCAGCTCGTTTCCCCCTCTAACCAAGGAAGATGGAACACTAGCAACGACTGCCCTGGAAAAAGCCAACATCTTCGCGCATTTGTTCGCTGAAAATTCCACTATAGATTCATCGGGAAAACAACCCCCGAATATTACATCTGTTGACAGCCATATGCCCGAGATAACCTTTCGCCCACGTACTATCAGAAAGATTCTGTTGGGTCTCAACACCAACAAAGCCAGTGGATCCGACGGAATCCCACCGATTGTTCTCAAAAAATGTGCCCCCGAACTAACACCTGTTCTCTGCAGATTGTTCAACCACTCTTACAAATTGGGTGTTTTTCCATCCAACTGGAAAACCGCAAGAGTACAACCAGTACCTAAAAAAGGCAAAAAGACCCTACCTAGCAACTACAGACCTATCGCTCTGTTATCTATTATTTCAAAGGTCATGGAAAAAGCCATCAACATTGAGCTCATGAAACATCTGGAACACTCAGGAATTATCAACGATAGACAATATGGTTTCCGTCATCAGAGATCCACTGGTGACTTGTTCGCTTACGTCTCACATATATGGCAGCTATCTACCGAGAAATATGGTGAAACCCTAGCCGTAGCACTGGATATCTCCAAGGCATTCGATCGAGTCTGGCATCAGGGACTCCTCGCCAAGCTTCCATCTTATGGCGTGCCCCCAAAGCTATGTTCTCTTCTAGCCAGTTTTCTCTCAAACAGATCTCTCCATGTAGTGGTCGATGGAGTTTCGTCTGACTCTCTACCCATAAATGCTGGTGTTCCGCAGGGATCAGTTCTGGCTCCAACGCTGTTTCTGCTTCACATCAACTATTTGCTGGAGGCAACTTCGTGTCCAGTGCACAGCTTCGCGGATGATAGTACCCTCCATACCGCCTTTTCTTCTAGGGCTCCAATACCAGCCCGCCAAATCAAAAACGAACGAGGAAGAAATGTTAACAACATAAATATGGACTTGGCAACAATTCTTGAATGGGGATCTAATAACTTGGTAGAATTCAACGCAAACAAAACACAAGCATGTCTTTTCTCTAGAAAAGCCGATCTTACTGTGCCCAGCATAAAATTGTCGGGAGTGACCATACCATTGAAGTCATCCATTTCGATGCTTGGCATTACTGTCGGCGGTAACCTTTCCTGGGAGAATCACGTGAGATCCATTGCTAAAAGTGCATCCCAAAAACTTGGTTTTCTGTTTCGTGCCAGGAGCTATTTCACCTCGAGTCAGCTGCTTATAATCTATAAGGCACAGATTCGACCTGTCCTGGAATACTGTTCCCATGTTTGGAGTGCTGCACCTAAACACACCCTAAAACTCTTGGATTCCGTACAAAAAAGGGCAATTCGTCTCGTCGGTGATGCATCGCTTACAAGCTCGCTCACTTCTCTGGAACACCGTAGAAAAGTGGGCGATCTGTCTCTATTTTTTAGATATTTCCATGGGCGATGCTCTTCTGAATTATCAGCAATCGTTCCCCCTCTGGCAGTCTCTTCCAGACTAACCCGTCAAGTTAAGTCTTCACATCCCTTCGTGGTAACTTTGGAGACCTGCAGAACATCTCTCTTCAAGGACTCGTTCATCCAACGAACAGCGAGGCTTTGGAACACATTGCCTAGGGAGGTGTTCCCCGAGGCATATAACCTCCAGAAATTCAAGAAGAACACCAATTCCTACCTGCTTGCCCTTGGTTCTCACGATGTTCTCTGAACATTACAGGATATTCCTTTTCGTGAAAATCACAACATTAAAAAAAAAAAAAAAAAAAACTGTACACCAGTACACCAAGATTTTCGAATGGACCTAAGATGTAGATGTAGATTGTATAAAAATGTAATAGTGGAACGACTTGTTCTACCTGTAGAAGAAAAGGAGAGTCGCCTTTGGAAATGTTGTATGCATTTTTCAAATCCATCCAAATAGAAGCAATCATAGATTTATAATTCTCACCAACTTTACACAAAAAGAAAGAAAAAGGGTCCCAGGTCGAAAGAAATCTTCGAGTTCCTTATTCCACTACTGGTTTTTCGTTAGAAGGAAGAGTTCCCTGGGGTGAAACAGTGCTAACTAGCAGCGTCATGAATTGATTGGCAAATGAGAAAATTGAATGGGAGTTGAAGACTCTGGGGACGCAACACTAACTACCATAACTCCTCGGCGAGCTCCCCGAAAATATTCGAATAATTTCCATTCTGCCTAACGTCTGGGATAAATTGGTGTGAAACGTTCAATGTCTTATTCTATTACGAGGAGCCGGGCCATTGGGGAGCGCCCATCCGAAAGAATGAGACAGAGATAACTGGCGAAACGAAGTTATAGAAAGGGAGAAACAATTACTTTGATGCCCATTTACATATTGTTGAAAGCTGTGGGTCTGATAATTGAGGCACGAACATAATACTAATATTTTTTGGGGTTGCGTAATTTCATTGCGGTTGGGAGTTTGCCCTTCCCTACTTAAAGGGACCTTTCTGTCCATTCTTCAGGATGAATAGAAGAGGCGTTGAGTGAGGGAACGCCGTCCTACGTCTTGCTTTTCATATCTGAACCATCTAATGGTGACGCCTCTGAGATTGCCGAGTCAGGTCTACTCTTTGAGTTTTTATTTGTATCCTGTATGTATTGAGTTCAATTCGTGAATAAATCGAATATGTATCTCAAGCATAAGAGTTGGTGAACTAGTTCGTTCCGAAACAGGAAATCTTCGACATTTTCCATCGTGCATATCAATTAGTCCTATAAACAGTCCGCGGAAGTTTCCATATGGAACAGAAAATCTGGATTGCAATAGCCCTCTGATGTTGATTTTTCCCCAATAGAATTCAGACCATCCAGATAATGGGCTTGGACCTCGAAATTTATCCGTTAGCGGTTCGATATTTTCGTCGATGGCCTCTATATGTCTTTGTTTTTCCGAGGAGTGCGAATGGTGGATCCACTCATTACTCTTTCCCCGAGTTAAGCCGCAGCCACTGGATGTGTACAGAGCAATCAATGGAATAAGAGAACGCTCCAGGAGAAAAACATCCATTAACCGATCTCGTTCCAGGAGATCTGGCGAACAACATGATGGCTCATCATCCATCTTTATTAATTCCGCGTCTGGGTCCCGCCTTATCGACTGCGCCACTTTCCAGTGACATAAGTTTCCGAGACTTTTATGGCACTGTAAAACATGCCCAGTTACAAAATTCATTAGATACCATCAATTACCCACTCGATGTTGATCCTTTGAGAAATAAATTGAGTGGAAACGATTCCAATTCCGCGTTTCTCGCTTTCTTTCTTTCAATTCGGCTGAATTTTGCCGCATTCAGTCCCTGATGAGTCGAAAACAACGGTTATTGCTTATACTTGATGAGAAAAGTTCTGGCGGGGGGAAAGAGTTAGTGTTCGGGAATGTGAAAATGAATAATTGAAACTGATGAAAAATTTCATTGCTCCTTTTTCACTTGCCCATGCCAGGATCCGGTATACCGAGTGATTTATTCGTGATTGATCATCATTCGTGTTTAGGAATCACCGCTCGTCAAAAGTTGGGAATCTTGATGTATTAAAATTGGTACGGAGATAATTCTGCGTACAAACTTCAATTTTTTTGAATTTCAAATGAGTTAATTCTTCTTGTCTCAGAAATGCACATTTTAATGATTCGAAAATTTGATTTGGAGTTTCGATCTTTTTAAAAAGTCCATCGACTGTCTGTCTGCATGTAGATTCGGGCCTCAAGCTAATGATAAGTATGTCATTTTATGAATGAGTTTTCCGATGCATTACTTATTATGCATGATTCAATTGATGAATACATTAAGAATTCGATCTCTCACAATTGCCCAAAATGACAATATGAGGAGATCTTATGAATTTCTACAGATTTTTCACTTCAGCTTCAATAATCATTCATGTCAACAATTGAATTCAATTGCAATTATTTTTAACGTTGACTATTTCCCTCGTCTAAATTTTTACCAATCAGAAACTCGCAATTGTGAATCCAAAATGGTTCTAGATTTAAATCCTATATGGCAGTCTGTAGCTGTCAGCAGTTTTTTTGAGTTTACCCGCGGCAAAACTTGACAGTTGTTGTCGGCGAAAATTACAATAAATAAGTTTGTAGTATTTTGTGTTTTTCCGATTTTTTTCACAGGAAAAATTAGAGGCTCGAATGGTATTTGACAAGACTATTTCATGAGTAACAGATTATTCTGCAATCTGCATGCATTATGTATAAGTATTAATTCGAAAACTGAAAAACAGGTTATTTATCTAAATATTGATGCATCCAGAATAATCTGTTACTCATGAAATAGTCTTGTCAAATACCATTCGAGCATCTAATTTTTCCTGTGAAAAAAATCGAAAAAACACGTTGCTAAGTTATATTTTCTAACAAGAATTTTTATTGCCACCAGCACTCATGCTTCTTGTTAAAATATTACTTCGCAACGTGTTTTTTTCGATTTTTTTTTGAAAAATTGGATTCCCTTACTTTTTTAATATCAGTGACTTAAAGTGATCAAGAAATGTTAGGAGATCGTAAGTGGTGATGATTCCAAGCCAATAATAAAAGAGACAAAAATAAAAATATACATCTTTGGTCAACTATTCAGTCCTGGAAATAACTTCTTTTGTAGTTGAATGAGTTCAGGTCTCTTGGAACCTCCTACCTTAGTATTACTCTTATTGCAACATTTTACTCACGAAGAATTGTATAAAAATGGACACAGAAGTAGATGTAGATATTTTCACATCTCTCTTACTCTTTAGAATAGCATTTCCGAATTAATATTTCCACTTTCCCCACGTACCCTTCCTTCATCGAGCATTCATTCGAATCCGAGTATTAAATAATGCAAATATGTATTTTCGAATGCGAAAAATGTGATTACTCCGCAAGGGTAGTTCCCTCCGCGAAGAACGCAGATTAACCGGAATTCTTCATCCACTCATCCGAACGTCCTGACCAATTTATGAAACAATTTTTTCCTGGAAAGGGTACGAGGTAGACTAATTCCATCAAGCGAACTTGCGGGCCAACCAACCGTGGAAAGGAGGAAGCCTTCTTTCCCGACAAAAACAAGCCCGAAACATATTTGTTCTAAACCGGGCTATTACAGTGACAGTAATTTCGTTAAGACCAACGTCGGCGGTATTTCATATTCAGGTAAGACCACGAATCCTCCGTCCGGATTGCAAATGTCGGAACGGGTCGGGTTCTCCTGCGATTCCAGTTCACCTCCCGGGGTCGATTCGCTCTCTTTGATTTATGTGACTTCTTGCATTGTTGATAATTGGCTGGGTCATTTTTTTTGCTCTCGAGAAGGGATTTTGATTTATCGGGCGGAAATCGGGTTCACGACGCCGGAGTGTTAGGAGAGGATTTATATACGATCATAGAGCTTTCTAGGTTATACAGACATGTAAAAGTAGGTTTGGGTGTGAAGTAATTCGGAAACTGTTGACACTAGTCTAACTCGGTTTTTCTCAAAACCTTGGACCCTTGACTGAGTTGGGCCAAGTTCGATGCGTTGTGAAGGGATTTCCAATAGGGATGGTCTATTTCTTCACAACATTTTGAATGATATCTGTTGTTGTTCAACGAAGGTCGATGAACCTACTTACTTTTTCCTTAAAATGAATACGAATGTTCGAAATATAGAGGAGAGTCGCCTAATACTGGGCGGTTTCCTAATTCGGGGAGATCCAAAATCTTAGACAATGAGGGTGTACGACTAATCGCACGCACTCTATCTTGTAGAGTATGTCTGGTTGCCTACACTACAGCAATGAACAACTTTTTTATTAAAAACATGAAAGCGTGAGCCCACGATATCTGAACGAGAATATCTTATGAAGTTTATTCGTGTTATCGATTTTAATTAAGAACTACGGCAAGGTGAGTAATTAAGGATTTGTTTTTTTAATTGAATGAAGCTTTGTAGATACAACATTGATGCTTTACGTTCATTTTAAATAATAAAATCTTAGTATTTATTTTTTGAGGATATGAACCTTAGAGAGGACTGGGTCTCCTATTACGGGGAGTTGAGAGAGTCCTAATTTGGGACTCCCTATATTAGGAACTTTTTTACTCTAGAAGTAGTTTTAACACTTAGTAATTTATTGCAACTAAGTATGTCGTTTTTTTTATTCGCAGATGCCAAAACGAAATACATGGGAATACATGGTCTTTTGAATTAATTTTTTTAATAAAAAAGTTGTTTTTCAATAAATGCATCAATTAGCAGATTTTAAAGTTATTTCCTTAAAAACAACATCCCTTTTTTTTAAATACACTTTGCATCCAATTGAATCGATGACTTCATTCTGCAAAGGTGTGTGTATATGAAAATTTGACCTCCCCAATTTAGGTGCCCACAGGTTCCTAATTTGGGGAGATGCTTTTTTTTACATAATAGGATAACTAACTCAATTTAAATATTTTTGAGTATTTTTGTAGATATATCATTTGTCCTGGCGTTAAATATTATCAGTACGAGATTTTTCCAATTTTGAACATATCATGCAATTGTTTTACTATTTTTAAAAAACCTCCCCATATTAGGCGACTCTCCTCTAATAAACACAACTATTTTCTGAATTGTTTATATGAAAATGACATTGCCACCGTGAAGTTTAACATTTGTACTGGTGAAAGAATACAATAGTCACATTTTTAGAATTCTAGATATTCCTACCGAACTTTCCGGTCGAATAACCCGAAATCAAAACTGCGCGGATATCTTCCGTGCGAGCATGTGTGATGTGAAAAAGATTTGGCGTGCAGCAGGCTGCGCCAACAAGAAAGAAATAATCCGGATCGCCATTTTGAAAGTACAAGGAATAAAATTTCCCGTTACCGTCCTCTCGCAGCCTCGCAGCCCTTGATCCCGTCCACGGCCGGAATTCTCCATAAAAGCCGACTCGCGAGCTCGCAGGAAAGCCTGGAACCCTTTCATTTTCTCTGACACGTGGATTCGCACAGCCATAAAAAATATGGGCAAAGTGCTTTATTGAAACTTCAAGTTGACATTTCAGCAGTAAAAGGTGACAAGGGTCTCCTCTTGCGAGCGTATCGCTCTCCGCATGATGCTTTTAGCTGTAAGAGCTGATTATTCCGTTTTGGAATTCCTGTTTGTGAGCAGAGGACACTCGAGAAGCTCCATGTGCGGTTTCCTTCAATCAATCGCGAAAATTCCCTCTGGCAGGAAGGTAAAATACTCCTATGCGGAGAAAACTAAAATGCACAGCCAACCAAGTTCTACCAAGTAACCACTGACGCGATGTCATAGATGCATAGAAACCCTGTGTCTGGAAATCGAAGATCTTTTCAGCACTCTTGATTATATTTTTCGGTCTAGCTCCGAAAGAATCTGCAATATTTGAGGGTCATGGTGTTTTTATTTGTATTACATTTGGCGTAACAGAAATCACAATAAACATAAAATAATCTAAGAAAAACACGAATTCACAATGAAACAAAAAGAACATAATAAGCAAAGAAAAATCAAACTGAACTATCGAAGTATTTAAAATTTGAAATAGAATTTCCAAAGTTTGGAATTCATACAGCATATAAAATAAGAATAACATAGGAATAAAATGTGAAGAAGAGCAAAACTCATTGGTTTAAACAGATTTGTAGAATTAAATAAGATATAACCAATCACATAGCAGAATTTTTGACATATTTTTTATTTGTGCTTTCTGCAGGTACGAAAATTTTTTTCAGCGATATCGACCAAATTCACAATTCTTATCAATTCGAGGTCGTAGGTCACGAATCTGTAATTATTTTTTTCCTAGGAGGGATACTTTGGAAAATTTCCAACTATTTGTTAAAAATTTCCGAAAATTCAGTCATTTTTGTAGGGCTGTATCTGCCTGAAAAATCGCACTGGACGAATGCTGGTTTTTTTTTATAATGAATTGTTCTTTCATTAATGGAATTATATAATTTTCATCCATTTTCATCGATTAGTTTGGATTTTATGACTTTTTTGGCGAGAGTCCAAAATTTTCGATTTTTTGATGGTCATTCGAAAAATAAAATTTTTGAAAAAGATCTGATTGCATATTCTTGATCTACGCCCTCGAATTAGTAAATACAGCAACTTTGGTAGTGATTCGAGAAAAATAATATTTTGGCATTTCCATACATGACATATGCATGGAAAAATATGAGAAATTTTTTTTTCCTCGGATCACTACCAAAGTTGCGGTATTTACTAATTCGAGGGCGTAGATTGAGAATATGCAATCAAATATATCTTTAAAAATTTAGTTTTCGAATAATGACCATCAAAAAATCGAAAATTTTGGACTCTCGCGGAAAAAATCATAAAATCCAAACTAATCGATGAAAATGGATAAAAATTATATAATTCCATTCATGAAGTAACAATTCGTTTAAAAAAAATCAGCATTTGTCCAGTGCAATTTTTCAGAAAGATACAGCCCTACAAAAATGACTAAAATTTCGGAATTTTCCCACAAATAGTTTGAAATTTTTCGTAGTACCACACCTAGGAAAAAACTACTTACAGATTCGTAATCTACGACCTCAAATTAATAAGAATTGTCACTTTGGTTCATATAACTGTAAAAAAAAGTAGAAAGTGGGTAGGTAGGGGGCGATTTCCTGATTAAGGTCGCCGTTCAGAGCAAGTAGAAAAACTCATCCGATAGAGGCGCCACCGTGCATTTTATGGGATATCTCCATAGAACTTATATTATCTCTATAAGTTCTATGAATATCTCTCTAATTATGAATGAAATGTATAATGGCGCTCTCTATCCGCTGAACTTTGAAATACTTGAATATGTGGGTAAAGCAGGAACTTTTTCCTGCCATATATTTGAATTTGGCCATTCTCTGCCAATGCCGTATTTCTTGTTTTTTTTCCTGAACGAAATTATCTGTAGATTCACTTTAAATCGGAAGTTGAACTATTTTCATGGGTCTTTCGTTTGAAATAGAACAGAAGAAATCGAAACAGTACAATAACGCCCATTTTTGACGTTCTTTGATAATATGTCAGTGCTCTATTCATACATGCATTCATATAATACAGAGAAGAAAAATTCTCATATATTTTCGCCCTTTTGGCGTATACTTCTAGTTATTTTAGAATAACTATGATATTTCTGGAGTTTGCAGCATATGACAATGTGGATTCACTAATGGAGTGAAGATTAGGCAGATATTTCCACGTTTCCGCCGTCGATGGCGGGGCGAGCGCAGCTTTGAACTGATGCCGTAAGTGAATAATCTCCGGAAGCATACACAGAGTCGTCGATAATCGCGTCTTACGGCCCCGGCCGATGACTTCCTTATTGATACGAATTTCGGAACAGGTATAAGCCGGGAAGTTAATGGAGTGAGCGCTATCTAATCGAGATCCCGATTCACTTCTGGCTAATTAAATTCAATTACGATCGGCCCGGAACGGCGATCCCGGCAGTGTAGTACGGTCATCGATATATTATTTGTTATAAAACAAGATAAACACCCGCGCCTCGCTACCTCCAGTCCGAAATATTATCGGGCCCAAGTTGCAGGGGGTCTCTAATTGGCTGATAAGAATGCGGCGCTTGTATTCAGTCCTGGAAACCCCTAATTCCGCTCCGGGCTCGGCAACGTGCCCGCCGGCCAGTCTGCAATCTCGAAATTAGGGCTCTTGCCGGGAATTGAGAAATACGGCGGTGAACACGATAAGAAAGAATTACAACTTTCGGATCGAGTTGGCTCCTTTTATGGAACCGCTCGGAGTGATGGTCCTGCGATTGTTAATAATTGATTCTTGATTGATCGATTATTCGGAGAGATTCAGGACCTGCGCGGTTCGCGTGCGCCCAGGGAAAACGGACCGATTTGGTGATTTCCCGTTTAGGAACTTGGTCGCGGCTTCTGGACCACAATCGTACTCTGATAATTTCAAGAGGAACTCTTTGATATTACGGCTAGACTTACGGACGAGAAGTGTAGTCAATGGATAAGGGAATTTTCTGCTAGATTGTTCGAAGAACGCTTGAAACAAAATTTGATTCACATTGTCTTTCGTTGTCGACATATGGGCTATTATGTCTTATTTTTCATTTGAATCAGTCTTTTTGATTGCATAATATCCTCACAAACTCATTTATCCACACTCCTGAAACACGAAAGTTTGTGGAATTGCCTAGAAAGTATTTAATTTCCGTTCTAGTTCACATGCAGTCTGTTTGCGACAATGAATACCGGGTAATTTTTTTCAACTTCACCCCAAATTAAATAGAGAGTTACTTAAGATATTTCGAAGTTATTTGAGTCTCTAGATACATATTCTCCATTAGGAAGTATCAGAAAGGTGTTCATTGCTACTTGCCTTCATTCTTCAACGTTAGAAAAATGAAATTTTCAGTAACTGTGGAAGCCATGTTGAACCTTTTCCACAATCTGGACGAAAATCCTACAGAATTCTCATGAGAACAAGCAGAATTATGTTTCGAGTTTTCATCAAAAACTTCTATATATCATTTTTTATCGAATTCCCTCTTCAAGATCATCGAAGCTCAAAGTCGACGACTGAAGCGGATAGATACAGAAAAAGATGTTGGAGGCATTGATTCTGTAATCTTTCATATGAAGTCGCTCCACCCGTGTGGAAATTCCCAGTTTACACCATACACACGATACAAAATGAAACGCCTCGAATAATGGAACTTATTTTTCAAATTGATCAATATTGCCGCTTTCTAAGCCTTTGAGCAGATAATCCCTTTGAAGTTTCCCCGGCAATGCATAGGTTTGAAGAAACCTCCGGCATCTTTTATCCATACGGAGCAGAGGCAGCCCGATAATAAAAAAGGAAAAAAATTTAATCATGAATAAACTCTTTATAAATAAGAAAAGCGGCTCGCGTAAATTCGCAACTGGAAATACCTCTTTCCATTTTCTCCATCTACCTTCATTCCATATCAACGTTGGGGGCCTCCCGTGGGCTTCATAATCCTGGAGGTACAAGGATCGTAAAAAGGAAAGAAGAACTTTTCCGCAGATAAAACTAAATGAAAACGTGGAAAGGGATGCGACGAAAATGCCGACAATAGAGTAGCATTTGTCCCAAATAAGCCGTAGGAATAACTTTGGAATTCATACACGTGTTTTGTCGTTCGATCCATCTGTACACAACGATGTATGATGCGGGAGGGAATGTTTCGCCTACGAGTATAAGAAACACTTATCGGATATCTCTGAAGGTCTCTTCTTGTTGTTCCGGAAAATTGGATATCAGAAAGGTAACAACGAAGGTGCCTGTCATGTGTGAGGGGGTATTTGATCGGAAGTTTGTCATCGAGCAGTTTCAATAATTGCGGAACTAATTGAATGGTTTCGTGAGCAATTTGAAGGACATCGGCTTCGCTCAGAATTTCCACATCGAATTAGAAATTCTTTAGCAAAACTCTGTCTCTCCGGTAAAGTGAAGAGATATTGAATTCGTTCGGAGAATAAGTTGATATTTAAATAGAAGGGCTTTTTCTTGCTCTCAAGGGAGTCACAAAGTAACCTGTATTAACCTGAAATAAAACAAGAAAGACGCAACAACTCATTCTAAATCAAATTGCTTCGAAGGTTTCGACCCATCTCAATATCAAATCAGAAACTGAATGGAACAGTCGAGTACCATCTTGTGCCCCAGAGGGAAATGTCTATATCCTGTTTAAGACAGATTGGCATGCCACTGTTACTTATAATGATTAGGAAGGAAGTTTGTTTCAACCAATCGTGCTTGAGTGAACCCTGCAAAAAAGTAAAGTGGTAGAAAATCTCTCCACTATAAAAAGGAATACATTAAATATTCCCGACAAATTAATTCATGATTTGGACCTTATTCGGAATACGGAATTACCCGGAAATTAAAAACGAGTATTGCATTCTTCATAATTCATCCGTTTCGGAACAAACCTTTTCGCATTTCTCGGACAAACGAGTATATTCGACTGGCAAATGCGGAAATTTGTATAATGCATAATGAAGAATTAGTCATCGGAATGATTTAATAACAAGCCCTTGTGAGGGGATACCGAAAGGGTTGCGAGTCGGTTTGGCTCCGAAATGTCTTTCAAATATTGCGGAGCTCATGACAATTGAATCCGATGTGGCCTAATTTGTTTCCGGCGTATGCCCCAATTTGTATCAGTTGAGGGTCCTAATTGGGACCATCACTAGAGCGAATTACTAAGTGTTCGAGAGGGTTCAACGCCGGATAATTATTTTGCGAGATATGACTATCCGCCGTTCAGGTTACTTGAAGAGTTTTGGAAGCGACACCTCTCGAGAAACTGTGGAACCTATAATCGAACGCCTTTCAGAAGTTTCGACTTTCATATTTATCTCGAGTCCTTCTGTTACAGTTGGGTTCAGACAGTTGATTGATATCTCGAAAACTATGCTAAATAGTGAAATGTATAGGTGAATATCACGTGAAGTGCTCTACCTCTGGACTTTCTCGTAAATCTGGTCACCGGCCAACTCATTTTGTTCCCACCATTCGATTGAGAGGCCAACTGCATGGAAAAAGTCACGATTACATCGTGCCATCATTCTCATTATTTTGGAAATACATTAGATAGCTGCAAGCTGAATGAATAATTCGCCACACTATTAAAATAAGACCAGAACATGCACATCCTGAAAGTAGACTTGAACCCTTTCGTGACTGTTTCGAAACTGAAAAGCAAACTGAGTTTCGTGCGAAAATCAACAGTGGAAACTGTAATTGTTTTGAGGCATTTCCTATACAGAGCAATTTGAGTTCGGCAACTTCGCTTTATTGTTTCCGGGGCCATTTAGCTAGTCACTAATGAAATTGCACAAAGGATAGACATATACTTCGAGTCATGAACGATAAAAGAAGTCGTTTGTATCGGGGTGAGTTTAATCTAGAACTATTATGGCTTCTCACATATGAGGCCGAGCTACCGGCATCGTTTTTCGAACGCATTCCCGGTTCGATTTTATCGGTCTCGAATCGAAAAAAGGGAAAAACCCGACTGCCTCCGCTTTGATTCTGTTGTTTGAGTAGAAAAACGGAGCTCGGATCAAAACAAATTCACATCGGTTTCTACGAATATTGATGCCGCTTCGTTTGTTGGCCATAATTGAAAAGACAGCAGATTCCGTTTTTGTACCGCCCTCACATGTAATTGGTTTACTGGATATTCCTCGCAGAAGTTAAATCAACTCAACGTTAAATTGGAAGCTTCTGCTAGCATGTTGATATGCGTAGGTCTGATAAATTCCCATATTTCATCTGTTATTTGATACACCGAAAGGAAAAAATCTTTAGCCGGCGCATTCGCCATTTAGCAACATCGTACTGATTATTGGCTTCTCATCAAATTAATGAAACGAATAAGTTCCCCACCGTTGCCCGATGTTATTTCTTTCGATCACCCATCCCGTATCGAATTCATCGAAGCTCTAAAACCACGGAGCCATTCTCCAGCTCAAATCGCAAAGCTTACGCAACCCATTCGCGTTCAACCATTCCGAACCGAGGAATTTCGGATTGATTAATAATGGGGGGCTGAAATCGGAGCTCTACATATCGCCCGGATCCGGCTAATAAGAAATTGTTACTCACCTACCTCCCGGAAACTGATGGATTCCGGGCCTCTCTACAAGAAAGCACATTAATACTGAATCGACTCCTCTCTAGCAGTGAATGGCGTGCCTGGATATTTGTTACACGGTTATCGGGAACCCGGATAATATATGGACGTTGGAATTGATGAAAAGGTATCAATCCGACCGGCGAGAGCGTCGGTTTTCATCGAGTCCGCCGCCGACGAAAGTGAGTTTTTGAACCGGTGAGAAATTCCCGTCTTTTGTAGGTTGGCTCCGGGAATTGGGGAAAGTGTGTTATTTTTCTAGATCGAGTGACGCGAGCCGGAATCCGAGACGATCTCTGGGTATGTGGAGATTTTTCACCTTCTCTAGTGGTATTTTCCTGCATCTGGAGACCCTGCTGTATTCGAACGAACTTCGAGAGAGTGAGAAACATCTCAGGCGCTCATTCGACACTCGAATGCTTGCGGAAGATCTGGTTTTCACACGAAATTGCAGGAAGAGTAATTTCGAATGAATACTTACAGATGTTGTTACTAATTCAACTCAATTTCTTTTATCATTTCAGTAGAAAAACCACCATTTACAATCATTTTTACGAGGACATAAATTAAGCTGATCCTGTTGAAATCGAAATCTTCATTGTATTTATTGGATCCATTTTTTCTCTCAAAGTTCGAAGTAAACAGAACCACAAAAATATGTTAGTAAATGTATTCAATTAAGAGGAGAATATATTGAGTAATAAAATATTTTGACATTGAAATTTTGTTTGGTTCTATAGTATGCTAAGAATTTTTCAATATATCCTCGTAGATTTTTTATGCGTAATATCCGTGCAGAATAATCTCGATGTTTTATATCTGTCTGGTTAATTCCATTTCTTCCTGGTTTAGAAATCAGACATGTTGAAAACAGAGAGAGAAAAAGCAAGACGACAACGAAGGATTGCTTATTACCAAAACAGGATGATCTCGTTTGAATGATATCGTTATTGGAAACCAAAATACCCAATCTCGTCTGAGAATAGGGAAGAGATTCCATAAGTCATCAGCGTCTGACATATTATGCAGATTCCATTGGACCTTTTTTGCATCGCATAAGGCTCATTGCGCGGAATCTGCGAAGATTCGACAACGCAAGTATTTATTACTTCATTCGTATGCTGCATTATGCTGCGATATTCAAATTAACGCTGTGGAAAGGAAGGGAGTTGTCGAAAGCAGCAAAGTATTTACATTGGGTTGATTAATTTCATCAGGATGACGCCGCTGCGAGAGCAAAGAGCGCGCCTCACGCTCAGAGATCATTTTCTTGTCGATTTCTGTTCGTTCGTTACATTTCCCCGTCGACGGAAGCCCGGGGAAATTCATTTCTCGAAACTCCTTATGTGAAATGTCTTAGTCAGTAGTCTATAGTAATGTTCGCCAAAAAGGAAACTTGATCCAGAGATCAACAGATAAATGAGGGTTGCTTAGATTAGACTTTCTAGCCCATTCAAGCACTTTATAAACAGTTTCGGTTCCAGGTAATTGTGACATTTCCATGAATTATTCTTGTCCAGAAATTAGGGTACACTTGCCAGAGTCCCTCTGGTCATTTTCTTCCAGATAACACAATGGCGCTCGCCCCGAATTCCATTCATACCTCCAGAATGCACAATGATATTTGTACTGAATAATTTTTTCATTTCCTTTCGTTTCTCGTCCCTCCCCACACGGTCCCTTTTCTGTGGTGACTTCAAGAACTGTATCTATGTAGATTGAGCCTCGTTTCCCGGGCAACCTCACGTCCGCTCCGTGGAAGTACACCGGAGAGCGTGGCCCTCACAGAATATCGACTCCGGACCAAAAGAACACGGTTTACGGCTCCTGGCACTGTGTGTGTGCTCGCCAAATGACAATGAAGCAATTCGAAAAGCGTGAGAGGTATTTTCGAAGATCGAGCGCGAATTGGGATTTCCCGATATTAATTTTTCATGTCGAGTTTCCTTCCGGGCGGGCGGAAGGAGAATATGAGAAAAGGGATCGGGAAAAGAGAGAAAACTGAATAGGGTCTGTTCTGTGTTATGAGCCGGATAGATTGTGAACGAATACGGATTGCTATCAAATATTCATGTTATCATCACCCGTCGATATACGAGCTACTCAAATATTTGCCAGCCCTCCGTCGCGGATATACCTGGTGACGGAATTTCAATATAAACTGCTCTGAAGATTTTCATTCGATTTCACTTATGTGAAAAGGCTACGTATTCTATTATGCAGTCGGGCTGGTTCCTCTTTTCATCACGAAAGAATTCATTTCTTTAGCTTCATTCTTCACCCAATTTTAGTTCGATTTATGAAAAATTCTTATTTTTCAAGATGAAAAAAGAATTCAATCCACAAAAAAACAAAATTGGGCCGCAACGTCTCTAGAACTTCAAAAAAAATGTTTCTTCTTGCTCTGCAAACCAGTCCTCCACAGCTTTTATTACCTCCTTGTTGGAAGGAAATTTACGACCTTTAATGGCAATCCCAAAAACCTGAAGCAAGAACTTTTCCAGCAGATTTTTGGACACGAAACTTCTTGGGCCTTGGAGAACCAGAGTGTCGCCATTCCATCGATTGTTGCTTTGTTTCTGGATCGTAGAAATGTACCCAAGTCTCATGCATAGTAACAATTCGTTTTAAGAAGTCTACATCGTTTTCAAATCGAGCACAGATCGAACGCGATGCTTCTACCTTTGCACGCTTTTGGTCAACATTCAAAGATTTGAGGATCCATTTTGCAGAAATTTTTCTCATGTCCAAATTGACGTGAAGTATATAATGAACGCGTTCGTATGAAATCTTCAGTGCTTCAGATATCCGTTTCAGCCCAATTCGACGGTCTGATAAAATCATGTCATGAACTGCATCGATATTTTCGGGGAATGACACAGAAACTGGTCTTCCCGATCGGTCATCATCTTCAATGGAAAATTTACCTCTTTTGAAGCTTGCAGTCCAATTTTTCACGGTCGCATACGAAGGACATTGATCACCAAGGGTAATAAGCATATCTTCGTAAATCTGCTTACCTCTTAACCCTTTCAAATACAGGTACTTGATGGCTCGATACTCTAATTTTTCGATTTTCACAATTTCGGTGGATCTTTTTTTTTTATTCGTTGCGTAACTCAGGTTTACTTTTTCGACGTCGAACTCTACACTGACACTCCTAATAAGTCATTGTTTGTTGATATGGTATCGCAATATTTTGTTTATGCATGGAACTGGTCTAGGCTAACTAGATATCAATACATCCTCGTAAGTTTTGGTCGAATCTAAGTATTTCTTGTGCTCAATTCAAATATGTGGTATGATTGCGAATATAAATGTCCTTATGAGGCATTGTATATGAATTTTTAGTTTTGAAACTTCCCTTTTTTGTTCCTACGCGATGCAAAATACATAACGTGGGTCGCATTCAATCTCTGGTGTTATTTTTTATAGAAATAATGAATTAAAGTAATCGACCGAGCCACCGGCGGATCCATTCATCCACAGTGATTTTCTTTCCGCGGAAAGCGTGTACTGCCCACAATGCATGCCATTAGCTCATTCATATTTTCAATTCCAGCGTTGGCAAATCAATTTCGCAAGTCACGTGCATAAACACCACGACATCGTCGCCGTGCGGAACCCAAAACCGCCGTCCTCGTCGCCTACCATCCAATTAGCCCTTTGTTTACTGTCCTGATAACAGATCGACCGATCGTTAAGCCGAAGTGGCCACCCCTGGAAGCCCACCGCCCGTTCTATTGACTTTGGGCTTTTTGGTCCTTCATAAACCAGAATATTGATTCTGGATGTTGAATTAGGTTCAAAAACGAATTGATCTGCTCGCATTTCGGACTTTCACTGGGATTTCTAGAATTTTTGTGCGATAGTTACGTCTTATTTATGAAATATCAAAATTCTCAGGATGATTTACGATTTCTGTTCACAGTGGGCTACACAATGACACAAATACACGTGTTAATGCAGCCTTAGTTAGATGTATCAACCAAAACAGAATGCTAGGTTATGTTGCAGTTACCGGTTTCAGCTTCAACAAAATATATCTAGATCGGAGAGGGGTAGCATAGTGTTGGGTAGAATTTCAATTAACCAACTGAAGTGTGGACCAATTATTCAAGTTTAATTTTTCGAAATATAATCTTCCGAGTGAAAATAAAAATAAGACTAGTGACTGTATACGTATATGAAATTAATTGAAACCCAACACAAATGAAAGGATAAATGTACTCAAAATAACAGAAGAATATAGTCTTACCTATATCATCAAAACAGTCAACACTCAACAGAATCCTGTCGATGACTCCTATTCCCATATAAAGATTGCTCGAGCTCGACAAACGAATATGGAATGAAGCTGACGTGAAAATTCATTGCTAAAATGTCAAATTGTGTACACTTATCCTTGTGGTATTATAAAATAACCACGCCACTGGTAACAGTGCACTCCACAGCTGACGAGTTCTTCTTGTACATAAAGGATAATCCATATGGGAATTCCCCAGTATGGAGAAAATGATTTAATAATTTTGAAAATTCAAAATAATTAATTTGGACCATTCACTTGGCCTGAACTCATGTGACATTCAGTTTGAATCATAGAATGATCGTTCATTGGATTCACGCTCTAGATATTGCCAATTCATAGGGGACACAAAATTGAAATTGTTTACATATATTAGTTCTTTTCAACGCGGCAACATTACCATGAAATTCTCGTAGATTGCGGCGTAATAAGAGATAATAAGTATAGAATATACCATCGTAATTGCTAGTAAATGATCATCTATTAATTCTCAGGTCAGCCAAGATATAAATCAAATTGTTTTGCGTAAATACGGAACAATATAATGTAAAGCTTATGACTTAACGTGATCAGGAAAATCGTTTGCAAACGTGCATTTCCCAGAAATGGGTTCGTATCGTTCACAGTTGGAATACAAAATGAGAACTAGATTTAATAATTGGAATTTATTGCTCTTATATTTATTTCATTGCTATGGAAACTGTGAAACTGTTAACAGGACCTTTTTGAGGGTGAATTTTTAATCTGAGTTCCGTACAGGGATGTCCCGCATACTTGGTGACGTTGTTCGAAACACCTCGTATACCCAACGTGAATCCGAAACGGAAACCGTTATCTACTAGTGAAGAAATCCCTTTGGAGGGATCGCCATCTCAGCAGTAATATACTGATATTGCCGCCATTATTCAGACCATAATTTCTTACGTGTCCGGACCCTTGGGCTGTCTGGACTGTTTCTGAATTTGCATGGACAACACCCGGTAGCTTATTGGAGGTTATGTACTGGAAAATGTACTAGACAGAGTTAATTCAGGTTCTCCATTCGGCAAGCACTACATTACCCGGAATACATTAACGACGTGCTATTTTGCAATATTATTGCCCTTCGAAGCCGGCTAAGTTTATCGAATGGCATTGTTGTCTGAGAAAATAGGTCCCTTCGTAATAATTCACACTGACTGGCAAAGCCGGGGTATTCTCTGAGGAGAGACAGGTCCAGAGTTGGCGGAAGGGAGATCTGTGAAAGGAGAACTTCAATTGGCGAATTTGGTCAGGTTGAGTCGGTCCTTTGAGTGAGACGTTGAGGGAGTTGCCGCAAAGTGCCAGTTGAGAACACCTGAATATGAGGGTTGAATTAGTTCGATACCTAAAGCAGTCGATACCTGTGAAGATACAAAACAAAATGTATTACCTTATATAGGGGGTCATATTGAAGAATCAGAGATCTTTCCTAGAAGAAAACTCGATGTTTTGAAAATTCGCTAGGGCCTATCAATTTTTTTCATGACGGGGAAATTTTTTCATGCAATTCATGCACAATGTCCTATACCTATCTTTATTTATTTCGGAAGTATTAAGTGTTTTCAGATACTGTGTAACTGTCGTCTGTTCAATTTTCAAGATTTGTATATATCATTGAGGGTGATGAGAAAATTGATGGAGTAATCAAATTGTGTATAATCTGAAAAATATTGCGATACAAGTATCAACTGATCCATTTTGTTGGGGAGACCCTCGCGAGCTACTCCAGAAACAATTATGTATCCGAACATCTTGCAGGAACGAAGTGACAATTCATTATTCCTGGGAGAACGTGTTCGGGGCTTTCCGCCCACATTTTTGTTCAAAAACTTCGTTAGGGGTATTAAGAGAGCATAATTAGCCGTCCCTATATACCTGGAGAGCCATCTCGGGTAATTAGAAGATTTCAAATGCTCTCGAGACGTGCTCAGCGAGCAGAGTAACTTATAAAATTATCCTGCCTTCTTAGGAGAGATCTGGTCGCGTTAAAGGCGCAATATGTGATTTAAGGCTCGCGTATCGAGGGCCGAACTCAAGCCGGAGTATCCCATTACAACGGGTAATTTAATTTTCTACCAGGCTTTATGTTTTAATCAATGTGAGATGCGATCTCGGCTCGGATCTTCCTCCCTCTACGACAAATATATTTCCGCGGTTCGACGGATATCCGGCCGACCGGAAAGATTTTTTCTTTAGATTTCGCTGTTTCTTCTGTGACAGAGAAGAGGGATGAAGTTGTCTCTTCGATTTACCGGCTCGATGTACCGATGGCTTATGGCCGCTGTAACCGAGTTAATAGACTCTGCGACGAATCTTCGCCGGCTTGATGGTCGTGAATGCTTATCGTCTGGAAGAAGACGATGTAGTCTTCACTCTATGCCCTTCTCTCGATGCAAGAAGGCTCCTCACCCTGTAAGAACCCGCCTCTTTAGAGGCTCTTTCAAATGGGGCAGAATCTTCGATGGACTGGGAGGATCTTTACGCTCATATTTCGGCCATGGCTGGTGATTTTTCTGATGGTTCGGTAGGACTTGGGCGATATTTAGATTCATAAAAACTCGTATCAGTAAGAAAAATTATCAGTAGTTTGTAGCACAAAGAAAGAGATATTTGAATAAAATTTAACTCTGCTTGTACTGTCCTGGAATTGACTCCCTGAGATCGTCATATCAGCCATCAATCAGGAAAACACTGAGATCTAACGGTTACAGGGGATAGGAAGTGTTTCGAACAAATTATTATCCCTCAGTAGCTTCAGTAATAAACCGTTAAACGAATTTCCCGTAGTGGATTAACATAAGAATGAGTTTTCATCACGTATAAAAGAAATGAAAATTCCAAGCCGAAAGCTCAACCGGGACCAATTACAGACCATAATGCAGAAAAAATTCATGAAAACATCATGGGGCAATCGTTACACAAATTCGGTTCAGCGAGCGTATCCACGTACTAGTTCCAGAGATGCTTTCATCCCGTATCCTGTTAGCCGGCCATTGAAATGGTTTCCATTAGTGACGGCCGTATTCAAAAGCGCTTAACGAGAATATGAAAACATCATTTCGGTAACTTTCTTTCATTGTGCCGTATCGTAAAAATAACCATGGTCATGTTATTCAGCCGGGAGAAAAATAACGGGGCAGCGGTAATGGTTGGCGTGAACATTATTCTACGGGCCCTATGTTCCCGTGAACAAAGGAAAGAAAAATCTTATTTTCAAGGGGTAATAAAGATAAAACTTGAAATATTTCTTCATGTAAGGTGGAAAGACGCAATCAGTTCCGACTAGATGATATTTATCGTCTTGGCTTTTTTTGCGGGGAGTTGGAAGCGATTTGTGAAATTGGTATTCTCCGGAACAACAACAAATTTTTATTAATGAAAAAAGGAATGAAACGTCGAGGGACGACTACCAGATTTGAAACATCGAAACTTTTTATGGAGAAAATATGCGAGGAAACACTAGGAGAAGGATGCCATGGTCCAGAAATAAATCAGCTTGTCTCAAGTTGTATCTGGCCAAATAAATAAATTATGCAGCTTTGAAGTTCCTTGCAGATTTGACTTCTTTTCAACACCATTATCATTTGAATCTCTGAACTTAAACCTGGAAGGTGGAGAAGAAATTAAAATTAGACTCATACAAAAAAAGGTTGGGCCATTAACAGAAAGCACTGTGAAAAATTTCCTGTGATGCGTAGTTTGGGAATAGGTCATTTTCAGACTGCCGTATCTCCCAGAAAAATTGATTTATATAGATGCTGATATGTTTGCATATAGATCGGTCCTTTGTGAATAAAAAAAACAATTTTCATCTACCAGAGTCTGATGGTTCAGATTTTCTGATTTTTTCCTGAAGGTCCAATTTTTTCGATTTTCAAACGTTCGTAAATCAAAAGCCGTTCTCTTCACGGAAGATCTGATTGGATATTCTTAATCTACGCCCTCGAATTAGTAAATGGTGTGATTTTTAATTCGATCGAAGCTAAAAAATTTTTTTTTCGAAAAATCGATATTTTTCCATACATTTATTTGTATAGGAATTTTCGCAAAAATTCGAATCTCGTTGATCGATTTGAAATTTTCACCGTTTATTAATTCGATGCCGTAGATTAAGAATATACAGACAGATTTTCTCTGGGACTAATAGTTTTTTTAATATGGACGATGAAGAATCGAAAAAATTGGAACTTTGCGAAAAAAATCAGAAATTCCGAACCCTTCGTCACAGGTATAAAAAAATACACCATTGCATTCTCGAAGAACAGACACAATTTTAAATGGAGATACTTTTCGGACGCACTGTATAAATAATCAATGCCAATTTCATAAAGTTATTGCGACAGAGATTCAATAGAAAAGTGCTAGATCTGGAATGCAGCAAGGTCTCTACATTCTTTCGCCTTCTTGCTATATGAGGATGTAAAAGTGGAAGCATGAATTATGTAGCAGATTTCACATGCAAACATTGACGGATAATGGTTGCACAGCTCCACTGGTACGTTGGCCTGAAATTATCAGCAGTCTGTATGCAAATCCTGGATTCTAACTCATGGCTTAATTTCGTATCAATCGACTATTACCGCTTCCTAATCCTACTGTTTTACTTGGATTGGCTACTTCCCAGGTCAATGAACTGCTCTAATTGATAATTCTAACCAACGCCCCCAGGAACAATGTTCCGATGTAATGATGATTTTTGTCGTTTTTAAGTTGGAAGTATCTATCTCATCGAAGTCAGAGCTGGTGGAATACCTACGACAGAGAGGAGTGGGTCAAAAAGTCCGGTAGCATATTCATATGTTACCGACACAACCAAGCACGTCGAGAAGCCGAATGATTTCATATAAGTTACCGACGTAACTTTAGGATTCTGTCGGTAACTTATACAAGCAACAAGTCCATCGGCACCTTATATACATATAATAGGTATTGAAAAAAAAAATTGATATATTAGCGAGGATGGTTGATTATTAGTCTGAACAAAATATATGTCTCCAGCCTAAGAGTTCACTGGATGAAACCACCAATTGTATAATCGTTAAGTTACAGACAAACTAAGAATTACGTCGGCAACTTATTATGATTATGATTTTTTTATAATTATTAAAGTTATAGTAGGGTGAAAAGTATAGCCTATGTCACTAAGGGATAATAGCTTTCTAAGCGTGAAAGAATTTCTGAAATCGGTCCAGTACTTTTCGAGCCAAATCGTATCAAACACACAAAAATGCAAATCTTTCCTCTTTATAATATCAGTATAGATTACCCTCAGTAGAATATTGGTAAAGTTTTGGTGAATTCTCTAAAGTTAGTTTAGTAGGTTTATTTTGGTAATGAGATAAGCAGCATTAAAAATATGCAATATTGCGATAACTGAATGCACTTGTTTGATAAAACCACTACTCGCATAATAGTTAAGTTACGGACAAACTAAGAATTACGTCGGCAACTTATTATTACGTGTTCGGCATCGCTCGGAGAACCGATTGTGTGTTTGTGTCGGTAACATATGAATATGCAGTCCGGTAACGTGAATATTAGGAATCGGAACACCGTAGGTCGAAGCTCGTGTCCAAGTCTAAATAAGATGATTCATTTTATTGCATGAAGGATCTCCCTCCCTGAACAGATGAAAGTATATGGCAAAATTTGATGAAAGGACCTTTTTTTAAAGGCCACATTCGAAAAATGACAGTGGTTTACTGATCACTTGTCGAGTGATTCTCAAAAATCAAATATGGTGGATCTCGAATAACTCACTCCGGGAGAACTTACAGAAATGTTTACACAAAGCACTTATTCAACGAGTCGCCCAGGTAGAATTCTTCCCTAATTGAGAATCCGATTACAGCAAGCCTCCATACGTTAGGCCCAAATTATAATTGCCAAAATGACGCGGTAAGCTTATTAGACTAACAAGCTCAACAAATTAGGCTGTATCAGTCCTTAATATTAATGAGTTGAATCAAATAATAAATCCTTTGCTGTTCCTATGGGCGCGTGGTGTGAAATATTAATGTTTCCCATATGACAATAATTTTCAGTAACTAACTGAACACGCAGCGAGGCTTGTTTGTGCGTGGTGAACGCAATCTGTGGAATAGTGGATGTATGCTTTCTATTTCACTTCATGTCCCTAATAAAGAATTATGGTTCATTGGGAAAACAAAATCATCAGGATATCGAGTGTACCAATCAGTTTTTTTTTCAAATGTCATTCGAACCAAATGAGCTCATACTAATGCATCACTCTTGGTGTTATTCAGAGTCAAGAGGCAACATACTTTTTTACTCCCTGCTCATTCCAACACCTCAAACCTCATTCAGGTTTGTCAAGCTAAAAGAATCAGCGGAAAGATCTCATTCCATTCTAACCGTTGATCGAAGTGTGAATTCAATGTCACCTAAATCAGCCCTATAAAATGATATATAAAAATTGTATTTTTTTTTTTTTTTTTTTTTTTTTTTTTTAGCGATGAATTTCTCCATGAGTGTGTTCGTTTTCATAATTAATAGGGGTATTCTAATAAAACACACTATAAAATTTTTACTCTATTGGCTATCGATTTCGGCGTTATGCCATCATCAGGCCAGCTGAAAATACAAAATCGTTCCCATATAGAACTGTTCTAATAAGACATCACTAACATAAATTGGACAAGTTTAAATTATGATCTAGACGAGGATATTTTTTCAGGTTAGGTTAGAGGTATGCTTACCGTCTCTGTATAACTGTTTATAACAGTGCATATATATAAAAATAAAAATTAGATGGTAGTTTCCTTAAGATTTTTGATCAATCCACAACTGTGCAAATTCTGTAAGTTTTGATTTGTCTTTAAAAACGCAATTTTTATTTTGTTCTTCGTTATTGTGCATGTGCTGTAATAAATCAGGAGGAATATCAGGAAAGGAAGTATGGAAGTGGGGGAAGGGGCAGTTGGTATGTCGTTGTCATGTAGAAGGCGGGAAGTTTGAATTGTTCGATGGTGTATCTATCATTTTGAAAATGTTCGTGTTCCCGTTGAAATCTGAGAGGTCGTTTAGCAAATGTTGGCTGTCTCTATGCTTGATTATTTCGTACTGTTCAAGTAGCGTCAACCTTCTGAAGTTGTTTCCCTTGTGTAATATCTCTAGGTTGTCTAGTGTTGTTTTGTGGTGTTCTTCCGATAGATGATTCCCCAATGCTGAATTTGGTCGATTCTTTTGATGTTCGCTAAGTCTTTTTTTTCATAGTTCTTGTCGTCATGCCAATGTAGAAGCAGGGGCAGTTTGAGCATGTTATTTTGTAAATTCCACTATGTTGGTCTTTTTCAGTTTTTGATTTATTATTGATCAGAAAATTGTCTAAAGTCCTGTGTCGTCTATTTACTATGCCATAATTGTATTTATCCATGATTTGAAGGAATTTTTGGTTCAAACTGTAATAGAAAGGGATAGAAATAAAGCGTCTTTTCACTGAATAATGGGGGTATATTTTATTTATAACTATTTTTCTCCTTATTGAGGTTAGAACATCATCCATAAATGTTCTGGGATATTCATTATTCTCTCCTATTTGATATATAATTTTGAGTTCTCTGTTGTAATTATCTTCTGATAGCGGGATGTTGAGTAGCCTATTGAATAAAAATCTGAAAACTGTTCTTTTTATTGGGGGAGCATGGTATGAGTGAAAGGGTATTATTGTGTCTGTCTGTGTGTTCTTTCGGTAGATGTTATAAGAGAAGGAGTAGTCTTCATTCAACGTAATATTGAGATCCAAGAAATTTATAGAACCTTTTATTGCCTTTTCAAGGGTAAATTTTATTTTGAATTTTGAATTTATTGTGTCGAAAAATTTTTTAAGGTCTTCGTCGGTTCCTGACCATATGCAGAGAATATCGTCTACGTATCTATTCCATAGGGTGATTTTATTACTATCAGGTAGGTTCATTATTTGTTTTTCAACGTGGTCAACGTATATGTCTGCCAATAAACCGCTGGACGGGGATCCCATTGAAAGACCGTCCTTCATGTAGTAGATAGTGTTGTCAAATTTAAAGAAGTTCTGTTCAGTGACTAGACTGCAAAGACTCATAATATTCTCCACATCTTCATCTTGTATATCGTAGTTATTGTTAGAATTACGCTGTCTATTAATGTGATTTCTAAGTAGAGAAAGGGATTCTGTTACAGGAACATTGGTGTATAAGTTGATAATATCTAATGAAATTATGGTATATTCCCGGTTGGGATTCAAGTTAACTGAACTAATGTTTTTTACAATTTCTAGGGAGTTTTTAACTGAGAAGGCCGATTTGTACTTAAATTTATTAACGAAAAGATCATTTATAAATTTTGATATTTTTTGACTAGGGGAACCAATTGCAGATGCTATAGGTCTTATACTTTTATCTGGCTTATGTAATTTGATTAAGCTATACATAAAATTTACCCTTGAAAAGGCAATAAAAGGTTCTATAAATTTCTTGGATCTCAATATTACGTTGAATGAAGACTACTCCTTCTCTTATAACATCTACCGAAAGAACACACAGACAGACACAATAATACCCTTTCACTCATACCATGCTCCCCCAATAAAAAGAACAGTTTTCAGATTTTTATTCAATAGGCTACTCAACATCCCGCTATCAGAAGATAATTACAACAGAGAACTCAAAATTATATATCAAATAGGAGAGAATAATGAATATCCCAGAACATTTATGGATGATGTTCTAACCTCAATAAGGAGAAAAATAGTTATAAATAAAATATACCCCCATTATTCAGTGAAAAGACGCTTTATTTCTATCCCTTTCTATTACAGTTTGAACCAAAAATTCCTTCAAATCATGGATAAATACAATTATGGCATAGTAAATAGACGACACAGGACTTTAGACAATTTTCTGATCAATAATAAATCAAAAACTGAAAAAGACCAACATAGTGGAATTTACAAAATAACATGCTCAAACTGCCCCTGCTTCTACATTGGCATGACGACAAGAACTATGAAAAAAAGACTTAGCGAACATCAAAAGAATCGACCAAATTCAGCATTGGGGAATCATCTATCGGAAGAACACCACAAAACAACACTAGACAACCTAGAGATATTACACAAGGGAAACAACTTCAGAAGGTTGACGCTACTTGAACAGTACGAAATAATCAAGCATAGAGACAGCCAACATTTGCTAAACGACCTCTCAGATTTCAACGGGAACACGAACATTTTCAAAATGATAGATACACCATCGAACAATTCAAACTTCCCGCCTTCTACATGACAACGACATACCAACTGCCCCTTCCCCCACTTCCATACTTCCTTTCCTGATATTCCTCCTGATTTATTACAGCACATGCACAATAACGAAGAACAAAATAAAAATTGCGTTTTTAAAGACAAATCAAAACTTACAGAATTTGCACAGTTGTGGATTGATCAAAAATCTTAAGGAAACTACCATCTAATTTTTATTTTTATATATATGCACTGTTATAAACAGTTATACAGAGACGGTAAGCATACCTCTAACCTAACCTGAAAAAATATCCTCGTCTAGATCATAATTTAAACTTGTCCAATTTATGTTAGTGATGTCTTATTAGAACAGTTCTATATGGGAACGATTTTGTATTTTCAGCTGGCCTGATGATGGCATAACGCCGAAATCGATAGCCAATAGAGTAAAAATTTTATAGTGTGTTTTATTAGAATACCCCTATTAATTATAAAAATTGTAATCGTCGTGTCCCTAGAAGATCGAAAAATCGATTTCGACTGGAAGAACTTTCATGAATTTGTATTTCGTCTATTCATCATGAAGAATTTCTGAAAGATTTTCGTTCATTATTCTCGTCTCCTGATTTTACTCGAACGAAACTGAATGGAAATCCCAGATTCATCACTTACATTCATCCTGATGCTGACGTTATATTAAATGTCATATCTTCGGTCGTCCCATGAAGAAATCCCCAGCTGACAAACAAATAAATCATACGAGGATATTTCCCAGTTCACTTTTTATCATGAACGGTGCATCATTATTTTCTCTGCTGTAATTGACATGCGGATATTCGTTTTGACTTCGGACTGGAGACCCATTTATTGAAAGACATGGACTTGTCCAAATAAATCAGGGTTTTCCTTTTGGTAGCATTCCGATTCTGTATCGCTTCATGAAATATACAATGGAAAATATCGATCAGTCAAGGTCTGAATTCTTGGCTAGCGACGAGAGCTCACTTTCTTTTGCTGAAAAATTCAGGGTCTTCGATTTTCAAGAATATGGACATTGGACATTATATTCATTTTTGTATGATGTCACGTTTCATCAAAGTAGCTTTATGGACTATTTCCACAGGTCCAGTGGCGGGATAGTTCGCAATGTTCGCAAAACCAGTTCCCCAAAAATTTATAACCATTCTATTTCATTTCGGTTCGAAGACTCATTTGGTATAAACTGGTATACCAGATTTAACAGCTCTCTTATTGTAAAATCGAGGTTGTTTCAATGTAGTCGCTTCACCTTTGTTTTTCCTCAACAGTGACCTTTTCTCACATGAGACTGCGATGCATATTGAGAAATCTGAATATTAGAGCCAGACATCCGAATCGCATTTTGCGATTCAATAAAACCCATTCGAGTGTTTACTCGTCAGACAGCTCTCATATGGGATATTTTCTCTAGTTTCAGAGCACGCTCCGGAAAAACTATTCAATCGTTTGAATATGGGCGCATTTATTGTTCCCCATAAGCGAATTGAAAGCTCCATGAAATTCGTTTTCGATCTCCTGAGCCTATAAATTCTATCATCGAATTTCCGATTCTTCATCTTTGGGTGGAAAGTTTCTCGAATTTCCTCCGTTTCAGTTCGAGACAGAGGAAAAACCAATATATGAAAATTACGATGGAAATAACTTTCAGATTGGATGTCCACGTAGACTGTTACTGGAGGGAAATCGAAATGACCCTCTTTCGTATCGTATCATAAACTTATATGGGATAAAAATTATGTAGCCATGAATTTTGGATTTGAAATTGGCACTTTTTCAGATTAGGTCTAGGATCTGAAGTGGTGGTCGCAGCCGTCTTTAGATTCTTCATTTTACGATCTTTTTTCGTCCAAAATGTGGGTTCTCATACAGACATTAGAATTTTTGTAGTGCACCAACGTAAGACGAACTATACTGGTTGGTTTTGAGTAGTTGCAAAATGGTGGATGAGCAGGGTACAAAGAACAGGTTCTGAAAACATTGAAATATACAGGCATTCGCGAGCTTTACTATGGGGTGTTTCTAGCTCATCCAATCATTTTGGGACAATCAGCATATACAGGGTGGGTCTATGCCTCGCACATTTTTTTCCATCGTGTTTCCTCTCATCGGACGAAACACGTTTTTGCAGTCATAACAAAATGAATGGAATAATATTGATGACAAAGATTTTCTTCATAGCATCCTCTGACAAGTGCAGTCTGGAGGGCGGTAGCGGTATGAAGTCGACAATATTTCAAAGTGCCTCCATAAAACACCGCAATACATATTCACGATGGCACACATCGTCTCTTACGTGGAAGCGAAGAGGAAGGAACACTAAAGTTTATCTTAACGACATCGCCAAGTGCGTTGAAAAAACCGAAAGGTAGATAGAAAAGAGGGTTAGTACCCTCCGATGATGTAAAGGAAGGGAAATAGGAATATAGTGAGGACATTATTATCACTTCCAGTTTCATTTTCCTCTCGGTTATCGCGTTCATTTCTCGACTCCCCGCGGTCATTGGGGTTTGGTGAAGAAAGAAACAGATCTCAAGATAGCGCATTTGTTTGCAGGAAAAGAATATTTCGGCCAATATGCAATTCGTTTTTGCGATGGACGTACTTAAATAGCCGGATATCCTTTTCTGTTGCGTTGGCAGAATAATTATGACAAATTTGAGATGAATTATACAGGGTGAGTCTTTGACTTGTACATATATTTTAACTGTAGATTCTTGAGGCCTAAAGAAGCCATTTTTTCATTTTCCATTTTTCCGAATTCGGCTCTGTTAAAGAGATATAGCCATTTGAAAAAAAAAGTTGGGCTGAATACGCTCCTGAAACAATTCTCTGCAAACACCTCAAAGTTCATATTTTTCAATTGAAATTGATGTGATTATCAGATAGTCTGGGTGATACATTTAGAAAATACTCAAGCACTAACCTTATTTGAATAAGAATGTTACAAACACGATATTTCCTAGCAAAAACGCTAAGTTTTGTTCCATAATTTCTGCAATTGAAATGCCATATTTCTCACACCAAAATAAGTTCCTTCTTCGATTTTCCTGAAGATTAGTTTGTAAACACTAATAATTTGTTCATATTTGCCTCGATACCCTGAAACTATCTTATAAAAATTAGTTTCTCACTAACCTATCCTAACTCCATTAATCAAAGTCATATGATTCGAGGTCAATGACCTAACCTAATCCATTCCTCTGTGATATATCATAGAATTCTAGAGAAGACGATGCCAGATTGACGATTTACTCTTCAGCAATGGTATAGGCGAACTCAAGAAAGCAGAACGTCCCCTATCGTTAACGGAAGAACTATCACAGAGGCTTCTACGCATTGCTCTTTGGAAATGCCAAACGAGTAGTTCTGATTCTCGCCGATACACCGCTAAGATCTAAATTTAAGTGCGCTGCCGGCTGCGAGTGCGATGTAGCCGCCACGCAAGACAAGACAAGACGTTCTTCTGTGTCTCCAGAGTACAGTCTACAGTCTGTGATTACAATGAACGACGCCGCGATAACCTTTCTACATGGATTCGTTTTATTATTTATTTATTTACTTGAAGTTTGCAGAGAATAAAGGAATAAAGCAAACAGGTGATGAATGTGATATTGTGATGTGAAAACAGTGTAGGGTCGATTAAAAATTCCAAGAGGATATTGTTAAGAAGATAGATTTTCCTGAAGGACGGGTATCAATAAATTTTCAATAGAAACTTCTTATAAACTTTGTAATTTCATGCTTCTCGGAATTCAGTTGATAAACATTGACAACATTGTTAATTTGTTAAGAGACCAGAGAAGAAACAATATTCGATGATATTTAATTCAGGGAAGCATTCAGATTTTTTATGAAATTCATGATTTTTTCCTCAAATTTCTTCGTATACATTTAGGAATAACTCGAAAACGACGCGTTTTATTGAAAAAATATAGGAATACTTTTATTCTCTAAAATGGTTGATTCTTTCGAAAATATGAACCGTTTATCCTTTTCAAGTGATTTGATAGTGTTTTTGCATGAATTTATGAGTCGACCACCCTGTAACTTTTAAACTAGGAGAGATATTGAATAAGTTCCGATTGAGGAATATGCACCATGAATAGAGTAACCAATGGACCAAAATTCAGTTCATTTGAAATAACGGTTCCGGAGATATGAACAGGAAAGTGTTTTTTTCGTGGATTTTCGACACCCTGTATCTTCCAAACGAAACCGAATTTTGAAAAATGGTATGGGAAAAAAGTTTTTCGTTTGATGAGGGGAATCTACAGTTGAAATATATGTACAAGTCAAAGACTCACCCTGTATAGTGAGGCTGCTGCTTGTGTGAACGCGGCCTTAGATTTCACTCAATGACGAACTTCCCATAAATAGATTTCGAGAACAGGAATTTTTCATTCGATCCGGACTTTAATATCTGTCGCGTTGAATGGAAATATCCGCGTTTCATTAGGCAGGTGAGCCATTCGAAAATCTCCATCAAATTTTTATTGGAACGTGTTTCGCTGAATCGGATTCGGATTATTCGCAGGAATATTGAAAACCTCGTCGGTTCCGAGAAAATATCGAAAACACATAATTCAGTCACGTGGAAAATACATATTTCACCTGAACACGCCATGCTGCGTTCTCCTGTTATTGCTAGATTCTAAACTTCGCTCCGAGTACTCGAATCGTCTTCAGGGCAACCCCATGTTTCGCAGAATATTATTGTTATTCAATTTTATGATGTTAAAGTAGTTTTGAAGAAAACTGATTTATTCACGAAAATATTTTGAATTTAGATTCAGATAACATCTTAATTTGAGATTATAGAAAGTTTTTTCCAGAGATAAGATGAAACGTAAAGTGGATATATCGTATACTGAACATATCGTCACATTACCGAAAACTATTATGGTTTTCACGGTAAAATCACTGCTCCTCTCTGGAAAAAGCCGAGGAAATCCCAAATCTCGCCATAAAAAATCAGCGCCACTTCTTCTCACATAATACGAAATTGATTACAACAATTCTCCGCCGGCAAATCGTTCCGAAATACAACATGGTCGAGCGATTCCAATAAATAGCGAAACTTTTTCGAGTGAAATGTCTGAAGATTCGTACGGCTGTCATATTTCGAAACAAATACTCTCCTAACGACGTACGCAGTTCTTCACACGTTCGTTCGTTCGGAACTTGCCAAAAATGGATTTCGAGAAGTGGCCGACAACTTCCCAGTTTCTCATAGCAGACGCCGACGGAATAAAAAGTGGAAGAAACTAATTACGAAGGATGATTTTATGTCCTCCCAGTTGATAAATCCATTAACAGGGTAGCCAATATTCATATTTTATATTTTGAGCCACTCAGTATATTTCATCAAAGATATTTTTTCATACGTAGGATATAGTTACGCAAATAAAATGCTATTTTCCGATTGAAAAAAACATTGATTATTTTATGCATTTTCAGGAACACTTGTTTATTCCATTCTGAAATTAGATCCCTTTGGTTAACTGTAATGGAAGAAAATTCATACAATTCAACAATATTCTCTTTTCGAAAGTCCTGTCGTATCTTGCTGAATGCAAGATACGACAATACTTCCAATATCAAAGCCAACAAAGAACTCAAAAACTTGAAGTATTTTCTACCAATAAGTAGATTACACTTCACAGGCTCCTCGGGCAAATAAAAAAGACAAAGTCGACCCTTTGTGACCAATGAGTCTTAAAGCATGAGGAAAAGATTATTTCATGTTGTCGAATCTTGATCAGATAACAACCCTAATTCTTTGAGAGCTTCCGTTGAGGAAATGTTATCTGAAATCTTCCCTCTCCAAGCAACCACCATTCATTCTCTCCCGGCTCAGAAAATAAATTAACTTTCGAAGCAAATATCGTGTTACTGCTTTCCGGGATTTTTCTTTACAAATCCTCCTGAATAGAATTTGGATTCGGTTGTTTGTTTGCGAGAAATTGCTCGGAAATGATTCGTTCGGTCTTCATATTCGAAGGGGTGTAATTGTAATTATGAGAGTAACACTGAGTTTCATGGTTTCAGTGAAGTGAGGATTCCCACCAAGAGAGGTAATTTCAATTTGTGTACAATTTGGATATACATAATTCTAACGTAAGAATATAACCCTAATATCCACAGTCGTCTGGATGAACTCAAAGTTGGTCCACGAAATATGAAATAAATGCGTTCTCCGAAAAATTTGTTTGGTGAACAAAATTCGTTCCAAAACTTCCACATATACATAAACGCCCTCAATATCGTCGATGCTACCCCGAATTCCAGATTATTCGCCAGAAGTTAATTCAACTTGTCATCACAGCGAGCATCGATTTGAAATTTACATCCGTACATAAAGTTCAGTCTTTATGCCGCCGTAATCAAAAGAATTCGAATGAAAACCCGAATAGAACGCTCTACAGAGAGTTACGTCACGTATGGTATCAATGACGAGAGGCATAAAAGGAACATTCAACATTTAACTGCAAATTAAAGCGAAATTTGTCCCACCGTTCAACTCGATCCCATTATGTTTTAATGCTCGGGGATAAATCGGATTTGATGTTGAACTTTACAGTACTCTTGATAAAATGGAGTCAACTCTTCATGATGAGAATGAGGATCAGATTTACAGATCGTAGAAGAACTTCTCAGTGGTTTTTACGTACCCGTCTACTTATAGTCCCAGAAAGTTAAAACTATTACCAGCTTCAGCCTTTTGGTGCAGGGATGTCTTGCCCCGTCAACAATTTCATTCAAATCATTTTTCCAATCTTGTGAATTATTTGCTGTTGATAGGATAAAAGAATTATTCAATCACTGAAACTCTTCTGATGACTTCCAGGGTATAGAACTGTTGATGAACACCTGCTGGAAAGTCATAGCCTGCGTCTAGATTTTCCTTCAAATTTTTATCGATCCATAATCGCACGATGCTTTCAATTATTCTGAGTGTTTCTGATGGATTGGCCCGATCATTATGGTCTGAAAGTCATCAAAATCCTCATAAAAAGATCCCCCCAGTGTGATAAGCGAAAGCTGCCTCATAAATGAGACGAAGCACCAGATAAGCAGAGGCGGTGGCGCAATCGGGATTGCCATTGAATTGGATGGACGAGGTATTATTCATTCGGTTCATTCGATAGAAACGAATTTCGTGTACCGATCTCCTTTTGGGAAACATCGGTGAATTCGGCATTTTTCTAGAGGACCTATAAGGATCTTGATTAGAGCCTCAGCCACACTTCAATCGTAGTAGTTTGCAGAAGTTCAACTTCTGGTGCCCTACCGAAGCTTCTTTTCGGCGTTCAGAAAGAGCCTTCTGGGCTTTGGCGTTTATTGCCTAGCCACAAGCATTTAAGAAACCTCCTCTTGCATCGCGTCCGTCAGCCAGCGAAACATCTTGATGATAATAACGCAGGAGACTTCGAGATCTATCGGAGAGACTAACTCGAAGCGCTTCTAGGCCTGAGGAATAGCTACAGTAACGATATCTGTGACTGACGAGCGAAATATATGGAAGTCAAACATCATAGAGCTGAAAAGCCGAATGGGAATGTCATCGTGAATTTCCTCAGGGTTTCGGGTTGATCAAAAGGAAACTAGTTAGCAGCATGACGTTCCGTTTTACCTTAGATTCTAGTTTCTGCGAATGTTAAGCATTCCGTTTATAATATCCTCGCCGTCAAATTAAATTCTGAATGAGGCATATAGTTCCTCAAACTACGTAGAATCGTATTCTGCCGCGAGTTCTGTTAACATACACTTATGAGGTTCGCAATTCATATTGATACAAAGCCACTGAGCGTAAAGCATCCATAGAACAGTAGGCAGAACACGAGATGAAAAATTGCTGATAGTACCATTGTCTTTCTAAAGACATATCACACGATAGTTTTACATATTTTGAACTTCATGCTGAAGAGTGTTATTTTTAAGTATTCATAATTACAAAACTCATCCGCCATTTGGTTTTTTTCTTTAACAAATATCTCATGATGCTTTGAACCAGAATTTTGTACACCTCTCAAATTTCAAATCAATCGGACGATTAGAAGTGTGTCATATTCAACTCGCAAGATTTTATTACAGAAGGCATATAGAGATACCGGGACAGGTTGAACTAAATTGAAGCTTGTAAAAAGGGAAGTGATTTTTAGGAATTTTCAAACAGTTGGTCAGAGGGAAGGCTCTTTTCTATTCCAATGGATGTAGCGAACATGTCTCTGCTATTTTGGAATATGCATAGCGAGGAAATGGATCAATTTTCCCGATAGCAGGACAGTCGCCTAGAAAACTATTAACCAAGCCTATAATGTAGTGTTCGGTTGTGGGAACAAATTTATCGGGGTACCTGGAGACTTCGGTGTTGTGTAAGGAGCTTATAATGTTAGTTTCAATGTCCTGTGAGGTGAAATTATTGTGCTTTGCGTGAATGATGAAGGGCGGATGGCGAGGGATTCTCGAGAACATTAATTAACAATCTGGAGATCTATCAATTCATTGATGAGTTGGAGCAATTTGTAAATGGGTGTTTCAGGTCTCTTTGACAGTCGGTGTATAGAAATGGGAGAATTATCTCGACCATTTCAGCTTTTATAGAGCGAATTATGTATGCAAAGCTTGACTAGAAGTTGGGTATCTTCCTTTGGGCTCTATTATTCCTGTTGCTTTCAATGGTTACAGGTGGAAACTCATGATCGATGAATGCTGAAGAGGGTTATATGAACTAAGTGTTCGACTTGTACATGTCAGAATTAGATGTTTCATTGTCCATCCATTCATCGTTCAATGATCATCGATATCTTCTTACTGAAACTGGTGTTTTGCTCTGCATCTCCCTAATTGATAGTATTGAACATCGATGTCTACGCTCATTCCAATTCGTTTAGCTTCAAAGGAATGCTTTTTATAATGGTACAGTGTATCATTTCGGAGTTCTTATAATTAAATACATATCGAATAGGTGGTCCTACCAGATATTCCATCATGGCTTTTAGGTTCGATTACGTACGTATGAAGGAACCTTATGAAAAAAATAATCGATGAAATGCAATAATTATACAACTGTATTCCCTTCTTGCATCTTCGGCACTCGAAACCATCCATTAGGAAATTTGCTTGATACGAGTATTTAGGTACATGTTTTTTGTTACATATTTGGAACGTGCTCCAGATAAAATATGAAGAAGGCCATGTAATCATGCCACGATTTGAGAATATTCCTTGAAGTGAATAGGAGAATAGTCTCATGATGTGATATGTAATGTACAAGAAGTGGGGAGTCTTAATTGTCAATAGTGCATTCTCAAATGTAATCACCCAATCCCCTGAGGTCAAGATTCTCGAATAGTTTTATCTCGAAATGATGTAGAAGTCGGTATAATAATCATAACTGTAAAGGCGTACAATTAAACAGCAACTCGCTAGAGGCCGACAATATAACGTATGATACTTATAATTTTATATATTTGCATAACTCCTATATTAGACCCAAGATTTATCTGAACCACCTAGTGGTAGCCAGCGTGTTCTAGATAATAAAGCAGTTTTTGTTGGGTTCCTTTACGACGGAATGAAACTTGAGAGGAAAACGCCTAGCGTATTAGAGGCTTCGTCGTGGATGAGAAGCCTCGAATGAGGCCTAAATGTCAGTAATAATTCGTGTTGGTATAATAGAGCAATTTTAGTTACATTAGTGATTTTTACCTCAGTGTGAGGTTGACTAATGGATAATAATGAATGCATCAATTCAGGAAAAATGTTGTTAATACCTTCTAGTCAAGTCCTTAATTCTTAAGAGCATTATGAGATAGCTCAGCTATTTCAATTTGAATATTTTATATCTTCAGTTCATCGTTGTGTACCGAAATGTTCTACGGTCGATTTCCAATAAGTAAGTTTCTGATAAAATTTATTGTTCAGCACCATATCAAAAGGATTGATTCTGAAAAAGGATGAGATGTCCATAACGGTGGGTACTGCCATGACAACCCATTTTATGGCCATGCACTTTCCAGGATTGAAATGAAGGTTGCAAATAATTAATAAAAACACATTGCAGCAAACTGTACTCATAATCCTTATACAAGCGCAATGAAGCAATATCAGTGAATAATAGAACCTACATCTGCAGTATCTGTAGCTAGCCATATTTCATAGCTGACATTATAATGTTCACCTTCATCTGTCATCTCCTTGTCCCGTATCTTCGAAATTCCCATGCTGTGACCTATTACTTTTTTGGAATGTTTGCAATAAATTAATATTATAGAATAGATAGGTGGCAGGTGCACAATATCTCATTCCGTAATATCAACAAATTGTTTTGCAAGACAGTAGCACTATGAATAAACGTATAATCATGTATGTATAAATATGTCATGTTGTGAATAACCATCGCGCTTTAAAAGACCGTATGAGATGAAAAAATGAGATTGCGTTTTAAATATTGCGATACAGAAATGTATGAACAACGTGAACTCAGAATGGAGACATGAGCTGGTATCCTTCGAATTTCTGAGTCAACACTCACAATGCGTACCTTTCATTTTCAGCTTATAAGCCTATCGAACACGATTATTAATGACTATAATCATTGTTTATGCAAATTAGTGAGTGGGATGACTGTTTACAACGTAATAAGTTTCCGTCGTGCATTTGATATTAATGCAGGTCATTATAGGATTTATTGTTGGAGTACATTGAGTATTTTTATGTGATACATTCAGAATTTAGTCTATTTCTCGGGAAGTAGAGAGACAAATGAAATCTCGTTTTAATTTGCGGAAGAAATTCCCAAAGAAGTGATTTTACACGATGTCGGCGATAAATTTTTATCAGGTAAGCTCCATTGACATTAATGGAGAAATACAACTGGTAGACGTCGAGAGTGTTGTTTCTTGGTTATTTGATGAGCGGGGTGAATAATCTCGAAATCTAAGGACGTTATTTGAAGCACCGCAATTCTGTATTGATGTGCCCCGATATCGCTATTGGCTGCTATTATCGAGTAAATTGAGGCAATTTCAGAAGAGGTGTTTAATGACTGGTGTGAGATGATGATATAATTCGAGTATATTCGAATTGAAAAAATTGTTTGTAGTGATTTGCATAATTTGTACCAGTTGTTTTTCAATGTAATAAAGAAATAATATGCATAGCAAAGCAAACCCTGGCACCTGACTATTCAGATGTAGGAATATGGTACATCATTTCGTATGAACCCCAATTCTCCTTTTGGATATAGGAAAAAAGCAATTCCATTTGAAAGAATACAGTTTTCACCGAATTCTGTATGAGCACCATAAATTCCGCTTTTTTTGTTATGGATACCGAAATAGAACAAGTTCTCTGTACCTTATTAGTCTCGACCATGGAAGGCATAAATCCGAATTCGCATCTCAACACGAATTTACATGAAGAACGAAATTAGTTTTGCAGCGATATGCCACGTCATAGACGCAACGTGCAGAAATTAATTACGAGCTTAAAGAGCCTAAGAAATTATGTTGTGTCACAGATTCGTTGACTCTTCCTTTACTCGAGCCTCTGCAGGCAGGCCGAAGCTCATCTAACCAGTTTACGAGATGTTTTTACCGCATTTCCACGCAAAAACAGCACATAATTATGACCTACTCGACCCACTCGGTAGCGTGATAGAGAATCTTGTTCTTGGCAAAAATGTTCAATGCAGGAGTGTCTTCAACAGCGCCATTGTTCGCGACGTAAATGATAATAAATCAATATTATTGCAAAGCACTTTGGGCGTCTGTTATTAACTGACCTAATCAATCAGAGAGGCATTCGCTCGGTGGCATTGTTTTCGATTTGCTCTCTTCAGCCTTGATTCCGATCTGTTATGACATAGCTGTAAAAGGAACTGGAGATGCCTGTGGGTATGAGCAATAATTGTTTCCATTTCATTTCTTCCTCGTGGGTAGTTAAATGCCATCGAGGTTGAAAAATAGCGAATATAAAGTACTGTAGACATTTCTTGCTCATTTACTTCAAGAATTTGAGCAGAAACTTGAATTCACGTCGATATTTTTCGTCACTATGTAAGGAAATCAAGGAGTTATCAGGGTAAACTTTCGATCTACTGATCCTTGCTTCGTTCATACGAATATCTTCTTTGAATCGGATTACTTGGATCGAATAGGATGTCCAGAGTATTATAATTTGAACACAATGTATACAGCTTCAAGGTAGAAAGCCTGTGTGTTAGGAGGCTAAAGGAGGGCACTGTGAATCATCCAGTTCACTACCATACCTCTGAAGCAGTTCATTTTTGTAACGAGGACCATGAAGGAATTTTAGAGAGGGTACTGGATTAGGAGTTCTGTCAGTTTTTTGGCTGCAGGATAATCCTTTGGAACCCTTAATTCTCTGATTAACTACAGTATCGCAAAAACATACTCTTACTATTTTCTCGTTGAAGATCTGACAAGGACTTCATCAATGCTTATATGTTCTGAATGACTGCTAAATATTCTTCCAATCGAAACAAAAATTTGATTGAGTGTAAAATTCCCATTATAAAAGACCCTTCAAGCTACGGAGTAGATTATGCCCTTTTTAACTCTCCTATGAAAATATGGAATTTTATAACTCATGATACGAATATATTTCGATCGGTTTAAAAATAGGAAATGATCAAATTAGTAGGTATATTTGCGGTGTTCGTGAGTAGAAAACCTCAGAAATGATAACTGGATTATAACAGGCAATAACTCCGGGTTATATTCAGCCATACATCGAGGTTCTTTCTAATTACTTTCATTGGCGGAAGGAGGTCGTAGATTTCTCCATAATCCCAATTGATATTCATTTCGCCATAAAGTAAATTGTTAATGCTGTTGCAAGAAGTGGTCTAGAGGCACTTTTTGTTGATTTTTTGTCCAGTACACACTTAAATAAAGTCAATTAAAGCATCGGGTAATTAGATAGAGATTACTTATTCGGAATAATGAGAGCAGATATAATGTGTATGTAGTAGGTATGTGAGCAACTTGTGGAAACCAGTTTGGAATGAGGAATGGATGCGAGTGCAATCAAGATGCATGTACAACTTGTAGAATGCTTGATAGGAAATTCAGTTTCCTTCGAGGGATATGAAAGATCTAATGATTTCATCCAATTATTTTTCATGATGACAAACCCAAAGAAGGCTGGATGTGGAATAACATCAACGGCTTTATAGCTTTGAGACATTTATCTTTTTGAGTCCAGATAGACTGATTTTTGTTTAATCCGTTCATCTGAGCTCTAAAAAGGTGAAAAAGGGAATGAAACGGCGAAACTGAAGCGGCAAAACCCTATGGCAGAAAAATAGCCCCTTATTTCCAAATTGAACGTGTACGAATTATGCGAATGTCTCCGTTTCTAACAGGTATCACGAATACAAAATGTTATCGCAATTTTTATCATCTGTCAGTTCCCATGCCGGGGATTATGAGATTTAAATTTGTTTATGTTATACTTGTCCTGTCGAGTGTTGTTCCTATTTGTATTCATTATTCGGCATGCATTATTAATGACTTACTTAACACATTAAAAGCTCCTGCTGTTTTTCACCAGTGAAAAAATTATTTATTATTTCAGGGGATCGCCTTGACATTCATTTGAAAAACTGGGGCCACATTTCAAAGGAATGAGCGACTATTTGCGGATCGCTGTTCACAGAATGAATTCCTTACACTTCCCAGCCTTATTCTGAGACTGTAATATATGAGTCAAGTAACAAAATTAGTCATAACATGATCAGTTTTCTGAGAAAATACGCTCTGATTTCAGTCATTGGAATTATTATTGGAATCGCTAGGAAAAAAATATCTGGTTCTGAACCATATCAGAATCACATCGACAATGTCTAATTTTCTATGAGAAGTTGAATCCAGAAGTTGATTGAATGATTTTCTGATAGGATTTGCACAAACAGCTTCATTTCCTTCTGGTCAACAAGTACATTTAAGCTTTCCGATTCTAGACATCGACGACTATCAGAACATCAAGATTATCGAACTGTTTCCGCTACATTAGGAGCGTTCGTGTCTGAATGAATTATTATGAACGTGGTCGAATGACTCCAGGAGCCTATGAAAAACCTGAATAATTAGCCCATTTGCATGTACCAGGAATGCTCTCGAAGTGAATGACAAACCTGAAGAGGAGTGAGAACCAATCCTGTGATGGAACCTTTCATGTAATTCGAACTTCGTGATAACGCGGCTATTATATGCTGGAATGTAAATGCAGCAGGTGAAATTGGAAAAAAATATATTACTGTGTGAATCTTGTGAAATCCATGATTCGATTCGTAGATACATCAGATACGTCAGTAAAGAAAGTGCATCTCTTCGAAAAAGACAAAAGTATTATAAAATAGCCATGAAAGAAGTTCGAGAAATCTTGCGTACAACTTTCGCATAAAGTCAATCGAAAAAGCGGATCTCAATCCAACATTTCACGGCATTCCAAGGTCGAGATATGAAAAATATGATTATAATTTTGTCGTCAAAAATCAGGTGAGGAACTCGTAAATAACGAAAATACAATAAATAACTGGCATTAATTGCGCGTTAGGATTGAAAAACGTACCAAACCGTATATTTACGAACGGATGGGTCGGTCCAGTTTGGTACTTAAGCGCCGGATGCTGGTCCGTTACGTGAAAGATAATCATGCCTCCGATCGCGAGACCAGTTTCAAACGAGACCGATCTTTCCTTTTGTCTCCAAACGCATTCGTTTGCTGCTGCTGCTGCTGTGTTCCTTTCCACTAATTATACTTCCAGAACTAGTGCTTTCGAAATTACAGTGACTTGTCGAAGGAGAAAAAAGAGCTCGCTGTGGCTATAAACGACAGTCACAGTTTTTCATGACCTAACCCAGAATTATTGCTTGACGCGAAGATTGTTAGCTTAATTTGTCAGAACATTTCCATATTTGTCACCTCCAATACAGGAGCCGCCATGTTTGAACGAGTGGATATCGTATCCATCGGTGACTCGTCCAGAAACATGAAAATGTGTTCTAATATGAGGGATAGCGACAATTTTACGGAAATAAACCTAACTGCAAGGACGACAATATATGTTTGACCAGACATATGCAAATGCCTTTCTCTCCAGAGCCATATATTTCTTTTCGAAAGGAGTTAATCCCTTGCCCGGTACAATAAAGATGTCATGAAACTGATACTCCGTTAACAGGTGTGAGAATGTCGATTTCAGTCGAAACATTGTATCGGAATCACACCAACAATTCGTTTCTGGAGAAAAATGTCGTGTTTCCAGAGAGAGTAGCGATAAGATCCTTGTTTATTTTTTGTCAGGGATGTACCAAGGTTGAGGTATCTATGTAAATCAAGAAAAGAACACTACGAATGAATGAATTCAGATAATTACCACGGTAATATCTCAAGCTGCCAAACGGTTTTTTTACTCGACACAAAAAGGATGTTGAATTGAATAGCTGAATTTCATTAAATCTCCAGGACTGGTCGAGGTTTCATATGATAAGAATCATCATTGGTACTTGAAAAAGAATTTCTCCTGAATGGCACCAAGCTAACGATTCTTTGGGCAACTCAGCATTAGCTGATTGTCCCACTATTGCTACTCGACTACCTAAAGCGCACCTTCAAGCTTTGAGAGCAAAGCAATCACTCGGAAATACATTGATCGCTCAGTAGATACCCATTTTCTTTCAATGAGAGGTGAGGGAACATTGAAATGTACAAGTCAATTCATTCGTGACTGTTTCAAGCGGAACTGAATTATTCTGAATGAGAGAAACAGAGAAATTTTCTTGCAAAATCAATCTGATCACTTTATCAATGTGGATTCCACGGATTCCACCCTGAGTATTGTTCGAAGGAGTCAGCTTGCTGAAATTTTAAAATGTAATTGAAACTTCGGAGGCATTAAATTGATTAGGGGTGTATCATCCACCGTTGAACCCGAGAGGAGATGCGCTTAGAGGTGAAATCAACTCTTTGAAACAGGAAGAGAACTCATCGATAATCCGAAAGTTTTCCTTTGAGTTTGAGCGTCTAACAAACATAATGACTCACGGGACAACTCGACCGAAACTAAAAGTTCCTTTCGTCGTGGAAAATATCGTGCGATTTATGGATTCATTATATGATGCAGATTAGGTGAAAAAATTCTCGGGAAAAGCATCGACTTGGAGTCGAAAACTTTTGAGACCTCGTTCATCGAACGGAAAAACATTTTTGACAGCTCTCAAATAAAGAAGCACAGCATCTACAGTCAAACACAGTGAAACCGAAATCTCCTGATCCCAAGTTTGTACTTTTCTCGATATGTTTTCACATATTTTGGACGTGTGAACTGTTTTCTTTAAACACAGGACTAAATCTGTTTCTATTTCGATGAAATGAGTCATCGGAATAAATTCTCTCTACCCTATTCGAGTACATTTTCTTACGAACCAATAATTCTGAAGCCGTTCATGCTGCGAAAATATTATTCATATGATTGCAAAACAGTTGCAATCGAGCAGAACCGTATGAGGCATCGCTCACTTTCGCTACTCTCAACATCGATACACCCGGTAGTGACTGAAAAAACCCCAACCCATAAATCCCCGGAACAAGCCAGCTCTGACAAATCGGTTCGGATTTATTTGTTATGACCCGTGCTTTTATTCCAACACAATAGCTTTATTGCCTTGGATTCATTGTTAGATAACATAAACTCAAGTAAAGGAAGTGACCACTAACCAGGGAGGAATGCGTATTGGTATAATTTATACTGTAAAGCTTAGTATCTATAAGACCTGTCAGGCTTTCTACTGCGGCATTTTTCTCTCTGTAATCTATGACGGTATCATGCTGCACTCGTATCCAGTGGTTTATTGATTTTTTTATGGATATCTCTATAGCTCCTGAATTTTCTTGTTCTCAGAACCTAGCGAGTGATCAATGAGGATCGCAGTATGATTAAGGAGGAAATATTTCTTTAATAGTTAGCTTCAAACGGCCAATATCAGATGAGATACTAATCCCGTAGACTCAATAGAAAATTGAAAGAGAAAAAAGGGTAGCCTTCGGGTATATGAGATGTTTTCGATCACTCTCAAAGCGAAAGAGATCATACTATGACTGCTGAAAAAAGAAACCAGCTTGGAGAATGACAATATTTCCTTATGAAAGAATATTTCGAACAAACTATTCGTTTTAGGATCAGGGGACGGCTGAAACAGCTCGTATGAAATGCCCATGAACAACTTTCACCTGTCCGTATATCAGAAAAAAGTAATTACACTTGATTACGCCGCGAATGCAGTAAAGATAACATATCGAAACCAATTATCTAGATTTTTCAATGAACGTTCTGATTGATCGCAACAAGATTGAAAGGAATTGAGAATTTATTGAATGATCGGATTGCTACCATGTTGGTACGCATTTTTTTACTGTTAGATATTATCAGAATTTGCGCAGAAAATGATTGCGTCATCTGATGAAAGAAATAATAGGTAGGTTATCTGATATCAGATCTTAAAAAGTTTATATAAGTACTTTCTGTTCTTCCAAACAATGGTATACTTTTGCTCAAACTTTCGTCCTACTCCTGAAGCATTTCGGGAGGCAATTGGGCTCCATTCTTCGACAACTGGACAAGTGTCACGTTCGAATCTCCAGTAGCATGATGGCCAAAATGATGTGGCAGTAAAAATGAAGAGAAACCTTATGGAAGTCATGTATTTCACGACTTTCCGATATATACCGAATCGCGCAGTCAGAATTGACCGCGGCAGCGTGACGAAAATAGCACGCATAACTCACGACCAAAATTTTTCACCGCGTGAATAAATCAAAGAACAAAACGCCCCAAGGGTCCGAAGGGTAGGAAAAACAATAGATCGGGCAGAAAACGTGCAAAGACCCTCTACCCTAATCATGTTTTCATCCCAGATCGAACAGTCCATTGTTGTTGATAAAAAATCGCGAACGATAATTTGCAGATGTTTTTAGATGCCACCCGTTCGCAGGAACTAGGTCAGGCCTAATAATTTAGGTGCTAAATTTTTTCCCTCCGATTAGGGAGACGGATTGAACAATTTGTTTCGGCTGCTTATTTTTACCGTTCCGGACGTTTGGGGGCAATATTCCGGATTATCCGTTTTAGTAGGCCCTGACGGAGCTCATTTGGCACCTCGTAATGACTTACTAAAAAAATATACAAACGATCTTCAGGCCACCACTTGGGAAATATGCGAAATGAGGAGTATTGGAGTGTAATATTACTATTTATGTTATCACGACGTTTGTAATGATGTCAACATCAGTTTTCATTGCGATTGAAGAATGAAGCTAACGAAATTGTGAATATGTATTCGAAAAATACAAACATCGTGAAGAAACGAAATAGTCCTCTTTTCATCAGTTAGAAGGAGCACTGAAAATAAGGGAGCCAATAAGAAATTCGAGATTTTATATCTCGTGAGTTTATTTCTCGGGGCATTTAGTAATCTTCCCCAAGATTCTAGGAACTCATTAGACGGGAGAAAAGAAGTTAGTGGCATTCGATGAAGAAGCAGATACCATTATCATAGAAAACGCCATAGTCAAATTTCAGAAAACTGTAATTTCTCCAACTCCTGTAATAAGAGCAGAACTCCATCCATTTTATTAGAGGAACTGTGATAGTCCTGGGTAAATTGCATCTTCAAAGTTGTGAAGTTAATAAAGGTAATGTAAAAATGATTCTGGAGCGCAATGCAGAGAATCATTATTTTTGTTTACAGTAATTGTTCCTTATATACCTACGAGGCTCGCCGCTACATTGGTTCGTTTTACGCTTGCAGTCAGAAATTTGTAGTTTCGAATTAGCTTCGAGAATTCTCCTACCTCTTTATAAGTTTTTTACCAACTTGAAAGTGCTACATAAAGTCTGAAGTCTTATTGAATTCAGCTAATTTGAAAGTCTACAATCTTCAATTAATTCGAATAAAGTCCCAAACGATTCCAGCCATTGCGAAAAATCCCCACAGGGGTAGGACCCCCAAAAACACCATATTTGTGTCATCACCAAGGAATCCCTGGCGAATCCAAAGCCGTTTCTCGAACGTGAAGATCTACAACCCATTCGAATCATGCAGAAAACCCATATGGCTGATCAGTATAGCCAATACTTTGAGTACTCTGAGCGTCTGAACAAAACTCGAGAATGAAAAATGCAAAAAAATAAAGCAATATAAATTCGACTATAATGAGGCCTATATGGACATGTTTGGTATCAAAATGTAGGTTTTCGAGGGCGCTCTATTCGATAAAAACAAATTCAAGTCGCTATCTATTATAGTTTAGATTTCACTTGTCAAATGGCATTTTTTCAAAAAATCCGAAATTTCAAATCGTCATAGCTCCCGCTCCTTTGGCTCTATCCACCTTTTGTTTGTATATTGTTAATCAGCATTGTCCGAAGTATCTCTGAGCCTGAGCATCATAAAATCGATATCGAAAATCCCAACTTTTTGGGTCAAAATGCCAAAGGGGTAGGACCCCCCAAAAACACCATATTTGTCATCACCAAGGAATCCCTGGCGAATCCAAAGTCGTTTCTCGAACGTGAAGATCTACAACCCATTCGAATCATGCAGAAAACCCAAATGGCTGATCAGTATAGCCAATACTTTGAGTACTCTGAGCGTCTGAACAAAACTCGAGAATGAAAAATGCAAAAAAATAAAGCAATATAAATTCGACTATAATGAGGCCTATATGGACATGTTTGGTATCAAAATGTAGGTTTTCGAGGGCGCTCTATTCGATAAAAACAAATTCAAGTCGCTATCTATTATAGTTTAGATTTCACTTGTCAAATGGCATTTTTTCAAAAAATCCGAAATTTCAAATCGTCATAGCTCCCGCTCCTTTGGCTCTATCCACCTTTTGTTTGTATATTGTTAATCAGCATTGTCCGAAGTATCTCTGAGCCTGAGCATCATAAAATCGATATCGAAAATCCCAACTTTTTGGGTCAAAATGCCAAAGGGGTAGGACCCCCCAAAAACACCATATTTGTCATCACCAAGGAATCCCTGGCGAATCCAAAGTCGTTTCTCGAACGTGAAGATCTACAACCCATTCGAATCATGCAGAAAACCCAAATGGCTGATCAGTATAGCCAATACTTTGAGTACTCTGAGCGTCTGAACAAAACTCGAGAATGAAAAATGCAAAAAAATAAAGCAATATAAATTCGACTATAATGAGGCCTATATGGACATGTTTGGTATCAAAATGTAGGTTTTCGAGGGCGCTCTATTCGATAAAAACAAATTCAAGTCGCTATCTATTATAGTTTAGATTTTCACCTGTCAAATGGCATTTTTTCAAAAAATCCGAGATTTCAAATCGTCATAGCTCCCGCTCCTTTGGCTCCTTCCACCTTTTGTTTGTATATTGTTTATCAGCAGTGTCCGAAGTATCTCTGAGCATCATAAAATCGATATCGAAAATCCCAACTTTTTGGGTCAAAAATGCCAAAGGGGTAGGACCCCCCAAAAACACCATATTTGTCATCACCAAGGAATCCCTGGCGAATCCAAAGCCGTTTCTCGAACGTGAAGATCTACAACCCATTCGAATCATGCAGAAAACCCATATGGCTGATCAGTATAGCCAATACTTTGAGTACTCTGAGCGTCTGAACAAAACTCGAGAATGAAAAATGCAAAAAAATAAAGCAATATAAATTCGACTATAATGAGGCCTATATGGACATGTTTGGTATCAAAATGTAGGTTTTCGAGGGCGCTCTATTCGATAAAAACAAATTCAAGTCGCTATCTATTATAGTTTAGATTTCACTTGTCAAATGGCATTTTTTCAAAAAATCCGAAATTTCAAATCGTCATAGCTCCCGCTCCTTTGGCTCTATCCACCTTTTGTTTGTATATTGTTAATCAGCATTGTCCGAAGTATCTCTGAGCCTGAGCATCATAAAATCGATATCGAAAATCCCAACTTTTTGGGTCAAAATGCCAAAGGGGTAGGACCCCCCAAAAACACCATATTTGTCATCACCAAGGAATCCCTGGCGAATCCAAAGTCGTTTCTCGAACGTGAAGATCTACAACCCATTCGAATCATGCAGAAAACCCAAATGGCTGATCAGTATAGCCAATACTTTGAGTACTCTGAGCGTCTGAACAAAACTCGAGAATGAAAAATGCAAAAAAATAAAGCAATATAAATTCGACTATAATGAGGCCTATATGGACATGTTTGGTATCAAAATGTAGGTTTTCGAGGGCGCTCTATTCGATAAAAACAAATTCAAGTCGCTATCTATTATAGTTTAGATTTTCACCTGTCAAATGGCATTTTTTCAAAAAATCCGAGATTTCAAATCGTCATAGCTCCCGCTCCTTTGGCTCCTTCCACCTTTTGTTTGTATATTGTTTATCAGCAGTGTCCGAAGTATCTCTGAGCATCATAAAATCGATATCGAAAATCCCAACTTTTTGGGTCAAAAATGCCAAAGGGGTAGGACCCCCCAAAAACAACATATTTGTCATCACCAAGGAATCCCTGGCGAATCCAAAGCCGTTTCTCGAACGTGAAGATCTACAACCCATTCGAATCATGCAGAAAACCCATATGGCTGATCAGTATAGCCAATACTTTGAGTACTCTGAGCGTCTGAACAAAACTCGAGAATGAAAAATGCAAAAAAATAAAGCAATATAAATTCGACTATAATGAGGCCTATATGGACATGTTTGGTATCAAAATGTAGGTTTTCGAGGGCGCTCTATTCGATAAAAACAAATTCAAGTCGCTATCTATTATAGTTTAGATTTCACTTGTCAAATGGCATTTTTTCAAAAAATCCGAAATTTCAAATCGTCATAGCTCCCGCTCCTTTGGCTCTATCCACCTTTTGTTTGTATATTGTTAATCAGCATTGTCCGAAGTATCTCTGAGCCTGAGCATCATAAAATCGATATCGAAAATCCCAACTTTTTGGGTCAAAATGCCAAAGGGGTAGGACCCCCCAAAAACACCATATTTGTCATCACCAAGGAATCCCTGGCGAATCCAAAGTCGTTTCTCGAACGTGAAGATCTACAACCCATTCGAATCATGCAGAAAACCCAAATGGCTGATCAGTATAGCCAATACTTTGAGTACTCTGAGCGTCTGAACAAAACTCGAGAATGAAAAATGCAAAAAAATAAAGCAATATAAATTCGACTATAATGAGGCCTATATGGACATGTTTGGTATCAAAATGTAGGTTTTCGAGGGCGCTCTATTCGATAAAAACAAATTCAAGTCGCTATCTATTATAGTTTAGATTTTCACCTGTCAAATGGCATTTTTTCAAAAAATCCGAAATTTCAAATCGTCATAGCTCCCGCTCCTTTGGCTCCTTCCACCTTTTGTTTGTATATTGTTTATCAGCAGTGTCCGAAGTATCTCTGAGCATCATAAAATCGATATCGAAAATCCCAACTTTTTGGGTCAAAAATGCCAAAGGGGTAGGACCCCCCAAAAACACCATATTTGTCATCACCAAGGAGTCCCTGGCGAATCCAAAGCCGTTTCTCGAACGTGAAGATCTACAACCCATTCGAATCATGCAGAAAACCCATATGGCTGATAAGTATGGCCAATACTTTGAGTACTCTGAGCGTCTGAACAAAACTCGAGAATGAAAAATGCAAAAAAATAAAGCAATATAAATTCGACTATAATGAGGCCTATATGGACATGTTTGGTATCAAAATGTAGGTTTTCGAGGGCGCTCTATTTGATAAAAACAAATTCAAGTCGCTATCTATCATAGTTTAGATTTTCATCTGTCAAATGGCATTTTTTCAAAAAATCCGAAATTTCAAATCGTCATAGCTCCCGCTCCTTTGGCTCTATCCACCTTTTGTTTGTATATTGTTAATCAGCATTGTCCGAAGTATTTCTGAGCATCATAAAATCGATATCGAAAATCCCAACTTTTTGGGTCAAAAATGCCAAAGGGGTAGGACCCCCCAAAAACACCATATTTGTCATCACCAAGGAATCCCTGGCGAATCCAAAGTCGTTTCTCGAACGTGAAGATCTACAACCCATTCGAATCATGCAGAAAACTCATATGGCTGATCAGTATAGCCAATACTTTGAGTACTCTGAGCGTCTGAACAAAACTCGAGAATGAAAAATGCAAAAAAATAAAGCAATATAAATTCGACTATAATGAGGCCTATATGGACATGTTTGGTATCAAAATGTAGGTTTTCGAGGGCGCTCTATTCGATAAAAACAAATTCAAGTCGCTATCTATCATAGTTTAGATTTTCACCTGTCAAATGGCATTTTTTCAAAAAATCCGAAATTTCAAATCGTCATAGCTCCCGCTCCTTTGGCTCTATCCACCTTTTGTTTGTATATTGTTAATCAGCATTGTCCGAAGTATTTCTGAGCATCATAAAATCGATATCGAAAATCCCAACTTTTTGGGTCAAAAATGCCAAAGGGGTAGGACCCCCCAAAAACACCATATTTGTCATCACCAAGGAGTCCCTGGCGAATCCAAAGCCGTTTCTCGAACGTGAAGATCTACAACCCATTCGAATCATGCAGAAAACCCATATGGCTGATAAGTATGGCCAATACTTCGAGTACTCTGAGCGTCTGAACAAAACTCGAGAATGAAAAATGCAAAAAAATAAAGCAATATAAATTCGACTATAATGAGGCCTATATGGACATGTTTGGTATCAAAATGTAGGTTTTCGAGGGCGCTCTATTCGATGAAAACAAATTCAAGTCGCTATCTATTATAGTTTAGATTTTCACCTGTCAAATGGCATTTTTTCAAAAAATCCGAAATTTCAAATCGTCATAGCTCCCGCTCCTTTGGCTCTATCCACCTTTTGTTTGTATATTGTTAATCAGCATTGTCCGAAGTATCTCTGAGCATCATAAAATCGATATCGAAAATCCCAACTTTTTGGGTCAAAAATGCCAAAGGGGTAGGACCCCCCAAAAACACCATATTTGTCATCACCAACGAATCCCTGGCGAATCCGAAGTCGTTTCTCGAACGTGAAGATCTACAACCCATTCGAATCATGCAGAAAACCCATATGGCTGATCAGTATAGCCAATACTTTGAGTACTCTGAGCGTCTGAACAAAACTCGAGAATGAAAAATGCAAAAAAATAAAGCAATATAAATTCGACTATAATGAGGCCTATATGGACATGTTTGGTATCAAAATGTAGGTTTTCGAGGGCGCTCTATTCGATAAAAACAAATTCAAGTCGCTATCTATCATAGTTCAGATTTTCACCTTTCAAATGGCATTTTTTCAAAAAATCCGAAATTTCAAATCGTCATAGCTCCCGCTCCTTTGGCTCTATCCACCTTTTGTTTGTATATTGTTAATCAGCATCGTCCGAAGTATCTCTGAGCATCATAAAATCGATATCGAAAATCCCAACTTTTTGGGTCAAAAATGCCAAAGGGGTAGGACCCCCCAAAAACACCATATTTGTCATCACCAAGGAGTCCCTGGCGAATCCAAAGCCGTTTCTCGAACGTGAAGATCTACAACCCATTCGAATCATGCAGAAAACCCATATGGCTGATAAGTATGGCCAATACTTTGAGTACTCTGAGCGTCTGAACAAAACTCGAGAATGAAAAATGCAAAAAAATAAAGCAATATAAATTCGACTATAATGAGGTCTATATGGACATGTTTGGTATCAAAATGTAGGTTTTCGAGGGCGCTCTATTCGATAAAAACAAATTCAAGTCGCTATCTATTATAGTTTAGATTTTCACCTGTCAAATGGCATTTTTTCAAAAAATCCGAAATTTCAAATTGTCATAGCTCCCGTTCCTTTGGCTCTATCCACCTTTTGTTTGTATATTGTTAATCAGCATTGTCCGAAGTATCTCTGAGCATCATAAAATCGATTTCGAAAATCCCAACTTTTTGGGTCAAAAATGCCAAAGGGGTAGGACCCCCCAAAAACACCATATTTGTCATCACCAAGGAATCCCTGGCGAATCCAAAGCCGTTTCTCGAACGTTAAGATCTACTACCCATTCGAGTCATGCAGAAAACCCATATGGCTGATCAGTATAGCCAATACTTTGAGTACTCTGAGCGTCTGAACAAAACTCGAGAATGAAAAATGCAAAAAAATAAAGCAATATAAATTCGACTATAATGAGGCCTATATGGATATGTTTGGTATCAAAATGTAGGTTTTCGAGGGCGCTCTATTTGATAAAAACAAATTCAAGTCGCTATCTATCATAGTTTAGATTTTCATCTGTCAAATGGCATTTTTTCAAAAAATCCGAAATTTCAAATCGTCATAGCTCCCGCTCCTTTGGCTCTATCCACCTTTTGTTTGTATATTGTTAATCAGCATTGTCCGAAGTATTTCTGAGCATCATAAAATCGATATCGAAAATCCCAACTTTTTGGGTCAAAAATGCCAAAGGGGTAGGACCCCCCAAAAACACCATATTTGTCATCACCAAGGAATCCCTGGCGAATCCAAAGTCGTTTCTCGAACGTGAAGATCTACAACCCATTCGAATCATGCAGAAAACTCATATGGCTGATCAGTATAGCCAATACTTTGAGTACTCTGAGCGTCTGAACAAAACTCGAGAATGAAAAATGCAAAAAAATAAAGCAATATAAATTCGACTATAATGAGGCCTATATGGACATGTTTGGTATCAAAATGTAGGTTTTCGAGGGCGCTCTATTCGATAAAAACAAATTCAAGTCGCTATCTATCATAGTTTAGATTTTCACCTGTCAAATGGCATTTTTTCAAAAAATCCGAAATTTCAAATCGTCATAGCTCCCGCTCCTTTGGCTCTATCCACCTTTTGTTTGTATATTGTTAATCAGCATTGTCCGAAGTATTTCTGAGCATCATAAAATCGATATCGAAAATCCCAACTTTTTGGGTCAAAAATGCCAAAGGGGTAGGACCCCCCAAAAACACCATATTTGTCATCACCAAGGAGTCCCTGGCGAATCCAAAGCCGTTTCTCGAACGTGAAGATCTACAACCCATTCGAATCATGCAGAAAACCCATATGGCTGATAAGTATGGCCAATACTTCGAGTACTCTGAGCGTCTGAACAAAACTCGAGAATGAAAAATGCAAAAAAATAAAGCAATATAAATTCGACTATAATGAGGCCTATATGGACATGTTTGGTATCAAAATGTAGGTTTTCGAGGGCGCTCTATTCGATAAAAACAAATTCAAGTCCCTATCTATTATAGTTTAGATTTTCACCTGTCAAATGGCATTTTTTCAAAAAATCCGAAATTTCAAATCGTCATAGCTCCCGCTCCTTTGGCTCTATCCACCTTTTGTTTGTATATTGTTAATCAGCATTGTCCGAAGTATCTCTGAGCATCATAAAATCGATATCGAAAATCCCAACTTTTTGGGTCAAAAATGCCAAAGGGGTAGGACCCCCCAAAAACACCATATTTGTCATCACCAAGGAGTCCCTGGCGAATCCAAAGCCGTTTCTCGAACGTGAAGATCTACAACCCATTCGAATCATGCAGAAAACCCATATGGCTGATCAGTATAGCCAATACTTTGACTACTCTGAGCGTCCGAACAAAACTCGAGAATGAAAAATGCAAAAAAATAAAGCAATATAAATTCGACTATAATGAGGCCTATATGGACATGTTTGGTATCAAAATGTAGGTTTTCGAGGGCGCTCTATTCGATAAAAACAAATTCAAGTCGCTATCTATTATAGTTTAGATTTTCACCTGTCAAATGGCATTTTTTCAAAAAATCCGAAATTTCAAATCGTCATAGCTCCCGCTCCTTTGGCTCTATCCACCTTTTGCTTGTATATTGTTAATCAGCATTGTCCGAAGTTTCTCTGAGCATCATAAAATCGATATCGAAAATCCCAACTTTTTGGGTCAAAAATGCCAAAGGGGTAGGACCCCCCAAAAACACCATATTTGTCATCACCAAGGAATCCCTGGCGAATCCAAAGTCGTTTCTCGAACGTGAAGATCTACAACCCATTCGAATCATGCAGAAAACCCATATGGCTGATCAGTATAGCCAATACTTTGAGTACTCTGAGCGTCTGAATAAAACTCGAGAATGAAAAATGCAAAAAAATAAAGCAATATAAATTCGACTATAATGAGGCCTATATGGACATGTTTGGTATCAAAATGTAGGTTTTCGAGGGCGCTCTATTCGATAAAAACAAATTCATGTCGCTATCTATCATAGTTTAGATTTTCACCTGTCAAATGGCATTTTTTCAAAAAATCCGAAATTTCAAATCGTCATAGCTCCCGCTCCTTTGGCTCCTTTCACCTTTTGTTTGTATATTGTTTATCAGCAGTGTCCGAAGTATCTCTGAGCATCATAAAATCGATATCGAAAATCCCAACTTTTTGGGTCAAAAATGCCAAAGGGGTAGGACCCCCCAAAAACACCATATTTGTCATCACCAAGGAATCCCTGGCGAATCCAAAGCCGTTTCACGAACGTGAAGATCTACTACCCATTCGAGTCATGCAGAAAACCCATATGGCTGATCAGTATAGCCAATACTTTGAGTACTCTGAGCGTCTGAACAAAACTCGAGAATGAAAAATGCAAAAAAATAAAGCAATATAAATTCGACTATAATGAGGCCTATATGGACATGTTTGGTATCAAAATGTAGGTTTTCGAGGGCGCTCTATTCGATGAAAACAAATTCAAGTCGCTATCTATTATAGTTTAGATTTTCACCTGTCAAATGGCATTTTTTCAAAAAATCCGAAATTTCAAATCGTCATAGCTCCCGCTCCTTTGGCTCTATCCACCTTTTGTTTGTATATTGTTAATCAGCATTGTCCGAAGTATCTCTGAGCATCATAAAATCGATATCGAAAATCCCAACTTTTTGGGTCAAAAATGCCAAAGGGGTAGGACCCCCCAAAAACACCATATTTGTCATCACCAACGAATCCCTGGCGAATCCGAAGTCGTTTCTCGAACGTGAAGATCTACAACCCATTCGAATCATGCAGAAAACCCATATGGCTGATCAGTATAGCCAATACTTTGAGTACTCTGAGCGTCTGAACAAAACTCGAGAATGAAAAATGCAAAAAAATAAAGCAATATAAATTCGACTATAATGAGGCCTATATGGACATGTTTGGTATCAAAATGTAGGTTTTCGAGGGCGCTCTATTCGATAAAAACAAATTCAAGTCGCTATCTATCATAGTTCAGATTTTCACCTTTCAAATGGCATTTTTTCAAAAAATCCGAAATTTCAAATCGTCATAGCTCCCGCTCCTTTGGCTCTATCCACCTTTTGTTTGTATATTGTTAATCAGCATCGTCCGAAGTATCTCTGAGCATCATAAAATCGATATCGAAAATCCCAACTTTTTGGGTCAAAAATGCCAAAGGGGTAGGACCCCCCAAAAACACCATATTTGTCATCACCAAGGAGTCCCTGGCGAATCCAAAGCCGTTTCTCGAACGTGAAGATCTACAACCCATTCGAATCATGCAGAAAACCCATATGGCTGATCAGTATAGCCAATACTTTGACTACTCTGAGCGTCTGAACAAAACTCGAGAATGAAAAATGCAAAAAAATAAAGCAATATAAATTCGACTATAATGAGGCCTATATGGACATGTTTGGTATCAAAATGTAGGTTTTCGAGGGCGCTCTATTCGATAAAAACAAATTCAAGTCGCTATCTATTATAGTTTAGATTTTCACCTGTCAAATGGCATTTTTTCAAAAAATCCGAAATTTCAAATCGTCATAGCTCCCGCTCCTTTGGCTCTATCCACCTTTTGTTTGTATATTGTTAATCAGCATTGTCCGAAGTATCTCTGAGCATCATAAAATCGATTTCGAAAATCCCAACTTTTTGGGTCAAAAATGCCAAAGGGGTAGGACCCCCCAAAAACACCATATTTGTCATCACCAAGGAGTCCCTGGCGAATCCAAAGTCGTTTCTCGAACGTGAAGATCTACAACCCATTCGAATCATGCAGAAAACCCATATGGCTGATAAGTATGGCCAATACTTTGAGTACTCTGAGCGTCTGAACAAAACTCGAGAATGAAAAATGCAAAAAAATAAAGCAATATAAATTCGACTATAATGAGGTCTATATGGACATGTTTGGTATCAAAATGTAGGTTTTCGAGGGCGCTCTATTCGATAAAAACAAATTCAAGTCGCTATCTATTATAGTTTAGATTTTCACCTGTCAAATGGCATTTTTTCAAAAAATCCGAAATTTCAAATTGTCATAGCTCCCGTTCCTTTGGCTCTATCCACCTTTTGTTTGTATATTGTTAATCAGCATTGTCCGAAGTATCTCTGAGCATCATAAAATCGATTTCGAAAATCCCAACTTTTTGGGTCAAAAATGCCAAAGGGGTAGGACCCCCCAAAAACACCATATTTGTCATCACCAAGGAGTCCCTGGCGAATCCAAAGTCGTTTCTCGAACGTGAAGATCTACAACCCATTCGAATCATGCAGAAAACCCATATGGCTGATAAGTATGGCCAATACTTTGAGTACTCTGAGCGTCTGAACAAAACTCGAGAATGAAAAATGCAAAAAAATAAAGCAATATAAATTCGACTATAATGAGGTCTATATGGACATGTTTGGTATCAAAATGTAGGTTTTCGAGGGCGCTCTATTCGATAAAAACAAATTCAAGTCGCTATCTATTATAGTTTAGATTTTCACCTGTCAAATGGCATTTTTTCAAAAAATCCGAAATTTCAAATTGTCATAGCTCCCGCTCCTTTGGCTCTATCCACCTTTTGTTTGTATATTGTTAATCAGCATTGTCCGAAGTATCTCTGAGCATCATAAAATCGATTTCGAAAATCCCAACTTTTTGGGTCAAAAATGCCAAAGGGGTAGGACCCCCCAAAAACACCATATTTGTCATCACCAAGGAGTCCCTGGCGAATCCAAAGTCGTTTCTCGAACGTGAAGATCTACAACCCATTCGAATCATGCAGAAAACCCATATGGCTGATCAGTGATCAGTATAGCCAATACTTTGAGTACTCTGAGCGTCTGAACAAAACTCGAGAATGAAAAATGCAAAAAAATAAAGCAATATAAATTCGACTATAATGAGGCCTATATGGACATGTTTGGTATCAAAATGTAGGTTTTCGAGGGCGCTCTTTTCGATAAAAACAAATTCAAGTCGCTATCTATCATAGTTTAGATTTTCACCTGTCAAATGGCATTTTTTCAAAAAATCCGAAATTTCAAATAGCCATAGCTCCCGCTCCTGTGATCCTATCCACGATTCTTTTGTATATTGTTAATCAGCATCGTCCAAAGTATCTATCTCTGAGCATAATGATATTGATATCGAAAAAACACTTCACTCATTAATCCTCAGTAAGTCAAACATCTATCATATATGGCTTCGTGATAATCGTTGTAGTCGAATTGTACTTTGTCGAACATTCGAATATTCCTCCTATGCCCAATTTTCCAATCGGTGCCCCCGAATGAAGTTACACATCCGTGGACCTTGGAATCGTCTGAACCAGCAGAAGAGGGTTAAAAGGACATATTTCTCATGAAGACATCATGACGTATGGCTCCTTTGTTGTGATTTAAATTTTCCATCGGATAACGAATGGAGGTCGAAGTCGAAAGCTGGCTCGATAAGGGTGGAATAAAATACGTAGACAACGGGCTGATTCATTCCATCCCAGAGGACATTCGGAACACGCGGTATCCAGTAAATAAGGGGGAAATAATTACGATTCAAGATGTAGCTACTTTGAATTCGGGAGTAAAGTTCCAGGCTCCCTAAGTGTTCTGCATAGGTTAACTTGGAACAGTTGTAACTTTCCGCTAATGTAACACTCGAAAATAGGACTACAGTTCACACAGTTCGGATAATGGCGCCTGTATCTTGATCTTGATGAACAACATCACGAATACGAATTGATCAATACAGAAAAATTTTTTCCATAGAAGGAAGAACGCCAAGATATTTCATTTGGAGCAGGACCACTATTGAATGTTATTCTCTAACTAAATGAACAGGAACATAATAAAAGATTCTTATGCCTATTCAATTAGGGTTCTTCTCATGAAATAACCAGTTATGTTTAATGTATAGAGCTGTCAAAGTCGAACATTGGACTAGAAACATCCCGTCAAGATTCTCGAAACGACATCACAGTTTTGTGGGTCCGTATACAGTACCTATATATAATGTACGACTGTTTAAAAATTCGGCTGTATGATATTTAGGTATAATGATGAAATTTGATTTGTGTTATCAATATTTATATTTCGAGATGTTTACTCGAAAACTTGTGAAGAAGGCTAGAACAACGGAATAACTTTCATAGAGTTATTTGTTCGGCATGCAACTTAAATGTCGAGTCAACAATGAGAAACAAAGTCTAATAAATCCTATTACGTTGATCATAAACAAACTCATTAGCAGAGGCGGCCAGAACTATGGAACGGAGCATAAAGTTTCACACAAGTTCGGATCTAAATCAAGTGAACGAACCCTTCCTTGCACTCTTGTTTCAGTTCCTGAATCCTGTGGGATACTTCGCTTTTGTATCTGTGACGTGCCTACTAAAATATTTAACGTTGAAACTAACCTCCTTATTTACAAATGTTCCCCATTCGAAGTTAATTATTCTTATCAGAATTAACAGCCGTTTCGGAAAGTTCGGCTTATAGCCGGTCCCGCCCTGGATTAATCTACAGAGGAACAGTAAATTCTGCTAAATGCTCAAGTTCTTTGCACATTGCATTACCATCACTTGCTTAGCACGTCGTCTATTTCGGAGTGGTTAATCCACTTGTTCTCATCTTATTTGGAGGTTTTCAAACTTTCGCCATGGAACAAATTCCCCCGACTTCAGAATTGATGTAGCCGGATCGAATGACTATAAATTCTCCAACTTTGAAGAGTTCACGTGTTCTTGCTGGTAATGAGTCTGCTGGAGCAGAGTGATGGATCGTTTAATTCTGCTAATTTGTGGTTTCGTCAAGTATTCTTGATACGGACCAGAAAATTAACGGTGCCTGGTCTGCATATTCGAATCTACGCGAGCGATACATTCATAATGGCATCAGATGAATCGTTTTGCAAGTCTCTGACATGACAGTTTGTCTCCTGCATGACCACCTGAAAAATTTCTGTAATTCTGAAGAAAAGATTCCTCTGATTCCAGAACCTGCCATTGAAATTGCAAGTGAAATATTCACCCAGCGTTGCTCATATAGGTAAAAACTGATATTTCCTTCAAGGGTGGATTCCCCAAAGAACCAAGTCTCTCGGAAAATTTATTCTTGGAAAATCCTCCGTTGAATAGGAGCTGGCGAGCCATTAAAAGTTAACAAAACTATTTCAACGTAGCTAACGCGATATCGGATCGTAACTGTGAAACTTTCCGCGGTGAGGGTTTGGAATTTTCTCAATATCCACTCCTTCCGAGATTTATTCAGTTTCCCTTTTAACCCCTGATTAGAAAATGGGCCTTTAAATTATTCGTTTTCAAGTTGGCGTATTCTCGATGTTCATGAGTTCAACAGAGTTCCCCCACAAAGAATTCGGACTTGAATTGTGGGGATTCTGTGTGGAGCAGAGCCGACTTTGGGCGATTATTATAGAACTTACTGGTTGAACTTCATTCAAGCTTCAACTTGATGAAAAGCTTCAGCTTGAGACTCAAACAGTGAAGTTCCAGCTGAACATAATATTGACCCACTCTGAGGAGCTTTCCCAGGGCAAAAGCAGATATGAATTGCATAATACAAAAAACAAAATATTCAGATTTCTTCAAGAGAAAATTTTCAATCAAGAAAATGCTTCGTTATAAATTCAATATCGAGATCAGAAACATTTCTTGAAAATTGGGACGGTTGTTTGACATAAAAAATTGTCCTGAAAGTCTTCCTTTTTGGCATCAATATTCATCCCTACCCTTGGAGTTCCCCAAATGGCGCCTGTTTCGTTTTCAAGTGGCCTCGCTTCAAGTACTCAAATCCGCATTCAACACTTTCATGATTCTGTTTGCGTATGCGGAACCACCCGAGAAGAATAAGCCTGATATTGTTCCACACAGAAATAGCACTATCGCATCTAACTGATTGCGAATTTTCCAAGAAGTTATCGACTTAGTGCCGGCGTACCAATATTTATTTACGACCGGATCGATTTCAATTCTGTAAACAAAAGCGCAGCAGCGAGGGGCTGCCCGACTTTGTTTTGGCCGTATTCGCGTTTACGTTGTTTAAAGATGCCATATTTATCTAAATTCGGAGCGATCAAATATGGAAATCGGAATAAACCGTTTCTTTGAATATGCAAGTCATAATATTAGGGAGGAGGAATTTCCTATTTCCTTCAGAATTTCCCAACAACAATTTGCATATTCCACGCCCTGTAAAATAGCGAAAATCCGTTCTTAGATCCTTCTTTTTCCGCCGTTTCATGGCGGATTTTCGCAGCTTTCGAGCACTGGTATTATGAAATATGAGGTTCTCGAATGAAATTCGAGACTGCCAAACGTGAATGTGAATATCCACTCCAATCGTTAATACATTCAATTTCCCATTCGTAATAATTCCATTCATTTTGTTGAACAACAAAATTCCGAAATTTCCATCAAGAATGGCGGATAAAACGAAATAAATAGAGCATATCATGATTCTAGTAGGTACATATATCAATTTCCAATCAGATGAAAAATAATATCAATTTTCGATTCACTTTTATCATTTGTGGTTGATCTCATTTCGGAAATCGTTACCATGTTTCATAACGATGTAGTTCTCTGAATGAAGGTCAGATTCTGCTTCAAAACTGAGATTGAGATCGAAAATTGGAACCACAAGAATAATGGGAACTTTTCCTAATGGTATTGATCAATAATAACTTTAGATGAGGAATATAATGAACGTGTAATGGATGTGATTTTTCATGCAAGGAAATAATTTCCGAAATTCAGATATTTTAACGCTTTGTTGGAGGTTTAATATTGTTTCGACGTTCTTATATAGAACTCTGTAGGATTTTCGAAAGATGGCAGAGTCAATTCTCCAAAATCGGACACCTGGCAAGCGGAATTATGTGAAAATATCTAGCCGATAACGAACTTAGTTTTCCCTGGCTTTCAAGCGAACGTAAAAGTGGAAATTTTCGTCTTGTGCTTTCTCGGAAGCCGCAACATTTCATGATAAATAAGGCAATTTCTTATGAAAACATGAATATTCAAACGAGGCACTCGTGAATTTCCGGCGTCCCCCTTTGAATGAACCGCCCATCCAATCATCAAAGCCTTGAATAATGGGTGATTAACGTTCACTCCAGTTTGCAACTCGGCACCACCGTTAGATGATGAGAGTCACTAATCGAAATTATTCCCATTTTCAATTTGAATAAATTCTGCCAGTTGAGGATTTGCTTGCACGAGCACAACCAGAGAATAAACTGTAAGACATCGTCAGCCCGAGGAGATTACGAAGGCTGAAATTATATGTTCGAGGATCTGATGGTATTGTGTTCGCCTGAATTCATTTGCGCCTCCATTTTCGGAATTCGATGCAGTGCTACGAAGGAATCAGTCGTTCGACAACTGACGCGGATTTCCTGGAATCAAATGTTCCGGTCGTGATTATTCCAGAATTTGCGGGACAAATACTGAATCACTGTTCAAGAAATGCTCAACAACGAACGAAAGAATTAGGTGCAAAATGGTGAAGGTGCTAGGTTTGCCGAAATTTAATCAGTTCGATCCTCCCTTGAGATTAGTTCGTTGACATTAAGGATTTGTTCCGTCTTTTAAGATGAGGATTTTAGTTCATTCATCATGGACATTTTTGAACCGATATATCAAAGAAAAGTTTTATTATCGACTCTATATTATACTTTTATTTCTTTGGTAATGCATATCAAGTGGCAGATACCAAATAAACGTAATATTTACGACTCTCTCGACGAAACTGATGAGATAACCGAAGAATATGATATACGATCATCAATTACGAGAATAATCTTATAGTAGATTTCTGTTGATTTAACACGAATTTTGAAAAATGATATAACAAAAAAAGTGTTGTCATTTATGAGAGGAAAAAAAAAGTGAGTTCAAAGAATGGCGTAGTGAAAGACCCACCCTGTATAGGGGCTCGAATAAAATATCTTTCAAACGGCTGCGATCAGTTCAGTTTCATCAACAAAACTGACTCGAATTAGGTATCACGAGTGCATAACCAGCCGCAAAACAAGCTGGCTTTGGATTGCTAGCGATTTTCCGTTGTTTTGCGCATAAACAAATCGAATTTGCTAAATGAATGCTATGCGAATAATACCTCGGCCTGATTATAGAACAGCTTGTAAATTATTTCGACGGACTAACAGCATTTCAGTTCATGCTCAAAGTGTAGGCATTCAATCGAATCAGAGTAGTGTTTTGGCGAGTCCGGACTCGCGTTGCAATATTAGCGTTCGACTACGAGCCGGTAGTTGAATTTAATTTCATCCATATTGACGTTTTGACGAAGTCCTGTTATCCAAGTACGACCAAGGCAGGCGAACGTAGGAATCGATGCTGCTTCAGTACATCCACCGCGTTTAATCCATCAAGAAAACCCGTTCATGATGAAAATTGTCTTTTATTGTTTGCACATTTGATTATTCGTTAAAGAAGTTTTTATTCGATGCATAACATTCTGGTTTTCATCTCACCCCATTCACGTTTATGCCAAATAATCAAATGAACATCAAATCCAAAAATTACTGTGAAAATATTCCAGTTTATTGAAGCACCCCGTATCTCTCGGTTTCATTCGAACGGCATGATGAATTAACCAGTGTCAGCCCTATTACCGACCTAATTAAGCTGATGCCATTACTATCAATGAACCACTTAGTTATATAATTCAGATTCGAACAATTGGACATCCCTGATAAGTATCGGACTATTAAGATTCAATTAGAATCGATAGCGGTTGTCGCCTCCTAATATTCACCCTAATACCCAGTAGCTGGATATAGATTTTAAATGCTGATTCTAATTAGACTTATTTGACAAGTTCCTTGGATTTCTGATCAGGGAATTAATAAAAATAAAAAATCTAGATGTCATAGTCCACCTCTGCTATTCTTGTTCGAATCAATCTGTTGTAATTTTCAGAATCGAAGCATCTTTTTTGGTGTATACTGATATGTTCTTGTTCTATTTTTATTTTCTGAGAGTATACTGTCTGCGTATTTTCATACAGAAATGGTGAATTTACCTACTAGTAACTAGGAAGCTCATAATGAATTTTCCATTTGTAACCAAAACATTGATGTCCCAATAAATGTATTGAAAAATCAGCATTTCCCTTAACTTCCGAGGGGTTTGAATGAAACCCGTATCTGAAACACCATCCATAAAGAACTCCACACGATATTCCTTGTGTCCAGTAGAAATACCTCAACATTTCCTAATATTCACAGTCAAGTTCAATTTCACGAAGAAACATCCAAAGGCGAATAGATCAAATCAGGGATGATGAGAGTTTCCTCGAATGAAAATTTCCTTCTACTTGAACGGTCCTCGGCTCAAGAACAGTGCTGTTTTGATCCCTTTGTCCTTATGATGTGGTTTCTCTCGTTGTCGGTGGCACATTACGGAATCGGCTCTAATTGGAATCCAGAATCTGGCGGTCTGATATTGTCTGAAACATCTCGTCTGGAGGCCGGAGTGGATGTAAAATATGCATACTCGAATCAATCAACTATCCCCGGAGAAGCCATAATCGAAACTCGAGATTGTTGTCCGCAATTAGCCGAGATCAGAAGGGATCCACTTCGGGAAACTCGAATGTGTAACACAGATAATTCTGTGCGCTAATTGAAGTTGATCTTCAATCATCTTCTATGATCGGCCTAATCTGAAATTAGATCGGTTCGGAGCCGTGTATGAGGCTTTATTGATAGCATTTCAGAAGCTTTCGATGCATAACCGATGAAACCTGAAACGGGTTGATGGCTTTGGTGAGATCTCGACAATGTGTTCTGCTGCGAATGGTGTCATCTTTGCACTTGGACCGAGTTCCTGATAACAGTGATTTTGATGGTGTTCCCTGATAAACAATAAATGTAGAGAAATGTAAATAGGAATATAAGACCAATTATTTTAATGAAATAAGTGGAAATCCAACCGTCCATATTGCCTTCAGAAAAGTTTCGTTCAGTCCCACTCTGTGGATCCACAATCAGCCAGCTCTCAACGTTTAATTTGCTCCACAACGATCCATTTCGTCATGAGATACCACAATGAGATTTTGGGATTTACAAAAAATGAGAAAGTCGTATGGGCAGGCACACAAAAGTATTCATTTCGGATATCTCTAATGACTTGTGAAAATAATGACGACAATATATGGACAATTTGAAAAATTACTCTGTAATTTAAAACAGTTTAGATGCCTTCTGTCTGGAATTGTCGACGAAATACCTGTGGCTAATGAGACATTCCCGAAAATGTCCTTTCGGTATTGATTTAAACTACCAAACTCACGCACGCCATCGTTAAGTAATTCAGAAAATCAAGTCCACTGCCGAGAGAAAAAACCAGATAATGGTTTGGCAGTTTTGAGCTCGTACGGCTGTGTGTACTATCACATGTAATTATTGTGTCCTGAAAAAAAATTCGGGGCAGAAATCAGATTGACATGCAATCAGGTAGCTGCTGTAAATCAGATGAAAAATATGATGTGTATTCATATCGAAATATATTTCTTTTTTTAGTTCTCGTTTATATCTCATTTGCAGAATTATAATTGACGCAGTATTCTTACTGAGCATTGAAGAAATTTTTCATAAAAGCATTAAATGATGACAATCGAAAATCAACAATAATTCTCCAGTTATTTGTTATTGCACCATTTTGATAAGTGTTGAACTCGGTGTTGAATAACTTATTGGTGATGAATATATAACCAATGATATTTCAGATGTGACCATTAAGTAGGGTACTCACTACTCAGGTTCTCAATGATGCAATTCAATTTTATTCAGGCCTAATGTTCCATTCTATAAATCGATTCTACCAAGTAATTGTTATGAATGAAGGCTGTGTTTTTCTAGATTTTTTTGGAAAAGGATTCTAAATCATTGAGCTATCACTTGTACCCGTATAATAAATGCTCATTAATGTTACACCGAATATATCCAAAATAAACCCTTGAATAGGCCCTTTATGAACTGTTATTCCATAGTCATTCAAAACAAAAATTGTATACAATTTTTGAGATGATTATATCTTTGAGTGTGAAACGTAATCCACTATCTCTATAAATTCAGGAAATGCGCTCAGTTAGTCCATATTGCTCGATTTGTTCTTCGAAACTGGTTGACTAATAATGAACATAAAGTTGATCGATATTCTAAGAATAAGTGAATATTTAAACTGCATCATAGGAACATTGCAATACGAAAAAATCCAAAATGTTGTCTCAGTTAATCAAGAAGTGAACCTCATTTATCCAGTGACAATATTCACCTCGGAATATCTTCGAATTATCAACTTGGATGTGGATAAAAAGCCTGATGTGTACATCTCAAATCTTCATCCTCATGATATCGAGAAGTTACTGGATTCTTGTGGATCCAGCAGCAGTTTCAATCCAAAATCAACCTACATTTTCATTTCGAAATACCCAAACTCTACAATTGGTGAAATTCGATCGAGATTTTTTTCCAGGATAGTTCAAGTGAGCGGAACAAACGAAGACACAAATACGTGTTCATGTGTAGATGTCTCTTTGAAGGCAACCACTTTGAGGACAGTGCCCAGGTTCCCAGTCAAATCTCATATAACGACTTGTGTGCCAGATTCATGGCCTCCTTACCTTTATCGAAAGAACGATAAAAATGAAGGCCTTTTCATGGAAGTGTTCGACTTAGTTGCATACAAACTGAATGTTTCTCAAAGTTATATTCTCAAGTCAATAGTGAGAAATAATTCTGTTGCATTGATGAAATGCGATATCTCTTCCTCCTTACTGGACCCTAAAATCAAATTGGAAAATTATTTGTTTCCTTTCACTGATGATTTCGACTATTGGTTCATACCGAAACCAGAAGAAATGAGACCATGGAAATACTTCTTCCTGGCACTTCCTTGGAAAGTATGGATAATGGGTATTTTTTCTTCGGTGATATTAGCTTTAATCATTTCAATGGAGAAACAACTGAAGCGTAAATTTCAAGACAAAAAATCAGGATGTAGTTCGAACGAGATAGTCATTGATACTATAGAATCGATAATGACAATCTTCAAATGGTTTCTAGATAAGAGTGTGCCGAAAAAGAGCCAATCTGGACTCATACTCGGATTCGTTGTCTTTTTTTCCATATTGGTTCTGAATACTATGTACAAAACGAAATTCGCTTATCTGCTATTGGGTCAAAATTTCTTGGAGAAAAATATACACACTCTCGAGGATATTGCTAGTCAAAATTATTTTGTAACATTCACACGTCATATTACTTCAACTCTAGAATCTATATACCCCGACTTAGGATCATTTTTCAGAGACAACTACATTCCCTCAGATGAATCGAATTGGACAATTATGGTTGCGCATCAGAAGAATACTGTTGCTATTAAGACTGGACTCACAGCTTTATTCCACAGAAAATATTATATCGATGAGAATGGTCGAAGTATGCTGGAGAGGTTTGGCGGTCCTGTTCAGAGATCTTTAGTTGGTTTTATCTATTTACGAGGAAACCCGACAGTACAACATTTGAGAGAAGTGGTAATTCGACTGGAAGATCATGGATTTCTGAGTAAAATAAGGGTGAAATATGAACACGAAGAACCCGAAGGAAATCTTCATTTTCAGGAAACGCATAATTTAGGTCTGAATGATGTTAAGAGCATACTTTTCATTTGGGGTGGGGGAGTTTTGTTTGGAATCCTATGCTTCTGCTTGGAATTGTTCAAAGAGAGGAAGAGGAAGCATCATTAATAAATCCAATAGAATGAGGAAAGAAACAATTTTCGAAATAATCGTACAAACAAAAGATTTTATGAAAATGTGTGAATAAAACATTCAATGAAAATTTCAGTTTCTTCTTCTTGTTGAAATACAGGATCTTTTGAATAAATTATAACTAATAATGCAAATTTCCATATAAAAAAGCTATCATTCATTGAGGTCGATTTCAGGGCAATGAATTAGAATTATGACACAATAAAATGGAGTGGAAAATTTTTCATGAAATTATGTTTGGTGAACCCTGAAGGAGAGGTGAATCATGAATAATGTGAAAATATTCAGACAAAGCACTTGATAGGTTGTTCCTATTTGTTGCATAACGCGGAACAGGAACATGGTCATATCAAACGAATGGTAATCCATTTTATTGTTGAGTTTTTGCACTTAGAACAAATTTAAATTGTTCGTTCTCAATAATTTTCGCAATGATCCATTGTACACTTGATCTGTCCATTTCAATGAAATTATAACTATCTGCTAATGTTTGTTAATTGAGTATCCCTTTGAAATTGTTGATTCATGTTCATAATAATTATACCGTTGTTGATGTACTTGACTGTCTGTGAGCGCCTATCTGAAAGTGCTTTGTCCCTTGTTGCATATCTGTTCGGGGTGGAGCATTCGTACCTATACGTATCCGGATCACCACGCATCTTTGGTACTCAGATGACATTTTGCTCGTAACATTTTAGATTCATTTTTCTTTTTTCTCATTTGTAGAGGGTTAGGTGGAAGAATAGACGCATGGTTTTGGGTAGTTTTTATCAAATAAGTGTACAACTTCTTTAACCTGAAATCATGTGAACTAAATCTCGCCCTCACATACATAATTTTGTTTGTTGTATTTTGGATTCCTTCAATAAAGACCTTTATTATTATTATTATTATTATTATATTTTTCCCGATTACACTATTTTTGGAATCCACTCACTTTATGATTTTTCAAATATCTCCATTTGGAAAGTTATATCAGCGATGATTACTTGGATAGATACATTATACATTGGATGCTTTCTACGCTCTTAGACTGAAAAATTTGCTGAATCGTTGTTGATGGATCACATCCACCGAATTATAAGATACAAAGTCCACACTGTCCACTCTGTATCAATTCGAATTCAGCAGCGAAAAGCGTTCGTTCGAAGCAGACAATACGAATACGAAGTGTCGAAGAGAGTTAATCAGCCCCATCGGTCGTCCAAACAGAAAGCTTGATTTTGCCACGTGTTGCAATTTTCAATTTATCTCTAGAACGGGTAAATATTTGATTTGTGCTGTGAAGGTGGACGTGAAACGTGAAAGCTACAGATCTGAAAGCATCAATTGTATCCGGAATTGGCGACGAACGGAATCATCGAAACGGCTCCTGTCATTCACGCTCCACTATTTCCTGATTATGAAATTGCCACCTGAGGCAATACAATTTTTCATTACTTTCGGTCTTTGTGAAGAACCTGAAATGTCGAAAAATTTAGCGAGACTTTTTCCCAATTTCGTTCTATTTGTTTGTGCCATTGAGCGTGGCATTTTATGCATCAGCGGATTTATGAATTTTTCGTTTCGATTTAACGAATGCGGGTTATTCATACGGAATGACAGCTTTGGAAAATATCATACGCGAATTCATCATTTTTAGATGATTGGAAAAAATAATTCTCATCACTATGCAAATACCACATCGCCACTAACTTTTTGATGGAATTCAATTCGGTCATCATGGTTTTTCGCGAATTAACCAGCCGCCATCAATATTTTGTATGATAGTCCAGGCTTTTCCATAATCAGAACCAAAAAGAAGAGTAAGGAACCTCATAACTGCGAAATCCATGATGGTTTTGAGCTCATATTCTCAGGATAAAATGAAAGGATAGTATTAGAATACCGACCTAGTGGCTTCGATTTGCCCAAGTCAACAGACCAGTCACATTGAATGATTCTCATCAAATAATTTTGATTTTGGGGATTCCGATTTTGTACGAAGTGAGTTATGACAATGGCGAAGCGTTCCCTACGTCCGAATCGAAAGAATTCCAGTGATCAGCGTTCGATTGTTACTCGTCGAACTGAGGGTCCTTCTTGTTCGCCAGAGCTGAGCTCGGCGATCGCTCTAATCGCACAATAAGTGCACGAAATGAATTTCATTCAACCTGTCCACCTAGGGGAACACAAGCAGCACAGGTTAACATGGACATTCATTAACGATTATCGAGGATTTAATGGATGACTGATTGTTCTTCTTGAACGCTGCCGTACAATGAGCCTTTCCTATTGATGGACATGATTCAATTAATTTCGGAGCGATCGATAATGACTGACTAGAACAAAAAAAACGGAGCTCGGCGATGCTTTTCGGATGATTGATGGCTCTTTGGAATTGACCAAGATGTTCCCAGATATTGAAATTTAGTGTATGGCGTCAAGAATTCATTTGTGCTATCTTGATGTCTTATATATCGAACTGCATGCCAAAAGTTAGTTATATTGAATTCATTTGTGCTTTTTCTTTCGAATATGAAAATGTAGAGTTTATCGGGTAAGGATAATAAGATTCCGAAGAAATTATATATTCACAATGATAAAAATACATGGATTAAGAGGAGCAAACATTCTTAACGTGAAACGATCAAGAAACCTCACTAAAAACTGCATCCCGTTAGTCCTTCTTTCTTCTTCAATTATCACAACTTAAAACTCTATTTCCTACACGCACATCTACGGTGAACCATATAATCATAAGTTCGTGTCACAAGCGAACGATTTTGATTGTAATTTCGGAGGAATCTCTGACAATGGGCATAAAACGAAACCATCCCATTACCACAAAGCCTAGTTCGAAGCAATTAATCCCGATTTGGAGTGATTCCGCAAATCACGAGACAACTGTCCGAACAATCTCAATAATTCGTCATGGATCTTAGGAACGGGTTCGATTGCTCTGCATGATCTTCCACAACTTCAAGTTTCCCCAGTCTCCAACGGTTCTCGAAGAGGCCTGCGGCCTAACCGCATCCGGCACATGTTTTTGCCGAAGCCACTTCGTCCGATGGCCTGTCAACCTCCTGCTGGTCCAGCGCCGCTGCCGGTCACACCGACGGAATAAAACGAGTTATAAAGGTGATCATGTACGAATTGGATCGCCACGAGATGTGTTCGCCGAGGCGATTTGATTCAGTTCCGGTGGTTTCGTGCCATCTTTCAGGGTTCTGTAGGCTTTCGCGAAAGTACAACTAGTTCTCAGATCTTCACGTAGACTGATGTTTCGTGATTAATCCAGTTTTATTTCGGATTAAAACCTCCGCTGAGAAGATTTTCAAGTGCATGCTGGATCCAGAACTGGCATCATATGCTTGGCTTTAGTCACTTTTCTTAGGCCGCGATCGGTCAACGTCGTCAGCGCGCCAGCAGCACCGGATTTGTAGGCACCGCATGATCCACTTACCGCAAAACTTGGAATTCGGCACCGGTTCCTGTCGTGGCGTGGGTTTCCGTGACCCTGAAACTGAAGAATCTTTGCTGATATGATACAGCGTAGGACGATATCACCGTGGGACGATGATGACTATCAAATTTAACGCCACTCTTATTCTTGGAAAATATTTTTGATGACTTGAAAATATAAAGTTTTCGTGGGATTATGCGAAAGAGGCGATTCTTCAAGATGAATAAACGAGCGCTCAAAAACTCCTGACTTTCCCTCACTATACTGAGCACGTATGAATGTGGGTATGCCATTCTTTATTCCTCTTGCATTTCCAATATTCAGTCAATGAAACCGATGAAAATGGCAGTGCCGAATTCCAATAAACCGTAAAAGCGCAAAATAATCATTCAGCACATAAATATTCCGAGAATTCGATGCATTCAAAATATAACCATAACAATATCCGATCGGGAAATGAATGGCTCATTCTTCCCCATCCAGTTATTTATTTTTATGATCCATTGGCATGTTGGACGAGTAAATTGAATAGATAACATTTAATTCCTACAAGAATAAATTCATAAATAATACTCGTATAACCGAAACCAATAAAAAGATATCCATCAGAATCAATATTTCAGTTATGTTTATATATAATCGAAGCCTGGGATTAGTTTACTGTGTGCACAATATCATAAACTACACTGTGTTGTTGTCATACCTAAACCAAATCCTAAACGGATTTTCTTGCGAATTATGCGACATTCGTGAAATACGCACAGAATGAAGATGAAGTTATGAAAATACGGAACCCAACAATAATCTGTTCTGCATTATCGAAATTTCATTGCAAGAACGCAACTTGGACTGATTCTCTATAGAGTCATACAGAACCTGAACAAAAATAGAGACAATAATCTCATGGCGTGATAATTGCCCAATTTTTCCAAAAGAATATAAAACAAATTATCCTTATTGGCGACTATTCCATTTTTCTCTCTTACCGAAATTAAACATACAAAAATAGTGACACCAATACTTCCTATAATGGCCGATAAAATTTTCCAGGGTTCCATTCTTAATTACCCCACAAATCCATGATTTTGTGAAGGCTGCGATTAGCTTTTACATGCTAATGGCTCCGCATGGAAATTCATTCTCTCTAATTATGAATTATTTACGGGATATCTTCACTAGACGCAAAAGCACGAAGGGCCAAATGGCCCCATAAATAATTCTCCGCTATGTATTTAATAAACAAGTTTTCGAAATCCAAGGAATTATTTATCGATGGCCGCAGCAAAGGGAATACGTAGAAATGCAACAAGCAGAGGTAGGATGGCATTTTTTCAACATTGACTAAAATTCCTATCAATACCAGCAACTCCTGCTGAAATAATTAAAAGCACAACATAGATATAGCGTAGTTGATTTCAGAGGAATTTATAGAAAATTTTCACCAAAAAAAATTATTTCCTAAAATACTGATTTTAAGAGAAATTTTATCACATACCTATCCGCAATCTAGGACCTTGAATTAATATAAAATCTGACCCGGGTCGATATAGCTCGAATTTTTTGTGTGTTTTTTTTCAATTTTTTGAAACGAAAGATTTTTTTTCTGGAACCAGATCGACGGAGGTCAGTTTATTAACTAATTCGAAATTTTTCCATACCTACCCTATAGGATTTTTCGCAAAAATTCGAATCTCGCCTATCGATACGAAATTTTCACCATTCATCAATTCGATGCCGTAGATTGAGAAAATCCAAACAGATTTTCTCTGAGACTAATCGTTTCTCAAATATGGTTGATGGAAAATCGGAAAAACTGGATCTTCGCAAAAAAAATCAGAAAATCCAAACCCTTCGTCTCAGGTATATAAAAAATACACCATTTCATTCTTGAAGAACCAAAGTATAATGAAAAAAATCAGCTTCTCTCAATGCCAATTTTTTTAGAAGTTATGTCACTCCAAAGTCGACCAATGTTGATAGGAATTGAATCAAGATTTATCATCGACTTGCCCAAATAAAATTCGGCATAAAACATTCGATACCGCTCGGTCACAGCATTGAGTTTGAAAATATTCAAACTCATTGGTCACAGTAATATTCTCGCAAGTTTCATTTTGAATATTCATGGCAACAATACGTGAAATGATAAGTCACCAACGGTCATTTGTGGTAAATTAGACAAGTCCAGTGATCGTGCAGATTAATATCTTCTGCCTGTCAGATGTCTTCTGTTACATTTTTCCAAAAATTGATCAGAACAACCTTGGGAATGGCACTTTATTTGAATTTCAGACTAACAATAATCATCTTCCAACTTTTGAAATCAGAGTATATACATATGCTCGAATCTAGGATCTCGTTTGGGTCTAGCATAACCTATGAGGAAGGTCCTCGTGTCGACATGATAAAGGTAAGCCAGAAGATGTACCATAAAAACTCTTCCTCCGAAATAACCCAGAATAGCAGCAACGAATACACTCTTCGGGAACAAAGACTCGATCCAATCGAAGTATATCAAACTGGCATGATTAAACATGAGAGCTCCTCCGACACTGAACACGATCCGATAGAACGTTTTCAAAATGGCCATGGAAGGTCGTCCGAAAATCATTATACATATTCCACACATCATGTTTCCGAATATTATCGTTCTTGGGTCGTGGGGAATTTTCCCTGGAGATTTTTGTACACAAGAGGCGTATACCGACATCAATGCGTACGCTAAACGGCCCTGGTATTCGGCTACGAAATATATGATATCCGTGATTGTCATCCGAATGCGAAGCTTTCATGTAATTCGACCGTTTGGACATAATGGTGTGATTTCATTCATGGGATTTGTCGAGTACGGAATCTGCTCGAATTGTTATGACAAATTTAATTTCAACTGTCACCGATATTTATTTTTCGATCGATGATCCTCAAATCTATGAGATTTTTCTCCTAATTTTCTATATGCTAGATACCGAAATTATCTGGTGGCAACCAACTCTGGATGGCACTCCAATGTTTGAAAGTTACAACAATTACACTTTTCGTGTAAACTTTGTTGTTTCTAATGAACTGCTGAATCAGTTGAAATCAAATTCTGTTAATTCAAACTGGAATTGAAGGCGCTTCTTTTAAACAAATTAACCTGGCCTGATGACCTCAGCTCACAAAAAAAACTTCGGTACCTATCAAAATGTAGGTTTTCGATGTCACTGAATTCGATAAAAAATATTCCAGAGCCCTAACTAGCATAGTTTAGATTTTCCTCTGAGAATGAATTTTTGTCGAAATGAAACATGAAAAATCTTCACTTATGATGGATACTTGGCTGACCTGACTTGACTTCTTGTCAGGACACTACCCTTCTGAGCTCTAAATGGCTTGACAGATATGACTGAGGGTACAATAGATCTCAATGTCGCAGTACACTGATATAACCTATTTCAATCTGCTAGAGATATTTCCGTATCAGAGGCCAGAGCTACAAATTTATTGAAAGAAAACATCTAGTACGTTATTGAAGATGAACAAAACGTTCCGATCATGTTGACAGATAGATAATAGAACCCATAGAAACACCTATCTACCTCGTATATTGTTTGACAAAACAATAAACGTGTATTCCAGTATAACTACACCATTAGTCAATTAAACTGTGAATCATCAAATGAATGCAAATAATTTCCCATCTGAATTAGTAGAGTTGGGCGCTCATGGGGGTAATTCGACATTTGCTCATATTTTTGTGGTGTGCACGTCCAGTAAATTTGATTGCGAATATCCAACAGCGTTTATGCAACTGCTACATTCGAAACTCATTCATCTGATTATAGAGATAGAAAATGTGAGCTTGAATGCTTTGAACTTGGTATCAGGAGGGACGAAAATGAGATTATGGAGACTCGTGAGGCCTATAAATAGAATTAATCCCTTAAGAGTCATTTAAAGACTTCATAGAAATAGTTGTAGAAAAACTTAGGGGAAAGGACTTCAGTTGCGTACTCTTGAAGTGAACGATTGATATTCTATTCGACGTGAATAAACGAGTGAGGCATGATTTGAATTCCTAATTTTGTTATTCGGTAATATAATTCAGAACTATTGAAATAATTCTTAAATAAAACACTTTAATTTCTATGGGTATGTGAAAATAATGGCAATCTGTAGGAAACATATTCCCTATTTTTCGTTTCGAAGAACTAAGCCGTCTCAATTTAATGTCTAATAAATCCGTTGCTAAGGATGTAAATTTAATATACAGATTTGTAACATTGCTTCCAAGATTCAGTTTGATTCAACAAGAATTGTGTTAATCCTGCCATACTAGAATTTTTTTCTTATTTGACGGAGATATTTGCAGCCTTAACAGCAATGAATTCTTCCTTTCGATACATTGGTGTATGTGTGAATATATTCCAAGTCCTTTTACGGCTTCATAAGGTGAAGAAGAAATTGAAACAAAATTTCCAAAACGTGATTTATCATCAGCGCCTCTCAAGAATTTGGACGGGAAACTTTCCAGTTCGAAGACATGTGCCAAGCGAATTCCATCAATCACACATATATGGAAAAGCCAGGACTTGCATTCAAAACAGTCAAGTTATGAAATTATTTTCTCCCACCGTTAAATGAATAAATCATCTTTCTGTCGCATGCCAGTGTGTAAATTCGAAGAAAATAGTTCGCAGGGGATGCTAAAAATTATTCAACTCAGAAAAGGTTTCCTACACAACCGATACCATTTCGATATGTCCACCGTTCCGGATCCATATCTCCGAGTGACTGTTAGAGGGTTCAAGTGTGTGACGTTATTTTATACTTGGTGGTTATAAACAATGTTTTAACACAAGGCAGAACTCGTCAAAATTCGAAAAAAGTTTCATCATTGAAAACACTCTTTATGTAGGCATAAGACATGCACTACTTCAATATTGAGCTGATGTAACTGTATGATCTTTCAGTTATCTGGAAGTAACATCATTGGATAGATAAAAATATAGAATTTATTAATTTCAGCAGCGATAACAAGCAGTATCGAAACTGCTTCGTAACACGTTAGCATCATTTTTCTTCAGTTTCAGTTAATTGAAGGCTTCAAGACCGGCTATTCAGATCCACACGTATTATTTTTTGCACAGTTCCGACTGCTATAATTTTCGGTAAACGCCTCAATTATTTTTAATGAAACAAAAACATCTGTGATGTTGCAGTACCTATGCAGTGTTGGGAATTCGAATATAAAACATGTAATATATTCTCGACGGAGAAGGCCTGGAACTTGGCGTCCTCTCAATTAGTTTCCATAAAAATTCGAAACACTGAAATTACGCTTAATTTACTTATTTAAGTTGCAATCTCTTCTCGAGTCAACCTAACTGGAATTGGTTCTGCGTAATAGTGTTATCATATTCGTTTTTGCCCAGGAAGTCTTAAGCGCAATTTGCTTTTTGGGCTTCTTCACTTCATCCCGTATCGATTAAATCAGAAATAATACAGTATATTACGACGGTATGTGTTGAACTCGCCGAGAACATCAGCGGATATGTGATAAATATCAGAAGATCGAGTACGAACTAAACGAGGTGTTTCTAAACATTGCCCCACCGTTCGTTATCGAGAGGCGTAATGAAATACAAATTAATTATTTTACTGATATTTTCCCGGTATCAGTGTGTAATAAATTTATAATAACTATTCATTATTCGTATTTGCTAGGCTTATCGATCTGTTTTCTCTGCTTTTCCGTTATCTTTGCGCATTTTTGCCTCACAGGATCTTGTCTGCAATGCTTTAAAAGTTCGAAGTTAATTCATAAGTCATAGAAAAAAATTAAATTTCAGTTCAGGTATTTGAAACTGAAAATATAGAAAAGTAGGTGTATCTGAAATTTCAATAGATGATAGAGGTATTAATTGTATACATGGAAACATTGAAAGCATTGGAAATGGCAGCTATAATAATATTGTTAATCCGAAAAACACTATCACGTGCATAACGGATTAAGTTAGTTACGCAAATTTTTCGATCGAGAGATATTTCTCATAATTTTTTCGTCATCACTAGGTACTACAGAACTTCTCCAACACAATCAAGTAATTATTCAAATCTGACTACAAAAAATTGTATCAGCAAATTGAGAATATGCCCATTTTTGACTGAATCATTATAACAGAAGACACGAAGTGATTTGGAGCATTAATTTGATAGCAGTGCCACCTTGATTTCATACTAATTTATGTAGATGCACACCTGCGACACCTGGCGCCAAATATTTTTACATAACAACGAAACCATATGTTGCAAACATTCGAATGCGAATGAATAAAAATATACAACCGTGAAGTAGATAATTGGTTTGGTAAATACAAACGTTTAGTTTATGGTCTGCTGGCTCAATTTAGAGAGTCGCCAGTTTCCTTATAAGGAATGGAGAACTTGATGCGATCTGCCAAACAACCTTGCAAAGCATTTTTTGTTCCCAATTCTGCTTAAGTATTCATAAGGAATTGAATTTGATTTCTCATCGACTTTCCAAATGACTCCCACGTTAGATTTCTCGAGAAGGTGAAGATTCGAACAGTGAATAAACTGCTCGTCCAAAGTTTGGGATTTTAAATTACATAGTTTCTCTCGAGAAAACAAGAATTTTTTTTTTATTGAAATATGTTCAGGCATTCAGAGTTTTCCGGGTGAAATAATGAGATTTCAAGGAGATAATGTATACTATTAATTTCGACAGTTGACAGTTTACGTGATTATTGAAACATTAAGCTGCTGAATAAAACTTTTATGAATCCAAAAAGTTTGGTGGAAATAATAAAGATAAATATGGATGAATAGAAACGATGAATTTTATCGATGACACCGGCAGATATTCGGATCAACTATTTCATATTAATTATGGTTATTATTGAGGAGGGTTGATTATTTTAACGGCTGTAGATAAATAAATTACGACTATCGTATTTCAATATAGATGCTGTTGATTGGGTCATTCGGTCCTGAAATAATTATAAATTGATCATAAAATGAAGTAGATAATGTCATTTATTCAAATATAATATCATTAATTTCGACAAAGTAGACCTGAGGGAGCAAATAGAATATCCAATTTGTTATTTCAATAGCACATGGTTAAGTTGGGTGTTAAAATGTAGGTTTTAGAGGAACATGAATGCAATACAGTTTTCAGAGCTCCTCTCATGAAGATATGAGCGATTTGGATAATAAAATCTCAACTTTTTGGTTCAAAATCAGTTGGTCGAATCATTGTAAGAAGCTATTTCGAAAATCGATAGCATGGAGACCTGGAGTGAAAACAGATCTCGCAAAAAATTCATTATCGGTAAAATTTTTTGCGCAATTTCTATGATTGGTTGCATTGCAAGTTCTAGAACTTATATGTTTATGTGGAGGAAATTTATAGAAATGTTCATTACCGATAAATTCCACTAGAGCTAAATATTGACTGTTGAGAATATTCGAAGTTTTTTGGTTATTTATGGATTCAGGTATTTTGGCGCACGCCGAAATACCTATCTATAATCTACACGAACCGATTTCGAAAGATTCGTTGATGGCATTCCAGTACGGAATGACACGCATTGAATTCTATTTCCGTTCGCTGACAGAGTATTTAAAAGGAACCTTCGTGAGTCCGGAAATTCTCCTCCCGAAAGAGTATTATTCGTGAACTCTTTCAGCTTCTCCTTAACCGAGTTTGCGATGCGATACATCATAAAAGCGAAGACGGATAATATGAAGTTGTATTTGCGAACTGAGTATAAAAGCTGATCACATGTACGGGTTTACGATTTCTCTAATCTAATATCGTCCAAGGTATATGGATACAGTTGAACAGCATCTTTTCTTGCTTCATAATGGATATATCTTAGGAATTCCGCTCTAGGGAATACGCCAATATGAAGTTCAGTTGCAGGATTTGTGAGAAAAATCAGATATTTTAGATATGCGAAATAATTTTTCAATATTTCTTTATAATTGCCGTTTTTCTTCTTCATTCCAGGGCAATCACTGCACTGCAGATGCTGGGGTAAGGAGGTTTCCTTTGACAATCCCTCATCTTTCTGGTAGAGTGCCCGCTATTTGAAAATGATAGGACATAGGACAACCAACAAAATAGAACTTAACTTTGAAAGCAATTCTTCACAACTCCTCAAACTTATATTATAAATTGTTCATTACACATATTATCGTAAGAAATAGACTGTAACCGTGTCAATGGCCCTCGCAGTCGAGACACATAAATTTAATAATAAAAAATACTTCCTAGAATAATGTTTTAATTTTATTCGGGAGTGGTACCCTATTCACCAATATAGTATCCCGCTACATAGTGGGGAAGCGAGAAGCTATTAAATTTGGTGGCAACAAAATGAAAATATGCATTATCGTACTGTATAAACCAATTTTTCATCCAAGCTGAAATTTCCTCTTTAACAAGCCACAACGTTCAAAATGTAAATTCGCTTATCCTGTTCAATTCAACGAGAATTTAATCAACAGTGCTGTCACTTTTTACACTAGGGAAATTAATTTTTTGCACAATTCATTAGTTCTCCGGAGAATTCGAAATGGCTGATGAATTGTTGCAATGAGATGAAATTTATTAATTCGTAAATGAAGAAGCTTCGCAGGGCATCAGCCCTTTGGGAACGCAATGGTTGTTTTCGAGGGAAAATATACGGAAAAGGTCTTGATAAATCGATTATGATCCCGAATCTGTTGTTGCAGAAACATTGTTTCTACTCGGTAGAATTTTATATTTTGGTGCTTGTCAAGCATAATCTGGACAGAATTTTGCCTATAGTTCAAACACGTCATTCTTCATCTATATCAGGAAGACTAAATTTCGTAGAGTCACGAATTTAGTCGCGAAAGTTGAGATACCAACCTACCCTGAATTTTCTAGTTTGTTTCGGAAACACGGATATTTGTTGTTTCAGCTATTTCAGATTAATCCAAACCTACTCATAATTTCTGAGGCCAAAATTGAACGCATAGACCATAAAATACGCGAGCCTTTCCATTAATTAATTCATGATATTTGGGACCCAAGTGGACCTTCTACATCATTCACAGTCTTGCTGCTCTAGCACTCTGAATAATTCATCGTTTGCTGTGAATGTCTATGCGCGTTTTAGATGAAATAGTCATTGATACCACTTAAAACTATTACCAAAAAATTCAGCCCTCTGCATTGGTTCAATTTTTAATGGAAACATTTTTAGAGACAGATTCTGCGGGACAAAATTAGCTGGCAATTACTTCAGCCAACCAACACTACATTGAAATTGATATTCATTTCAACTTCTTTCCAGGTAATGAATTCGAAGTTATCAAGTTGTCGAGTGAAATGGGAGGGTACCACTTCAGCACTCCCAAGGAATGTTAATCTTGGATTAAATGGGGACGTGATCCTGAAACGATCTGTGTAAACAAACGCAGCATATATGATAATAATAAAACATGAAAAAGACAACTGCTGTGAGTCGCGTAGGTGCTCCAACCTTAACGGTACAATTCCTTTACGATGAATGCTAAGAACTTGATTTTATCAAGGAAACTCATAATTACAGAATTAACGGTACAAAATTCATTTCACAGGTTGATTTATTTCGATTCAGAATGCTTATTGGGACCAATTAATTCAGAACGACAAAGATACTCGACCTGGTAGCATCGAAAAACTTTGATTTCGTGAAAATATAGGCACTAGTATTCACATCGAAAATATTCGATGTTGAATAGATAGCATTGATTCAAAAATATGAAATGATTGTTATTGTCAGACTCTGATTTCTCTCCAAAACTGCTAGCGCCACCTACGTATCGGTTTATGATACTCTTGACCTTCTAGCTTTCGCTCCCAAGAGATATTCTCGAAGACTTTCATTAGACCTATGTTCTGGATATCAGTTCAACATGGATAAAATGCATGAGAAATAATAAATCCAACCGACCAATTTAACGCTATTAAATGTTTCAGTTAACCGGTATGTTTAAATGTATGAAGAAGCGGATATTACAAATTGTCAGCTCCATTAACATGAGTAATTAGGATGTGAACGAAATGAAGATCATCTCGTTGTTTTTTATTCTGGAATTAATTAACAAGTTTCATTATCTTCTACTTGTTGAAATCGTATTTCTGCATGAGCTCACAATTTGTCGGAATTTGGAACGAATTTCAATTCGTAACATTTCTCAATCCATAACTCAGTAGGTTCGTATCCAGATAATAAATAAAATATTTGTGCTCCTTCTTACAACCCTAGGGTGTTTAGTAGGCTCTTTTGTAGATCGTATCAATCGAGTGAGTTAAATGTGGTAGTCATCTATCTATCTCGCTCAAGGCAAGTATTATCTGAAGAAACCGTATAATTTCATGACACTACCAGCAACCAGAAATGTGAACCTGTTCGTTAGGACCATAATTACCCAAGTTCGCCATCTCGTAACAACGGTACCTTGCTTCATTTTTACGTGTATCGCTATTTGGTCCATTAAAGTCCCATTCTTTCGATTTCATGGCAAATTATTCTCTGCGCCCGTGATTGCAGGTAGCTTTTTCAGTTGGATTTAATTCAGATTGTCGTTCATTTGATTGATGAGGTCATGATCCAAATTGATGAGAAATGTGAAGCAGAAGGATAGATGGGAACTTTTCAAGCTTTCCACAGAACGATCGCAGTCCATTCTGATATTGCTATACCGACCTGGTAATAACCTGTTGCATTCTGAGCACTTAAGTTTCTTTATATGCTTAAGAGTCTGTTTCACCACTCGCCGATAAAGTCCTGGATAAGCTTTTCGTGAATTATCCAACGGTTAACCTTGAATCAGCGAAGTGTCAAGCCCGAGGGTTAAGTATTTGTGGATACAATTATCCATTTTCAATACATATATCGAAAGAAAACTAGGGTTTTCTGAGAAGAAAATCTTCTTGAATTTCCCGAACTTTTGTCTAGCAGTTTGAAAAACAATAACACAATAACAATATTACTACACCTTGGATTTGACGATATCTTCAAAAATATGGTGTATCAATTGTTACACAGATTGTGTATTCTATCATCAATCATTCGAGTATCAAACTGAGGCACGAGATTATTGAATATCAATGGAAAGGTAATGATTATATTCAGTTTTATTTCAAATTTTATTAATTATTAAGGCTTCTATTTGTAGGAAACTGAGCTCATTACCATCTTAACCCTTTGTATTAATGAAGGTGAACTGAAATGAACTTATTATCTGAGCTATTTCTGTACCTTTGAATATTTACATCGGTAATCAGTATTTACACTGATTTAATTAACGTTAAATTATGTCTTCGTAATCGGCCACTGTTATTACAGTATAAATCCAAGCTGTTTTACTGCTGTATTCATGATAGAATGGTGAAGAAGTATCCAAAATCTTAGTTATTATCAGTACTCATCGATAAAAGAAAATCGAGGCAATTATTCAAAAACAGAACAATTGTGAAAATGAAACTATCATAAATTTTTTTAAATTTAAGGTTGAATTACATCTGTCAGTTTCATCATGGTGAAGAAGGAATGAATCGAATATGCATATTCTGAGCAATGCTTCAATTGAAGCCACCTTTTGTTTCCGTCACTTCTCCTCTTCATATCTCTCCTCAACACTATCTCTTCAGCTGCAGAATTCAATTATAACTGCAAATTAGTTTCTATACGCTCTCCGGCCCTACTGCTACTTGGTCTCCCGTGGCCTGTTGAAAATGCGAAAAGCGGGAAATTTGACGGCTTCTGAGCCGCTTGTTTTCATTCATTCGGGATTCGTCCTTTTGAGAGATTCCGAGAAAGGGTGTCACAAAGGACAATAATCCGAATCTTTTCTGTACGGAAATATGAATATTTATTAGCCCAAAGTAAGAGACAGTTGGAGAATTCAACTGCTTTGATGAAATGCTGATAAATACGAATACCGGATTTAATTCAGAAGGGAAACCTTGGTGGCTGAGGCGGATTTTTCATGCGAATTCCAACATTTTTTCTCGTTCATCGAAGAATTTCTTATTTCTGTTGCTACTTTTTGTCATGGTTTCTTCAAAAGGATACTATTTCATGATCATTGAGCCACAGTATTCGAATTTTGTGATAATTCTGGACTTAGGGAATTAATTGAAATTACATTTTTGAATCTACACAATGTCATTTTTTCCATCTTTTTGAGCAAGAATGCGTTGACAATCGTGGCTATTTTATTTGATTTCAGTATAACGATCCCCTAGAAGCAGTTGCTTGTTGTTTAATATAAAGTACCTTCACACACGACAATTTCCTATTCATCATCAATATACATCTTCACTGACACTCAGCATGAGTGGTGAAAAGTCACGTTTCAAGATTTGTTGAGATGATTCTCCTGGCAATTATATTCCACGCTATCTCCATTTCTATTCTAATGAAGAACTGAGATATTCATCTGATGAAATCTTCGTGAGCACATGCACGATGTCAGATCGCATGATTAATATATTCCTTGTCAAAATGACGATGTTATAGCATTTTCACTGGCCGGTTTTACGCTTTACAGCTTTTGAATATTAAAATTTCGGAGCGGATATCAGCAGTTTGGAATGATTGCATGAATAGCATCGTTCAACTTTCGAAACTAATGTCTCTCGCTGAATTTGACTAATTCTCCAATGAATAAATATCCGGCTTAATAATGTTTCATTCTGTATGCTCTGTTTCCAGGGATTCTGGTGAGGGGCGACTCAACCTGATGTCTTTTATTCAAAGATGCAAAAATTCTCTTCACGATGGACTTTGAAGTTTAAAATTCCGTCACCCGTATGAATGAAGGATCAGTCGGTGGATATTCATCAGAAAGAATTCTCATTAAATCCTCATCAATAAAAATTATTCAACAGAACAAAGATGTTCAAAAAATGCCTGAAATTTATTCAATGCTGTCTTATCTCATTTAATGGCAGCTAATTAACACGTGCTCTATTTGCTGCTCCTCATCCTGATATGTCATGCATGAAAACGCGATATTGGCCAGCTGCTTGAGCTAAGTACGGCAGTGAGTTCATCACTTAAAATCCTAGATAATCATCGTCTCGAGTTCATCGAAGCGAAAATCTGAAAATGTGAAGAATCTCTTCGAATTCAATTAGGAATGGTCTTTCTATAAAACTTCTATAACTAAGTGAAGGTGACGGCTTATCGGGGAATTGCACGTGTGACCAGATACCGTGACCGCATTCACTGGATAAAGGAGGTACAGAAATTCTTTCTCATTCACTAACGAAGTTACTCAATCAAATTTTGATTTGTCTTACATCTTGATAAGCAGCATCTTTAATATTCAATAGTTGAACAGTCGAGTGTAAAAAATTACACATATCTATCGAATTATGCGCATCACATGCGGACTTATCTATTCGACTACTTCGAGTTATTCGATTCGTGTATGAATGCTCCTTTCAGTAATACCGATATTAACTAAACCTGTTCGAAGCGTAGGGGAAGATCCAACCGGCCACATCGGCGGTGCTTTGTAGGAACATAAGCTGTGTTGTTGCTCACTTCATGCATTCCTCCGACTTAATATTGATATCCTTGTTCATTTTTCCAATTATCAAACAAAATTACATCAATGTGCAAGTACCTGGACACCTATCCACAAGAGAATGAAGAGAACAAAATGTTGCAAATGCCCTTTCAGCTAATTTCACGAATGAATTCAAAATGGCACATAAAATGAATGAGCAAACTATCAACTGTATAATACGAAACGGATCTGAGCATAATAAACAATCTGAGGCTTATAAAATGCTCATCGTTACTCACCAATAAATTCGAGAATGTTCACATCAATGAGGTTATTGAAGAGGATTTCTGCTTTTACGGTCTGAATTTATGTATCAATTAAAGCGCACCTGTTGTTTAGACAATTTTAAGATTCGCACTATGAATATGTAGTTTACGATGAAGTTCGCTTCACCGATGATACAGAAATCGAGAATTGGGCTGAAGAACTACTTCATTAGTTGATTCGCTCTGACTTCTTGTGGCAGCACCACAAGAAAATAATCATCAAGTCTTCGTCCCTCTCAAATGAAAACGTCAGGCAATTCCAATAACACAGAGCTATGTTTAATTTCTGTAAAAAAACCATTATTATTATTAATCCTCCCACCAGAATAGAAGCAATTTTTCGTCATGAGGTATGGGATACACCTTCTCGAATTTATGATTTGGACAAAACTCTGTTTCTAAATTTTTCCGATCCAGCAGCCCGATTCACTCTCAACACTCGAAACACTTCCAGTGATAAGAATCAACAAATAAATTCAAAATCCTTTTAAAACTTTAAATTGCTTTCCCGAGTACGAAACGATGAAGTTTGCCAGATAACAACATAAGAATCGCATCCCAAATATGTCGTGATGGAAATCAGTTGGGAGTACCTGGATAAACGGGACTTCGTTGAAAATGAGAGCCATTTTCCCAAAATAAAATCGGCGTTGTTCAAACTGATGTTGCTATTGTGACGTAAGTTCTACAAAAATCGGATTTGAGAGGAGCTTATTTTTTTGGTTACAGTTTGGTTCTTTGAGAATAAAATAAAATGGTGTAATTTTCATATACCTGAGACGAAGGGTTTGGATTTTCTGATTTTTCTCGCGGAAGTCCAATTTTTCCGATTTTCCATCAACCATATTTGAAAAACAATTAGTCTCAGAGAAAATCTGTTTGGATTTTCGTAATCTACGGCATCGAATTAATAAATGGTGGAAATTTCGTATCGATAGGCGATATTCGAATTTTTGCAAAAAATCCTATATGGAAAAATTTCGATTTTCCGAAAAAAAATTTTTGGCTCCGATCGACTTCAAACTCACACTAATCACTAATTCGAGGACGTAGATTAAGAAAATCCAATCAGATCTTCCGTGAGGAAAACAGTTTTTGATTCACAAACGATGAAGAATCGGAAAATTTGGACCTTCGCGAAAAAAAAACAGAAAATCTAAACTGTTCAACTCTGATGGATGAAAATTGGTTTTTTTGATTCATTAAGGATTAATCTATATGCAAAAAAATCAGCATCTATAAAAATCAATTTTTTTGGGATATACGACAGTCCAAAAATGACCAATTTTTCGCGATATTTCGACTCAAGGTCGATTATTTTCCAAACTATCGATGTACTTCGAAAAAAAAATTTCGATCGGACCTTGAGTGGAAAATTGACAAAAATTTGGTCGACTTTGGAGTGACGTAACTTCTACAAAAATTGGAATAGAGAGGAGCTGATTTTTTGGTTATTCTTAAGTTCTCTGAGAATAAAACAGTGTATTTTTTATTCGAGATGCTGAGAAAATCTGATGGTGTGTAAGAATATAAGAGCGGTAGATTCGCGAAGTGTAATATTTCAGATTGTTATGCAAGAATCACAGAAAAATGCACGTTGAAAAATTTAAGTAGGATACGCTGAAAAACTGAATAAATATCGGAGGAAAATGAGGAAACGCAAAAACAGAGAACGGCAATTTTATTTATGCGTGTCTCATTCCAGCAGAATTATTCTTCGGTTGTATCTCACATTTCTGCATCAACGAACGCGAGATCTCTTCCAGCATCACCATTATTCTTCCAGATAATAAATTTTCATTACAAACAGTCCGATGGCCAATTGAGGTAATTCCAGTCAGCTCGCACAGGCAATCATGTAGAAAACCAATCCGGGATTACTTATGTATTAGTTGCGCTTCTTTGTGGATGTAATTACTTTTCGACCAATAACGAGAACAAAAACTGTCGTCGAGTTGGCTGCGATTCTGGAGTGTGAAAAGATGCGGCGGTTCTCGAAGCGGAAAATTCTTGGAGGTCTGCAGAGGTGTCGTCTTTCCATCGACGAAACATTTCGGACGATTCGCGGTCGAAGACCGAACAGATGCTCACTTGATTGAAATCCTTGTCTCGGCTGAGCGTGATTCGATTCCGGACTTTTTTATGCGGATTGTGCAGAAGTTGGTGATTATTTTCAGCACGCGACTCGCAATTTCGCGTTTTTTCCTCGCCTGCGGAATTTCGTATGTGAATTCTATTAGGGATGGCGGAAAGTCGTCCGCAGATACGCCGCATGATTACGTCGATATTCACAGAGGCACGATACGTGCTAATGCCCATGCAGATAATACGAATATCGTATAAGATCAATGACACTCCATCCGTCTCCACAGATAACGATTTACAATCACTAAACAAGAATTGTACAGAGGGATGCAAATCACATTGGTACCCATCTAATGGTAACCAAAATAAAGTTCAACCATTTAATTCAAACTCTACAGGGTCTTTCACGAGGAAACTCACCCATATTTATACGGGGAACTACTGAACGTATTTTCATGAAATTCAGCACTTATAAGTATTTCACGATGCTGATGAAATCTAAAATATTTTCAAGGCATGAGCACCTCCGGTTTTTCCGGAAATGACGTCAACTTCCGTTTTTCAAATTAGAACCCCATTTTTTTATGGCAGATATTGAATCTACATTAAAAAATAATGTGAGTGTATGCATCACACCCTTGCCCTAAAGTGGATATTAACTCAGAAAATATCCATTTTAGGGCAAGGGTGTGATGCATACACTCACATTATTTTTTAATGTAGATTCAATATCTGCCATAAAAAATGGGGTTCTAATTTGAAAAAATTGATTTTTCACGATTTTGTCATCCCTAACTTTGAAAGCGATTTTTCCGCCCCCTGTATCATGAATCGGGATTTCGAATCTCAAAGTGGATACATCAATCTTACATCTTGAAAAATCCCAAAAATGAAAATTTTCCATCCAAAAACCTCGAAGTTATTCTTGTTTCAGCGGAGCTCTATTTTCGTTTTTTTTTTCGAATTTTCCCGCTCAGAGAGAATTTTCCAACCAAAACTGAAAAATGTTACATTAAAATAACTTGAAATTTTCTAAGGAATCTATTTCTGCAATAAAAAAATGGTGTTCTAATTTGAAAAACGGAAGTTGACGTCATTTCCGGAAAAACCGGAGGTGCTCATGCCTTGAAAATATTTTAGATTTCATCAGCATCGTGAAATACTTGATAAGTGCTGAATTTCATGAAAATACGTTCAGTAGTTTCCCGTATAAATATGGGTGAGGTTCCTCGTAAAAGACCCTGTATAGGCGAAGGTTCTCCATCTTCTTCATTTTCATTCTTAAAAAGTATAGGTATCTACTTACTCTGATAATGAATGATTCATGAAATTTTGGCTGTCAGTTCTTCCACTTTGAACCTACCTACTTAGCTGTTGGTGAACATGTTCCGAGGAAAAATAAAATAATTGTTGTAAACCGCATTTGCTCAATTGAGTGAGCCATATTGCATCGAAGATAATTCAATAATCGAACGACCAACAGCCTTCGTAATAATTTCTACATGAGCGCAATTTCCACCTATAACCACTGGAAGTTTATCTGGTCTGTAACAGAGAGAATCCCTTGAGGTTTCTCGGTATTGAAATTTCCACCGGAGGTCCCAGCATAAATTGAAAATTAGTTTAGTTCTAAGGCTGAGCACCTGCAACCGTAACATAAATCATTTGGAAAGCAGGCATTTGTTGTTAAAGCAAGAAGCTCACTGTATTTCCGACCACTAAGAAAGGGAGGATACAACAGGAAAGCTCTGATTCAACTAATTCGAAGAAGCTCGAAATTATTCAACAATATGCATTTAGTATCGTTTTATTATTATTATTTTATTAATATTGAGTAGAAAAAGCAATGCAGCAAATTCAGTAGGATTTTCATAAAAACAAGACGACCAATATAAATGTTTCGAATAAAGATGAAAAATAAAGTGAGTAATTGCAGCCGTCCATTTAGAGGAAAAATGGAGTCACATCTCATAGACAGCATTCGGAGCGGAACAAATCTTCGATAACAAATCTAGGAAGACACCAAATTCCAATTTTCTAATGCCGCACTGCTCTTGTCCTATCCAAGACGACAGCTCATCCCAGTGAATGCCACAGAAGCTCGACAACTCTGCGAAAGTTTCTAACTTCCACGTCTTTCCTAGAAGGCCTTCGCCCTTCGGCAAATGGGCTGAAGACGACTGTCACTTCGATTAAATGCCTAGAGGGATGACAATGTGTTACACTCAACTTGGTCGTTATTCCTGAAATACGGAACAAATAGTTTGATACAATAATTTGTCCATTGACGACATTGTTGGAGATGATGCACTTTCATTCGATTTCGACTATTTTAAGTGCTCAATGGAGTTCCATACAGGGTGAGTCACAGTTTTCAACCTGTCTATAACTCCTGAAAATTTGAGCTAGGAGAATGGCGGAATGATATATTTTAGCTTCATGCAGAATTTGAATCATTCTTCTAGCCTAATTTCCAAGAAATATCAAAAACTTTCGAGGAACTTTCAGTATCTGGACGAATCAAATTATGTAAGAAGTCCTGGAATATTCTAAAGAAGATCAGCACCCAACAATACAAAGATGAGTTCAGCAACCGATATCTAAATATCATCTACATTCTACACGATTACATCGATGTGGTGAAACACCATGTATACAATATACCTATTAAAAACTGACGAGTCGAAGTCATTCTTGTCCAGGTGATATCAGGATGCCACATGCACGTGAACGCTAAACCTATAACAAAGTTTCAGTAGGTACACAAATTCATCTTCCTAGAAGGAGCCTGTCTCAAGGACAATTTCATCTTCCCCGGAGCACCCTGAGTATTAGCAAGATAATAAAACTTCAGATGTCAAGTGTCGTCTCAACTCATGTGCCGTCTTTCCAAACATTTATATCACACACTGATAAGTTGAGAACTAAATTTCTCGTCTGCATCCCAAGTGGCACTATCCAAATTGTTAAATTTAATAAGCTCCTCAAAATGCCGGCTGCAAGAGGTCTCTTCGGCTAGTTCGTTCCATAATGTCGTCCCATTCGTCTCGTTTAGGAGACTTCGCTATTGATATTGCCCGAAACTTGTGAGCAACCTTTTAGCTTCAATTGGACTTTTCCTAAGAGCTGGTCATGAATATTTTTATAGATTATGAGATATCGTAGGTTTCCTCAAAAATTATTCATACTCGAAAAAATCGCAAAAACCGCTAGGTTGGTGCGAAAAAAACGATTACAGAGGTTGATATGCATAAACCTAATTGAACCTAGGTCAGCTGATAGATAGAGGTTCCCATATCCCGCTCGTAAAATGCAATATCAATCACCGTTGAGTGCAATACCCGGCAGAGACACCTCTTTATATCAGTAGCAAGAACCTCATTGAACTGATGGGTCGAAATCGAATTAACTTTGTTTGTTTTTTCACGATTCAGCGATCTTTACACAAGAACAATTTTCCACCGTAGATAGAGTCGTTCCGTTATTACCGTTTAATTTCATCAAGTGCTTCGAAGTCGATGAGGACCGATAAGAGACCTGGAAGTGATGTTCCCGATAATGGCGATCGAAAATTGAAAATTTAATCTTTTAATGGACTCGGGCGAAATACCATTTTCGTGAAAGTATTGAAATTTATGGGAGGAATCAACCTTGAAAATTTTCCTATTTTCTTCTGAAGTAGGTACAGAAAACTCTTGAGCATATGAGATGTGTTCATCTTTGGGTTATTCATTATTTCATAGCATCAGTTTGAGATTCGCTTTATCACATTACGATATTGGAAATAAGACTGCAGAACAAAGAAAATTCAGTATTACTGAAAAATTTCGAAAATTTTTTCATACTAAAGGGAATTATACCAAAAATCGTTATACATGTTCGACCACTCCTTAGTTGATCCTTGTTTGTTTTGTTTTCTTCTTATTTGAACTTGCCAACTCTACATTTAATTTTTCGAATGAAGCAATCTGTACAGTATGAAACTGTTGACCTATTTATCATTATCTGAAGTTTTTCTATGTGACAAACGTTAATCGGAAGCCGCACACGATACTTTGTGAAGCACCGCCTCTAATGTGCTCTACGCCAAAGACTAGGACATTATTTCATGCTGATTTCATTATCAGACTATGAATTTAATACGCACGGGTGCACGTGTGGGGCCATTTTTTCAACGGCGCCTTCTGTACGTGTTAAATAAGGCGGAACTAGACGTCAGCGAAATGTGAGAGGCGGCAATTCCGTTTTTAGAGAGCGACGGCGACAACACGACGTGCTTCGTGGCAAGAATGCCGAAGTGATGTCTGCCAGCTCAAACTCAAAGAGATTCCGTTAAGATGCTGCTCTGAGAAAGATGAAATAATGAGGAAACTTTTAAAGTTGATTGCTGATTAGTATCGAGCCGATATTAATCGTTTTTACACTTTTACAAGATGGCGAAGTCGTTAGCCCTTTAAATCGGAGTAATCGAAGAAACGAATACGATTCCGATCAATATCTTACCACGCTGTGCACCGTGACTGTAGTGCAATAATTTTGGTCAATTTCATTTCGAGCCTTGTTCTATGGACTTGTATAACCAAACTTCACATATGAGAATATCACACAAAGAACAAAACTCGTAAAGAGATTGTAACATGATTCGTGCAAAAGAAAATTCAACTCCAAGTTGTTTATTTGGCAAAAAGTATGTCAGTTGTCGAAAAAAGGATGAATACATCCAGCAGATTGACTCTTCTGGTACCGAACCAATGGTGGCCGCTTTTCCTGCCGATTGCACCAAACGAAGCAATAGCCCGAAAATTCACTCGAACGAGTCAAAACTAAACTGTTCAACATCTTTCGGCCGTATTGGTGGCACCGCGGAGGCAATAAGTCCAAACAAATCACCAGCCACAGGGCTTAGGTGGTTATATAGAGATGTCGGTTGGTTCATAAATTAGTACACGTGTATACTTTGTGTCGGAACGAGAGAGCGGTAGATTGAATACAGGGACGTTCGCAGAGCCGCTTTGTTTCCGATGCGGCCAGGAGCAATATTCCATTCTGTTATTTCCCCCCACACTCCACAGGCAGAGGCCGGACAGGAATACTGTAATATAAAGGACTACAACAATTAATCCCTTTTTGTTTAAAATAATGCAATCTGCAGAATTTGGAAGTTTGTTAATTGACAAATACGGGAGTTGAAGCTAGAACAACGCAGCCGAAGAAGAAAGATTTCCCGCCGATTGTCTATGATGACGTCTAGCCACAATTTTTTTGCGAGACTCTTAAACGTATTGCATAACTTGGATGCGTTTGGTTTTTCTATTGCGCTAGGTTCAGAATTCTGTGTACGAATACGAAAGTTAAGTTCTATCATTAAACATCAATAATATGAATGAGATCCTGAATTGTCGGAAACAGCCTCATCAGTAAGTCCATCCCTGGTTGAGTGCAGGATTGCGCTGTTCTGTTCGGAGCATAGTTTATGAGTGAGGATATTTGGTGAAACATTTTATTGGATTAATAGTACCAATAAAGTCGGTCTTGATGGGCAATGGAATGATTATTACCCCGAATATATCGGGAATGATTATATCCCTTTGTACACTGTTTATTATCAACAGTACAAGAGCTGGAACACATGTCGATGTACACATTTGCTGGATCAGCATCCAATTTGATTATGTAACATTGAAATTCCAAGATTTCACATGCTTATCGAGATATTATTTCACTGGTTGCTCTTTGAGGTTTCCTGGATATTGTGACTGTTCTGAAGACATATATGTTGTTGATATTTTATTCTTGGCTTGTTATGACAAACAGTTTCGGCTTGTGGCTGAGCTGTTGATTCGCACCACTCCCTGTGCTTTTTTTAATAATTGAAAAAATGGTAACACCTTCTCCCCTCTCCAGTAGTGCACCCATTCTCTTTCATCTTCCCACATATCAAATATTCCTCCTGTTCGATACTGGGCTACAGGAGATGATGTATTCCTCACGTTTATCACTCGTGTACAACACTCACACACGCATTATAATGAACCGAAATTCCAGATGTCGAAAATTGATTAACTGCTCCCGAAATATTTCGAATATCACGTATTCAATTCTTGTGGCTCTTTGGAAGATTTACGAGCCATATGAATCAGGGAGTTCCTCCGCAATGGAATACATTAAGGAGCTCCTGTTTCAGAGGCCGAGGCCAATAAGTGGTTGGTCCAAAATGGCTTCAACCAAATACACTATCTGGTCATAAACATGAAAATGAATTCTAGAAATTAATTGATTCCTTCGTCTATTGGTAGGCGTCTCGTACTAGATACATTGTCTTCAAACATGTCAATTCAGAGAAATAACTGTCGAATAAGGATATCGGAACTGAGGAAAGCTGCTAATTGACTAGTTCGATGCTTCTATACCCTCGTCTATCTCCTTGCTCAGGAATTGACGTTCTTCTTAATTTATTGTCTTATCCGATACACCATTATTGGAAAGAATGAGTGCACCCGTTTGATCCCTGATTTGTACAATGGAGGATACAGCCCGGGGTATTTTCTTCAATCAGTGCAGATTAATGTTTCCGATACCTCGGAGTAGATCGACAGCCTATTCTTGACATCTCAGTCTGCAGGTTCTTGAATTCGCGCTCTGGAATAATGACGATTTACAACAGTCATTATGTCGAGGATGTTGCGAATGCGTCAACGGAATGGATCTGGTCATTGTATTCTAACTTCCTCATTTAATTCTCTCTGCTCCACGTGATGAATATTTTATTAAATAAGGAATGGAATATTTGAAGGATTCATTCATTTATCTTCACTTCTGAAGAGAAAATCGCTTACAATATCACAACAGTTTGTTCGACTTTGGTGGTACATATATAATAATGTGATGGAATTGTCAAAATTTCAATGACAACCTTCATGGTGGTGGTCTGTTAACAGGCGAATTTAACGATTGCGTGTCCTCAATAATGGTAATTAAAAATCGGTGGTAAATCATTAGTATAGTCCATAATTAACTAGATACCAACATATTCGAATTGAATGTAATTTTATGCGAAACGATGTATGTATTTGAACAACACGCATGCCTATAAACAGAATCATTCAACGATATTTTGTTTGCGTGTCGAGATATGATGGACATCAAAGCTGTAGAAAAAATTTTGAAACAATGTCGTTGCAATCGATTGGCTTATCACTTACATGATTGTGGTTTGCGATCCATTCAACGCTGTTAAAAATATTACAGTTAAATTCTAAGAGACAACTAAATTTGGTTCAATTTTACTGAAGTGAAAAATATTTCTATATCTCGAAAATGTTATTAAAATCTGAAATGATATCGTCCTTGTTGGGAAACCCTTCACACATCGCCTCGCAACAAGCCTACCTGCTTGATTTAAATCTCCTTCGATGCGTACAGGCAGCACCCAAGAATACGAACGAATTCTTAGACGGCAGGTGTAACCTATTAAAAATATCCTTCATTTAGCCGGTTTCTCTCGGTAAAAATCTCTCTTCTGAATGACTTTTTACGAAACAATTGTGCAATAAATATTGGTTATTGCTTTATAGTTGATTTACTGCTCAGATATAAGTATTATAATCTCTGTATAGATTCTTCGAATTATTATTTCTTGAAAACAATTTGTTCAGTAGAGAATGGCGCGAGAAGAATGAAACTTTTTTTCGATAATTTGAAAATTGAATGTCATTCTCATTTGATCCTCGCAAGAAATTATTTTGAGGCCTTTCGAATTTAAAATGAAAACCCCAAGAAAGAATCATTCCCTGGGAAAATAACGAAATATCGGACAAGTAGTGTCCTACATCAAACCCAATAAAATGCTGCCATTCGACTTTTCAATAGCTGTCCTTAAAGCAGGATCGTAAATTCACACACATTCGAATTGGAGAAACATTTTAATACTATGGACTGAACGAAGTACTTTTACAGTCTCCTTCGGGAGAAAGCAATAAAAGTGAATCTCATATTCATTCCTCCGTCCACAATCCGTCGTAGTGATATATTCTGGGTTCGAGTGGTCATTTCATCGGAAATTATTCGACCGTTTGAGCAGTTCGAAGAGACGTAAAATTATTATTATAGTAACCGCTTTATTGGTTTTGTGCAGGAGTACAGTGTTTATGTTTGAGTAGTGGCGTTAAAAATTCCTTTGTATGTTCTTTACATACAGTTCAGAAGTATGAGTATGCAAGAACATTATGAATATCTCAACTCGTAACATGAAGGTAAGAAGTTCGCGATTATCAATTGAATCCTTCCTAGCACCATGAAAGTCAAGCTGGCAAAGTATGGTGCGATGCATATTATGATGTGTGCTCAGGTTCTTATCGAACGATTCAGCCTATATCTTCATCTGGTTTCCATTTTTTTCATTATCAGTGAATTATGCATATTCAGTAGAAGTCTACCGACAGACAACGATAAGGCATTCTCCGAAAACGATAATGAAATGTTAACTCAATACTCAAAAGGCCGAGCATAGGTATTGGAATACTGTAACTTGAACCATTTAGATTCTCCGCTCAGATAAGGTGATTATATTATGGTCCACATATTGTGATGGATTTCAAGGGTATGGCGTCGTAGAAACTAGTTTTGATCCTTAAAATCAGATCTTGGAGAAATCTATTTTATTGACCTTTTTCGAATTGGGCATCCGCAGATGAAGTTTTTCGACTCTTTCAGACTTCTAGATGATTTTCCGAAATTCTTCTGAAGCTGGAACACCAAATGCCTACCTACAAAATAAGCCAATTTTGTTTGGACTATCTTCAGATATTGATTGTTGTGAGGAATAACCGGACTATTTTGATCTTTTCAACGGTGCCTCGTTGAAGTATTTCCTTTTTTAATTGCTTTAGTGTATCACTGTCGAGCAATGTGACTTCTTCCAATGACAATAAACATGGGGCAAAGTGTTTCTTGCTTCTTCGAATCATTTTGTACCTGTCTGAAATGACCTCCAATTTGTAACGCTCATACATACGTGCAGGCCATTAGACGCAGAAAACACTTAATGGTGCCTAATGTGCAGGAATAACGTGGTTTCTTATATCAGGTGGCTCTCCACATGCGTGACTTGGCAAGTTCAATGTTTACTCTTCACGAAGAACAAATATCTCTGGGAAAGGTCGTGATGGAACTACTGCGTATCATAATACTCTTTTTCGTCCTACGGTTATGTTTATCGAGAAGAGCAGTGAATGAATGACGACGATAATCAAAACAGTTCACTAATAATGATACCGCAATCGTGTTTTCGTATAATTTACCTGTTTTTGTTCAGGTTCGCTCTAGGGCTTTGTGGAATATGACAGCTCGTAGGATTCAGAGGCATATCAAATGAAGATATTTGCACAGCCGGGCAGGATGCGAGATGATATTGTTGCGATTTAATCCTTTGCGTGTTACAGGAGAATACCTGTAATAATTTGGAAGATGAAATATGCACCTTACGTCGGAATTTTCAGATGGAAAGTATCCTATCAATATCGTTTAGTGTTCACGCCAAGTGAACAGTTCAAATTCATTATTCTGAATTTTCAAAATTCGAATTATCAGATTAATTTTTCCATACTGGGGAATTCCCATATGGATTATCCTTCATATACAAGAAGAACTTGTCAGCTGTGGAGCGCAGCATATGTCGCATATTTGTTTCATTTCAATATTTTCATCAGTTCACTGATTTACTTGATCGTGAATATTTCTGCTTCCATTATTTCTGCTTCCTTTCGTGAATTCGCAAAATTTCAGTTTTTCCTGTGATTCGCAGTTTGTAGTGATTCCGATTCAATCGAATTACATTCATTTGAAACTTTCATTTGTGCGAACTATTTCGAACAAAAAAAACTGTTACCAGTGGCGTGGTTATTTTACAATACCACAAGGATAAGTGTGGACAGTTTTAGCAACGGATTTTCACGTCAGCTTCATTCCATGTTCGTTTGTCGAGCTCGATCAATCTTTACATTGGAATAGGAGTCATCGACAAGATCCTGTTGACTGTTTTACTGATATAGGTAAGACTATATTTCTTCTGTTATTTTGGGTACATTTATCCTTTCATTTGTGTTGGGTTTCAATTAATTTCATATACGTATATATAGAGTCCACTAGCCTTATTTTCATTTTCATTCGGAAGATTATATTTCGAAAAATTAAACTTAAATAATATTGAACCACAATTATATACAGGGTGAGTCTTTGACTTGTACATATATTTTAACTGTAGATTCCTCTCATCAAACGAAACACTTTTTTCCCATACCATTTTCCAAAATTCGGTTTGGTTTGGGAGATACAGGGTGTCGAAAATCCACGAAAAAAACACTTTGCTGTTCATATCTTCGGAACCGTTATTTCAAATGAACTGAATTTTGGTTGATTCTTTACTCTATTCATTGTGCATATTCCTCAATCGAAACTTATTCAATATCTCTCCTAGTTCGAAAGTTACAGGGTGGTCGACTCATAAATTCATACAAAAACACTATCAAATCACTTGAAAAGGATAAACGGTTCATATTTTCGAAAGAATCAACCATTTTAGAGAATAAAAGTATTCTTATATTTTTTCAAAAAAACGCGTCGTTTTCGAGTTATTCCTAAATGTATACGAAGAAATTTGAGGAAAAAACCATGAATTTCATAAAAAATCTGAATGCTTCCCTGAATTAAATATCATCGAATATTGTTTCTTCTCTGGTCTCTTAACAAATTAACAATGTTGTCAATGTTTATCAACTGAATTCCGAGAAGCATGAAATTACACAGTTTATAAGCAAGTTTCTATTAAAAATTTATTGATACCAGTCCTTCAGGAAAATATCTATCTTCTTAACAATATCCTCTTGGAATTTTTAATCGACCCTACACGGTTTTCACATCACATATCACAAGCATCACCTCACACCTGTTTGCTTTATTCTCTGCGAGTAAATAAATAAATGAATTGAATCCATGTAGAAAGGTTATCGCGTTTAAGCGTCGTTCATTTTATCACAGACTGGCTGGCCTGTGATAGTGTGATGTGATGAGACACAGAACAACGGCTTGTCTTGCGTGGCGGCTACATCGCAGCCGGCAGCGCACCACGACTGAAATTCAGATCGGCGAGAATCAAAACTACTCGTTTGGCTTGGCATTTCCAAAGAGCAATGCGTAGAAGCCTTTAGCGAAAAGTAAACAAAACTAGTTCTTCCGTTAACGATAGGGGACGTTCTGCTTTCTTGAGTTCGCCTATACCATTTTTTACTGAGAAAATCAACACAATCTGGCATCGTCTTCTCTAGAATTCTGTGATCACTATCATAGAGCCCATAGAGGAGATGGATTAGGTTAGGTCATTGACCTCGAATCAGATGACTGATTAATGGAGTTAGGCTAGGTTAGTGAGAAACTAATTTTTATAAGATAGTTTCAGGGTATCGAGGCAAATATGAACAAATTATTAGTGTTTACAAACTAATCTTCAGGATAATCGAAGAAGGAAATTATTTTGGTGTGAGAAATATGGCATTTCAATTGCAGAAATGATGGAACAAAACTTAGCGTTTTTGTTAGGAAATATCGTGTTTGTAACATTCTTATTCGAATAAGGTTAGTGCTTGAGTATTTTCTAAATGTATCACCCAGAATATCTAATAATCACATCAATTTCAATTGAAAAATATGAACTTTGAGGTGTTTGTAGAGAATAATATCAGGGACGCATTTAGCACAATTTTTTTTTTCAAATGGCTATATCTCTTTAACCGAGCCGAATTCGGAAAAATGGAAAATGAAAAAAAGGTTTCTTTAGGCCTCAAGAATCTACAGTTAAAATATATGTACAAGTCAAAGACTCACCCTGTATATATTCTGCGATGATCTTTCAAGCCATTCTTGGCGGATTAGAAATTATATCATCCCATTCATTTCGAGTTGAAAATTGAACTCTTCTATTCATATTGGAAAAGTTAGTACCTATTCGATTTTTAAACCTCTAGCTATTTCGAATATGACGACTTCAGGCCAACCAATGCCAAAATGGCCGGGTCCAATATGAAACTATGCTTGAATGAGCTATTTATCTCCTATAAAAACTTCTGTATACATTTTCATCCGCTTGTTAGTTTGTTTTGTTTGGAAATCCGTAGGAATTGTTGTCATAAATTTGTTAGGCTTGGGAAAAGTGTATTGATACAGTGGTCTTCACTACTCTAGCTAAACTAATGGCAGTGACTCCGAATCCTATCTTTATTCATCTATTTTTTTCGCAGCACCTACAAGAATAATCAAATATAGCCACGAATGCAGCAACTTTTTTTCGTTTTTCTTTCGAATCCACCATTGGAAACCAACCCTAATAGATAAAGGATGACGCGCTCCGTCCGAACATGAAATGAGCTATGAACTTCCGGTAGATACTTCACGAATTTCAAACGAGCTGATGTAAAAATCCCCATCGCCACGCCTGCGATGCAAAATTATGCAAAACTATGAAAATATGGCTCGAACTAGTTTTCGGTAACGAGCTTTCAATAGTTACCCGTCTGACTTAACGCTCATACTTCATGTCGTGCCAGAATTTAGTTCAAAGTTCAGTTTTTCACTAAATTCGGCGGACCGTGCGGAAAAAGAAAAAAATTCATGTGGTTGTAAAAGACAGGTCGTGTTTTCCCCCATTTTGAAATGAATTATTGGCTACCCAAGAGTCTTACGATGGATCGAAATGAAGGAGCAAGAACAATTGGAAGGTAGTTTTGAATTTCTAACAAATGGCGCGTTGCTGAAGATCGTTGATTCTAGCGATTTCAAAAATTTCAATTGTTGGCTGAGAAATCGTATCCACCATTTATTCATATTATGTTGATTAACTCTTTGGGTTTAGGTGGTACACTATATGTACCACCAATTTCGACCCTCTTCCGCGGCGGTGGTACAATTAGTGTACCACCTATTTCAAATACGCCGAACAGAAACCTACATCGATACAGAAGATTGGCCTGACTTGTAGAGACATGTGTGAGGTAATAGCTAATAGTATTAATACTCGGGCGACTGATTTATCGCGATTTTCTTTACCGATGCCACATGAAATGCTAGTTTTCCAGTTTTGACAAGTGTTTCTGTTTCCTATGGTGTATGAATAATTTAAATTTGGTTCCGAAGCTTTTATTTTGGAAATAACTTTATGTCTAAACCTTCTGGCAGGTAATATTGTTGGAATAATAATTGAAGTATGTTGGACCAACACCCTGAAGACGGCAGGCGAATGCTTGCCGAAACGTCGGAAACAACAACCGCATAGATAATGGAAACAGCCCAAATAATCTTTCACCAAATATTCCATTATCAAGAATATCTCGATCACCATAATTGAAGTACTTACGTCACTGACAGAAAAAGCGAAACATTTATTGTTAATGAGCCGTTTATGTATTTTGGTTGAGCTTTTATCGAATTTTTTGAAAATTGGGAATAAATTTTTTTTGCTCCACTTGGGTTTTATTTCTGATGATATGTTTGCCACTCAAAGATACACAAAATATTTGTGTGTAAAATATGAACGATTTTAAAAATTTCAATTTTTGGGTGGAAAATGACTAAGGGGTAACTTCCATAATAGGACATTTGAAATTATGAAATATCGAAAAAATTAAAACAGAAAAATTCCCTACTTATGGGGGCTACATAGTTGACATTGATCGCTTATTAAGATAAATTGAACAATCACCTTAAATCGTGCATTATTTTTTATGAGTTATCAGCCCAAAATTCCTAGTTCGGCTCTGATAGGAAGCCCAGAGAGTTCGACAAGCAGAATGTTATTTGAGAAATTGTGGTAAAAACTGATCGTAGGCACTTGATGAAATGATACCTTGGCTGCAATCAGAAGTATCGTATTCGATCGGTCGACAAGTTTTCGGTAATTGGAAATTTGATATCCTGAAATGCATTCATGGATATCATTTTCATCTATACGGACGGTCGATGGTTGCTCAGATGGACATTTTGAGTCGAGTTTCATTCAGACAGAGCAGATAGACCATAAACATGGTGTTTAGCGTCTAATAAAATGAATAAATAGTTTGTCCTCAACGTCATTCGTTCGGATTTTTATTGAACGGAAGCGCTCACTACGAAATGATAAAACTATTAAGTTCTTAATATGGAATTTCTCAGAAAACATTTCATATTCATTCAACTTCAGTATAATTCGGCTTTTCATCAGTTTTCAAAGCATCTCGATTATATAATGAATACGATTCGACTGTAAGTCTTGAAAAATGCGGATTCGCCAATATTTAATGATCTATATTTTCCCTCAACGTCCTAATTGATTGACTGTTCATCTTCTCAGATCATCTTTCTCAAGTTTTCAGTTTTAATTATTTGCATATCGTCTATCAACTTCCATATAAGTTCAACGGCATCGCGACTAATAAAAAACTGGTTTCTCATTTGCCTTGTTTGCTACTTCAAGGAGTCCATGGAAGACAAGAATATCTTCATCTTTATTCGACTGGTCATCATACGACATTGATACGAGTATCGCATGTCATTGAACTTTAATGAAAACTAAAGAAATTTTTTGATATACGATGGACATAATGCCCGAATATAAAATTGAATCGGTATGACAATATTGTTGATTGTAGTAGCTGCAAAACTAAGTATTGAGTAAAGATGAACTTGCGGAAAATCTCAGGCAGTAGTGCTTAAATAAATTGGGAACTACAGCAAATTTCAAAATACTAAATGATGCTTCCATTCGTCCAAAATGGACCAGAATTCCATAGATTGGTAAATATTGATTTGAAGTTCACGTCTGTGATTAATGTGAGAGAAAAGAATTCTTTATTCATCGAGATCAATAAAAAAGTGTTACTCTAACTAAATATACACATTTCAAAAGAAAATTGTTTTTTTTTCGGAAAGAGAACCTTAAAACTCATGCAATATATTCCGACAAGCAGTTCATTTTATAAGGGTTTATCGAGTGAATTACTTTAGGATTGGACGACCTGATTATCTAGAATTGCTCTGAAAAGTCTCTCAGTCGATAATAAATATTTATGCAATGGTGGCCAATTTAAGTGTCAAAGTGCCGAAATTGGAAGTTCCTACGTTCATGGAAAGAATACGAATTTCTTCGGGAGGGACTGTCGTCTGTGACGTAGCAGTTCCTGTAATTTTGATGAATCGACTTTAATTTCCTACTTGGACTCCAACTGATGTCAGCCTTATGGGAAATGCGAATTTTCATGAAAAGTGTCCACAGCGTAGGGCACTTTTCTCCAATGCTTCATATTTCAGATAATATACGTATAGAATCCGGATTATAAAAGTTTGGAATTGCCTTTCGATCGGGTACTGAAATAGAATCTTTTTCGTTCCTAAGATATTTAGAAATTTTGGTTTCATTTTTTCATCCAAATCCTGCATAAAAAGTTTTATTTGTGTTCAGATCTGTTATTGCATATTGAAAGTAGCTTAGGATTCTTGCTAAGAAAACTTCCCAACCCTTGAAAAGGAGGGTTCTGTGATGCCATTTTTTCTGTAGATCTTTGAGAATCCAATCACTAAATCTCTCATTTGACTATATCAACATTGCAGGTTGATCCCAAGGCTGGTGTAGGAACACAGACATGGTAAAATAAATGTTTCAGAACGATCGTGCTGAAGCTTCTTCATAACCGAGTTCCGGGATGAACAGAAATGCCACATTGCGATTTTATGACCGTTTCAGATATCACGAGTTCGAGTAACAAGTTGAAAGTGAATTGCATAGAATGTTTAGCATTGACCTTCCGAAAGTTCATGATGAACCGTGCTATAATGAAGCTAAAAATATCTTCATTGTAAATGGGGCGGCTGCACCTTCCTGTTTACTTCGTCACTCCAACGAAATGTCATATCGATACTCTATTTTTTTCATTCGATCGATTAAATTTCGTGTCAATCAGAAATCACAAAAAATTCAAAATTTTTTTGAACAAACACTGGTTTTCCATGATATTTTTCATTCAAATAGAATTGAGAGTATAAGCCAGATCCAAAACTATATAATTTTCTTTATAGTTGTTGAAACTGCAACGAAATTTCAATCTGGGACTATTTAGTCATTTGACAATACGAACAGATTCCATTTATTTTTTTGTCTTTTAATAACCAATGGTTTTTTATTTTCGGTAAAAGTCACTATCTGCTGCCCGCATTTTACGTAGCTATTCATCTCGATTAATTTCAAGGAAACACAATGGGTTCGAATTTCTATCTTCTGTAATTTGATTGAAGAAGGCCAGGGAATGCTGGGACGCAAAATCCAAATTAATTAAATCATGGGGACAAAGCCGTCTGATATTGTATTTTCAACTCAATTGAAATGAAGGAAAATTGTCGAAATGTAGAAAATTGCGTGGGAGGGCGAAATAAAATATTGCTATTGTCAACCACTGGATTTTGCTGAAAATTCGCAGAGATAAGCAAGGTTGTTGCAATCTGAACAGGTTTACCATACATTCTCATTAAAATCTCAAGCAATCTCAAATTCTCTACTCAATAGCGAATATTTTACTGCTATTTCCCAGTATTATGTTCAATCTCATCTCATCAAATCATTGATGAATTCGTCTCACTCCTATTGTGCGATGTGAGGTCTGCGAAATTCTCTGGAGTTCCGAAAGTATAAGGCTGAATAAATCAAGTAAAATAGGTTCATTTCGATCATATTTACAGAACGAATCAGGATCTATCAGTGTGGAGTTGCCTGCTCTAGATTTTAATCCAATGAAGACGGTGGGTCTATTCTTAGACTCTTAGAGCAATGAGAGGACTGATAAACAGTTGGTGGAGATGAATAATTAGAACTGTAAGACGTGTAATGGTGATTAATTAATGCTCCACCAACAATAAATGAAGATGTAGGAATGGAAAGACGCAAGTATTATGTTTCATTATCTAGATCAGAGGTTGTTCAGGTAATTAGCAATTAATGAGTGTCAAAATGAACTGTCATGCAGACGTATTTTAAAGTTCTCTAGATCTGTTTAGAAGGAGTGTCCTCATATGAAATCATTATCGTCATGATGTCTCCTCTCTCATACAAGGATTGAACCCTTCATAAAAGGCCAAATAAAAGGTTATCCCTATTTTTGTCCTATTAACACAATGAATTCCTGTGATTTGAAGTAGAATAGAACATGAGAACCATTTTTGGTATTTTACTTCACGAATGGACTTCGTATTTCCACGTTCAGTGATTATTATGTTAATAGATTTCGTGGTTTGTTCGGATACACTCTCTTGAAGTTGTTTAATAGCAGAGACAAGCTGCAATTTATCAAATAAACTCTAGTATGCCACGCTGAGGAAGAGCCAGTTTTTTTGGCCTGCAGCTTTGTAAGGCGCTGAATGCTGTAACGTTCGTATTTGGGGCCACCTCTTGTATTGGCTTGGGGCATCGGTGATATGCTTCATCGTCCAAATGACTCTAGTTACGGACCTCTCATTTTTAATTTCCAACTCATTGAATATTTTTTTAAGACCAGTCGTATATGATGCGGATTGCGGGGAAAGGCAATAATATATGGGACAGAGATAGCAATGCATAGCGTGATGAACATGTTCATTGGTGCTGCTTATTGCTGAAAAAGCTATTTTATTGACTACTCAATTCGTTAATTCGCACCAAGTCTTATAGTTTAGATATACCTACCTAAAGTTAGCTCAGTCTTAAAGTTTCTCTTGTCGCATCATCTATTGGCTTGGCAATTCACGCCCCACGGGAATAAGACGACACGATACCCATATAAAAGTTTATTTTGGATTTTCTTGAAGTTGCAAAGTCCTCCTCTCCTAGAATGCATATACAACGAAATAGTCGGTACAATCCGGGCAAACTAATTTCAATAAAATGGCGATTGAGATCGGGGAATAAATTCCGAAACTTTATAGCGAGCAATTCTTCGGTTCTATAAGAGATAAGAATTCCAATATCTATTCCCTACAGCCCTTCTAGTCTTCAAACTCCCTTATGTATCATTATTGAACTTTTCTTGCAATAACTGAATCAATTCTCTCGAAAACATTGCCGAAGCATGGGAATGCTCTACTTCCGAGGTATTTTCATGAAGAAAATTCCCGGCATACTGAGATCTCCAGATAAATTTAATCTTGGAACAACATAATAAAATGGTGCTATCCAGTTTTCGAAAGGATTAAATAACATGGCGAAAGACACTAATAGGGGCTACCGGGCAGTTCGAATGGGTCTGAAGAATTTTTGATTGAAGAAGTGACTGTCGATTTGTCCCCTGATTCTAGATATGGCTCGATCAATAGGCGGAGATAGTTTGTGACAGGGTTCTAGATTAGAGGAGGATCTTTTGTCGGCAGTCCGAACAGTGATTATGAATCCTATGCTTACTCATTATTGGGCCACACACAAACGAGATGGTTTTGAATACTCCAAAAGAATCTATTGAACGTAATACTATACAGGGTGTTTCGGATATGAATTATGAGTCGCAGGGTAGATTCAGCATAAGACAGGGTGGTATTGTGTTTCACCTTGTTCGGGACAGCCTTAAGAGCAAAAAATAAGTGAGTTTATGCAAGGACTGATAGTCTATTTCGCCAAAACTTGGGTCATCCTCCTATGCCGCAATTTTTAAGAGTTCAATCGAGCAAAGTTGATTCAACCTTTAATCTCCACGTGACTTATTTTTCGTAGTTACTCGGCATCAAAGGTGTTCGAGCTGCTAACGTCAGAGGACTGATGATTCTCCAAGATGTGGAAGTCAGAAAAAAGATATTGAATTCGCCCAAATTAACTAATTAACCTCTGACTAATTATTCCGGTCGCTCTTAACATACCTTTACGTTCTTCAGTCAGCCGATACCGAAAAATTAATCCGGCGCAATCTCCGATCGCGGCAATTTCTCAGATCGAGATGCTCTGATAAGAAGTAACTAGGTAACGTTTTTTCTTCGAGATGGCTGCCCTGCTACAAATCATCCTGAGTGGATGAGAATTAGGGACCCAGTTTCCTGTGAAATGGTTGATAATAAGCGGTGCCGACGAATCGTCGAAACAAGTATCATTTCATTCGATTCATTGTATATGGAATTGTTGGTTTGGCTCCTGTCAACTTCGGAACTTGTTTGAATTATAGGTTTACAGTGTGTGATTTGGTCTTGAAGGTGTAACAAATAAAGGAATCGCCTTGTCGGTTGCTCAAGAATTTGTTCCATCTCCCTTTGATACCTGACTGATTGAGAAACATTTCGAAGAATATAATCTTTCAAAATAGGTATATTTGCAAATGCCATAATGATAATGACCTATGTAATATAATAATGATAACCAGAATGTCTCTTAGTCTCTTCCTTACTTTACCATTTTCTCTATAGCAGTCGCAACATCCACGTGTGTATTCTAAAGAAGTCCACGTTTTGTCCTAACAAAGAGTTATAAAATCTCTTTGACAAAGGAGCAACCATCGAACGAGGATAGATTGGCGAATCTAGCCTCAATCAGCATGGTGGATTTTAATTTTTTCCCGCAATTTAAGGACGCTTTATGCTATACATTCATCCTCGAAAGAATTGTCATTGTCTTCAATCCTCTGATACCCTGGTTCGACTGTACCTCCACATTTTGTGCTTCCGTATCGTCTTCCCAGATTATAAATGTCAAAGTTAGGTATGTATATCTAAGGAAAAAAATCGTGATAAAGGAAATTAGCAATTTTCCTGCCGACTGCACAAGAACGATCCGGTATATCGTTTGTCATTGGAATCACCGAACAATTAAAAAGCCATAATCCTTTTTGTACTCATAGATTACTGAATTATTCCCCCTGTATGATTGCCTTGATTCATAAATCGCCGGTTTTTCCTCAGTTTTACAGCAACTCCGTTCATATTTTTGTTGAAGTATTATATTGTCGTACATCATGTGTATTTTCATTGCGAGCACCTCGAACCGATTACCTCCATTCAAAATGGACTATTAAGTTTTTTGAACCGACATTTCTATCTGCTCGAAGCTCCTTCATCTCGCATCGAAACGACGTAATTTGTTGGTAGTCTTAGGATACCGACTTGAAGAAGGGGCCTTAATAGAGGAAACTTTAAAGTTCACTTCGAAATACGTTTTGAACTCATATCTTCTCTTTTTTCGATGGACCGTTTCCTCGAGTAGATAATTTCAGCATGTATCAACATCCTGTTCGAGTTGAGGTTTTAATGACATTGTCTAGCGTCCACTAATTAAGGTTCGAAGAATTTTTCGAGCCTGAGTGCCGATTCGGCCTAAGCGTTTTAACGATTCTTCGTGGTAACAGATGATTAAATTGATTAATTAATTTAATTCCACATCTTATATTGTTCATTAGGAAACATGCTGAGTAATTTGCTTCGACTTTTTTCCATTTAACAGGTACTCCTGAATATCAATCAATATCCATCTTATACTTCTTCCCCTGTTTTACAGTTAGGTACTTAAGAAGTTTAGAGGATAGAAATATCGTTGATAAGGATTGAAAATGATTCACTTCCGTTGAGACCATCCTATACCTTGACTTAGGGTCAAACTTGATTGCAATATGCTGCTGATGCAGAAAAATTATTTCTTCTGCAATATAATGTTGATGAAATGCACATAAGTTTTGCTACGTTCTTTGCGAAATTTTGGCTGAAATCCGTACGCCTTTAAAAATTTGGTAGAGTATAATGTGGAAAGAATTAGGCCTCGGGAGTTCGACATTTGGCCGATGAGATGAGAGGCTTAGAAGGCTACCGTTCACTGGAATTCTAATAGCGGTGATTTTTGAGGTTGTTCGATCTGGACAGACACATCATTACAAGAGCGAAGTTTTATACCGAAATCATTTATGGACTATCAAATTATACAACTTACTGGGCATTAATATTTATGATGAAAGCGATTTCCTCTGAATATAATTAATAATGCTGAAAAAGAAATGTTATTAGGTAATGGCCGATCGGTCCAAAGATAGATATTGCCCTAATGTGGGAAATTATGGATCGGATTATGATAATTTAATTCAGTTCAGGGTGGGACTGTGTGATTACAGGCGTCGTATCTCTTGATAAAAATCCAAGAATGATTTGTTTCCTTTCGTCTGCGGTGCATTCCTACTAGATTATCATTCATCTTCGATGAAATAAAAGAGGCCAGATCATTATTAGGTATTGGTTTTGATCTCAAGGTGAAACCAATATATGTCAACATATAATTAATAATTTATATCTGCTCGATCTTCAGAATCCAAACATGGAACGATAGTTATTGAATGAACCAGTGTTATTCTGCATTTAAAAGTGAAACAGTGAATCAAGAAGAAAATAATGTATCATTTCGCAGAAAGTTTTCGAATAATATCGATGAGTGCTACACTACTGATCTAACGAAAAAGAATAAATGACAAACGAGATGGCAACAATAAGAATATTGACCACAAAAAATAATATAAAATATTCGGATTGAAAAATATGAAAATATCTACAGTCATTCAGTAGGGCGAACAGAGTGTGAAAGTCTAAAGCAGCCCAGAAGAATTTAATGTTCCGAAAACCCACATTCACTTACTATGCATCTGACGTAATAAATCTGTGAAACTGTAAAAACTTTTTACGTGTTTTCGGGAGGCTGATCAGAGCCTCCGTTGATTTACAAGCGCAGAATGCTCGCCGCAAGGGTAATATTTGTCAACGTTTTAATGTGTTCATATCCTCGGGGGTGTGAACTTATCCTATCGCGTTTTCAAGATGATAACTGCTCCTATGTTTTCCTGAAAAATAGGAAATTCAATCTCTCAGGTCTCTGTGAGCCATCTGCAGAAGGCCTCAAGTTGGTCCCGAATCTTTTGAAGTTCATCCAGCGCTTCAAGTATCCCTCTCTTTCATGTATACAGGGTGTTTCATTCGTGAATGAACATAGAGTAACCTGAGAGAGTGCTTTATATATTCACCAAAATTTAATTTCTCATAAATTCCCAAAGAAAAATGAGAGGGAGAGGTGAAAAGTGAGCAATTCCAGCTACCATCGAATTGCCGCAAGAAAAAAATCTGAATTTCCTGTGTATGGCTGCTGATCGACATGAGATTGTTGCTTAGTCAGTCCATTTAAACTCTAGCGATGTCGATGTATTCTCAAATGAAGAATAACAAACCAATTGACAAGTCTCTTCGCCATTCATAAATGTTTTGAAGTCATGCAATTTAATAAGAAGATGAAGACAGTCGACTGTGTTGACGTTTAACCATCCAACTTGTAATTATCGGTTTCGGATACTCAGATATGTTTCTATCGTTTTATTTTTCATTTAAATGTTACTTTATGCACCTAACATCTATCATAATATAATCTTCGTAACTATGTTTTCAACGATAAATTAGGAGCGACAAATATCTAAAATGTATGTGTGGTAATGAAATGAAAATAATGAATTAAATCAAATTTTCTTTGAAAGATTTTCTGTTTAACCCGACTATCGTTTTGTTCTACTTCTATCACAGACGTCTTCATCTGGCTTGTCTGGGAAAAATGAAATAAATTCCTCTTTCTTCTTAGGGGGTTCAGAAAACTGTTAACATCTGGTTCGTTGTGTTGTAGAAGCGATTTGATCATTTAATGTTCACCAAAACATAACACAGGAAATGGATCTCATAAAAATGCCATCGGTAACATAGTTGAAAATAATATTAAATTGTTGTTCAGTATACGCAGTCGAAATTACGCAATGGTGGTCTTCTGGTAACTGTCGATGATTCTATGAACGATTAAATCGCGGAAGTAAACTTTTAGTGAATAGATTGTGATGAAATTTTCAATACTATAATACTCGGAAATAGAAAATCGTAAATGAAAAATTTCTCAAATCTGTTGAAATCCAGATCTTTATAATTTATAGTCTAGATGGACGCATAAAAACGTACTGTTATCCAATGCAAGTGAAAGGGTGAAATTAAAAAATGGTTGATTCTAAAAAACCATCCATCGCAAAGTCTTCTATAAATTAATAGATCGATATTATGCACCTTCACAGAGTTTCCTGTAGAGCATATCATTTCCGCATAAAATCACACCGCCGGCTTTCTTGGAGGTGGGTATCGATCGAACTGTTGAATATTTTATATCCTGATAAAATATAACCAAACCTGGAACATGACGAGCATCTTTAATAAATCAATTTTCGCGGGTTTGTTTGCGCAAAACCGCCTCCTTATTCATTTCACGGTGTCCTCAGTTCAAACTTGCGGAAGTGGAATATTCTGAGCGAAAAACTTTGAATCTGTCTTCGGCGTCGTATGGGAAGTTGAGGATGGTGATGAATTTAAAATCGATCATTCAGGATTGCACATTTAATAAAAAACAATCACACCGGGAAAACACAAACACAATTCTCGAAGTTTTCCGGCATCTTGATGAATTGCTTTAGCATCGATTCAAGTAAATTGCGTTATCGTTTTCATCTTTCATCCATCTTTTTCTTGACAATTCAGCGCTTACTAATCTGTTATTTCGAAATGGTCGAGAATAGAATTGTCCCATGCTGAATTATTCGTGGGAATGTAGGGTAAAATGGAATCTTTCAACGTAATGTGGAGACATTTATGGCAAATAATGGAATCTAGACCTGAACGATAGGAAACTATACGGGGTGGGGTGAAGTATGGAACCAAGTAAATATGTATCTTCGAAACGAAATGGACCATACTTATGAAACTTTGCAGGCAAGTTTAATGACGAGATCTAATTCCTAACCACACTCGGTCGAAACATTGCAAACTCAGGAATACCGATTCGGAACTTCCATATTACTTTGCATAGTCAACCCGCCAATTCGGCTGGTCCATAACTCGTCCTCCTATAGAGAAAATCCGATATAGAAAAACTTGGGACAATTCGTTCTCCTTCACACATAAGAGAACCCCTCCTCGGAAATCTGTGTCTGACAACACCGAGTCGTAAATTATTGTTTTTCTGCCGAACAATAATCGTGAGGGTTCCTTTTATGAATGGAATGAATTTACAGCTATTAGTTTTCTAAATATAGAATCGACACCTCGTTCCCATCCTGATGTTCCCCATTACGCGCAGAGGACACAGGAGATGATAAATATACGATGTTGAAAGAAGGGCGGCATAATGGGCCAGGTTGCCATGAAGATTTCTGTAAATTTCAGAAACGAATTGGTTTTATTTTTACTGCTCAGGATGGATGTGAAAATTTCAGGGTCCCATTGTTTACCCAAGCTCTGAAATTCCTCCGTAAGTGGGATGCCGCCCACTTCTATTCAGATCTTACAAATAGCTGGAAGTTTTCAGCAGCTTCTTCGTGAAGTAAACATCATTGTCTTTCATAAACTATGTACATCTTACGGGGTACGTCAGAACGAATCCGGCAAAACAAATTATAAGCACTTATAGCCCGGGAGCCAGTGACATTTTTTAGTCAGTCATTTTAACCCTGGCCATAATTTGTATATAGCTTGATTTGGTCGTTTTCTTAGCCAAAGTGACGGTCAGCTGGCTAAACAGTGGTGGGTTCGCCAACGGGAGCAACGAAAACATGTAAAAAAAATTTTGAGTTTTAGTCATTTTAACCCTGCTGAAATTTACAGAGATGGTAGTTTGTATAATTATTCGAATAAAAAAAATCGTCCGCTGGTTGTACGTTGGTGGAAAACCCGTCCGCTGGACATGAAAACTTGTAAAAAAAAATTTGAGTTTCAGTCATTTTAACCCTGCTGAAATTTACAGTGATGGTAGTTTGTATAATTATTCGAATAAAAAAAATCGTCCGCTGGCTGTACGTTGGTGGAAACCCCGTCCGCTGGACATGAAAACGTCCGCTGGACATGGGAACTTTTGAAAACAATTTGAGTTTCAGTCATTTTAACCCTGCTGAAATGGTAGTTTGTATAATTATTCCAATAAAAAAAATCGTCCGCTGGCAGTACGTTGGTGGAAAACCCGTCCGCTGGACATGAAAACTTGTAAAAAAAATTTTGCGTTTTAGTCATTTTAACCCTGCTGAAATTTACAGAGATGGTAGTTTGTATAATTATTCGAATAAAAAAAATCGTCCGCTGGCTGTACGTTGGTGGAAAACCCGTCCGTTGGACATGGAAACTTGTAAAAAAAATTTTGAGTTTCAGTCATTTTAACCCTGCTGAAATTTACAGAGATGGTAGTTTATATAATTATTCGAATAAAAAAAGTCGTCCGCTGGTTGTACGTTGGTGGAAAACCCGTCCGCTGGACATGAAAACTTGTAAAAAAAAATTGAGTTTCAGTCATTTTAACCCTGCTAAAATTCACAAAGTTGGTAGTTTATATAATTATTCGAACAAAAAAATGGTCCGCTGGCTGTACGTTGGTGGAAAACAAGTTTTCATGTCCAGCGGACGGGTTTTCCACCAACGTACAGCCAGCGGACGATTTTTTTTATTCGAATAATTATATAAACTACCATTTCTGTGAATTTCAGCAGGGTTAAAATGACTGAAACTCAATATTTTTTTTACGTGTTTTCGTTGCTCCCGTTGGCAAACCCACCACTGGTGCGCCAGCTGACGAACACTATGCTATAAGACAAATACAAATTAAGCTATATACAAATTATGGCCAGGGTTAAAATTGGTCACCAAAAACTATCACTGGCTCCCGGGCTATTAACTGAAATTGGAGCTTTTACACTCGTTCAAATTCGTAGCCAGAGCGGTCAGCCATTCAGAAAGTAGAATCACCCAAAGATGCTTGGCATGCCCCTAATGCACACAATTTCATATGATCTATACTTCGGTACGATAAATTTTTTTGGGTAACTCATACTTTTCCCAATTTATTCACTCGAAATTTTGTGTACAGGGTGGCCAGATTTCGATAAATTAGTACTACAACTCCTAAACTATAAGAGATAGAGAAAAAGAAATATCCATATCATGTTCTCTTTTTTCGATAAACCGAAATTGCTGAAAACCCGAAGTTGCTACGGCGTCTAGTTTCCGAGCTACAGGGAGATTCTGGTATTTGGCCAATTATTCTAATTGACTTTAACTTCCGTATTACAGAATCTATGCTCTCGAAATTAACACATCTTTAGGGCACTTTTTTTACTGCTTTCCAGCGGTGCTATTGGATTTTTTGTATCTGCTCAAATTTCGGAGCTATAACGAAAACATTTTTTTTTCAAATGAAAACCATAATGGGAAGTGATATTTCCGAATAGATCTTCCTTCAACGATTTTAAATATATATATCATGTTATACTTCCAAGTTCACTATACAGGGTGTCCCACTAGTGCCGCAGCGGACGATATACGCGTAACGGACTGCGTTTTGCGAAATTTTTTGATGCAGACTTGATATACTACAGAAAGAGCACAACCTAAAAATATTTTCGAATATATAGGGTGGCCCACAAAAGAGGAATAGCGGGTGACTTTGTTTTTTCAAATGGGACACCCTATATTCAATAGTGTTTTTCCATTCTCTGAAACATCCTGCATGCTTCCGTATACTTTTCACATATTTTTACTCGACAGTTTTCGAAATATTGGCCATTTTGACAAAAAAATGATACTTGTAGAGGCTATGTTATTCAATTATATTTCACGAACCCTTGCACAAAGCAATAACAGTTTTATATGGATTGAAAGACAAGACTTCAAAGTATCCTACCCAGCTATAATAAGGCATCTTCAGCATACAGAGTGTCCACAAAAAGACTATCAACATGACGAATTTCAAATCGATTTTTCTTCATTTTTTCAAATGCAATGCATATAATTTTTTTTCATCATTGTAATCATCATTCATTTTACTTCATTTTTTGTCGAATACATGATATGCATATCTCTGAAGGAATAGGATTTTTAAGAGTTTTTCCTTCAAATTCACATTTACTTTCGAATTCAAAAAGCAGATTCGGCTTTTCTGTGGTTATTGGGAACTGTCAAATTATTCTACTCAAAATTAACATCATTCCAGCTTCAATTCAAATCATCATAGATTTTACGGATTGGATGAATACTCACACAATGATGTAAAAATTCGTAAAATACCAATGATTTTGATTAGTTTGAATGCATAAGTTATGAATGCTTCAAGAAAACGAGTTTCAAAACTTCAGGTTACAAAAAAGTGCCCGCTCTTATACTTCCTTATACAACTTTCTTCGAAAAAATTATATTCATAAGTTTCACAGGCACGCACGCAGATCTTCAAGCTCCCAAGCTCAAAGCTTGTTTGAAATTTTTGAAAGATTCGACGTTCCAAGTAGAAACATAGAAAATTATCAAAAATGCATTTTGAAAAATGGGTACAGAAAGCAAGTTTCTTTCTTCAGTAACTGATTTCATCACATTTTTGAGTAGATACATCAAAACTTTCTAGTTCCTCATTTCGCTATAATATGAATTGAAGCTTCAAAGATGCTTATTCTGGGTGGAATATTTTGACAGTTCTTAATAACCACAGAAAAGTCAAATCTGCTATTTGAATTCGAAGGTATATGTGAATTTTAGGGAAACATTTCGAAAAAGCGCTTGAAAATCCTATTCCGTTAGAGATATGCATATCATGTATTCGACAAAAAATGAAGTAAAATGAATGGTGATTACAATGATGAAAAAAAATTATATGCATTGCATTTGAAAAAATGAAGAAAAATCGATTTGAAATTCGTCATGTTGATAGTCTTTTTGTGGACACTCTGTATGCTGAAGATGCCTTTTTATAGCTGGGTAGGATACTTTGAAGTCTTGTCTTTCAATCCATATAAAACTGTTATTGGTATGTGCAAGCGTTCGTGAAATATAATTGAATAACATAGCCTCTACAAGTATCATTTTTTTGTCAAAATGGCCAATATTTCGAAAACTGTCGAATAAAAATATGTGAAAAGTATACGGAAGCATGCAGGATGTTTCAGAGAATGGAAAAACACTATTGAATATAGGGTGTCCCATTTGAAAAAACAAAGTCACCCGCTATTCCTCTTTTGTGGGCCACCCGATATATTCGAAAATATTTTTAGGTTGTGCTCTTCTTGTAGTATATCAAGTCTGCATCAAAAAATTTTGCCAATCTCAGACCGTTACGCGTATATCGTCCACTGCGGCACTAGTGGGACACCCTGTATATCGGAAATTTCGAAAAAACACTTTTCGTTCAACAAAATCCAAGCAGGCTTTGATTCACTTCCTTCGAGACTGGGACGGTCATAGCATTTCATGTCTTATTTATTTTCACCTGTCAAATTCAATTCGATTTCATCATTGTATCGTCTGGCGCTTCTGAAGTTCTTATTTATATCACATCATGCAATTTTATATTTCCTCCAATGACTCGCTCCAATGGACAACGATTTGAACATTTGTTGTGAATATACTTTTTTTCAAATGAATCTATATTTTTTCTTGAAGGAGCTTTTTTTGCCCCTCATGGAAACATTAATTATTGCTATCAACGGGTTACATAAGTATTCAAATGCTTTTCATTTTTCAATTTAGCAGAGAAATCATACTAGAATCAACAAGTTTCGCGAAGCTCCTCTATCGGTCTGAGTAATAATAAGGCTAATATTTCCTTAATCAATTTGGCAGCTTACAATAAATGTGAGATATCGAATTCTATGACCTCATAAGAATTTTAGAAGCGCCAGACGATACAACAATGATGAAACTGAATTGAATTTGACAAGTGAAAATAAATAAGACATGAAATTCTATGACCGTCCCAGTTTTGAAGGAAGTGAATCAAAGCCTGCTTGGATTTTGTTTAACGAAAAGTGTTTTTTCGAAATGTTCGATACATAGTGAACTTGGAAGTATAACAATATATTTTTGAAATCGTTGAAGAAAGATCTATGTATTCGGAAATATCACTTCCCATTATGGTTTCCATTTGAAAAAAAAATTTTTTTGTTATAGCTCCGAAATTTGAGCAGATACAGAAAGTCCAATAGCACCGCTGGAAAGCAGTAAAAAAAGTGCCCTAAAGATGTGTTAATTTCGAGAGCGTAGATTCTGTAATACGGAAGTTATAGTCAATTATAATGATTGGCCAAATACCAGAATCGCCCTGTAGCTCCGAAACTAGACGCCGTAGAAACTTCGGGTTTTCAGCAATTTCGGTTTCTCGAGAAAAGAGAACATGACATGTATATTACTTTTTCTCTATCTCTTATAGTTAAAGAGTTGTAGTACTAAATCATCGAAATCTGGCCACCCTGTACATTCAAAATGTGGCTTTGAACATTACACGTTCTTAAGAATTATTGAGAAGATTGAAATCTGAGAAACCCTTTAATTGGTTCAGCTTCGACTCGGACGTTCTTCAGAAAGATACAAAACACATCAATAATGCTCTCCATTTCGGCAATTCGATTGAGACCATTTTTCATCAGAACGTTCAAGGAACAGATTAGAACGTTATGGGTCTATCCATAATTTCGCTCCTGGCTACCAACCGGTTAGTTTTGCTTCTGGGAACTTGTCATGCTCGCTCTGATTTGTAGCTTCCTGAAGTTTTTCATTCCAATTCACCGGAGCATCATGGGCATAATTGGAGATATTATTGTTCCCTTTTGGCTCTTTTCGATTCATCGTTGGTAATAAATATCGAAAGCACCTCGCTGAACCAAAGATGGAGAATATGCATATCGACTTTCGGTTAAAAAAGGATTTATCCAGTCATACTGAAATTTAATGAAGAACTTCAAAATATAGTTGATGAAGGTCATTATGATATGATAAGAAAACGTATTCGAAATCTTCAAAGAAGTTGCTTTTAAAAACGTATCATATCATATTTCACAACTCATGAGGAAAAGAAATATAATAATCTGAAAACTGGGTATAATACATCGATATGTGACTCTCAAAGACTCTTTCTCATGTATAGGTTCGTTTTATCATATTATATGAGGTTCTTCATGATATCTACGTACAAAGAACCACAATATGCAACTGACAGATGGGTAGACGAAGGTTACAGATGAGAAAGAAATTTTGAGGAAGGTTATCAAAGGAAAACACAAATTTGATGAATTTAAAAGATGAATTTAATCATTTCAAAACACGAGCCATTTGTAAATTGTGGGTGGAAATTGTTTTCCCAAGAGTTTTCCACGCTGTTGATTCGCCAGAATTACATCAGCATAAAAGAACGAAAACGTACGCCAGAAGGGATGAACTAATTAGTTTAAATTAACAAACATAACTCGTTCGTTCACTTTCATATATGCATTTGGCTCTCCCACTAGGCAGGTACCCTTTCTTCAAATTCCTATTCATTATACAACAAAGAGGGTAGTGTGATCAAAGGCATACGCAACTGTCTCTATATCAAAGTTTCGGGCGAGCAGAGAACACCCCTGCGAGCTTTCGTCGTTGTTTTATGAATTATTACAATAATACTCAATTATATAGTCACGTCAGCTCTATTCCTCCCTTGTTGGAAACTACTCATGTAATGCACTCCCGAAAGTAGGAGAGCACACTTGGGCAAGTTTACTTGAGGTGAAAGCCGACTCGGATTATCTCCCCCGATTGTAACAATCTTAATATTCATGGCCAGGTCAAGGGCGGTCATATATCTTGATTCTGGGGGGGGCCATTTTGTACAATTACATAAGGTGTCACAATAGTATCTAGTATTACAGAATTTATTCTAAGTGCATTGCCACCTTTGGGGGGGGCCATGGCCCCCATGGCCCCCCCCTTATGACCGCCCTTGGGCCAGGTGTTGAGCTACTTTGATTTCTGCCTCGCCATTTCCTTTGTGTGCTATCATTGTTCAACACTGGCCCGCATTGTTACAGCAGCATCTTCAGAACGTACGCAGCTTCCTGTTAGCGAACGATGAAAAAATGACTTCGGAAAAAATCACCTGAAGCACTAACGTGAAGTCAGGAGTTTTCAAGCGCTCGTTCTTGACTCTGAATATGCTATTACGCAATTATTGGGAATCTTTTTTTGCCCATAATTCGATATCATTTTATACAGTTCTGTTGAATATCAAGATTTTCAGAATTCAGCAAAAACATATAAGGTTTTCCATTCATTTCAAAAAAGATGTTTACTTGGTTCCATAATTTATGTCAACCCTGTATAGAACCAGTGTTGGAGCTTAACAGAAACGCTGTGACTTTCAACAAAGAGTACCTTCCACTGCAAGACGCCGTTTTCTCTGGAAACTCTCCCCCATATTTTCCTGTATGGAATATTTTCTCCGAAATGTGTGCATGTTAAAATAGAAGACGTATTTACAGCCACGTTTACTCAGGGGAAAAGCTTCTCCCCCACACGGATACACGAATATGACCAGACTTTTCGGACTGAGAATCCACTAAGTTTGCGTAAAACCTAATAGCAAGACATTTGAGGAGACGGAGGACGGGGGATTTAGGGGGTCATTGAACGTATTCTGGCGCCTGTGTGAAATCCGTGTTATTTTTGGGACGAGGGTTATCGTAATTCAGAAGGAGGATATGTTAACCCAGAAACGAAACGAAAGGGTTGGATGACAGCAGGAACGGCTCGGTTTTTTCCTGGTTTGAAATGAATTACAGCAACGGACGTGCAGTATATCTCCCGTCATAATAATTACGTCTATGAGATCCGGATAACTCTTACCGATATAGTCCTATGTGATTCTAAACTATCAAACAAAAAACTATATTTTCAAAATCAGATGAGTTCATTCCCGGCACATAACTACGTTCTCCCTTCACATAATTAGTATAGATTGAATGTCGACCAATTAATGTGAATATAGCAACGTAATCTGACAATTTTCAATTTAGTTGTAGGTACTGAAAAAATTTTGATGATCCAAAAGAGTGTCTTCCGAGATTTTAGACTCGTTTCGTTGAACCCGTTTTCGTTGAACGGTCTTACATGCAACAGGGAAAAAACTGAAATGATGTTTTTCAATCTGAGGAATACCCAGCCGGACGATGCTACCTTGTCCTTGAGATTTCTGGGAGTGTTTCTCGACCCATCTCTGACATGGGGCTCACATGTGGACCACTTGACCGAAGGTTTGATCAAGAATATATTTCTTTTGCGAAATCTTTCAGAGACTGTATCCAACAAGGTAATAAAGAGTGCTTACCATAGTCTCATTGAATCACGTCTACGGTATTGTATTTTGCTTTGGGGGGGATGTTCTGGGAGAGAAAGGATATTTAGATTGCAAAGAAGAGCCGTGAGAATATTGGATCATGTCGATTATAGGGACGACTGTAAGAAATCATTCATTAAGCTCAAAATACTCACTTTTCGTGTCTTTTTATATATGAGTGTCTTGTTTATGTCCATAGTCAACAGAAAAATTTAATGAAAAATAGTGATTTCCATAGCTACAATACTAGGAGAAAAAAAGATTTGAGACCAAACTTTCAGAGACTGAAGAAGTGTCAGAATAGTACGAATTTTTTGTGCTACAAATTATTTAATCAAATTCCCCAGTCACTGAGAGAGGCTCCTGCTATGAAATTTAAATATTATATTAAAGCCTACCTTCAACGGGGGGCCTTCTATAGTGTGGATGAGTTTGTGTCCTCCAAGATGGATATTGATTTTTTACAGACTTGGTAACGTTATGTTATGATGTAATAAATTTTTTTATTTTTCTTTGACTTGCCTATATGTGAATTCTGTTTTTGATGACTTGTGTAATACAATAATGAAATTTGTAAGAAGCACCAATAAATTACTTTACTTTACTTTACTTTACTTTTGGCTCACATCCCCATAGGACATTCCATTATCTCCTCCTCCCTCTTGAATATTCTTCAGCTATAGTCAACCTGTATAAGCCTGAATTTATTCATGAGAGTTTTTCACGGAGGCACGAAAACAGAATAAGAAAATTAAATGAAAATCTATTTAGAAGTTACCAGGAATGAAAGACCGTTAGACCTGATAATAGTATTCATGAGAAAGGCAAGCAGCAGTCCCAGCGTTGGATAAACACTTCCTCAAGTTGCTTAATTACTTTTCGTATGAGATTTTATAGAAATGGCAAGAGATAAAAATAGCGCGGAACACAAATTTTTCAAATATTAACATAAGCGAGTTTCATTCGGGAATAACTGTTATGGTATGGATTAAGTAATTTTGAAAGGAGCGACAATTAGTACCAAATTATATTTAACCTTTTTTTTCATCCATTTATTCAATTAGAATTCAGGAATGTGCCAAATAGGGGCGAATGAAAAAATCATCAAGGGATGCGATAATACTCTTAAAACATCAATTGCCGTTGTTCCCAGTCCATGTTTAAGATTTCCTACGTCAGGTCCCCCGTGTTCCCGTAGGACACATTGGAACTGTCAACTGGCGCAATTTCCTGCACGTGCTGCTTGTAAATCTAGTGGCAGTGAATTGTGAACATGGATATTGAAACGCCATTTGAAGTTTAAATCAAATTCGCCATTGATTCACGGTCCCAATTTGTGTTTGGAGGGACAGTTATTGATATGAATGCCTGTTTTAGGTCGACGATCGTTTCAGCTAAGCTTTCTCTCCATGGAAAAAGAGTGTTGTCCGAAACGTGATGACTTACGTGAAATTAACAGTATTGAAAGATGTTCAATTCGAAATGGCAAGTTTTGTTGCAGATGATTTTTCGAAGAATATAAACAATGAAATAAATATGAGTGGCTGATCTTGAAGGAGGGATCAAAATTCTTGGATTTATTTCTGAAAATAACATTTTGCAGTGAGTGTTCACCTAATAATATTGACGGAGCGATAGTAATAAATTAAGTTCACTCATCTCAATGAAGTTGTATTACCATTGCTTGTGGTCTGATAAATTACCATGATATCAAATATAATTTCTGAATTAATTTATGTATTTCGTTCATTACATACAGAGTGTCGCAGATACAGTGGTCTTTTGTAGTAGAGAACCCAAGATCTTGAAAAATCGCTCGGAAACGTCAACTTTGGTCATGAGGGGTTTTCTTGCATAAAAACCTTCATCATATCATTGCATTCCTAAGCGCGAAAATCCCAATCCCTCGAAAGATGGATCGTGCGATTTGTTGAAGAAAATGTCTTTTCCTTCTGAATATGACAGTGGTTATTGACGCGTATCGCAATCAGCGAAAAACAGAGTTTCATATAGGAAACATCTCCCAATGACATTAGCAATGCGATTCGCGTTCGGAATAACGACGACGTCCAGGAAAATCGAATCTGCGAACGAAACGGAAATTCGGCTAATATATCCCAGCAACAATGGGGGAGGTATGCAGAGTCGAAATGACAAATGGTTTCGTTCAAGGTAGCCGCCATAAACCATCCGACTGGACTATATCATCCAAATCAAATTCGCAAGTGATTCACGGGTCCAATTTGCGTTCGCCAGAGACAGTTATTGGAATAAATGTGTTCTGTATTAGTGCTCGGACAAATCGTTTTGCGCTGCGAACTCGTGATCTCCGATCGAAGTGTTCGCATCGGCGTTATGTTGTTGAAATTCCAATTTACGTACAATGGGAACGTTAACGTTTATCTACTTACTGCCCGCCGCTCGGTCCTGCATCCTGCTGGACGGCCTGAAACGTTACGAATTCCCTCGTTATTGCCGTCCAGGATATCCAGATGGGTCTGTTGTCCGTTTATACGGGGATTAAAGATGATGACGCCCATTCAATTCGACAATAGACACGAGTGTTATTGATTCTCCGCTATCGAACCCTTTCGTTTCCTTACCGAAGGGAATGTTTACATTATTCTAGTTGATTTGCAGTCAAAAATAAGGAATTTACCACAGCTAAAGCCTACATAATCCTGGCAATCCCTTACTGACTATATCCTATTATATTTATAATTCGAAATTGGTTCTAACGCTCTATGCTGATTCAGGAAATCCTCCTTTCAACATTACATACCTACCAGATTGAAAGAACTCACTGGCTTTTAATTTGAACAGCCACTCAAAAGCTCCGTGTTTCTGATATAACCATTTGCCAATGATTAAACTTCGAGAGGAATGTTTGTCCCATTCAAGAATTGTGCGGGGCACTCCAAAAATGTCCGTTCTGTGCAAAAAATGAGTAGTCTAGATCTAAAAAGTTATTCTACAGTGGTGCAGGAATTCGCGCTCGTACCTCGGGAGTTTAAAATATCTCGGCACGATCTTCGTGCATCCGAGACGTCTAGACGTCTCAAGACAAATTTTTCCCCACGTTGAGATGCAAAAGGAAACCCCAAATACCAGAAACCACGTGGCAGAGCCAATAATAGACCGAATGATTCACGACTCACAGACACAAGACGCCTAGATTCCTCATTTCCTATTTCAGGAGCGATGTAGCGTTGATCCAGAAGAATTGTAGGCATTACTATGCCAGACAAAAAAACAAGTCGTTAGAGAGAAGGGAGACGCGATGTGGTCTATTTAAGAATAGCATTTCGGAAATGAGACTGCTGAAAATCTCGTTCGTGCATGGTTTTCATCATAATCATAAATTAAATGCCAGAATCGGGTGTTCAGCGAGGCCATTCTTCCTTGTAAACATTTTATTCGATAGTTTCTGTGGTCCACCTCGTTCTGTTCGCTTTTGTCTACTACGAATACACGAGGCATCAACTAGTGATTTCAGTTTGTAGGAGTCAGCGCTGGATATGCGAATTTTTGGGATAAATGATCATATGAATTTACTGATATAGGGTATCAACATCTATAGGTATTGATTGATTCAAAAACCAAACTGACTACATTGTTGAAAAGAATTTTCTTTGCATTTGTGACTTTTGGACAAACTCATCGAGCTGGGGAAATTATGGTTTGGCATTTCCAAATGAAATACTTATAATGGAGAAGAAAAGCCTATGTCGAACGTTTCTCGATTGATTGATCGCTTATAGCGCCGGGAATGATACATAATAGTTTTCCTATACAGGTCTTGGTGATGGTGGAATAGTGACAAAGGCCGATGCAAGTCGAACGGCAATTTTAATTTCCGGACCGTTCCGTCAGACGAGCCCTTTGCGACGACGCTGCTTTCGCGCTTTATCTTTCGAGGTAAAAGGGACCGCGGAGATGAAACAGCACCCCAGTTAAATGCACACGAGCTATCTATAGAAATAGTCCGCCATGTGAACGACCCTAAGACCCCCTGCGGATCGTACCGGTCCAGAATGTAAAATATGACTCATGACGTATTTTCAGAGGGGTTTGACTTTATGGCAGGGCGATAGTTGGCTGCCATTCAGGATCGAAATGGGAATGAACTCCGCACATTTTTATTGAGTCTACACCATCGAAATTAACACGAACACGTCACCTTGGAGACCCATTTCGGGAGTGATTTGTAGATGCGACGCTGTTTTGTGATTGGAAAGCCAATGATCGAACGATAAAATTGGATTAACGTATCTATGGGCTTAATATCAATTTGAAACATCACACAACAACGGATTCATCCAAAAATATTTCATTTTAAAAACCTGGGGCTTGAAAACTCTCAATACATTCATTGTTGTGATAATTTCGGATATCCTGAGCTTTCAAGAATAATACGTTAGAACTCTCACCCTGATGCCAGACCTTTTTCGTAGCAAAACAGGAAAAAGTCGATGACAATATCGCCAAGAAATCCCTTGCAAATCTGAAGGCGTTTTTCCATCTAGAAGATCTACTACTCATTCGAGCCATTCACAAAACCCATTCGGTTGATCGGTATCACCTGTACTTTTAGTGCTGTGAGCCTCTGAACAAATCTCGAAAATGAAAAATGCAAAACAAAAAACAAGAAAAAATCGGGTCAAAGATGGGCTACATGGTCGGTTTTGGTATCAAAATGTAGGTTTTCGGGGTCGCTCCATTCAATAAAGAATGTTTCAGGGCTCTATCTATCATAGTTTAGATTTTCACCTGTCAGATGGCATTTTTCCAAAAATCGGAATTTCAAACCATCATAGCTCCCTTTCCTTTGATCGCCGCCACTATTTATTCATATTATGTTGATCAGCATAGGTCACAGTATTTCTGTGCAAAATATGAGCGAATTGAAAAATTCAAAATTTTGGGCGAAAAATGACTAAGGGGTATGACCCCCTAAAAACGCCGTAAACTCAATACCAAAAATATCTGGGTGGATCTAACGATGCGATTGTTCGAAGAAGTCGTTCGAACAATTCGAATCTACAATAAATGCTATTTTGCAGGTCTAAAACATCTAAATCTTGAGTGACCTGTGCATGGGCGTAGATAGGGGGGGGCCTGGGGGGGCACGCCCCCCCCCCCGAATCCACGGTGCCCTGTTTTTCCTTGCTCGTTTTCCACTGTGCCCCCTCAGGCCCCCCCCAGGAAAAAAGGCTAGCTACACCCATGGACCTGTGCTCGGAAACAAAACTTAAAAATGAAATTTGGAAAAACAATATCATGAATAATTCTAGACTTAAAAGGGATACATGGTCGATTTTGGTATCATTATGTAGGTTTTCGAGGTCGCTGAATTTAATAAAAATACACCATAGCTCTATCTATCATAGTTTACATTTCCACCTGCGAAATGGTTTTTGAAGAAATTATAAATATTCAAATCTGACTATACAGAGGAATAGCCTTAAGAAAATTCATTGGATTGTCGAAGTTCGCGGAGTTGTGAAGAATTGCCTTTAGAGTCAGCTCTATTTTATTGATTCTCCTATCATTTTCGTATTCCGGGCACTGCACCAGAAAGTGAGGGATTGTCAAAGGGCTGTTACAGTTGAGGAAAATGCGAGTATGGTTTCACGTTGCATTAATTTGATATTTCTTCGTATCTCACAACCATTTTAATGAAGCTGTATGCATTTAATTACCTGAAAGAATGAGTAAATGATAATACATCACTGAAATAATAGTGCGATAGAATCTGTCGAACGCCCACTAATATTCGATTCTGATTTGGTATCCAGCTCACGGTGTAAGTAATAAAGAAGGGGGCTCACTAAAATATGCTGCACCTCTGTAATAAATGTGGGTTATGCGATGCTCCCCACCAATTTACCACCCAATTTTCGGAAACATGCATACAGTATAGCTTTCGGCACCACGAATACCCCAGAATATGTTCGAATCCTAATAAAACAAAGCACATCCTCTCATCTTGAGGGGTGCTACCTAAAAATAATCTGAGTTATGTTCATGAGCAATCTCCCCTCAGTCGTTTTGGATTCATGGAGGCTTCTAGTACACACAGTGGCGTACGGAGAGTGGCTCGAGCAACCGTTGATATCTACGTGGTATGGAGTTTGAAGAAGAGGAGAAAGAAAAATAAGAACTGACTTGGGATCAGGAACTTGTGAGTGCCCGTTCATCGAAAAGGTATGAATTATAACGAGTCTTCAATCATGCACCAACCAATGTTGATGCAATAACACGGATGAATGGGAGAACGTTGTTTGTCGGGGAACACAGAAGCGCCGGCAAAAATTCTAGCAGAATGGAGTTGTAGGACTCTAAATGCGAACACATTATGAGGAACGAAATTAATGCCGGCATAAAACAAGGGAGTTTCAGCAGGGCATTACACAAACATACAAAAAACCGTTTCCGTAAGACGGCATTATTTTTAATTGTCTAACAACGGGATCTCGACGGAGTAATTAGTAGTCGTGAGCGTTCATCTTCATAAAAAAGTTTCACTTTTATTTCGGACTGTTTATCCAGAAGGGCCACGGTAGCTTTTGCGACGCGGCGGGCGGCGGCTTGATGGAGCACCGCGGTACGTACGTAGCTTGTCCCTCGAATTTTATTTTTAAACATTATTCTCTTTCAGGTTCCTCTCGTGAGGGGTTACCGGAAACGGAAACCTTGTAATTCCGTTTTTTTATTTTACGCGCCTTTCGTTTCCGCTTCCTTCCTATTCGCTCACGGTATCTTTTTTCCTAAGGGATATTAATTGCCCGAGCAGACACTCATTTACTTTTCATGGACGTCCGATAAGAAATTGGATGTCGGTATCTGAAAGTGGAAATTTACGTGGCGGAAATTTCCGAAAGTGTATTTCGGAAATGCTCTGTGAACATTTCATTACGAGGAAACCGAACTGATTCCAAACTTCCGGCTTCGTATTTTCGACCTAGCAATTTTGGTGAATTTGATGCTGCACACATCCAAAAATATTTCTTACTCATATCAGGTTACTTTTCTCAGTTTCTGGTATCATATGAAGTTCGAATGGCTTATTGATTAATTTTCATCGCACAGCACAAACTATTGGATGCAGAGAAATTTTAAAACATTCTACTCGAAAGCATTGTCCCCCCAAAATAATTGCGTGAGTATTGACCAGTTTTATTTTATCTATGAAAATCAAATATTATATCTGTTATCACTGTTCTTCTGTTAAATAGCTGAAATATTACATTTGGTCCATCTAACATTAACCGCAAGGTATGTTTACACATTAAGGATTCCAAACAATTTCTCAAGTTTCCAAGAACATACGGCAAAATGATTCCATGAGGATAACATGCAAGAAGTTTACTAGATCCAGGTCAAAATTGCAAGTGCACATTACGAATGAGGTGGGAATGGCATTAAAACTGAAAACAATAGAATATAGCGGTGTGGTTAACCTACTGAGATTCACGCAAACCCAGAATGTGTTTTCTCTGCTGATTAGGAGTATAGTTGTTGTTCTGTACCTTGTGTACCTAACTATATAGGTCGGATATAACTGCATTGTAAATTAAGAACATTAAGGATAATGAATCACTTGTTTCAATTTCTACAATACACAACAGCGTACATTTACTTCTATATCCTGTGCTGCATAATTGAATCTATTCTATTCAGGAATACATAAGCATTCAAGATTTTCTAGGGGTTCCTCATAATACACTGAAAATGAATTTCATCAAAATGTCTTGTGTTAGATTAATAAAGACTGAACATGTATTTGTATTCGGGATAACGTAAACCTAATCCTATAAGAATTATGAAAATTATATTATTGTGAAACATAGTCATGAATTCAAACAAAATGACTTCAGCAGAAAATAGATTGACTAACATTTGGGAGAAACTGGAAAACGGCCCACCTACACCTGTGAGTGAAAAATTACTTTCTAATTTGTGTTTGAATGAAGTTCCCACATAGAAACCAGCAAAGGGGCGGACCATAAACAACTACGATTACCGTTTCCTCAGCCCGTTTCCACAATTTGTTAAGCCCCAGATTCCACAACAAATAATAGAATCTTTCCTACAGAATCGCCTACCTGAATTGGAGCATCCAGGTTACCCGATCATTAGAGACCTTCCTCCTTCACTTCACCTATCCGTCCCCATTTTTATATTCAATAATGGCATACCCTAACGCTTATTTACAAATAATAACATCTTGACTACTGGAGGTAAGACCACTTAGGCGTTTCTATCGAACAGCATCTTCAATTTCCCAAGAAAAGTGGATTAATTATATACGTTCGAAGGATCTGGTTAAAGAGTACTCGATCCGGGGCGTTTTCGTCTTTTTTCACTGCTCTATACAATCTTTTCTTCATCAGCATCGGATGAAATACGATTTGTGGAAGCACACATAAAAATAACCTTCAATCATGACAAACGAGATGTTTTTATAGTTCATATTAATACTATCGTCACGATGTCTGTACTTTTCGAATTCCGTCCAGGGTTGTAACCCTACGCTTGACTGCTCCGAATTGGCTACTGGATCTATCGCTGTGAGATGCTTATCGCAGTTGTAGGCGAAACGTTAGTTCCTATTGGACCACGGCTAGAAAGATCGGAATATTCAAATTTCAAATATAATATTATTGAGGAATACGATTATACTGCTTCATAATAAGTAAGGTTCGGGTTAAACGAACGATCAAGAAAAGAAAAACTAGCTGTCGAAGTGTTCACCTCATTAAAATGTATTTCACGTTTTGTGGGAGAACGATATAAAATTCAGCCAATCCGTTGAACCCTGATTCTTCCCCCAATTATTATCGCATTTTTTTCGATAAAAAAGAACCCTCGTATTTTACAACAGTCATTTATCCTTATAACCATGAATTCCACCTGTAAAAAAGATAATAACAATCCTGAACCGAATCTTTTCGAAGTGGAAGAAAACAAAAGAAAGGAAACGAAAAAAGTCCAAGCCGTCCTTGATAATTTTGTGGGGATCGCGATCGAGTGCATCTGCCACCAGGCCAGGTAAAAACATTCAAAAATCAGAAACGAACAGGTGGCATGCGTGATCTCGTTCCTCGAGTGTCAGAAGAGTGGAGGTAGCTTTGTCTCTTTTGTGCCTCGACCATCGAAAAGGGACAAGTACCTTCGTATAATCTGAAGGCATGAAATTTACTACGTCTTGTGGTTTAGTGCGGCTTCTTACTTTTCAACTAACCCACAAACAGGAAGTCAGGCTGCTTCTCTCCTTGTTTCTTGATAAGTATAGTATTAAATCTCGCCTGCTTGATTTGGCTTCTTGAACATCGTTGCCAAATCTGTAATGCCATTCGCGGAAGACCATCCCGATCTCGAAAGAGTTTTTGACTTATACATCTTTTTTGTCGACTACTAGCTGGCCCGGCGAACTTTGTTTCGCCTTAATGATACCTATACCTACTTACGGTGGATTTCACAAATCGTAATCACCAGTAATCAGAGATCAACGGCTTGGTTAGATTTCTGAACTGTCAAATCGAGTTGATTCTAGATCAAGCTCCGATCACCGGTGATATGATTTGTGAAACCCACCGTTAAAGTTGTATAAACTTAACATTGCTATTTTTTCAAGCAGGAGATAAATTAGGCATAATAAGTTCTGTCAAATGTCATCAGTAATCTGTCTACTGTCATATACCATCTGTCATCTTTTCCATGGATATGAGCTGTTACACAAAACAGAAATACAAAAATAATATGTCAATTACTAATTATGGGCAGTTTTGAATTCAGTTATTTCCACAAATATATTTATCACCCAAACATAAATCAAAAACATTTCAGAAATATAGAGAAAAGATGAAAATGGACAACTCACGATTGATGCTGATCGTCACAATCAGATTTACTTGACATTCCGGTAAAAATTCACTGTTCCACCAACTTGAGATGTTTACCCGCTTTTTGATCTGATATTAGCCTTCCATGTTATTAAGTTCTTCGCAAATTACACAATAATTGTAGAAATCGCCATCTAGTGGCGATAATATCAAATATAGTACCTTCACGACTATGCTACAGTGTCTAGATAAGAGCTATTAACCGTAGCAACACCTAGTGGCCGTATTCAAAAGAAGAAAAAGTATTTCCTACATAAGCAAATTTTTCAGAGTTTTAATGTATTTTATAATAACCAGGCCGTAGACGAATCCATAAATGAAGTTTCATAACAAACAGTCCATCCGATTTCGAGTTATAAATGGTGTAACCAACAACTCTGTTTTAATATATAGATTAATTCTTCCCATCGAACGAAACTTGCCTATGAAGTGGAATTTTTCGGTCGATTTAGATTCTACGACGCCGAATTTTGAAAACTGGTTCGGAAAATAGGTGTTTCGTCTGATGAGAGGAACAGTTGAAAAAATATACGAGTCGAAGACTCACTCCGTACCTATTCATACACTAATGCGACAGAAAAAATGAGTAGTTGACTTCAGAAGTAGGCTTTCCGATTGCATAAATGCTTATGCATGTATCACCTAGAAGAATATGAAGAAATATAATATTCTGTGAGAAACCCCAGTCATCCTTGAACGGCAACAGCGCCAAAGACAAGACTTAACCACGACTATAAGGTCGAATATCCCCTTCGGACCAGATTTAAGACACACGAGCAGGTGCACCCGATACGCCGCCGCTCAGCTCTGATAGAAGGCAATAATACGGATTTTAGCCTTGGGCCTCATCTTCCTCAAATGATTCCGAGGCATTATAATGCGTTCGGGATGTGGAAAAGCAGGTGCAATTGTGAATGGAGAAAGCGCTGACCGTGATTATTAACGAGAGGTAGACCACATACAGATATTTTCAATTCAACTCCTTCCTTGCTATATTTCACTCTTTTTCTCGATGCATATCAGCGCAGCGTCCCTCAGGGTGTGTAGTGGACGCGAATTGTGTCCGGCGAATACTGGCGAACTCTGCAGGTACTTGCAGAGAATGCCAAGCCTGATCAGAAAAAAGTATTATGTGGAGGGCATAACTTTCGAAACAATACGGTACCATTGGTACCATTGAAAGTTACTATTGGTCTATTCGCCCTCTATTCTCAAGTTCAAGAAAAAATGAAAACGAAAGGCTCCAAATGGATGTCAAAAGCTCTGGACATATTCGTTAGTTGATTGTGCAGAAATGCAGAGCGCAAATAGAGCTTCCCATTGCCCGTGCTGGATTACATGTCTGGACAGAACCGACGTAAAAGATATGCCGTATACGTTGATAATTCAGTAGTGGAAGGCGTGTTCAGATCAAATTTCCTTCAAAGTATCATATTTTTGCAACTCTGAGTCACACTTTGTTGCCTCTATTTAGAACCCGATGGAAAATTACGACTCCTGGATATTCGTTACTCGTTTACTTTTATTATGTACTTTCAAGAGTTTGACTTCTCATAATCATAGTTATGTACGTATTTCTTCATAGTGTTAGTAAGTTGTAAATGATATAAGTATACGTTATCTGGATACTCTCTCTCTTTCTATGAATTGCACTTAGACTAATGATTTACGGCCTTTTTTATAAAGAAGGCTATCGACAGAGTGTTCGAATATATGATTTTTCAACGGCAACGTTTAAAACTTTCATAGAAATCGGATAAAAACACAAAAATGCAGAAATAAGAGAACCAAACAGAGTCATATTGTTCAAAAATATAGTTTTCCAAAATTCCTTCAGTAAGGTTAGTATTAAATTACTAACTAAATTAAGTCAGTTTAAATCAAGAAATAACATCTAAAAGTTGTTCGAATTCAAACCAAATAATCAGTACAGACACGTACTTGCCCTGTTTTTTTAGGCTATATCTTTTCAACGAAGCTGAATTCGAAAAATAGAAAAAGAAGTTTTTGTGAACAATATATTAACAATTGTATACGAGTCAAAAACTCATCCTGTATATCTGGAGACTTGGAGAAAATGTTATTGCACATTTGAAGCTTCGCAATATCCCAAACCTGGTGAAAAATTTGCTAGGGCTGCAACTGTGAGCTAGTTAGTGCAAACCAGACCCAGTCCAATGCCCGAGGATTATTTGTACTGAACTTGAGCTGTCAGCAAAAAACACAAATGAAATCTTTTGTTATATAAAGATCCTACATTTTTATATCTCATATTTATACTATAACAAATGGTTCTTTCATGCTATTCAACTAGGTAGAGGTTTACAAGTTCATCCCACATGGACAGAAGATAAAATAATAACTTGTCTTGTGCTTCAACGCCATTTGACTTTCTATAAAGTAATATAAGGATCCTCACGATAAGATGAAATGAAACAATACTACAAATATATACTCTAAAATTTTCGATTTCCTTTATTTTTGAAACGATGTTGTGTGAAAAATCACATAATTTGACTAGAGAGGATTCCCTTACCTAGTTCAGGAACGATACCTAGGCTGCTTTCTTCAGAAAATTATATTCTTATCATTTATTAACATGTATTGAATAAGTACATTATTAAATATACCCGTACAATAATAATTTGTATAATTACCGACATTGTCTAGAAGAAAGAAAGAAAAAAGGTAAATTAGTCAAATGCACCTGAACTCCTAATGCTTCATTTAGTATTTATTCAGCCCCGTAAAAAGGGGAGTATTCTCTCAACACGCAATATCATAGCCATACTTGTATGACTAATGTATTCGCCTGCAGATTTCTCCACCTTGACTCACCCAAACTTTACCAACCCCATCTTTTGAATTACGATGATTCACAACCTGCAATGTTGAGTTTTCATTAAGGCGTATACTGGGGGAAAATTCAGGACAGACGTATTATAACTTTAACCAGAATTTGTTGCTCACATCGTCTGGCGTTGGAGAATTGTCGAATGGAAAATTTAATTAATGAACAAGACAGTTAGTACCTTCTCGTCGGGGATAGAAGTTTCACAATTTCTCGGATGAATATGAATAAGTTAGACTCTGATGAAATTACATCAACGAGTTTTTTAAAATATGAAAGAACAAACATTTTTCGTGGTTATTGGAATCTGATCTCACCGATGTTAATATAGGCTTCTGACTAGGCAGAAAAAATTTAGGATCATTCAGATATCATTAGAACGAATTTGAAAGCAAAATTGAATAAAATAATCCAATAAATAAATTCATACATTCCCCAATTTTGTTGTTTGACACTCCGATAATTACTCTGGTTGAATAAGAAACGATGAATTCAATCTATAGTGGCAGCTATTACCCAAATAGGCTTAATCATTCTATACCCTTAAGTTCCCCAAATTGATATCGTTCAATAGAATACAGACTACCAAACACTGACTCTCCTCCATTAATTTTTTTCGAATGACTTAATTATTGAAAATTATCTCTTGCTAAGTGCAGGTATGTTATAAAAAGAAGTGGTCCACCAACTCATTTACATAGATGCTATGTTAATGTCGACGAAAATGCCGTTAAAATGTTAATACCTAGATATTTTCGATGCTCGACACGGCAGAAGGATCTATGGTTCATCAAGCTATGGAATTTTTGCAAAATTACATTCAGGTTCTAATAATTATTAGATAAGAAATAAATTGAATTATAAATGCTTTGACTAAAGGTGATCACAATCAGAGCTTAGACTCCATATTGGAATTATTCTTTCATCGTTAACCAATTTCATCAATTCCTTTCGCCATTAACTTGACTCAACGTTTTATTTCGTTCGACAATTCAATATAATGCAGTATTATAGTAAATTTTGTCATTAAATCAATTATTTCCACGACCCGGTATTCAAGAAGATTGAATTGAATTATTACGGATTGACAACGGAACTGACAACAAATCAAACTCGTGTAATCAATGCGATCCTTCGATTTTTTCCAAACCATCGACAGCGATGTAGAACGCATAAATTATTGAGAACAAGTTGGATTAATAATTTCTTGAATGCGCGGCTGTTCGATTTTTCTTTTCTTTCAATATACTTGAGTCGCTATTACATCGATAAAGTGTACGTTTTGTTTTATTTTAACGTTTTCTGCTCCTCAATCCTTACATAAGTTAACTGAGGGGATGATGTTTGGCGCCCAATATTACCTGTAAATAAATGCTACATTCATATTGATAACGTCACGTTTTTATAATGAAACATGGTAATCGTTATTCGTCAAGGAGGAGAAATTTCATTTGAATATGCGAAATTATTATATGGGATACATATCTGGTGTTGAATATGTTTGAGAAAAGGCCTTATGACTGAATAAGTTGACATGAATCAGCAGAACGCAGCAGGTTCCACAGTCTTTTGTGGATAGGAAGCCAAAAATAAATTATTCGATGAAAAAAAAATACCCAATAATCGTCGATTGAGAATTATGTGTCATGTATGCACTTGAGAGTTGAAAAATCTCACTTGTTTTTGTGTTTCTGAAGTTTGAGCGGCAAGGAACTTTGGGAGATAATTTTTTCTCCCACCGTTGCAGAGTTTCGCTCCAATAAACTCTTCGAAAATATTTGCACTACTTGTCGGTTATAGAGAAAATTCTCATCGTATAACGAAGAATCGTTCTCTTTCTACCATGAGGCTTTTTGCTATGTAACAAAGCGGGCTTATTAAGTTTTAAATGCTCTCATTGTCGTAACTGAACCATCAAAAAGGGTTCGCTTTGAGCTTAAAATCCGGGAAGAGAAGCATTAGCAGGACCGTATAAGCGTTATTTGTGGGAAGAAATATAAGAAGATAATGGATTCTTAAAGGAACGAATGAACTAAGTGTTTCTGAGAGATGATTAATAAATAAAATGTAGGGCACAGTACTCAGAGCTACCTACGATGTTCGGGTAGCCCAAGATATAAAATAACCCTGTTTCCGTTTACACATAAATTCATGAAAATACAACTGACGATGGAAATTCTGGACAATTTTAATAGTTTTTCTCCGTTCATTCTGAATATTAGTGATTTCCATATAAGGACGAGTCAATAAAATTGCGTGTACCCTCTCGAATCGTCTATGAAAAGGAATTGCTGCTCACAAAGAGTGTGTAATTATAGTGAAAATCATTGGATAATAATTCGATCAGGACCATTCAAGAATGTGTGTAGATTCTCACGTTATCAGGATAACGTGAAAAAAAATTAACATGAAACAAGTTTCCAGTTTAACACCAACACGTAGCAAATGCACAGTATTTTTCATCAGTGAATAATCTAGAAGTAATTATACTGATTGACTAATTGCCGAATAACTTGTGGTGCTATTCAAGAAAAATGGTGTTCTCGTAACATAATACGACACCCAGAACTAAGTGAAATGTCTGATTCTTCACGAACATCACGTTGGTAGAGCATAGATTCTAACGCCGAGGCTAATTTCGTTCATCAATATCTTTCGATGGACAAAACTTGATCTCGTTCAAAACTAGCTTTTCCTCCAAGCGGAACCTTGAGCGGGGGGGATAAATTTATCTATTCCATTTAAAAGAGCGATCGGAGGTCGTAAAAAAGCACACAGGAACTGGACCAATCAGGAGGAGGCGCTGAGACAGGTGGCAGTCGCTTAGCGGATTCCAGTCCGGCGTTTGTAATCGGTGTGTACTGCCCGGACAGGTTATTCCGAATCATTTCATATACGTACACTGCTTCACACATTCACGAGACACAATATCGAACCAGTTGAGTATCTGCTCGTCTCGTTTTATTTCACATTTTAATGCGACCGATTTATATTGAAAAACTCTGTATGGATTCGTATTTGACCAGAAGCGAAAGCGTTGAGATGATTATGCACAACTGGGATTACTGAGTGCTCTCAGATGAACTCACCATTCGTGCAAAGTAATTAATTTATGAGAGAAAACAATTGGAATTTAAGGGTAAAGAGAAAAAATTTGCTCAGTAGTGCTCTCCTAATTAAGGCCACCCTACCATCATAAAAATAGAATTGTACAATGAAAAGAGGGTGCGTACACTTCTTGTAATCAAGAGGGGGGAAAAGCTTAGTCATCCATGTCACTTCTTCATCAAGCCTACTACCGCTATTCAATATGGAGAATGAGCGTTTGTCACGACGAACAATGCTGCAGCTTCGCGTTTATGTTCATTGTTTTCATTAGCTATATATTTTCATGGATTACTTCGCATTTCAACACTTGATAGGAATGCTTGTTGATTTCCATTCGTAATTCCAATTACAATGAAATATAAATGAATTAATGAACGAAGTTTTAATTACAGGTCCGTCTGTATGACGTCAGTATCAGCAGAAACTTACGTCTACTTCTATTCTGTTGGTCAAACTGAAGAAATATTCATCTTGGAAACATTTTTCGTAGCATGGGAAATATGTTGCGAATTGGCAATATTTCATCTTTCAATAATACGAAGTGCCGTCAAGGGTTAAGGATATTGCTTTTCTCCCAAGATGTCTATTTTCCATATCATCTCAACATTTTTTACGAGTACAAACCTATAACGATTATAGAAACCTCTTCTGATTTATATCTAATAATGGAATTTTCGTCAGGTTTAATTTTCTTTGTCCATATCAGAAATGCTCATTCCAATGCTTTCAAGTGCAAATGGTCAATTCCTTCAATGTGAGCCAGTGTAGAACTCTCTCGTTAATTTGCCACTGGAACGACAGAAGTAGACGTTTTTAAACTCTTTCGTTGAGAAAGAAACTCCACATATTCATTCAAAAAACAAATCAATGAAACAGCTCGATAAATGTTATCATCTATCAAAATCATTCTCCACGTTGAGAATTGATAGTCTTGCCAATCAAAATCACAGAAACGAACAGATCCCGGATTGGAGCAAATGGGTCAATCCTGAACCATTTCCGAAATTCGTATTCGAATGGAGTGAAAAATCGGATTACGTTGGTTTCACCGTCAGTCAATTTTTGCTAATTTCTAAATGTGCTCTTTCAACCTCGAAAGCTCGATGTAATGCGATAATCTGGAATGGCTTTATTTAGCAAATGTAGTAGGAAATAAAAAACGGAGGGATGCCTGACAGATCGAAAAACTTGTAACTATTTTGAAACAGGGGTGGAATAACGTATGAATATCTTTGAAACGAAAGAGACGATATTTATGAAACTTGGCAGGCAAGTGCCTGAAGTGCCTCGACTTATAACGCATATTATTTCATGTCTTCAATTAAATGGGACATCTTGTTTATTTTTGCAGATCTTCCATAATTATTTTCTTGGGTCCATACTTTTCCCAACCCAGAATAATAGCTTGTTGAGTCTTTCGACACGAATCTTCGTATTGTGAACTTTCCGCTTCAATATTTGGCTTCGTTGCCTTCGATCTTCAACCTTTGAAACCACTAACGACCACTTCTCTCACTTACAGCTCAAAGTGGACCCACCACATGATTCTACCATCAGTGGATGTGGCTTAACACTCGACATTTCCGCAAGAAAATAGTTATATCATGATGATGTAAAATCGCAAAAACTTCTAGGTAGATATTAGTATTGCCAGGTATCCAACACTTCGATATGACGTTTTATAAATGAAAAGTCAAAACGAACTGGTGAGCCATGTTTTAACAAACGTCGTAAAACTCTTTTTCAAATCAGATCAGGAAAATGTGTGAGCAGTTTATGCGGTCGCAAGCGCTACGTGAGTTTGCATCTCGCTCCCGCCGCAGCTCCCGATCCAGAGCTGCTGACCTGTGTCAGTAAGTCCGATAAATTAGAACTTGGCGGCCCTTTCGATCCCTGCCAATTAAAACGAACGGATAATTCCACGTGTGAAAGTTTCGACAGCCACTGCAAAAAGTTAATCCGTGGCTTTGTTAGCGGAAAAATTGAAATGGGAGCTGGCGTTTTTTCAACGTCCGTCACATGGGACACAGATTTCGAAGACGATTGCCTATCGATTTCGGTCTATTCGATCTGGGCGTATTCGAATCGAGTAGCGAGCGAAATATTACGAAACAGGGTAAAAACCCTTGAGCGTGAACCCTCCAGTCGCGATAGAGCAGCGTTACAGCAATGAGAGATACAAAACATGACACTCCTCCAGGAGAAGTTCTCCAGGACTACGCCAAGCGAAAAGATTTGGAGAGTTATCGCCGTCTTACCCTAGGTGTATGCAAGTGCTCGTATCTTGCCTGTCTCAAGAACTCAAACGTAGTCAAGCCGACTCTTGAGCCTCACAATGTGATTGCGAAAGTTCATTCGATCTATGAGTATGGTAGATCGCAGTTCCGAAAAGTTGTTCCATAGTCAATCGACACCATCATATAATAATAATGTCCGCATGAAAAATTCTTGTGCAGCATTCGACCGGTAGTGATTTTGACTGATTCATTTCGATTCCAACAATTCATATGCGACTCCTGTTTCACTCCTGTTGCGTACATCAGAAGATATCACATTATTAGATAATTTTCCAAGAATATTCGATCATTTGCGAAGCTCGGCAGTTCGCTGAAGAAAGCCTCAACCCGTTCCGACAACAGGTCGCCGCAACCAGTCCGCTAAGGCTTATTAATAAACTTTTATTTTGTTTTGGGCGGTTTCTGAGCAGGGCGTTCAGGTAGGTGAAGACTGGCGGATGCAAGTAATAAAATACTAAGGTCAGGCGCTATTAATACACTTGGTTCATTCGAATCTCTGATTTATTACGTGGATATCGATGCTGAGGAGATATCATATAAGAAATCTGTTATACCTGCTTTTTTTAGAGAGTGTCTAGCACTATTTGTTTCCACAAAATTAATGCTCGTGATCGTAGCAGATCCATCTTCAAGACGTTCAAGGCTTCGCACGGCTGATGAATTAAGGTAACTCTACACATAACCAAATCAGAGGGCTAATAAGAGCAATAATTATGTGAAACGACAAAGGATTTGTCGTTATTACGAGAATAAGGAACTACCAGTGGGAACCATTTTTAGACCAAGTTCAGAAAGCAATTGTCCATTTTGAAGTAGTAGAGAATCTCGATGAATGACAGTGACGATGAATGATACCTCTCTTGAAATATCAACAAAATTTGTTAAGATATCGCTGGCAATCTCCAATTCGATCTGATATCATGGAACAGGTTACGTACTTTTTCCAGAGCACGCCATAAATATCGTTATAATGTATCGAGATTCAACCAAGAATGAAGAACTTGGTTAATTAAGCGAAAACTAGCTTCGTTATAGATGCTGCTGCCTACTGCTACTATGCCGGAGTCAAAAATACCACAACAAAAATGCCAATTAGGGTTACTTGGAATCGAAAAGATATTCCACTGAGAAACGTCCTCTTCCAGTTTATTTATAAGGTCAGACGATCTCCACTGGCCAGCATAGGAATCTTATTAAAAGTTTGATGGTATCATGGAGTTCGTTTGATCATGTTGGCTAATAAAGAGGATCAATCGTTTAATACCGTGATATTTGTCGACAAAATCTTTTATCCCACTGAAATCCACATCCATTCATGTTGTTTAGTGTAAAATCAGCAACAACTTTCTAATTTTATTGAAACAAGTATGCGAATGCATAATATCATTCGCACTGTAGGTACCTACATTTCTCACCGAATCGATTGGAACTTCGAGAGAATATGAAAAATAACTGGATATCTTATTGGACAAGCAGTGATTCGGTACACAGAATATCTACTCTCAATACTGTACAGCCTGTTTCTTAGGACGTGGGTTTTTTTGGGAAAATATGCCGTCTAGATTTTGCACATTCAAAATAATAAAATCGATGTTTTTCATGGAATCCAAAATGTATCGAATTTCTGATTGTACCTACCCCATTGTTCACGTCCGAAACAGCAATATTTGGCCAGCATGGATGTAGCATCCGGATCATAATTCAAAAAAATAAATGTTGAAAGCCTTCACCGAGGAAGCCTGCAACAGGATACTTTCCATTGGAATTGATACCCCTGCACCATTATGGTAACGAGAACTTCTTTTCTAAATTCGTCGGCTCTCAGATAATAATTAAGCGATAACGTTAGCATAAATATCATTCGGACCATGAAAAATCGATAATTCCGAAGTTCAACTAGATGGAAATTATAAAATCTTCTCAGAGACCTGCTCGATGTGGGGTCGTAGTCACGGTTATAATATCCACTAATGAAGTTTAAAATCTCATCACGTATTATATTTCTTACAGTTGTCATCGCACCAGTGAAGCTACCTAATATTTTTTGTTTTTTATATCTTTCTGTCCGGTCCTTCATGACCCGAACAAATTGAATTGAATAAATTTATTGTTTTTACTTAGGGACACATTTTTATGGATATTTTATAGCTCGGATGAGCGCTTGATGTATTATAGTCTACCTTTTGACCTCACTTCAGCACATCAGTAGCGTAGACATCCAGTTTTATATTGCAAGACTGGCGACAAGTTTGAATGTATTGTACCTTTAGTCATCAAAACAATTCGAAGAGATGAGAAATTGACTTTCATTGAATTAAAAGACGATTCAATTTCAAACTCCTTGGCACTTGTATCGATATAATAGCGGGATAGACTTTTTTATATAAATTGATACGTCAATTGACAAAAAACATTTGCATAGCACACTCAAAAACAATCTTTTTTTTTTATTCGCGTTGTAACAACTCTTCATATGAATTCCGATTTTGACATTTGGCATTTCTGAGTTTCAGATGCGCCTTTTTCGTCGTTTTTGAGGCATCTCAAGAGATAAAAAACAGGGTTCTATTTCAGAGCTTACTTATCTACACCCTTGAGTCATTCAAGGGGCGCAAAGTCTACGTGCCGGAAATTGGGAAATAGTTTCAACTCTGGCCCCCCTCATCTCAAAGATTAATACAAAACAGTTCAATTGAATCCAGAGGGCCGCGGCAGTCATTTATTCCGCATAGTTTCCCCTTTGGTGAAGGTCTGATGTTTATCTTATCTGATTTGTTTCGACCTCTACGGCCTCCATGTCTGCATAGGGAACAATATCGCAAGAACTCCCGTTTGCGATGTTTTCGATTAGAATTCTCGGAAAAACAAACAAGTGGGACGAACAGGAGAAAGATCACATTTATATCTGCTTTATTCCGGAGTTTCTAATTCAATTATTTCGAATCTGGTGTTGTGTTTCTGTTATTGAAGCATGAAATGTTTTCATGTTCGAGGAATTTCTTGCCTCGGAATTTCCATTTCACTGCGGAATTGCGAATTTTCCCCACCGTCACGCTTTGAGTTATTTTCGAAATACGACTTGCTCATACGGTCTCGATAATGTATAAAATTATTCATTCGGTTTCACAGTCGGTGTAGGAACTGAACAGCGTGTATTTCGTCCTATGATAGCTCATATTGATATGGATGTAAACCAATCACTATTTATACAATAGACAGAGTTTTTGCTCAGATTTGTATCGGTGCTCTTGTTCACATTTCTTTTGCTTATACTAAGATTTGGAGAGGGAAACGGATTGTTTTTGAGCGCTCGTTCCACTTGAACGATGTCACGATTTCTGCGTGTATTTTTTTTCGTTGACTAACGAATCAAAATGTTACCTGATATATGGGGAATGAAACAAAAAGCTCACGAAGTGTGTCTCGCAAGAGAAAATTGATCACACCCCGATGAGATTGAACGAAGGTGTTGGTCTCCACGAAAGGCTTTTTTTCAAGGTACCGAAGGGTTGAAGCATCCATTAAGAGAGGGGGGAGAGGGCCCTCCGTCTGCGAGGTGGGGTCACGTCGTGATTCCGTACTGAGTATTAATAACCGATGCCTGATCCAACGGCGAAAACGCCAATTATCCCAATTAATCCATATTTCGCCTTTCGTCAAATCTAAACAATCTCGCCAACAGTGAGGCTCGCTACTTGAACCTGCTGCAAAAAGGTTGTTTCAGATTCTGCTATAATTACGTGCTATTTTCGTCTTTTTCTAGACTCCGGACCGTCAGATAGTCCTGTTTCTCTCTATTCCGGTTCTGGAAGGGAACCAGTCGCCAGTATCGCTCTGGCTGCCGTAAAGCTCGGACCTGAGCGCCGCACCAGTCGTCGAGCAGCTACGTAGGAGCGCACGTCACATTCCTGATCGGGGTTGCACGATTTTTCAGGACTTCCGGGTGAAATCTTTCGCGACAGGTGCTTTTGTTTGTTCTACCGACTCGCTTCCGCACTGGATTGGCTCGGATCTTCGCACATTCGATCGAAAAACACTTCTTGGATAAACACAGTCTCACTTCCTTCATGTCTTTCAGTGGCTTCATGTGACAGGGCGATATTTTCAGTGATTCCAATGAATATATGTGCTTGTTATCTGTGACAAATTCGGATGAGTGTCTGTATCGGTAGTTCTTCAAAAGCCGCGTTGTTTCGATAAGATACTGCAGAGAAATTTTGTGACATCAATGCTGAAGATATCTTGAAACATCTTTGGATTATTGTTCTTTATATTAGTGTATGCTGTGAGTAGCGTTTTGATAATTTTCATTGGTTTCAACTACTATTAATCGTGAATAATAGATACTTAATGTTATTTTGAATAAAAATCTAATCTGCCATCGCCATCTTGATCAGAAAATTCAAAGGTGAAACAAGAGTCAAAAAATGTGAGGTCAAGTGCGTTGATAAATCACGTAACGTGAATTTTCCTGTAGAAATTTGAACACTTAGGAGTCTCCTGTAGTATTCTGTTGATGCTCGGATGGCACGATGATAACGATCAGTTCAGTGTATATAGGCGATGACTTTCGGAGATTTATGCCCGAAGGTCCTTATTTTACAGATTTACTGAATTTTAATACGATCAGATGTGTAGTTTTAGAAATATTGAGTACGCAGAATTTAACATATAAATGACTCAGAAATTATTGGGCCCTTTTCAACCACCAATTCTTTTAACCGAAGCATTTAGACCTCAAACGTCCCCTAAAAATTCCAAGTCACTAAATCTTTATTTCGAGGTTCGAAGTCATGATCGAACAAAAACATACAGCATTGAACCACTAATTTTTCATCAGTGCGTCGAGTTTAACTATTTGAACCTCTTTTGGGTACAAAACTCCGCGAAATCATAGCAAATTCAGACAGAATGATGAATCTCATGAACGTAGTAACAAGCTCTCGAAAATTAAACATCACCGGCGACTTCGCCATTTTGCATCGATATACAATACATCAATCGTATTCATGCCTATCCTTGTGGTTGTGGAATAAATCGTTGATGACTCGAATTGATACAAATTGACTAGAGAGACAGGAAATTTTCAGCAGCTTTTTTCTCAGCCTCTTCTTAATTTTAGTGATGTTGAGTTCAGTTCGACCGTCTTTGAATGCAGTATATGAGTCATACGGAGTGTTGTCGATAAAGTCGATTTCTCGTAAGCTTCATGCAATCATACAATATTATTGAAAATCGCACAGCACACCCAGGATCGACTGACAAATGGAGCACTGTAAACAAGCCGATTGGAAGATTATCTTGAACAAATCTTGATCGTCCACGTTATAATCAGAGTTATGGTCTATAGTCCAGTCTGTAGTTTTCTTCCTGAATGAAAACCTATTATCGATCACCGATAAAAGATTTTTCGTCATCAACTATGAAATGAGCATGTTAAAATCACTATCAGATGGGATGCACGAATCCGACGAAATGGGTATTAATAAAAAAAAAGTTTGCCGTGTTTCCAGCGAAAATTTCCAGTTGGAAGTCCTCAGTATGAGTGGTTTTGTTTATTTACCGAGCGGGTAGCTTGTGAATAATATCCATGTGGTCATTTAATACATGTAATCTCAGCGTGTTCTCGTGCATGTTAACCATAATGATTGTTATCAGGAATCGTTGAGATTCGAACGTGAAATAAAATTCTTTTCTCGCCTGCTTTCAGGAAAAAGGACTCGATTTTCTCCACCTCAATTTTATGGTTCGCAGTGAAAAGAAAAACCTGTAAGCGGAATTATAAAATATATCCGAGCTCTGAACGTAAATTTCACGCAAGTTTTTTTTCATTCAATCTATTGAAATTTTTTGTTGACCCTTGTTCTTTCCTTCACCTTCGTGCGAGGAAACTATATTTTATGCTCTCATGTACTATATAAAATCACGCATATGATTTCCAATCTCCTTTAGAGTGGAACCTGAAGAAGAAGAACCATATCGGGAGGGTTGAAGAACATGGCACTTAAACGATTTGATCGGTAACTCAGAAAAATGAGTTCTTGGTATTTTATTTCACTCTCAAGAATAAAAGACAAAATCTGCCTCATGATATTCGATTGGAACTCTTCTTTCTCCAATATTTTTTCAAAAACGTATTCGTGCGGATAAGAGTTTGGTATCAATCTGTGAAGTAAAACATTTTTGGAGTGCATACAAAATATCTAGAATCCAACCAGTGTTGGATAGATTCAGTAGCTAAATGAGATCTAATTTTAACAGTTGTCAATTTTTCATTATGAAATTTCCAAAAAATCGTTGGAACCGAAATCAGTTTTTTCGATTTAACTATTATAGTTCGATGATGCAGAAAATAAACCGTCGGACGTCAAATCTATTCGATAAATTGGTTTTTATGTTCTCCTTCAATTTTTCCATCTGTCGCAACGTTAGAGCTGAAATTAGTCAGGTTGTAAAGTCCGGAATAAAAAGCCTGAGAATGAATGAAAACAGGGCTTTGAAGGAAAGCAACTTTTTATTACACTTTTTCCCTCTCCGTGCCTGACCTCATCCTGAATTAAACGAATTTCAGTTATAAGGAAAGAACGGCCTTTTTATTTTTTACTACTCGAATTAAATTCTATGGTTTTGTCATGCCTTTCCTTAATTGCGATGCGAAGTGAACACTTTGGTGTCAAATTTAAGGGTCGTCGCTATTTAAATTTTTATAGAATTCTCGAAGAAGTCAAGGCAGGTTTCTTGTTCGCCGCTTCTGGATAAATTGCTCTGGAACAAAATTAAAGCATTACTCCTGCATTTTCAAGTGAACTGAAGAGCCATTTCCTCAGTTAATTCTGAGCGAGTCATGTGAAATTTCGTCAGTGGTCTAAATACTTTTACCTATGAACCTCTGAATTTGTGTAATGTAGTGGTACGAATTCTGTTCTTGAAAACCATTCCGAATAATTAAATTGTTTTCCAGGCAAATTCTTTTTTTTGCAATCCGCATTCCATACAATAAAATCCCATTGTCCCATTCGATTCGGGTTTCGATTCTGACTGCAATAACGACAGTCCTGGCGCTGGTCATTTTTTCATCGGGAGCCGTGGTAATTTGACGAAACAACAAAAGCAATTCGCAATACGCCTCCATAATTTCCATGATTGGATCGCTGCGATATGAGGCGAACACGCAACAGAATTAAAAATATCATACCATTGACTTTTTGTCGAGTTCCTTCAAATTATCATGATTCTAGGCACTGTTTATTTGACTGATGTTGACTGTGCTAGATACGGAGCGGGTATCAAAAGACTTATCCAAACTATAAATGCTTGGAAAAAAAGTTCAGCAGTCTTTAATAGAAAGCTCTGAAAATGTAGAGGTTTTGGCCGACATCATTGAATGATAATAGTGCAGTGATCGCTGGTAAATATTCGAGGGAAATGAGTAATTTTCGATTTAGATATAAATCAAAATTCATTGAGGTATTTATTTGCGATTCATCAGACCATGAATCTGAATATGCAAGTTTGTGAAACACTGTTTCGAGTAAAAAGGGATGGCATACTTTTTCAAATTTCTTTTGACCACAAAATGGCGAATGGGCCAGTTCGATTTTATTGTTGATTCGAAAATTGAGGTATCATCTCTGTCAGGATTATATTATTTTAAGCTCATTCATTATCCTTCAAGTTTCTAACGCCTTTTCTAAAACTCTTAATCTGAGTCGACATGGAAATTTGAAAAACCTCAACACAGATTGGCGGATGCGCAAGTTTATAATTTTTCATACTTTCCGATCTCAACATTCACAGTGGATTTGTTGCAGTTCCGTTCCGTTTAAAGTAATATTTGAATCGAATATGTTTTATTTATTTATTAAATATGAAAATAGATATTATGATGGAGGTTTTTGATTTTGATTTTCGGTTATACGTATGCAGATTGAATCAAAAAGGCGAAAATATTTCTAGTATGGATAGACTCCATTCACACTCGTGTCAAAATCATACGAAGAGTAAATGGGATTATTTGAATAATTTTGCGCTCATCCATCGTTAATATCTAGGTATATGAATTTTAATTTATATCTCTGAAAAAGATTATTGTCCTTGTTCACAAAGTAAATAACCAAATATCTGAAACGGACGTTTCTGGCTTCTATGCCGATTGGATCAACGAAACTCAATATATGTGAATATTTGAAATTATCTGATACAAGATACACATAAACTATTGCTGAATCATTACCGAAAAATATAATCACGTTCCCGAAACGTCCTGTATCGATTTACAGTTGTGCAACGCGGAATTTCGCATTCCTCATTATTAAATATCCGATAACCATGATGGCATTCCCCAGTGTTGTCTATTATCCACCTGCAATGCGTCGACAAACGTATTGTTCAGACGATGAGGAACAATGAAGGCGGGAAAAGAGCCAACGCATTTTCGTAATAACTGATATTATGCATGTGTTTTTCACCATAGGAAAAGTTGTCGACTTCCCTGTAATGAATGCGATGATACTTTCCTTTGTTGTATTGATTATGTTCAATCAAGTTGCTGCAATAGAATCTGAAGCTTTCAGTTTCTTCTATTGGTAGTTTATACAAACAGGAAATGGTGTTAATAATCAACATATCGAGATCTTTATTGCGGATCATCATTTATGATTTTATCTGTTCAGCATTTCATTTTTATCTTGAATCGAATTATCTTTATTGTGATGAGATATCTCATTTTTTTGAAATATCAAAGTGTTAGCTCCTGTTATTTCAAAGGACGTATTGTCTTTATGTAAATTCAAATGTCTTTCTGGATTTAGTCTGGATATTCGAAGTTTCCAACAAGAAAGGTGAATAATTTGACATTTATAGTTATCTCTGTGTATTTTTTGTTCAGTGGCGTTTTTATCATTTCCTACCTTGAAGTTTTCTAAAATAAGCATATATGATTCCCCCACTCTGTTAGCTAAAATACGTAGAAATGGTTTGATCATTCCGGTATTCCACGTAATGACAAATGATATATTTCTGAATGTTATTGCTTCCAAAAGTTCACGATAGTCGCATGAGGAGGAGGTCAGCATTTATTTTCAACTGAAGGAATGTGATTTGAATCGCGTCATCACAAAAAAGCACATTCCGATCGATCAAGCCCACTTATCGATATTATTCAAATCGTCCGAAATTTCGGCCACCGCACCGGACGTTTTAAAATTCAACAAAAATCAACCGCGACCCTCATATTAACTCGAGACCGAGTTCAACCGGATGTGTGTTGGCTGCAGCAGTCCTCCAATTTACATATTCAAGATTCTGTTCGTACTGCGGATGAACGGATCGAGATGGAAAACGCCGGAAAAAGGGCGAATTCGGGCGAATGTATCCATGCAGATCGTCCGTACGAATTTATGCGATTATCTTTCTCAATATTCATCTCTGTATTTCGGAGATGCTCAGGCAATCTATCGGTGTACGTGTATACGGATGCGAATTGATTTAATACTTTTCGAATTTCAATGGGAAATGGCATTGGATTGAAATACGCTTCGGCTCTTTCGTTCGCCTATTTTTCGGTTTCTTTTTCATTTACCCTTGCATTTCGTCGACTGACTGGACCATTTTCCTTTCTGCAATATGAAATTTTCAACTACATCGAGCAACAAGCAAAACTTTTCCGTTTCATCAATCAGACGTAATTTGCCTACGAAGATAATCCGAAAAACTTTTCTGCACACGTAAATTCGTCCATCCCCCTGAAGAAGACCTGCACGTAGTCAAATAGAACCCTTTTTCCTGAATATCATTAAATTCGAACTCGGCTCGACTCCGGGCTTGGGCTGCGCCTCGGAAACCACTCGAAATTGTTGAATTTCCCTCAGGAAACAAATATTCGGGCACAGAACGTCAAGAGACGAACGTACCAGAATAAACAACGTTACTGTGGGTAAAAATCGAATGAAAAGTTATCAAGTCGAACAAAAAGTCCAACGCAGCCATTGGCGAATCCCAAGAGCGTAAACTCTTAATAAAACTAAATTCGGATCCGAAATTGATTTGCATTTGTTTTCCGTTCGCGTCGCTCCCTGCACGTTCGAACCTGTACTGTAGTTTTCCAATAAACATAAAATCGGAGGAAATAAAAGTGACGGTTCGTATGTTCCGGATCTGCGGACTTTTTCCGATCTCAGATCGGCTCGGAGAAGGATCTCGGCGACAGGACTGTATCATGACGGAGTTAAGAGATTGGCGAATGAAGGTGGCATGCCTCAGACGCGAAATAAACAAAAACTGAGCTTGATTCACCTTTACGACTTGTATTTCCTTCATCAAATACTCTTGAACAGAATTGTTCGTACAGTTGAGTTCGAGAATGGCCAAAATCGGCTCATTGGTTTCGGAGCTTGAAATATGATTTCCCAATACGTATTTCATGAGCAACATTTCCGATTTGGTCAATTTTCGATATTACGGTGGAAAACAACGACCTCTGAATGCAAACAAAATCGGTATCACAGTTATCTGTCAACCTCTGACAGACAGACGTTTGTTGATTTTTCCAACAGAAAATGGAGAATAATATCGGAAATTTTCGAGCCAGTTCGGACCTGCATCCCCATCCGGGTGTAAATTATAATACCGCATCCTGAATAGGAAATTACAGTCGTAAATATTATATCGTCTTGCAACAATCTACTGAGTCCTAGTCGCAAAGTACATTTCGGTATCTTCCTCACACAGCAATAAATTCACAACCTCAAGCCCCCAACAGTGTCGCATATGGAGCATTAAATTCAATATATCTATTAACATATAGCCTTTTGCCCGACTACTGCTTTTCGTTTTTGGCCATCTTCCAACTCGCTTGCTCATCAGAAACTATACGGGTGGCCAACTGGGAAGGATAAAAGACCTTTTTTCAGCAACTGCCTCAACAACTGTCCAGATCCGTTGATTTCTGATCGAAGGGACACTCTTTTCCTTCATCTTTGACTCCGCTACTCTCACCTCCGATCGAGGGTCGAAACACGCCATCATATTCAAATGGCATTGAGATCCAGTAGGATTGCTGTATAAAACTCTGAATACGCTTGAAAAACCAGGTGCTTGAGCTATTTCAAAATTTTGCACTCTTCATTGTCATGAGCAAAAAATCTGTTGATATTGAAAAGTTTGCTGTGAATTTTATGGGAATCATGCTGTCTTGAAAAAATAATTGTCCGTGCCAGCTGGTTACGACTCCACTGTCAATCAATTGAAAAAATCCTCTTCTTAGGAACTATTACTTCCAGCAAATTACTCGCGTCTGTACGAATTCGTGAGATTTGTTCTACTCACGATTCTCACATGATCAGACACGAAGATTCAAAGAAATCCTCTGCTTCAAAAATCCAATAAAATGAAGAGAAGCGTAATACCCTATTACCGCGTCGAAAACCGTTTTCCGTAATAGCGTTAAATAAGTCTTCGTCAGAGAAAATCGCAGGTGAATTCTTCAGTCTTTACGATCTTTGAGCACGTCAATTTTCATACGAACATTTCGTGAATGTCGCGGTAACAGCATAATGGACATGTTTCTATAAATATGTGGAAGAATGTACGAGGAGAGTAATTTTCACTGAGTTATTGACTAATGGCGTTGCCCTTAATACGACGCAATCTGGAACACACGTAAGTGGAAGTGGAAGTCTTTAGAAATCGGCATGAACAGAGGCATAACTGGGATTCGTGCAGTTCATAACCACAATTGGATCGATTCGTAAAATTAACTTTGATGCGAATATTCCGCATTTCTCACATGCAGCACCACTCGGTTTGATTGCCATATCTCGTATTGACAATTTTCATTCTGGAGGAAGTACAGGTGGTATGTAGATTCTACTTGAAAGGATGCAGTCAGCTACATATTTTCACGAATTTCTTCTCGAATCCAGCTCCGTAAATAGAATACTTCGATATCTTCTAGATCGTTACTGCGTTGGCCGATTTCAGTACCACAATAGCTACGAATTTGAAGCGCTCAGGTCATGACTTTTATGAATATTAATCTGATACATTTGATTCTGCTACTGATAATGGTCCCATGCAGTTTACAAGCGGATACTATGAAAAACAAACAGTACAACTGTCTTTGATCCTCGATCTGTGGTTAGCCGAATATAGCCCATTAATAAACCCAAATACGACATTCAAAATCTAAACCTGTGTGGACAAAATTGAATTTGATTACTAAATCATCATCAGTGAATCGTACGTTATAGTTTGAGATTATCATCCTTGGAAACCTTCATCGGTCCAAAATCAGTAGAACGAGCTTGGCAGAAGAACATGGATATTTTTCAACTGACACTCTAACAAATTTAATTTTACCCCATTTTCCCTGTTTGTCCAATAAAGTCCCTCTTCACGAGTTGGATCTAACATTTAGAAGAACAGAATGAAAACGTAATGAACTCCCACGAAACACCACCATATTTCATACAGCGATACGAGGCGTTTCCCAAAAACTCCGGAATAGAGGAAAACTAATTCCATTGAGCGATCTGGGGCATATTCAGCATGAAATGGTTCTGTACAGTCTCGGGAATGCCTTTGGAGAATTGAATTAGAAGAGGTGGTTCTATTTCAACTTTGGGTATCCTTTAAATGTTTCATACAACAGTAATATGGCTGGAGTAGTTCTCGGTTTTATTGTACAAGTGCTCGGCGTAAGTTCGCCATTATGGTTACTTACCGTTTTAAAACTTCGGATCGTATTACATTCGATAGAATTTTGTCGGGTTTGGAGTTTCCGAGTAAGGGGCTTTTTATGAGCACTATTCATCCTCTCTAGCTTTCGCATGAAAAGTATATGTGAAAGGCGGAGGAAAAGGAGATCCGGGATACACATGCTGCCTCAATAAGTCTCTTAACGTATAGCCTCGCGTATAGTAAAATATCGATACACCGAATACTCGAATATCCGAATTGGATATATCTGACACCTTCACGAAACGATCAAATCCGAAGCGACTCGCTTTTGAGGTGAATGAATTCCTTTGCAAAATACGTAAAAAATGATTCGGTTAGTACTTGGTCTTGAATAAAGCAGAACTCAATTATGCATCTCAGTCGGATAGTCTTCAACAGATATAGGACTGTCACGCCATCTACCTTCCGAGTAGCGGAAAATATATCATTTTCTGGCACAAATCTACAGTATGGTTAGTGAATCTCGTCGAGAAATTCTTCAACAAACTAAGTGCACGAAAAATCATTGACGGGTTAAGTACCGATTACGTGCGATCGTGAAAAAGTGTGGAAATTGCTAGAATGCGATAATTAGGAATTTCGATACGATGAGGGCTCACGAAACCTTTGAGACTGATTTATTTCAACCCCATCTGCAGGTTTTCTCACGCAATTTATTCGTTGATTGTGGGAAGGTCGAGGTAAGTACCACAAGGCTGATTACAACTTTGTCCAATTGATTTGATTATAAGACTCGGTAAAATGCCGCACGAATCTATAGAAATGCTCGTATTCTGGAATCAGCTATATCGTGATGGACCCAGCGACGCTATAAATCAGAAATAAATCTGACACTGACTATCTTGCGTGTACGAAACAAGTGGATCGATTTCGACTCGCAGTAAGAAATTCATAGAAGATGTTGAATACTGGCATGTTTGTGTTGCCGAACTCAAATAGTGTCCTGAGGTAAGACGTGGAAGAATTTATTAGCTTCCCCGATAAATTTATGATGAAGTTTGTGGGGAGTTATAGTTGGAAATTTGATGTCCTGATATGATGGAAACTGCGGAAGTTTTATAATTTTGTGGTATCGATTGATCGATAGGCATGCCATTCCGAAGCATCTATAATGCATGTCGCATGCCCTCTGAGTGTCTTCGGTAAAGATCCAAAAAATATCGCGTCATGTCTGTATTCTTCCATCATTTCTCCGTCGAACAGTTGTAATGAACTTTTTATCGAAATTAGTGCGATCTTCGAAATGGAGTGGAGTACTTTGCTTGAAGCATCATATTTAAAAAGAAATACATCAACATCTATATACTCCTTCATAGAAAATACATTCGGATAAGTCAAATGCGAAAATTTTTCACCCAAATCCTACTTCACGTGCTATAATTTTGGTTCATTGATTGAATTCACATGATTCGATTTGATCCATCGAGAATGCATGTCAAAAGCTTCATAGCGGAAATTAATCGTCCATTTTTCATTGCTCGATTTTCATCAGGGTTCCCCAAATGCGACGGATTCGATCTACTTTTATAACTCAGTTTATATTTAGAATGCCTGACGCCTCCTGAATTATCTAAATTCAAATACTCCGTAGTTCAGCGACTCGAAAACTATTTTGAACTTTTTCCAAGGATGAAGAAAGTAAATACAAATAATGACTCCTGAAATTAGACAGCCTTTGTGACAAAATAACCTCGAACTATCAGTAGCAGAACGATTACAAAACCCGTTGTTGATGTGGGCGTTGAGATGGTGATTCTTGCAGGACAACAACGACAACATATAGAATGGCAGGAGACCTAAGTTAATTCGTGTTTTTTGTATCCCACACATAATGAAGAAGAATGAACCTGGGCACTGTGACTGATTGATTAAATAAATTGGTTTTTTCTTTGTTTCAGAAACATCTTCATGAGAGGTACGAACGATTTTCAACAAATTATAGTTGATATCTTTACAGGTAGGTCGGAAATCTCATTATTCTTCCATAAATCCAATTTTCGTGACTGACGTACCAAATCAGAATAATCGGATGACTTTGCTTCTGTTGAGGTTATTTCTCATTACTCTACCTGATACTGTATATACGAAGTTTTTCCATTGGCTTCAGTTTTCGTGGGGGGTGTTCGAGTATGAACCGAATGTATTAGACCATTTTCAATTCGATTAACCTAAAATAATTGATTTTTTTAAGACAACAATCACAATTTTCGCAAATCTTTTGTCTCGATCCTCATCAACTCGAAAATGATTTTTTCGAGAAATAAATTGAATGAATCTATAAAATCTGTATAGTGTAATGCCTTCTGTCGGATTTGTTTACTCGAAACTTAACATGAAGTCGAAAACAGTTTTAAGCATCATGGTTACACCATGATGATTCTGTCAAATCGAGGAATTAAAGCTGAATTAATTAATTTCTTCGAATTCCACATCAGATTCCTCCTGAATTCCCTTCGTCACGTTCAATTTCGAGTAGTAAGCTTTCAAAGCCATCCGCAGTAGCAGATCAAGTTCCGAAGGTATGTCTCCATCGTGACAAGCATTCCTTACAACTCTCAAAAAACCGTCATCGTTTCATTTCGGAACAAACAACGTGGAATGCTTCTCAAGTACGAGAAGCTCGTACCCTCTCCACGGTGGAAGAAATGCATGAAATACTCCAGATATCCAACCCTTTTTAAAGCGCTCTTTTAGTCCTCATCAGACACCAGCATCACGTCTCAGTAATTTCAAGCACCATCAGACTGCTCCTGAATTGTAAATGAATATCCTTCATGAAATCTTTGTTTACATGCAAAATGTCGCCTCGTAGGAAGTGTCTCAACTCACTTTGCAGAAGATTAAATAGAAAATTAACTTCCGGAGGGCTTTGAGAAACATAATCTCTTCAGTTGCTCGAACTGAGAACAAACTCCATTTCCCTTTTTACACCGCCGTGGCATCGACTTCAAATAGGGGGATTGCATTGGAGGAAGATTAATAGCTGCTGTTGCATCCACGGTAACCGAAATGTGATACGCAGATATCCTTCGGGTTTTTACACGATTTTGATCGTATCGAGTTTTCTCGAAGAATTGAAGCTTTCGAGCAGTCGTTCATCCACCTTTTAGGTAGATTCGCATTTTCCAGTTCGAGAATTCCAAAAGAAAATGACTACAGCTTTAAAAAAAACTGACGTGGTCCCGGATCAATTTGGAAGTTTTTTGTTAATTCGGAAAAATTAGATGAAATGAAAAATGTTTTTTCTGACAATATATTCACACGTTTGCAAAATATACCTGATTTGGAATATTTTCCTTCGACGAAATTTGAATCAATCTGATCCATCCCTTATCAACTCTGGTTTTGCTTGTTCTTCCTCAAGAGATTTCCTGGAGACGAAGAAGGACGCTTTTCTCATGAATTTCAAAGTCCGTTTGCAGCCTCATTAAAGTATATGGGGACCTGAAGCAGAACACAATAGAACTTTTTCATGAAATCAGGCGGATCCTCAATTAAACCCTTTTTGTTGCCGAAGTTATTGAATTCTCGGCAGGCTATCAAGAGGACTTGTGCAAATTTTCAGCATTCCACATAATTGCTAGTGCACTTTCCAGTTCGTAAATGAATAAAGATCTTTCCAGCGGGGCATTCGATGAATAATAAAGGAAGAAAGATCAGAAATCCTTTTCGCTCAGTTTTTCCGAATCCCTCAGATTGCTGGAAAGGCTGGTGTTTCATTATTAAACCGCAACAGAGAATTACGGTTTTCAAGTTATGCTGAATTGTGAGTCCCGTGAGGCTTATATATTTCGCCCAGAACGTGAAATTTCATATAATTTGAGACATCCGGCCTATGCTTGCTGCCACCGTAGGAACAGGAATTATTTTGACCCTCATTGTGGATGATACTTCAGTGTACAATTTAACTCTCATCGGACCGGTTGAACCTGCCCTCTTTCATTCGTGAATGCACTCAGGAATATTTAATTTCGGTGGATGATGAAGTAATGTTATTACGTATAATCTGAAGATCTTCGGCCATCTAGTGATCAATTCAAACATCTTTTATCACAATTTGATTTTCGGTTTTCTTCCTGAGAATTTACAGCAACCGAACTGATATTCAAGGGAATTTTTGTATGGACATCTAGAAAATCTCGGATTAATCATTGCAATTAAGATGATTTTTTTAAATTTTTTGAACTTTGCATCTCGAAATGTTTTCATGATTCGACTAGCCTTCTCTGACTAAAATATTTGTGAGATGTGAAAGCCGCACATGTGCCAGGTTCATACAATATAATTCCATAACTAGACGTGGATGTTTACAATTCGACGATTGTATGTAATTTTGACGGTAAGAGCCATTCACATGACTAGTGAAACATTCAAATTAGCCGTCGTACCTGAAGGCGAAATGCCTTTCTCCTGATCCCTAGTCATAGCCAACAAACCATCCTCAATTAATAGAAGGCTTAGGGTAAATAGTGTTCTGGTGCAGATTAGAAATGAGGACCACGAAACCATTATTCACGTCTATATACCGAAGGAATATGTTTCCATTTCAGCACTTATGCTCACAAAATTAGGGAAGGACGTGGCTGGTTGCATTGTTGATTTCCATCGTGTTGAGCAAATGTGCATGCTCGTTCATGTCACGGGATCAACTGAAATGCTTCCGGTCTGGAATGCCGAATGCAAGATGGCGAAAGTTGGCTTGTACCCCGAATTCACTGTGGGTGAATTAATTTGACACATCGTGTACATTATGGAGATTGATTTTTGTCCCTCTCGGATTCAGTAAAGTGATCGTAATATCTTTGCAACCATCTTTACTATGAGTAGCATCGCCTGTTATGTCTATAAAGTTAGCAGTGCCACTTTCGAGAAAATCAATAAAACATATTGCATTAATTGTCGAATAATTGTCGAGAATTTGTCGTGAAAGAAAAAAATTTGTCGCGTCCTTAGTTTTTTTTCTACGAGGTGGCTTTGCTAACTTAACGTTAAGTTAGCAGAACCACTTTCTCAATATCGACCAAATTTCATGAAAATGGTTACAAATAATTGTCGAGTAATTGTCGAAGTCCATATGAAGTGAAAAAAACACAAAAAATCCATTCCTTCTTGTTTATTTTACGTCTTTTTCCCGCGAGTTTGAGATATTTCTGGAATTATCGAATTTTTGGCAACAGCGCATTCGTAATTGACTCTCTTTTTTTTGCATTGATTGTCGAAAACCTGCCTCGAATTTGTCGTGAAAGAAAAAAGTTTGTCGCGTCCTCAGTATTTTTTCTACGGGGTGGCTCTGCTAACTTAACGTTAAGTTAGCAGAACCACTTTCTCAATATCAAACAAATATCATGAAAATGGTTATAAATAATTGTCGAGTAATTGTCGAAGTCCATATGAAGTAAAAAACACACAAAAAATCCATTCCTTCTTGTTTATCTTACGTCTTTTTCCCGCGAGTTCGAGATATTTCTAGATTATCGCATTTTTGGCAACAGCGCATTCGTAATTGACTCTTTTTCCATTGCATTAATTGTCGAATACCTGTCCCGAATTTGTCGTGAAAGAAAAAAAATTTTCGCTTCCTTATTTTTTTTTCTACGGGGTGGCTTCGCTAACTTAACGTTAAGTTTGCAGAACCATTTTCTCAATATCTACCAAATATCATGAAAATGGTTATAAATAATTGTCGAAGTCCATATGAAGTAAAAAACACACAAAAAATCCATTCCTTCTTGTTTATCTTACGTCTTTTTCCCGCGAGTTCGAGATATTTCTAGATTATCGCATTTTTGGCAACAGCGCATTCGTAATTGACTCTCTTTCTATTGCATTAATTGTCGAATACCTGTCCCGAATCTGTCGTGAAAGAAAAAAAATTTCGCGTCCTTAATTTTTTTTCTACGGGGTGGCTTCGCTAACTTAACGTTAAGTTAGCAGAACCACTTTCTCAATATCTACCGAATATCATGACAATGGTTATAAATAATTGTCGAGTAATTGTCGAAATCCATATGAAGTAAAAAAAAACCGAAAAATCCATTCCTTCTTGTTTATTTTACGTCTTTTTCCCACGAGTTCGAAATATTTCTAGAATTATCGCATTTTTGGCAACAGTGCATTCGGAATTGACTCTCTTTCTATTGCATCAATTGTCGAAAACCTGCCTCGAATTTTTCGTGAAAGAAAAGAAATTGTCGCGTCCTTAATTTTTTTCTAGCAAAGCCACCCCACCCCGAAGAAAAAAAAATAGGGACGCGACAAATTTTTTACATTCATTACAAATTCGGTACAGGTATTCGACAATTAATGCAATAGAAAAAGAGTCAATTACGAATGCGCTGTTGCCAAAAATGTGATAATTCCAGAAATATCTCAAACTCGCGGGAAAAAGACGTAAAATAAACAAGAAGGAATGGATTTTTTGTGTTTTTTTCACTTCATATAGACTACGACAATTATTTATAACCATTTTCATGATATTTGGTCGATATTGAGAAAGTGGTTCTGCTAACTTAACGTTAAGTTAGCAAAGCCACCCCGTAGAAAAAAACTAAGGATGCGACAAATTTTTTTCTTTCACGACAAATTCTCGACAATTATTCGACAATTAATGCAATAGGTTTCATTGATTTTCTCGAAAGTGGCACTGCTAACTTCATAGACATTCGCCTGTTCGAAATTAATTCATTCGAATTTCCTTGTCTTCTTAAGAATATACAGGAAATATCCAAAAGGTGAATCTACTTAAAAAGTAGATCTGCGGGCCCATACTAGTGTCCGTATACATATTATTAATTTTGACAAAAAAATTGATATGCTATCTTGATATCAACTTTACAGAAGACGTATCCACAAAAGATGATTTTGGCAATAATTAATAGTTTTCTGTTCATTATCCGTGATTTGAAAAAATGGGCCGTTAATGGGATTCCGTATCGAAATGGTATATGCACCAAATTCTGATGATTTCGACGTATCTTGCCGTTGAAATGTATATCACGGAGGAATATGTACACGCATAGAATAAAGATTAATTTTCTCTCCCGAGCACCACCAAACGCGTCCGATCAATCTCTGCACAACTAGGCCTTTGAGTGCTAATAAGGATGGTTCCTGGATATAGAGCCGGATGGTGGATAAGCACTGATATTGGCTCGTGACGAGAACGCCAGTGTCAAAATTTGATATACGACGTTGCCATTGTGTCGGCAGTCTCTCGACTCTCAACAAAATAGCCCCCTGAATTTTGCCGAGTAAACGGCACTAAATTCGAACAGGGAGACATTTTTCAGGAGCACAGACAGCGGAACAAGATTCCCCGAGGAGGCGGCGGCTTCGGAATAGAATTCTCAGGCTGCTCCCGTATCAGTACGTACGGGTCGAACACAATGTTTCCGATCCGCGGCGGCCTTGGTTAATGGGGGCTGCGAACGCGTAGAGTGTATCGATTACAGCCGACTGGGTCGACGGCGTAAAAATGTAGATTTGTGAAATGGATTTCGTGTGTGGGTTCAAGCATCCGAGAAATATTTGATATTCATCATCGATTTTTATATACACACGGCACGATTTCATTTCTGATTAATATCCGTGATAATTCGTTCGCGGGGAAATAAAAAAAAAATTGGATGAAATTGCGGATTTCGGATTTTCGTGATCTACGGCATCGAAGTAATAAATGATGAAAATTTCGTATCGATTGGCGAGATTCGAATTTTTGCGAAAAAACCTATAATACTAAGGTATGGAAAAATTGAGATTTTTGGTTCGGGAAATATTCGACCTTGAGTGGAAAATTGGCGAAAAATTGGTCGACTTTGGAGCGACGTTACTTCTTAAAAAATTGGAATTGAGAGAAGCTGATTTTTTTGGTTATACTCTGGTTCAATTCTGAATAAAGTGGTATATTTTTCATATACCTGAGACGAAGGGTTTGAATTTTCTGATTTTTTTCGCGAAGGTCCAATTTTTCCGATTTTCGATCACCCATATTTAAAAAACAATTAGTCTCAGAGAAAATCTTCTTGGATTTTCTTGATCTACGGCATCGAATTAATAATTGGCGAGAATTTCGTATCGATAGGCGAGATTCGAATTTTTGCGAAAAATCCTATACTAAGGTATGGAAAAATTTTTTTTGGCTCCGATCGACTTCGAACTCACACCATTTACTTATTCGAGGACGTAGATTGAGAAAATCCAATCAGTTCTTCGGAAAGGAAAACAGTTTTTGATTTACGAACGATGAAAAATCGGAAAATTTGGACCTTCGCGAAAAAAATCAGAAAAGCTTAGCTGTTCGACTCTGATGGATGAAAATAGGTTTTTTTGATTCACAAAGGATGAATATATATGCAGAAAAATCAGCATCTGTATAAATCAATTTTTCTGGGAAATACGGCAGTCCAACAATGAATTAGTGAAAAAAATGACCCGGGTCGATATACTCCGAAGAAAAAAATTTTCGTCCAATCTGGCCATCATTCGAAACGAAAAAGGTTATTTGTTGTCCTCGAAATAAGAGCTTTCCTTTGATGTGCCAATGTCTACAATGTGATTCAAATGAAACCACTCGTTGTGAAGACCACGAATTATTTTTTCGAATTGTTAAGATTCCAAAAAGCATCACAAAAAGAACTCATGATCTCATAGAAACCCCCTTCAATGGCTCCTAATAGACGAAGGATTCCAAATATGCTTTTTACCAATTTCCCATCAACTTCTGCCCCGCGCGGCGTCAACATCCGCCCGATATCAGGTTACAATATCAAGAATGTAGCATGTGTTTCTCATTGATGAGTCTTGAAATGATTAATCTTCGTGTTGGAATTGTCTCTTTGAAAAATGTCACATGGTACCTTCTTCATTTTCGTGGGAGTTTCTTGAACTAGCCATGACATTTTTTTATGTTCCTTAAATGGATGTTGACTTTGAACTTTTCCTGTGAAGGGACTGATCTCGATGTAGCAGGGTGAAGAATCTCGGATATTCCTTCTCGTAAAATTATTCATATTTCATTGGTTGTTTATGCCTGAGTCACAATTGCGCAGGAGCAACAAGTTCTGGTCTCTTGATTGATTCACATATTTTATGGTCTAGAAATAAAAATAGACATGCGGCAACTATAATGAATACTCAGACAAAGTAGAACTATGATGATGAAATACTTCAACCATTCTTATTTCTCAGAAGTTCCTAATGAACGAATAGGTCATTTCGGGGTCATTCCATTCAATTTTCGAATCAAATGAAACAAGACTTCGGTTTATGTCTTTGGCGCATAATTTTCGATCTCGTTCGATCCATTTCCATTATTAAACCCGAACGTATAATCATCTCCTACGAAGCCCAAATTCACTATCAATAAAAGGATTGTCTGGTTTGAAATCTAGCATCATTATTCCCATTTCCATCACGATTCATCGATTTTTCTCTACGATTCTTTCTATAAGCACTCGTTAAACTATAATTTTGGCTCAAACGATCCTACCAAAAACGTCGATAAGCCCTAATCCGATCATTATTAGATTTTCCGGTGATTCCATCAGATCTATCAAGCCATATAATTTTTTCGTAATGGTAAAATAATAAGTTATAATGTTGGCGCTCGCCATATATTACATTATTCGAATCAATGCTCAACTCATTACGAAGCATATTCTGAATGCGATCAGAATATTTCAGTAACTTTGTATCAAAGACATTCTCCTAAACTTTTTAATGGCATCATCTTAATTCAGTATCGCCTCTTTCAATTTTGAATCACCTCAGTCCATCGTTTCGATATAGAAATTTATTTGTTTTGGGACCAATTCTTTTTCAGAACTCTCGATTCAATGAAATTCGAATTATTTCATATAGGTACATGCATATCAATCGCCACTTTAACTACACACTGATATTTTTCCTTATGAAGATCTCCTGTTATCATTGGCTTTTCAGCTATTATACATTGACGTGAAAACTATGAAAATTTTCATATTTTTCCGGAATATCGATTCTGCTCAATAATATCGCACAGACTTTGACATTAATTTCAGGGGCTGATAAGCTTCGCGTAGCACCAAAATTTACAACGTCAATATATTTTTACCCAACCATGGTGTTTTGCATCGTCATTGCGATATCCCCCTATCTATATAGGCGATTTGTGTGATAAATCCTGTCTGCTCTTCCCCATTTTTGTTATTTACGATTCCAATCCTAATGTATCTGAATTCAATTCGACTAAGTGTGAGCCATTCGTGATTTATGTCATCCGAACGAAAAGGATCTGTTGTTGAAATATCACCATATTCGTTGTAATGATTGAACTTTCGGGAACATTCAAAATAATCCATTGCAAGATCTTTATTATGTAATTCAGTCTGAGTGATTGAATTAGCCAGAAGGTACCATGCAGTCGCAGCAGAATCTTTTTTAGATTCGATATAGCGATTACTTCGTTACCTACTCATTTCGTCGGTACTGATTTCTTGAAATAATTGTCCAGAATAACAATTGCTTATATGAAACAATCAAAATGAAGTTATAAACTCTTCAATTCTATTCTATTCCATAAATCACTGAGTCAATGACTGGCATTCTAGGAAACTTTTATATCTGTGTTTTTTCATGAAATATTTCATTTTGGTAAGGCCAACCTCCTGTTTAAAATGAATGTTCACATTCAAAAACAGCCTGCACCAGAGGAAGAGTAAAACTAAAACATTAAACCCTCTTCATACTAATGAACACTCTGAAGATAAGGTATAGAATCACATAAATTGTTGGGTAATTGGGTGATATCAAAAACTTTTGAATTTTATCGAATTGAATATTAGGAATGATGATGTTTCTGAACTTTGTGTAAGGAACAGACTTATTGCTCGTTATGAAGCAGGCAATCCTCAGTATAAAAACAGGAAAGAATATTTCTCATCCATAGCGTCTTATGATAGAAATATGTATAACCATTGTAATTGCTGTTCAAGGTGAAGATTGGCGCTGAAACATTTCGCTATCGATCGTTCTTAAATGTTCATCCTCCCATCCCTTTCCGAAATGCAGAATCAACAAATTGCAAATGCCAAGTGCCACCACCGGCGACTAACTCGAATATATAGCAGTTGAAAGCTCGCCCGCACCAAAATAGGGGCCAATAATTCCCTTATTCCTGTTGCTGATATTGCACAACGGTTCCGCAGCAAAAAAGTATAATTTCATTTATGGATCTGGACCTTCTGCTTCTATTGGCATTTTGTCGGATATTAGATTACTTTTTCGATCCTAATAAATCTGGGCGTCTTTTTTTTATCGACTTTTTCTCGGCAATAAATTTTCGGCGAGTCGGCGAAAGGAGGACATTCGAACTTTCAAGTGGGATTTTTTACCTCCGGGTTGAGCGTGAAATAACTAGGCATTTCGTCGAATCTACCGCAGGAATTACTTATTCACTGAGGGATCAAGGACAACGAATACATTTTCAAAGAAAACGACATTTCACCTTGATTGATTAAATGAAGAGTTTGTTGATTTTCAAACAGATGAAAAAAATAATTTAATTCAACGAGTACCTATTCACACTAAGAGTAGTACGCAAAAGTGCTCATGTTCTAGGACGGTGGTAATAATAAACTTTAAATAGAAGTATTCCAAGTTCCAGATCCTAACTATCGCTATATTTCGATATTATCTGTCAGATCTATTTAATGTTTTTAACACTTCTGTATTGCTAGGAGTTTCAACAAGGGTTCTTTTTCTCCCCTCAAAAAAAAAATAAATATGCCATAATGGAACAGGTATAGGATCAATACAAACAAGGTGAAAAAGCATGATGATTTGCATTGCTACTTGTGCCAAAACTGTTCAATCGTAGTCAATTTAGTGCCTCCGCTGATAACAATCGTTTGTAAAATTAGAAGATATATAAAGTATCACTTTCACGTTGTTATGCAAACTTCATAAGAATTCTATGTGGTTGAGTAGTAACTGCAAGTTTCCTTGTAATTGTTTTGTCCCCAGACTAGGAAGTTGTTCTGAAAAAAGGTTGTTCGAGACATTATCGAGGGACCGGGAAAATCACTTATTGATGATACATATCCCGACACTCCTCCCAACGTTAGTACAAATTTTCCAAAGTTTTAAGTGAACTTTAAGTCCGGAGCCGAAGCCCTGCAAGCGTTAGCAAAGCCCTCTGTTTAACACAAAAGACGATTGGAAGCTGAAGTTGATTATAATATAAAGCTGTTTACTTTGGAACTCGTTTTCCGTCCGAATCGAACATTTATATTAATCAGGAACTGATTGTGCCGGCTTTTGGAAGAGTTTCCAGAGGATTTTCTGACTGCCAGAAAAAACCCGCTTTTTCAACTGCTCTGGATTAATGAGGGGAGTTCTGCTAACAAGAATTTTCTGGGTCGTTTCGAGAGACACGAATAATATCCAAAATCTGTTTCGCGTTGAAATTAAATGAAGAAGAATATCTATATAATTATAATTCAACTGTTGTAACGATGACACCAAAGCACAGCCACCTCTAGAGAAGATCGTGATCAATGTTGTAGAATGGACGATCTTGTATTATTCAGAACAAAAAAATGTAGGTGTCCCTTTGAAAAGAGTGTTACTCCTTATGGTTTTTTCACTATCAAATATGTTGACATTAGAGCATTGTAGGGATACTCGAATAAAATTATTGTATATTCTTTATTGTATTTATGTTGGTTATACTCCAGTGAAACCTCCCTCTATCGATATAAAAAGACAAGCTGAGATTTCAAAAATTAGTCCCAACCCAACAACTCATATTAAAAACAATTTCGATATTGCAAACTACTCGTTTCTTTCTGAAGAATCCATGATGAATAAATTATTCATTCCACGCATAATGAGTACATAGAAAACTCTTCGCAACTTGGCCTCCAAAAGCCCTTTTCTAATTGTCCTAATGGAAAAATTAAACTTTATAACCCCGAAGTTCTAATTTTATGCGGAAAGTTTTAATTTAATTTTCGAATTATTCAAATGAGAAAATAACAATTTCTGAATCATCAATGGAAGTTCAAGTATTATGCCGAGAAGTAGGTGAGGAAAATTGAAATTTTGATTAATTTCGTAACTTTTTTGGCGGATGATGAGCCCGAGTTGAGAGGAAGGTTTGAGACTTGTGATCTCCTAAACCCACATCGAAATCCAAATCTTAGGGCATAATGCATTTTAGAACTTAAGTTAAGTAAGGGTTTCAAGTATAGATTTTTCAATTTGTCGTTCCTATAAATTTTTCGCGCATGGATATCCCTGAATACAACATCGGGACAGCAGGGAGGGAAACCCATCTCATAAGCCATCAGAATTATAAAATGACTTTCCAAATAAAAATGTATTCGTGAAGCGGAGACTTTCGGTTATTTTAGTTTTGAAAATGGTGGAAAGTCGGAGTGGTAGCCAAATGCCTCGTCATCATGTCAGTGACGCGCATACTTATTGTTTATCGTTGACTTTGGTACCAAATTTTTTTTCGAGGAATTCATAAAAAATTGATATATATAATATTTGTCAAAATAAAAACAAACAAAAAATCTTTACTTATGAAGGGTTCATGGTTGACTTTAGTATAAAAATTTTTGAATTCCTGCAAAAGAAACATGTGAGAGGGAATTGCCAAATTGACTCATTTTATTCTTCACCTTATTCATCAATAGTTTCGGGGTAGGATAATCCTTCATTGACAAAAGGTGCGAAATATGAATAGCAACAAGCACAACTCCTCCAGTGGAGTCTACTAATTAAGTAATTACGGTCGTCTTGAAAATTCCTGAAAATCACAGATGTGGAACGCGCATCGGATGCCATTAAAGTAGATTTGCATTCGACTCCGCTACTAAAATTTTGTGTTGACAATATATTTCGGATGAGGAGAGAGGCAGATGTCGGAGGAAATCTTATAATTCCAAGTTTATTTTTGGTGAAGGGTTGAGCATCAGGCATCCGAGATTTGAGGATGTTTACGACGTGATATCCTTTCACAGGGGATCCTGGGGGATCGCTTGTTAATCAGAGATTTGCTAATGGACTCGAATATCCGACTGGAGAAAATATTATCATCCTCAATAATGATTATCTATTTCAAGATTCGTATTGAGGCATGATGAGAAACGGAAACCACGTCGAAAGAAAGCTTCCTCTTTAGAGCCTATCCACGAACCTATCCAACTTTAGGCATCTTCATATTATGTGAAGTACTGCTTGGACATCTGCCTTCGATCGAAAAAGAAAATAATCGAATTGAACAACCTACAATTGTGGCCAACTCATTCTTAACCCAAAATGGCAGAATATTCGAGGAAATTCCTAAGATACCCACACTCAGAGAGTCATCGAAAAAATTATAAATTCATAGGATGAAGAAATAAATTCTCATCCATCCCGATAATTCCTGTTCACACAACGTTTATCCTCTTTGCGCAAACATTGCATGTAGGCCCAAAAACATAAAACCAGTGTGTAACCGCGCGATTTTTCATATCAAATGTTACATAATATGCAGTGCACATACGAAATAATACCCTCGAACAAATATCACGTCCCCTGTTATGGTAACACGAACGAGAGACAAGCTAACAGGCGGAATTCGATGATAAAAGTGGTCCGTCTCATTTAACAAAATTAGCGTGGAGACGGCTGCCTGGCTAATAATTAATTGTTCGGTATACTGAGCAAATGATGTTGTCATCGTCATAGGTGCGGTTTCCCGTTAATTCCTCGTCATAAATGAAACATTGATGCAGTATAAGCCTTCGTCCATGTGACCTTATGAGTTGTAACCTCCATAAGTTATCAAGCAATCCTAGGAACTCAAAGAGCACCCTCTTTGATCATTCATTTCCATAATTCCAAAGTCCAAATGGGGTAAAATATTGCAAAATTGTGTTTCTTCTTATAAATTATTTACAGTACAGACTTTCAGATGATATTGCGAGAATTGCTACAGTCTAGCTAACGTTAATTCATTTAAAATTTCATATTAGTAAGTATTCGACTTGTATTTTTTCAATTGTGGATTCCTGAGATGAAAAACTCCTAAGGAAGTTCTTCAAATAACACAACTCAGTTTGTATGATGCGAAACGTCTAATGCGCAAACTTTGAATTCTTCGATCTAAAGATATGGTCTGAACGCTCTGCATATCATTCTAGCAATTGATTGTTGTCATCCTACTTTGTATTAGCTATATTTGATATTATTCAATTGTTCAGCCTAGCTCATTATTGTGGAATTTTGCAGTTTGCACCGAAATACCTTAAACTTGGATATTTCTCATTTGAAAATGAGATACAGAACACTCCAGTACTTATATTCATGGAGCAATAATGTTGAAAAAATGTCATTTTGTAGCTACAACAAAAGGTTTTGGTCGATTTTTCCATGCCTAACTTTGTGAACGTTGATAATTTTCAAATACCAACAGAAGAATGATCATACTCAAATAAGTGGGTTCCTATTCATCCGGTATTATACATTACATATGTTACACATTGACTGACGAATTATATGGCGAATACCTCTTCCTACGGGAGGAGGAGATTGCTTACATATATCCATATGTTTTGCCCGAATTCCCCAAAATCCGCTCTTCTTTAATGCCTCGTACAAAGCCTCCTCGCGTATCTCGAGGCACTTATGAGCCACCTATAGTAGATTAAATTCCCATTCCAGAGAGTTTTGTTTCAGTTGACCGAACTCGAATTGTTTCGCTATAAAGCCGCAGGGCGCAACAGATGTTGGCTGCTCGGACGTGCAGGCTAAAGAATTAATTAGATGGACACAATCTGACTCGACATAATGACATTTTTGGGATTGGATTCCCTTCTCCTTAACGAGTCTCAGTCTGAAATACGTTTTTGCCAGTTTGAGATAAAAGTCCTCTCTTCGACTTCACTGATTCAACGGGATTGAAGGGTTAAGGTTTCTTCGTTTCGATTTTTGAAAATGCTACCATTTGGAACAAAAGTTTTTAGGCATAGTGTGATCCAGGACAAACTTGCTGATTGTAATCGAATCCGCCCAACTGCGGAATTTCTATCATCCCTTTGTGTAAATACTCTTCAAAATCTCTGGAAAAATATAGAGTTTCCAATCGAAACAAACCCAATTTTTTACGTCAGGAGAATCCAAACACGCAACATCTGTTGCGTTATAGCGGCTCCGGCGTGAGACATCTCAAGACCTCGAAGTTCAAGATTGAAGGAAACGCTGCTGGTGTAAGTACATAATTGAATTACATCCGCGTTTGAGGTTGGAAATATTGATTCTTTCCCTCTCACGTCGACGGGAATATTTTCTTTGCTCTCGTGATTCGCAAAAACGTATTCCCTTTCATTTGAGAAAAATTCGGGGCCGATGATGCATTATTTATGGTGCGCTATTTTCGGAGGTATCCATGTGGCACTGATTGCGAGTACTTTCTCAGATGAAGGAAACGAATGGTTCAAAGGAAAATGTTCCTGTCTGAGATTTTTCGTTTGATATCATGCGTGGGCCATTTCAACTTGATTTACAATTTTTTTTCAAATCTTCGAACACTGAGACAGAACCCTGGGTAGGCTAACTTGACATGATATTGATGAAAAAAAGGGTTGTAAGAGTGAGAGTTGTTTATTAGACCAAAGTATTTCTGCACAAAATGAAAATCTTGAAACCAGTGCGCAAAACCATATGGGAATCTACTTTTAACGTGTGTACGAAGTCGTATATGTGTAAACGTGGGGTTCCGAATCCGAATTGCCCATCTTTCCAGTCGCGAGTTATTCGATTTTGTACAAACTGGGTGCGATAAATGTGGCCAGTTCTCACTCGAAAATCGTTCGAATTCCGGAGCAACCTTAAACCGGATTTATCCTCAAATATTTGTTTCCGCAGCGTACTCTACGCCCCAGGTTACCAAAACCCCAGAAAATCATTCAAGATTTTCGCAACATTAGCGATTCTTCGTCACCTGACCTAGTTCGCGTAACCCAAGCTTTCTGACGTTACCCGCGGCTGGATGAGCATCCGTCTTTTTAATTCGGAAATCGAAAACGAATTTGTTTTCTGCGATTCCCGGGGCGTTCTCGACAATATCGGAATTTCGATATCTGGTCGGACGAACGGGTTGCCAGAAGAAAACCGGCATAATATGATCGGATATTGTTCGTGCGTCCGAAATTAAAAATTGGAAAACTATGGATGGCCGCATTCGAATCGCCGAAACGGCAGTCTGAATGATGCGGTTTTTCCGAATCATTTGCCAAATTCGATATGAGAATTTCGGTTTCGAACGAATGCGGATACGGAGGAATCGCGGAATTCGATTTAACTCGGGGATAATCTTTCTTCGAAGAAAAAATACTGATATCCGACAACCTTCTGAAAGTGTCATGAAATGAGAGTTGAATTTTCTATTGTCCTGCCGCTGTTTGAAACACTCAAATTGTAAACACCCAATCTCTTTCATTAAGTATGCAAATAATTGTATGCATATTAAATATATAGAGTCATGTGGGATTGATTTACATAATGGTTTCGTATTTCCATACCACACTTGCTACAATGAAGTCGAAAAACGTGGTTTAATGTGAAAATAGCATGTGTAGCACGAGGCCTTTGTTTGTGTTCATTTTCATAAACTGCCGTCGAATCGAAATATCAGAAATTATAACATGGTTCACGCCGAAGGTTCTCATGAGATCGAATGTCAACAAGTTGCTTTATTGTAAAATATGGTAGGTATACCTACCGTTTTCGACAGCTCCTCCTAATGCTCATTTCTGCCCTCTCTGTCTCTCTTTGTACAGAATTACGTTTGAACTATCCTGCTTAACAATACTTAAATGGAGAATAAAAGAAAAGGTCTCACTTGACCTCCAGAATCTAGATGAAAGGAATGTTCGAGTCAAAGAGTCACTCATTATATACCTACAAAAAAATTGTATAATTATTGAATTGAACGTAGGAACGTGGATTCTCCAAATTTATCTGTTTCCAATTGGAAACTCAAAAATATCTTAGCTCTCTAGACCAAATCATTGTTCAAAGTAGATGTATAATACAAACTCAGTTCGAATAAAGAAATTCAAGTCTCACCCCAAGGCTGCAGAATTGCAAGACAAGGATGGGGAAAACTTTGTATGGTTCCCCAAGTTCCTGGAAGTCCGCAATTTACCTCCCGTCTCTTCCCCATCTTCCCCGCGGGTTCTTATTTGCCTTACGATTTTCTTTGTTTTACCTTTGACGCATCACGTTAACGACTTTATGCTGTGACAGAATTAACATTCAAGTTCTTGGGAATTGTGGAATTAATTCTGTTGCTCTTCTTCGTTATAGGTTTCGGGATAGACTCTATAGTCTGGAAATATATGTGGGCACATCAGATTTCTGCATTATTCTATTTTACTGTTAGGATTTCATTGAGAATTTGAAATTTTGAGCAGCAAGAGTTAATCATGCGAGGAATATTCACTTTAATGGAAGTAAAATCGAAGTTTAGTAATTATTATCAATTCTCTCTTTTCAGAAAATAGGATGATTCCGAAGAGGGCACTCTGATCCCGTCTGATAAGGTAAGATCATTTTCATATCCATTAAACTATAAATCGTACAAGTTTGGTTCAGTAGCATGTAGTTAACAATGTTCGAATCTTAATCTGATTATTTGTTTGAATGAAAACTATCATGTGTTGGATTGAAAAGGATGAAAAAAAAATTCCAAATCAGGTTGAACTTATAAAGCTCAACACAACGTGTGGAGTCAACTTTTCTCGAAGGTCATCAGAGCGCTGCTGAAAATAACAATCTGTACCTGATTAATTGAGGGCTAAGACATGTATGCCATCCAGACAGCAGGCATTCATTAATGCGTAAAGATCAGACAAAAAGAGCTGTTTGATCATATGGATTTCAAGAAACAAATTGGGAAAATTCGTATTTAAGCCGAGACCATTGATTTTCAATACTTCATATCAAGTTACACTTCTGAAGATTCATCGATTGAAAATAAACAAGTATCAAGGGTATCCGATGGTCAATTCGCCTTCCAGTATAATACGCTCAAAGAAGTAAGTGCTTTCGAACATATTGAGGGTAATCCGGCCCTGGTGTTGCACCTTAGGCCCCAAAATAGGATCTTGTCAGGCATAAGCCTGGAAGTGAATTGGATTATTTCTAACAAGCAACTCGTTTGGAAATAAGCAGTAATTATTTCAACTGAACGCCCCGCGATGAATACCGAGTGCTCCGAAAGTAATCATGGGCTTATACTGCTTGTCAAAAGAATACCGTAATTCGTGTTTCTAATACCTGATTATTGTTTTTATCGTGCCGGATTAATCGCCGGATCATTTCTTCTGAAATCTGGTTCGAAATTATGAAAACATTCAATTTCAAACGAGATCCTAATTGAGGTTCACGTGTTATACCGATAGTCTTCGGGTGTTGAACACCAGCAATTTGGATTGTACCTTGGACTCGAGTCAATCGTAGAATGGAAGAATGCTGAGACTGAGGCAATTCCGAAACCGTTTGATGATGTGCGCATTATCGAGTCCACATCATCAAAAAAAATCACCTCATATTCATTCCCATTTCGCAACGTTTGTCCAAAAGTAATAAAATCACACCAGTTCATCATCGCGCAAGCAAAGGAAGCATGCTCATCGACAACACATCCAATTTGTGAAAATTGAACGAGATAGTAAAGTTTAGTTTTCTTGCATCTCCGGTGCAACGTACGGAATATGAAATGATCGTTGAATATTCGTCAAAGTATTTCGCGCTGAAGCCTACAAATCCGAACTGAAAACTCAGACGCCCCTTGGTTCGAAAACTGCTCCTAAATTCCTCGATATGAAAGTTTCAATATTCCTGTCCCGAATTTTGTCATGTTTAGCTCGCAGAACGGCGAAAGGGATCTCTGGAATTTAATTACAAAACCCGGAAACGTGAAAAAAGTTCATTTTTCCCTCGTTGCATGATAAAACCGCTCAGGAGGAGGACGTGAGTTTAATCATTTGATATTTTGGAATATTCTTTCTAATTACGGGAATTATTCATGGCGGAAACATCCAATGAGCCGAAAATAAATTTTTTTGCGGAGCGAGCTTGTTCCAGTATAAATTGATGAAATTCCTTTGGTTTGCTACCGAATTCACCTATAAAATAACATTGCGAAGCGTACCCAGATGAACGCCCACATTTATCTGCAATGAAGGGCCTCCTACACTACGATCATAATCATGTTCTAATTCATTATCATAATATTGACATGATACGACTACCATCTACAGGCATTCCAGATATCTTGATTGTATATCTTCTCATTCTAGGAGCATGAAAGAATTGTTGTCTTTCGCAGCCTGAACTTCCAGGAATGATGCCCATTTTCGTGTCCCCAAATCTCAAATAGAACAAGTTGAGAAAAATATCAGATTCCGATTTCATTCTCCAAGCACTCATTTAATAGGCACGAAACAATGGCTTTAGGGTCTGCGATATCTAGAATGGTGAAAATCTCATGAAACTGGAAATGATAAAAGCTATAGAGATGAGTGGGAATGTCAATAAAACGAAACTGAAGAAAAATTGGTAGATCCATACAGGATCCAACAAAACTCAGCTCGTGTTTTTTCAGTTCGATCACGTTCATACTGAAATAACGAATGATGAAAGGGGACTGGGGGGATATAGGTCTGGTAATTGGACAGAGTTTGATGTCTCGAAATGATATGGCTTCTTGTCTTACTTACACTACGATTTTTCTCATGATTTCTGTTTCAGAATTAAAATCAGTATGCGTGTCTGTGATACACATGATTTAAAATGATTCATGGAACTATTACACCGAACTTAATCAACGCATATTCAACTGTATGAATAAAAAAAGCAACGTCGATTGGAAAAAGTGGGATGGATATTCCTTTCAGTGCTTTCGCCATTTTGCGACGCTCCTCTCTCAACAAATCAAACAAATGTTCAGGTTACAGCATCCATTATTCCTCCATTCTCATACTCGCTTGTTCTCCACACCACGTCTGAAAATGAACTATGAAGCCACCCACGAATGGATGTAACCCAAAAATCGGCAACAATAGCAAAGTTTTATTGCTCGCTTCGGCGTGCAACCGATAAAATTCCGATATGAAATCGAAGCGATAATTTGTGTTTATTTGTATATTGACAAGTCGTATATCACCGAGCGATAGGGATGGCGGCGGGCTACATTTTCCCTCGTTTTATCAGTTGAGATTTATACACAGCGGAGGCAGTACTTTTCGCCGTTAAATCTACCGTAGTCTGAAACCGATGTTTTGTCTTTTCCTACCTCGAAAGCTGCATATTTCGGCTCTCTCCTCCGCGAGGGATCGGAGAAAAGGGAAATGTCGGGATGTTATTGATGTTAGAATTCGAGATTCAATAATGTTTCCGTGAATAATGTCGCTTTTGTTTCTGTATCTGAGGCGAACCAGGAGTTTCGACAAAAATGAGTCGATTCTCGGTTTATTATGTCCAATATAATGTTATTCACGTTCATATTTTTGATATATAACTAAGAAAAATTTGCTATTTCTGCTCATGAACCTTGAAGCTGATCGATCTCAAGTGAAGAACAATTAGTCTGGTCGTGTAATAAGGAAGAATGAACAGCAGACCATGTGATCTTAAAATGTGTATCCACGTCTTGTTGAAGCAAAATATCCCTGGAATCGAATATTGTGGGGGGACTCCACAATTCATTCAGAAACAGTGAAAAAATTCATAGCAAAAGTTGGCATTCGTTCTGAATATCTGTGAAATCAATGTATCAAAAAGTGAACTTACTTTTCTGCATAATCACTCTATTTTGCGAAGAATATAGCAACAAAATCTTTGAACCGAATCCCTAATCTGAGATCGTCGATCTGGCACAAGGGAAATTCAGTTACAAAGCAATTCAATTCAGGATTCTGTCTATTCAGTTCCCATCGGGGTTGTTCCAGATGAAGTTTCGATCAAACCAAACAGGCCCCCTATTGACAGTGATTTCAATTACGCGTTTATTTGTGTCGAATGACACCGATTCCCTCTCGAAGCCGATCCTGCACAGCACGGGTGAGTTTTTAAGTGAAGTACACACTGCCCTTTTATTTCGGACACATTGGGATTTTCGGCAATTCGTTGAGTGTCTTCCCCGAGAAAATTCCTTCATACATTCGCCTAGTCGTATTCAGTGAAAAATGCATGTATTGAAGCAATGGAAAGGATTGATCGAAGCAGCGATATGCGATATGATAATTCACTTTTTTCAACTCTGAGATGAAAGTCAATAAATGGTTTCCACGGTCTTTTACGTGATTGCTCCTGCTCCCTGATGTGAGATTTAAAGGCTGAAAAAAGTATAATATGATGTTCTATTACTATATATGAGATTTCAGCCTCTTATTTTTTCCCCTTACTATCGGACCCCACGTCATCAAAGCGGGATAATCGTGACATATTCCCTGACCCTTTTCCCGAGTACCTTCCAATCGAACTTTCACTAATTACGATGAAGATGGCGGGACTTCCAGGTGAAACTGATTGCTGAATAAGTCACATGTCAGAAGCACGGTCCAAAAAGACGTTACTAGTTACGCAAACAATGGCGAAACGGATGGTCTCTCATTATTCGAACAGCGCCCCCTTAGTCGTGAGGTTCACCTGAACCGACGTCACCGGTGACATTTTGGGATTAGACGCCGCAAGAATTTAGCCCTCTCCACGTTGAAAGAGACAGGACGAATTTCAATTGTACCAGTGATTAATTAGATACAACGAGCACGGCACTGGAACTGAGGGTGTTCGATATTGCCGTCGGCATTCCTTCACTGGTGTAATTAGAGATTCCTGTGGTAATTCCATATAATTCTTACGGTTTCGTCTCATGCACCACCTACAATTGAAATATGCTTTTCGTGGGGAGAAGAGGAGGCTGGGATGTCGTCTATCTTCATCGCTGTTACTTCGGTTTGTTAGTTTATGGTCGAATAAATGACTGAAATTCGACACCAAATTTGGATTGTGGTCATTACTACCCGATATTCCTCACTAGTCGTCTACTGCTTTGGAGGGGATGTTTCTAAATAAAGCACCTTGAGCTGAAGAAACTTCATATATCTACAAAAATTTCACTTTGGCCCAAGGTTCTGAAGTGGATATCCAGGAAGAAAAAAATAATTATTTTGAATCGACCCGGATCCTCCGCCAATTTGTATCGATTTCTCAATAGCTACTATTCCAGTTTCGTTCTATCGCGTTGGGTAATCTTGCAGTTTGCAGTACCTACATGAACAATGTGTTCAAGTAGTGGAAGTCGCCCGGTAAATTCACGAAATAGTTCCCTGAGCTATAAATTAGGAGTGCACAAAACCAAACGCTACGAAGTCGAAATAGAATTTTCGTAAGTGCCGACATGTATGAATCATATAGAAGAGCCTAATTTAGTAAAGTAATTACATATCGATTGGTGGGTAAGGCGGATGGAAAATGGCCGAAATCGAATAAAAAATGGGGCAGTTGTTTCGCTTTTGATGCATATTGGAAACACATATTTCAGCTTCCGCCTGGGAAAAATACAGGGAAAGGCCATTTGTTTATTAACTTATCAATACTGATTGATTCAGTTCCAATAATCCTCAACAATGACAGTATTAGGATGAAATGGAAAAACTACAGGCCCAAACGATTTGGCTTCGTTCGAAAACATGTTTTTGTTTTTAACCAACAATAATCGATGAAGTTGGCTGTGCATTAGACCCGGCGAATTTGTCTTGATTTTATTGACTGGCGGAAAAGGTGATTTCAAGTTGATTGAATGAAACATTTTATGTTTGAATGGTTTCGATGAAGACAGATTGTTTTTCAGTTTATTCCGAATTCTTCTAACTATTCCAATGGAGAATAAATACACAAAATAACCGTTAAAATATTGTAATAAGTCATCTCTTAAGCATTCTTCATTTTATTGTAAGTTTTCTGGAAACAGATCATCAATACAATTCTTCATTACGAAAAAAACAGAATCTCTTTAAGTATTCTATAACCTAATCTATTCGTAGAAAATATTAGTAGCCGACTGAAAATATTCTTCAGTACATTAGGATATAGATTTTTTGGATGGAATACATCATCCTCATGCCATGGAATAAAATCGTTCGTGAGACAGAAACATTGTTCTTACTTTGACTAATACATTTTTCCGATAAATCGATACGTGACCCTTGAATGATTAATTGTTTGTTGAATGTGTCTGGCTAGCGATAATTTTGATTGATGCAATAATAATGGGGAGAATTTGTCGAGCAATTCTCCCGCAGATTCACCAAAGCGGCGTTATTGATGACGAGATGAGGGAGTGGTTGAAAATCGATCGATTCTCTAATTAATATCATGCAGATTTTTTCGGGATAGAGAATCGCGTTGACTGCAATATTTTTTCAGTTATGTATTGCTTTTCAGTTCGATTAATTACATGAGAACTATCTTTCATCCGTCTAGTTGATTGCTAAATGCATTTCTACCTATGCATTCGATGTTATTCGCTATTTTATTTTATAGTATTCCCCTGATTCTGTTTTTCGGCGATATTCAGAACCCTCTAACCCACTGAATGTATCCAAATTCGGTTGCGAGGCAAGAATTGTGATCCCCTTTTCATTCGGGAGATTGTTTCTCATAGCCATTAAGACCGTATCTTTCTTTTCGTTTCGTTTTACTGTTCGTTTACACTTAATAACATAATCTTTTTAAACAAGAAACGTTGCCCCAGGACTATATTCTTTGAATGTTTTCCTTTCTGTGTGCACGAACTGTAAAGAATCGCATTAAGAAATCATTCTGTGAATTTCGCCGAAACATGTTTTTTCAAATCATTGTTTTCTGTATCCGATTTTCAAATTTCGAACCATGAATACCGTAATGATAATAATGAACAGACCATCCTAAATCATTGATAAAGCAAACGGATATCATGGCCTGATATGATTGCCCTCCCCTTGGGGGAACCCTTTAATCTCGTCCAGCTTGCGAAATCCAATATAGCCTTGACGTGGACTAGATATTTATCTGAGGAATTTACATTTTATAAGTAATTTGGAATAAATGACCCAAGGATATGCGGGCAGAGAGGGTTTGCTATTTCAATAAAGGGAAGTAGAATGTTCCCTATATGCCTCCAAAACAGCTCAATAAAATGGAACGAGATGCAATTCAAAAAGATGAAACAGTTTTCCGTATATCTGGTTTTGTCCTTTCTTGCTACCGATTATCCCACCTTTATTAAAATTTCCTCCCCTGTAATTTATTTTGGTACTGGGTTCTGTATGTAATTGCCGAAAAGGTATGGACTTTCGTCGCTTGAATTCGAAGACTTACTAAAATGAGTGACATAAAGGACCGATTATAATCAGGAATATAACTATGTAAATAAAACTCTTGATTGGAGATAGGAGTTCCCAAGATACAGTGGTTTTGAAGCCGTTTCCTCAAACCTGAAAAGGTATCACCTGGTAGTTGGCTCCCCAATGCAAAAACTCTCGACTTACAATACTGTTAAACTGTTCAAAATCATGGTTCAGATATCCATATTACCGGAACTGAAATGAAGAATATAGAATTTCATCTGTAGTATTATGTCATAATAAACAGCCAGTTCACAATATTGCTGTAGTTATAAAGTGTAAAGACGACTTGAGTGTGTCACCTGAATGTTCTCTGGAATAGTGCATTATGCATATCCCAGTTGAACATTTTTTCATAGTTCCTGGGGTATTCATTAATGAAAGTCTCAGCAGACAGCAATGGAAAGTTGCTAAAATAGGTCGGTCATCACTCATCAAGGTAGGAGATCTAGCATAAAATTCTTTTGAGCTCAGGAAAATCGGTACTGGTACCCGCTTGAACCAAGGCATTTTGGAGTTTTTTCTGAGAATACAGGTGGCCTTCGCTGAATTTGTAGAATTGGTCGCAAGAAAGGGCGACAATAAATAGGGAATCAAATGAAGCTTTCTAGCTTCCGTTTATCTAACTTAATCCGCCGAACGACTGCCATAATTTTGCATCGGTGCTTCTTCGACGCGACTCGGGAACGCTTCCCGGACTAAACCAACAGGGTTCCTCGATTCATACAGCAACATTCCTGGGAATTTCGTCAAGGGTGAAGAGGGATCTTCCACGCCGCCGCTGCACTCGTCCCACGAAATCAAAAGCTTTTATCGCGTAGCTGTGAAATGTTTAGTATTTTCATTCGAAATACGGCTCCTCACTTACTCGCCGTTGGAAGATGTCAAGGTATTTACATAATGGATTGAAAAAACAACCTTTGAATCGAGTAGTTTCTTCGTTTGCCTTTTCGATATCGTCGCACCCATAAATATTTAAGGTTAATGGAATGGCCTCGAATTGAATATTTATGGAAAATGGATGGCTTCTTACGGTCTGCCATTTGCGAAGGCGAAAGTCAACTTCTTCTGTTTGATATTACTTTGTTTCGATTCTCCTAATGCCTGCACTCATTGTTTTTTAGATGAATGGTGTTAGCGGTGTAAACATTATTCGTAAAAATACACTTTACTTTCTGTTTTGGATTCTTCGGTACTTTCAATTCCTTCCAAATATTTCAGTGACAGAAAAACACGGTGAGATTAACCGCTGTTATGTAAGAACAGTGGATAATGTTTTTATGTATTCAATATCGTGTACATTGACTTAATTTTGAATGAGCTTCCCTTCTAGTTAACTCGTATGAGGAAGTTTCACGTTTCCTTCGAATTTAATTGCATATTTCGACCAGAAATTCTGAATTCCTCTCTGTTATTCTCATTCTGACAGGATTGAAAAACCTCCCAAAATACGGTAAAGCCTGGTTAGAGCTATAACGACGTTGGCGCACTCTCGTGACCGTGCGGCGAACTTATATTATATCAAACAGTAATGTTTCTGCTTCTAACTAGATCAAAAGATTTTTTCCATTATGCATGGTTGATTTTTCATGTGAATGAACAACAAAACAACTAAACAAGTATAACATAGTCCATCGCGGCCATTGCCTCAGGATTATATTTTTTTTGTATATCCGGTGGAAAAGAAAATATCTATTTCTCTCGAATACTATTATTTCTTCAGATATACATATACGTGCTTGTGTAGCTGTCTGGAACTCGTGTTCTTCACATTCTTCAAGCTGAAATATTTCCCATGAGAGTTCGATGTGGTATTGTTTGTTTTTCTGTATTAATCTGTATGCAGAAAAAATATCTATATGATTCGTTTTGTTGAAGGTTCTGCGTTATATCTCTCAATGTTGAAAAGCAGAGTATTCTGTGGTGACATACGATTTCTGAATTTCAGATTCATTGCATTGAAATCATTTTTAAATCCAGGAAAGAAGACACGGCATGGGGTAATTCTTATCTGTTGAAACTGCGTTTTATTTATGAGATTGTGTTTTTAATATGGTGCTCTGGAGCTTCGGACATTGAAGAAAAATTAACTTTTTGTCCAATTTCTTCGTTATAAAAGTTTTTCTGGAAAATTTCAATTTCTGTTTCTGAATAAACATATTCTGAGGTTACCCCCAAAGGCCTTTCCTGAAAGGAATTCAGAAAGGATCTCTCAAAGATTACGGTTGCCTTGAAGCGGTTTCTACGAGAAAATATGTGTCACTGCATGCATGTGCCAAGCTTGTACGACTCGAGCAGAATTCACAAAAAAGTCACAGGACGTTCTTGACTTCAATAAAGCCGCACGGATCTCAGAACGTTCTAGTCCTGCATATATTGTAAATATAGGCGAAACAAGCTCTTTAAAATTTCAATACCTCCTCGTAGACCGTTCGTTCACAAACGTACGTGTTATGGATTTACTCTTGGGAGGCGGTAGAAATTGTGCAAGTTGTTATGTGAGGTGGTTAACGCGCCCTTTTCATAATGGGGCCAAGGAGAAGGCCGCTCCGCCATAGCCTGAATTGTTTCCAAGTATTAGGCTGCTGAATGGAAATGTCAAATTCGTACTGCGGCGAGGAAATGAATAGCATTAAAACGTTACCAACCGTTAGTGTTCCGAATTATGATCGACAATTTTGTTTTTGTAAACGTATAACAATGAATGATCAATATTTTTTTTATTGAAGTACTCTTCCCACCTGGAATAACGAAAAAGTCCAGTCGAAAAATAAAGGAAACCGGAACGCCACCACGACTGGACAGCAATTTTAGGAAAGGGCGGGAAAGGAATGGAACTTTTTGTCGTCGAATTCGGAAACGGATACCCCTAACCCACTTTGACCGTAGTTAACGCGCCACGAGCCCTGAGATATTCGCCGCTGCGAATCCATCTCAGAAAGCAATAAGTCTCTGTCTTCCTGGACCGCTAGATGGAGGCGCAGTAGCAACAAGTATACCATAGATCAAGATCATTTGTCCGTCTCCACAGAGTGCCTTTGGTAATTAACTGGTCTTAGTATTTGACCCTCGATATGTCAACTCTGAGCTGAGGATTTGCCACTCGGCGCCCATTGTTAAAGGAAGTTCTGAGGGAACACGCTAATTTTCGGATTTCCGGAATAATTCCCTGCTTCGTGTCGGGCACAGCCGAAAATAGTCAGGAGCTGAAAGTCTGAATGCTTCAAAAATAAAGGGAAGAGAAAGGCGTTTAAAATATCAACATTATAAGATCCAGTGATTTTCATTTGATATGTTGATAGTTAGCATTTACGAATGTCCTTAAAATTTCCAAGTAACGTAGATCTTTCAAAACGAATCTCTCATCATCTCCGAATTATAATTCGGAGAACGCCAAAATCTCAAAGGGGCGTTCTTATGCAAATTATTCTGAAGAAGGTTCTGAGAAAGTCACGGAGCTCAAAGGCGTCGTTCGATATAGTCGAATCCTGAGATAAATAAATTACGTAATTAGCGATAGCAACATACCGGATCGCAATTGAGATTTTCCCTCTTTCTTGCCTTTATGGGCGATAAGTCGAACGACAAGCAGAAGTGCCACCCAGCGATGCCTAATTGGAACTGCCATTGAAGGGAGTTTAAAACGCGACCTAAGACCCTAATGTAATTATTCTTGTCTCAGGACTAATTAATATGTTCTTTGACGATCAGCCGGTTGCATCTGGCTGGCAAAAGACCCTCTAATGAGATCGACTGAAAACAATGTGATCTTTTAGGAATCTTCCTTTGTGCCGCCCTGATAGTTGAATCTTCTTTTTCAATGATCTCATTTCCGCACAAATCCTAAAAAATCACCACATGTTATCTCAAAGACTGATGATATCCTGTTCACAATTATACTTCTTTTTAAAGAGCGGACACGACCACAGGGTTCGAGTTCGCAGCGAGAGCAGTAAAATTCTCTGGTGTTGAACTCGCTAGCGAGGCTTGGCTTTCGGATAAAAACAAATTCTTGATCTTTTAATGGCTCGACATTAACGATTTTTTGAAAAACTAAAATAACGAATATATATTTCTATTTCGTAACATGCCTAAAAGTATGTACACCATTCATTTGTCATCATATTTCCCCTGATAAATAATCACTTTTCATGTAATGCATTCTCTAATTTTTCCTGGAAGATCTTGCCTTTCAAGGTAAGTTGGAAATTTCGGTTTCCTGAGTTCGAATCGCACTTTGGGAGCACAGACGCGATAATCTCAGCAGTTTAGTGTTGGGCACAAAGTCTGGATCCAGGCTGAGATATATCTCTGGTACGAGGTTTGGGGTGGACGGATGTAATACCTTCCTAAATACGTTGCTATCTATTTCCTTTTTATCCGAATTAAGTTTATGTTCTTGCGGTCGGGCTTCTCGACCCCATTACCGCTGAGAAATTGTTGTTAACGAACCGAAGAATAATCTCTTTATTTAATTCGTTGCCCCACGTCGAACGTAAATTCTCGTTCGTTCCATTCGTGTTGTTGTTGTTGTTGTTCTGCTTCTTGTAGAACATGAGCGGATTGCAATCAATTCACCTGACAAATATGTAGGTACTCAGACATTTTTTTTCCTTTTCAGAACTTCGAAGACAATCACAATGACTTCTTCTCACAAATTCCTCCTACTGCTCCTACGGATAGCGACAATGTTTCTCTCGGCAATAGCGACGCCTGTAATGAAGGAACAGAGATTCGCTATGGAACCTCAAGATCAGACGGCGGTAGTTGGATCCAGAGTGACGTTACCATGTAGAGTAATAGACAAATTGGGAATACTGCAATGGACTAAAGATGACTTTGGACTTGGCACGCATAGAAATTTGACAGGATTCGACAGATACTCTATGATTGGCAGTGACGAGGAAGGTGAGTTTCTTCGTTTTTCAATTAGAAATTTTTATCCGATTCTCTCAACCAAAATTATTTTCCTTGTATATTTCCTACTGATTACAAAATGGCGAATGAACTTGTTCAATTTATATACCACCTCTACATTTTCCAATAATGATTTCAATAGTGGAATTAACATGAAGAAAAGAAAATGTTGGTCTTTAATCCAAACATCTTGCCGAATTCTTTGAAATCGTCAATTGTTACAAAATGGCGAAGGAACTTGTCCCAAACGTACCTTTTTTTCCTTTTCCAACCTCATTATTTCTCGTTCAATTTCTCATCATAGTTATTTGCTACCAAAAGAAGCTCCACGTGTGAGGTATCTATTTCATCAAATGTAATTTCCGAATTCGAAATACTTGCTGGCATATCTCAAAATGAAGAGCTTTCGACCCTATTGCACAATAACTCACTATCTTAGAATAAATTAGTGGTAAGAAAATCCACGGTCCTATTATATTCCACTATTAATAATAATCTGTTAAAAGGAGGTGAATATTATAGAGGAGCTTAAAGAGGCCAGCACTTGAAAGCTCCATTGTGGCCTCACCGAAATAGCCACATTAAACCAGCTGTCCCAATTTTTAATGAATGTCAGGTAGATTTATGGTTGCTATAATCTTGAAGAACCATTAGGGTAAAGTAAACTCCTGAAAATTAATTTCGGCGGAGAGTAAATATACATAGAACGTATGGAAATCGGTGAAAGCATTGGACGGAAAATTGGGGTGAAAAAAAGGATAATAATGGAGAATGAAACAGAAGGTGAAAGGGTGGTGCCCAATTAATGAATACAAATATGTCGGTAAATATAATCAATCACTCCAGAGACAAATTTCATTATTATGCTTCTATTCAGTTATTCGATCAGAGCAAGGTTGAACACACGAGGATATTTTCATTTATTTATTGCAAATACCTCAAATTATTTATTTATTAAGCAATTTATAGCTTTCTTTAAAACAGTTCCTATGAACTGTATACAAGGCAATTAGATTATAATAAAAATATATAATGAATAATAAATATATTATTAATCACGGTCTCTGTACAAAAAAGTTCAGCCAAAAAATAATTGTTTTCCTCCACAAAGAAATAAACTTCAAACAATTATGACAATCTTCACTCCCAGATCTCAGGCATTCTTTTTTGATGATCATCGAAGTTTTACAAGTTTCCGCCTCTGTACGTTGTATATTAGAAAATTGTTCCAACAAAAGTCAGAACCCACTATGCAGTCTAGTTAGTTCGAAGATTCTAAAGGGACAAACAGACAACTTCGTTCGAAATAGAACTGTATATAACCACAAAATTAAATGTCTTTCTGTACAAGCAGCGGAAAATGGAACAATCTGGTCGCGTACTCGAAGATTCTCTCCCGGACGAAAATATCTGGAATCTGTGGCGCTTTCAGCAGAATACGTAGTTGACAATAGAAATAAGTGGAGAAGGAAAGAAAACTTCATTTGTCCGTTCTTTCACATTAGTGCTTATTTTCTTTTTGTTGCCTATATACACATACTAACGTACAACAAAAGCTTCAACGAGGACTTTTACAGCGCGGGTCTCATATTGTCTATTGTCTTCGTTTCCTAGAAAAGGCAGATATATTTTATTCACTTTTGACCGGAAAATCTGAAATGAGGAAAGTATTGAGATGATCGAGTAAAGTCCTGTAGGACCACTAACTCAAATGTCGATATGTCGCAATTGGTAGGGAATTGTCATTCCAGTATGTTCTTTGAAATTTTAGGAGTTATTATTACCTTCCACAATCTTAAAACCCCAATTTACCCACTCACACTTGGACGTTCTGAATGTAGAATATAGTTGGTCAAAAATATTGAGAGTAATGAAATGAAAAAATAAAAACTGTGATGTTCAATGGCAGTTGGAATTTAAAGCGGTATCTCGAAGGCGACCACATCCTGAGCAAATTCTAAATGAAAACGTACTTTTGCAAAAAATGTATAAAACATGCCGTAGTTCCCTTTTTTGAATTCCATCCTGATATTCATCGTCCAACAATATCTGCTAATCTAACAACTTAATCCGATAAATAAATATTTATTCTGACGCCGTCAGAAACTTCGCATTTTCTGCTTCATATTTTCCTCATTAACGGAAAAAATAAAAGTTTCTAAACCACCATAAGCTCTTCGAGCTGTCAAATTCCAGCCGCGGGCTGAAATAATATTCATTGCCTTTCGTGTCGCTTTCCATTTGTGCCACGAAAATTGCTTCAGCTTTCGATAGAACCTTAAGGCTTGTTATCGTCTACCGTTTCGATAAACATTAATTGAATTTTTATATCAGGCGGCCCACATCAGGGAATTATAACCTGTAAAAGGGGCCTTGCGAGGAACGTGAGTGTGAGAACCTCTGCAAATTCTTGAAAGGAATTTTTACGAGAAATAGTACTTCATATATCCTTCCTGCACGCCATCCCAAAATATGAGCGATGCACTCGAGATATGACCATTGAATAATAGGGACAATAATCATTTCGAACAAGAAGAAACAATTTCGATTTCACCAGTCGGGTAGAATGATATTGAACGCTTCAATTCGTTCGAACACCCCAACCGGGTTAGGTTTGCAGAAAACGTTTTCGCCAGGAGGCAATAAAGCTGCTCCTTTATACACCTATACTCGTTACGTGTTGTACGTGTACCCTGAAGCTTTTTTATCGTCAATCAGCCTTGAATGTCTATTCTACTGACCCTTCCTTTAGGTCCGTCGTATGTTAATTGGGTACGAAAGCAAACTGCCAGCATTGGAGGCCTTAATATTCAGTGTTTGCACAGGCCGGCATATACCTACGTCTGACAGGTTGGGACATGCTTTGTGTTAGAAGCGTTAACAACATTGTCATGTAAGATCGGGTGTTCTATACGGAAAGCTATAAACTCATTTCCCTTTGAAAAATGTTCCAATATTTCAGACGGCCGAACAATATGCTAGCAAGGAAAAATAAATGTCTCGCATGCTGTGCCCTGTACATTAAGGAGTTATATATCAAGTAATGCAGTGTAATGTATGGCTATTTTTGGGTGGAACTTGCGTTTCATCTAATGCTTGCATTACAGTCCATATTACACTATACATAACATGTTCAATCACATGACGTTTATATACATAGGCTCAAGGGGCACACCCAGTTTCAGCATTTTCTCGAATATCTGAAAAGTGCCATCTTTTTAGAATGGAGAAGTCTCTTTCACAATCATGAAAAAGAATTATATATTAAGTGTAAAACACTTCTGAGAAAATGAAGCGCTGAAACTGTAATGTCCACCAGTTCACTAGTTAATCTTCTACTCTCTAAGCTTGTTCACCAAAATTTCCTTTATGGAATCCAGCAATTCGGACGAACACGGATTATTCCTTTTGTTCACCCGTCCTGCCATCGAACGTATTGTTGCCCATCAATCACTATCCGGCTTTTCGTTGTTTCAGACAACTCAATTCGTGGTCTTTCCAACAGAATGATTTTTTACCTCGTTATTTTCCGCCGGCTGAATTTGCGACTACGAAATCGAAATATTTACAAACCACGTGGACCGGATCCCGTCCTATCTACCCGAAAACAATGCGTATAACTGCACGAAATACCCTTATCTGTGGAGGTGGATCTATTGTACGTCATTCCCAATAATATGTCGATGTAGGTAGGCTGCGAATGCCGATGCACGATTTTCTAAACTGAAAAAAGAAATGGGTTTTCTGAATGCATTTTTGCTGCAATTGCAAATGGGTGCGTTTGCATCCCTTGTTGAAAATCGACAGTATTGGGAAGAAACAACTGTCTGATGGATTCAAAAGATGGTAATATTTTAACAATATAGATGGCTAGATGACTATTAAAGTTTTGTGTGGTTGTTCAGAGAGATCTCTCCGATTGAAAAAACGATTAATGCTGCTGGCGTTGATTAGCTTTGATGCATGAATAATGCTCAGATACACCTTTGCATGTAATTACCTTTGGTGTATGTAAAGTGAGGATAAATAAATAAATAATGTCTAAGACTGGGAGCATAAGATTGAAATACTCTGAATCTATCGAAGTTTATACCTCAAGTAGCTCAACTGCTTACTTCCTCGTTCAACAGCGATATCAAAAGAAAATCCAATTCAAGTTCACATTCAAACAGCTAAAGATTGTAAGAAAAATTTCTTACAAAAAATGTGGCTTGTAGGAACTCATTTCTGCGTATATTAATTCATAGAGGATAACTCGGGAATCCTCATTGACCTGAATATATGAAACATGTTTAATTAACACACTCATGTATAAATGTGTAAGCACTTCCTATCCATTGTTGGGAGAAATCATACCCGTTTATGGATACACTCACGGAGGAAACATTTTAATGTACACATTGATCATAAATAATAGATACCTATATCATTATCGCCGACCTATTCACGGCACGAATGCTTCCATCATTACGTTGAAGGGGTATAGATATAACTAGTGAATAATCACGACTACTTGAAATATTTTATTATCTTATGTTACCACATGCAGATAACATAAATGTTTCGAAGTTAGTATGGACGTTACCGATATACGGATGAACAAGTAAGTTTATATCCATTTGACACCCCACAATGATTCAGGAACCATTCCGCTAATCTACATAATATTCAGTTGGTATTTGTTCATGGTGAAAGCCAAATATGTGGCGATCACTTTGACTAGAATAATGGAAAAAAATGTGGATAGACGGATATCAGCTCTCACACAATCATAAAAAGGAACTAAGTGCATTGTTGATTGATTATCAGGCACTAGAATGTGAATAACCATCCAAAGAAGAGTCTTGAGACTAATTTATCAGGGTTCACTATGTAATCTGCAGAAATTGATCTTATAAATGATTGATAATGTCTCGTCCAAGGAACCGTAAAAGGAGAACTTCATTTACAGCTTTCCAGTGATCGCATGCCCCCATAAATTCCGGGACTCGGGTCGGCCAATAATATTATTATTTTTTACGACATAATTGTCCATGATGGCTTTATCTCAGTCTGGCAGGTCCCGCGGCAGCACTTCAGACTTGTTATATCATTGGTTATTTGGAGCTGTAGTGCTCCCGTTTCAAGATCCTCTCTCTGCTCGGCTGTCTCGGATAATTCCTCCCAAGGCGATGGCGATATTTACCCTTAACCTGTCGTTCCAGATAACCCGAACTTGTATGTGTTGGGTAATTTAATGAAATAAGTTCGCTATTTCACAGAGCTCGGTTTTTATCGCAATCGTACTAGAATAACAATAGACTCGAGATACACCCTGAAGATTTGTAAATTTGAAATGAACGTTTTGTTCAAAATTCAATTCAGCTTCCACTCATTCATTCCGCGGAAAGGATAACGTGCATTGAACAGTCAATATCTATCTAACAGAAAACGTTTCATGCAAATAAAGTCGTCAAGACCAACAAGCTCATAGGACATTCAGTATTGAAAAGTTTTCAGATCTCATGTGAAGCCAAGCTGCCAACTTTCAATGCCTAACCCAACAATCCCTACATTTTGGTCAAAAGGTGCATTTGTTGTTGAATTTCCGAAAATTTAATGGATTTGACGTTGAATCGAATCGATAGTACTTTTCAGTTCGGTTTGTTACATTGTTACAAACACATTCTAATATATGAGCCGTATAATATGCACTCCGAATGCTGGTTTCATTGTCCTACCCCTATGTCCCTGAAATTTCATGGGGACATTCTATCATTACGAACATGACATTATAGTTGATTGGAAAATTATTTCTAAATTCATTACCCGAAAATAGTTGCTTCAAATCTAAAGCTCAACCCATCGGAATGATCAATACATTATCGCATAATTAACTTGAATTCCGGTAGGTACATACGTGAAACTTTCGATTGGAGCAGATTGAAGTCGATAATCGATACAATAATGGATATGGCTTTGCAACAGAATGTTACCATTGTTATTTGTTGCCAACCGATTCATCACGAAATATTCATCCATATGTAATGAAGAGATCCATTTCACAATCAATTCGAATATCAGTGAATCAACGTTCATCCATTCCATTTTCTTGAGGGATGCATCTAAACAAATGAACTTCACCAAATTTTAGGGATCACCTTTCCTCCCTATTCCTCTTTTCTTTTTTTTCTGTTGGACATTTGATTTTCACATTAGGATGAACAGCTTGATGTGAAAGTGGTGTATCTTTTGAAATTTGTAAGGAAAGTTCTGCAATCCAATTCGATATTTCGTTTCGAAATTTTATTGTGGTGTTCATGTTGTTCAAATGTTATATTTAAGATTTCTAATTCTGTAGCATTGTTGTTTTTTTCGGTCATCTTACATCTTTTTCATCGTTTTCAAACACATAATATCGTCTATTTTTAGCTTGATAAAGGCTACATATTGATTTTAGCCGAAACGTTGCTTCTTACATGTTCCTGTGACCAGTGTGACCGTTATTCTCCAGCCCTATAGAAAGCTCTTCACTTCAAGTATGTCTATTGAAATTCCTCAATTATTCTGAGAAATTATTTATTCGAAGCTTCTCATTCCATTGATGCGGTTTTGAGTTCATTCTTATTGTTATACGAGTATTCGCTTTCTCATTTGCTTCAGAAACTGTTGTCGATTAGGTATTCCCAAAAAATCAACCTTGATAATGCAATTGAAATGTCAATTAGGCAAGTCAACCGCGTATTGTCCAATGGATCTTCAAAAAAAGCTAGTTGAACTCTTGAATTTCGGTCAGCGTTGATTGAAGTGCGGAGGTATCCGTATGTGAAAATTTAATGGGATTTGCATATTTAATTGCCACGCTAGTCCAAGTCGAATTAAGTCATTCCACGGAAGTTTATTCGGTACAATTATACTTCCAAGTACGTATTCGGCTGCATGGAATGCTCACCAATTAACACCAGTCTGACATATTCAACAATAGGTACACGTCTAAATATCTCGGGAGAGTGTGATTCTTGCAGCCCATTTTTCATTGTGAAAATCGGCTCCATATTTTCAGGGATTCGTGATGTTCTGTAGTTGAGATTTTTATCATTCGAAGAGGGCAAAATGATTCATGTATGACAATAAAATAGCGTATACATTTTTGTTTCTCTCATCTGCAAAATATCTTCATCGTGATAAAGGAAACTTGGAAAAAATATTCCTCATCAAATTTGTTCGTTCATAGATCTGTTTCTATTTGTTCGGAAATTCATATTTCGAAATTGCCTCATTATTGTCAGTTTGAACTTTTCAGTTCCGTTTTCTTCATTTCACCATACTGGACAGAATCTTTCGTCCTGGAAATGGACAAGTTCCATTCTACCCAACAAGGGAATTATCTCTTTTCTACTCTGCCTCCCATCCAAGTTTCTTTAGTTTATTTCACTATCAGTGCGGTTAATTATGCACGAAGTTGTCTCAACTTTTCTCTAAACATGGGTCCCATGATATATATTATTTCGAGCCCCAAAGCAGTCACAATAACTTTATTAACTGAATTTCTGGAATATATTCTGCTTTAAAGTTAGTCCAATCTATAGGGTATAAATAATAAACTTTTCCACTTTACCCTCATGTTACATTCATAGCATGAGTTAATGAAGGGAGCCTTCCTTTTTATTATACCCTAATGGCTTTGCAGAAAAAAGTTGGGGAGTCGGTGTTGATAAAAAGGGTTTGTTCAACCCTTAAGAATACTCAATTAATTTTTGAGCACCTATACCTTTGACCGAAGAAATCACCATTTTCTTTTTCTCGAAATAAATTATGCATCAATTGATCTTTAATTGAGCCATTAGTTTATATCAAAAACTGCTATGATCTGAATAAACTGCATCGATTTAACATTAGATAGTTAGATACTGTTTAAAATGGAATGCAAACATTCTATTATGAAATAATTCTCCTGACTCCAAGAAACTTTCGGAAATTCCATAACAATTTTGTAACTGAAGTTTTTTCAGGATTGCAAGAAATTTTTTCGGCTTTCGAATATATTATTGACTAGTACTCTTATATCTAGAGGTACAATCCGCGAGAAAAGGCTGAAGTCAAGAAACAGATCAGAATTAAGGCCTTCGAGTTCTGCAATATTGACTAATAGAAAATTTTGAATATCTATCTGACACTTCTGCGAAGCCCATGATCTTAATACATATTCGCATTTGTTCCAGGCGATTTCTCCTTAGAAATATACCCAGTTATGCTCGAAGATGATGCCAGGTACCAGTGCCAGGTAGGTCCTGGACCTCAAGGCCAAACAGGTATTCGAAGTCATTTCGCCACCCTCACCGTCTTGGTGCCACCGGAGCCCCCCAAAATCGTGCAGGGAGATTATCTGGTGACGACCGAGGACCGCGAAATAGAGTTGGAGTGCATCAGTCATGGTGGTAAACCTGCGGCAGAAATCACTTGGATAGACGGAATGGGGAATGTACTCACAGAGGGCATCGAGTACATAGTGGAAGAGTTGTCTGATGGTCGGAGATACACCGCCAAGTCCATTCTGAAATTGACACCCAGAAAAGACCACCACAACACCAGTTTTATGTGTCAAGCTCAAAATACCGCCGAAAGAACTCACAGATCGGCGAAATTGAAATTGGAGGTAGGTCTGGGCTTTTTTGAGAGTCCATGGGTATAAATATGAGCTAGTTGCATAATTATGTCTGATTCGAACTCGCCATACCACCATCCAAGAAGACCAGCATATCACAATTTATTCCTCGAATATTTTCGCCATAATATCTCATTTCTGTGTTTAGATGCACTAGTTATTGGATTCGAGGCAAGTTACCATGGCATGAAATTCCTTCTTGACATTCTTTGGTGGTGCGATTGTGATTACCTCGACGAAGGTTAATTTTTTCGAGACATTTTGCGAAGCCGAAGCTCTCACAATATTTATTTAGATGACATGGCTGTTGACATTTCATTTCCATTATCCCCTTCAGTTTGTTATTTCAATCACGACAGTAATTTTCACAAATATGGGTAGTTATCTCATAGGAAAAGTCGAAATGAACTTTCGGGAAGAATGACCGGAATACGAAATTCGAGTGTCACTCAAGAAGAAGGGCGGAAAAGAAACATCGATCTTCCAGAAATGGAAAAGAAGGTTGGCATTACTGTCACTGCACGACGGATATTATCATTTGGCAGTACGCGGCTGACAAGAGAAATTGATTTCGTTTCCCTGTTCGGAATCAACGAGGTCGATTTTTTCGGATTCAATATTTTATGCACCCTCGAAGTCTGAACTCTTAAAATTTATTCAGAGTCGGGGCAAGTCGACAATTTGTTATGGGAATATGAAAACTTTTGGGAAAATCACAATTTGGATCAAGTTTCTTTAAGTTATACTATACAGGGACATCATCAGTCGATGTGGCTCGTGAGTTCTACTCTATCGATATAAAATAAAACTTCATTTTAGCATACATACCATACCAACTTCATAACCAGCACAATGGATTATTAAAACCTGTGCATGCTGATGGTCAGTACTCAGACCATTCGTGCTCATGTTAAGGTTATTTCTTTTATGTCTTCTATCATTGGAAAGATCAAAATTTCAGGAACGATCAACTATAATACCATGTTCAAAGTGAATGACCTCATTTCCTGAACATTCGTAATAAGAAGTCATAAAATTTCATGAGCTCGTCTGAATGAACAGTTCTAAGGTTATACCTACAATTGCTTGTTTCATCTCACAGAACGGTGCCACCAGGTATAAAATACAAATTAATCCTGCATTATACATCAGCAGTGATCCTCCCGTAAATTCTGAGAATGGGTATTGCATTCCATCTCTTCCCATTATGCCAATCGGTCTGATTCGCTTCATTCGTGCTCTGGTTAATGGTATGATGTTACCCCATGGTTGTTAGGAAGGATTTATTGTCAACTTGTTGGTTATCTACGTGCTTGAAACCTCGAGAATATCGAATGATGCATGGATGGAATGGTTCGATGCTCAGATTAATGTTTCATCAAGTGTTCCTAGGAATTAGCCAGATTCGACGATAGCTTTATGAAACCCGGACATATGTTTCCCTCAGGATATCTCCTCCAGATCAAGGATCGAGAAATGCTCGCAAGTCATCAGCATCTCTTGTTTGTTTTAATCGAATCAGTTTTTACCGATTGCGTCGTAAAAAACTTGATTTGTCGACAATCGCCGACAAATATTGTATGAATGTATATTTCTTCGAAGCCAACCGATTGCCATGAATAGGTACACATAAAGTCGGTTTTTCCGATTCATTTTATTCCGACAGGAGTCGAGGTAGGCCTGTAACAAGTAGGTCATCTTGAAATGGCAGCATCGATTTTTCCGCAACTGAAACGTGTCCCAGTCACGTGTAAATATTCCGATCCAACCTTTTTCATTGCATTCTTTTCCAGGTGAAATACGCACCCAAGGTGACCGTCTCCATCATTTCTGGAGCTTCTCCAAACGGCAGGATCCCAGAAGGCGCAGATGTTCGGCTCGGCTGCAAGGCGGACGCAAATCCACCCGACGTGACGTACAGGTGGTTCGTAAACGACGAGCAAGTTATTGGCGACTACACAACGGAGATGATAATGCACAACATCACGAGGAAGTTTCACGATTCCATCGTGAAATGCGAGGTTCACAACGCGGTTGGGAAGAGCGAAGAGAGCGAAACTCTCGATGTTAGCTGTAAGTGAATTTTATACGCGCGCATAGAAGGAATAACACATTCTATGGTTTAGGGTCATATCGAGATCGTAACTTCTCTGATGGAGCGCAGTTGGGCAGAATATGAACTGAACAGAGCCATTATTTCGTCTTAGAAATTCTAAATCCTAGAAGGTCATCATCATCAAACATCTTCCAATAGTATATTCGTTCTATGAGCGGTAATGTAAGTCATAACACACGCAGATGAAATTTGCAGGCCGAGGCGTCAGGCGAGGGGTGTAATTCATCAAGTGTGTTATGACCATTACCGCGAATTGAACACTATATACTTTATCTTCGACTTCTTCAGTTAAATTCGAAAATCTGCATTTTCAAAATTGACAACAGTTGTCAAAAGCGATTTCTATGGTCGAAAATCGAATTGATATCGAATTCCGAAGAAAATGTCAAAAATTCACGTTTTCCGAATGCAATTTTTGGATATTCAGACTTAAGAAAATGTAGATTGATATCTGAAATAGAGTTCCCCATTGACCCGACTTTTTATTCATTTCGTAAGCTACATTTTTCCTATTTGTATTAGAGCGAGTTATAGGCGTGAGTTATTATAACCTCACACTATTGGTTTATAGAGACTGTTACAGATCAAACTCAGTTGAATAATGGATATATTATTCTATCGGAGTAGATAAATGAAATTACCTCTGATGTCCACCAGTCAGTAAATAAACTGTCAATCAAATATGCCCATATTTACACATGAAGCTTGTTAACAGGGGTGGAATCCTCCAATTGGTTCTGATTACATTCAGTATGTTAGACGTCAAATGGAAGTAACAAGCTGCATTTTTACGCGCGTGATAGTGTTATATCGTTTTGCCTGAATGCCTGATATTTTCCAATTTTTAACGACCTTTAAGGATTAGGTCTGACTCCCTGATGAAGAATTCTTTCAAAAATGGCTCGAATCAAGAATATTTCCTCGGAAATCTGAAAATATTCTCGATATTCATTTCATTCCTTCCCACGAAGATAAAAGACTAAATTCTTCCTAAGTAAACCGAAACCTGGTAGCGAACGTAGAATGTTATCCTACTTATTGCGATGCATTATCAACCTCATCGTGCATCCTCTTTGGTATTTATAACCTCTTAGTTTGGAGTTATTCGTGCGGTTTCTAACATAAAGTTTCTTACTTTGGAGAATAATAATATGCCTCGCGAACTTAGGAGCTCATTAGAGGAACTCTTCTCGAAAGTAAAAACTTCTTCAGCTGAAAACGAACTGACGTTTCTCGAACGACTAAGGAAAAAAGATTTTCATGAATACCTACGGAGAAGAAAGTCTCTTTTCATCCCACATTTTTTTTTATGACGAGTAGTTTCATAATTTTATGCATGCCAAATTAACATTCCATCAGACAACTCCACAGTAGAATTTGGTGATCTTGCAACCTCCAAATTTCGGTTATCACCTGTGTCATTTTTTGTTCATAATTCCATCATTTCAAACCACAGACGGACCACAGTTCCGAACGAGACCTCGGACCACCCAGGCTGACACTGGTTCCAGCGTGACCTTATCTTGTGACGTTGACGGTAATCCTTCACCAGACATTGCTTGGTTCCATAAGGACCACAGGAAAAAAATCAGCACCAGTCCCAACCTGACACTGGTAGTGGAGGAGAGTACTTCTGGAAAGTATTTCTGCACAGCGCATGTTCCTGGTTTTCCCGAAATTGGAGCTGAAGCTTCTATCTATCTGAAAGGTGATAATTTCCTTCAATATTCAAATTTCTACAGTTGGTTTTCTTCTGTGACTCAAAACAACAAATCCGCGAGTTTGAACGTGAATTGTAAAATGTGGCATTTCAGGTCCTCCAGCGATTATAAGCCACAAAACGCAGTTCGGAATAGAAGGCGACAACGTCCGCGTCGAATGCACGGCCTTCTCGATTCCCGCACCTGAACGCGTGGTGTGGACTTTCAACGGTCACGAGGTGGATCTGCACGATCAAGACTACTCCATTTTGGAAGATCCACTGCCCGAAGGAATAAAATCCACCTTGATCATCCGCGAATCCCAAGAACGGCACTTCGGAATGTACAATTGCAGCGTATCGAACCCGTACGGAAGTGATGTGGTGGAAATTAATCTGATGCCGCAAAGTGAGTGTGTTTTTTCTTTTTCATCTTTTCCATCATGATGAAGTTAGCTCGGAAACTGTTATGAAACTTTGTTATAGATCACACAATCTTTGAGTTTTTGAAAAATTCATACCGGAGTATTTGGGTCTGGAATTGCTTGGTTGACAACGTTTTGGAACTTAAAAGTAGGTAACACGTAGTTAGAATTCCTATTTTGTCTCTTGGTACTTAAAATTGGGGTACCGTAGATAGATCTATGTAGTTCTGAAAACATATTTATGCCATTCCTGGTCATCACTGTAACAAAGTTCTTTATTTATGTCTATACGAAGCAACGAAACATTTTCAGATCCAAATTATAACTGCTCATGGTTGGATAGTTTTCTCTTCTATAAAACAGTACGAAAATAATTCCTATTTCAAATTATCAATTCTTTTTTCACAGAAAGTTTTCCATTACTCATCATCATCATTGGTGGCGTTTTATTAGTGGTCATTGTTATAGTCATTATAATGATTATATTCCTGTGCCAACGACAAAGCGCTAAGAAACCATCAAGAGAAGGTAAGTTGCAACTGTTAACAATTTTTGCGTTATTTCGAATATTGAATAATTTATAAATGATTCGTTATGTGGGAATGTTGAATGGCCTCAACATCTTCTAACGATCAATCTTATCTTACCTCACGGTCGATTCTGGTAGAACTGGGAATTGAGGTTTTAATATTTTTGTTTAGGCGATACGAACACGATGGAAAAACAATGTAAAGAATCCGACCGATCTTCGAATATTTCCGACTTGAAACTCGACCTACGAACAGGATCTTCGAACAGTAACGTCCACTGCGATCTCGATTATATTCCAGGAGCAGAATCGGAAACCGGAAGTGAGTCTGTGATCACAAGGATCGGGGTGCCACTTGCCGGTCCTGTCAACCTATCCGGACAGGATGTTTATAGGTATTCGGCCGACTACACTGAACCCAGCTTCCCCAAAGTAAGTAAAAAATCCTCTCAAATTTGGCTTCATTCGAATGAAGGATTCTTCTGAGCCATCATAAACTTGGAAGTTCCTCTTCATCCCCGATTTCAACTCCAAGAATTACAGATCGCTGATGACAAGCAATCAGTTTTCTTCAAAGATCGATTTCTTCGCTCCGTGAAGTAATTTAAGTTGCGGCACAGCCACAAAACTTTCCTATTATACAAATTCGCCTCCCCCAAATATATTATCGCCGATAGATTAGTGAACCGGAACGAGCCAATAATCTACTTCGAGCGCACTTTCTCAAATTTTAATTCGTTTCTCGCTCAAACGAACTGTAATAATATAATTGAAAGTGACAAATGGAAATGCGGAGAATTTCTCATCGCTATCCTAATTTCGGAACGATCTAAAATATGCATTTCGTTTTTTTCTCATCCATACAAAAATCAATTTGTTTCAACCTGGGGGGGACTCCGAAGAAGTGATCAATCATCAGGTTTGCACCCATTGCAACGCGTTGCTACCGTGATGTTGATGATTTTGGACGTCGATAATGACAAAATTTGTGTTGTACAACAGTATCGTTACTTAGGTAAATTTGAAAGCTTCTTGAACAGATTATTATTCGTTCTTTTGGTGAAAAAAATCGACATTAAATTAGATTTCACAGCCAGTGGTTTGTCTTAAAATGGGAATTACATGATTTGTCAACGGTAGTAACAGTACATATTATTTCAGGATGGTCATAACAACAACGGCTATGTGCCTTACGTGGATTATTCGAGGGATTATAACCCTCCGATGATGCAACCCCCAATCACCTCGATGGACCCAACAATCAACCAGTCCACCAGGTTGCATCTCAACTCCTTGCAGACTCACCAGCTCCACTCTGGCGCCAACAGCCTGCAACTGAACGACATGCCTACCAGCATGCCCAACGGGGGCTTACCTTCCTTAGGGATAGATCCCCGTTTCAGTGCCACGTACGGTAACCCGTACCTTCGGAGCTCCTCCGTGGGGCTTCCGACCCCCAACACAGCCAATCCGGTGGCCACTCCGGCTCCCCCTCCCTATTCTAGAGATAATTCGCGAATAGCAAGTTCTAGTGCCATGATGACTGCTGGTGCAAACGCAGTGAACAGTGTCTTGACGACGGGTTCGAACGGTTCCATACCGCAGATGACAAGACTTCCTAACTCCCCCACGAGTCAGTACATTCTTCCAACGTCGAATGCCACGACCATCAAAAGGGGCACGATGGCGACGCATGTATAAAGAAACGCGAACCCTTTAGTGACTTTCAAGTGATTTTCAATTACGAAAAGACTGAGAATCTATCAATCGAAATTATATCAATTTTACCACTATTTTTCTGTAGAGATTTTTACGCGAAAATGTTCTATGTAAATAAAATCGTGTGGTTACACGTTGCGAGCGTTAGGTCGGGAGGGGGCATTCACCTGTTCCCAGATCGTTATTGGTCAATTCCTTTCTGTTCTGTGGAAAAGTTGCGTTCGATGGACCATATTTTAAACAATTCCGAATCAGTATTAAAATGAAGGGAAATACTATGAAGCCATGTACCTTTGCCATTTTCACTAGATACGCCGAAGTAATATTTTGGCGGCAATTCGAAATTAATTAATAAGTACACATAAATTGCCATTGGTCGTCTGAAGTAGCAGTATATTTTGGAAATATCGTATTATCATTCATACAGCGCGTTCGAATTCTGAACCCATATGCGGAACGAGCATCAGAAACGTGGTACGAAAAATTGTCAAATATAAAGGCGGACTCCCACTACTCGTATATTTGGCAAGTACGCAATTATTTGCGTACTTGGCAAGTAGATGAAGTTTCGAATTTGAATGACAAGATTGACAAGTATTGGCCGAGTGATCCACTCCCACTACATGCCAAATATAGGCAAGTGGCAAATATTTGCCGAATACACGAGTAGTGGGAGTCCGGCTTAAGACAAACGTACTATGCATTTCTTGAATAAAAAAGCAAATACTTGAATCGACTTAGGAACATTTGAAACTCACAAACCCCCAATTTGATTCGCATGTTTCAGATGCGCCTTAGTCGCTAGATCTTGCATACCATGATATGAACCTTTTGAAGTACTTTGCATATTTGACATAAAAAGTTTTGAAAATCGGTTGTGTGAAGTGAAGCACACCCTATATATCTGTTGAAGTCAGTTACTCATTATCCTGCTTCTGATTCATTTTATAATAGGAGCCTTGAAGTAGAGACCATGGAATTAATAACATTTTCCAAGAACAAACCTTTTATCTGAAGCCAGTCGCTTCCGTCCGTATGCTGAATATAAATAACGTATAAATTGAAATTGTTTATTCATTTTTGATATGGTTTGTCATTCACACAGGTATGTATTGTAATTAACAACGTTCCGCAGACGTTTATCCATCAGTAAAATTCTATATCTCATTGTATCAATGAAAATTGACTCATGCTTTTGATGCTTTGTGTGAAATTGTAAATACATTCATTCGATTTTTTCAAAACTTCAAATATTTGGTAGCCAAATATTTTAAACGCTAAACCTTTCCACAGAATTCTATTAAATTTGTATAAACGCTATGCAATAATTCATTTATATAATTCAATGATTTTTATAATATCTAACATCGAACGTAATTGCTGGACAAAATTATTCAATATTCAGAGGACAAAGCCGAGAACTGTGAAATGAACGTACCTAGACTTTTTTGTCCAACAATGAACTAGCCTAACATATCTGTCGTTTCTCACTTCTGTACATATCAAAATTCGAATATATTGGCAGAGACAACATTGGTCAATTTTCACAGAACCCTTCAATTAATGTCGTGATTAAAGAGCTTTCTGAATTCTTACATAGAAAATGAGCAGAAAGTATCTGTGTGCTTCCACACTAATAATTTCACAGTCGAATACTCTTTAATGAATTGATGTACTAAAATCACTAAATTAGATAAATTAATTCCTTATGATTGATCAATTATTTTGGAAACTGAATTTTGTACTAGATATTTTGAATTGTTATTGACATGTTCTTGTTATAAAAGAGAAAAGTATATACCAAAGATATTTTTTGTATAGTTGAAAGTTTTTATAATGTATAATATTTTTATGGAACGCTTCAGCGAAGTCTCGATTTTTGCATTGTTTTCAGTTGAAATTACAATAAATAAAAGCTCCGTCATTTTCAAGTCCGTTTTTAGTATATTCCGCTATTTCCGTCTATAGAACTGAAGCATTTACTCGCCGATCTTGAAAGGAATTTATAACCTTATCATGAAACTTGTTTCAATATGTGCCACAACAAATTTAGTTATAATAGATACTGAGGAAACATAATTGATGTAAATTATTGTATATTTTTACACTGTAAATAAATTATTTCTTTTCCAACATTCTTCCTATATCATTTCTATTTCGATGTATAAATACCTTTTTACTTAGTTCTCATAGAGTATGAAAGTGTTATGAGTGCAGGTTATAAGTGATAGAATTATAGCTCAAATTGTAAATATTGAAATATTCTTGCGAATTTTCTATCCTACTAGGAAATGTTATCATTATGTATAATTTTTTTAAGTCTTTATGATAGCAATATTTATAATACATTGTGATTGTAAAATAAAGAGCCTAAATATTTGGAATCAATTCCATCTTTACTTACTTATCCGTACTCATCGTATGAAATAAAATATGAACACATGTTGATGCACAAGCTCTTTTTCATGGGGGGTGATAACGATTGAAAACCATTAAATCTGGTACACAACATCCTCAAATTAAGTTTGAAACGTATTTTTTCTGAGGTCTTCGATATTCATGGGCAGGTAATAACACCCAGTACCATCCCCCCCCCCCCGTAAATCCGCTCTTGTGTTGATGATCGTCGCAGCGATTCTTTAAAAAAAATTTAAGTTTCGGGAGACCCCATATTTGATCAGAAGTTTATAATGTCAGTTATTTACACTGTCTTGGTGAGCTCTACAATCGTGTAATTCTATTTTCCTCTGACTGTACTGAAAGTTGTGAAGATATTTTAGTCGAATTTTGGAAAATTACTGTCCTACGAAATATGCGATGTTTCAGATTACTAAAACAGAGCTCACTTGCATAGATGTTAAATATCAATTTATTTACGTTTGCTTTTAATCTAAGAAGATATCAATAAAGACTCGAGCAGGTTCTTACTGTCATATAATGATGACGACAGATAAAGAGGAAGGAATAAAGTGAAAATAGAACAGAGTTTCAAAACTATTTATATTCAACATACTTACAACATTTATGGTTGAGCTCGAAATTAATAGCGGTGCAAACAATACAAGTTATCATATTTAACATTAACTTTGGGATGGAGTGGCCATCTAAAAATATGCCAAAATATATATTTGAGTAAGGATAATTTTTATTTACAATAGATGTTCTGTCGAAAGAACTTCGACATCTTCATAAAATATATAATTAGGTACATTCGTGTAAATGGACAACATATAGGTAACTAAGTTATTGTTGGTGCAAATGAAAGAGGTTTCAGGTATAAAAAGTCAATCTGAATAAGTGATAAAAGAACAGTGATTATAAATGGATCATCTGAGAGAAGTAAAGAGATGATTATTTTCGCTGATGAATATTCTTTAGGGCTTTGAAGGTTTAATTACTTAGTGTTCTCCAATATTCCCATGGCTGGATCAAGATCAAATAGTATGTACCAGTTACATCATCTATCTTGAGATCGAAGATCCACAAGCGCACAGATTGTATACCTATGATCATAGAATATTACATGGTTTATAGAAAGTGAGTTTTCCAACTAAAAGTTCACAGGACATTGAAACTTATACAGACCGAGTTGGTAGGAAACCTTCTCATTTTTGGAGAGTAGCAAATTACCCTTCTGAATAGAACCAAGATTTTTAATCGACGATTGTTTGAAATAATGTTAGAAATATACAATATAACGATATACTTAACAACATGAATAATTCGAGGTGAAAAGCTAGCCTACACAGTTTAACAGCAGGAACTTACATACCTAGGTATCTTTGTGATTTCAAAGTATGATCTACACTTGCATTCAATAATAAAATATGCAATGATACGTGAAACTGTACTCAATTTAAAAAATTTATTAGCTGGCAGTGACATTCAATATAGAATATAGTTTAATCCGATCAAATATTATTCTTTCATCATCCAAAATGATACCCAATACAAAGAAAAATCAATTTTGTCATATTGTGAGTCTGATAATAGCGATAAAAATGTTTTCAAGGCAATAGTCAAGGAATAGTGTATCATAATTCATTTTCAAATATACAATAATAAATATGATACAAACAGCCTTCATTTGAAAAAAACTATTCTCAAATAAAAGTATCTACAGTATTTTACCTATATGCTTCAACAATCACAAAGTCTTAAAACACGTAGTGCCTAGGAGTATATTTCCAAAATTCAATTTCATGATTCATTTCCGAAACTTGAATATTCCAAGCATTTACCTTTGCATTATTTTCAGAAGATTTTCGATTTAAATTCATTCTGTTTTTATCAAGTGTACTCGTCATGGATTATTCAGTATTTCTTCATTTCTTGCAGTATGTGATATAATAAAATTCCACTTAATTCAATTATAAGCCTTATTCGCTTTTTCATAACGTGATATTTCTAAATGAAAAAACAACACATATTCCAGAATTTGGGAATGGAATTCTGATTTACTGAGATATATTTTTTCAGATTATTGAAAAATATACAAACGCAGATAAAAGAGGCACTTTATAAAACATTGCCAAGAAGATTTGCAAAAAAATGGACCAAGCGATTAATAAACTGATAGTAGATTTTCATATCGGCTTTTGGCATTTCTGGCTAAATAACAGGCAATCAATATATATTTTTTATACTTATTCATAAGAAACTATAAGAATGAATTTTTTATTGTGTCTTAACGTGTTCCAACAGAATCAAGATGCTTAACCGATCAATGTTTTAATTTCCCAATGATCACAAAATGAAGTGATTCAATTCTATTGTACTTCGATACCTACATTTGATAGATGTTTTTGGATAGCATATCATATAACGAAGCCATTTTCCTATGTATTTGTATTGCTTCTTCAAACAAAGAGATTGTTGCCTTGAACAATATCTATTTCAACTAGGTATTACAAAGCTCACTACAAGACAGTCAGCATTTATTTGCAAAATTTCTATCAAAATATTTTCATTAGCATACCCTCAAACGATTTAAAATTCTATAAGCCTCGCATTTTAGAGATCGATTCAAAATTACATATTCAACTCAAGGAACTCTGACTGCATCGCGCTGAAAGGACCCCGCACTTTTTGTAGGTAAAGTGGCGACCGGTCAAATTTTCTGAAAGTTTGGTATGTGGTTGTACCCGACTCAGTGACCAAAAGTATCAATGGGTCCAACCCAATCCTATGGCTAGTTTTCCAAATACAGGGTGTTAAAGTTGAAAATTGCCCAAATTTTCGGATTTATTCTTTGATTATTAAGAGTTGGATTGGATTTCTGTTGCATACACACGTTTACTACATGTTCTAGTAATGATATAAGTGGATACGTATGATTAAAAATACTTATATTTACAGGGTGATTCACGAATATATGACGGTAGTTTTTTACCAAAATTCACTTTTTCTACTGTGACGTCAGGAAGGCATATTTTTGAAATGTTCTTTTCGATTTAGTATTATGACGACCAAATACTGCGCAGTGCATATTTTTTATACAGGGTGTTTCACAGAGAGAACCACTAGACATAATGATTTCTTTTTAGGATTAATTCGAAACCCTGTATTTTTGAGTTGATTTTTGGGAAAAGTAATACCACAAACATATGTGTTTCTCTAATCTCCAGAATATTCATGGTGGTTTATTCATAGGAAGGTATTCCATTATGGGAAAAGTTCGAAAAACATGAACACCCTGTATTCGAAAATTTCCTCGGTCAAATGCAACTATTTTCTCACTATATATTGATTTCTACATCATCTCCATAGGTATGAATTCTGAATCCGATACTATGACCAGTTTTCGAGATACAGGGCGTTGAAGTGGAGAATAAATGATTTTATCACTTTTTTTTTACAATTGAAAAGGCGGATCGATTTTATGTTGTGCCCATGAGTTCAATATGAGTACAGATAAGATGCGCATGGAAAAGTTCAGCTAAAATATTTACTGTTACAGGGTGATTCACGAATAAATCACAATAGCATAAGTATTTTTGGTATGGTTGCCTGTATGGCTCACCCTTTATGAAAAGTAATCATAATGAAGTATTTCAGACTGAAAATTGTGAATGACTAGGTATTAACTTCATGGAATAATTTCTCTGTGACGAAACTGTGGAATTATCGAGTGTTTGCAAAAGCTTTTGTGATTTATTCGTGTATCTCGAAAACTGGTCATAGTATCGGATTCAGAATTCATACCTCTAGAGATGGTGTAGAAATCAATATATAGCGAGAAAATAGTTGCATTTGACCGAGGAAATTTTCGAATACAGGGTGTTCATGTTTTTCGAACTTTTCCCAGAATGGAATACCTTCCTATGAATAAACCACCATGAATATTCTGGAGATTAGAGAAACACATATGTTTGTGGTATTACTTTTCCCAAAAATCAACTCAAAAATACAGGGTTTCGAATTAATCCTAAAAAGAAATCATTATGTCTAGTGGTTCTCTCTGTGAAACACCCTGTATAAAAAATATGCACTGCGCAGTATTTGGACGTCATAATACTAAATCGAAAAGAACATTTCAAAAATATGCCTTCCTGACGTCACAGTAGAAAAAGTGAATTTTGGTAAAAAACTACCGTCATATTCGTGAATCACCCTGTAAATATGAATATTCTTAATCATACGTATCCACTAATTTCATTACTAGAACATGTAGTAAACGTGTGTATGCAACAGAAATCCAATCCAACTCTTAATAATCAAAGAATAAATCCGAAAATTTGGGCAATTTTCAACTTTAACACCCTGTATTTGGAAAACTAGCCATAGGATTGGGTTGGGCCTATTGACACTTTTGGTCACTGAGTCGGGTACAACAACATACCAAACTTTCAGAAAATTTGACCGGTCGCCACTTTACCTATAAAAAGTGCGGGGTCCTTTTCTGAATTCACTAATTCTGTTCATCAATGATTCGAATCAGTGCATACTCAGGAAACATAATGATCCCCAGAATGGGTGAGAAATTTCTTAAAATTTTTTATCGGTATTTTTCAGTCTTGTACCTGGATTTTCATGATGAACTGATATGATAATTCGAGATTAAGAGGGATTTTTTCGATTTGAAATTCTGAGTAACATTCGAAACCTTGGCATCATATTTACTGCGTTCGTTATTACCTATCCGGGAGTGGAGCGAGAGAAAACGGACACAGAACATCTAATAATTACGGACCTCTCTCTCTTTCCCTCTTTCAGCCAGAGAGAGAGAGAGCGAGATCCGAATTATTGGATGTTCTGTGTCCGATCCACCCCCGAAAGGGAATACCGAATGCGCGAATATGAAATATGATATGTCATACACAAAACTGAATGCGTGAGTTCACAGATTTCGTAAGACAGAATTTTACAAACTAACTATGAGTAGTTCTCTGAAAAGATCATTGATTGCCAATATGATATTCTATCAACTTACAAAATTAGGCTGAAACGTGACAAGCTCTGCTTCGTCATGATTTTCAGGCTATTGAAAATTTTCGAGAATTGGTTCCTAATAGAGCGATCGCTGCAAATATAAACGTTATCTTGGAGGGGCTTAAGGCGAAACTATGATTGCAAAGAGAACCAGTGCAGGAGCAGTATCTCAGTTGGACGTCGTGGGTTCCACTTCTTTTCGCACACTCGCGATCATCTCGATCGCTGGTAATGTAACCACAAGATCTAATTATTCGTGTTTTTCCACTAACTGAAACAAAATTCTGAAATTAGTTTTCATGAAGGAGATAGATAGCATTCTTCGATTCGTTCCTTCGCCAATAAGAATTACAGTTATTTTGGATAAAATTATAGATGCATAGGGTGTTTGGTGGATTTTTGCAAAAGTTTCGAAATGTTGCATCGAATTGTCTCATTTTTTTTCATTCGTTTCTCAAAAATCGAATATCAGCTCATGTGACACTCAGAACAGGGGAGCTAGGGACGAAAACCGTGAAAATGACGTTCCCGAATGCACAAAAATGTTTGTCGGTCTGTCCACCTTCTAGGTAACCTGATGAGTTTATGTGGGCCCCCCTGTCTCTCCAATGACCAGTTCCATGTTATAAAACCTCCCCCACAAACTTCGTTCAGAATCCGATATGATGTAATTCGAGGACATTATATCGGACATGACCGTACAATACTTAGCCTACTTCAGCAGCGTATATTCGACCTGGAGTATCATTTTATGGATAATCGTTAAAACGTCCCAACAGAAATAATCGTTTATCCATTCAAGGGTCACGCGAACATTTCAGGGTGTGCGAGCGCATTGCCTGGTGGCACGGCAGTTCACGACAGGTTGCACCAAATAGACATAACCTATTTCCTTGAAGAAAGAGAAATTCCTTTGAGCCAACTTACTGGAATCCAACTCTAGTAGCTATAAAAGCTCCAATTCGTTATGAATGTTATTAAGCGTGGATTAAAAATTTCTTAATAATTTGCTAAAGATTCTCCAAAATTCAATATACATATACATATGTATGTATAGGTACAGGGTTGGTCGTTATATTTTGTCCCTTCCTTCAAGTTTTTTTTCAAGAGTTTTATGAAAAATGATTGAAGAAGGAACACTGGTTATTGCCATTGAAAAATTTCGATAGGATCAGCTCAAAATGAACAAAATCGTTCCAATGTCATTTTCAAAGTTCGCGTTAGGTTTAGGTACCTGCCTATTTATGGAGGAAGGTGATACAATCGGATTTATTCGTATTTACCTACCTATTTGAACTGTCTTTCTGCAGAGTGTTGGGGGATAATCTATATGCTCAGGGGCTCTTTTCAGTGAGCAATTCACGATTCCAATAGTAGAATTATCGAATGGATCTCCACAACTCGGGTCATATTTAGAGTTGCACTCCCAACAAAGTATCGACTTGTCCACCACTCTTTTATCTTGTCTGTGTTTAGCCTGGCCTACAAGAATTCATTCAATCATTAGATATTTGGAAACGTTGTGGAATTTCAAATACTAAGAGATAATCATGTTGACTCTGTGGTACACCAATAATATAGAAATGAGGCCGAAGTTCACGTGTTGAAATAAAGAGATAATTATGGTTGTCTAAATTCATCGAGTGAAATATCGACACATATCGGTGCATTCGCCATTTTGTATAATAATTTATTAAGAAAGACGAAAGTGCAGGGAAACTTCTCGGTGCAAACCTTGTCTTCTTGAATAAAATAATGGGGATTCGGTGCATCCGTAGAACCTCCAGCAGATCAAAGAACTGCCATAGTGGCGATAAGCCCGACGATTAAGCTGTATGAGCAAAAACTGTGATTCTAGTCGCACCTGTCATAGAATGTTATTCCATTTAGTGATGGAATAATTGATACCACTTTGAATAAAAGTTGCCTGAAAGCGCCCACAGAACCCGTCTAGATCTTACATATAAACATAGATGCACAGAAAACATGGTGTAACGACTCCTAACTAAAAATCGTGAACAAAAATTAGCTATATTTAGATCAAAAACGGCACTCAGAATGTAGATCGGACCCTACTTCCGGAATAATCCGTAATATTTCGCGGTCGTGGCGCTATTGCGGCAATGGAAAATAGCGCGATCCCCTTCTATTCGGGAAAAATGAAAATTAGGAACACATCACAGAAAGTCTTAGACAAAATCTGATCAGTGTCAACACCAGGTACCTATTCTATGCATCTATAAGTAGAAATATTATTATAGACTTATTATTTTTTGAATTATTTTTTGAATGATTCGCTATATAGCTTGAGAATACTATGTTATCTCTATAAATATGATAATAATTTATATTATGAGGTAGTCTTCATAAATATGCATGAAGCCATGACAGGTATAGTCTCTATAGTGTCAAATTTCAGAAGAGAGTTGAAAAATTCGACTCTGATGGTTTTAACAAAGCATGTTTTTCGTCTGTTCAATTATTATCGAGTGAAAATGAAAATTAGACCGCAAATTGCAGTTGTTTCATTTTCGTCAATGTGTTTTTGTTTTGTCTTTACATTTTAGTTAATAGATTATTATTATTACTATAGATAAATCGCATTCAGAAAGATATAGATCACAGATATCTCATCTGTTCTTTTTGCGAGCATTTCGGCAGTCGTGGTTTGTTAAATTTTGACGTTTCGCCAGTTCAAGCGTCTAGCATCTTCAGGAATTAATTTTCTGTCACTTCAAACGATGGCGCGAAAGCCTCAACGAGATATGTTTTTTCGAAAATACAATCGGACATAAATACATTCAAACAAGAGAATAAAAAAAATGAGCAGCCATCAAAAATTTCTTTTTCGCTACATGCAACTATGTAACTTCGAATTACTCTCCAAATTATTTATTTCAAAAAGCGTTGATTAATGTTTGGAACGAAGAAAAAATAATTTGATTTCTAAAAATTCGCGACTCGGTTCTTGAACAGATCTGAAATGTCGTACAGTTCTTTTGAAGATATGCATGTAGGTATATATTTAGAAAGTAGAAATGGAAAATGGTAATTTTTGTCATTATTGTTGTGGAGTGCGATTCTTACTTGCCTAGATAAGATTTGACCTTATACCCCAATTTTATCAAATGTGGGTACCTACTTTCTATCTAGTATTATTCTACAAAAAGTTATGAGTGCGAAGAAACTAATGATGGATATTAAGATCCCTGCAATACTGTTTCAAATCTAAGTTCGCGATTAAATTAATCGCCTATATCTGAAGAGAATTTCGGTTTTATTCGAAATATTCAATGCGCCACTAGCATTTCGAACCGTTCATGAAATTGAGTTGAATAATCAATAGAATTCTATTGAAAATTTTCAAAAATGGATCGAAAGTTCAAATATAATCCAATTATCAACTCACAATCTGCATAGCCAACCATGAGCAGTGCCACTGCACATATAGTTTTTATAGGTAAAACTTTGGTAGAAATCATTTTTACGTTGCTGGTCCTCTCACAAACATGAAAAACTGATTATTAACAATAACGGAACAAAACACTCAGCAGTAAAATGATTTATCAATCAGAGACGTCTCTTGTCTGTCCGAGTTTTAGCGCCTAGTGGATGCTTACGTGACGTCATAGCGCCTATCCCCCCCCAAGTTCATTCCCTGTGACGTCAGGGGAGAATCGATAAAGGGTTGTCAATTCTGCCATCTACCTGTCTATCCCTTCAGCATTTAAGAGGTAGGTATCTGAATGGAATTGTAGAAATAAATTCAAGTTAACTTTGCAATGACAAAGAATTCTAAATATAACCATTCAACCGAAAATTCCAAAAATGAACTTCTGATAATGTGAATCGGAAGTATTATAATTATGGAATCAAGGGCCTGACCTCTCGACGTTATCCGAAGCCTATCTTTCCATTTAAATCATTGGAAAGCATGAAAAAATCGAATTCAACAAATTTATATGTTACATGGAATGAAAGTGTGTGGAATTATTATCAGAAGATTTTCGAATTCTATCCTGCATTTTTATTCATTTTTTGAATTCATGCTCACTATAAACTTATACGGGGAGATGGAGTATATGTTGAGGTATGAGGTATTTATCTGGACTCTTGCATCATACTCATACATATGATTGTATGATATGGTATGATAACACCGAATTATGTCCATCCTGTACATTCCTGAATGAAAACACCTTTGGACCGACCGTCAATACCTATCATAATAATTATACTGAATGAAAACCTATATTCCTTGACAGCAATCTCAACTACAGATAAGTTTTAAAGAAAAATTGTATGAAATCCGAATTTAAACCTGAATAATTTTGCAACTGTTCTTTGTACATTCATGAAACTTCCTACAGAGCTGGACATACATCATGGTATCATATTTTGAAAAATTCAGGGTGGTCGTAAAGTCACTAACAAAGTTACATTCAGTTACTTATACAGCTTCATGGAACAGCCTGTATAACGAAACTTAACGTGGTGGACGGTGTTTGGATATCTGTGATATCTTGTTATTCAGAACCCAAGGCATCATCATTGTTTAAGGATTTAATGGCATCATGATGAAATTCTGAAAATAAGAAGAATTATCATAATTTAAATATTCATTTTTCCGTAGCTGCAATTTTGGAACGCCCTATAGAACAAACCGGATGTAAGACCTTCGTGAAAATCTGATATATTGTTCTTAAGGTTGATATAAATATAATATGTAAAAATGGGGAAAATTCACTGGACCCGCTCTTCCTAAGTAAGTGCACGGCCTTCTCTAGACAGTGAGTAAAAATAAAGTAAGTTAAAGATGGCTATGGCACGGATACTCAAACAGTTGTTTGAGTATCCGTGGGCTATGGTAAGTGTGCGGGGTCCTTTTAATGCTGAAACAATTTATCGGAGAAAAGCGGCATTGCCACATTAAACTTCAGGGCTCGTTATATATGTGTTCTGTGGCTCGTTATGAATGTTATGAAAACGGATCTTATCTTATGAGGTGCTTATCACAGAACATGTATATTAACAATAGACCAATCCAACGATCTGTCACGATCAGCTTTTTCAAAATGGTTGCTGAAATAAACAAATATCAAACCGAGGATATTCAGTTACGAGGTACGTGTTTCAGGGTAGTTTCTGTTGGTTTCTCAATTTTCAACTTCAATGTCTTCAATTATGCCATGTAAAATGATAGTTATAATAGAGAAACACTATTTCAGAAATGTTTGTTATTTGTTTGTTCCAGCAGCCATCTTGAAAAAAGGTGATCAGCTGTTTTGTTGGATTGGTCTATAAATGAGTTTTTCCACTTCTTGGTATGAATAGTATTGTCTTGAGGAATCTTTAAATTTTTTTTTTGTTGCTTTCCACGTTATGACACTGTGTAGGTAATTGTTTTGAGAATTCATAAAATAATTTGAATACCGGCTACTGTATTATAAGCGCGTTCGGCAATGACATCCGACTGGTCGGATTGATCTGAACCGTTCGTTTATTACATCCAGATTGAGGGGAGTACACATCTGGACCGTTCGGCAAAAAAATCTGATCAATCGGATGTAGATCTTTTTGCTCGCTGTATTTCGACGGAGCAAACGGATTTTTTCAACAGAACAGAAACAGAAATTACTTTTCTGCATTTGTCAATGGATTTTAACTGCATTTATGAGTTTCCTGCTTCGAATATTCTTGAACGGTCTGTTAAAATTTCGTGTCTTATGTTATTTGTTGTGTAGTAATAAATAAAAAATGTCGTTTGATAAAAAAATAATGATTCAAAATATTTAATCATTTCAACCAAGGGGTAGAAGTGTTGAGAGCTATAACGAAAGAATTGAAATAGAATCCAGACTACCTCTACGGCCGAATAGACCTTTAATCACTAATTTAATATCTGACAAACAGAAAAAACGATCTGAAAGCTCCGTACCGTTCGTTTATTACAGAAAAATCTGACAAATCTGTACAATCTGTGATCACGTGACTAAAAAATCCGTCCGCTCTCGGATGCTAATGCCGAACGCGCTTTATATCATGTTTAGTTATAAGTCACGTACAGGCTAACGCCTCGATGATTGTCGTTTATACCTGTAGCTTCACAGAATAAACCATATTATTATTATTATTATTATTAATAAAAATAGGAAAATTCGCGTCCGTTAGGACCGTCCATTTCTCTCATATATATTAACTTTAACTGTTGTGTCCTCATCATATGTTCTATGATTCTCACTGCTCATGCATCTTCTTGCACGACTTGTCCATTCACAGAACACAAATATTCATATCTTCGAATAAAAAGCGCGTTCGGCATTAGCATCCGAGAGCGGACGGATTTTTTAGTCACGTGATCACAAATTTTACAGATTTGTCAGATTTTTCTGTAATAAATGAACGGTACGGAGCTTTCAGAGCGTTTTTTTCTGTTTGCCATATATTAAATTAGTGCTCAAAGGTCTATTCAGCCGTAGAGGTAGTCTGGGTTCTATTTTAATTCTTTTGTTATAGCTGTCAACACTTCTACCCCTTGGTTGAGATGATTCAATATTTTGAATAATTATTTTTTTATCAAACGACATTTTTTTATTTATTACTACACAACAAATAACATAAGACACGAAATTTTAACAGACTGTTCAAGAATATTCGAAGCAGGAAACTCATAAATTCAGATAAAATCCATTGACAAAGGCAGAAAAGTAATTTCTGTTTCTGTTCTGTGGAAAAAATCCGTTTGATCCGTCGAAATACATCGAGCAAAAAGATCTACATCCGATTGATCAGATTTTCTTGCCGAACAGTCCAGATGTGTACTCCCCTCAATCTGGATGTTCAGATCAGTCCGACCAGTCAGATGTCATTGCCGAACCACAGCCGAACGCGCTTAAAGAATCAGTTATTTTATATTCTATGATTCATATTTATATGTGTTCTGTGTGCATGTCCACATGATTTAGAACATGTTTAGAAGTTTAGAACAGACAGAGACTCTGGAACAAATCAAATTATTAGATGTTCTGTGCTGTGCAATTAACCCTACAAATATTATAAGTAATATATTAGTATTTTTTCACTATTTAAAAGTAATGTGGACGTAATCTCTATTGAGAGTAATGGATAGCGTTAATACTATCGTATCCTCAGAGGGCCATAAAATTTATCCAAGCAATATAGTGAATTTTGCTGCTAAAATTGGTGACAACCCAACTGAATTCGTAGTTGTCGATTTTCAAAACCAGGACCTTCTACTAATTACCCAGTTTTATAAAATTGCCACTCTTTATAAAGTAGAGATAGACAATCCTAATACTGACTTGGATATATCTGAGACTGTTTATTCAGTTACCCACGTAAGTGGAAGTGAGAACCCCAGAGCATTAGGTGCTATACGTTTTATTGCTGAAAAGTTGAAACTGAAAAAGACTACTAATATATTTCTGGACTTGTTAAGTTACGAAAAAACAGACGTTTTAAGTATCGCTGAAGCTCTTTCCAGAAAAATCGGCAATGGATCTTGTTAAGAGAACTAGAGTTGAAGAAAATTTGTTTGGTCAGTTGGTGATTGGACCACCTAGTTCTGGTAAAACTACCTATTGTGGAAAATTGGCCAAACTGTATAAAGAGAAATTGAACAGAGAAGTTGCGGTCATCAATTTGGATCCAGCAAATGATAATATGTGTTATATACCCAAAATTGATATAAGACAATTAGTATCATTGGAGAATATCATGGCAAAGTTTAATTTGGGCCCCAATGGTGCCTTAATGTACTGTATGGAATATCTGGAAACAAATTGTGATTGGTTACTGAATCATTTGAGCTCTATCAAAAACTGTTATCTGATTTTTGATATGCCAGGACAGGTTGAATTATACACTCATCACAATTCAATAAAAAATATCTGCGAGAAACTTCAGAAATTTAATTACCAGTTGTGCTGCGTCCATATGGTTGATTCACACTACTGTTCAGATGCCCATAAATTTATTTCAACTCTCCTTTTATCTTTGTCCACAATGTTACAAATAGGGCTGCCTCATGTGAATGTTTTAACTAAGGTGAGTAGTTGTATTGTTATCCCCAAATTTTTATGAATTACTACGCAATGTGATTTTTCAACATACAAAAGTTCACCTTGTAGGTGAATCTAATTTAACAGCTATCAAAAATTTGACAGCAAGTGAAGAGCAGCTGTCTGACAACAATTTGTTTCGCAATTCCCAGTTGAGGTATTCACTATAATTTTCTTACAGGCTGATATATTGAAGGCGAATTTGGACAAATTAGATTATGGAATTGATTTTTATACTGATGTGCTAAATTTGGATTATTTACTGGATGTATTAGATGATAGTCCACTAACAAAGAAATTAAATAAATTGAATGCCGCACTTGTGGGTTTGGTTCAGGATTACAGCCTCGTCTCATTCATTCCGCTTAATGTTTTTTCAGAGAAGAGTTTATTGAATTTAAAATCAGCTGTAGACAAGGTGAGTTTTGTGTAAACCATTTCATTTTCAAATTAAGAGGTAGTTTTTGTTTTTAACATTACTATTTTTGGTGATACATCATTTTTTTTCAGGCGAATGGATATATTTATGGCAGTGGGGAAGAACGAAACATTCAATCACTCCTGTCCTGTGCAGTCGGTGCAAGGACCGCAACTGAAAGATTCGATGTAGATTACATGTAACAAGATAATTTATAATATTTATTTTTCAAATAAAAAAATTTACATCTTATACCCTCCAGTAGGATTGGGCTGCTTGTCTAACTGATTCCTGCAAAAACAAAAAAAAATCATGATACAATTCGATAAATAAGTCAATTGATTTGAAGGTCAAGGAAAATGCATAATTATTTTAAAATGTCAAAACCTTAAATAAGACAGTTTATGTTATTCAAAATAAACATTTATTTTTTGCACTAATCTAGCGATGAATGAATAATTATGATACCAAGTAAAACTTGCATGTAGGCATCTTATAAATCTTCAAGCAGTTTACTTATGTTGATATTTACCTTAATTGTTTATTGAAATCGTCCTCGACATTATCATCTTCCCAATTATCCTCCCACACACTTATATCCTGTTCATCTTTGTCTTTTCCGGACCAATCTGCAACATTAGAAAAATAAGCAAATCATCAAACTAACCTAAATATTTCACCTTCGACAGGAAATTCTTCAAATTCATCATCTTCTTCCAGGACACCCAAATCTAGTTTTGGTTTATCACTCATTTTCTCTCGTTACACGAACAAAACAAATATGTTCAAAATTCAAGTTTTGAATAATTTTCTTGATTTCACCCAAATTGCAAGAACCGGAAAGCAATCCACAGAACTCTATCATTCTTTCAGACAGATACAACCAGAGATAACAACTGTTATCTGTGTTCTACACCACAGAGTAACAAGCGCTGGTCTTCCAGTGGCTGTGATCACTATGCCACAGATGAACAAAACGCACATCTCTGAAAGTTGGTCAGCAAAGCTATTGTTGCTATTGGCTAATCCAAAGATCAAAGCGCCCTCTTTCGACGAAAATTCCAAACTACAGAACCAGTAATGCTTTGAGATCTATGTTTCGCGTGCTTTTGAGCTATAATATTTTGTTTCATATCCAGGTATTCTTGAGTGATATTTCGAAGTTTCTATAGTTCTGAACAGATGAATTACTCTGATTAGTATTTAAATAAAAATTGTTGAGAAGGTATTTATATCACTGTCATTCATTTAAAATATTTTTCACAAAGTTATCATGTTTTAGCTTGTTTGAGTCTAATTTTCTGGTGCAGTTTTAACTGCTGAGGAAGGTTAATACCATAATTATCAACAAGATGATTATGAAATGGATCATCGTAATGCAAGGTACTGAGTTGTGCCTTTAACTTTCTTGTAAGACAGAAATTAAATGAGGTGAAGTATCTGAGCGAACTGCGAAGGGATTCATGTTTTAATGCTAATGTTATATTATATATAATTTTAGGTCAGTGGATTGATTATACAACACTGAGCAAGCTTAGTACTAGTACTAAAGAAATTGTATTCAATTGTAAGGTGTAAGGACAAATAAAAACTGGTCTGTACGTTTTCATGAATTTCTTAAGAAAGAGCCCTTAACACTATGTATCACTAATGCCTTCGCTATATTGGAAAAATGGGACTGAAGAAAAGCATGGATAAACTATAGTAGGTACTACAGATGGAGAAAACTTGCTGAGAAGATTTTCGTTGAGTGTTTCTCGAACAACTGCGAACAATATTTTTGGTGAATATATTAAGTATTTAGCAAATATTTTGGAAGGTTGTATTCAGTGGCCAAGTTCTGAGGTTGAATTTATGAATTTATCGCTCAACATTTTGGGAATATTCAAGTGATACTTAATTATAAGGATATAACTACCATACAGATCTTCATGTTTGTCATGTTGCATCAGAACTTATTCACATTCTGATCATAGTTTAGGCAGATGTAAATCTTTTTGTGTTGCTATTTTGTAGTTTATTTCCATGAAAATAAAGAACATAAAAAACAATAATTTATTTACATAATTTCCATCGAATACCTCGTGAATTGTCGATCCAATTAGAAGGGAAAAAAGCCAATTTGTATGACAAAATTTTATAAACTCGACATTGCACTGTCAATTATAAATTAATTCAGTGAAATTATCCACAAAATCATCACGAGAACTAAGAAAATCACTTAAAATAATCTGTTTTACATATCAAAACAACGTAGCTTCAAAAGAGGTAACTGGAATTCCTCATCGGTGGTCGAAATCGCCAATATAAGTTCACAGTTCAGTCGAAAACTCTTAGGTTCAGTACTGAAATTTCATGTGTGCGTTCAGTATTATAACACTCGGGTAATAAAATAGGGCGTTCCTAAATTTCATTCCACGACTCGCTATGAAGAAACCTGGGGCAGAGAATTCTGAATGGATATTCAAAAATTGCGGGAAACGAAAACGTGGCAAGAAAATATACATCGGGGATGAAAATATTCCACTGAATTTTCAGTTCAAACTGAATATATGAGTGCTGCTTGAAGTACACGTTTTATAATACCATTCAAAGAGATAAAAGCTAATAAACTACCAGTTGAGTTTCGAAATTTATTCACATTAGAAAAAATCGATCATTTGGGTATTGGCAATGATCCTGGATTGAAAAATGGCTGAGTTAATTCAGAAGGGCTTATGTTATTCATGTCTGTAACATCAGGATCGTTCGGGTTGGCTCTCTTCAAGATAACAGGCTCTAGATGTCCATCCGATTGAAGTAGAAACAGTCTGCCCGCGAACGAATTGGAAATTGCAACGTTCGGACCCCTTCCTATTGGATTCTGGAACACATATGACAGAAACTTAGCATGTGAAGTATCGGAAAAGGCATGGGCGTCACGCCAGAGGAGACCACAAAGGTTAAACCTCTGTGTTACATTTTAAGCTACTCACATTTTCTGTTTTCGAAGCTGCAGTTGTTGAAGGACGTCTTTTCTTCGTTGAAGGAACGACAGTTCTGGGTGTTGTTGGTTCTGGTCGTAAATAATGTCTTGATGGTGCAGCTGTTACTTCTTCACCTCGTGCCCGTTTAGCAGTAATAATTTTGTTGTTGGCAAATGGTTTTTTATTCATGAAAATACCCAAATTACTTGTTGGTTGTATTTGTTTGTTATTCATCCCAGGTTTCTGCACAGGAAATGCGTTGATGTTGAACAGTGAAGGATTTTGGACATTGATACTATGTTGATTGTTGATGTTGAAATTCTTTGGGGGACTATTCGTAGTTCCCACTCCCCTCAGTTGAAATTCTTGAGACCTTTGTATTTCAACGTTGAAGTTCCTAAATGGCAACTCTTGAAAACGAAGTGGTACCTGAATATACTGCCCAGTAGCTCGATTCTCTTTGAAAGAATGAGCTTGGATGGGATTCGGCAGCAATTGACCGTGCAGAGAATTCGTTGAGACGAACTTCTGCAATTTCAGCTCAGGACGAAACTGTTGATTAGTATAAGAACTAGGCAATTGTTGTTGCCACAGTTGATTGAATTGTTGTGCACTCATCTGTTGAGAAGGAAAGACTAAAGAAGTAACACTTTGACTGGATTGTTGTGAATTTAATTTGGAAGGAACAGCTCTGAAATTATTTGGAGGTGTTGTGGGTTCAGCTGAATCATCAGGCCTGTTCGGAACTCCATACACTGGTTTTGGGGGTCCAAAATGTTTGGCAGGAATGGGCGATTGTATTCGATCGATAAGCGGATATGGTTGGCTTGGTCTGAATGGCTTCGAAACATATGACGGTGGCTCAGTAGATCCAACATGTAGAATTGTGGTCAGTAGAACTAAAAGAATCTGAAATAAATAAAATCTCAAGTCAGCAGTGGCCTATCCAAATAAAAAAGAATGGAACAAATCGAAACGTATTGAAACATAAGAGTACCTACACATAACTTCAAAACTTATTCGCCGGAACAAACAACAAATTTAAAGAGTCAATCAAAAATTTCGTACCGCTATTGACAATTTTTATTGAAAATTGCCTTTCTCGTCGAAGGGTATCTGATTTTATTCAAGGTATGATTTGGAAATGACCTCTCTGCTTCACATCTTGCAAGAGGCTTTATTGAAAAGAAATTGAAGGTGATATAGGTACAGCCTGGATCACTTTGTTTTAGAGGGACTTCAACATACCTCAATTTAAGCATCAAATTTCATAACAATTTGAGCTCACAAATGCTTCGCATTAAAAATAGGTACCAACAGAATTGAAAAAAATTAATTTTTATGATAACCTGGAGATAACTGGAGATATCGCAACCAAAATTTTTATACTGCATAATTTCATGAAAACTTATTATCGAAGAGATACTTGGCATAAAATGGTCAATAATCTCCGTTTTATTTTTGACAAAAAATTTACAGTTATCTGAGTAGGTGACATGTTTCGATTTATTCGAGTTATTTCAAAACCAATCACCAATCAGTCTAGAAAAATAACCGTGTTAGTGATGATCTGAGTACCTACACGAGTAACCTGAAAATCTAAAAGTTCAATTTCATTTCAGCTCATTTTGTAGAACTCAACAAGGAGCATGCACAGGCAGACTTGAGACTTCGTAGGTATGTATGATACATAAATTATCTATATTATGTATAACAGAGTATTTGAGAGTTTCATTATCAACTCACCATTTTAACTTTTCGATGTTTGGAACTTCAATATTCTGGAACCAAAGTTTTAACTAAACGAAGCTGATTATCTTGTCACTTTTAACTTCATTATCGAAAGTGCCATTTACTGTCTGAATAACATCATATGCATGCCAGTTACTTATATAAGGTATGGAAAATCATTAACAATTCAAAAGAAGTACTCGTATGGTACGTGATAGTTTGGCTATGCATTGTTTCATTTTAATAAATTTGTTCAGGCCTTTTCATCATAATACGACCTAGTTTTCTATAGTATTACTATACTATAGAAAACTTAGATCGCTAATAGCGTCAATAAATCATGATTGAATTTTCAATTCTGCTTCCTCTGCTCTTCATCTTAATACTGATAGCAAACTTCTGAAATAACCTAGGTACTGCCATTGCCAATTCGAATGCCCATTGATTAACAGTAATATTTTGCGTAACACTGTCCCACATCAATTCACTAATTGAATATTGATGGGGTTACAAATAGTTTGAAATGCGTGCCTATTAAAAATAGGGCAAATAAATGACAGCCTTTCACACAAGGTTTTTTTCACATACCCACCTCCTATTATGAGCATTTTGCTCGAATAATAATATAACGTTAAAATTGCTTTGAAGGGTTCGTTTCCCTTTTTGAATTACTATGCTTTTATAGCGTTGTAACATTGTGTATTCAACTGAATTTGAATTGATTGACAAAGAATGATTTCTTCTCCGAAAGTTTTTCATAAATCTCTCAATTTGTCGAGCACACATTATTCATAATTATTCAGCCTTAAGTCGAACAAAGTACCTGAACCAGTAACAATGCAAGTTTTGGACACACTCTTCATTGTCTGTTGAGGGAAAGAAAATGACTTCACGCAGAATCTTGTGTACCTACATGGCGTTCTGTGCTAGGGAATTATCGAATTCTGTGACAGATTCGGGAACATAGACTTTTTATTCGACAGCTGTTGTGAATTTTTTTGTGAAGGGGTCGTCAGTTTTTGTCAATTGGCGTCTTGAAATGAAAAATGCGAATCTAAAAACGAGGTGAATCTACATACAAGGTTGATGAACGAGCTGACTTGACCAAGTTAATGCTTCTCTCGGTGTATCTGCCAATACGGCATATTGTCTCTTTTGCGTCTTTGATACATATACAAAAAAAATCGTAATCCTATAGCTTAAAATGTTCCGCACGATAAGGAACTTGACGAAGGGTGACATCATGCATACTTGGGTTTATAACTCCTCCAGGAACGCTGACTACCGAGGCATGCCTGGAACATCCTTTTGCCAATCTTGACGTTTAAATCTTGACCCTCTCCTCCCAAGTTTGTCGTTCTGAATATCGATTCTCCCAGACAATGAAAGAGGTTTATGTTTTTTTTCATTAAGTTCACGGAAAGTAGCTTTTAATCGTCTCAGCATATTCAATTGGAATTGAGTTTATGAGGGGGGATGCAGATGTCGATGAACGGACAGCGTTGTTCGAATCTGACAGATTTCAAAGGAATATCATACTTATGAAGTAGATGTTGCCTGAAGAACTCAAATGTGAAAACGGCGCATCGATAACTAACTGTCGTTTCAGTGTTATGCTGCAGATGTATGCCACTTAATTGAATTTTCCTTCTTTGAAGAAAAAAGTTTTGTACGATGAAATAAAATGATTCGCAATTAGTACTCTAATTTACTTAGGTACTCACTGATAATAATCTGTATGAATGATAGATTATTCGCGTTTTTCTACTCTAACCCTCCTTCTTCAAAACTATTCACACGTGAGTAAATATTAACGTTGTATTGAACTTGGGATCCAGATGAGAAATGGGCCAGCAAGAGCAAACAACGTATCAATTTCAATCACGACCATCATCTCTGCAAATAGCAGTCTCAATCATGAATTATCTGAGGTTGTGAGTGATGTAAAAGAAATTGAAGTACGTGCGAAGACAAATTCAGCAACAATTCCTTTCTCAAAATTTTGAGAAATATGTTCGACAAATTTCAAGTAGGTATTGGAACGAGAAAAATGATGAAACGGGTCTCTCCTCTTCGCAAATTCCACTGGAACCTGACAACATTCTCTTCTTTTTCTCATTGTGTGTTCAATGTTAGTTTGAAATGAATTGATTACGATGAAAATCAGCAGGTTTGTTATGCTCGTAATCGAAGAAGTCGATTGCACGAATACATATATAGGTGAACCATACCTACTTTGTTGAAGTGTTGGATTATTTGGTAACCTACCGCAACGATGCCAACTCGAAATCTTTCATCTCAATCTACCAGCTTTTCCTTTGATTAAAAAAATAAATCTTTCGGATTTCCGAGGTCCACCGCATGGCTCATAAATTTTATTACTACTCTAGATATCACACCGTAAGCATGCCAGAACATGGTCGTATCTCGAATTGAGCAAGGGAGGCCCCTGCATCTATCGTGAAGAAAACCTGAAGAAATTACCAACCAATATAAAAATATCGGAACTGAAATATTTCAATGAACAAATAATCGAAAATAGCTGGTGATCGATTTCATTGGGTGGAAAATAGCGAAATCTCTTACATCATATTATGTCATATCGATAAATCATAATAATTAATAATATTCTTCGAATAGTTGTCTATTGAGCATTAATTCCTGATACTCAGAAATTCCAGTATATCTTGAATTGTTTTCTTCCTCCTATTTATGAGGAAACGTGACTTTCGATATTGAAACTAGAAACTGTATCATATTATATAAAATATGTATACCTACACAGGAATATGAATTCGGAGAAGGGAAGAGAAACTTCCTGATGTAATACTATTTTCCTTGTTATCTATATCTTGGATGAGTGCTTTATTGATCTTAAGACAAAAAAATTGGATAGCTGCCAAATGTTCTTTATTCGTTTTCAAAGATGAGCATTCGATTTTCGATGATTCTTCCTCCGAATAGTTCATATTTCTCGGAATGAGAATATTCACTCTATTTTTTGTGGCGATCAGTACGCCATTTCTTGTCCTCCAATATTAGAAAATTAATCTAATTCACTGGGAACATTATCACAGAGATCTCTCGTTTCAATGCATTCAAATTTTTTGTTATAGTGTTTAGGAACACCTATATATAGGTATATATATTTGTGTATATGTTTTAACATATTGGATTTCCATCTTTAGGTGATTGCTTTCTGTACATATGTAGATAATATCAGTGTGGAATTAGACGTAGACAAATAAAGTGCTCCCGAACAGATTCCTGAGTTTTCTTATTATATTTTATCTCTTGCATATTCGAGAGTTATAACAGTGGCGACGAGGTTTTTCAATTGTTTCGACGTTGAGTGAAAAAGTAAAATGACGGAGTCTGAAGAAAAGTTCACGGTTGGACATCTCAGGGAATTCGACGCCATCAACAATGACTGGTCAATTTTCAAGCCCAGGTTATCGAATTTCTTCGAAGCAAATAAAATTACGGATGGGGCAAGAAAAAGAGCCATTTTTCTGAACTTGCTATCTGAATATTCATACAGGCTTATATTTAGCTTATGTATGCCAGCTGCTCCAGAATCGAAATCCTATAACGAATTATTAGAACTTTTCAATTCACACTTCGGACAACAACAGTCAATTTTTGCCGCAAGAAGTGAGTTCTACAGTTCCCATCAGTATTCTGAGGAAACTATAAAAGAATGGGCAGTTCGAATTAGAAGTCTGGCAGCCAATTGCAAGTTCAAACAAGAATTAAATATATGTCTACGTGATCGTTTCATCATGGGTTTGCCAAAAGGACCCATCAAGGACCGATTATTCGAAGAAGATGGGGATATCAGTTTCGAGGACGCCATAAAGTTAGCCAGTAATAAGGAGGCAGCCATGTTGAAAACCGATGTTCAACGTTCAACTGTGAAGACCGAACCTTTGCAATATGTGCGCAATCTCCCCAAGGTACGTCAGAGCAACACGTCACGGAATAGAAAAGGGCCGACGCAGCCTAAGTCTCCATCTCTGTCAAGTCCGAAGAAGAGCACAGCGGCCTGCGCAGTGTGTGGTAGAAGAAATCACACAACACAGAATTGCAGATTCAAAGAATACAGCTGTCACAAATGTCATAGGAAAGGACATCTAGCACCGATGTGTCGTGAAAGTAAACAGGTATCTGATTCGAAAAATAAAAATGAACATAATTTCATTGAGTCTGATTTTTCTTTATTTAATATCTGTAAAACTAGTGCTGATGAACCCATAATGTTGAATTTAAAAATTAATAATAATATAATTGAGTTTCAAGTTGATACTGGAGCAAGTGTTTCAGTAATTTCTGAGGAATTTTACAGAGAAAATTTTAATAATTATAAACTTCAAGACACTCAACAAAAATTTTCTTCTTACACAGGAGAGTGTTTTCCAGCTGTTGGATTCATAATAGTAAAGGTTGAAGAAGTCAATTTCCGAAGAATTTCACCAAAAAGTATCAAATTGTATATCATTAAAAACGGAGGGCCTCCCCTTCTAGGAAGAGATTTTCTTCGCATTTTTGAATTTGGTTTATCTTCCATTAATTTTTGCGAGGATATTGAGCGGGTTGATGATCTGAAGTCAAAATTCAAAAAATTATTTGAGCCTGGTATTGGAACTTTCAATAAAGGTAAAATTCAATTAAAACTTAAGCATGAAAAAGTATCACCCAAGTTTGTAAAAGCTCGTTCTGTTCCTTATGCACTTAAAGTTAAGGTGGAGAATGAATTGAAACGATTAAGTGATTTGGGAATCATAACTCCGGTCGAATATTCTGAGTGGGCTACTCCTGTGGTACCGATTTTAAAAAAGAATAACACCGTGAGATTGTGTGGAGATTTTAAAATAACTCTCAATCCTGTTTTAGAATCCGATACGTATCCGTTACCGAAACCAGAAGAATTGTTCAGTAAATTGGGGGGCGGTAAAAGATTCTCCAAGCTTGATTTAAGCTTTGCCTATCAGCAAATTCTGTTGGAAGAAAATTCGGTCCCTTTAGTGACTATCAATACTCATCTCGGATTATTTCGATATAATCGATTACCTTTTGGTATTAAAAGCGCACCTTCCGTTTTTCAACGAACCATGGAAAGTTTATTGTCAGGTATACCAGGTGTCGTAATTTTTCTTGACGACATTTTAATCACAGGTGAGACCAAGGAAATTCATTTAAATAGACTGTATCAGGTTCTAGCCAAATTGCAGGAATCAGGGTTAAGAATTTCGGCGGAAAAGTGTAAGTTTTTTGAAGAATCGGTGGAGTATTTGGGTTACAGAATAGATGCGGAGGGTTTACATCCTAGTGATACGAAAATTGAAGCCATACGCTTAGCACCTATTCCTGAGAACGTTACTCAATTAAAATCCTTTCTGGGACTCATCAATTATTATGGTAAGTTTATACGAGATTTGGCTGCACATTTAGCTCCTCTGTATAATTTATTGAAAAAAACGATGAAATGGATTTGGACGGAAGATTGTAAACGTGCATTTGATTACGTGAAATCAAAATTGACGTCGGATGATGTCTTGGTACCATTCCGACCGGATTTGCCGATCAAATTGATAACTGATGCATCCCAGTATGGTATTGGGGCGGTAATCTCTCATATTTTTCCTGACGGTAATGAAAAACCAATAGCTTTTGCATCGAGGACATTGAATTCGAGCGAGAGAACATACTCTCAAATAGAAAAAGAAGGGCTTTCCATTATTTTCGGATTAAAAAAATTTAATGATTATTTATACGGTAATGATTTCGTTTTAGAAACAGATCATCGACCACTCACAAATATTTTTTCACCGAATAAGGCAATTCCGCAGTTTTCTGCGAATCGGTTACGTCGATGGGCGGTTATTTTATCAAATTATAATTACTCAATTAAATACGTTAAATCGGAGAAAAATCAAGCCGACGGTTTATCACGGTTACCCATACGAGAAAATGATGAACACATGTTTGATAGGGATTCAGAGTTCGATTATGTAAATTTCATTGAGGATGCAGCCGAGTTATCAATCGAATTTAAAGATGTGCATGAAGCCACGGAAAATGATAAATTCATACAAAAAATTATTAATTTTGTTCGAAATAATTCTTGGCCTGCATATTGTTACAACTCGAATACATTTAAACCATATGTCCGAAAACGTTTTGAATTATCGGTAGATTCGAATTGTTTGTTTTGGAATAATCGAATTTTTATACCTACGAAATTGAGAAAAATATGTTTACAGAGTTTACATCGTACACATCTTGGTACTTCAAAAATGAAAGGCATCGCTAGATCGTATTTCTGGTGGCCAAAAATGGATTCTGACATAGAAAATATCACACAAAAGTGTAAAACTTGTAGTTTATCCAGCGTTAATCCTTCAAAAGCTGAATTATCCACTTGGCCATGGCCTGAAAAACCGTGGTCAAGAGTGCACATTGATTTTTGTGGACCGTTCCGGAATTCATATTTCCTTATAGTAGTTGATGCTCATTCGAAATGGCTAGAGGCATATCCGATGAACAAAATAACTTCGCAAGCAACTATAAGGGTATTAAGAGAAATTTTTTCGCGTTTCGGACTTCCGAAAATAATCGTGTCGGACAACGGAACGCAGTTCGAGTCACACGAATTCGAAGATTTTATTAGAAAAAATAATATTGAGCATTTAACCGGTTCTGCTTATCATCCTCAATCTAATGGTGAGGCAGAAGCTGGTGTCAAGATAATAAAAAACGGGTTAAAAAAATGTTTGATGGACAATATCACTCAAGATATCAATTTTTTGCTGGCTAATTTCCTATTCGATTATCGGAACACTGTGCATTTTTCCACAGGTGTAACACCCTCTGAAGTTCTTTTCCGGCATAAGGTTAGAACTCGATTCAGTTCGTTATTACCTGATAACGAGATGTTAAGAAAGAATGTGGTGAAAAGTCAAGACAGACAAAAATCATATTTTCACGGGAGGAGAAAGGAATCTTTCCAAGTAAATGATAGCGTTTTGATAAAAGTTTACAGGGCGAACAAGGAATTTTGGGAACCGGGAACCATAATGGGCAAACGGGGTAAAAGAATGTATGAGGTGAAAATACAAAACGGTGGATTGATTACAAAACGGCATCTGGATCAGATCAAAAGATTTCATACTTTTTCAATACCAGTTTCAAATTTTGAAGAGGGAGTATCAGCTGATGTTATTCCTCAAGCCTCGACTTCAGGTGATGCTACCAGACCAAAGCGAAATAGAAAAATACCGGATAGATTCGGATATTGAGTTCTTTAACGAACATTATTCCAGTTTTCTTTTTTCTGGAAATTGAGTAAACATAACTAGTTGTTTTTCCTGGTTTAAGATTAAAATTAAAAATTTCTGTTTGTTTTTGATTTATTTAGGGGAGAGGTGTTATAGTGTTTAGGAACACCTATATATAGGTATATATATTTGTGTATATGTTTTAACATATTGGATTTCCATCTTTAGGTGATTGCTTTCTGTACATATGTAGATAATATCAGTGTGGAATTAGACGTAGACAAATAAAGTGCTCCCGAACAGATTCCTGAGTTTTCTTATTATATTTTATCTCTTGCATATTCGAGAGTTATAACATTTTTCAATGTGAAAAAACACATCGATTTTTGAGTTTTATGAGGAAAAATTGTATAAACGAATTTCCGCTCGACTGAAATCCCGGATCATAAAAAATTTTTTTTTACATATTGTAACCAGTACGGATTGGATTGAACGTTTATAATCACACAAATGCATTTCATTAACATCATTCTTTCGGGTGGAATCTATATTAGGTACTGATATCGCAAAGAAAAAGAATTAATTACCCCAGTTGCTACGAGTGAATCTGTTCGAGTTCAGTGTGCGTGTAATTTATCTTACCCTATCTTTTGTCATGGATGGGACTTTCTCCTTCTTTATACCAAAATGACTCCGCTCAACGAAAAACAATGCCGCAAAAAGCTGTGTGCGGTGCTCGACTGCCGAGGAATTAATTCCAACTCGGAAAGTAGAAACATAAATGTTGAGTCTGAGATGATTTATCACACTACGATGAGAAAGTGCCTAACGGAAATTTTCTCGAATTATTTTCGGTTTAAAATCCCGCCGTTTCCACGAAAATGAGACTGTCTGGATAATTGAAGAATGTCAGCTGTCGTTCACAACAAAATCATGATAGAATATAAATAAGATATCTCTGCATCCACGTAGATAAATAACCTACATACTCATTTTGTGGAGATATCGTGAAAATTTGATGAGCTCTAATGAACTCCGAGTGCGAAAGGAAAGTTCGTAAGTGGACGAATGAAATACTCTCTATAAATACATCGGAATCTGGCAAAATGAATTGAATCAATAAATTCTATCGAATGAATGCATCGCATTTCCGCTGATGCCGATCGCTAATGATATCATCCCTCCTTACATTCCAATTGCCATAACGAAGGCTCTTTCTGAAAACACGCAGATTCGCGAATTGAGGAAATTCCATGTCGGGGTAACTGAAAAGAATCTGAAGAAATTGAATGAGTTCCAATACAGAAAATCTGCGCAGACATCAAGGATGTTGATCAATTGATTACGTAGTGTTTTCATAACACCTTTTTCTTATGAAAAATGTACTTACAATGCCCCAATAAACTCCATATTTCCGAAGAATTATGAATCATTAGCGAATGTACCCACGCTAGGATTTTCAAAGAACTTATGAGAAGTTTTTTGGGAAAATATAACACTGATCCGTTTTGAAGAGTAGTTCCACAGAGAATATTTTAAATTCAATAGGAAATATGCACGATTATTTGGTTTTATCCTGAATGGATTGAAATACATACCTACCTATATCAGAAAAATTGATAATATTTCGTCCCAAGGTCAGCATTTTTAGAATTTTGAGTCACAAAATCGATAGTTATTTCTCAATAACGAATCACTTTAGCGGAACGACACAGATGTCTTTTCTGAATGAATTTTTTTGTAATCCGTGTTATGTTAACCTAAATAATAATAATAATAATAAGTTTATTGATCCCTTTAGACATAAAAAATATGTATGAGACAAGTCAAAAAATACATAACCAAATCATTTCCAAATTATCTAACTAGGAAGCTTTCATCCCCCAAATATTCCTTAACACTATAATAACATTTCAATATTAGTTCACATTTAACCAAATTTTTGAATTCCTTCATTGCCAATATTTTCACATCTGGAGGTACATGATTGAACAAGATAATTGCTTGATAAACAGGGGATGTTTCAAATTTGGCAGTTGTATGAGAAGGAATACACAGTGTGGCCGAATTTCTGGTTGAATAATCATGAAAATCGGATAACTTAACAATAACATGTTCATTATCTTTAATATAAAGTAAACATTTATATATGTACAAACCACAAAGTGTAAAAAGTTCATAATTTCTGAAAATTGGCCTACATGAATCACGAGAATCCAGATTAAAAATGAGACGTATAATTCTTTTCTGAGCAATAAAAACTCTATTTGATTCAACTGAATTACCCCACAGTAAAACATTATAACTTAAAAAACTATAAACCAAACTATAGTATAAACTTATTATAGATTGTAAAGGAAGAATATTTTTCACCCTGCTGATTGCATAATATGAGCTACCTAACCTTTTGCAAACCGCCTCAACCTGACGATCCCATCTAAGTGAACAATCCAAGTGGACTCCCAAAAATTTAACTGATTCACTTGATGTTATCTGATCATGAGAGAATTTAACCACCAGTCGTTCCCCAATAGTGTTTCTAATTCGAAAATACAAACATTCCGTTTTCTCTTCATTGAGTATCAGTGGCGTACCCAGACATTCGTTTTGGGGGGGGATATGAAACAAATAATAATAATATTTTTTTTAATTGCAAAACAAGAATAAATTTTTATCTTCTCCCATAGAATAATGTGTCCATTATTCTACTGATTTCGAGCTGTAATAATATCTATAAACCAACCCCGGTGATAGTTATGATAACTCACGTCTATAACTCACTCTAATACAGATGGGAAAAACAGTTTACCAAATGAATAAAAAAAGTCGGATCGATCGGGAACACTATTTCAGATATCAAGGTAAAGTTTTCGCCATTCGTTTTTACATTTCCTTCGGTCTGAATATCCAAAAATCGCAATTGGAAACCGTGAATTTTTGATATTTTTTACGTGATTCGATTCTCGACCACAGAGATCGCTTTTGACAACTCTGTTGTCAATTTTGAAGAAGTCGAAGATAAAGAATAGTATTCGATTCGCGGTAATGGTCATATCACATTTGATGAATTACACCACTCGCCTGACGGCTCGTGCTGCAAAATTCATCTGCGTGTGTTATGACTTACATTACCGCTCATTGAATAATATATACTATTATCAGAAATTTTGGTTTGCTATCATAAACAAAGTAAAGTCGCCTTGGTCTTTTTGCTATATTATCAATAATTTCATTCTCGGAACTTGGCAATTCCCTGTGTAGTGTGTATAGACATCATGGCTAGCGGATTCCAGCAGCCGAACTTGTCGATTTTGTTTCGCATTCATCAAATTTCCTTCGTTTGATTAAGCCCGCCAAAGAAGTTTGTTTACTTATGATGATTTTTCCCTGGACCTCTATTGAAAAAATACAACACACCTTTGTAACAATGAAACGAATTATGATGAATGGAAGGCAATGTCAACTCAGGACAAATTCCTACAGGTCGTCTCAAGGAATGAAATAGAAAAATGTCTACTCATCTACTTCATACCAGTAAACAAAATATCACCCTACTGATCCAAGTGCGAATTTAACGCAGTATTATAGGCCGACAAAGGGATCTGGAGCCGAAAACGTCATCTCTCGATAAGATTTATGCACACTTAAATCGCTTGTTTTGATGTGCCGCCAATCGCTGTGATAGTTGCGGCACTCGGAAGGCTTCATATGTCTTTAATTTTTTATTAATAATTTGGTATAGTCACCGAAGCGAATATATTATATTGTCAGGAACTTTACAACACTCTTGGATTTTACCGAGAATTCGCTTTCATCAAATTACACACTTTTGGACCTAACAATTGATCTTCCTGGGGGGAGATATATCCCCCTTATCCCCCCCCCGTGGGTACGCCACTGTTGAGTATCATTGAGTAATGGCAAGGTTTTCTCCGAATTCGATTTCTTATATTGATTCTGCGATAAGGCCTAGTGAAAAAGCTGGGAAACGCAAATTTGTGGAAAGAAATGAGCCAAGTGAACAGGAATAAATGATTCCTAGTTTTCCCCTTTCCATGGTCGAATAAATCACGGTTTTGTACGTGCGAATAAGTCCTGCATCTCACCATATTTTCAGGTTACTGAACTAATTTAGATGCTAATCCGAAGATCTCGCCTCGCCCAACTTGATGATGTTTTCCAGCGAGCCTGTGCGAACACGTCTTTATGATTGTTTTTTGATTGAGTCGAAATTGTTTGATGGAAATTGTTCCTTGTTTATAAGTGTTTATGTAAATTTTCGAAAGTGTCATTTAAATGTGTGGGTAATGATTTTTCACAAGAACCTTTCGGCCTTTGCCAGTAAAGCAATAGGGCTATACAGGGTCTTTCACGAGGAACCTCACCCATATTTATACGGGAAACTACTGAACGTATTTTCATGAAATTCAGCACTCATAAGTATTTCACGATGCTGATGAAATCTAAAATATTTTCAAGGCATGAACACCTCCGGTTTTTCCGGATATGACGTCAATTTCCGTTTTTCAAATTAGAACACCATTTTTTTATGGCAGATATTGAATCTACGTTAAAAAATAATGTGAGTGTATGCATCACACCCTTGCCCTAAAATGGATATTTTCTGAGTTAATATCCACTTTAGGGCAAGGGTGTGATGTATACACACACATTATTTTTTAACGTAGATTCAATATCTGCCATAAAAAAATGGGGTTCTAATTTGAAAAAATTGATTTTTCACGATTTTGTCATCCCTAACTTTGAAAGCGATATTTTCACCCCCTTTATCATGAATCGCGATTTCGATTTTTAAAGTGGATACATCAATCTTACATCTTGAAAAATCCCAAAAATGAAAATTTTCCATCCAAAAACCTCGAAGTTATTCTTGTTTCAGCGGAGCTCTATTTTCGATTTTTTTTTCGAATTTTCCCGCTCAGAGAGAATTTTCCAACCAAAACTGCAAAATGTTACATCAAAATAACTTGAAATTTTCTAAGGAATCTATTTCTGCAATAAAAAAATGGTGTTCTGATTTGAAAAACGGAAGTTGAGGTCATTTTCGGGAAAACCGGAGGTGCTCATGCCTTGAAAATATTTTAGATTTCATCAGCATCGTGAAATACTTATAAGTGCTGAATTTCATGAAAATACGTTCAGTAGTTTCCCGTATAAATATGGGTGAGGTTCCTCGTGAAAGACCCTGTATAATTTCGACACGATTTCTGTATTTTTCGAATTTTGAGCCGGGAAAGGTTCCAATCGATTGGGTTTGACTTACTGAATGAGAACCATTTAAACTGATAGCGAATTATTGACAACAAAATTCTCAATATTCCTAGAAAACTGCAAAAATTTCTTTCACTTCGGATTACAAGATGGATGAACGTTCGCTCAGAAGCTCCCGACTCCACGTCAGAATAACCCTTTTATTTATTCTTATGTAATCACACGATATCCACGAAAGTCTTCGTCAAATCGATTATCAATAAATTTTTACATTTGTAATTTTTTTTTTTAATATCCGCGAAACCATAAAACCGATTTAATCCATTCATCAATTTGAATTCGCAGCCTGAAGATTTACCCGATCTTGAATGAATGCCAAATAAATCGCAAGCAAACAAAATAAAAAAAAAGATTTTTCGAATCGTTCTCACTCAAATCATCCTCATCATGAATCATTTTCAAAACAGCTGTCGTTTTTTTCTGAATGAATTGAAAATTTTAACGCTTTTCAAAATGAATAACTCGAAAAGAAGGCTCGTCTCTTGTCGGAAACTGGCGACTTCGCCATTCTGTTAGGGTCAGAGCAAAATCCCGTATCCTGTTCCTGTATGAATCAATGTATCATTACATAATGCCCTGGTGTGATGTAAAGAAATCGGATTATTCGCGATAACACATCAATACACTCAATAAATATTTCAATATGCCACCAATATTTTCATCGTGAATAAATTACGCTTATATTATAATTAATTCCGTGGCAGCAACATGTTAGAACATATTTAAAAAGTGGAGGCGATGAGCTAGATTGAGCTGAAATATTTTTCTAATAACATTTTTTTTGTCGATAATATTTTATTCCTCATTTCCATTCCCTAAACTCTACCTGTCCGGAAAATATTAAAGCTATAGTTGAATACATCATACCTTCAACGTTCTTGTGCCTTTTTTTGAATGAGGATACTCATTTTCTATTCGAACTGATCGATCTGCGCTCCCACTTTCGACTTCCTCCCGAATTTCAGATCCAGCTCCATTTCCATCCCTGTTCCCCTTCCATCCAGTGTCAGTCTCATCCAGACCTATCCAGAATCGCCCGCTACCTCGCTGGCATCGCCACAGTTACGCTTCGAATTCCGAACCACCTGTTTCGCGGTTTGTTAAACCATGCTGCGGTTTCATCGAGTGTGAGTACAAGCAATGCATAAATCTCTAACCTGAATGTAATTGGAAACGAAATTGTAAAGACACTCTCGAATTTTATGACTGAATCTCCAAGGTGAGTATTCATTGTTGTTCTGGTTGATTACGGGCAGTTTATTCTCAATTTAAATATGAAGATCAAATATCCTTTTGGAACTCTTGGAAGTGTACCTTACCTTTAATCTGGTTTCAACTCTCATTCATTAGAAATAACCGGACTTTTGAATTGTATTCTAGGTACCAATTATTATTATGAATCTTTTCACTTGTTTCGTAAATATTGTACAGGGTGGCCAGATTTCGATGATTTAGTACTACAACTCTTTAACTATAAGAGATAGAGAAAAAGTAATATACATGTCATGTTCTCTTTTTTCGAGAAACCGGAATTGCTGAAAACTCGAAGTTGCTACGGCGTCTAGTTTCCGAGCTACAGGGCGATTCTTGAATTTGGCCAATTATTATAATTGACTGTAACTTCCGTATTACAGAATCTACGCTCTCGAAATTAACACATCTTTAGGGCACTTTTTTTACTGCTTTCCAGCGGTGCTATTGGATTTTTCGTATCTGCTCAAATTTCGGAGCTATAACAAAAAAAATTTTTTTTCAAATGGAAACCACAATGGGAAGTGATATTTCCGAATAGATCTTTCTTCAACGATTTCAAATATATATATCATGTTATACTTCCGAGTTCACTATATATCGAAAATTTCGGAAAAACACTTTTCGCTGCTTTTCCAAGCAGGCTTTGATTCACTTCCTTCAAAACTGGGACGGTCATAGAATTTCATGTCTTATTTATTTTCACCTGTCAAATTCAATTCAGTTTCATCATTGTTGTATCGTCTGGCGCTTCTAAAATTCTTATAAGGTCATAGAATTCGATATCTCACATTTATTGTAAGCTGCCACATTGATTCGGGAAATATTATCTTTATTATTACTCAGACCAATAGAGGGGCTTCGCGAAACTTGTTGATTCTAGTATCTATGATTTCTCTGCTAAATTGAAAAATGAAAAGCATTTGAATACTTATGTACCCCGTTGATAGCAATAATTAATGTTTCCATGAGGGGCAAAAAAAACTCCTTCAAGAAAAAATTTAGATTTATTTGAAAAAAATTATATTCACAACAAATGTTCAAATCGTTGTCCATTGGAGCGAGACATTGGAGGAAATATATAAATTGCATGATGTGATATAAATAAGAACTTTAGAAGCGCCAGACGATACAATGATGAAACTGAAATAAATTTGACAGGGAAAATAAATAAGACAGTTTTGAAGGAAGTGAATCAAAGCCTGCTTGGATTTTGTTGAACGAAAAGTGTTTTTTCGAAATTTTCGATATATAGTGAACTCGGAAGTATATCATGATATATATTTTTGAAATCGTTGAAGAAAGATCAATTTGGAAATATCATTTCCCATTATGGTTTCCATTTGAAAAAAAATTTTTTTTGTTATAGCTCCGAAATTTGAGCAGATACAAAAAATCCAATAGCACCGCTGGAAAGCAGTAAAAAAAGTGCACTGAAGATGTGTTAATTTCGAGAGCGTAGATTCTGTAATACGGAAGTTATAGTCAATTATAATAATTGGCCAAATACCAGAATCGCCCTGTAGCTCGGAAACTAGACGCCGTAGCAACTTCGGGTTTTCAGCAATTTCGGTTTCTCGAAAAAAGAGAACATGACATGTATATTACTTTTTCTCTATCTCTTATAGTTTAGGAGTTGTAGTACTAATTCATCGAAATCTGGCCACCCTGTACATATGTAAATAATGGACGCTCCCAGTGTGACAGGTTATATTATCGAAGAAATGTAAACTTTACATACCTACAGTTCGATAGGTTTCGCGATGATTTGTTGACAGTTATCAATTTATAAGTTAAAGTGTTAATTTCTATGTTTTGCAACCAAGTTATATTAGGTCAAGGAATTTCCTGAGAAAATTCAAAACATGAAGAGTAGAAAGTCCTCTGAAATGTCTTTTTTATTAGGGGGGCATCAATTTCTTTTAAAAACAGGTTGACTTGTCATTGAGTAATCATTTCTGTTGTGATCTGATGTGATACTTGTAGGAGAACATTCCTTAAACGATCATGAAGTCTTTTCCACAGGCAAAAACTGCACATTATTTGCGTACGGACTTGTTTAGAACATATAGTGAAAAAAGAAATATAATATTTGTTTAGAACCCTCATATTTAGGAAAAGAGTAAGGTGGAAAATGAAAATTTTATCAATGTACCTACATGCCATCCTCCAGTATTGGAAAAAAAATTCCCGTATTCCCGTTACATGGAGAAGTGTTGATTACATTGAATATCGAAATCTGGAAAACGTTCAGAATCAACATTATTATTTTTAAAGGGAATATTTTCCTGGAAATCCACCTGAAAACCTTTAAAACGTTGGCATTATTCTGTGAAAGATCTAAGCCTTTCGTTCCACTTTCATTTTCTCACTTCACATTTGTTGAAAATCGCAGAAAAACGAAAAAAGAACTTTGACCTCGGTCCATTAAGTTTTCATAACACTGCATCGCTTCGATTTCCAATTGATTTTCACCCACGAGATCATTATCACAGGCAGAGGTGACAGTTTCGTTAGTTTTTATCTTGATTTATGACCTGACTTGTGTGAATTCAACAGCTGATATTGTGAGATATGAGCATAACTAACGAATATTTATGTAGCACTGGAATTATTTGAGGTATTTCCATTCGATGAATAGTTCCAGTTTTTCGGAAATAAGACCTCTTCAATTCTTCCTTTCTATAATTCACACATTCGATTTCGAGTATGAGTAGATGATTTTTAACATTCGCAATAACAACAGTGGTGAATGATATGATTGAAGCTAACGAAAGAGTATCTCGATAGTGTGTTGGATTTGATGATTCGATTGATCATGCTGGTGAATGAAGTCACACAATCATTTTCTAGTTTGCTGTCTGACTCACGATGAACTTGAATCTGGAGTCACAAAATTCGCATTTGCTTCCATTTTTGATAAGCAACAACATCAAGTCAGCACTGTCACAGCACTCTAGACCTCATATTATATTATGCAGCTCGTTATGTTTTTCATCGAATCCGATTTTTCCTGTTCCCCGTGGCTTCCTCTCAAATCCAAACGCTTCAAACAATTATTTATTCTAGTAAGACTGCCCATTGAAAAATGAAAATTTTCACGAAATAGAAAACGAATAAACCAATTTTATTTTTGCCTATTCCTATTCGCATGCGAAGAATGCTTTTCCGTTGTCGGTATGAATGATGCCCCACGGTTTCATAATATTAACTTCTGAGAAACTCGAAATTCAATTTAAAATGTTGCTTTAGTTCATTCTACCTTTGTCCGAACATTTTTCGAGAAGTAATTCAACCGTACCAGCTGATGGAATAAAAATGTAGGTACACACTTGTTATCTAGCGAACACCCAAGTAACATAATGAACTTTATAGGTTTCCTATTGATAAACAGGGAAGGTAAAAGGCATAGAGACATGAAAATGGTCCATCAATTGTGTGTGACTTCAAAAATGTAATGATACCCAAAATACCACTTCCAGAAATCCCACTTTCAGAAATACCAGAATTTTCGAAGAAAAAATAGCCTTTTCACTAGGGAATTATCCCGGATGTTCTACATATTGCAGTAGTTCTTTCTTTATCTATATGTTAGAGTTGATAATTGCAATTATCAACTTTATCTTTACTATATTCATTGTCAGATCATGAAGATTACCGGTCTCTTTTTTCTGGAAGTAGGTTTAAGGGCCATTCAGCCATAAAAAGATCGCTGATAGCCATTAACGATACTTTCAATTATTGTTCACTATTTCTTCGAGGGTTGGAGGGGAACGATAACCGGGATATAAAACCTCATTGTTTTCATGTGAAGTAATCGTTTTTTATCGAGCGTTCAGCGAAGTAATGAACGTAAAGTTTATGGTTCAATATAACGCAGGAGAGTACACCGTGGAGCGTTAATATTGAAACATTTTTCATCAGCGTTCGCACCATATACTAAGTGATAATGAAATGAACTATCATAATGTGTGTATTAACGCCGGAATCAGAGTTCCCGGAACGTCGTCGACGAGATTCCTATGGTTGTGTTCAGGCGGATAAATCTTACCTGAAACCTTTCTATTTCGACATACATTTTGGAAAACACCACCGTCGCGTAGCATCAAAAGTACTTGCCCTTAAACCGATGAGTTTTCAAGACATTTCAGGTGTAGGTACCTACCTACTGTTTCGTTTTAATCGTTTCATCGGTTCTACGTCAAAGAAACCAATATGGGTAGTACTTCTTATGTCTTGGCTCTCCTGGCAGAGATCTGATAACTTTTCATCAGTAAATCTGTAGGGCTTATTAGTATTGGCATCCTTCATTACAGCAGTCGTTTATTAACAGATTCTCAACCTCGCCTTTAAACTGCCCGTTTTCATTGCCTTGAATTTGATATAATAATTGTGCATTTGTCAGTGAAATTGCGAAATTTTCTTGTCGTGAATGTTTTGTGCTCATGCAACTGATATAATTAATACGAAAACTCAATTAAACTCGGGCTTCAAAATACAAAGCACAAATCCTTTGGAAGGTGAATAAAGAACTCTGAAGCCAAAGTAGTAGGAACGATTGCCTCTCTAAGTCTGGCGTTATTTCATCATTGCGAGTGATTATCTAATTACTTCGTTCCTCTTTCGATTCTCATTGGAACAATAAATAAAATGAGCTTTCATATGCAAACTCTGGCTGGAAGATAAGAGAATATTAATATCGGATGTTCATGCTCAGAGCCCAGAGGCAGTTATTGTTATGGAGCTTTCAGAATCGTTCGGTACTCGTTCGGAACGCAACCTCTAACGTATGATTCCGAACAAAGTTATATCTACTTCTTGATATTTTGTAGTGAAGAAGAGCGGCCATTTTGAGTTGTCGCACTGAATGAATTAACTGAATAATTATTCCGAAATTTGGGATTCAAGCACTTCAGGGCTCGGATTAGAACTGAGTGAATATGGAGAATATTCCCATAATAATGGAACAGAAAACTTGTGATGAAGAAGTCTACCTCTTATTGAGAACCGCTAAGGGAATATGAAACCACCATCGCTTAGCAGTGATCACAAGCAGAGTGAATTATATTCTAGTAGAGAGAATTTTTTGGCTCATAGTCAAAAAGATTCACCCAATAAATGTAATGCACTTATGGAATTTTTGAACCTCCTCACCCTTTTTCATTCAAAAAATAAAAATTATTACATGGAAGCACTGAAAACCACCGATGCCCGCGCGTTTCCGTCGATCGACGCATAAATAAATTTTGAAATATCCCAACAATATCACACATAAACACACATAACCAGATGTGGAATTGATAAACACAGAGTGGTTTCACTATTTACTGCTCTCAGCCTTGACTGAAATAGACTACATATTTAATAATCGCATATGTCAATCATCCCACATCTATTCAAACGATGTTTTCCCACGACGGATTATGTCGTTTTTATTATATTCCCAATACTTTCGATTCGTCCGTTTCTATGGATGTTTATTCTGATGAAAAAAAAATACATTGAACCTCTACGAATAAAATGATAAAATTCATCGGGAATATTTTTTTTGCTTGCTGCCGGGCCGATTCCACCGTAGACAAAACTGTAGATTAAATCTTAAACCTCGATTAGTGTCTATTGATTATCATAGACACTAATCGAGGTTCTGGATTTAATCTAAAGTTTTGTCTACGGTGCAATCGGCCCTAATTCGTACGCCTCTGTTCGTCACACACAATGACAATTGTATTAATCCAACAAACGAATACTGAATATTCAGTGGATAATTGGCTAAGTGGTAAGTGGCACATATAATGAAAGCTTTCATCGTGAGGACCAGGATTTTTTATTTTCGACATACATCATCCTGTGTATATAATTATAAGGACTTTGAAAAATTTTGCGGAAAACATGAAGGTACGGAACCTTCCTCCACGCACGCTGAACTCGCAATCGATATTTTTTGTTCTATAATGTTATGAATAGCTAGGGAAATGAATAAGATCCTCGTTCCCCCCAGCCCACTGTTTCCTGTCCAAATTAATCCTCATAAACATGAAATATCTACAAGTTCAACTTCCTCGAGTCATGGTTTACGAAGTGAATCTTGAAAATTTACTGCGAACACCACCACCTCCACCATTTTGCAACCAGTCGAAATACATTTGTGTATATGACCAAGGCTGCTCTTCGCAATTTGAAACCAACCTAACCTACATTGCAATCCAGAATGAACTCACATCGCATCACCAATATAATACTGATCAATGGCGTGTTATAAGTTTTTAGTAGGGTATGTGCGCCACAGCTGCACCATTTTTTTGAACGAAATGTAGGGTTTGTTGATCTACGGCTGAAGAGTGAGAACGAGGCATCCTGGCAACTGTCCTTCTTGAAATTTTTTTGATTGTATTTCATTTTTCCACAAGGATCATTATTCTCTATCCAGCTGTTGAAAATAGCGGGAGGATTGCTCAAATCTGAGGCAGTCATCGACGTGGAAGCATTTTCGTTGTGACAGGAAAAGACGCCAGTCGGATTCGTATCGGATTTGTGGAATTCTCTGGAGTACGGTGAAATCGTTTTCGTGATACGTGTGAACGGAAATGGAAACTATGAAGGTATTTTCGTTCAGGTTAGGGTGCAATGGAATCGTTAGATTTCATTGCAAGATCAAAATGGTGATTGTCGATATGGCAGGAACAGTAGCTTCAATTGCACCTTCTTGTGATAATTCGTCCTTAGCTTCTTCGACAGGTAATAAGTAGGCTCTTCATTTGAAACCCAACTGAATTGTAGATTTTCATCCGTTTCATAACTCTCTGTGGTTAACCTACATAATCTTTAGACACAACAACTGTCTTGATTGTAATTTGGGGAATCAACAAAATTAATGGCAGGTTTTAGTAGAACTCGATGTAACTTCGTGGAGTTTGTTAATCATTCAATATCCAACACTTCTCGTCTCGTTATCTGTAACGTGAGGAAGCGTTGTCCCCCTTAAACTGATTAATACTTTCCGAGCGAAAGTTCAAGCACTTGTATTATTTTGCAGTGGTTCCGCTGCTAAAGTCTGGTTTCACCAGAACAAATCAATAATTTTAGATTACGCCTTAGACGTTAAACTACAAAATTGTAGGTACTCATTTTGTTATTTTCATTGAATAAATAATATTACAACTTTCATCTCATATCAAGATAAATATTCGGCTTTTGAGATGTGAGTAAATCATACATACCTACTAGTCGAATTCAGTCGGATTCAAATTTTTAGTGGATCAATGATAATTTCAGCTATTCCTACTGGTCGATGTTCAATCTCAGAGTAATAGAGAGAATAGAAATCCATTTTAACCCTAGAATTCTGAAGCCTTTGATAAATTATTAGTATTAAATGAAATTAAAAAAATTGGGCAAGCTTCCATTCGAATGCGCTTAACGGAAAGAAATAATTTATTGAAATATTTGAAGTCGTGTATTATGAGAATAACGGATTCGAAATCAAGTTATTAACAGTTAATTAGAAGGTGGAATTACATTTAAAAATGTTCATTTTCATCTAATTTTTTACCGTCAGTATAGGAAATTGAGACTAACTTAATTTCATAAAAAAGATAAAATCTGACACAATATGTATGATACCCCGCCTTCTACGCACCTGAATTTCAAAGAGTGGAGTCTTCTGTAACATTTGGAGCGCTTTCGCACAAGAAATCTTTTACAGATTACACTCAAACTCCGTGAGATTATGGAGGACAGTTGGTAGTTCTGCCAATTTGGAGACCAAAATAATTTTGACAACAAAAGGGAAACCAAAATGTCATGAGGTATGTCTCTTCAAAATGAATGACATAGGCCATCCGTTTCGTTCTTGAACCGTCACATTTCATCCACTCTGTGTATTCGAGGTGAGTTGATCATTGCCATAATATTCAAATCTGAATTTTGTTTTCGTCAAGTTGGGGTGTCACATCATCGTCTTTCATTAGGATGAAACTCGGAGCGGCCGGATATTTCACGTCAGCTCTAGTAACTCACAATGCTGAAATGCGAACAGAAAATTCATCGACCGATTCGAACCTTTCCAATGATACCTTTTTTATTGAAGCCTATATGACAGGAAAGAAGAACGCGGGTATCCCTTCTCCTCAGGGATTATCAATAAAACTTTCCCCCTTGAATGTTATTATAGAAAATTCGCAGCACCTGATGGTATCACCCATGCATTGGCAAAGTTTTATAAATTTACAGTTGCTTCAAGTAACTTGGGCTATGAGCCATTGCCCATTTGTGTGATCTACTTGATGAATTGCATATTGGTGACTTCGGAGTTGATGCAAGTCATCATGGTCCTAAGCCCTAGGGCGATGTTTGTGGACCTCATTCTTGAGGTTTTCACTATTGACTTGAAAGAGGCAATCAAGGAGGAAATCATCCAAAATGAAACCGCTATGCTGAAGAGGGTAATGGAAAACTTCCGTGAAAGACTCCACATGTGCGTCTATCAACGAGGTCGTCATTTGGATGACATTATTTTCAAGACACAAGTATAAAAAAAAACTTGATTATGTAGGTTTCCGAAATAAAAGAGAATTTTTTCGATATTCCCTTCCGTATTTTTCTTTATAGTAACAAATGTAATTTGAAATTTTATTGAAATTGGAATTTTAAGTACTAGGTACACATGCTGTAATTCCTCGCAGCGCCTTTCGAAATGCAACCCAAATAATCGTTGAAGTTCAAATACTCTCCAATTTCCAAGTTGAAGTATTGGGAAAGCCCTTATATCTTTAAAAACACGCCCTCTAGGTTAGAAGAGGAAATTTCTTGTTGGAGGGGGGATAAAGAGCTGTCCATAGGAGCTGTCACACTATATAAGTCCCTTTATCGTGCCGGGACTCCTTTTTAAGTTTAAGGTAGTGGCACGCACATTTGATCAACTTTTAGTTTTATTATACATATAGATAATGTTCACGTTGTATCAATTCATACTTCTTGGTTGAATGAATAAAATTTTGTGAGAATCATTCATCTCCTTGTCGATAATTATGCCTTTGTGAAGTTTTACAGGCTTTAATCTTGATAGGAAGGCAATGTTGTGTATATTACAAATGATCTTGATCCACTTTTAGATTTCGTATCCATAATTATCTTTACAGATGTTTTCTACTGGAAATGGATGACATTTCAGAAAATGTTTTGTATTTCTGCATATATGACATAGTACTCCTGATGAAAATGAATTCTGCAGGCTGATACAGAAATTATCCCGCTCAAATATGATTCGGACAGTGACAGAAATGGTGTTCAGCAATTCGACTGGTTGCAGGTGAATTTTTTTTACCATGGAATGATTGTCACACTGTCCTCATTGAACTGAGAAATTACCATGTCTTGCCATAGCAAATTTCGTTCTGAATATTATATTGTTTTTAGTGAGAAATACCCAGAAGACTACAACCGAACTGTCGAAGAAATATTACGCTTCAATGGAACCCAACCACCTCCTGAGCACATGAATATAACTAATGAGATGCCTATAGCCTATGCGGTCCCACTTTATGGATACATCATGCCTTTCCTTTTAATCGTCACCATTATTGCGAACACGCTCATTGTCGTTGTGCTGAGTAAGAGGCACATGAGAACTCCTACGAACGTTGTTCTTATGGCTATGGCATTGTGCGATCTGTTCACTCTCTTGGTGCCGGCACCTTGGCTGATATACATGTATACCTTTGGGAACCACTATAAACCATTATGGCCCCGTAGTCTTTGTTATGCCTGGAATATGATGCATGAGGTAGCTATTACACTGAGATGAAAACCAATATTTCAGAATGAACGATTCGCCTTTGAAAAAAAAAGGCTCAGAAACATTGACAATGCACCCCGAAGCCACATATTCTTGGACTTTACTTCTTGGTAACAAAATTACTAAGCATATTCAAAGAAGAAAATATTCACAATATCAATTTGATGATTGTTGCTATAATTTTTTTTTTCATATTTTGAAATTTTGTGTTGTGGCCGATTCACGAAGGCTCTAATACAGATATTTCAACTTGTTGAGCATTTTCTTTAAGTATTGAGTGTGAAGAAGGAGCTCTGAGACATCAAAATTGTTACCATGTCAGCTATTTTGGCAATAGTAATAGTAGAATTGTTGACTAACAGAAGTAACAGGTGAGGAATATGATGGCGAGGAGACAGGTTTATTTGAACCCATCATCAATTCACAAGAATAGTCTTATAGTCTTCATTAAAACATACTTCAAACAAAGTCGTGATTTATAAAATAATTTGAATATTCTTTGTGATTATTTATATTCATCCCATCTCAATAAGTGTGTACTTCTGGACGGGAGCCTCACATCGTTAATAATCTTCATCATTTCTCAGTAATCTGTAATTCAATTCTTCATTAATGAAATTGAATATTCATATACAGAGATCCATTGTTACAGCACATCCCGAATATGTTTCATACAGCAAGTATATGGCTCACCCTTGCACTGGCAGTTCAACGGTACATCTACGTATGTCACGCTCCTTTGGCCAGGAAGTTATGCACAATGGACAATGTATACAAATGTCTTAGCTACGTCATGATTTCAGCAGCTTTACCTCAGGCCTTCAGGATGTTCGATACCAGAATTGTTCAGGTATGAAAAATTTCAAGTCTTTCATTTCGAAAGATTAATTTATGATACTTACACTCATCATAATCCGAATAATTGATTAACTACAAAGATATTGAGGAATTACAAAATGATTTGAGAATTTTGTTCGTATAGCTATTAGACGGAAAGGGTTATGTCAACATTCGGCGTGGAATTTTTTCAACATTTTTACTTAAATTAAGAAAGCAAATCTTGAAGTTCAATTATTTCAAGTAAAATACCTACTTCGAATTGGTCTTTTCATATCCTTTGAATATGAAATTGTATCAGATCGAAAACGCAAATTCATTAAGTACCTAATCTATCCCTATCTGGAGCTCATTCGAATCACAATTAACGTAGTTCAAAAGTCGATGAATTAGATATCAATTATATTAATTCCATCAAAGCTCTCGCGATAAATCCAATTTAGCTCATCTGACGGTGTAACTTCCTGCGGAAGTATTACCCGATGAGAAGATGAGATTCTATCTGCCGGCAAGTTACCTATCTAAATTGGAAAGGTATTATAATTGGTCGGGCCTTAGACTTGGTCTGAGGGTCGGGCGCTAGCACCGAAGCGAACACTCCTGTTTTGCCTCTCAGGAAAACATTACATCGCCAGTAAGCTTTTTGACCAATTGAAATGATAAAATTTGTGTGATTCAGAATCTTTTTTTTCAGATTGACATCGTGTGGCACAACAGAACTACGCATGTTTGTAAAAGGGTTATAGCAAGTTGGGTTAGGGACTATCTGTCAGAAAATGTATATTTCACTACTTATTATATGTTTAGAGTAATTTTCGTTCATCTAATTCCCTGTGTGGCCTTAATTGTACTTAATCTACTTCTTTTTCAAGCGCTCAAGCAAGCGCAACAACGAAGAGATATGCTTTTGTCGAAAAATAATCAGAAGAATGAATGCAAGAAACTGAGAGACTCAAATTGTACCACCTTGATGTTGATAGTTGTAGTGACTGTGTTTCTTATTGTGGAAATTCCACTGGTTGTTGTTACTTTATTGCACATAATTTCGAGTGTCATTATAGAATTTCTGGATTATTATATGGCGAATGCGCTAATCCTTATCACCAATTTTTTGATAATACTGAGCTATCCAATAAACTTCGCTATTTACTGTGGCATGTCTCGACAGTTCAGAGAAACATTTAAAGAACTCTTTGTCAGAGGAACAGTTTCAACTAGAAATGGCTCTTCCAGGTATTCATTGATTAATGGACCTAGAACATGCACGAATACAAACGAAACTGTTCTCTAAATATTCACAATTGATCATATAAATGTAGCTATGTATTTTCTCGGTGAAGAATATAAAAAGATTCAGAAATCGGTCATCGAAACACAGTGTTTTATGTATTATTTATTCAAATTTATTGTATAGTCTTCAACGTAGGCCCCAGCCGTAAAAATCCACTCACCCCAACGAATAATTCAATTGTCTAAAAGTTATTTGTAAGCATTTTCAGGATTCTACTTTAGGATCCTTTCGACTGAAACTGAAATCCTCAAATTGGAAGTTGGACTTTTGTGACGAAAATAATTATTTCAGCCTAAATTTATTCTCGAACTATTGAGAATAAATTTTAGTCAACACCGAGTCCAATAAATGAGCGTCCTTTACCAAGTGATCCAAAAGAAAAAACACTTTCTGGCCTTTTTTTTAATCTGTTATATTGATATACCTACATGTTTTTTATTCATATAATAAAACATTCGAATTCGACGAGTCTACGAGTAGAAGAAAGAAAATCAACCACCTTCATGAATTTTCTCTTTGACTGTCGGTATGTAACTTCGTTTGCGCATAACACAGAAACTACTACACGGAATTTCATGCAGTTTTCACCGTTCCGTTCCTGCAATTCATACACCCAAGTAAATCTGGAAAATTGATAGTTCGAATTAACCGGATATAATGTGAAGCAATCAATTTTATATAGTCCTCTGTTGGCTCAATCGATAGAAAGTTCTGCTGTGATCAAAGGTTCTAATCCGTTCTGGGTGTGAATATTGTTTGGCACAAAATTGGATGCGCTCACGAAGGAGCGCAAAAGCTAATTCAGAGAATAAGCTACAAAAATTTGATTTAATTTCTTTTTCTTTTCAAAGCATTTGAATAAAAGCCCCTATCTCAGAATTTCCTTACTTATTTTTGCTTAATTGAGAAATTTTCCATATCTTCGGATCCCAGTGTTATTTTGACAGTAGGTATAACGAACACCCTTAGGCTGAATAGTTCAAATGCGAATCAACAAAAATTGAGAACTGCCTACGTCTTGAAAAAGATACAAAAAAAATAATTTGTGGGTTTGCCGTCATTATTAACATTAATAATGACATACTATGATCAAAATAAATTCTTATGAAATTTATAAAACTTAACCATTCCATAAATGGCGATACATTCTACCTACTGCAATGAAAATCCGAATAATTTTCCTTCGTATACTGAGGACCTAATCCGAAGTATCTTTTGGGTAACTTTGTTTTTGTCGCTTTGCATTTTTAATTGAGATTTTTTTATATTTTTTACATTAAGAAGGTATACCTTAATTTATTGATGTTGGCTTTCACGGTCGAATGCAAATTCAAATCTAGAGTAGGTATTCCAGGTTTTCTAGCCGTAGTCCAATTGAATTTTCACCGAACGTTTCGCTTACAACTGCAGTTGAAGGCTAAGAAACCCTGAGTACTCTATGTTTGAAATATATCTTTTCCGCAAATCGCTAGGAAATTTTGACATTCCTAACAACAAAATTTGTCATAGAAAAAGTCAAGATTTCCCAACTGTTAGGAAATATTCATTTCCTTACTGTAAGGAAATTATATTTCCTTACAGTTGTCAGTGTTCTTCAAATAGATATTCGTACTTCTCTCTAGATTATTTTGGCAATAATTCTGATGAAGCATTATTCACTGCCTCAACCAGCTCTGGAGGAGTTCCGGAAATGGAAAATTCATCATCACTTAATCATTTTACACTGTTTTGTCTTCGAAAAGACCAGCAATTAAATAAATATTCGTCAACTTTGGCAATTCAGCATTAATACGTGTCAATAGTAACGCAACCAATTCCATTCCGAATTTCAAAGCTCCATTTATTTATGAATGAAATAATTTTTTTTTCAAAAATGATTAAAATCTGCAGAATTTCAACGATTTGCGGAAAAATAGTATGTTTACCTCGTAGGAAAAGCCACATTCCTGGGTGTAGCTAAGTCTCGGCTTACGCCTCGACTTATGCCTGCCATACACGTTACGGTCTACCGGAGAGGTATACCTGCGCAGGCATGCCTGTGCAGGTCAACCGGAGCGTGTGTGGGATAAGACCTGTGCAGTTTTTTCAACCTGTACAGGCGACCGGTTACGATCTACCGGAGAGGTATACCTGCGCAGGCATGCCTGTGCAGGTCAACCGTAGCGTGTGTGGGATTAGACCTGTGCAGTTTTTTCAACCTGTACAGGCGACCGGTGCAAGATCGAAAATCAATATTTTTGAGTGACACCGTACGATGTGCCCGTGCGTGGGTGCGTGTACAGGGTGGGCAAAATTGGTGCTACATGAACTAAAACATATGATACATTTCTGAAACGGGAAAAAAGGCGATTCTTTCTAAGTCATTTCAAACTACTATTTCCATAAGAAAAAACACAACTTCATGAAATAATCAGAGTACTCCACTGGATTGCTATCAGAAAAGTGTCTGTATAATGTTTTTATTTCAACATCCTAGCATAAACAGAAACGAAGATAATGACCAAAGTTGAAATCGCCCAAATTTCAATTTTGGCCTATAACTCGGAAACGAAAGAAGATAGAGGAATGCAGTTGATGGCATTATCAGTTTCTCGAAAAAAGAGGACTATAAGGTGCCATTCATTTTTCTCTATCTCCTCGGGTTAAAAAGTTTCAGTTCATGTAGCAACAATTTTGCCCACCCTGTACACCGGTCGCCTGCGCAGGTCAAGTCATTTGCTGTCATAAACGTTGTCGCCGTCAGTTGTCTCCACGTCGAGTAGTGAATGATATCGTATTGTCACCTGTATCAAAAATCAATACGCAAAAATGGCACCAACAGATTCTACTAAAAAAGTCCTTGAAGATTTCATTGCAATATATAAACCGCATTCATGCCTATGGCAAGTCAAAAACAAAGCGTACCATGATCGAGACAAAAAAGAAGCTGCAGAGAATCGACCGACGTCCGGTATACCTGCACAGGCATGCCTGCGCAGGTATACCTCTCCGGTAGACCGTAACGTGTATGGCCGGCATTAGCAATCTTCACAATCGTCCAGGAATGTAAGGCTTTTCCTACCCGGTAAACAATGTACTATTATTGATCCATATTCAGAAAATTTCAAGGAAATGCAATCATTTAATGTTTTATTGTCACTTAATGTAATATTGTTGTTCTTTCCTGATACTGACCAGTTACTCCCGAACTAATATAATGTTCGATAATGAGACATTCTTTATTTTTGTATAGAAATACAATAGAATAGGTGCTACAGTATAGGTTTTCACGAAAACAGAGCCCATTTCGTGAAAACTCATCGTTGAGTTATGATCATAACATAAAAATGTAATACTTACATAACAGAATTTGTTATCGGTGGAGGAAGGTGTACGAGATGATCCCTTGGGGTGAAACAATCCTTCGCAATTTGCGCGAAAACTATGTACAGTTTCACACTATATTCTATATTCAGTATAATACTGGGATTTCTCAGAAATAAATTATAACTACATGGAGATTATAGGGTTGAATAATGAGTAATAAAATATCGAGTCGGTACAGCTTGTCTGAAATGGGAAGGATAACCTGAAACTTCGCCAGTGTCCAGAATGATCGATTTTGAACACCCAATTTGTGCTTGTATGTTTTAGAATACCTACAAAACGTTATTTGTTCAATATAGAGTCTGTCGGAAAGAAAGCATGTTTTTCAAATGGGTAGAACAGCCAAAATAAGTAAGAAAACAAAATTTTTATTGCATCGAAATACTCAGAAATACATGCCATTTTTTTCAGTAAAACAAACTTCAAGATCTTAAAATTATGCTGGCCACATGACTCCCTTGAGACAAAATGCAGGAATCGAGCCTGTCCATTGCCTCGGCAAGCATCTGTGTCCTTCGTCAAAAAATAAGGACGAAAAAGCATCGTACGGTATGCAGGGGCTTCGGTAAGGGGTTCGCCATTTTGAAAATACCAACGTACAGTGAACACGCAATGCTCCAAACCACGTTGCCAACTAAAGCTGCACCTCTCTCTCTACTCAACTAGTCCATCCCCATCCCAACGAGACTACCCCTCTCGATGTACCACCCTTATGAAAAACATGCTTTCTTTCCGACAGACCCTGTATATTGATTATTGAGCAATTGTTTTGTTATACCTATGCATATCAGCTACTATGTTATATCCGTTTAGGTCAACTCTTTCCATTATCGTTTTGAAAAAGTTATAATTTATAGATTTTATATTAATTTTATATTTATATTTAGGTACCTATAAAAATATCTGAAAACCAAAAAAGTACCTTCTTTATTGAAATTCAATTAAAACTAGCTCTGACAGAATTCTTGAATGCAAATATAAGAGACAAAAAGTGAAATAATTAAATGAAATAACACGCTATACGATATTCACCATAGGAAAAAAGCAACATGAATCACCGTCTCAGTGGGGCCATCTCGACCAAATTCTCCGATAAGTATTGATCTCTGTCTGATGTGTTTCTTATTGAACAATAGGTATGTGAAGAGATGTAATTTCGATAATTATTAAAGAGTTGTATTGTATTGATTTTTTATTTATAATGCGTTTCAGTTTTTCATTTCCATTGATTCGAGAAGTTTTCAAAAAAATCCATAGGAATTATAGGAGCTTTTGACCGCTCGTTCAAATTCAGGTACACTGAATTGGCCTAAAGCTGCTTGGCTTCCATCAGATGAAAGAAATTTCCCTATAATCTACCAGCAGGGTAATACCGAAATTCTGGGAATGAAACTGAATTTATTCCTTTGACGAGCAATGGAAATTGAGGATTCATTTCGGATGTATTTAATTTTGGTTATGACAAGATCCTCGCGGAATTTCCTTTACCTACACTTGCAAGTCGTTAGTATGCCGCTTAATACCAAATTTCAACCCAATCGGATATGCAGTTTCAAATTGAAACACATCTTACTAGATCAAGAGAAAAATGAAGAAGTACAAAATAAAAAAGACCAGTTAATTGAAAGGAGAAAAATTATTTCGGGAAGACCAAAAAGAAAGAGAAAATTATCCTATCAGAAGAATTCAGCGTGTAGCTCATAAAGGATAATAATAATAATAATAATAATAAATTTATTTCAAACAGCCACATTCATTACAAGATTTTCATCTAGATTACAGTGGGTTGAAAAGTGTCAAGCAAATATGCATATTAATATATTATCCTTAAACTAACAAAACGGAATTAAAATATTCACGAGAATCTATACCATGTCGGCACTGAACAATTACAAAAGAAGATTGGGCCCTTTTACACCGCTAAAAATCTGTCCCGAAACATTGGAGAAATTTGCAAGAAATGTGAAATCTGTATGAAGAATAAATCAAGGGGTCAAAACAAGTTTGGTGTCATGTCTCATTTAGGTCCAGCCACCAAATTTTTCTGGGAAATACATCAGTCCAAAAATGATCTATTTTTCGCGGTTTTTCGACTAAAGGTCGATTATTTCCCAAATTTCGCGTCGAAGGTGAATTCTAATTACACATTCGTTATCTACGTGTCAACGTGTCCGAATTAGTGAATTAAATGACCAGAGTCGAAATACTCCGAAGAAAAAAGATTTGGATCGGACTTGGGAAAAAGTTGAAAATTTAGACCTTCGCGAAAAGAATCAGAAAATCTTAACTGTCCGACTCTGATGAATGAAACTTGGTTTTTATGATTCACAAAGGATCAATCTATATGCAAAAAAATTAACATCTTTATAAAGCAATTTTTCTGGGAAATAAGGCAGTCCAGAAATGACCTATTTTTCGACTCCAGGAGAATTCTTATTATAGATTCGTAATCTACGTGTCCAAATTGGTGAACAAAATGACCCAGGTCGATATACTCAGCAGAAAAAAATTTTTGATCGGAAAAATTTCGAACAAGATGAGAATTTGGACCTTCGCGAAAAAAATCAGAAAATTCAACCCCTTCGTCTCAGGTATATGAAAAATACACCATTTCATTCTCAAAGAAACAAAGTATGAACTAAAAAATCACCTCCTCTCAATTCCAATTTTTTTTAGGAGTTACGTCCCTCCAAAGACGACCAATAACTCGAAAATGAAATATCGAAAAAATTAAAACGAAATAATCCATTACTTATGAGGGCTACATGGACGATTTTGGTATCAATGTGTGGGTTTTCGAGGTCGCTCTATTCAATAAAATACTTCCCAGAGCCCTAACTAGCATGGTTTGGAATTTAGATTTTCACCCGTCGAATGGCAAATTTTCGGAAAATCGGGAATTCAAACCGTCATTGCTCTCCCTCCATTGGCCGTATCCACTTTTGGTTTGTGTATTGTTAATAAGCATTGTCCCAAGTATCTCTAGGAATAAAAAATCGATTTCGAAAATCCCAACTCTTTGGGTGAAAAATACGTAAGGGGTGAGATCCCCTAAAACACCATATTCGTCATCCCCAAGGAATCCCTGGGTCGATATTCGAACGTAAATTTCTACAACCCATTCGAATCTACCAGAATACCCTTTTTGCTGACCCAGGACACCTAAATTCTGCATGCTCTGAGCTCGTGAACAAAACTCGAAAATGAAATATCGAAAAAATTAAAACGAAATAATTCATTACTTATGAGAGCTAAATGGACCAATTTGGTATCAAAATGTAGCTTTTCAAGGTCACTCTATTTAATGAAAGACTTCCCAGAGCCCTAACTAGCAAAGTTAAGATTTTGACCTGTCAAATGGCATTTTTTGAAAAATTGCAAATTTCAAACTCTCATATCTTCCGATCCAATCATCTCCGACAAAAGTTATTTATATTATCTTGATCAGCATACCTCAATGAATCACTGTGCAAAATATGAGCGATTTGAAAAATCTCAAATTTTTGGTGAAAAATGCCAAAGGGGTAAGACCCTCTGAAAACACCATATTTGTCAATAAAATAAATATCCGTGTCAATTCAACCGTATTATTCGATCGAGAAATTATGCGAACCTTTTGAATCTTCCATATAAGCCATTCCACCCGAAGATATCAAAAATACTTTGAGTAGCCTGGGCTCCTAAACAAAAGTTGAACACGAAAAATCGAAAAATATAAAACCGAATAACTCGTTACTTATGAGGGCTACATGGGTGGTTTTGGTATCGAAAGGAAGGTTTTCGAGGTCGCTCTATTCAATGAAAGATGATTCAGAGCTCTAACTATTATAGTTTAGATTTTGACCTGTCAAATGGCATTTTTTGAAAAATTGCAAATTTCAAACTTTCATATCTTCCGTTCCAATCATCTCCGACAAAAGTTATTTATATTATCTTGATCAGCATACCTCAATGAATCACTGTGCAAAATATGAGCGATTTGAAAAATCTCAAATTTTTGGTGAAAAATGCCAAAGGTTTAAAACCCTCTGAAAACACCATATTTGTCAATAAAATAAATATCCGTGTCGATTCAACCGTATTATTCGATCGAGAAATTATGCGCGCGAACCTTTCGAATCTTCCATATAAGCCATTCCACCCGAAGATATCAAAAATACTTCGAGTAGCGAAAATGTAGGGTTTCGAGGTCGCTCTATTCAATGAAAGATGATTTAGAGCTCTAACTATCATAGTTTAGTTGACCTGTCAAATGGCATTTTTTGAAAAATTGCAAATTTCAAACTCTCATATCTTCCGTTTCAATCATCTCCGACAAAAGTTATTTATATTATCTTGATCAGCATACCTCAATGTATCACTGTGCTAAATATGAGCGATTTGAAAAATCTCAAATTTTTGGTGAAAAATGCCAAAGGGGTAAGACCCTCTGAAAACATCATATTTGTCAATAGAATAAATATCCGTGTCAATTCAACCGTATTATTCGATCGAGAAATTATGCGAACCTTTCAAATCTTCCATATAAGCCATTCCACCCGAAGATATCAAAAATACTTTGAGTAGCCTGGGCTCCTGAACAAAAGTCGAACACGAAAAATCGAAAAACATAAAACCGAATAACTCGTTACTTATGAGGGCTACATGGGTGGTTTTGGTACCTATCAAATTGTAGGTTTTCGAGATCGCTCTATTCAATGAAAGATGATTCAGAGCTCTAACTATCATAGTTTAGATTTTGACCTGTCAAATGGCATTTTTTGAAAAATTGCAAATTTCAAACTCTCATATCTTTCGTTCCAATCATCTCCGACAAAAGTTATTTATATTATCTTGATCAGCATACATCAATGTATCACTGTGCAAAATATGAGCGATTTGAAAAATCTCAAATTTTTGGTGAAAAATGCCAAAGGGGTAAGACCCTCTGAAAACACCATATTTGTCAATAAAATAAATATCCCTGTCAATTCAACCGTATTATTCGATCGAGAAATTATGCAAACCTTTCGAATCTTCCATGTAAGCCATTCCACGCGAAGATATCAAAAATACTTTGAGTAGCCTGGGCTCCTGAACAAAAGTCGAACACGAAAAATCGAAAAACATAAAACCGAATAACTCGTTACTTATGAGGGCTACATGGGTGGTTTTGGTATCAAAATGTAGGTTTTCCAGGTCGCTCTATTCAATGAAAGATGATTCAGAGCTCTAACTATCATAGTTTAGATTTTGACCTGTCAAATTGCATTTTTTGAAAAATTGCAAATTTCAAACTCTTATATCTTCCATTCCAATCATCTCCGACAAAAGTTATTTATATTATCTTGATCAGCATACCTCAATGTATCACTGTGTAAAATATGAGCGATTTGAAAAATCTCAAATTTTTGGTGAAAAATGCCAAAGGGGTAAGACCCTCTGAAAACACCATATTTGTCAATAAAATAAATATCCGTGTCAATTCAACCGTATAATTCGATCGAGAAATTATGCGAACATTTCGAATCTTTCATGTAAGCCATTGCACTCGAAGATATCAAAAATACTTTGAGAAGCCTGGGGCCCTGGGCTCCTGAACAAAAGTCGAACACGAAAAATCGAAAAACATAAAACCGAATAACTCGTTACTTATGAGGGCTACATGGGTGGTTTCGGTATCAAAATGTAGGTTTTCGAGGTCGCTCTATTCAATTAAAGATGATTTAGAGCTCTAACTATCATAGTTTAGATTATGACCTGTCAAATGGCATTTTTTGAAAAATTGCAAATTTCAAACTCTCATATCTTCCGTTCCAATCATCTCCGACAAAAGTTATTTATATTATCTTGATCAGCATACCTCAATGTATCACTGTGCAAAATATGAGCGATTTGAAAAATCTCAAATTTTTGGTGAAAAATGCCAAAGGTTTAAGACCCTCTGAAAACACCATATTTGTCGATAAAATCAATATCCGTGTCAATTCAACCGTATAATTCGATCGAGAAATTATGCGAACCTTTCGGATCTTCCATATAAGCCATTCCACCCGAAGATATCAAAAATACTTTGAGTAGCCTGGGCTCCTGAACAAAACTCGAACACGAAAAATCGAAAAACATAAAACCGAATAACTCGTTACTTATGAGGGCTACATGGGTGGTTTTGGTATCAAAATGTAGGTTTTCGAGGTCTCTCTATTCAATGAAAGATGATTCAGAGCTCTAACTATCATAGTTCAGATTTTGACCTGTCAAATGGCATTTTTTGAAAAATTGCAAATTTCAAACTCTCATATCTTCCGTTCCAATCATCTCCGACAAAAGTTATTTATAAAGGGTGTTTTTTTTAGAGGTATAGAACTTTAAATTGCAATAAAACAACGATGGATTATTCGATTGACATGAATTTCATTTATCCGAAAGATGATCTTGTGGCAATACATTTTAAATGTGATTTCTGGCATATGACCGCCACTGCTGGCTCGGATGTAGTCCAATCTGGACTTCCAATTTTCGATGACTTTTTCCAACATTTGTGGCCGTATATCGGCAATAACACGGCGAATGTTGTCTTCCAAATGGTCAAGCGTTCGTGGCTTATCCGCATAGACCAATGACTTTACATAGCCCCACAGAAAGTAGTCTAGCGGTGTTAAATCACAAGATTTGGAGGCCAATTCACAGGTCCAAAACGTGAAATTAGGCGGTCACCGAACGTGTGTTTCAATAAATCGATTGTGGCACGAGCTGTGTGACATGCTGCGCCGTCTTGTTGGAACCACAGCTCCTGGACATCATGGTTGTTCAATTCAGGAATGGAAAAGTTAGTAATCATGGCTCTATACCGATCACCATTGACTGTAACGTTCTGGCCATAATCGTTTCTGAAGAAGGACGGACCAATGATTCCACCAGCCCATAGAGGCATAGAGCGTCTCTGGGGATGCGAGTGATCAATAAGAGTAAACGTGGTGCGAAAACGTTCCATGGTTAATCGAATTAACTGCTATGATGGACGATTTTGTCGACGATAAAATGGACGTAGTGCGCGATACGTATTTCGCACAGAACCATTATTTTCGAAATAAAATTGCACTACTTGCAAGCGTTGTTCAGGCGTGAGTCTATTCATGATGAATTGCCAAACCAAACTAAGAATAAATCACTTGACAGCTGTTAAATCGGTCGCCATCTTGAACAGTAATTCCAACTTGAAGTTCTATACCTCGAAAAAAAACACCCGATATTATCTTGATCAGCATACCTCAATGTATCACTGCAAAATATGAGCGATTTGAAAAATCTCAAATTTTTGGTAAAAAATGCCAAAGGGGTAAGACCCTCTGAAAACACCATATTTGTCAATAAAATAAATATCCGTGTCAATTCAACCGTATTATTCGATCAAGAAATTATGCTAACCTTTCGAATCTTCCATGTAAGCCATTCCACTCGAAGATATCAAAAATACTTTGAGTAGCCTGGGCTCCTGAATAAAAGTCCAACACGAAAAATCGAAAAACATAAGACCGAAAAACTCGTTACTTATGAGGGCTACATGGGAGGTTTTGGTATCAAAATGTAGGTTTTCGAGGTCGCTCTATTCAATGAAAGAAGATTCAGAGCTCTTACTATCATAGTTTAGATTTTGACCTGTCAAATGGCATTTTTTGAAAAATTGCAAATTTCAAACTCTCATATCTTCCGTTCCAATCATCTCCGACAAAAGATATTTATATTACCTTGATCAGCATACCTCAATGTATCACTGTGCAAAATATGAGCGATTTGAAAAATCTCAAATTTTTGATGAAAAACGCCAAAGGGGTAAGACCCTCTGAAAACACCATATTTGTCGATAAAATAAATATCCGTGTCAATTCAACCGTATTATTCGATCGAGAAATTTTGCGAACCTTTCGAATCTTCCATATAAGCCATTCCACCCGAAGATATCAAAAATACTTTGAGTAGCCTGGGCTCCTGAACAAAAGTCGAACACGAAAAATCGAAAAACATAAAACCGAATAACTCGTTACTTATGGGGGCTACATGGGTGGTTTCGGTATCAAAATGTAAGTTTTCGAGATCGCTCTATTCAATGAAAGATGATTCAGAGCTCTAACTATCATAGTTTAGATTTTGACCTGTCAAATGGCATTTTTTGAAAAATTGCAAATTTCAAACTCTCATAGCTTTCGTTCCAATCATCTCCGACAAAAGTTATTTATAATATCTTAATCAGCATACCTCAATGTATCACTGTGCAAAATATGAGCGATTTGAAAAATCTCAAATTTTTGGTGAAAAATGCCAAAGGGGTAAGACCCTCTGAAAACACCATATTTGTCAATAAAATAAATATCCGTGTCAATTCAACCGTATTATTCGATCGAGAAATTATGCGAACCTTTCGAATCTTCCATATAAGCCATTCCACCCGAAGATATCAAAAATACTTTGAGTAGCCTGGGCTACTCAATTGAGAAATTTAAAAATATGACAGAAATCCTTAAATTACTGCAAATCGTTCCAGAACTAAGAGAAATACAACAAATGCATCTCATGACATTTGAAATCAAGGATATTAAAACCATTTTAGATGAAATCCAAACAGCTGTAAGCTTCGCGAGATTACATCTTTTACATGAATCTATTTTACCCTATTCCAAATTCTCAGAATTAACCAAAAATGTCAGTATAATACCTTTGCATCATTTGAAAGATTACTATCAATTATGTCATACGAAAGTTATTTTCAAAAACAAAGTTTTACTATTTTTAATATCGATTCCTATAGTTTACAAGGAAAGTTACGATTTATACAAATTCTATTATCTACCTCAAAACAATCTTTCCCTTCCTTTTACCGATCCTTATTTACTCTCACAAGAAGAAGTATTGAAATGGTCTACTAAAGAGTGCCATCCAGTCGAAGAAGACTACCTATGCGACCAAGATTCCCTAGTTAGATCACCGACATGTATGCAGAATGTTCTGAAAAACCACTCAGAAAACTGTCCCAGAACGAGAATGGTTCGTCCTCCAGACCTGAAACAACTAGAAGATGGAAATATCCTCTCCGTCAACAACGAGAAAATTATAGAAAAATGCCCACATCAAACAAGGTATTATTTCGTTCGCCCAATTGCTATTCTAAAATCGAAATGTTCCCTCAGCAACACTGAAAAAGAAATCGTTCCAACTACCACGTTAGATGAAGAAAAATTCATCATCCTACCCAAGATGACGTTGCAACCCAAGAGTCCATTAGATGAAGAAAACTTCAAGAAAGAAGACTTGGATATCCCAGATGTCAAATTGGAAGATTTGGACCAATGGAACTTCCAACCCTCAAGATTTTATGTTATAATATTTTTGTTGATACTTATTGCTATCATTTATTTTATTTTCAGATATTTTAGAAATAATAATTTTTTTCAATAAAGCTACACCTCATAAAGGTGATACCTTTAACCAAGGTGGGGAGGAATTATGTAATACTACCCCTTACTAATTAGATTGATTTATATTCCATATACTATTCAGCCTGTATATTACCATATTATAAAAACAGCATGGTAAGCTTTTTCATTGTTCTTTGTTTAGATTTGCAGGTGGTTATTATTTGCGTATATTCCATGGCACGTGTAATCGGCCATTACCACCTACTCAATTGATAAACCTATAAATATTAGAGATGTACCTTTAGACATCGGAATTGACTCTGAACGATTATCTCATTAGTTGTAAATCTATTTCATGTACAGTAGATTGGTAGTTCCGAAATAAAGTTGTTTTTTTAAAAACATAGTTTTCTCCCCGAAAAACATAATTATATATTGTATATGGTATATGGATACTTTTGCGAAGTTCACTAATTCATTCTCAAATAATTTGAGAATGCAAGAAAATGCAGGGTGTTCCATTTAAAAAAAACATAACTTTGATATGTCACGCTCTCTTCCAGCACCCTGTACATGGGCGTCCGCAGGGGGGTGGGGCTGAGATTTTGATGGCCTTATAGTTTTTCAGCACAACACCCTCAATATTTCAATAATTTTTATTTTGCCACCCCCGATAAAATTAATCTGTTTTCCATATCAAAACAACGTAGCTTCAAAAGAGGATAAGCACACCACAAGATCGGCAAGGAAATTTACTACATATAAATTAATGAATAGAAGGGAAAAAACGGCTCCTAAAACAATATTCTCGATACTTTGATTAATATGTGAAATATTCATAAAATTTTCACAAAGAGCCATTTATTTCCTAAAATACTGATCCTAGGTAAAATCTGATTTCTTATCTACAATCTACAACTTCGAATAAATCTGACCAGTGGCTCGAAAATATTACTACATTATAGGTCACTGTAACGACAGCGCCATCTATTAGACAGGAACCGAACTTTAACGTTATCATCCTCCAAAGTACAGAAATCGCCTAAATTATTAAGAATTCTATAAAATTCAATTTGGAAGGAAACTTCCATTTGAAAGAAAACTACTATTTGAAAGGATGCTTCTATTTGAAAGGAAACTTCATCATTCCTGGGTGCTGGGTGCGCCCTGCCGTGAGGGGTTTTGGCAGTTGAATGTTACTCTCGAAATACTCGATATAATTACAGGAATCTAACTCCAGCGCACCAATTGTAAAATTCTGTGAACAACATCTAATATACAGGGTCCTGCAATAGTGCGAAACTATTCCAGATTTCAGGAAATCATTTTCTGATATACAGAAAAATGTTATTCATGGATGATTGATTTTCACATATTTTCAACTTCAACGACCTTCATTATCTCTTTCATGAGACAGTTTTTCAACTCATTTACGGTCATGACAGCCACCAACCATAGATCATTATTGATTTATCTATGATGAATTATCTGTGATTCTTAAAACTAACCCCAATTAAATTATTAGGTTATGATGCTGGTTTCTTCTGGAGTATTTTTAAGTTTCAAAAGATGAAACTAGGAGTAATTTTATTAAAACTTGCATTTCAAAAAGCACAAAGCATGGATCGTACAAGGTAGAAAAAAAGTTCTTGAAAAAAATGGAATCTCAGTTTCATGATCCAGAGGATGTATTTGAAAGGCAAATATTTGGAAAAAATTTATATACACTCTAGTAATTGACTCTTTTTTTTTAGGGTGGAAATTGTTGGTATAAAACCACCTTCCTTAAATTATGATAATAATGTTCACAAGCACAAAGTTTAACTAAAAGTGTTCAGATACAGGAAAATCTTCCAACAAAATATGTTACTAGTCCATTATCTAAAGAAATGAATAGTCAAGTGAAAAAAATTATTTCAAATGCCCATCTATTTGATGTTAACAACAAAAATTGCCAAAATCAAGGACCAGTTGTTGGAATTTTCCAAAGTATGGTATAACCGCTTCCTTTTGAATGATTTATACTTTTCATTTCCGTTCAAGGAGGATAATTTGATACAGTTTTCCCAGAAGCCATTGTCTCCTATTACAGATGAATCAACATAACTAAATTTAGATAATGGCGAAATGAAAAATATTTGGTATCACTGAAGTTTGCAAAAAGACACAGACACGAGAAAAATGATATCGCAACTGATTATTTCTTTCAATAGTAAGTAGTTAGTAATAACATACAAACTAACGGACATCCAAAAGAGGTAAAACAAAGAAATAAAACTAAATGAATAATTATTGACTAACTTTAAAACCTAGCATCAACATAAAAATGATATTACCTTTTTTCATACAAGCAATAATGATCACGGTATTCATCCAATTATTGAATCATTCCACAAAAAATTATTGCTATATTGCTACTTAGAGCTCAATTTATTTAATTTTTTGGAAAAAATGCATTCTAAATAAGCATCATAGGTATGTTTACTTTTTTTGTGGATAAAAAAATTACTAATGGGCTAGAACATAAATAATTTTTCAATTCACAACGTAGATTAGATCATGCTTAGTATTGTGTTGATGACGATTGCATCATTTCTGGGCAGGGGGAGCGCCCTGCCGTGAGGGGTTTTTGTATATTTTAAGTGGAAGTTGAATGAATCCGTGATTTTTAATGAATTGTTAGGTTATATCTTGATGATATTTATTTTATATTGCATTCATTTTTCAGATTATTATGTAGATGAAAGGGATATATTATTAACTCTTCCAATATATGATGTGAGTTATTGGATATATTAGCAGCATGAATAAAATTTTTGAGGTTTTAGAATGTTGAGGTTGCAGGAGAACGAAGGAGGAGCTGAGCCAAAAAAATGTATCTAGTTGAAGTAGAGTCAGAAGTTATCAATTCAATTAATGGATATCTAATGGGAAGAAACCAAAAAGAAAGATATTTATATTCCTTACTAGTGTTATCAAGAAATTCAAGGGAATCTGCAATGACAAAGGAGTAGAGAAAAATGAAGAACATATTAAATTATTTGAGAAGACAACGATGAGCACACAATCTACATTTTTTCAGGTATTTATATTCCTTACTAATCTCCATTTTTGCAGGTTAACAAGAAGAAATTCAAGGGAATCTGAAATGCAGAGAAAACTTCCAAATGAGCACACAATCTTTTTGTAAGGATAAGATAAGAAATCTAAAGTCGTTTTAAGATTAACGATAAAATTTTAGCTCTTTCTGTTTACAAGGTAAGGGTTATAGGTATTTATCTAGGGTTTTTAGTAAAAATTGTCAGTGGATCGAAATGTGGATCAGCTCAAATTTCTAACAGCCAGCGTTGAGAAATTGGAATTAAAATTTGTGTCCTCATGTTTGATGGATGAGGTTTCCTTTTAAGTCCTGCTGGCATGTCTTCAAATTTTTCTAGTGATTCTGATTTTTGGGACTATGGTAGTGAACGTAGATTAGATCATGCTGTTTATGCTGAAAGATATTTAGATATTTTTAAAAAATGTATGTTTATATGATCCTCCAAGGTATAAGGAATATAACGAAAGATATGCACTTTTGTCAATTCAGGTTAAAAAGTTGCTTCTTGGTCTCATCATTGTAGATGATCATAGACACAACAATAAAAATTAAAAATGCCTTTCAAGTCTCTCAATTTAATGGCAAAGTTGAGTGTAAATCTTAGTAGAGACGACCCATATTTTGATCCCTCGGCTTCACAAATTGGTCAACTTTAGAGAGTTACTGCAACCAGAATAATGACTGTAGCCATAAGCTGATTTTTTAAATATAGATCGATCCTTTAATGATAGAAAACCACACGCCAAAGGTCCAAAATTTCGAAATTTCAATCCATCATAACTCTGTTTTGTGCAAATTCTGTACGTTCACAGCACACCACAAGATCGGCAAGGAAATTTACTATAAATTAATAGAATAGAAGCGGAAAAAACGGCTCCTAAAACAATATTTTCGATACTTTGATTAATATGTGAAAAGAGCCATTTATTTCCTAAAATACTGATCCTCTGATTACTTATTTACAATCTACATATACGGTGGGTTTCACAAAAGTTGAAATAAGTTGATCTTGAATCAAAATTTGAACATGGAATCAACGCTGATCCGGTTTCACAAACAAAATTCATGGCATCAAAAGTAGAAGTTTGAATCCGACAACGAGATTTCTCCAGCGTAACTGAGCTCATAGACTCATTACGTCATCGTAGGAAAAAATGACAAATTCGGCGGACGTATAAATGAATATTGTTGTTGTGTGAAGGTGAAATTCTTCAAGTAGAGGGCAGCATAAGACTTTTTCCCTAAGGTAAGTAAAAAGCTTATTCTTGTTATATCTCCATAACCTACATTATTGTTATTGCTTTATTTTTCTATTTCAGAAACAGAAACAAATGAAATGTGAGGAAAATCCTAGAAGCGTAGAATTATAAGGAATCCTGGAACTGCATTAAGAACATACAGAATTATGCACCTTGTCACAGCAGAAGAAGTAATATCTATTATGAATTGTGATAAACAAACATATTTTCTGTGTTATGGTTTGTTTACATTCACAGCACGCACAATGTAATTGCTCACAAAGAAATGTGCTAAATGAAATGAAGGTAGTTGCATGGAAGAATTAGTATTCTCATTTTATAGTTTTCAGATTTTGGGATCCGAAGTGAGAAAACAAACTATTTTGATGGAAATCTCATGATTATATCAAAAGAAGTATATTTTCATAATACATGGACAAGTATTCAATATACATAATTAAATCCATTATTATTGATTTACAAGAAATAATCATAAGGGGCCAACGATACTGGATGGTATGGTTAAAGGCAGTGGAAATGATTTTCTCGGTTAAATAATGAAGCTTATTTTTTGTTGGATTTTGTTCGATATCGAGTTAATAATTAAATTGCAATATGAATACTGTAAATTGGATAATAAAGACAGTATTGAATATTTACCAACTCGTTTTGAATTAACTTCAAATAAATTAATATTATGAGGCTTTATTTTTTTATTGAGGATTTTTTAAATTCCACACATATTGAATAGGAAAATACTAATCATAAAATACAGTTTTCTTATATTCAAATGATAATGATTCATCAAAGTCATTGTTCTGAAGAACAGTACAGTCCAGCACAGGTCACAATACAGGTAACGTAATGTCAATTCATTTCTGGATCACATGGCTGAAATACATTTTGATAGACTATCCGGTCTAGTCATAATTGTATTCAGTAGGAACTGTATTCAATGTTTTAATAATGAAAGCAATAGGTAATAGTTCATGTAGCACCCTTCGTTGAATATATTAACCAACCATTATGTCCTTTACTTTTCTCGTCAGAAAAAATTCTATTCAAGCCCAATTTTAAGATGATGGATACATATTATGGCAGGAATATAAACCAACTCATATACATTGCATTCTATCCATGTAATTCCTGATTGCCCTATTTGTATGATGGACCTATGAGCGTAGATATATTTCTCTGAAGAATTCCGTCAACGATGTTTGAATTCGATTTTTTCGAATGAAACGAGGATATTCCTTCATTTTGATGATTTCTGATAAATTATATTATTATATTATATTGAAGAGTTGAAATATGTGCAGAATAGGATTTTACAAGTTGTCTTGGAATTTTATTTATCGTTCGAGAAATAGAAGCACAAAGTTGACACTTAAGTTGCTCCTAAATCAAATTAAAACAACCTGTATATTTTTATACATAACTTTAATTCTTGAAATTAATAAAAAAAATTACATTTACAAAAAAAATTGTAGAAAATATAGGCATCATTGGAAAATTCATTCACAATATCGTTTTAATTCCATTGAAAATCAGCTTGATCGCCCAAAAAATTCTACAATAATATTTCTTCTTCTGGGGACGTTGATCGAGAATCAAAATTTGAAAAACCTTCGTGAAACCCATTTTGCCCTTGATCGCGAATCGACTGTCGTTGATTACGAAATCACATCGAACCAACGATGTTCGAATTAGATTTTTGAACTGTTAATGATTCCGGGATCAAGCTCGAATCACCGGTGATTACGCTTTGTGAAACGAAAAATGTTACCAAATTATAGATCACTGCAACGACAGCGCCATCTATTAGACAAGAACTGAACTTTGACGTTAGCATCCTTCTAAGCACAGAAATCGCCTAAATCATTAAGAATTCTTAAACTCAATTTTGAAGGAAACTACTAAGTATTTCAAAGGAAACTTCCATTTGAAAGAAAACTTCCCACATAATTCTGAAAACGTTCGATAAGGCTACAAAAATGGTCTAATAACCATTTAATATGGTTCTGAGCGATGTGGACAAAATGTAAAAAAAAGAGTAACGCAAAATACGTCATTCTCCTTCTAAACGGCCGGACGGACAGACCGAATTAAATTTGATCACCGTGATCAGACCGTTTCATTTTCAAAATTCGAAAAATACATTCATTAATTGATATAGCTCCCGTATAAGTGGAACGAGCGCCCAAAGAGCGCACTGACGTGAAGTCTGGAGTCGTTCATTCACTTCTTTCTGTTTGTTGTAAGAAGTAACCGAAAAGTATGTTGCAACTGCAACTTGCCTTGCACCGAAGGCGTATATTGGATTGCCTACCCAAGGAGAGTAGTTCTGATTCTCGCCGGTGGCGCTTTAATTTCGCGTTTTTTCGTTTTTTTGTCGTCAAAAGACCATGAAGTGAAGACCCATGCAGACAAAAAAGACCTTTTAATTGTAGAAAAAGTGAATTTTGATAATTCTTTTTCAATAAGTGTATTAACCGCCAATAATCTGCAATAATCTGTCCTACATATAACTCAATAGTACGAACCATTGTTAGATTCATATATAAATTTTAAACCTACGTTTAGTAAGACCGGGGACGCGGCAGTTAGCATGAGTGGCTCTGCATGCCTTAGAAAACTTCACATTTGGTGTGATCGTCGATCGTGGTTTCGGACCGAGGCCGGACCGGTCCGAGGTTTTGGAACCATGTGAGAGATCACATCATTTGGGATTTTTTCTAGGTGCCGCGTCCCCCCCTTATGGGCAGGGGGTGCGCCCTGCCATGAGGGGGAGGTTTTGCAGATTTCGGAAAGCAGAGTCTCAACTACGACGAAATCGAAATCAGGGTTGAATTAAAATACGTAAGATCGTATAACTTGCATATATTTCAATATGTTGTGAGAACTGAGAATGTATTGTGATGAGGGTGTGTGTTGGTTTTGCATATATTTATTTATTGGAAGAAGAGGTTTCTAATGTGAGTATTATTATGTAGTTCAACTAACTACTTCCTTAGCGGTCACCCATCCAAGTAGTACTAACCGCTGCTTGGTTTCAAATAAAGCCGAATTCGTTTTACTTGCATATTTCAATTCATTGGTTGATGTATTATACCCAAGAATAAAAAAAAGAGCTTGGGTTTTGCATATTTATTTTCAGGAAGTCTTTATTAGATGGAAGGATTGAATGTTAATTGTGAGTATTATTATTATGTATTTGCTATTTATATTAGATTTTTTGAGTATTATATGAGGTAGTCCAAAGTGTGTCTCTTTGGGGTTACATATTTTAAGGGAAATTGATGTGATTTTTTGTGTGTGAGGTTAGGATGAACCTTTTAATAGTATATTTATTTTATTATATATGAATTTATATTGTATTCATTTTTCAGATATATAATGTAGATGAAAGGGATATATTATTAAGTGACTAATCTTCAGTTATTGAATATATTAGCATGATAAAATTTTTTGAGGTTAGAAAAAAAAACTTAAAAACTTGTTGAAGTAGAGTCAGATCAGTTATCAATTTCCAACTAGGTATTTACTATTTAATGGATATCTAATGTTGGAAGAAACCAAAAAAGATTTATATTCCTTACTAATCTACATTTTTTCAGTGTTAACAACCTGAAAAGACAGAGCAGCAAAGAAAAAGTATGAAATTATATATTTGAGAAAACACAATGAGCACACTTGGAAGCAAACACAAAATCTTTTGTAAGGATAAGATAAGAAATCTAAAGTCGTTATAAGATTAACGATAAAATTTTAGCATTTTTACAAGCAGGGTTACAGGTATTTATGTATTTATATAAGGTTTTTAGTTAAAATTGTCACTGAAACGGATCAGGCTCAAATACGTAATACAGTTGGAATAAATTTTGTGTAATTTTTGGACTATGATATATGGTAGTGAACGTAGATCAGATCATGCATAGTATTGTTGATGTCGTTGTGTGTGGTTTTGGACCAAATGGTGAAACTGAAACCACGTGAAACGATTTTGGGTGCTGTCACCCCCCCCCCCCTCACCCTAATAGGCAGGGGGTGCGCCCTGCCTGAGGGGTTTTTGCATATTTTAACTCTTTCAAACATGGTGGTACTCGGTAAATACCACTAGACCCATCATGCATGGTGGTCGATAAAATAAACCACCTATTGAATGGTCTTTTTAAGATTTGCATGGTGGTTTATTTCATGAACCACGCTTTATTCACACGTTATGTTTCTATGAACAGAGGCAAATTATGTTTCATTATATATCCCCAATCCCCTCATATATCGTGATGATTCAAAAATGTGTAAATGTGTACGAACAAAATAAATGAACATTTTATTATATTCATTTTATATTGTATTCATTTTTCAGATTATAGATGAAAGGGATATATTATTAACTCATCCCATATATTGATGTGAGTTATTGATAAATTAGCCGCATGGATAAATGAGGTTTTAGAATGTTGAGGTTCAACATTGCTGAGCTGCAGATTGAAGTAGAGTCAGAAGTTATCAATTTCATGATTATTAATGGATACCTAATGTTGGCCAAAAAGGTATTTATATGATTTTTTTACTTGTGAGGTTTTAGTTTTGTTCAAAATGATTGATTATACATTTCTTCAGGTTTAAATTCCTTACTAATCTACATTTCTTCAGTGAAGAAATTCAAAACACATAAGGATAAGGATAAAAAATCTAAAGTCGTTATAAGATTAACGATAAAAGTTTAGCTGTTTCTGCAGGGTTACAGGTATTTATATAAGGTTTTTAGTAAAAATTGTCACTGAAATGTGGATCAGGTGGATCAGCAGCTCAAATTTCTAACAGCGTTGAGATGAGAAGAGAAATTGGAATTGAAATTTTGTGTTGGAGAGGTTCCTTTTAAGTCATATCTTAAAATTTTTCTAGTGATTCTGATTTTTGGGACTTTGGTTGTGAACGTAGATAATGAAAGATATTTTCAAAAAAGTATATTTATATGATCCTCCAAGTATAAGGAATATAACAAATGCAATTCAGTTGCTTTTTGTAGATGATTATACAGGGTGCATCAAGTTCGAGTGCCTATTAGACGTTTCTGGAGAACCAGACATATTTGAAATCTGAAAATTGGGATTATGATATTGTTCGAAGCCCAAAAACGGTTATACAGGGAGTGAAAATAAATTCGACGAAAAAAAAGTTTTCCATTCCTGGCATGATCGAAATGTATTCAATAGTGAATACATTTCTGTTAAAACCATTGTATTAAATCGAATAGTTTTCAAAATATCCAAAAAAAGTCAATATGTTCATTATTCTTATTTTAAATATCCTGAGCGTAAACCGTTTTTACAACATCGAAGGATGTGAAAAGGTCATGTATCTTTTGGATTTCAAAAATATCAAAATTTCAATTTTTGTGTTGAAAATTGTGATCTTAAATTGGTCATAACTTCTGTTTTTTTATAATTGTGTTGGATTCTGCGGTCAAAAATAATGATAGTTTTCTCACATGATTATGCTCCTAAATTCAATAATTTCTGAGTTATTTGAGATTTTCTGGATTTATGTAGTACGTAGAGGCAAATTCTTCGAATCTGATTAATAAGGATATTCTGTGAGCATAGAAGATAAATCTCGTATTTATTTTCACTCCCTGTATAACTTTGAAAATATTTTATATTATTTCGAACAATATCATAAACCCAATTTTCAGATTTCAAATATGTCTAGTTTTTCCAGAAACGAGACACTCTGTAGATACTGCAATGAAAATTAAAAAAATGAAATTTAAAAATGCCTTCCAAGTAGTCTCTTGGTGATGAATTTAGTGTAAATCTTGATCCTCATGCTTTTTTTTGGATGAACTCTTTTTTTTAACTGTGGTGACCTCTGGTTGGGTGAGGAGAAAGCCACTTCATCATAATTTATGGAATCTCAATGGTTTCTGTAATTTGTCCAATCAACTGTCCAGATCATAGATGGAGCTTTTCCTGGTCACTGTAATGATAATTATCGGTTACTTTCGAAATACTCGATACAATTACAGGAATCTAACTTCAGCGCACCAATTGTAAAATTCTGTAAACAACATCTAATATACAGGGTCCTGCAATAGTGCGAAACTATTCCAGATTTCAGGAAATCATTTTCTGATATACAGAAAAATGTTATTCATGGATGATTGAGACAGTTTTTCAACTCATTTCGGTATTTGAAGAAATCTGTTGATTTCATTTAATGGTCATGACAGCCACCAACCATAGATTCTCATGAACCATACCCATCAATCATTATTGATTTATAATATATGATGAATTATTCAGAGTCATTCAATTATACTCCTTTAATCTATGCAATTATTGCATTATTGCTGGAGAATATATATGAATTGCAGAATGTGCACCGTTTACCGTTAGTATAGAATATGTCTTTTGTACGAATTTCAATACTAATCAAAACTTTTTTCAGCTATTAGAAAAAGTATAAGTGCTCTTCACCAGTATTTATTCATTTTGGTTAAAAATTTATTTGAAGAAGATGTAACTGACAATCAAGTTCATGGGGGTAGTGCTCTATTAAAGACTTTTGCAGCTTCATATGCAAAATAACGCAGTTTGAGGTATGCTATAACAAGAAACAAACTTGAATACATCAGTTCAAACCCTTAAATTTTAGGACGAAGTGAAAGAATTACTGTGACTATACAGTGTGTTCATTTTTCAATTGAACACTCTAAATTTAGATAATGGCGAAATGAAAACAATATTTGGTATCACTGAAGTTTGCAAAAAGACACGAGAAAAATGATATCTCAACTGATTATTTCTTTCTATAGTAAGTAGTAAGTAATAACATACAAACTAACGGACATTCAAAACTAAATGAATAATTATTGACAAACTTTAAAAGCTTACATCAACATAAAAATGATGTAACTTTTTTCATACAAGCAATGCAAATGATAACGGTATTCATTCAATTATATCAGTTTTTATCGGCTTCCACAAAAAAAAATTAATGCTATATTGCTACTTAGAGCTCAATTTATTTAATTTTTTGGAAAAAATCCATTCTAAAGAGCTGAAGGACCAAGGTCGATGGCTCTTGTCTAAGACAATAAAGAACAGTTCTCTCTCCATTCTAAATAAGCATCATAGGTATGTTTACTTTTTGTGGATAAAAAATTGCTAATGGGCTAGAACATAAATAATTTTTCAATTCACATCTAGATAGATCATGCTTAGTATTGTGTTGATGATGATTGCATCATTTCTGAGGTGCTGTGTCCTTATGGGCAGGGGGTGCGCCCTGCCGTGAGGGGTTTTTGCAAATTTTAAGTGGAAGTTGAACGAATCCGTGATTTTTAATGAATTGTTATATCGTGATGATATTTATTTTATATTGTATTCATTTTTCAGATTATTATGTAGATGAAAGGGATATATTATTAACTCTTCCAATATATGATGTGAGTTATTGGATATATTAGCAGCATGAATAAAATTTTTGAGGTTTTAGAATGTTGAGGTTGCAGGAGAACGAAGGAGGAGCTGAGCCAAAAAAATGTATCTAGTTGAAGTAGAGTCAGAAGTTATCAATTCAATTAATGGATATCTAATGGGAAGAAACCAAAAAGAGAGGTATTTATATTCCTTACTAGTGTTAACAAGAAATTCAAGGGAATCTGAAATGACAAAGGAGCAGAGAAAAATGAAGAACGTATTAAATTATTTGAGAAGACAACGATGAGCACACAATCTACATTTTTTCAGGTATTCATATTCCTTACTAATCTCCATTTTTGCAGAAACAAGAAGAAATTCAAGGGAATCTGAAATGCAGAGAAAAATGAAAAAAGTATTAAATTATTTGGGAAGACAACTTCCAAATGAGCACACAAAAGAAGCACTTGAAAACACAATTTTTTTGTAAGGATAAGATAAGAAATCTAAAGTCGTTATAAGATTAACGATAGCTCTTTCTGTTTACAAGGTAGGGGTTACAGGTATTTATCTAGGGTTTTTAGTAAAAATTGTCAGTGGATCGAAATGTGGATCAGCTCAAATTTCTAATTGGAATTAAAATTTGTGTCCTCATGTTTGATGGATGAGGTTTCCTTTTAAGTCCTGCTGGCATTTCTTCAAATTTTTCTAGTAATTCTGATTTTTGGTAGTGAACGTAGATTAGATCATGCTTTTTATGCTGAAAGATATTTTCAAAAAATGTATGTATATACGATCCTCCAAGGTATAAGGAATATAACGAAAGATATGCACTTTTGTCAATTCAGGTTAAAAAGTTGCTTCTTGGTCTCATCATTGAAGATGATTATAGACACAACGATAAAAATTAAAAATGCCTTTCAAGTCACTCAATTTAATGGCAAAGTTGAGTGTAAATCTTAGTAGAGACGACCCATATTTTGATCCCTGGGCTTCACAAATTAGTCAACTTTAGAGAGTTACTGCAACCAGAATAATGACTGTAGCCATACGCTGATTTTTTAAATATAGATCGATCCTTTAACGATAGAAAACCACACGCCAAAGGTCCAAAATTTCGAAATTTCAATCCATCATAACTCTTGTTTTGTGCGAATTCTGTACGTTCACAGCACACCACAAGATCGGCAAGGAAATTTACTATAAATTAATAGAATAGAAGCGGAAAAAACGGCTCCTAAAACAATATTTTCGATACTTTGATTAATATGTGAAAAGAGCCATTTATTTCCTAAAATACTATTTACAATCTACATATACGGTGGGTTTCACAAAAGTTGAAATAAGTTGATCTCGAATCAAAATTTGAACATTGAATCAACGCTGATCCGGTTTCACAAAAAAAATTCATGGCATCAAAAGCAACGATAACGAGATTTCTGAGATTTCTCTGAGCTCATAGACTCATTACGTAGGACAAAGTGACGTATAAATGAATATTGTTGTTGTATGAAGGTGAAATTCTTCAAGTAGAGAAATCGTAAGTAAAAAGCGTATTCTTGTTATATCTCCATAACCTACATTATTGTTATTGCTTTATTTTTCTATTTCAGAAACAGAAACAAATGAAATGTGAGGAGAAGCATAACGTAGAATTATAAGGAATCCTGGAACTGCATTAACAACATACAGAATTATGCACCTTGTCACAGCAGAAGAAGTAATATCTATTATGAATTGTGATAAACAAACATATTTTCTGTGTCATGGTTTGTTTACATTCACAGCACAATGTGATTGCTCACAAAGAAATGTGCTAAATGAAATGAAGGTAGTTGCATGGAAGAATTAGTATTCTCATTTTACAGTTTTCAGATTTTGAGATTCGAAGTGAAAAAACAAACTATTTTGATGGAAATCTCATGTTTATATCAAAAGAAGTATATTGTCATAATACATGGACAAGTATTCAATATACATAATTAAATCCATTATTATTGATTTACAAGAAATAATCATAAGGGGCCAACGATACTGGGGTGGTATGGTTAAAGGCAGTGGAAATGATTTTCTCGGTTAAATAATGAAGCTTAGTTTTTGTTGGATTTTGTTCGATATCGAGTTAATAATTAAATTGCAATATGAATAATGTAAATTGGATAATAAAGGCAGTATTGAATATTTACCAACTCGTTTTGAATTAACTTCAAATAAATTAATATTATGAGGCTTTATTTTTTTATTGAGGATTTTTTAAATTCCACACATATTGAATAGAAAAATACTAATCATAAAATACAGTTTGCTTATATTCAAATGATAATGATTCATCAAAGTCATTGTTCTAAAGAACAGTACAGTCCAGCACAGGTCACAATACAGGTAACGTAATGTCAATTTATTTCTGGATCACATGGCTGAAATACATTTTGATAGACTATCCGGTAGAAATCTAGTCATAATTGTATTCAGTAGGAACTGTATTCAATGTTTTAATAATGAAAGCAATAGGTAATAGTTCATGTAGCACCCTTCGTTGAATATATTAACCAACCATTATGTCCTTTACTTTTCTCGTCAGAAAAAATTCTATTCAAGCCCAATTTTAAGAGGATGGATACATATTATGGCAGGAATATAAACCAACTCATATACATTGCATTCTATCCATGTGATTCCTGATGGACCTATGAGCGTAGATATATTTCTCTGAAGAATTCCGTCAACGATGTTTGAATTCGATTTTTTCGAATGAAACGAGGATATGCCTTCATTTGGATGATTTCTGATAAAATTGTAGAAAATATAGGCATCATTGGAAAATTCATTCACAATATCGTTTTAATTCCATTGAAAATCAGCTTGATCGCCCAAAAAAATTCTACAATCCAAATAATATTTCTTCTTCTGGGGACGTTGATCGAGAATCAAAATTTGAAAAACCTTCGTGAAACCCATTTTGCCCTTGATCGCGAATCGACTGTCGTTGATTACGAAATCACATCGAACCAACGATGTTCGCATTAGATTTTTGAACTGTTAATGATTCCGGGATCAAGCTCGAATCATTGATTACCGGTGATTACGCTTTGTGAAACCCGTAGAATCTCGAAAAATGTTACTACATTATAGATCACTGCAACGACAGCGCCATCTATTAGACAAGAACTGAACTTTGACGTTAGCATCCTTCTAAGCACAGAAATCGCCTAAATCATTAAGAATTCTACAAACTCAATTTTGAAGGAAACTACTAAGTATTTCAAAGGAAACTTCCATTTGAAAGAAAACTTCCCACATAATAATTCTGAAAACGTTCGATAAGGCTACAAAAATGGTCTAATAACCATTTAATATGGTTCTGAGCGATGATGTGGACAAAATGTAAAAAAAAGAGTAACGCAAAATACGTCATTCTCCTTCTAAACGGCCGGACGGACAGACCGAATTAAATTTGATCACCGTGATCAGACCATTTCAGGCTCAAAATTCGAAAAATACATTCATCGTGATATAGCTCCCGTATAAGTGGAACGAGCGCCCAAAGAGCGCACTGACGTGAAGTCTGGAGTCGTTCATTCACTTCTTTCTGTTTGTTACACTTGTAAGAAGTAACCGAAAAGTGGAAATACCTTCAATGTGATAAAATGCAACTTGCCTTGCACCGAAGGCGTATATTGGATTGCCTACCCAAGGAGAGTAGTTCTGATTCTCGCCGGTGGCGCTTTAATTTCGCGTTTTTTCGTTTTTTTGTCGTCAAAAGACCATGAAGTGAAGACCCATGCGGACAAAAAAGACCTTTTAATTGTAGAAAAAGTGAATTTTGATAATTCTTTTTCAATAAGTGTATTAACCGCCAATAATCTGCAATAATCTGCCCTACATATAACTCAATAGTACGAACCAATGTTAGCTTCATATAGAAATTTTAAACCTTCGTTTAGTAGCTGGGGGACACGGCAGCGCATGCGGGTTTTGCCTTAGATAACTTCACATTTGGTGTGATCGTCGATCGTGGTTTCGGACTGAGGCCGGACCGGTCCGAGGTTTTGGAACCATGTGAGAGATCACATCATTTGGGATTTTTTCTAGGTGCCGTGTCCCCCCCTTATGGGCAGGGGGTGCGCCCTGCCATGAGGGGGTGGTTTTGCAGGTTGAGAGTCTCACTTTTCACGAACTACTTCCTTAGCGGTCACCCATCCAAGTACTAACCGCGCCCGACGCTGCTTGGTTTCAAATAAAGCCGAATTCAGGACATAGTGATGTTGAATTGAATTAAAGTACGTAAAATCGTATAACTTATAACTTGCATATTTCATGAGAATGTGAGAATGTATTATAAGGATAAAAGAAGGTTGGTTTTGCATATTTATTTGCAGGAAGTCTTTATTAGAAGTGGGTTTTAAGTGGAAGGAATTGAATGTTAATTGTGAGTATTATTATTATGTGAGAATGTACGATATGTATTATTAGATTTTTTGAGTATTATATGAGGTAGTCCAGTGCACCATGGCATGGGGTCCTGAAGGGGGTTACATATTTTAAGGGAAATTGAATCGTGATTTTTGTGTGTGAGGTTAGGATGAACCTTTTAATAGTATATTCATTTTATTATATATGAAATTATATTGTGTATTCGTTTTTCAGATATATAATGTAGATGAAAGGGATATATTATTGAGTGACTAATCTTCAGTTATTGAATATATTAGCATTAAAATTTTTGAGGTTAGAAAAAAACTTGTTGAAGTAGAGCATTGACTTAGAATTCTAAATCAATGAAGTAGAGTCAGATCAGTTATCAATATCCATGACTATTTACTATTTAATGGATATTTGGAAGAAACCAAAAAGATTAATATTCCTTACTAATCTGATCTTTTTTCAGTGTTAACAACTGAAAAGACAGAGCAGCAGAGAAAATATTTGAGAAAACACAATGAGCACACATGGAAGTAAACACAAAATCTTTTGTAAGGATAAGATAAGAAATCTAAAGTCGTTATAAAATTTTAGCCTTTTTACAAGCAGGGTTACAGGTATTTATGTATTTATATAAGGTTTTTAGTTAAAATTGTCACTGAAATGGATCAGGCTCCAAATACGTAATACAGTTGAGAAATAGAAATAAAATTTTATTGTGTAATTTTTGGAGTATGATATATGGTAGTGAACGTAGATTATATCATGTCATTTGGTTTCGGACCACCGCCCTTATGGGGGTGCGCCCTGCCTGAGGGGTTTTTGCATATTTTAACTCTTTCAAACATGGTGGTACTCTGTAAATACCACTAGACCCATCATGCATGGTGGTCGATAAAATAAACCACCTATTAAATGATCTTTTTAAGATTTGCATGGTGGTTTATTTCATGAACCATGCTTTATTCACAGACGTTATGGCATATAGTTTCTATGAACAGAGGCAAATTATGTTTCATAATAGATTCAAAAATGTGTAAATGTGTATTTATTTTATATTGTATTCATTTTTCAGATTATAGATGAAAGGGATATATTATTAACTCATCCCATATATTGATGTAAGTTATTGATAAATTAGCCGCATGGATAAATGAGGTTTTAGAATGTTGAGGTTCAACATTGCTGAGCTGCAGATTGAAGTAGAGTCAGAAGTTATCAATTTCATGATTATTAATGGATACCTAATGTTGGCCAAAAAGGTATTTATATGATTTTTTTTACTTGTGAGGTTTTAGTTTTGTTCAAAATGATTGTTTTCTTTTAATGATTGATTATACATTTCTTCAGGTTTAAATTCCTTACTAATCTACATTTTTTCAGTGAAGAAATTCAAAACACACATGTAAGGATAAGAAATCTAAAGTCGTTATAAGATTAACGATAAAAGTTTAGCTGTTTCTGCAGGTAAGGGTTACAGGTATTTATCTAAGGTTTTTAGTAAAAATTGTCACTGAAATGTGGATCAGCTCAAATTTCTAACAGCGCGTTGAGATGAAAAGAGAAATTGGAATTGAAATTTTGTGTTGGAGACGTTTCCTTTTAAGTCATATCTTAAAATTTTTCTAGTGATTCTGATTTTTGGGACTATGGTAGTGAACGTAGATAATGAAAGATATTTTCAAAAAAGTGTATTTATATTATCCTCCAAGTATAAGGAATATAACAAATGCAATTCAGTTGCTTTTTGTAGATGATTATACAGGGTGTCTCAAGTTCGAGTGCCTATTAGACGTTTCTGGAGAACCAGACATATTTGATATTGTTCGAAGCCCAAAAACGGTTATACAGGGAGTGAAAATAAATACGAAAAAATTTTCCATTCCTGGTATGATCGAAATGTATTCAATAATACATTTCTGTTAAAACCATTGTATTAAATCGAATAGTTTTCAAAATATCCAAAAAAAACTGGAAAAAAAGTCAATATGTTCAGTCAGTAATATGTTCATTATTCTTATTTTAAATATCCTGAGCGTAAACCGTTTTTACAACATCGAAGGATGTGAAAAGGTCATGTAATCTTTTGGATTTCAAAAATATCAAAATTTCAATTTTTGTGTTGAAAATTGTGATCTTAAATTGGTCATATAACTGTTTTTCAAATTATAATTGTCTGCGGTCAAAAATATGATATCATAATCCCAAAAACCCAAAACGGTTATACAGGGAGTGAAAATAAATTCGACGAAAAAAAAGTTTTCCATTCCTGGTATCAGTGGCGTATATAGGGGGGGGGCCCAGGGGGCCCGGGCCCCCCCCCGAAATCTAATAATATTCATTTAACCTAATCTAACCATTGGATCATTTGATGATGTAAGCATCTCGGGCCCCCCCCGAAAATATTTCTCGGGCCCCCCCCGAAAATATTTTCTATATACGCTACTGCCTGGTATGATCGTGAATACATTTCTGTTAAAACCATTGTATTAAAACGAATAGTTTTCAAAATATCCAAAAAAAGTCAATATGTTCATTATTCTTATTTTAAATATTCCTGAGCGTAAACCGTTTTTACAACATCGAAGAAAAGGTCATGTATCTTTTGGATATCAAAATTTCAATTTTTGTGTTGAAAATTGTGATCTTAAATTGGTCATAACTGTTTTTCAAATTAGAACCCTATTTTTTTATAATTGTGTTGGATTCTGCGGTCAAAAATAATGATAGTTTTCTCACATGATTATGCTCCTAAATTCAATAATTTCTGAGTTATTTGAGATTTTCTGGATTTATGTACTATGTAGAGTCAAATTCTTCGCTGATTAATAAGGATATTCTGTGAGCATAGAAGATAAATCTCGTATTTATTTTCATATTTTAGCTCTGTAGAGAATTTCGAACAATATCATAATCCCAATTTTCAGATTTCAAATATGTCTAGTTTTCCAGAAACGAACCTGAGACACTCTGTAGATACTGCAATGAAAATTAAAAAAATGAAATTTAAAAATGCCTTCCAAGTAGTCTCTTGGTGATGAATTTAGTGTAAATCTTAGTAGAGACGACCCATATTTTGATCCTCATGCTTTTTTTGATGAACTCTTTTTTTTAACTGTGGTGTGACCTCTGCTTGGGTGAGGAGAAAGCCACTTCATCATAATTTATGGAATCTCAATGGTATCTGTAATTTGTCCAATCAACTGTCCAGATCATAGATGGAGCTTTTCCTGGTCACTGTAATGATAATTATCGGTTACTTTCGAAATACTCGATACAATTACAGGAATCTAACTTCAGCGCACCAATTGTAAAATTCTGTAAACAACATCTAATATACAGGGTCCTGCAATAGTGCGAAACTATTCCAGATTTCAGGAAATCATTTTCTGATATACAGAAAAATGTTATTCATGGATGATTGAGACAGTTTTTCAACTCATTTCGGTATTTGAAGAAATCTGCAGATTTCATTTACGGTCATGACGGACACCAACCATAGATTCTCATGAACCTTATCCATCAATCATTGATTTATCTATGATGAATTATCTGTGATTCTTAAAACTAACCCCAATTCAGAGTCATTCAATTATACTCCTTTAATCTATGCAATTATTGCATTATTGCTGGAGAATATATTATATGAATTGCAGAATGTGCACCGTTTACCGTTAGTATAGAATATGTCTTTTGTACGAATTTCAATACTAATCAAAACTTTTTTCAGCTATTAGAAAAAGTATAAGTGCTCTTCACCAGTATTTATTCATTTTGACAATACCATGGTTAAAAATTTATTTGAAGAAGATGTAACTGACAATCAAATTCATGGGGGTAGTGCTCTATTAAAGACTTTTGCAGCTCCATATGCAAAATAACACAGTTTGAGGTATGCTATAACAAGAAACAAACTTGAATACATCAGTTCAAACCCTTAAATTTTAGGACGAAGTGAAAGAATTACCCACTGTGACTATACAGTGTGTTCAAACAGATGGACAGATGGTAGAGTTGAACACTCTAAATACATATAATGGCGAAATGAAAAATATTTGGAACTGAAACTTCATATGCAAAATAACATAAAACAAAACAACAATTGGGGGTATGCTATAACAAGAAACTTCAATACATCAGTTCAAACCCTTAAATTTTAGGACGAAGTGAAAGAATTACCCACTGTGACTGTACAGTGTGTTCATTTTTCAATTGAACACTCTAAATTTAGGTAATGGCGAAATGAAAACAATATTTGGTATCACTAAAGTTTGCAAAAAGACACAGACACGAGAAAAAATGATATCGCAACTGATTATTTCTTTCAATAGTAAGTAATAACATACAAACTAACGGACATTCAAAACTAAATGAATAATTATTGACAAACTTTAAAAACTTACATCAACAGCATCAACATAAAAATGATGTAACTTTTTTCATACAAGCAATGCAAATGATAACGGTATTCATTCAATTATATCAGTTTTTATCGGCTTCCACAAAAAAAAATTAATGCTATATTGCTACTTAGAGCTCAATTTATTTAATTTTTTGGAAAAAATCCATTCTAAAGAGCTGAAGGACCAAGGTCGATGGCTCTTGTCTAAGACAATAAAGAACAGTTCTCTCTCCATTCTAAATAAGCATCATAGGTATGTTTACTTTTTGTGGATAAAAAATTGCTAATGGGCTAGAACATAAATAATTTTTCAATTCACATCTAGATAGATCATGCTTAGTATTGTGTTGATGACGATTGCATCATTTCTGAGGTGCTGTGTCCTTATGGGCAGGGGGTGCGCCCTGCCGTGAGGGGTTTTTGCAAATTTTAAGTGGAAGTTGAACGAATCCGTGATTTTTAATGAATTGTTATATCGTGATGATATTTATTTTATATTGTATTCATTTTTCAGATTATTATGTAGATGAAAGGGATATATTATTAACTCTTCCAATATATGATGTGAGTTATTGGATATATTAGCAGCATGAATAAAATTTTTGAGGTTTTAGAATGTTGAGGTTGCAGGAGAACGAAGGAGGAGCTGAGCCAAAAAAATGTATCTAGTTGAAGTAGAGTCAGAAGTTATCAATTCAATTAATGGATATCTAATGGGAAGAAACCAAAAAGAGAGGTATTTATATTCCTTACTAGTGTTAACAAGAAATTCAAGGGAATCTGAAATGACAAAGGAGCAGAGAAAAATGAAGAACGTATTAAATTATTTGAGAAGACAACGATGAGCAAACAATCTACATTTTTTCAGGTATTCATATTCCTTACTAATCTCCATTTTTGCAGGTTAACAAGAAGAAATTCAAGGGAATCTGAAATGCAGAGAAAAATGAAAAAAGTATTAAATTATTTGGGAAGACAACTTCCAAATGAGCACACAAAAGAAACACTTGAAAACACAATCTTTTTGTGAGGATAAGATAAGAAATCTAAAGTCGTTATAAGATTAACGATAGCTCTTTCTGTTTACAAGGTAGGGGTTACAGGTATTTATCTAGGGTTTTTAGTAAAAATTGTCAGTGGATCGAAATGTGGATTAGCTCAAATTTATAACAGCATTGAGAAATTGGAATTAAATTTTGTGTCCTTATGTTTGATGGATGAGGTTTCCTTTTAAGTCCTGCTGGCATTTCTTCAAATTTTTCTAGTGTTTCTGATTTTTGGGACTATGGTAGTGAACGTAGATCAGATCATGCTTTTTATGCTGAAAGATATTTTCAAAAAATGTTTGTTTATATGATCCTCCAAAGTATAAGGAATATAACGAAAGATATGCACTTTTGTCAATTCAGGTTAAAAAGTCTCATCATTGTGGATGTAGATGATTATAGACACAACAATAAAAATTAAAAATGCCTTTCAAGTCTCTCAATTTAATGGCAAAGTTGAGTGTAAATCTTAGTAGAGACGACCCATATTTTGATCCCTCGGCTTCACAAATTGGTCAACTTCAGAGAGTTACTGCAACCAGAATAATGACTGTAGCCATACGCTGATTTTTTAAATATAGATCGATCCTTTAATGATAGAAAACCACACGCCAAAGGCCCAAAATTTCGAAATTTCAATCCATCATAACTCTGTTTTGTACGTTCACAGCACACCACAAGATCGGCAAGGAAATTTACTATAAATTAATAGAATAGAAGCGGAAAAAACGGCTCCTAAAACAATATTTTCGATACTTTGATTAATATGTGAAAAGAACCATTTATTTCCTAAAATACTGATCCTCTGATTACTTATTTACAATCTACATATACGGTGGGTTTCACAAAAGTTGAAATAAGTTGATCTCGAATCAAAATTTGAACATTGAATCAACGCTGATCCGGTTTCACAAACAAAATTCATGGTATCAAATAAGAAGTTTGAATCCGACAACGAGATTTCTCCAGCGTAACTGAGCTCATAGCCTCATTACGTCATCGTAGGACAAAGTGACAAATTCGGCGGACGTATAAATGTTGTAGTGTGAAGGTGAAATTCTTCAAGTAGAGAAAATTATGTTAAGGGCAGCATAAGACTTTTTCCCTAAGGTAAGTAAAAAGCGTATTCTTGTTATATCTCCATAACCTACATTATTGTTATTGCTTTATTTTTCTATTTCAGAAACAGAAACAAATGAAATGTGAGGAAAATCCTAGAAGCGTAGAATTATAAGGAATCCTGGAACTCCATTAAGAACATACAGAATTATGCACCTTGTCACAGCAGAAGAAGTAATATCTATTATGAATTGTGATAAACAAACATATTTTCTGTGTTATGGTTTGTTTACATTCACAGCACAATGTAATTGCTCACAAAGAAATGTGCTAAATGAAATGAAGGTAGTTGCATGGAAGAATTAGTATTCTCATTTTATAGTTTTCAGATTTTGGGATCCGAAGTGAGAAAACAAACTATTTTGATGGAAATCTCATGATTATATCAAAAGAAGTATATTGTCATAATACATGGACATTGGACAAGTATTCAATATACATAATTAAATCCATTATTATTGATTTACAAGAAATAATCATAAGGGGCCAACGATACTGGGTGGTATGGTTAAAGGCAGTGGAAATGATTTTCTCGGTTAAATAATGAAGCTTATTTTTTGTTGGATTTTGTTCGATATCGAGTTAATAATTAAATTGCAATATGAATAATGTAAATTGGATAATAAAGACAGTATTGAATATTTACCAACTCGTTTTAAATTAACTTCAAATAAATTAATATTATGAGGCTTTATTTTTTTATTGAGGATTTTTTAAATTCCACACATATTGAATAGAAAAATACTAATCATAAAATACAGTTTGCTTATATTCAAATGATAATGATTCATCAAAGTCATTGTTCTGAAGAACAGTACAGTCCAGCACAGGTCACAATACAGGTAAGGTAATGTCAATTCATTTCTGGATCACATGGATGGCTGAAATACATTTTGATAGACTATCCGGTAGAAATCTAGTCATAATTGTATTCAGTAGGAACTGTATTCAATGTTTTAATAATGAAAGCAATAGGTAATAGTTCATATTATGGCAGGAATATAAACCAACTCATATACATTGCATTCTATCCATGTGATTCCTGATTGCCCTATTTGTATGATGGACCTATGAGCGTAGATATATTTCTCTGAAGAATTCCGTCAACGATGTTTGAATTCGATTTTTTCGAATGAAACGAGGATATGCCTTCATTTTGATTATTTCTGGTTGGGAAAATTGTAGAAAATATAGGCATCATTGGAAAATTCATTCACAATATCTTTTTAATTCCATTTAAAATCAGCTTGATCGCCCAAAAAATTCTACAATCCAAATAATATTTCTTCTTCTGGGGACGTTGATCGAAATTTGAAAAACCTTCGTGAAACCCATTTTGCCCTTGATCGCGAATCGACTGTCGTTGATTACGAAATCACATCGAACCAACGATGTTCGCATTAGATTTTTGAACTGTTAATGATTCCGGGATCAAGCTCGAATCACCGGTGATTACGCTTTGTGAAACCCGATAGAATCGCGAAAAATGTTACCAAATTATAGATCACTGCAACGACAGCGCCATCTATTAGACAAGAACTGAACTTTGACGTTAGCATCCTTCTAAGCACAGAAATCGCCTAAATCAAACTCAATTTTGAAGGAAACTACTAAGTATTTCAAAGGAAACTTCCCACATAATAATTCTGAAAACGTTCGATAAGGCTACAAAAATGGTCTAATAACCATTTAATATGGTTCTGAGCGATGATGTGGACAAAATGTAAAAAAAAGAGTAACGCAAAATACGTCATTCTCCTTCTAAACGGCCAGACGGACAGACCGAAAATTAAATTTGATCACCGTGATCAGACCATTTCAGGCTCAAAATTCGAAAAATACATTCATCGTGATATAGCTCCCGTATAAGTGGAACGAGCGCCCAAAGAGCGCACTGACGTGAAGTCTGGAGTCGTTCATTCACTGCTTTCTGTTTGTTACACTTGTAAGAAGTAACCGAAAAGTGGAAATACCTTCAATGTGATATAAAATGTTGCAACTTGCCTTGCACCGAAGGCGTATATTGGATTGCCTACCCAAGGAGAGTAGTTCTGATTCTCGCCGGTGGCGCTTTAATTTCGCGTTTTTTCGTTTTTTTGTCGTCAAAAGACCATGAAGTGAAGACCCATGCAGACAAAAAAGACCTTTTAATTGTAGAAAAAGTGAATTTTGATAATTCTTTTTCAATAAGTGTATTAACCGCCAATAATCTGCAATAATCTGCCCTACATATAACTCAATAGTACGAACCAATGTTAGCTTCATATAGAAATTTTAAACCTTCGTTTAGTAAGCCGGGGGACACGGCTAAGCAGAGGTGTGCCTTAGATGACTTCACATTTGGTGTGATCGTCGATCGTGGTTTCGGACTGAGGCCGGACCGGTCCGAGGTTTTGGAACCATGTGAGAGATCACATCATTTGGGATTTTTTCTAGGTGCCGTGTCCCCCCCCTTATGGGCAGGGGGTGCGCCCTGCCATGAGGGGGAGGTTTTGCAGGTTCAGAGTCTCACTTTTCACGAACTTCCACTTTTCACGAACTACTTCCTTAGCGGTCACCCATCCAAGTACTAACCGCGCCCGACGCTGCTTGGTTATAGTGATGTCTCTGAATTGAATTGAATTAAAGTACGTAAAATCGTATAACTTATAACTTGCATATTTCATGAGAATGTGAGAATGTATTATACCCAAGGATAAAAGAAGGTTGGTTTTGCATATTTATTTGCAGGAAGTCTTTATTAGAAGTGGGTTTTAAGTGGAAGGAATTGAATGTTAATTGTGAGATGTATTATTAGATTTTTTGAGTATTATATGAGGTAGTCCAGTGCACCATGGCATGGGGTCCTGAAGGGGGTTACATATTTTAAGGGAAATTGAATCGTGATTTTTGTGTGTGAGGTTAGGATGAACCTTTTAATAGTATATTCATTTTATTATATATGAAATTATATTGTGTATTCGTTTTTCAGATATATAATGTAGATGAAAGGGATATATTATTGAGTGACTAATCTTCAGTTATTGAATATATTAGCATTAAAATTTTTGAGGTTATAAAAAAACTTGAAAACTTGTTGAAGTAGAGCATTGACTTAGAATTCTAAATCAATGAAGTAGAGTCAGATCAGTTATCAATATCCATGACTATTTACTATTTAATGGATATTTGGAAGAAACCAAAAAGATTAATATTCCTTACTAATCTGATCTTTTTTCAGTGTTAACAACAATTCAATTCTGAAAATCTGAAAAGACAGCAGCAGAAAACACAATGAGCACACAGTTTGGAAGTAAACACAAAATCTTGTAAGGATAAGATAAGAAATCTAAAGTCGTTATAAGATTAACGATAAAATTTTAGCCTTTTTACAAGCAGGGTTACAGGTATTTATATAAGGTTTTTATTAAAATTGTCACTGAAATGGATCAGGCTCCAAACGTAATACAGTTGAGAAATAGAAATAAAATTTTGTGTAATTTTTGGAGTATGATATATGGTAGTGAACGTAGATTATATCATGTCATTTGGTTTCGGACCACCACCCTTATGGGCAGGGGGTGCGCCCTGCCTGAGGGGTTTTTGCATATTTTAACCCTTTCAAACATGGTGGTACTCGGTTGAGATTTGCATGGTGGTTTATTTCATGAACCACGCTTTATTCACAGACGTTATGGCATATAGTTTCTATGAACAGAGGCAAATTATGTTTCATAATAGATTCAAAAATGTGTAAATGTGTACGAACAAAATAAATAATGAACATTTTATTATATTCATTTTATATTGTATTCATTTTTCAGATTATAGATGAAAGGGATATATTATTAACTCATCCCATATGTAAGTTATTGATAAATTAGAGCCGCATGGATAAATGAGGTTTTAGAATGTTGAGGTTCAACATTCATTGCTGAGCTGCAGATTGAAGTAGAGTCAGAAGTTATCAATTCCATGATTATTAATGGATATCTAATGTTGGCAAAAAAGGTATTTATATGATTTTTTAACTTGTGAGGTTTTGAGGTATTATATGAGGTTTTAGTTTTGTTCAAAATGATTGTTTTCTTTTAATGATTATACATTTCTTCAAAACATTCAACATTCATGTAAGGAAAAGAAATCTAAAGTCATTATAAGATTAACGATAAAAGGTTAGCTTTCTGCAGGTGGAGGGTTACAGGTATTTATCTAAGGTTTTTAGTAAAAATTGTCACTGGATCAGCTCAAATTTCTAACAGCGCGCAGCCTTGAGATGAGAAATAAATTTGAATTTCTTGAAATTTTTCTAGTGATTCTGATTTTTTGGGACTATGGTAGTGAACGTAGATAATGAAAGATATTTTCAAAAAAGTATATTTATATGATCCTCCGAAAGTATAAGGAATATAACAAATGCAATTCAGTTGCTTTTTGTAGATGCTTATACAGGGTGTCTCAAGTTCGAGTGCCTATTAGACGTTTCTGGAGAACCAGACATATTTGAAATCTGAAAATTGGGATTATGATATTGTTCGAAGCCCAAAAACGGTTATACAGGGAGTGAAAATGAATTCGACGAAAAAAAAGTTTTCCATTCCTGGTATGATCGGAATGTATTCAATAAGTGAAAACATTTCTGTTAAAACCATTGTATTAAATCGAATAGTTTTCAAAATATCCAAAAAAAGTCAATATGTTCATTATTCTTATTTTAAATATCCTGAGCGTAAACCGTTTTTACAACATCGAAGGATGCGAAAAGGTCATGTATCTTTTGGATTTCAAAAATATCAAAATTTCCATTTTTGTGTTGAAAATTGTGATCTTAAATTGGTCATATAACTGTTTTTCAAATTATAATTGTGTTGGATTCTTCTGCGGTCAAAAATATGATATCATAATCCCAATTTTCAGATTTCAAATACATATGTCTAGTTCTCCAGAAACGAACTTGAGACACCCTGTAGATACTGCAATGAAATTTAAAAATGCCTTCCAAGTAGTCTCTTGGTGATGAATTTAGTGTAAATCTTAGTAGAGACGATCCATATTTTGATCCTCATGCTTTTTTTTTTTGATGAACTCTTTTTTTTTTAACTGTGGGGACCTCTGGTTGGGAGAGGAGAAAGCCACTTCATCATAATTTATGAAATCAATGGTATCTGTAATTTGTCCAATCAACTGACCAGATCATAGATGGAGCTTTTCCTGGTCACTGTAATTATAGTTATCGGTTACTTTCGAAATACTCGATATAATTACAGGAATCTAACTTCAGCGCACCAATTGTAAAATTCTGTAAACAACATCTAATATACAGGGTCCTGCAATAGTGCGAAACTATTCCAGATTTCAGGAAATCATTTTCTGAAATACAGAAAAATGTTATTCATGGATGATTGAGACATCATTTGAAGAAATCTGCTGATTTCATTTACGGTCATGACAGCCACCAACCATAGATTCTCATGAACCTTATCCATTAATCATTGATTTATCTGTGATTCTTAAAACTAACCCCAATTAAATTATTAGGTTATGATGCTGGTTTCTTCTGGAGTATTTTTAAGTTTCAAAAGATGAAACTAGGAGTTATTTCATTAAAACTTGCATTTCAAAAAGCACAAAGCATGGATCGTACAAGGTAGAAAAAAAGTGCTACACTGAAAAAGTTCTTGAAAAAAATGGAATCTCAGTTTCATGATCCAGAGGATGTATTTGAAAGGCAAATAGGTGGAAATTGTTGGTATGAAACCACTTTCCTTAAATTATGATAATAATGTTCACAAGCACAAAAGTTTAACTATAAGTGTTCAGATGCAGGAAAATCTTCCAACTATGTTACTAGTCCATTATCTATATTTCAAATGCCCATTTATTTGATGTTAACAACAAAAATTGCCAAAATCAAGGACCAGTAAATCAAGGACCAGTTGGAATTTTCCAAGAAGTATGGTGAACAAATAACAGAAAGAAGTAAGAATGTTTGAAAAACCCATGAAGATTGAAGAACATTTTATTGTAAGAATGATTTATACTTTTCATTTCCGTTCAGGAGGATAATTTTATACAGTTTCGAATTACTAGAGACTCCTTATTGGAGTCAACCATCGTCTGCTAATAACATTAAAATATGAACTACCAAATTTACATCCATTTACATTATTATACTGCTACTCTGAATGAGGAGAATGTGTACCGTTTACAATTAGTATAGAATATGTCTTTTGTACGAATTTCAATGCTAATCAAAACTTTTTTCAGCTATTAGGAAAAGTATAAGTGCTCTTCACCAGTATTTATTCATTTTGACAATACCATGGTTAAAAATTTATTTGAAGATGTAAATGACAATCAAATTCATGGGGTCCTGCTCTATTAAAGACTTTTGCAGCTTCATATGCAAAATAACACAGTTTGAGGTATTCTATAACAAGAAACAATTGAATACATCAGTTCAAACCCTTAAATTTTAGGACGAAGTGAAAGAATTACCCACTGTGACCTGTACAGTGTGTTCATTTTTCAATTGAACACTCTAAATTTAGATAATGGCGAAATGAAAACAATATTTGGTATCACTGAAGTTTGCAAAAAGACATGAGAAAAATGATATCTAACTGATTATTTCTTTCGATAGTAAGTAGTAAGTAATAACATACAAACTAACGGACATTCAAAACTAAATGAATAATTATTGACAAACTTTAAAAACTTACATCAACATAAAAATGATGTAACTTTTTTCATACAAGCAATGCAATATGATAACGGTATTCATTCAATTATATCAGTTTTTATCGGTTTCCACAAAAAAAAATTATTGCTATATTGCTACTTAGAGCTCAATTTATTTAATTTTTCGGAAAAAATGCATTCTAAATAAGCATCATAGGTATGTTTACTTTTTGTGGATAAAAAAATTGCTAATGGGCTAGAACATAAATAATTATTCAATTCACATCTAGATAGATCATGCTTAGTATTGTGTTGATGACGATTGCATCATTTCTGGGGGTGCTGTGTCCCCCCCCCCCTTATGGGCAGGGGGTGCGCCCTGCCGTGAGGGGATTTTGCAAATTTTAAGTGGAAGTTGAATGAATCGGTGATTTTTAATGAATTGTTATTAAAACATATCAAATTATTTGAGAAGACAACGATGAGCACACAATCTACATTTTTTCAGGTATTTATATTCCTTACTAATCTCCATTTTTGCAGGTTAACAAGAAGAATTTCAAGGGAATCTGAAATGCAGAGAAAACTTCCAAATGAGCACACAATCTTTTTGTAAGCATAAGATAAGAAATCTAAAGTCGTTTTAAGATTAACGATAAAATTTTAGCTCTTTCTGTTTACAAGGTAAGGGTTACAGGTATTTATCTAAGGTTTTTAGTAAAAATTGTCAGTGGATGTAAATGTGGATCAGCTCAAATTTCTAACAGCCAGCGTTGAGAAATTGGAATTAAAATTTGTGTCCTCATGTTTGATGGATGAGGTTTCCTTTTGAGTCCTGCTGGCATGTCTTCAAATTTTTCTAGTAATTCTGATTTATTTTTGGGACTATGGTAGTGAACGTAGATAATGAAAGATATTTTCAAAAAAGTATATTTATATAATAAGGAATTCAGTTGCTTTTTATTTGTAGATGATTATACAGTGTCTCAAGTTCGAGTGCCTATTAGACGTTTCTGGAGAACCAGACATATTTGATTATGATATCTGATATTGTTGATATTGTTCGAAGCCCAAAATTCATACCATTCCTGGTATGATCGAAATGTATTCAATAGTGAATACATTTCTGTTAAAACCATTGTATTAAATCGAATAGTTTTCAAAATATCCAAAAAAAAGTCAATATGTTCAGTCAGTAATATGTTCATTATTCTTATTTTAAATATCCTGAGCGTAATACGTTTTTACAACATCGAAGGATGTGAAAAGGTCATGTATCTTTTGGATTTCAAAAATATCAAAATTTCAATTTTTGAGTTGAAAATTGTGATCTTAAATTGGTCATAACTTCTGTTTTTCAAATTAGAACACTATTTTTTATAATTGTGTTGGATTCTGATTCATAAGGATATTCTGTGAGCATAGAAGATAAATCATCAAAATTTTTTCGTATTTATTTTCACTCCCTGTATAACCGTTTTTGGGCTTCGAGGCTTCGACTGTAGAGAATTTCGAACAATATCATAATCCCAATTTTCAGATTTCAAATATGTCTAGTTGAACTTGAGACACTGTAGATACTGCAACGAAAATTAAAAAAATGAAATTTAAAAATGCCTTCCAAGTAGTCTCTTGGTGATGAATTTAGTGTAAATCTTAGTAGAGACGACCCATATTTTGATCCTCATGCTTTTTTTTTGATGAACTCTTTTTTTTAACTGTGGTGACCTCTGGTTGGGAGAGGTGAAAGCCACTTCATCATAATTTATGGAATCAATGGCCCATTCTAATGGTATCTGTAATTTGTCCAATCAATTATCCAGATCATAGATGGAGCTTTTCGATGAACTGGTCACTGTAATGATAATTATTATCGGTTACTTTCGAAATACTCGATATAATTACAGGAATCTAACTTCAGCGCACCAATTGTAAAATTCTGTAAACAACATCTAATATACAGGGTCCTGCAATAGTGCGAAACTATTCCAGCAGGAAATCATTTTCTGATTTCGGTATTTGAAGAAATCTGCAGATTTCATTTACGGTCATGACAGCCACCATAGATTCTCATGAACCTTATCCATCAATCATTGATTTATCTATGATGAATTATCTGTGATTCTTAAAACTAACCCCCAATTAAATTATTAGGTTATGATGCTGGTTTCTTCTGGAGTATTTTTAAGTTTCAAAAGATGAAACTAGGAGTTATTTTATTAAAACTTGCATTTCAAAAAGCACAAAGCATGGATCGTACAAGGTAGAAAAAAAGTGCTACACTGAAAAAGTTCTTGAAAAAAATGGAATCTCAGTTTCATGATCCAGAGGATGTATTGAAAGGCAAATATTTGGAAAAAATTTATATACACTCTAGTAATTGACTCTTTTTTTTTTTTTTAGGGTGGAAATTGTTGGTATGAAACCACTTTCACAAGCACAAAAGTTTAACTAAAAGTGTTCAGATGCAGGAAAACCTCCAACAAAATATGTTACTAGTCCATTATCTATATTTCAAATGCCCTTTTATTTGATGTTAACAACAAAAATTGCCAAAATCAAGGACCAGTAAATCAAGGACCAGTTGGAATTTTCCAAGGAGTATGGTGTAACAAATAACAGAAAGAAGTAAGAATGTTTGAAAAAAATATTGAAACTATATGTAATTAGATGCTTTTTTCAGTGAATTGAATGTTTCAAAGTTATTAAATCTATTAGAAACCCATGAAGATTGAAGAACATTTTATTGTAAGAATGATTTATACTTTTCATATCCGTTCAGGAGGATAATTTGATGCAGTTTCGAATTATTAGAGACTCCTTATTGGAGTCAGAAGCCATCGTCTACTAATAATATTAAAATATGAACTACCAAATTTACATCCATTTACATTATTATACTGCTACTCCGAATGAGAAGAATGTGTACCGTTTACCGTTAGTATAGAATATGTCTTTTGTACGAATTTCAATGCTAATCAAAACTTTTTTCAGCTATTAGGAAAAGTATAAGTGCTCTTCATTTATTCATTTTGACAATACCATCGTTAAAAATTTATTTGAAGAAGATGTAACTGACAAAATTCATGCAGCTTCATATGCAAAATAACACAGTTTGAGGTATGCTATAACAAGAAACAAACTTGAATACATCAGTTCAAACCCTTACATTTTAGGACGAATTACGAAAGAATTACTGTGACTATACAGTGTGTTCAAACAGATGGACAGATGGTAGAGTTGAACACTCTAAATATAATGGCGAAATGAAAAATATTTGGAACTGAAACTTCATATGCAAAATAACATAAAACAACAACAATTGGGGGTATGCTATAACAAGAAACTTCAATACATCAGTTCAAACCCTTAAATTTTAGGACAAAGTGAAAGAATTACCCACACCTGTGACTGTACAGTGTGTTCATTTTTCAATTGAACACTCTAAATTTAGATAATGGCGAAATGAAAACAATATTTGGTATCACTGAAGTTTGCAAAAAGACAGGAGAAAAATGATATCTAACTGATTATTTCTTTCGATAGTAAGTAGTAAGTAATAACATACAAACTAACGGACATTCAAAACTAAATGAATAATTATTGACAAACTTTAAAGGCTTACATCAACAGCATCAACATAAAAATGATGTAACTTTTTTCATAAAGCAATGCAAATGATAACGGTATTCATTCAATTATATCAGTTTTTATCGGCTTCCACATTAAAAAAAAATTTATCAAGTTATTGCTACTTAGAGCTCAAAGATCGAACCAAATGCATTCTAAATAGGTATGTTTCCTTTTTGTGGATAGCAAATTTTTCAATTCTCGAAAGGTCTCCCCACACCCATTATTCCAATTAAATGGTACGTAATGGTATCGAAAGGATCTGTTTTATATGTTGGATATGATTTTGAAAATTTTCCGAGAAAATAACTTAGTTCGTCAGTGTCAATGTCAATGGAAGAGTAACATTATTATTTTAATGTATTATAATTATATATTGGTGAATTTTTGAGTGGATAAATGCAGTTTTATAGCGATCTTTTTCTCTTACTGGAATTGACCAAGCAGAATTTGAATCTAAAACGGAATACCATATAACTATATCTTCTATTCTTGATTCTGGTATAATTATTCTATTCTGTTCAATTCTCTGAAGTCTATGCATAATCTTTTTTTATTCTGTTCTTTTTTATAAGCGCTGCTACTAGAGTAATTAAATTAGATCATAAAAGATTATCTTAGCTATTTGTTGATCAATATTTTTGCTAAATATTTTTTTCAGATAAATTCACGAACTCCTATATTATATTTATTAGCCGCAAAGACTTAAGAAAATTGCTTCATGTTGTGTAATTGTGATCTATGATCTAATGAAAGATGGTTTAAATATTTTTCAAAGTTATCTATCTGATTGTTTCCATAACATGACAATGTTTTTTCTCTTCTATTATTTTTTTCTAATATTGATGAATTAATAATTTTTTTTTATAGCATCAAGACCTCAAAAGAAAAATTATCATTTTTATAATTAATGTTTCTATTTCATCTTCAATATCTCCTAGTTTTGTATTTTGTGTGTGTACCACTCTTCAGATTATTTTCCAAAGTACTTTTTGAGACGAATTTTGAAATTTATCTCACTTAATAAACCATCTTTCTTATTTCTGTACAAACCATATCTACCAGACAGATTGCAGTATAGATAACAATGTTAACTACTCTGTGATCTAATCAATTTATATTGAATAGAAATCGGCAATAACGTTTATTTATTTGTTTGAGTCGTAATTTGATCAGTTTGAAGCAACACACGTTCTTTCTTCAGAGCACATTCCACATAAGAACCAATGAAGCGTATCTTAAAGGATTTAATTTAGAAATGATCTTTGCCAAAATTCATCTCAATTTATTGTATTCGGAAATAAACAACTTTGAGCTCTAAATAACAATATTTTGACTAATAATAATAATCGATGTACTTCATAACATGAAAATTATATATGAATAATAATCTCGACTAAACTCTGTAATCGTTAGATTACACATGTTACCACGAACAAGCATTATCATTTTCATTTTGAACTTCAAAAGGGTTTTAAAGTTTTTCAAAAATTGGTCAGTTGGCAAATGAATTTTTCCCCATGAACTTTCTAATGTTAGATCATACCAATGTATTGTACCATTCCAATGCACTTTTTTTTCAGAAAAGAACCGTAATATCTGAAACAATTTATCTTCTTCAAAAATATCATATCTTTCTGCTTCTCTTTCAAAAATTTTCTAATCCATTCATATTCTGCATTCTGACTTGTTTTGCTTTCAATAAAGCATATTTTTCTAGAAAATAATATTATATAGGGTGTTCCATGTGACCGTGGCCAATACCAAATTTCTTATTTCAAATGCATCCCCTGTGTATTATTTATTTTTTGGATTCTTCAGACTTTCAGAGAATTCTAGACACAATGTCCTATTATACCTATCTTTAACTATTTTCGGAAGTATTAAAGTATTGAGTGTTTTCAGATTTATTGCAAAACTCAACGTTTTAAATAAAAATTATTTTATTTCACAAATTAATTCGGTACATTACACTTGAAACCTAATAAGTAATACTGATTATTTCTTAATTATTAAAAAAAACATCGTCGTTTTGTTTCGTAGATATACAATACTTTTGACATATCCCCACAAAAAAAAGTCTAATGTAAAAAATCTGAAAACCGAAGATAGTTATAGGACATTGTACATGAATTTACAATTTTCTGAAGAATCCTAAAAATAAATAATATACAGGGGGTTGCATTTGTAATAAGAAAGTGTGTGGTGTGGCTAGACCAATGTAAACCACTTTAATTCCCAAATAATAAATAATGACTTTTCTTCTATTATATATTTGACAACTGCTTTCCTTCAACTCTTTTCACATACTATGTTTTTACACAACAATATAAAAATAATATTTGGAAACACCAGCCAGAACAGTGTGTATTGGAACACCCTATATAATTTAATTTTCTAGAAAAATATGCGTGGTCTTATTCAATTCGGCTGTTACACTCTGTATACAAAGAAGTTCCCATCCTCATAATAATTTCATTATGATATTTTTCTGTATTGACCTCTCTTCTTGTCATACTCTATGTGCCAATTCATTCAGGATTCAAGGTGGAAAACCATATGATATATTTTTTTCAGTTATTATAAGAAATGGAAAAAAGGAAATTTTGGGTCTGCTTTTTCAAAATGAAACCCACATGGAATTTGCAACAGAAATTTCTCTACATTTAAAGTTATTTCCATCGTTCAATAACTTTCAATACATTGTGATCTGAAACTTTTTTCAAAAAATATTATATCGTCCATTTACCTTCTCAATATTTTATTTTGGAGGCCAGCTTCACGTCTGCCTGCAGTATTCGGCACCAGAACTTATCAACCCCCCCTTAAGAATTGGAATCGTTGTTGAAAATGTTGTGAGTTTTTGACTTTCTTCATCTAGAGGTAATTGCCAATATCCAGAATTTTGCTATTTTTTGTTAAATACAGCCTTCCCACTGCGATTTAAAAGGATGAATTAAGTTTTTGTAATACACACAAATTCTTATATCTCCAATGGATTTTTGAACCACTACCAATGGACTCACAAAAAAAATGTAGGACAATCTCGTCGGTTTAATTACACTCAAGTTCATCCTTTACCTTTTCTAGGACATACAGGGTGGCCATTTGAAAACGAAACAGACGAGATTACAGACGAAATAAAATTTTTTCGATAGAAATTGCTACTACAACCCTCACCCCTAATTTTTGAATAGGGAAGATGGGTTGAGTGATACCTCATTTGAAAGGAATTTTATACTGATTTCAGCACAGTAATTGTTTTTTCATTTTATGCATGAGTTCTCGAATTATTCATGCGTTAGTTAATTTTTGCGAATAATTGACATTTCGTGCTTCCGAAACTTGTATTTGAAATTGCAAAACATCTACCACTGGGCAAATGAAGTCATACCGTACGTGTTAATGCTACTAGGGTCAGATGTTCGACTAGCTGTTTTATTCACTGAAATCATTCTCCAACTGTACGGTATCAGAACGTTGAAGTATTGATCTAAGAAATAAGACTTTTCAAAGTAAAGTAAATAAATTATCAAAAACTCACATCAATTAATTAATTTGAAGCTTAAAATGTCGATTTTTCACAAAAAAACCACTACAAGTGCCATGAAAACACCACTTCATTTTCAAATACTCAGTTAAGAATATTTCGAGAACTATTGCATAAAATGAAAAAAAGATTCTGTGCTGAAATCAGTATAAAAATACCTTTCAAATGAGGTATCACTCACCCCATCTGCCCTATTCAGAAATTGGGGGTGAGGGTTGTAGTAGCAAGGGTTGAAGCGCTATGCGTCCGTAACCTACATCTTAAGTTGTCCCCCTCGAAACAGAAATCGACCTGTCCGATCTATCGGAAAAATTTATTTCGTCTGTTTCGTCTGTTTCGTTTTCAAATGGCCACCCTGTATATTGAAAAAGGAACCATAATCTGTTTTTAAATGGAAATGTACTGGTTTACCATTCATAACTACCAATTCACTTTCAGTATTGAATATATTTTTTTATTAACTTGTCATGAATTATTTGAATCTTCTGATAAATTATGCATCATGTCAGAGGAGAACAGAGATAAATCTTGGACGAGTAATTTTTTCCATAAATGCCTGTTGGTCGATCAAATTTAAATTTTCTTGGAAGTTTCGTTTAACTGGAATATATTATTTTCTAGCGATTTAACTGAATCCTGTGTTGCTGCAAGGGAGAGAGAGAATCTTGTACGTGCTTCATCCTTGTTATTTGGATTTTGTTCGCAGATGGGCATGTATCCACATCCATCGTCTACTCATTCAGGACTAAGTACAATTAAATAAATAGGATCGTGTATACTCCATTCACTTTTATAAAGTATCGCGGTTTGCCATGAAATTTTGACACATTTCACCGCGTATATTTTGAAAATGTTAGGTTATGGTCATTGCACTGTCAGATACGCCCACAACGTTATCGTTTCTGCTAAAAAAATCGTAATAATTACTTATTTATCAAAAAGTTGATTCACTTTGGGAAATTAATGAATTTGAGAAAATATTATGTTAATTCAGAAGACATTCGAATAAACCTGGCCAACCACCGCCATACTTAATAAAAGTGAATGCAGTATAGGAGAATTGACCATATTCATTAGTTTTCGGTTAGTACCATCAATGTCAAACCTACCTCCCTCATTGATGTCAATTGTTAATTGTTTAAAATTTCTGAAGGTGCTAGGTATTTATTTTGAAATTTGATAGAATTTCGAAACAATTTTGGTAAAAATGGATGGTAAAAAGGTGTAAGTACCGGGTTTTTCACTACAATTTGACCCCCCCTTCAAAACTTTGTTACTAAAGGAGATACAAAAAAATGTTTTAAACAAAAGTTTCCGAAATCGACTGAGGTTTTACAGTATGTATTCACATAATGGAATATATACAGCAACTTCATTTTTCAAATGGAACACCCTGTATATTTTTCCATATTTGCTTAGCTCTTATTCCCCTGATTTCGAATATGTAACACATGTTGATCTATCTCTTTTATTCAGAGTTATTCAGAGTTTCGAATTTTAAGAACCACCTGGCAAGCTCTGTAATACTTAACAATTACTTAACCAATAAAAATAATAAATTATTTAATGTAAAACGTATGTCATATCGTTACTAAGGAGATGACTCCAATTACTTGAGTAATCGCAGCGATTTGAAAAGTTATTGCTGAGCTTGCCAGGTGGTTCTTTAAATTTGAAACTCTGTGGTGCTCAGAATAAGAGAGATAGACCAACATATGTTACATATTCGAAATTTTACATATTCGAAATTTTACATATTCGAAATTAGGGGAAAAAGAATTAGCCAAATATAGGAAAATATACAGGGTGTTCCATTTGAAAAAATGAAGTTGCCATCAATATGTTGGCCACCTTGTAAATATTTCAGTTCGTGAAGTCATATTGAAAAACCTCAGTTGATTTCGTGAAATTTTTGTATGAAACATTTTTTTGCATCTCCTTTAGTAACAAAGTTAAAGGGGGGGGTCAAATTATAGTGAAAAACCCGGTACATCTTGTGTACAGGGTGGGCAAAATTGGTGCTACATGAACTGAAACTTTTTAACCCGAGGAGATAGAGGAAAATGAATGGCACCTTATAGTCCTCTTTTTTCGAGAAACTGATAATGCCATCAACTGCATTCCTCTATCTTCTTTTGTTTCCAAGTTATAGGCCAAAATTGAAATTTGGGCGATTTCAACTTTGGTCATTATCTCCGTTTCTGTTTATGCTAGGATGTTGAAATAAAAACATTATACAGGCACTTTTCTGATAGCAATCCAGTGGCGTACCGTGATTTTTTATAAAAGGTTCATTTGCTGAGTCTGAGTTATAACATTAACTTGTGTTTTTTCTTATGGAAACAGTTGTTTGAAATAAATTAGAAATAATCGCCATTTCTTTCCCGTTTCAGAAATGTATCATATGTTATACATCGCCCTCAGATTCGTTAAGATATTATGGAAAATATGGTTTGTATATGGAATTCGAATTATTGAATAGGGTGAATCATAGAATTATGAATACTTGATGGTGCGATCTCTGTTTGAAACAACTGTCAGTTATTGAAATTTGAAGTCATCGAAAAATATGATATGTTGAAATGTTTCATTTTAGCGAATGAGAATAGTGGGACAGCAAGTGATTCAATTGTGAAACAATAATTACACCATGCATAGAGACACATAATTCTATGATTTAGCCTATTCAATAATTCGAATTCCATATACAAACCATATTTTTCATAATATCTTAACGAATCTGAGGGCGATGTATAACATATGATACATTTCTGAAACGGGAAAGAAATGGCGATTATTTCTAATTTATTTCAAACAACTGTTTCCATAAGAAAAAACACAAGTTAATGTTATAACTCAGACTCAGCAAATGAACCTTTTATAAAAAATCACGGTACGCCACTGGATTGCTATCAGAAAAGTGCCTGTATAATGTTTTTATTTCAACATCCTAGCAAATTTTGGCCTATAACTCGGAAACAAAAGAAGATAGAGGAATGCAGTTGATGGCATTATCAGTTTCTCGAAAAAAGAGGAAGGTGCCATTTTTCTCATCTCCTCAAAAAGTTTCAGTTCATGTAGCACCAATTTTGCCCACACTGTACACCTAAATTTTGATAAAGAATATAATGAAACCTAAATGTTAATGAATTGTGGGGCTTATTTCGAAGAATCAGTAATGACACATATTATTATTATTGCTGCTAACCAAGAAAAGTGAAGTCTGAAAAAGAAAGCTGTATGAATGTGGTCAATTATATTACTTGATTATATCGATGTATAAGAGTAGAGTAAAGCCTTGGACTCTTTGTTAGTTTATTCAAGTTATATCTGCTTAATATTAATAATCTGTAATTTTGAGTTTTGTGATTGATCTATTTAAATTTAATTTTGGCTTGAGACAGGACAGTAGAAAAAGTATGAAGTGTATTAAAAGGCTTTCAGAAATTGCATTGAATAGACTTGTCGATTCTTGTTTAATGTGATTGAAATTTTGATTACGTTTGATTTAATTTTGGTATTAGAATGAAGTGAAGTTTAGTTGATAATATGAGATGTAAAAAAAAGAATCCACTTTGTATTCCTTTTTCTGTTTGATATAATGATATAATTTGAAGTCTATTTGATATAATGATTTAATTTGAAGTCTAAATTTGAACTGTTTTGTAAATGAACGTCATTTTAGATTTGAAATATTGTAAAAATTGAGACCCCAGTAAGCATTGTTTGTAAGCATTGTTTGTTTTTGATTTCTTTCAGGGGTTGTGTGTTATGAAATAATTGATTAGTGAGATAAAAATGTCAATCAAATATTCCATAACGAATAAAAGAAGTGTTGGACAGAATTGAAACATAGAAAAAAATGAAGTAATGTGAAATAGAAATATTGTAATATTGTCTTTGATATGAAGAGATGAATAAATAAATATGAATAAGAAGAGAGTTGCAGTTTTATCTTTCCCCCCTCAATATTATAGAGTATGTAAATAAATGAAAGGAAATAATAATAAATGAAGGTAAAAAAAAAGTAGAGACAACGTTTGATTAAAAAGGAAGTATGAAAAACAAAGTTAAAATGAAGAAGAAACGAAGAAACGTTTAAAAAAAATGAAAAAAAAGTGAAAATGAAGAAAAAAACGTTTAAAAAAATGAAAAGAAAACGTTTAAAATGAAAAAACGTTAAAAAAAATGAGAAGAAAACGTTTAAAATGAAAAAAAAACGTTAAAAAAAATGAAAAGAAAACGTTAAAAAAAATGAAATAAAAACGTTTAAAATGAAAAAACGTTTAAAAAAAAATGAAATAAAAAACCTTTAAAAAATGAAAAGAAAACGTTAAAATGAAAAAAAACGTTAAAAAAAATGAAAAGAAAACGTTTAAAATGAAAAAAACGTTTAAAAAATGAAAAGAAAACGTTTAAAATGAAAAAAACGTTTAAAATGAAAAAAGTTTAAAAATGAAAAAAACGTTTAAAAAATGAAAAAAATGTTTAAAAAATGAAAAGAAAACGTTAAAATGAAAAAAAAAACGTTTAAAAATGAAAAGAAAACGTTAAAATGAAAAAAAAAACGTTTAAAAATGAAAAGAAAACGTTTAAAAAATGAAAAGAAAACGTTAAAATGAAAAAAAAAAGATAACGTTTAAAATGAAAAAACGTTAAAAAAATGAAAAGAAAACGTTTAAAATGAAAAGAAAACTTCTAAAAAATGAAAAGAAAACGTCCAAAATGGAAAAACGTAAATGAAGAATGTAGTTTCTCAAAAAAAAGACCAACACAAGATAATAAATAACACGTATTATAATAGCAGATTTAAATATTGAAAACTAACAATGATGAATATAAATACAACATCATCAGCAGAAACAAATCAGTATATGCAAACAAAAGAAGATCTAGAGATGAACACACCGATATTGATGATAAAAAAAAATGAATTGATGAAAACAATAGAGACAAGAAATTTAGTGAATGAAAATTAATGTCACAAAACATTTGAAAAGAAAGGAGTTAAGGAAGAAACAAGGAAATTACGGAAAAGAACAAGAAGGAGGGTAGGAATGGAACGAGAAGGAAAAGATGAAGAAGTTAGAAGTGTTTCGATCGTCCGCGATAACTATCACTCTCTCCACTGTCTTCGGGAGTGCCTCGTCGGGAGTAACTATGACTCTCTCCATGCCTCGTTCCTCGTCGGGAGTAACTATTACTCTCCTAATGCCTCGTTCCTCGTTCGTCGGGAGTAATTATTACTCGCTCTATGGTAGCCGTGCCTCGTTCCTCGTTCGGCGGGAGTCATAGTTACTTGGGTTAGGTTAGGTTAGGTTAGGTTAGGTTAGGTTAGGTTAGGTTAGGTTAGGTTAGGTTAGGTTAGGTTAGGTTAGGTTAGGTTAGGTTAGGTTAGGTTAGGTTAGGTTAGGTTAGGTTAGGTTAGGTTAGGTTAGGTTAGGTTAGGTTAGGTTAGGTTAGGTTAGGTTAGGTTAGGTTAGGTTAGGTTAGGTTAGGTTAGGTTAGGTTAGGTTAGGTTAGGTTAGGTTAGGTTAGGTTAGGTTAGGTTAGGTTAGGTTAGGTTAGGTTAGGTTAGGTTAGGTTAGGTTAGGTTAGGTTAGGTTAGGTTAGGTTAGGTTAGGTTAGGTTAGGTTAGGTTAGGTTAGGTTAGGTTAGGTTAGGTTAGGTTAGGTTAGGTTAGGTTAGGTTAGGTTAGGTTAGGTTAGGTTAGGTTAGGTTAGGTTAGGTTAGGTTAGGTTAGGTTAGGTTAGGTTAGGTTAGGTTAGGTTAGGTTAGGTTAGGTTAGGTTAGGTTAGGTTAGGTTAGGTTAGGTTAGGTTAGGTTAGGTTAGGTTAGGTTAGGTTAGGTTAGGTTAGGTTAGGTTAGGTTAGGTTAGGTTAGGTTAGGTTAGGTTAGGTTAGGTTAGGTTAGGTTAGGTTAGGTTAGGTTAGGTTAGGTTAGGTTAGGTTAGGTTAGGTTAGGTTAGGTTAGGTTAGGTTAGGTTAGGTTAGGTTAGGTTAGGTTAGGTTAGGTTAGGTTAGGTTAGGTTAGGTTAGGTTAGGTTAGGTTAGGTTAGGTTAGGTAAGGT